>OY997266.1:471679298-472929298 GCA_963921465.1 Triticum timopheevii | reverse complement strand
TGCATCTTAACTTGCTGTTTAACAACTTGAACATAAGGTTTATTCAGTTCTGGACCAATTTCAAAATTTGCATATGAGGACTTACCGGAATTGTTATATGTTGTTCCCGGCCTCATTTAAACTTGCCTTGATGTGTTGTTCTTGTTTGCATCATCTCTTGCCATGAGTAGCTTCATGTAGCTTGGTCATGCATCATGCTTGTTGTGCATCATGCCTTATTCATGTGTGGTGTTCTTACCTTGTTGTGTGCTTCTTCTCGATAGTTCCCGTTTCGTTGCGATCGTGAGGATTCGTTCGTCTACACTTGGTTCGTCTTCGTGGCTTCATCTTCTTCATGGACTCGTTCTTCTTCCTAGCGGGATTTCAGGCAAGATGACCGCTACCCTGGATCTCCCTACTATCATTGCTATGCTAGTTGCTTCGTTCTATCGCTATGCTGCGTTACCTATCATTTGCTCTTCAAGCCTCCCAAATTGCCATGAACCTCTAACCTTTGACACCCTTCCTAGCGAACCATTGTTTGGCTATGTTACCGCTTTGCTCAGACCCTCTTATAGCGTTGCTAGTTGCAGGTGAAGTTGAAGATTACTCCATGGTAGACAGGGTTATGTTGGGATATCACAATATCTCTTATATTATTAATGCATCTATATATTTGGTAAAGGGTGGAAGGCTCGGCCTAATGCCTGGTGTTTTGTTCCAATCTTGCCGCCCTAGTTTCCGTCATACCGATGTTATGTTCCCGGATTTTGCGTTCCTAACACGGTCGGGTGATTTATGGGACCCCCTTGACAGTTCGCTTTGAGTAAGACTCCTCCAGCAAGGCCCAACATTGGTTTTACCATTTGCCTCACCTATTACCTTTTTCCCTTGGGAGTCGCGCATCCCAAGGGTCATCTTTATTTTAGCCCCCCCGGGCCAATGCTTGTCTAAGTGTTGGTCCAAACTAGAGCCACTTGCAGCGCCACCTCGGGGAAACTTGAGGGCCGGTTCTAGTTGTACGTAGTGCTCATCCGGTCGTGGCTTGAGACGAGATACGCGCGGCTACTATCAGGATGTCGGCACGCCGGGAGGTCTTGCTGGTCTTGTTTTACCATTGTCAAAATGTCTTGTAAACCGGGATTCCGAGTCTGATCGGGTCTTCCTGGGAGAAGGTCTATTCCTTCGTTGATCGCGAGAGCTTGTCATGGGCTAAGTTGGGACACCCCTGCAGGGTATAAACTTTCGAGAGCCGTGCCCGCGGTTATGTGGCAGATGGGAATTTGTTATTGTCCGGTTGTAGATAACTTGACACCAGATCCAAAATAAAACGCATCAACCGCGTGTGTAGCCGTGATGGTCTCTTTTCGGCGGAGTCCGGGAAGTGAACACGGTTTCTGGGTTATGTTTGACGTAAGTAGGAGTTCAGGATCACTTCTTGATCATTGCTAGATGACGACCGTTCCTTTGTTTCTCTTCTCGCTCTCATTTGCGTATGTTAGCCACCATATATGCTTAGCCGCTGCTGCAACCTCACCACTTTACCCCTTCCTTTCCCATTAAGCTTTGCTAGTCTTGATACCCATGGTAATGGGATTGCTGAGTCCTCGTGGCTCAGAGATTACTACAACAACAGTTGCAGGTACAGATTTTGCGATGATCTTGATGCGGGAGCGATGTTTGCTTGTTTTGGAGTTCTTCTTCTGCTTCTTCTTCGATCAGGGGATAGGCTCCAGGTCGGCAGCCTGGGCTAGCAGGGTGGATGTTGTTTGAGTTTCTGTTTGTGTTTCATCCGTAGTCGGATGATGCTCTTATGTAAGATGATGTTGTATTCGTGTGGCATTGTATGCCTTATGTATGTATCCCCATCTATTATGTAATGTTGATGTAATGATATCCACCTTGCAAAAGCGTCTCAATATGCGGGTCTATCCTTGGTGGGACCTTCGAGTTCCTTTTGGATAGGGTCGCATATTGGGCGTGACATAGGAGAGGTAGGAAAGAGGAGGGAGAGAAGAAGGAAAGGGGCCCCGCCCCCCTCACCCAATTCGGATTGGGCTTGGGGGGGCGCCCCCTCCTAGGCTTCCTCCTCCTCTATTCCACTAAGGCCCAATAAGGCCCATACACTCCTCGGCGAATTCCCGTAACTCTCCAGTACTCCGATAAATACCTGAATCACTCGGAACCTTTCCAATGTCCGAATATAGTCGTCCAATATATTGATCTTTACATCTCGACCATTTCGAGACTCCTCGTCATGTCCCCAATCTCATCCAAGAATCCGAACTACCTTCGGTACATCAAAACACATAACTCATAATATAAATCGTCACCGAACGTTAAGCGTGCGGACCCTACGGGTTCGAGAACTATGTAGACATGACCAAGACACATCTCCGGTCAATAACCAATAGCGTAACCTGGATGCTCATATTGGCTCTTAAATATTCTACGAAGATCTTTATCGGTCAAACCGCATAACAACATACGTTGTTCCCTTTGTCATCGGTATGTTACTTGCCCGAGATTCGATCGTCGGTATCTCAATACCTAGATCAATCTCGTTACCGACAAGTCTCTTTACTCGTTCCATAATGCATCATCCCGCAACTAACTCATTAGTCATATTGCTTGCAAGGCTTATAGTGATGTGCATTACCGAGAGGGCCCAGAGATACCTCTCCGCTAATCAGAATGATAAATCCTAATATCGATCTATGCCAACTCAACAAGTACCATCGGAGACACCTGTAGAGCACCTTTATAATCACCCAGTTACGTTGTGACATTTGGTATCACACAAAGTGTTCCTCCGGTATTCGGGAGTTGCATAATCTCATAGTCATAGGAACATGTATAAGTTATGAAGAAAGCAATAGCAAAATACTAAACGATCAAGTGCTAAGATAACGGAATGGGTCAAGTCAATCATATCATTCTCTAATGATGTGATCCCATTAATCAAATGACAACTCATGTCTATGGCTAGGAAACTTAACCATCTTTGATTCAACGAGCTAGTCAAGTAGAGGCATACTAGTGACACTTTGTTTGTCTATGTATTCACACATGTACTAAGTTTCCGGTTAATATAAATTCTAGCATGGATAATAAACATTTATCATGAAATAAGGAGATAAATAATAACTTTATTATTGTCTCTCGGGCATATTTCCTTCAATCATGTTTATTGTGATACGGTTATTCATTTGAGTCAAAGAATAATTGTTGTTCTGTTTACATGAATAAAACCTTCTATGGCCATACACCCAATGTAAATGGTTTATTAAATCTAGATCAAAGTGATACACATATTCATAATATTGATGCCAAAAGATGCAAAATTGATAATGATATGCAACATACTTGTGGCACTGCCGTTTAGGTCATATTGGTGTAAAGCGCATGAAGAAACTCCATGCTGATGAGCTTTCGGAATCACTTGATTATGATTCATTTGATACTTGCGGACCATGCCTCATGGGCAATATTACTAAAACTCCGTTCTTTGGAACAATGGAGCGAGCTACAAAAACTAATTGGAAATAATACATACCGATTTATGCGGTCTAATGAGTGTTGAGGCACACAGCGGGTATCGTTATTTTCTGACATTCACAGATGATTTGAGCAGATATGCATATATCTACTTAACAAAACACAAATCTGAAACATTTGAAAAGTTCAAAGAATTTCAGAATGAAGTGGAGAATTATCGAAACAAGAAAATAAAGTTTCTACGATCTGATCGTGAAGGCGGATATTTGAGTTACGAGTTTGGCCTTCATTTAAAACAATGTGGAATAGTTTCACAACTCATGCCACCTGGAACACCACAGTGTAATGGTGTGTCCGAACGTCGTAACCGTACTTATTAGATATGGTGCGATCTATGATATCTCTTACCGATTTACCACTATCGTTTTGGGATTATGCATTAGAGACAACAACATTCACATTAAATAGGGCACCATCTAAATCCATTGAGACGACGCCGTATGAATCGTGGTTTGGCAAAAAACATAAGCTGTCGTTTCTTAAAATTTGGGGTTGCGACACTTATATCAAAAGGCTTCGGCCTGATAAGATCGAACCCAAATCAGAGAAGTGCGTCTTCATAGGATACCCTAAGGAAGCAACTGGGTACACCTTCCATCACAGATCCGAAGGCAAGATCTTTTTTGCTGAGAATGGGTCCTTTCTAGAGAAGGAGTTTCTCTCAAAAGAAGTGAGTGGGAGAAAACTAGAACTTGATGATATAATTGTACCTTCTCTCAATTTGGAAAGTAGCTCATCAGAGAAATCCGTTCCCGTGATTCCTACACCAACTAGAGAGGAAGCTAATGATGATGATCATGAAACTTCAGACCAAGTTACTACCGAACCTCGTAGGTCAACCAGAAGACGATCGACACCAGAGTGGTATGGTAATCCTGTTCTAGAAGTCCTGCTACTAGACCATGGCGAACCTAAGAACTATGAAGAAGCGAGGAAGAGCTTAGATTCTGATAAATGGCTTGGGGACATGAAATCTGAGATAGGATCCATGTATGAGAACAAAGTGTGGACTTTGGTGGATTTGCCCGATGATCGGCGAGCCATAGAGAATAAATGTATCTTCAAGAAGAAGACTGACACTGACGGTAATGTTACTGTCTACAACGCTCGACTTGTCGCAAAAGGTTTTTGACAAGT
This sequence comes from Triticum timopheevii, assembly GCA_963921465.1. Taxonomy (NCBI): domain Eukaryota; kingdom Viridiplantae; phylum Streptophyta; class Magnoliopsida; order Poales; family Poaceae; genus Triticum; species Triticum timopheevii. Next base: position 472,924,624 of record OY997266.1, on the reverse strand, counting down.
TCAAGGAGTTGACTACGATGAGATTTTCTCACCCGTAGCGATGCTTAAGTCTATCCGAATCATGTTAGCAATTGCCGCATTTTATGATTATGTAATCTGGCAAATGGACGTCAAAACTATATTCCTTAATGGATTTCTTAAAGAAGAGTTGTATATGATGCAACCAGAAGGTTTTGTCTATCCTAAAGGTGCTAACAAAGTGTGCAAGATCCAGCGATCCATCTATGGACTGGTGCAAGCATCTCGGTGTTGGAATATACGCTTTGATGAGGTGATCAAAGCATATGGTTTCATACAGACTTTCAAAGAAGCCTGTATTTACAAGAAAGTGAGTGGGAGCTCTGTAGCATTTGTAATATTATATGTGGATAACATATTGTTGATTGGAAATGATGTAGAATTTTTGGATAGCATTAAAGGATACTTGAATAAAAGTTTTTCAATGAAAGACCTCGGTGAATCTGCTTATATATTGGGAATCAAGATCTATAAAGACAGATCAAGACGCTTAATAGGACTTTCACAAAGCACATACCTTGACAAAGTTTTGAAGAAGTTCAAAATGGATCAGTCAAAGAAAGGGTTATTGCCTGTGTTGTAAGGTGTGAAGTTGAGTAAAGACTCAAAACCCGACCACGGCAGAAGATAAAGAGAGAATGAAAGTCAATCCCTATGCCTCAGCCATATATAGGTTCTATAAAGTATGCCATTTGTGTACCAAACCTGTTGTTTACCTTGCCATGAGTTTGGCAAAGGGGTACAATAGTGATCCAGGAGTAGATCACTACACAGCAATCAAAATTATCCTTAGTTACCTTAAAGAGGACTAGGGAAATGGTTCTCGGCTATGGAGGTGATAAAGAGTACGTCGTAAAGAGTTACGTCGATGCAAGCTTTGACACTAATCTAGATGACTCTAAGTATCAATCTAGATACGTACTGAACGTGGGAGATATTAGCTAGAGTATCTCCATGTAGAGCATTGTAGACATAGAAATTTGCAAAATACATACAGATTTGAATGTGGCAGACCCGTTGACTACTTCTCTCACAAGAAAACATGATCACACCTTAGTACTCTTTGGGTGTTAATCACATAGCGATGTGAACTAGATTTTTGAATCTAGTAAACCCTTTGGGTGTTGGTCACATGGCAATGTGAACTATGGGTGTTAATCACATAAAGATGTGAACTATTGGTGTTAAATCACATGGCAATGTGAACTAGATTATTGACTCTAGTGCAAGTAGGAGACTAAAGAAAATATGCCCTAGAGGCAATAATAAAGTTGTTATTTTATATTTCCTTATATCATGATAAATGTTTATTATTCATGTTAGAATTTTATTAACCGGAAACTTGATACATGTGTGGATACATAGACAAAACACTGTGTCCCTAGTAAGCCTCTACCAGACTAGCTCGTTAATCAAAGATGGTTAAGTTTCCTAACCATAGACATGTGTTGTCATTTGATGAACGGGATCACATTATTAGGAGAATGATGTGATGGACAAGACCCATTCTTTAGCTTAGCATTATGATCATTCGGTTTTATTGCTATTGCTTTCTTCATGTCAAATACATATTCCTTCGAATATAAGATTATGCAACTCCCGGATACCGGAGGAATGCCTTATGTGCTATCAAACGTCACAACGTAACTGGGTGATTATATAGATGCTCTACAGGTATCTCCGAAGGTGTTTGTTGGGTTGGCATAGATTGAGATTAGGATTTGTCACTCCGATTATCGGCGAGGTATCTCTAGGCCCTCTCGGTTATACACATCATAAGAAGCCTTGCAAGCAAAGTGACTAATGAGTTAGTTGCAGGATGATGTATTACAAAACGAGTAAAGAGACTTGCTGGTAATGAGATTGAACTAGGTATTAGGATACTGACGATCGAATCTCGGGCAAGTAACATACCGATAACAAAGGGAATAACACATGTTGTCATAACGGTTCGACCAATAAAGATATTCGTAGAATATGTGGGAGCTAATATGAGTATCCAGGTTCCGCTATTGGTTATTGAGAGGTGTCTCGGTCATGTCTACATAGTTCTCGAACCCATAGGGTCTGTACGCTTAACGTTCGTTGATGAGATAGTATTATATGAGTTATGTGATTTGGTGACTGAATGTTATTCTGAGTCCCAGATGAGATCATGAACCTGACGAGGAGTCTCGAAATGGTCGAGAGGTAAAGACTGATATATAGGACGATGGTATTCAAACATCGGAAGTGTTTCGGGAAGCACCGGGTACTTATCAGGTCATCGGAAGGGGTTCCCGGCACCCCAACAAAAGATATGGGCCTTATGAGCCAAGAGGGGAAACGCACCAGCCACAAAGGGGCTGGTGCGCCCACCCCATATGGGCTGGCCAAATTGGAGAAGGAAAGGGGAAGGAGGAAAGGAAAAAGGGAATAGGATTCCCCCATCCCCCTCTTCCCTTCCTACTCCAAATAGGAATAGGAGAGGGGAGTTGGCCGAATTGGGAGAGGACCCCAAGTAGGATTCCTCCTACTTCGGACGCCCCCTTGGCTGCCTCTCCTCCCCTCCAACTTATATATATGTGGGGAGGGGGGCGCCTACAATGAACAATAACTGTTAGCTGTGTGCGGTGCTCCCCTCCACAGTTTACACCCCCGGTCATATTGTCGCGGTGCTTAGGCGAAGCCCTGTGCGGATCACTTCACCAACACCGTCACCACGCCGTCATGCTGACGAAACTCATCTACTTCCTCGACACCTTGCTGGATCAAGTGGGCGAGGAACGTCATCGAGCTGAACATGTGCAGAACTCGGAGGTGCCTGATAATCCCCAAGTGCAGGGAATCATCGTAGCAATTCCCAAAGGTGGAACTGATAAGTCTGGAGTGTCGAACCCACAAGGAGCTAAAGGTAAGATCAATATTCTCTCAAGTCCTATCTGCCACTGATACGACTCTACGTACACCGAACATTTACTTCCAACTAGAAACGAGAAATAAAACTATGTTGTGGGTATGAAGATGATAACTTTGCATGGTATTGGAGAGCTAAAATATAAAAGTAGGTGATGTTATCATAAAGTTAGAATATATTACTTAAGTATTATAAATAGCGAGTGTGGAATAATGATGGGTCGGTGTGCGGAATTATCCTAGGCAATCATTAACAAGACCGCTAGTCGTCATTGCAATTTCATATGAGGGAGAGGCATAAGCTAACATACTTTCTCTTCTAGGATCATATGCACTTATGATTGGAACTCTAGCAAGCATCCGCAACTACTAAAGATCATTAAGGTAAAACCCAACCATAGCATTAAAGCATCAAGTCCCCTTTATCCCATACGCAACAACCCCCTTACTCGGGTTTATGCTTCTGTCACTCAAGCAACCTACTATAAGCGAATCATGAACGTATTGCAACACCCTACAGCGGGAATCCCTCACGCTTGCCTAACATGGAGGCCACAATAGGACAGCACCAAAATAAAATATACAACTCGTACCAATCTAGATCATCAATCAACCCAAAGACAAAGGATATCTACTCAAAACATCATAGGATGGCAACACATCATTGGATCATAATATGTGGCATAAAGCACCATGTTCAAGTAGGGATTACAGCGAGGTGCGGGAGAGTGGACCACGCAAAATAGATGAGGATGGTGATGATGATGGTGATGTTGATGAAGACGATCACCGCGGTGATGATTCCCTTCCCGATGGCACTCCGGCGCCACCGAGAGAGAGAAGGAGAGATTCTCCCCCTTGTGCTTCCTCCTCCATGGGCTCCCCCTGGATGGGGAGAGGTTCCCTCTTTGGTCCTTGGCCTTCAGGGCAATGATGGCCCCTCCGAGATCCTTCCCCATGGCCTCCGGTGATGATGGCCCCCTCCGGCAGGGTGCCAGAGAGGTCCTAGATTGATTTCTCGTGGATATAGAGGCTTGCGGCAGCGGAACTCCCGATCTAGGTTATTTTTTGGAGGTTTGGGTATTTATAGAAGAGGTTGGCGTCGAGGACAAGTCAAGGGGCCCCACAGGGAGTCCACGAGGCACAGGGGCGCGCCTGAGGGGGGTGGGCGCGCCCCCCACCCTCGTGGAGGCCACAGGACTCCCCTACGGTAGATTTTTGTTCCAGTTTTTTTATATTTTCCCAAAAAAAATCTCCGTGTATTTTCAGCCCATTCCGAGAACTTTTATTTCTGCACAAAAACAACACCACGGTAGTTCTGCTGAAAACAGCGTTAGTCCGAGTTAGTTCTAATCAAATCATACCAAAATCATATAAAACTATTGTAAACATGGCATGAATACTTCATAAATTATAGATACGTTGGAGACGTATCAGTGCCGTATGTTTGGTACTTGATCCGTCGAAGCTAGAAGAAGTTTGACTACATCAACCGCGTTGTCCAACGCTTCCGCTTTCGGTCTATGAGGGTACGTAGACTTACTCTCCCCCTCTCGTTGCTATGCATCTCCTAGATAGATCTTGCGCGAGCGTAGGAATTATTTTGAAATTGCATGCTACATTCTCCAACACTCCAACTGCAGTGAAACTTTTTGACGATTTTTTTGAAGAAAAGAGGCACTAGAAGCTTCGTGGGAGGGCTAGAAGAGCCACGAGGGCCCACTAGGCACCAAGGCGCGCCCGGGGGCTTGCTTATCCTGGTGGGTAGCAGGCCCCTTGAAGCCCATGTTAGCGTGAGACTGACGCCAAAAAATCCTACAAATACATAAACCCCTAGAAATAACCCTAGATCAGAAGTTCCGCCGCCGCAAGCCTCTGTAGCCATGAAAAACCAATCTGAACCATGTTCCGGCACTACCGGAGGAGGAAATCATCACTGTACGCCATCTTGATCATCCTGGCGGCCACCATGATGAGGAGGGAGTAGTCCACCCTTAGGGCTGAAGGTTTGTACTAGTAGCTATGTGTTTGATCTCTCTCTCTCTCTCATGTTCTTGATTTTGCACAATCTTGATGTATCGCGAGCTTTGTTAATATTGTTGGATCATATGGTGTTTCTCTCTCTCTCTCTCTCTCTCTCTCTATCTTGTTGTGATGAATTGAGTTTTCTCTTTGAGATTTTATTATTATCTGATTGAATACTTTTATGAATTTGAGAGCAGTTGATGTATGTCTTGCTATGAATACCCATGGTGACAATGGGGTATCATATTGATTCACTTGATATATGTTTTGGCACTCAACTCACGGATTTCCGAGGTAACATTGGGGTAATCTATGCATAGGGGTTGATGCATGTTTTTGTCCTTGTTTCTCCGGTAGAAATCTTGGGGCACTCTTTGAGGTTCTTTGGATTGAGTATTACGAATCTAAAAATGTTTGATGCATATCGTATAATCTACTCACGGATACTCGCGGTGACATTGGAGTATCTAGGTGACATTCGAGTTGGTTGATGTGTATCATATGGTGTTATTTTAGTACGAACTCATGGGCTGTTTGTGACATTTATAGGGATAGCTTGATAGATCGATCAGTAAGGATAACTTTGAGATGGTTTGGTACCCTACAAACAATTTCGTCTTATGTTCTCCGCTAGATAAGAACTTTGGAGTGATTCTTCATCGCACGTTGAGGGATGGTTATATAATACAATTATATTAGCATTGTTGAGAGATTGCACTAGTGAAAGTACGAACCATAGGCCTCATTTTCAAGCATTGCAATACCGTTTGCGCTCACTTTTGTTACTTGCTACTTTTGCTACTTTTTATTGTTACTATCACAAAAATCAATATCTACTATCATTACTACACTTGTATCACCATCTCTTCGCCGAACTAGTGCACCTATACAATTTACCATTGTATTTGGTGTGTTGGGGACAGACTCTTTGTTACTTGGTTGCAGGGTTCTTTGAGAGAGACCATCTTCATGCCATGCCTCCCATAGATTGATAAATCTTAGGTCATTCACTTGAGGGAAAATTGCTATTGTCCTACAAAACTCTACGCTTGGAGGCCCAACACGTGTCTATAAAAATAAAGTTGTATAGTAGACATCGTAAACTCCCCAATGTGGCTGGTCTTATAGGTCTTCCGGTATGAGCGCACACCCCTAGGGTACTAAATTAGTTATTTTGTTGGCCCATAGAAGCGTTGACCGTTAGTGGTTTTGGGAAGCTTCCAAAAACTTTTGGGCGGTTTTTGGAAGCTTCCGATCAGTTTCTTCTTTTCTTTTATTTTTCCTAGGTTTACATTTACTTATTAAAAATATTTTTAAAAAATCCATGGACATTTTTAAAATTCATGATCTTTTTCAAATTTGTGATATTTTTTAAACTCATGAAGTACTTTCAAATTCGTGAACTTTTCTTAAAATCACAAACTTTTTCAAACTCATGAATTTTTTAAATATGTGCACAATTTTTTTTCAAATTTGAAACTTTTCCCAAATTCATGTGTTCTAAAATTTGTTATTAAAATTCACGAACTTTTTTCTGCATTTTTATAGATCTTAATCTATAAAATACCAAGTAATGGGCCATACGCCGCTGACATGCGTGCAAGCGTCAGTTCTGTGACCAGCGCATAAGGGCATGTACAATGGTTGATAAGATGGTCTTATCTTACTCGGATGGAATTTAGATATGAAAAAGAATAAGTCTACAATGGATTATCTCTTAGCCTTATCTTCAACAACTAGTCATTCCTAAAAACATGGTGAGACATATTATGCTAAGAGATCATCTCTTGTTTTCTCTTAAATAAGAGAAGACAAGACTTTTCTTATGAGTTCTCTCTTCTTCACCTCATCATTTATCCTACGTGGCACTACTAAGATAGCACTATTGTACATGCCCTAAGTGCCGAAGAGACGCACTCCTCTTTCGAGTGTGAAATTTTGGAGGACGGGTTCCTTGGAGCATCTTTTTTCAAAAATATACAAAACAGAATTTCCATGTTTCAGAAAAGATCTTGCAAAAACTAATACATATTTGCAACAGATATGTATTAAAAAATATATTATAATTTACAAGATGCGGAAAAAACAAAATACAGGACCGACAACAACAATAATTTGGACCATTTTCTTGTAGGTATTTCTCCTTTTTGTCTGCATCGCATATGAAAATACTCCCTCCTTTTTAAATATAAGCTCTTTTAGAGATTTCACTACGGACTACATACGAAGCAAAATGAGTGAATCTACGCTCTAAAATCCATCTATATACATTCGTATATGGTTGATATTGAAATCTCTAGAAGGGCTTATATTTAAAAACGGAGGGAACATATTGTTATGAAACTTCTCACAAATATGTTATACTCCCTCCCTTCCACAATGTAGTGCGCCCGCGCTTCCCAAGATTCAAGTTTGACCATAAATTTAACTACTGAGACCGACTGCGGCAGGAGCAAAAATTATATCACTGAATTCATATCAAAATATGAATTCAGTGATATAATTTTTGCTCCCGCCGCAGTCGGTCTCATTGATTCAATTTGCGGTCAAACTTGGATCTCGAAAAGCACGGGCGCACTACATTATGGAATGGAAGGAGTACATGTATTCTTGTATGTATTAATTTTGTCAATTGTTTTTGCGCTATGAAAATATGATATTTTTAAAACTGCCTCCCTGGGGCCCGATCTTTGTTGGTCATTTTCGTCCTCTCTCACCCTACCACACAATGCATTTAGAAGCATTTTAGCCTAAAAATTGTATTACGGGCATTTGTTTCGTCCCAGCCTACTCATCCACGTAAATGGAAAAGAAAAAAGTAGGACAACGTTAACGCCCACATGTGTGGTGGGAGCCAAACACACCCTATAACACACAGACTGTAAAAAAGAAACACAGACTGCGCCACATCACCGCATGCATGCATTTGGAATCTTTTTGGATTTTTAGTTTTTAAAATATTTTATTTCTTAAATGAAAAATCCGATTGAAGATCCGTTTTCACAATTAAATCCCTCATGATGAGATCTTTGAAACTAGATCTCATATCAATATATTTTGACGAATTTTTTTAGGATTAAAAATTGTCATGTCTATTGCATATGAATTGCCATTATGTTTACACTGAAGTTGTCATGATATATTTCAGCTATTTTTTCTATATTTAAAAGTAACTTTTGACATATTACAAGACCGGGAATTAAGAAACTAGACTTGCCATGAACCATACACTAAAATTGCCATGATACATGCACTTAAAATTGCCATAGTTCATACAAACATAATTTTTATGGTCAAAGTACTGGAATTGCCGTCATAAAAAAAACTAAACTTGCCATGCTCTACAAACTACACATTGCAACTTTAGTTTAAACACTATGACAACTACAGTGTAAACATCATGGCAATTTTTGGGCTTTTTTTTGTCGAAACATATCAACATGGAATCTAGTTTTGAAGATCTCGTCCAGACGGATTTAATGGTGAAAACGGATTTTTAATTCGATTTTTTATTTAGGAGATAAAATATTTTTAAGCCGAAAACCAACAAGATTCCTGCTGATGTCATTTGTTCATACGTGGCAAAATGAGTGGTGATTGAGGCGTGTGGGCGATGTGCAAAATGACGCACGTGTGGGTGTTTGTTTTTTCGAAAAAATAATGTTGAACAGAACAACCCAAGAAAATGGAAAACAGCACCCCAAAAGAAATATGGAAACTGGATAGGCCGAAACAGCCCAACCCATAAAGAAAACCACACAACCAACCTGTTGGAGAAAAATGACAAAGCCTTGGGGTAACCTCCTAATCGAGTGCTCCTCTTCGGCGCCCTCAGCGCCCGTCAACCTAGCTGGCGCTCGAAGACGCGCAGTGGTGGGCCGGCCCAGCTTCGCTCGAGTATTATCAAAAAACAAATGGCAAGGAAAAAATGCTTCTGTACGTGGTATTCGAAGCACATGCTATTATCAATAATCTTTGCTCGAGAACCACTGCACCACGTCACTTTGCTGTGCTTTATTGGAAAACAGTACTACTTCACCCATGTTTCAGTCCCAATACAAATATTTGAAAAACGGAAACAGAAATTTGTGATTTTTTAAAAAGTTCATCGATTTTGAAAAAGAGTTCACGGGTTTTCAAAGAGATGTTCACGAAAATAAAAAATTCATCAATTTTGAAAAAGGTCACGGATTCAAAAAACTCACCGGATTTGGAAAAAGTTCATTGATTTCTATATAAAAAATCTCAAATTTGAAAATTGTTCACCAGATTTTGAAAAAAAATCATTGATTTGGAAAAAGTACATCTGTTTTGATAAAGAAATGTTCATGCATTTGAAAAAAGTTCACCTGATTATTAAAAAAAGTTCGTTGATTTGGAAAATTTCATCGGTTTTAATAAAAAATGTGCATGCATTTGAAAAAAGTTCACCAGATATTGAAAACAAGTTCACAAATTTAAAAAAGGTTCATAATTTGAAAAAAAAGTTCATTGATTTCAAAAAATGTTCACAGATTTTCAAAAAGAGTTCATGAATTGAAAAAATGTTCATGACTATCGAAAAGATTTCACCAGATCCAGAAAAAAAAAGTTCATCAATTCTGATGGAAAAAGTTCACGTATTTTGAAAAAAGAAAAAAGAAAATGGAAAAAATAGAAAGGAAAAGGATCACGTATTTTTGAAAAAATGAAAATAAAAATAAAAAAGGAAAAGATGAAAAGGAGAAAAAGAATGTAGTAAAACATGTCAGGTTGGTTGGCTAGTTGGCTATCGGCGCTACCACAGAATGAGAGGGGTCGCGGGATCGATTCACGTACGGTGCGCATTTTGTTGGCGCTTTAAAAGCAGAAGGAAAAAAGGGTAACTGGGCCGGCCCAAAGCGGAGGGGAGGGTGTGCACCCGTTTGCGCCGATGCCTTTAACCGGCGCAACGGGCGCTTAGCCTCCTAAGGGCATGTACAATGGTTGATAAGATAGTCTTATCTTAAGTCTTGCATGTGATTTAGAGATGACAAAAAAATTGTCTACAATGGGTCATCTCTTAGCCTTATCTTGAATAATTAGCAATTCCTAAAAATATGGTGAGACATATTGTACTAAGATATCACCTCTTGTCTTCTCTTAAATAAAATAAGACAAGCCTTTTCTTATGAGTTCTCTCTCCTCCACCTCATCATCTGTCGGGGGTTGGGTGCGACATATGCCAAAGATGGCTTATTATGGTGGGGGCGAGTAGAACGTCGCCGGTGCCTGGAAACGGGATAAGGCGTAGACATGCACGCCGGCGAATCTTACCCAGCTTCGGGGCTCTGCGGGGTCTTCACATGGTCACTATAGCAAGATGGCTACAATGGTGCTCCTAGAGCTGTATCGGGAGGCAGGAGAGAGCGAGGCTAGTTCTCTCCTCCCTGGGCTATGTGTCTATCTCTATCAAGGTCCGAACCCTTTGCATGGGTGCCCCGGGGGGTTATATAGGCCTACCCCCGGGGGTACAATGGTAATCCGACTGGGCGTGGGTCCCAGCCGTCTGTCTCTCATGTCGCCGTCCTTCCCGCCGGCTTCTAGGGCCCGCCGACTGGTGGGTCCCGCGGACAGGGCGAACACTGTGTGGCGCTCCTGATGACGCAGGCTTGGTCATTGGGTCGTGGCAACAGTACCGCCATCTATCAGGCGATCACTGTCGCCACTCCCCATCCAATCTGGTTTATGGCTTGTGGGGCCCTGGAGGGGAGACGGCCGACTCCGGGGAGGCCGACTCCCACAGGGCCGTCTTCGGGCGCTCTGGCCGCCTTCGATTCACCCACTGACAGGCGGCCCCGCGGTCTTCGGGCCGTACAGGCCGGCATCGTGGGCACAGTGCGTCGCGCACTGTGGCTGAGGTCAGGGCAGGCATGGCAACAGTGTCGCGCCTCGCCGGAGATCTCCCAGCGGTACGGCTCACTGTAGCCATGCCAGTCCCTCGTAGGCAGGGAGGGACAACCACGTCGTGACCGTACCCCGCATCGGGCTTCGTGAAGTGTCAGGGGCCGACTCCCATAGTCGGCACTCCTGGAGGTCGCCAGCTTGGAGTCGGCTTGCTTTGAAGTCGTCATCTGGGACTCGGCTCCTCCGGAGATCGCCAGCTGAGACTCGGCTTCTCGGGAGATCCCCGGCTGGGACTCGCCTCTCTGGAGGTCGCCAGCTGGGACTCGGCTGGAGGGGCGTGGCCTGCCCCGATGTCTTGAAAGATCCTGGGTCCCGGGTCAGCCTACCCGTGGCCCATTACTCCGACAGTAGCCCCCGAAACTGGTGAAGCCCTGCGGACGCCGCCTCGTGGGGCTTCAGCAGTTTCAAGCTTCCCATCGCCGACTCTGAGACTCGGCCGTTGTCTTCTTTGGGCCGACTCGCTGAAGTCGGACTTGTTCAGCGAGGGGCCACTGTTTGTAAGTCGTGGCGGGAAATCAGGCGGCGTATCGGATACGCTTCCCTGCTGCCATCGAGGCGGTCCTATCGCGCGGCGCCACGTGGGGAGGATAGTCTGCTCACCCACGCGCGCGACGGGACGGGCCGTTAGGCAGGGCCCGCCACTACCGCGCCTCGGCTTTCGAATGGATCCGCTGTGGTCGTGAACGGTTGGCTTCCCCACGTCGTTACTGCACGCAGTAAATTCGTGGGGTAAATTGTGGGCGGCGTGGGGCTTCGTGCGCAGTTAATCCCACGCCCGCCCCCTCGGCTCCTCAGCCCGTAGGGCTATAAATAGGCAGAGAGGAGCGGGGCGGTATTGTACGCGCATCCTCTCCCCCACTCTCCTGCCTTCTCTTCTTCCTCCGCCGCGAGCAAGAGCACCTCTCACCTTGGCGATGAGTTCTTCCTCCGCCGCGCCCCCTGCCTCGCGCTCCGGTGTGTGGGACGGTTCGGATGTGGAGGCGGAACATATCGAGTTCCTCCGCCGGACCCGCCGTCTCCCCAGCGCGGACCTCGTGCACGCCCGTCCCGCGCCAGCGGGAGAGATCCGACCCGCACCGGAGGAGGGCGAGCGGGTCGTCTTCCGCTCGCACCTCATGCGCGGGCTGGGGCTGCCAGCGAGCGGTTTCTTCTGCTCGTTTCTGGAGTTCCACAATCTTCAGCCGCACCACCTCACCCCAAATGCGGTGGTGCTGCTCTCCGCCTTCGCCACTCTGTGCGAAGGCTTCCTCGGCGTTCTCCCCACCCTTGAGTTGTGGGGAGAGTTTTTCTCTTCGAAACTCGGCACGCAGGCCGCCAGCACGCCGGCTCAGTGCGGCACCTACATCGCGGTGCGGCGCTCGACGGCCGACAACCCTTTCCCTCCCATCTCGCTGATAAAGTCGGTGAAGATGTGGCAGCGCTCCTACTTCTATGTGAAGAACCTCTCCACCGACGGCGACTGGGTCAACCTGCCGCCCTTCAACCCCGCTCCTTTAACTGGGAGGCTTCCCAGTTGGTCTCACCGGTCCAAGCCGCTGACTCCCTCCGGAGCCGCCGCCGTGGCGCGACTCCGAGTTCTGCTGCAGTCGGAGGGCCTCGTCGGATCCGACCTTCTGGCCGCCTTCGTGGCGCGTCGAGTCCTCCCACTCCAAGGCCGGCCTCACCTCATCTGTCAGATGAGCGGCCGCCATGACCCGAGCCGGCTGTGCACCAAGGAGATGCCCCGCAGGGAGGTGGCGAACCTGGTGAACCACATCGCGCACTGCGAGTTCACGGACGACTGGCAGTTCGGCAAGGAGCCGTACTCACGCGACAACCCCCCTCCAGTGGTAAGTCGCATCTTTATGTAGTTTGGTCTTCTTTGCAGCCGACTCCGGCTTCTAATCTTTGTTGGTTCCTTCTGGGCAGAACCCCCTCATGGAGCCCGCAACCGGCGCCGTGAGAGAGCCCCGCGACTACGTCCCAGACCGCGAGGATAGAGACGTCGACGACCCCGACTTGCGGGCGGCGGCGTTGGAGGCCGACGCCGAAGGCGGTGGAGAAGGGGCAGACGGCGGCTTCAAGCCCTCGGCCACCTTCGCCGACTGGCCCGAAGACGATGCCGACGTGGAAGTCGTCCCACGCCACCAGCCGAGGGCCGGCCACTCCGGCCAAGGCGGCACGAAGAGGCGTCACGCCGGGCCGAGCGCGCCCGGCAGCAAGCCAAAGAAGTTCAAGGGGGCTGCCGCCGCGACCAAACGGGAGGAGGCAGCCGCGAAGGCCAACCGCTTCCGGAGGGAAGTGAGAAGGCCGCTGTTAGTTTCCGCGTAAGTCTTTACGCTCTTTTAGTTTCTTTGTTGGATCTTGTCCGAGTCTTCTTTGATTTTCCCTCCATTCTTCTCCAGAGCCTCCCTCTCCCTTGAGAGAGTCGCCGTCCCCTCTGTCATGGGGTCGGTAGAGACGTCCGCCAACACCCGGCGGGTCGATCCCGCCGCCGACCTTCGGGAGGCGACGGAGCGGAACGCGCGGGAGAAGCGCGATGAGGAGGAGGCCGACCGCCTGGAGAAGGCGCAGGGCGACAAGGCGGCCGCCAACACCCAGAAGAAGCTGGAGGAGGCCAAAACCGCCGCCGCGACGAAGCGGCGTGCTGAGGAGGTCGCGCGTCGCCGATCGGCGATGCTCGTCCCTCCGTTGTCGTCGGCGCCGCCGGCTCCGGAGTTCACGAGGCAGACCGGAGAGGTCGGCACCGAGAACCCCCTCGTGGAGGAGGGCGGCGAGGCTTCAGGCTCGGACACCCTCGCGTCGCCTCCACCGCCTCCGCCATCATCTGGGAGGCCGCACGGCAAACAGCCGGTGGGCCTGTTGGATCCGCCAATCACGGACGAGGCCGAGGCGCGACTGCTTCTTCAAGTCGCCGCGCCGGCGCGCCGCCGGCTTGAGAGGACGAGCTCGGCGCAGCCAGCTCGGCGAGTCTGGACGTCGAGGCCTCCAGTGCCGCACCCACCGGGTGGTTGCACGGAGGCGGCACCGGCCCGCTGAACCAAGCCCTCCTGGACGTCCAGGCGAAGCTGCGCACGGAAAGCGACGCCCTCCAAATCTGCACCAGAGCGCATCTGGTCGTGCAGACATCCGTCCGAGTATGTTTCCTTCTTCTTTTTTGATTCCTGTCTTTCTCTGTGGGGGCGCGCCAGCGCACCCACTAGGAGTAGTCCCTGAGTTCCGGGTCAGCTGCTGAGCAGGCGGTTCGGAACTCCCTCTGGCGAGCTCCGAATACTAACTTTTGCCTTTGTTGGCTTTTTGTAGGAGTATCATAACCTCCGCGCCACTGCCTTCAACTGCAATGTCGAGGAGCTGAACAAGCGGACCGCCGACTTGGTGGATCCGGGGTGAGCTCTTTTCTTCCTTCTTTGCGGGGGCGCGCTGGCTCACCCGCGGGCTGTAGTCCCCGAGATTCGGGCCGACTGCTGAGCAGTCGGGCCGGATCTCCCCAGCGATCTAATTTACTAATGACTTTCTTGTCTCTTTCTTCGTTCTTCAGGCGCCAACGCCGCCCTTCAGGAGCAGCTGGGCGAGGCCAACACTGCTCGTCGTGCCAAGGAAGAGGAGTGCGGCAGGCTCGCCAAAGAGCGCGATCTGCTGGCGACGCAGCTGGCCGAGCAGAAGGAGCTGCTCCAGAAGGCGCAGGACGAGGCCAAGACGCGGGAGGCCGCCCTCATGGCCGAGTTCGAGATCGAGCGTTCCGCCTGGAGTGACAGGGAGGCGATGCTGACCTCTGGCTACCACGAGCTCGAGGACATCGTTGATGGTAAGTCTCTTTCGTTTCTTTGGTCTTCCGACTACGTGTTAGGCCGACTTCCAATTTTCCGACTATCTTCTTTTTTGTCTTGGCAGACTTCTTTCCTGGTCATTCACAGGCAGTCCCTCTGGCCATCGAGGCGGCTTGGGAGGCGCGACGGGCGAAGGGTGAGGTGATCGCCGCCAATGCCCCCCGAACCATCGACGAGCAGCTCCTGAGCATTGGTGCCCGTCTTCGTCCGGCTCACCGGCTGCTGCGCCGGCTTCAGCGTGCCGGTGCCCAGGCGGTTGCCGCCCTGTGGCCGGACATGCCGGCTCTGCGCACCGCCAGTCGGACCGCCGACTAGCTGGAAGTCGCCGCCGGCCGTCTTGAGGCTTGGAAGGGCTCCTCGGCCCGGGCCGGAGCACGCCGGGCCTTGGAGTTCGTCAAGGCGTGGTACCCGGGGCTGGACCTGGACCGTCTGGCCGCGTTCCGGTCAGAAGCCCAGGTCGAGCTGGAGGCTGTAGAAGGCGCCCTTGTCGAGCGCGTGGCAGCCATCGCCGAGTATACGGACACCAGTGTCTTCGTGCCCGAGCGGACTGAAGGCGGCGAGGAAGTGCCGCCGGACTGGTTCGGGATGAACCCGGAGTATGACGAAGACTCGGCGGAGGTGATCGACTCCAGCGCCGAGGAGGAGGACGAGGCGGAGGACGGAGGCGAGGAAGAGGCGCCAGAAGACGAAGCAGACGGCCAGCCTCAGCCCGATCGTGCCTCCGGCAACGAGCCGTGCGGAGACAAGGCGACTGCCGCCGGAGGCGACCAAGCTGAGACCGCCCAGCCGACTGCCAAGGCACCCGACACCGCCGTCACCTCTGATCCTCCGGCCCCGGAGGCCGCCTCCTAGACTGCTTTTTCCGCTTCTGTTTATCTGTCTTCAGTAATCTTTTGAAAGACTTGTTAGGTTCGAACAATTCCACCCGCGGGGTGTATCCTGAATTTCTATTCGAAGATTCGGCCGAGGGCCTATGTAAATATTTATCCGATTTCCGCCTTTCCTTGCTTATTGCTCCTTCGACTTTTTCCTTTGCCGCCTTCCTTTAGTTGCCGCCTTGCCGGCTGGACAGCCGCTCTGCGGACTGTCGCTAGGTCAAGTGCTTGGCTACTTCAGGAAGGCAAGTACTTAGCCGTTTAGAGTTTCTTTAGCAAGTCGGCTGGAAAGCGACAGGCCGACTATCCGAGAGTCGGCTGTCTTTGATAAAAGCTAAGACGACGAGCCGACTGCTCATGAGGCAGCTCTGTGGGGGGAGGCTGGTAGCCGGCTTGAGCTATGCATAAGCTTTTAGGTCCTTAGCCATTTTTTCATGTGCGTGCTCGTTCTTGCTTGTTCTCTGCCTACCGGCAGTCGCTCTGCGAGCTGCGGCTTTTGACAGGAGACGGATTGAGCGCAACACATTACTTGTCCGACTGCAGGAAGCATTTCATAGCGCAAGACGGCAAGTCCCCGGGCCGACTAGTCGGACCCGGTGCCAGACGGCATGATAAAAAACAGTAGCATGTTCGGAAGCGTAATTCTTATCATACAGATAACAAAAAGGCAGTCCCCGAGCTCGTCTCGGGGGGCCTAAGGTCTTAGTACTTTAATACAAAGGGGGTAGTGCGATACATACTGCATCAACTGTAAAATCTTCGAAGAAGATTCGCGTTCCACGGGCGCTCTGTTTCTTTGCCGGAGTTGTCCCTCTTGCGCGCTCGAGGCTTCTGAGCGTCAATCAGATAGTAGGCGTCGTTCCCTAGCACCTTGCTGATGATGAAGGAACCCTCCCAAGGTGCCGACAACTTGTGCTGGCCGGCTGTTCTCTGAATCAGCCGGAGCACAAGGTCGCCCTCTTGGAACGATCTCGGCTTGACCTTGCAGTTGTAGTATCGGCGCAGACTCTGCTGGTAGATGCTGGACCGGCTGAGTGCCAACAGTCGGCCCTCTTCCAGCAGATCGACGCCGTCTTGGCGTGCTTCTTCGGCTTCCTCTTCGGTGTACATGGTGACTCGTGGAGAGTCGAACTCTATATCCGTCGGGATGACAGCTTCGGCACCATAGACGAGGAAGAAAGGCGTGAAGCCGGTTGACTTGTTTGGAGTCGTGCGCATACTCCAGAGGACGGTTGGCAGCTCCTCGACCCAACAGCCGGCCGAACGCTCGAGTGGTTCGACCAGTCGAGGCTTGATGCCGGACAGGATGAGGCCATTGGCTCGTTCCACCTGGCCGTTGACTGCGGATGGGCAACGGACGCTAAGTCCAGTCGGATGCTCTGCGTCGCGCAGAAATGAGCCAAGGCGCCCTTGGCAAAGTTTGTGCTGTTGTCGGTGATGATGTTGTGCAGTATGCCGTACCGCACCGTGATGTCGGCGATGAAGGTTACTGCAGTCGGCCCGTTCAACTTCTTGATGGGCTTTGCTTCCACCCACTTGGTGAACTTGTCCATCGCGACAAGCAGATGAGTTAGGCCGCCTTGGGCCGTCTTGAATGGTCCTACCATGTCCAGGCCCGAAACTGCGAAGGGGCAGGCGATGGGGATTGTCTTCAGCACGGAAGCCGGCTGAAGTGGCTTGGAGCGGAACATCTGGCACCCCTTGCATTTTTGGACTAGCTCTTTAGCTTCTTCCAGGGCAGTCAGCCAAAAGAAGCCGTGCCGAAAGGCTTTGGCGATGAGTGCCCTTGAAGCCGCATGGTGGCCGCACTCGCCCTGATGGATGTCTCTGAGAATTGCTTGGCCTTGTTCTGATTCTACGCAGCGCTGGTAGACACCAGTGACGCTGCGCCTGACTAGCTCTCTGTTGACTATGGTGTATGCTGCCGCTCGGCGTTGCACTTGCCGAGCCAGGATCTCATCTGTTGGCAACTCTTTGTTCACTAGAAATTTGAGGATGGGCTGCGCCCATGAAGGTGCTGCTATCTCTTCAACTGCCGCGACCTGCCGACTGTTGGAAGTCGGCTGCTGGGCCTTGCGTTTGTTGTCGTTTTGTTGCTATCGCCGACTGGTGTCTCCAGCCGGAGTTCTGGGAGCCTGGGGAGTCACCTTGCCAGTCGCGTTGACTTGAATCTCCGTCTTCATGGAAGAGTCGGCCATGGCATACTTGTCTGCTATGACTAGCAGTTTGTCGAGGGTCTCTGGCTCGTCGCAGAGGAGCTTGTGCTTGAGGAGGGTGCCCTCTCGGCACCCGACAGTGAAGTACTCAATAGCCTGCACCTCGTGCACGCCCTCGCAGGAGTTTCGAAGCTCGCCCCAGCGCGTGAGGTAGTCGCGTGTTGATTCTTCAGGGCCTTGCACGCACAAGGAGAGCTGGCGCGGCTTGGGAGGTCGCTTGTACATGCTTGTGAAGTTGCGGATGAAGGCTTCGGTGAAGTCGACCCAGCTATTGATGCTGCGGGGCTTCAGGCTGTTCAGCCATGTCCGGGCCATGCCCTGGAGCATGAGAGGAACGTACTTCACGGCAACTCGCTTGTTGCCGTTTGCTATGCTGACGGCTGTGGAGTAGTCTATCAGCCAGTCTTCCGGCTTCACGGAGCCGGTGTACTTGGGTGTGTCTCGGGGGAGCGTGAACCCTTTGGGGAAGGGCTCGTCTCTGATGCGGGGGCAAGGCGGACCCAGCTCGTCTTCTTCTTCCAGCGCCAGGGATCGGTGGAGTCGGTCGATCCGATGGCGGGCGTCATTCTCTCCGACTCCCTCTCGGCGGCCAAGGCGACCTCCGAGAGTCGGATGCTCAACAGGCGGCGGGGAAACTCGCCGCTCTCTTCTGGGCGGGGGAGGCAGATAATCGTCCCGCCGCTCTACTGCTCTCGGGCGGCCGTCTTGGTCGCGCTCGATGGTGATATGAGTCCGACTGTGACTGGCAGCCGGCTCCTTCTCTTTCCTTCCGCGGACTCCGCTAGTCGGCGTCCGAGAGGTCGCGCCTTGATCTCGGCGGGGAGGCAAGTCGTCGTTCGGCTGCTGCAGCGCATCCGCGCGGCCGCCGGCCGCGTTTTGCGCAGCAACCGCGTCAAGGAGCTGCTGGACTCGCTCCGTCATCACACGGCGCTCTTCGCCCTCGAAGTTCTTCAGCTCGTCAGTCGCCGCTTGGGCGGCGCGGATGTTCTCCGCTGGGGTGGCGTACACGGGGCGTTTTGCCCCGAGCAAGTCGGCGATGGCCGCGCCGCGCTGCCGGACCGCACCTAGACGGCTCGGCCCAATTGGAGCCGGCGAGCCGCCTACGGCGCGATCCATCTCGCGCTGGTATGCCTCTGACAAGCGCCTCATGCTTGCCAGCTTCTTGGCGCCTTCGATAATCTGAAGGCGGCGCGCCTCCAGCGTCTCAGCGTCTGCGTCCTCTGGAATGGCGTGGTTAGGTCTTGCAGGGCCGCAGCTAGCGGGTCCTGGGCTTCTTCGCCGGAGTGCTCGCCGTGGCTGATGACGAGCACTTCTGTGACGGCGCTTCCGCCGCTCTCCTCGTACGGAAGCGGCTCGTCATAGACCACCACGTTGGTGGGGAAAATGTCAAGCGACATGGCGTCGGAGTCGACCAGCATCGGGTCGGAGGAGCCTACGGACTCCAAGTCTACGGCAGGCTCGCCGGCGACGTGGAGTTGGTCGAGGAGGCCCGCGAGAAGGCGCTCGGGGCCACCCGTGCCTGCGTCGGATGCAGGTTCGTCGGAGAGGCGCACCTCGCCGATAAGTTCGGCGAGGCCGCTCGCGGCGCAGGCGGCCTCAGCGCCGCGCAGTGTGTCGATGCAGACTCCATCTGGCGAGCCTGGCTGGCTGCGCTCGCCAGGGAGGAATAGGGTTCCCGTCCAGAACAGATCTCCGGACGACGGTGCACCTCGCCCCACGGTGGGCGCCAAATGTTGGGGGTTGGGTGCGACATATGCCAAAGGATGGCTTATCATGGTGGGGGCGAGTAGAATGTCACCGGTGCCTGGAAACGGGATAAGGCGTAGACATGCACGCCGGCGAATCTTACCCAGCTTCGGGGCTCTCCGGGGAGATAACACCCCTACTGCTGCTCTGCGGGGTCTCCGCATGGTCACTATAGCAAGATGGCTACAATGGTGCTCCTAGAGCTGTATCCGGAGGCAGGAGAGAGCGAGGCTAGTTCTCTCCTCCCTGGGCTATGTGTCTATCTCTATCAAGGTCCGAACAATTTGCATGGGTGCCCTGGGGGGCTTATATAGGCCTACCCCCCGGGGGTACAATGGTAATCCGACTGGGCGTGGGTCCCAGCCGTCTGTCTCTCATGTCGCCGTCCTTCCTGCCGGCTTCTGGGGCCCGCCGACTGGTGGGTCCCGCGAACAGGCCGGACACTGTGTGGCGCTCCTGGTGACGCAGGCTTGGTCATTGGGTCGTGGCAACAGTACTGCCATCTATCAGGCGATCACTATCGCCACTCCCCGTCCAATCTGGTTTATGGCTTGTGGGGCCCTGGAGGGGAGACGGCCGACTCCGGGGAGGCCGACTCCCACAGGGCCGTCTTCGGGCGCTCTGGCCGCCTTCGATTCACCCACTGACAGGCGGCCCCACGGTCTTCGGGCCGTACAGTCCGGCATCGTGGGCACAGTGCGTCGCGCACTGTGGCTGAGGTCAGGGCAGGCATGGCAACAGTGCCACGCCTCGCCGGAGATCTCCCAGCGGTACGGCTCACTGTAGCCATGCCAGTCCCTCGTAGGCAGGGAGGGACGGCCACGTCGTGACCGTACCCCGCATCGGGCTTCGTGAAGTGTCAGGGGCCGACTCCCATAGTCGGCACTCCTGGAGGTCGCCAGCTTGGAGTCGGCTTGCTTTGAAGTCGTCATCTGGGACTCGGCTCCTCCGGACATCGCCAGCTGAGACTCGGCTTCTCGGGAGATCCCCAGCTGGGACTCGGCCTCTCTGGAGGTCGCCAGCTGGGACTCGGCTGGAGGGGCGTGGCCTGCCCCGATGTCTTGAAAGATCCTGGGTCCCGGGTCAGCCTACGCGTGGCCCATTACTCCGACATCATCTATCCTACGTGGGAATCCTAAGATAACACCATTATACATGCCCTAATCGGCATTTCATACACTGCAGCGACTATTTCTCGCCTTACGCGAGCCAACAGCGACCTCTCGTGTCGAGTAAACAGTGTTGGGACGACCCATTTTAGCGGACGGAAAATGAGAAAATGGAGCGCCCCAAGAATCTAATCCTGGTGACGCGGGGGAACAACAACGCTGCTAACGACTACACTAGCTTCTAGTTAGTGGTTACTGGTAGGATCGCGACCTACTAGAGGCAGTCTGAGCCAGTTTTTCTTTGTTTTTTGTTATATTTTTCTTTTATTTCTTTTTCTTCTCCTTTTTTATTTTTTTATTTTTTATTTTGTTTCTTTTTGGTTTTTTGTTCTACATTATTTTATACAAGATCAACATTTTTTCAAATACGTGTTCAATATTTTTGTTTACATGATCAACATTTCTTCAAATATTCGTTCATAATTTATTAAAATACTGTATCAAAAAATTTCAAATAGTTGTTCAATATTTTTTCAAATACTCGTTTCACATTCACCAATACTTATTCAGCATTTTTGAAAAACTGGTTCAACGTTTTCGATAATTATTTCAACATTTTCCAAATACTTGTTCAACATTTTTCGAAATACTTTTTCAAATTTTTAATACTTATTCAATATTTTTCAAATAATTGTTCAACATTTGTCAAATACCCATTCCACGTATTTTAATACTTATTCAACATTTTTCAAATGTGTTTTTTGAAGAGTATTTTTTGTAATATACAAACATATATATATATATTATTTAAAATTATAAACCAATATCAAAAATGAAAAAACAAAACCAGAAAGCATAGAAAAAACAAAATAGGAAACAGGCTGGTGTATCCCGCGCGCGTGGGCTGGCCCAATTGGCATTTGCCTTCAGCCAGCCCCCCACCCTGTCTCACTGAACGCGAGGAATAGTCGCGCCCGTCATAAACGGGGGACCTCCTAGTCAGCGCTTCAGGCGCCAGATGAGCCAACTGGCGCTCACTGCGGCACGCCAGTGGGCCGGCCCAGGAACAGCAGCGCAGAAAGTAATAGCGCGAGAAAAACATCAAACAATTGGCTGCCGCATAGAATCGAACCAGCGACATTCAGATCAAAGCGCGCTCGGCTGACCACTTGTGGCACAACGACCATTTGTCAAAAATGATGCGCGTACATTTAATGAACACAATAGTTGCCGTGCTATTTAGGAAAACTTGATTTCTTTTCAAGCATAAACATGAACAAAACTTCAATCTCCACAGATTTAAAAAACATCACGAATTAGAAAAAAAGTTCACATATTCAAAAAAGTAAACGGATTCAAAAAAGTTCATGAAATTGAAAAAAGTTCATCAAATTTGAAGAGGAGTTCACTGAATTTAGAAAAAGTTCATAGAATTTCCAAAAAGTTCACCAACATTTCAAAAAAAGTTCATCTTAATTTAAAAAGTTCATTGAAGTTGAAAAGAGTTCTTCAAATTTGAAAAAAGTTCACCAAATTTGAAAAGAGTTCATCGGATTTGATTTTTTTTTATCAATTTAGAAAAAAATCACGAATTTAGATAAAAGAACGCATTAAATAAAACAAAAGAAAAAACAGAAAAGGATAAGAAAGAGAAAAATAAAGAAAAATATAGAAAATGCAAACAAGATAGAGAAAAAAGACAAAGAAAGAAAGAACAAAAAGGGCAAATGGGAGAAACTTAGCAAAGGATTTGTGTTGTCCTAGGTGGTTAGCAAGTTCACAAAAGCTTACGAGAATTTAAAAAGGTTCATAAATTAGAGACCGTTCACTAATTTCAGAAAAGTTAATGAATTTAAAAAAGTTCACCAGTTTGAAAAACATTCACGGATAAAAAAAGTTCATGAAAATTTTGAAAAAGTTCACGAAATACAAAATAGTTCAAGAAAATTGAAAAAAGTTCATCGATATTGAAATAAAGTTCATCAATTTTGAAAAAAGTTCACCGATTTTCATAAAAGTTCATCGATTTTCATAAAAGTTGACAGATTTTGAAAAAAGTTCAAAGAATATGAAAAAGGTTTATCAAATTTTAAAAAGTTCATTGAAATTTGAAAAATAATTCGTCAACTTTTAAAGAAAAGTTAATAAATTTCGCAGAAAAAAGTTCATCAAACCAGGAAAAAGAAAAAAAAGGAAAGTAACAGTAGAAGTAATAAAAGAATAACAAAGTTCAAAATATCGAACGTGGGTGAGAGGCGTGGTGGTTAGGTCATTGCGTCATGGCACAGGAGGTCTGTGGTTCGACTCACCCCGCAAGCGCACTTGTTTTTCTCTTTTGAAAACAGAAGAAGAAGAAAAACTACTGCAGTCTGAAACAGATAAATGGGCCAGCCCACCTAACGCGGCTGCAGGCGCCGGTTAGGAAAATTGCCCTTAACCAGGAAATGCCCATAAACGGCGCCTTAAGCGCCCGTTTATTCTATATCTACAAACGGGCGCACACCCCGCCCTCCACTTGGGCCGACCCATCTTACATTTCCCCCCTTTCTATAAAAAGCTTCGCAAAAAAAGAGTGCATGGGGAGATTTGAACTCTGGTTGTGCTAGATATCTGCCTTTTCACATCTTCAAATAACAATATGAACCAGTTTGTTGTTTTTTTGGTTTTTGTTTTTGGTCGGTTTGCTTTTTTTCTTTTTCTTTTATTTTAAATTTTGTGAGCTTATTAAAATCGATGAACTTTTTTTTCAGGAACATTTTTCAGATTCGATGAACTATTCTTTTAAATCGATGAACTTTCTTCCAAGTCGAGGTAATTTTTTTAAAATCAATGAACTTGTCTAAATCTGGTGAACTTTTCTTTGAAAATCAATGATTTTTTTCAAAATTGATGATTTTTTTCAAAATCAATGATTTTTTTTCTAAGTTGATGAACTTTGCTTTAAATTTGATGATTTTTTTTGCAAAATCGATGAACTTGTTTTAAAAGTTCGATTTTTTAAAGTTTTTTTTCAAAATCAATAAAATTTTTCAATTTTTATTTTTTATTTATGTTTGTTAATTTATTTTTAAAAAAATGAATATTTTTGAATTCACGAAATTTTTTTTGTGAATGTTTTCTTTTAAAATTTTCCATTATTTTTTGAAAGTCAACAGTTGGTGAATAACGGCCTTTAAAATGGGGTCGAGCAACCTGGGGAAACTGATCAAGCTGATCGAGCATTATCCCTCTACATGGGCCAACCAGTAGAATAAGCACATAAAAAAAGAAAAAAAACTAAAAAGAAAAGGTGAGAAGAATAAGCACTACAGTTCCTAAATGGGTCGGCCAGGTTGGTCAAGTGTGCCTTGGTTAGGAAAAAAATACCTGTAACTAATGCTTAAGGCACGGAATAGGATCGGGGAGCCTTGGGAGCCCATACTAAAAAAAGTGGGACCAACACCATGGGCCAGAAACGACGACAAGTTCACACGCACCTTTGACACCCGATAAATGATGCTGAAGAAGTGAGAAATGCGAATTTTGAAGCTAAAAAACAAGAAATGCGAAGCTTGAAGCTGAAAATCATACAATGGATGACTTAGGGTTAGTTCATAACAACATTACTTATAATAATCGCCATCATAAATCATGATCAATTTATGATTTATTTATTTTCCTCCGAAGACCGACACTTGACCCTTCACACACTATAGCCCTTAACCGTGGGCATGCTATTCCAATATATTTTTAAACTTTGCAAAGGATGTCCTCTTTAACCACAAGTAAAGGATTTCTTTAGTCAACCCTAAAACATTGACTAATTCCGATTACGGTCTTTGGGTTGTAAACACACCTGACCAGCACATGCCTGTTTTAGTTTCCCCGGGCCAGAAATCACCCAAAGCAACAGTAAAGTAAAACTCTAAGTAGGAAATGCAACAGCCTCCAATAGCATGAATATTCAGCAGCGGTCCCAACCGGCAATTCATACCCTCGGACCAACTGACATGCCTACCAGTCATCAAATGGTATCTTTCACTATGGCCTCTCTGTAGGTGTGTGCAGGAAAGGGGTTAACAACTTACTAAACCATACCATATCTGTGGTGAGGACACGTGGTAACACGAATCAAGTTTGGGGTTACCGGAACAAAGACTCGATCTATGGGCGACTCAGGAGGTCTATGTTTCCTACAGTAGTTAGCACGATACATTTCTTTAGTACCAACAGGGTCACAAACCGACATGTCCCAACATGCCATCATCGGTTATTCTCGTCACAACCAGATTTTTGTCTTACCATCACTTTTACTAGTGACAGATTCTTTTATACAGGTTACTCGGAACAAGTATAGGCATGTGTGGCACAAATGTTTCATGTGTAAGTGAAATCAAATATTGACAAGGGGCCACATATGCATGATCTCCTATATGCAGTTCCATATGAGGTAACTTAAACAAGTTTCAAAAGTTCTAGCAAGCAATCAACAAAGCAGTAATCATATCAAGTGTTCAAGATGCTTGCCTTGAGCACGTAGAAAAGTTGGGGGCACTCCATAAGCTTTTAAAATTTATTCCCCTCCATTTTTCCTATTTTCAAAATAATGCAATTACCACATAATTTCAAAATAGTACAAAAAATTTGTTTCAATTTTTTTAAATAAATACTAAAATAAACTAGATGATAAATGAAGAATGTCAGAAAAATAATCAATTCATTTGGAGTTAGGAACAAAAAGTTGTGACGGTTTTAATATCAAGGACCTCTTTGTAATTAAAATAACTACCAATGGGTACTTTACTATTTTAACAAAAAACGCTTCGGATATAAATACACTTCTTCGTGGATAAAGTGTAGTTGGATAAAAGGCGTAACCAAATTAGCCTCAAAAGAACAAAAGCCTGACGGGTGGGTCCCACCCGCCAGGTTTGAATTTCGCGCGCGTGTACAAAGGGGAGGAAGTGTCGATGGTGCAGGCGTGTTCAAGAGGTTCATCCGCGTTGGTGGGTGGCGGAGTTGGTCACCGGCGTGCACCGTAGCGACGTCGTTGCTATCTCCGGCGAGTAGTGACCTCGATGAAAATTGGATCCACCGAAGAGCCCTGTGAATGTCAAATTGATGCGCGGGTCACACGAGGTGATGCACAAAGGGTTCTCTGGTGAATATTGGTAGGTGGATGTGGACGAACGGCGTCAAATGCTTATCGGAAGCCACGACAGATTGGGCGGCTGGAGGTGGGGAAGAAGACCTCCCTGAGGTCGATGGAGTGTGCTGGAGGTCGATTGGGGATGTGTTGGGGTGGAGTGAGTGCTGAACGGGACTTGGGGTATCTTTTATACACTGGTGCAGAGACGTGCTATACAAACAGTTTTAACCCCCTTTCCGTGATGAAGTTCTAAACTGTTGCCTTGCTCTGTGTGTGCATTAGCGACGGGGCTAGGGGGCTACCCACACGACCCAGAGACCGTCGAGGATAGGCCCTTCGGTTGCACACGTGGGGCAAAATGAGCTCGTGTGCAATCGGACGAGGCATCGGAGACACTTATACATGCCCAATCATTTCCGTTCGTATATACATCCCACATAGTGAATCCCAGAAAAATGTTTCCGTTCGTATGTATATCACACACATTTTTTACGTGGAAATGTTTGTGCAAGGTGGCCTAACGCAAACAGTTCTCTACCGAAGTCATGTGTGATTTTGCATTGATCCAACACGCCTACTTTCTAGAAACCATGTGGGTTGTTTGAGTTCATCGGCCACGGTGTTGTCCGAAAAACTATGTGCAATAGAAAACTGTAATAAGTGTGCTAATTGGCTATTATTGATAATCCATTTAGTAATCAAATTGACATTTCTTATAAAACACACCATATATTTCATATCCGTATTACGGCAACCATGATTTCATATTTGAATTACATCAGATAGCTTCAGCACTCAGTTACACCATATAGGCATATAGTTAGCTACGCCATTACACATCAACACCAAGTTTCACGTGCAACGTCGAAAACCTTTGGAAAGTAGCATCATACACGACAAATTAGATAGATGAATCTCCTCCGAGAAACTCCAGAAGCGGAAGGCGAATATTGAGCCTTAAGTGATATTGAATGTCCTTGCAATTTTAGGCCAGTGGATATGGATAATTGCCCGCCCAACCTTCATCCTCTTGAGGAAGACTTCAATATTGTACCATCGATGTTGAATGAATACCTTCCTCGCCTATTGACCATGCAGGTGGTTTGAGAGGTAATCATCGGTGAACTGCTTTGGAAAGGACTGAAAATAAAGATATTCATAAATAGTTGTTCTAAATTTTGAAATGGCGCAAGGGAAAAACAAGATAAAGAGTTAGTACCATCCTATAGTTGACTGGTGTCTTCTACATTGTGCAAACAAAGATCTTGCTGTTATTCGCTGCAAGTTTCTTTATCCTAACAATCTTTCTGAGTTTTTTGACTTGACTGATGTTCATGGATATCTTATTTCCACATATGCAAAATGGGTCGAACAGTGGATCTAAACCTCTGACAGCAGGACCTACATGTGCAAGACCAAATTGTTGAAAACCTAAATAT
The DNA here is from genome assembly GCA_963921465.1 of Triticum timopheevii. Taxonomy (NCBI): domain Eukaryota; kingdom Viridiplantae; phylum Streptophyta; class Magnoliopsida; order Poales; family Poaceae; genus Triticum; species Triticum timopheevii. The sequence continues at coordinate 472,897,442 of OY997266.1, read as the reverse complement.
TAAAATGATTCCTACAATTGCACAATAAATGTGCTATTTGCCAAAGGACCATGCATGTGCAAACTTGATGGTAAACCTCATTGCCTCCCATTGTTTCCCTGCAACACATATAAGGCAGATCTTGACCAGGTTATCTTACAGTTGGATACTATCAGTAGAATATGTTAATAAAAACAAACAAATTGCATATCCAACAGATTAACTCGAGACGCATGGAAAAGCCAGCTAAACAAACCAAGCATGATAAACAACTTTTTTCTAGAATACGCACAAGCATGCGTATCATATATTGATAGAAGAAGAGGCAAAGAAGCTGGATACAAGCCTTTCAACCATTACAACGTCAAATACAAGGATTAGCAACCACATCCACAAAACACACCCACCGTGCGTACTACGATACATGCTCGACCTAGACAACCCTCATGCCAATGGCGATGAGGAAAATCATAGAGCAACCAAGCCGCTACACACCAACGCTGAAGACCTCTACAACACTACCAAGACCCAAGGATAACACATACCTTGCTAAACAACTTCAAAATAGAGCAACCGTATATGTTTCTCGTGTATTTAGTAAAGCTAAATTTGATTTATTTCTCACATGCATAACAATACAAAACTGTACCCACAACAAATGAACATTATATTGCATAACTGAACCAAACAGGTAACTGACCACCATATTGCACAATAGAACATATACTAGAAGATAAGACAGTTAACGTAACCAAGAATGCTTGATAACTACTAGGAAATATAGCAATTGTTGGACCAAACTGTTAACTGAACATTATATTTCAGAAGATCAGATTGCATATTAACATTACAGAGGATAATTCACTAGAAGGCACCAGCGGTGGCCTCGAGAAAACATCACGAACTGTATTTTAAAGTAGCCAACCGCGTGGTGGAGTCGACGGTGGCCTCGAAGTCAAGGTGCTCGTCCTAGATCTGGTGGTCGACACGCATGGCAGCCATCACGACCTCATCCGCGCGTGCGGCCGCGATTTGCTTCTATGCTGTCAGATGCTCCTGAACTCCTCGCTATACTGCGTGCAAAATGGCTGTGGGCAGCTCTTATTTGGAGGATGGGCCAGTGATTTGGGCGGAAGGTGTAGCATCATCGATCGGGGCATGTGGGATGGAGAAGGAGGAGGAGGATAGGGTGTGGATTACCTGACTATATCAACAAGACCGTTCAGCAAGAAGAAGGGTCGCTGGCAAGGAGGCGGCGCTGCAAGTAAGCACTGAAGATTTGAACTTGGAAGAGAAAGAGGAACCATGTAAATGTGGCTTTTGGTCGGGGGAGGAGGCGGGGAGCTAGATATTTCCACGGTTGCCAAATTTTTTCGCTCGGTGCCGTGAGAAACTGGCGCGCAAGTGTGGTTGAAGCGTGGGTGATGGACTGTAGAGAATGAAGCTTCCGGTATAAGCCATACAAGAGGGTGCGCCAAGATATTTTATATCGCATCGCACACGATTCTTGCTAGTAAAGTATTTGTGGTGTACATGATTTTTTTATTCTGATGCGAAAGACAAAATGGTGTTACTGAGGGAAAGGATGGTGTTTGAATTGCTAGAACATTTATCTGCAATGAACATGCAACTATATGGGTGTCATGTTAAAACTTGAAATTATTCAGGGATCGTTTGACCTTTTTTATATATCAAATGAGTTTCTAGACATTTAATGTGCATAATTCAAATTTAAACTACAAACACATGCTCCAGTGCACCAAAATGAGTTGAAAACCATATCTTGGTTCAGTTATTGATATAAACTATAGTGCATATGAGATAAAAGTGCCTTAAACAACCTGCTTAAACCTATGATTACATACAGGATAATTATTTCAATGCTCTTGCAAGCCAACCTACTGAAGAACGGAATCCCTACACATTAGTGAGAAATCTCTTTATGTGTGTGCACATGTCTATTTGTTCAACATTGTCAATGTAAATATGAATATCCCTTTGGATATATAACATCATCAACACCACAAGTTTAAATGCATTTGATCAACACTGAAGTCATATTTCCATTTCATTCATCTAATCTCGCAGCAACGCGCGGGGTATTATCTAGTTACAATAGGAAATGCTGCAAGTATATGAGCCCCTCCTCGACGCTCACGTACATACAATCCAACAACACCCCGAGCCTCACCTTCTCCACCAGCCTCTCCTCAATGCTCACCTCGACCACGACCTCAGCCTCTAGCTTCATCCCACCGCATCCCGACGCAGGCAACCCTCCATGGCCCACGCCTCCCCCACACGCCAGTGCCAAGCGCTCCGCCCCTTGACGCCAGCACCTTGGCGTCCATCATAACGATCGCCATAGGCACCACCCCGAGACCTGTCCGAACAGCCGTCCATTGGACGCTCCAGTGCTCGCCCAACCCGGCCATCGCGTTCCCGTCACCACGTTCACCGTGAACTAGAACACGCCTCTAGGGGCCTTCTTGACGCCGGCGTCTGACGCAACAACAGCGAACGAGAGCGTGTTCTATCCACTAGCCGCGAAGAGGTCAATGGCGAATGCGACATCGACGAGGGCCAGGCGAGGCACCAGGAGCGAGCGGTCGCGGGAGGTGGCGGCGTGTAACAACCCGAGGCCACAGTGCAGAGGAGCACTGGTCGCCGGCATGGACGTTGTTGTCGGCCAATATTGGTTGCGAGGATGAGAGGGATTTGGACTACTTGTGTAATTTTACATAACATGATCGTCGAGAATGAGAGGGATTCGGACTTAAATTTTAATTATGACAATGTTAGTGGCCGTGTGAAGCCTACATGAGACGTAGATGAGATCACTTTATTTCATAAGACCTACCAAAAGATCAAGAACCATGATTTACACAACCAACTCCAGCATGATCTTATTGAGCTTATGTGGTATCTCTGTGGGGAAAATAGATGCCCATTTGTATTCATCTCTATTCGTGTGTGATTTGAACAATTTGGCGATGTAATAATTATTTAAAGAGAAAAGTATGTTTTTCGTCCCTCAAGTTCTCAAAAAGTGCAGACTTCGTCCTTCAACTTTTTTTGGTCTACTTTTGGTCCCTCAAGTTTCAAAACCGGTCAAGTTTCGTCCGAATCCCGGCTTCGCTAGAAAACAAGACACGTGGCGTGGTATTCTCTCTCCCCTCACTTGCCACGTCCGACCTGCCATTGGGTCAAACAGACCATCCGCGCGACGCCGTCAGCTCACTCTCCACCTCGCGCTCTTCTCTTCCTCTTCTCTCTCTCCGTCCCGACCTCGCCGTTGATATCTACTACACAACCTTCTTCTTGTAGACGTTGTTGGGCCTGCAAGTGCACAGGTTTGTAGGACAGTAGCAAATTTCCCTCAAGTGGATGACCTAAGGTTTATCAATCCGTGGGAGGTGTAGGATGAAGATGGTCTCTCTCAAGTAACCCTGCCACCAAATAACAAAGAGTCTATTGTGTCCCCAACACACCCAATACAATGGTAAATTTTATAGGTGCACTAGTTCGGTGAAGAGATGGTGATACAAGTGCAATATAGATAGTAGATAAAGGTTTTTGTAATCTGAAATAATAAAAACAGCAAGATAACTAATGGTAAAAGTGAGCGTAAACGGTATTGCAATGGTAGGAAACAAGGCATAGGGTTCATACTTTCACTAGTGCAAGTTCTCTCAACAATAATAACATAGATAGATCATATAACAATCCCTCAACATGCAACAAAGAGCCACTCCAAAGCCACTAATAACGGAGAACAAACGTAGAGATTATGGTAGAGTACGAAACCAACTCAAAGTTATTCTTTCGGATCGATCTATTCAAGAGTTTGTACTAGAATAACACCTTAAGACACAAATCAACCAAAACCCTAATGTCACCTAGATACTCCATTGTCACCTCGAGTATCCGTGGACATGATTATACGATATGCATCACACAATCTCAGATTCATCCAACAAACACAAAGTACTTCAAAGAGTGCCCCAAAGTTTCTACCGGAGAGTCAAGAACGTGTGCCAACCCCTATGCATAGGTTCATGGGCCGAACCCGCAAGTTGGTCACCAAAACATACATCAAGTGGCACATGATATCCCATTGTCACCACAGATAAGCACGGCAAGACATACATCAAGTGTTCTCATAAAAGACTCAATCCGATAAGATAACTTCAAAGGGGAAACTCAGTTCATCACAAGAGAGTAGAGGGGGAGAAACATCATAAGATCCAACTACAATAGCAAAGCTCGGGATACATCAAGATCGTGCCATAGAGGGAACACGAGAGAGAATGGAGAGAGATCAAACAAATAGCTACTGGTACATACCCTCAGCCCTGAGGGTGAACTACTCCCTCCTCGTCATGGAGAGCGCTGGGATGATGAAGATGGCCACCGGTGATGGATTCCCCCTCTGGCAGGGTGCCGGAACAGCCTCCCGAGAGGTTTTTTGGTGGCTACAGAGGCTTGCGGCGGTGGAACTCCCAATCCATCTTGATATTCGATGGTTTTAGGGTACGTAGTGTTATATAGGCGAAAGAAATCGGCCGGGAGGTGCTCGAGGGGTCCATGAGATAGGGGGCCACGCCCTGTAGGGGGGCGCGCCCCCTATCTCCTGGGCTCCTCGAGGGTCTTCTGACTTGATCTCCAAGCCTCCAGGATGATATTCTTGTTAAAAATATGCCCTAGAGGCAATAATAAATTAGTTATTATTATATTTCCTTGTTCATGATAATCGTTTATTATCCATGCTATAATTGTATTGATAGGAAACTCAGATACATGTGTGGGTACATAGACAACACCATGTCCCTAGTAAGCCTCTAGTTGACTAGCTCGTTGATCAATAGATGGTTACGGTTTCCTGACCATGGACATTGTATGTCGTTGATAACAGGATCACATCATTAGGAGAATGATGTGATGGACAAGACCCAATCCTAAGCCTAGCACAAAGATCGTAGTTCGTATGCTAAAGCTTTTCTAATGTCAAGTATCATTTCCTTAGACCATGAGATTGTGCAACTCCCGAATACCGTAGGAATGCTTTGGGTGTACCAAATGTCACAACATAACTGGGTGGCTATAAAGGTGCACTACAGGTATCTCCGAAAGTGTCTGTTGGGTTGGCACGAATCGAGACTGGGATTTGTCACTCCGTGTGACGGAGAGGTATCTCTGGGCCCACTCGGTAGGACATCATCGTAATGTGCACAATGTGATCAAAGAGTTGATTGCGGGATGATGTGTTACTGAACGAGTAAAGAGACTTGCCAGTAACGAGATTGAACAAGGTATCGGTATACCGACGATCGAATCTCGGGCAAGTATAATACCGCTAGACAAAGGGAATTGTATACGGGATTGATTGAGTCCTTGACATCGTGGTTCATCCGATGAGATCATCGTGGAACATGTGGGAGCCAACATGGGTATCCAGATCCCGCTGTTGGTTATTGACCGGAGAACGTCTCGGTCATGTCTACATGTCTCCCGAACCCGTAGGGTCTACACACTTAAGGTTCGATGACGCTAGGGTTATAAAGGAAGTTTGTACGTGGTTACTGAATGTTGTTCGGAGTCCCAGATGAGATCCCGGACGTCACGAGGAGTTCCGGAATGGTCCGGAGGTAAAGATTTATATATGGAAAGTTGTTGTTCGGGTTCCGGGAAAAGTTTGGGTTTTTCTGGTATTGTACCGGGAAGCTTCCAGAAGGTTCCGGAGGATTCCGGAGGGGTCCGGAGGTCCGGAAATTGTTCCACCACGTCCAATACAGTAGCATGGGCTGTAGGGGGGCGCCCTAGCCTTAATGGGCCAGGGCCACCAGCCCCCCAAGGCCCATGCGCATGGGAAGGGGGAAACCCTAAGGGGGAGGGCCTCCACTTGACTTGGGAGGCACTCCTCCCCCCTTGGCCGCCGCCCCCAACCCTAGATGGGATCTAGGGGGGCCGGCCCCCTCTTTCCCCCACCTATAAATAGTGGAGGGGTGGGAGGGCAGCCGCACCCAAGTTCTGGTGCAGCCCTCCCCCTTTCACAAGTCTTTCTCCTCATATCTCGCGGTGCTTGGCGAAGCCCTGCAGGATTGCCACGCTCCTCCACCACCACCACGCCATTGCGCTGCTGCTGGATGGAGTCTTCCTCAACCTCTCCCTCTCTCCTTACTGGATCAAGGCATGGGAGACGTCACCGGGCTGTACGTGTGTTGAACGCGGAGGTGCCGTCCGTTTGGCACTAGGATCTCCAGTGATTTGGATCACGACGAGTACGACTCCTTCAACCCCGTTCTCTTGAACGCTTCCGCTTAGCGATCTACAAGGGTATGTAGATGCACTCTCCTTCCCCTCGTTGCTGGTTTCTCCATAGATAGATCTTGGTGACACGTCGGAAAATTTTGAATTTCTGCTATGTTCCCCAACAGTGGCATCATGAGCTAAGTCTATTGCATAGATTCTTTGCACGAGTAGAACACAAAGTAGTTGTGGGTGTTGATTTTGTTCAATATGCTTACCGTTACTAGTCCAATCTTGATTCGGCGGCATTGTGGGATGAAGCGGCCCGGACCGACCTTACACGTACACTTACGTGAGACAGGTTCCACCGACTGACATGCACTTGTTGCATAAGGTGGCTAGCGGGTGCCAGTCTCTCCCACTTTAGTTGGATCGGATTCGATGAAAAGGGTCCTTATGAAGGGTAAATAGCAATTGACATATCACGTTGTGGTTTTTGCGTAGTTAAGAAACGTTCTTGCTAGAAACCCATAGCAGCCACGTAAAACATGCAAACAACAATTAGAGGACGTCTAACTTGTTTTTGCAGGGTATGCTATGTGATGTGATATGGCCAAGAAGAATGTGATGAATGATATGTGATGTATGAGATTGATCATGTTCTTGTAATAGGAATCACGACTTGCATGTCAATGAGTATGACAACCGGCAGGAGCCATAGGAGTTGTCTTTATTTATTGTATGACCTGCGTGTCATTTAACAACACCATGTAATTACTTTACTTTATTGCTAATCGGTAGCCATAGTAGTAGAAGTAATAAGTTGGCGAGACAACTTCATGGAGACACGATGATGGAGATCATGATGATGGAGATCATGGTGTCATGCCGGTGATGATGATGATCATGGAGCCCCGAAGATGGAGATCAAAAGGAGCAAAATGATAATTGGCCATATCATGTCACTTTTTGATTGCATGTGATGTTTATCATGTTTATGCATCTTATTTGCTTAGAACGACGGTAGTAAATAAGATGATCCCTCATTAAAATTTCAAGAAAGTGTTCCCCCTAACTGTGCACCGTTGCGAAAGTTCGTCGTTTCGAAGCACCACGTGATGATCGGGTGTGATAGATTCTTACGTTCACATACAACGGGTGTAAGCCAGATTTACACACGCGAAACACTTAGGTTGACTTGACGAGCCTAGCATGTACAGACATGGCCTCGGAACACAAGAGACCGAAAGGTCGAGCATGAGTCGTATAGTAGATACGATCAACATGGAGATGTTCACCGATGATGACTAGTCCGTCTCACGTGATGATCGGACACGGCCTAGTTGACTCGGATCATGTAATCACTTAGATGACTAGAGGGATGTCTATCTGAATGGGAGTTCATAAGATGAACTTAATTATCCTGAACGTAGTCAAAAGATCTTTGCAAATTATGTCGTAAGCTCGCGCTTTAGTTCCACTGTTTAGATATGTTCCTAGAGAAAATATAGTTGAAAGTTGACAGTAGTGATTATGCGGACAATAGAAAGCTTATGTCCTTAATGCACCGCTCAGTGTGCTGAACCCCAAACGTCGTCTATGGATGTTGCGAACATCGGACATACACGTTTTGATAACTACGTGATAGTTCAGTTAAACTGTTTAGAGTTGAGGCACCAAAGACGTTTTCGAAACGTCGCGGAACATATGAGATGTTTTTAGGGCTGAAACTGGGATTTCAGGCTCGTGCCCACGTCAAGAGGTATGAGACCTCCGATGATTTTCTTAGCCAGCAAACTAATGGAGAAAAGCTCAATCATTGAGCTTGTGCTCAGATTGTCTGAATGCGACAATCACTTGATCAGAGATAGTGATGTTTCTCCAAAGTCATTGCCACCAAGCTGCTAGAGCTTCGTGATGAACTATAACATATCAGGGATAGATATGATGATCCTTGAGGTATTCGCGATGTTTGACACTGCGAAAGTAGAAATCAAGAAGGAGCATCAATTGTTGATGGTTGGTGAAACCACTAGTTTCAAGAAGGGCAAGGGCAAGAAGGGATACTTCATGAAACGCCAAATCAGCTGCTGCTCTAGTGAAGAAACCCAAGGTTGAACCCAAACCCGAGACTAAGTGCTTCTGTAATAAGGGGAACAACCACTGGAGCAGAATTACCCTAGATACTTGGTAGATGAGAATGCTGGCAAGGTCGATAGAAGTATATTAGATATACATTATATTAATGTGTACTTTACTAGTACTCCTAGTAGCACCAGGGTATTAAGATACCGGTTCAGTTGATAAGTGTTAGTAACTCGAAATAAAAGAGCTACAGAATAAACGGAGACTAGCTAAAGGGGAGCTGACGATATGTGTTGGAAGTGTTTCCAAGTTTGATGTGATCAAACATCGCACGCTCCCTCTACCATCAAGATTAGTATTAAACCTGAATAATTGTCATTTGGTGTTTGCGTTGAGCATAGACATGATTGGATTATGTCTATCGCAATGCGGTTATTCATTTAAGGAGAATAATGGTTACTCTATTTATTTGAATAATACCTTCAATGGTCTTGCACCTAAAGGAATGGTTTATTGAATCTCGATCGTAGTTATACACATTTTCATGCCAAGAGATATAAGATAGTAATGATAGTACCACTTACTTGTGGCACTGCCATGTAAGTCATATTGGTGTAAAACGCATGAAGAAGCTCCATGTTGATGGATCTTTGGACTCACTCGTTTTGAAAAGTTTGAGACATGCGAACCATGTCTATTGGTGTATACGCATGAAGAAACTCCATGCAGATGGATCGTTTGGACTCACTTGATTTTGAATCACTTGAGATATGCAAATAATACCACATGGGCAAGATGACTAAAAAGCCTCGTTTTTCAGTAAAATGGAACAAGATAGCAACTTGTTGGAAGTAATACATTTTGATGTGTGCAGTCCAATGAGTGCTGAGGCATGCAGTGAATATCATTATGTTCTTACTTCACAGATGATTCGAGTAGATGTTGAGTATATTTACTTGATGAAACACAAGTCTGAATTATTGAATGGTTCAAGTAATCTCAGAGTGAAGTTGAAGATCATCGTGACAAGAGGATAAAATGTCTGTGATATGATCATAGAGATGAGTATCTGAGTTACGAGCTTTGTCACGCAATTAAGACATTGTGGAAATTGTTTCACAATTAATACCGCCTGGAACACCATAGTGTGATGGTGTGTCCAAACATCATAGTTGCACCCTATTGATATGGTGCGTACCATGATGTCTCTTATCGAATTACCACTATCGTTCATGGGTTAGGCATTAGAGACAACCGCACTCACTTTAATAGGGCACCACGTAATTCCGTTGAGACGACACCGTTTGAACTATGGTTTGGAGAAACCTAAGTTGTCATTTCTTAAAAGTTTGGGGCTGCGACACTTATGTGAAAAGTTTCATCATGATAAGCTCGAACCCAAAACGGATAAATACATCTTCATAGGATACCCAAAATGGCTGGGTATACCTCCTATATCAGATCCGGAAGCAAAAGTAATTGTTTCTAGAAACGGGTCCTTTCTCGAGGAAAAGTTTCTCTCGAAAGAATTGAGTGGGAGGATAGTGGAGACTTGATGAGCTTATTGAACCGTCACTTCAACTAGTGTGTAGCAGGGCACATGAAGTTGTTCCTGTGGCGCCTACACCAATTGAAGTAGAAGCTTATGATAGTGATCATGAAGTTTCGGATCAAGTCACTAACGTACCTCGTAGGGTGACAAGGATGCGTACTACCTCAGAGTGGTACGCAATCCTGTCTTAGAGGTCATGTTGCTAGACAACAATGAACCTACGAGCTATGAAGAAGCGATGGTGGGCCCAAATTCCGACAAATGGTTAGAAGCCATGAAATCCGAGATAGGATCCATGTATCAGAACAAAGCATAGACTTTGGTGGACTTGCCCGATGATCGGCAAGCCATTGAGATAAATGGATCTTTAAGAAGAAGACGGACGTGGACAGTGATGTCACCGTCTATGAAGCTCGACTTGTGGCGAAGAGTTTTTCACAAGTTCAAGGAGTTGACTACGATGAGATTTTCTCATCCGTAGCGATGCTTAAGTCCGTCGGAATCATGTTAGCATTAGATGCATTTATGAAATCTGGCAGATGGATGTCAAGACGAGTTTCCTTACCAGTTTTCATAAGGAAAGGTTGTATGTAATACAATCAGAAAGTTTTTGTCGATCCTAAGGATGCTGAAAGGTATGCTAGCTCCAGCGATCCTTCTAAGGACTGGAGTAAGCATCTCGGAGTTGGAATGTACGCTTTGATGAAATGATCAAAGATTTTGAGTTTATACAAAGTTTATGAGAAACTTGTATTTCCAAAGAAGTGAGTGGGAGCACTATATAATTTCTGATGAATATATGTTGTTGACATATTGATGATCAGAAATGATGTAGAATTTTCTGTAAAGCATATAGGGTTATTTGAAAAGTGTTTTTCAAGGGAAAACCTGGATTAAGCTATTTGAACATTGAGCTCAAGATCTATGAGGATAGATCAAAAAACGCTTAATGGTACTTTCAAATGAGCATATACCTTGACATGATCTTGAAGGTGTTCAAGATGGATCAGTCAAAGAAGGAGTTCTTGCCTGAGATGTAAGGTACGAAGTTAAGACTTAAAGCTCGACCACGGCAGAATAGAGAAAAAGGACGAAGGTCGTCCCCTATGCTTCAGACGTAGGCTCTATAGTATGCTATGCTGTGTACCGCACCGGAAGTGTGCCTTGCCATGAGTCAGTCAAGGGGTACAAGAATGATCTAGGAATGGATCATTAGACAGCGGTCAAAAATTGTCCTTGGAGTAAATAAGGACATGTTTCTAGATTATGGAGGTGATAAAGAGTTCAGCGTAAAGGGTTATGTCGATGCAAGCTTTAGCACGTATCCAAGTGACTCTGAGTTGCAAACCGGATACGTATAGTGGAGCGACCATTTGAATAGCTCCAAGTGCAGCGTGGAAGCAGCATTTACAATATGACCTAGAGATTTGCGAAGTACATACGGATCTGAATGTTACCGACCCGTTGACTAAAACCTCTCTCACAAGCAAAACATGATCAAACCCCAGAACTCATTGAGTCTTAATCACATGATGATGTGAACTAGTTTAATGACACTAGTAAACTCTTTGGATGTTGGTCACATGGCGATGTGACTTGTGAGTGTTAATCACATGGCGATGTGAACTAGATTATTGACTCTAGTGCAAGTGGGAGACTGTTGGAAATATGCCCTAGAGGCAATAATAAATTAGTTATTATTATATTTCCTTGTTCATGATAATCGTTTATTATCCATGCTATAATTGTATTGATAGGAAACTCATATACATGTGTGGGTACATAGACAACACCATGTCCCTAGTAAGCCTCTAGTTGACTAGCTCGTTGATCAATAGATGGTTACGGTTTCCTGACCATGGACATTGTATGTCGTTGATAACGGGATCACATCATTAGGAGAATGATGTGATGGACAAGACCCAATCCTAAGCCTATCACAAAGATCGTAGTTCGTATGCTAAAGCTTTTCTAATGTCAAGTATCATTTCCTTAGACCATGAGATTGTGCAACTCCCGGATACCATAGGAATGCTTTGGGTGTACCAAACGTCACAACGTAACTGGGTGGCTATAAAGGTGCACTACAGGTATCTCCGAAAGTGTCTGTTGGGTTGGCACGAATTGAGACTGGGATTTGTCACTCCGTGTGACGGAGAGGTATCTCTGGGCCCACTCGGTAGGACATCATCATAATGTGCACAATGTGATCAAAGAGTTGATCGCGGGATGATGTGTTACGGAACGAGTAAAGAGTCTTGCCGGTAACGAGACTGAACAAGGTATCGGTATACCGACGATCGAATCTCGGGCAAGTATAATACCGCTAGACAAAGGGAATTGTATACGGGATTGATTGAGTCCTTGACATCGTGGTTCATCCGATGAGATCATCGCGGAACATGTGGGAGCCAACATGGGTATCCAGATCCCGCTGTTGGTTATTGACCGGAGAACGTCTCGGTCATGTCTACATGTCTCCTGAACCCGTAGGGTCTACACACTTAAGGTTCGATGACGCTAGGGTTATAAAGGAAGTTTGTATGTGGTTACCGAATGTTGTTTAGAGTCGCAGATGAGATCCCGGACGTCACGAGGAGTTCCGGAATGGTCCGGAGGTAAAGATTTATATATGGAAAGTTGTTGTTCGGGTTCCGGGAAAAGTTCGGGTTTTTCCGGTATTGTACCAGGAAGCTTCCAGAAGGTTCCGGAGGATTCCGGAGGGGTCCGGAGGTCCAGAAATTGTTCCACCATGTCCAATACAGTAGCATGGGCTGTAGGGGGCGCCCTAGCCTTAATGCGCCAGGGGCACTAGCCCCCCCAAGGCCCATGCGCATGGGAAGGGGGAAACCCTAAGGTGGAGGGCCTCCACTTGACTTGGGAGGCACTCCTCCCCCCTTGGCCGCCGCCCCCCAACCCTAGATGGGATCTAGGGGGGCCGGCCCCCTCTTTCCCCCACCTATAAATAGTGGAGGTGTGGGAGGGCAGCCGCACCCAAGTTCTGGTGCAGCCCTCCCCCTTTCACAAGTCTTTCTCCTCATATCTCGCGGTGCTTGGCGAAGCCCTGCAGGATTGCCACGCTCCTCCACCACCACCACGTCGGTGTGCTGCTGCTGGATGGAGTCTTCCTCAACCTCTCCCTCTCTCCTTGCTGGATCAAGGCATGGGAGACGTCACCGGGCTGTACGTGTGTTGAACGCGGAGGTGCCGTCCGTTCGGCACTAGGATCTCCGGTGATTTGGATCACGACGAGTACGACTCCTTCAACCCCGTTCTCTTGAATGCTTCCGCTTAGCGATCTACAAGGGTATGTAGATGCACTCTTCTTCCCCTCGGTGCTGGTTTCTCCATAGATAGATCTTGGTGACACGTAGGAAAATTTTGAATTTCTGCTACGTTCCCCAACAATTCTTCCAAAAAATCACGATGTCGAAGGTTTCATTCCGTTTGGACTCCATTTGATATTCCTTTTCTTCGAAATACTGAAACAGGCAATAAAACAGCAATATGGGCTGGGCCTCCTGTTAGTAGGTTAGTCCCAAAAATGATATAACTATGTAAAATAAAGCCCATAAACATCCAAAAGGGGTAATATAATAGCATGGAACAATCAAAAATTATAGATATGTTGGAGACGTATCAATCATCCCCAAGCTTAATTCCTGCTCGTCCTCGAGTAGGTAAATGATAAAAAGAGAATTTTTGATGTGGAATGCTATCTAGCATAATTCATAATGTAATTCTCTTTATTGTGGCATGAATGTTCAGATCCAAATGATTCAAAATAAAAGTTCATATTGACATAAGAAATAGTAATATTTCAAGCATACTAATCAAAGTAATCATGTCTTCTCAAAATAACATGGCAAAAGAAAGTTCATCCCTACAAAATCATATAGTTAGGCTATGCTTCATTTTCGTCACACAAAGATGTTCCCAACTTCTATACCCCCGATGACAAGCCAAGCAATTGTTTCATACTTAAATAATCTCAAACTTTTTCAACCTTCACGCAATACATGAGCGTGAGCCATGGATATAGCACTATGGGTGGAATAGAATATGATTATGGGGATTGTGTGGAGAAGACAAAAAAGGAGAAAGTCTCACATTGACGAGGATAATCAACGGGCTATGGAAATGCCCATCAATTGATGTCAACATGAGGAGTAGGGATTGCCATGCAACGGATGCACTAGAGCTATAAATGAATGCTCAACAAAAGAAAACTAGTAGGTGTGCATCCAACTTGCTTGCTCACGAAGACCTAGGACATTTGAGGAAGCCCATTGTAGGAATATACAAGCCAAGTTCTAAATGAAAAATTCCCACTAGTATGAAAAAGACAACTTATGAGACTCACTATATAAAAAACATGGTGCTACTTTGAAGCACAATATATGAGACTCACTACATGAAGAACAAGGTGCTATTTTGAAGCACAAGTGTGGGAAAGATATAGCAGCATTGCCCTTTTCATTTATTTTCTTCTTTTTTTCTTTTTTTCCTTTTTCCTTTTTTTTGGGCCTTTCTTTTTTTCTTTTTTTTGGCCTTTCTTCTTTTTTCCCTTTTTTTTCTTTTTTTTTCTTTGGGCAATGCTCTAATAATTATGATCATCACACTTTCATTGATTACAACATATGGATTACAACTCGAAACTAGAACAAGATATGACTCTATATGAATGCCTCCGGCGGAGTACCGGGATGGTGCAATGAATCAAAAGTGACATGTATGAAAAATAATGCATGGTGGCTTTGCCACAAATATGATGTCAACTACATGATCATGCAATGGCAATATGACAAAAGTAAAGTATGTCATGATGATGAACGGAACGGTGGAAAGTTGCATGGCAATATATCTCGGAATGGCTATGGAAATGCCATAATAGGTAGGTATGGTGGCTGTTTTGAGGAAGATATAAGGAGGTTTATGTGTGATAGAGTGTATCATATCACGGGGTTTGGATGCACCGGCGAAGTTTGCACCAACTCTCAAGGTGAGAAAGGGCAATGTACGGTACCGAAGAGGCTAGCAAAGGCGGAAAGGTAAAAGTGCGTATAATCCATGGACTCAACATTAGTCAAAAGAACTCATATACTTATTGCAAAAATTTAGAAGTCATCAAAAAATTCAAGTACTACGCGCATGCTCCTAGGGGGATAGATTGGTAGGAAAAGACCATCGCTCGTCCCCGACCGCCACTCATAAGGATGCACAAGCCAGGTACACTTCATGTTTCAAATTTGTTACACAACTTTAACCATACGTGCATGCTACGGGACTTGCTAACTTCAACACAAGCATTCTTTAAATTCATAATCACCCAACTAGCATGACTTTAGTATCACTACCTCCATATCTCAAAACAATTATCAAGTATCAAATTGATCATAGCATCCAATTCACTTCCTATGATAGTTTTTATTATACCCAACTTGGATGCTCATCATTCTAGGACCAACTTTGTAACCATAGCAAATACCATGATGTTCTAAAAGACTCTCAAAAAGATATAAGTGAAGCATGTGAGACTAGCAATTTCTACAAAAATATAACCACCGCCATGCTCTAAAAGATATAAGTGATGCACTAGAGCAAATGACAAACTAGTCCGAAAGATATAATTGTGAAACTATGTAAAGACTCTCTAACATTAAGGAATTTAAGATCTTGGTATTGTATTCAAACAGCAAGCAAAAAAAATAAAATGACATTGCAAGGATAGCACAACTCATGTGAAGAAGCAAAAACTTAGGCTCAACCGATACTAACCGATAGTTGTTGAAGAAGAAAGGTGGGATGCCTACCGGGGCATCCCCAAGCTTAGATGCTTGAGACTTCTTGAAATATTATCTTGGGGTGCCTTGGGCATCCCCAAGCTTGAAATTTTGTGTCTTCTTAATTCCTCTCATATCATGGTTTCTCTTTTTGTCAAAAGCTTCATCCACACCAAACTCAACAAGAACTCGTGAGATAGGTTAGTATAAACCAATGCAAAACCTTATCATTCTCTACTGTAACAAATCACTAAAATTATTATTCCACATTGCATACTAAATTCCTCTACATATTTAATACTCCTATCCTCAAATAGAATCATTAAACAAGCAAACATATGCAAACAATGCAAACATAACAGCAATCTGCCAAAACAGTACAGTCTGTAAAGAATGCAAGAGTAGCAATACTTTCCTAACTCCAAAAATTATGAAATAAAATTACCACTGTAGTAAATTTATCAGAGATCATTATTCAAAAGGTTTCAACATTATACCATTCTCTGACTTTTCTAGGGAATTTTTGCAACAGCGATAAACTTTCTGTTTTCAAACAGCAACATGTATACTAGCAAAATAAGCATGGCAAAGGCTATCCTTAACTTTTTTATTGAAAATATATATGCAAAACATTATTATAAATAACAGCAAGCAAATACTAACAAAAGAAAATAACTCTCCAAGCAAAACACATATCATGTGGTGAATAAAGATATAGCTCCAAGTAAAGTTACCGATGAACGAAGACGAAAGAGGGGATGCCATCCGGGGCATCCCCAAGCTTAGGCTCTTGATTGTCCTTGAATATTAACTTGGGGTGCCTTGGGAATCCCCAAGCTTAGGCTCTTGCCACTCTTTATTCCATAGTCCATCGAATCTTTACCCAAAACTTGAAAACTCCACAACACAAAACTCAACAGAAAACTCGTAAGCTCCGTTAGTATAGGAAAATAAAATCACCACTTTAGGTACTGCAATGAACTCATTCTAAATTCATATTGGTGTAATATATACTGTATTCCAACTTATCTATGGTTCATACCACTTAATACTAGCCATGGATGCATCAAAATAAGCAAACAACACATAGAAAACAGAATCTGTCAAAAACAGAACAGTCTGTAGTAATCTGTATCAAACGTATACTTATGGAACTCCAAAAATCCTACAAAATTAGGAAGTCCTACGACATTCGTGTACCAATCCAGATCAGAAAGAATCAGATCATAACCACGTTTCTGTGAATTAACAAAACTAATTTACTGGGTGCAAAAGTTTCTGATTTTCAGCAGGATCAACACAACTATCACCGTAAGCTATCCTAAAGGTCTTACTTGGCACTTTATTGAAATAAAAGCTATAAAACATGATTACTACAGTAGCATAATCATGTGGACACACAAAAACAGTAAAGATAAATATTGGGTTGTCTCCCAACAAGCACTTTTCTTTAATGCCTTTTAGCTAGGCATGATGATGACAATGATGCTCACATAAAAGATAAGAATTGAAACATAACGGGAGCATCATGAAGCATATGACTAGCAAATTTAAGCCTAACCCACTTCCTATGCATAGGGATTTTGTGAGTAAACAACTTATGGGAACAATAATCAACTAGCATAGGGAGGTAAAACAAGCATAACTTCAAAATTTTAAGCACGTAGAGACGAAACTTGACATTATTGCAATTCCTACAAGCATATGTTCCTCCATCATAATAAATTTCAGTAGCATCATGAATGAATTCAACAATATAACCAGCACCTAAAGCATTCTTTTCATGATCTACAAGCATAGAAAATTTACTACTCTCCACATAAGCAAAATTCTCCTCATTCGGAATAGTGGGAGCAAACTCAACAAAATAAGTATCATGTGAGGCATAATCCAATCGAAACTAAAATCATGATGACAAGTTTCATGGTTATAATTATTCTTAATAGCATACAAGTCATCACAATAATCATCATAGATAGCAACTTTGTTCTCATAATCAATTGGAACCTCTTACGAAATAGTGGAATCACTAAATAAAGTTGACACTCTTTCAAATCCACTTTCATGTTCATCACAATAAGATTCAACATCCTCCAAAATAGTGGGATCACTACTTTATAAAGTTGACACTCTTCCAAATCCACTTTCATCAATATAATCATCATAAATAGGAGGCATGCTATCATCAAAATAAATTTGCTCATCAAGGCTTGGGGGACAAAATATATCATATTCATCAAACATAGCTTCCCCAAGCTTGTGGCTTTGCATATCATTAGCATCATGGATATTCAAGGAATTCATACTAACAACATTGCAATCATGCTCATTGTCGGTGTCAAAACCGGCGGATCTCGGGCAGGGGATCCCGAACTGTGCGTCTAGGCGGATGGTAACAGGAGACAAGGGACACAATGTTTTACCCAGGTTCGAGCCCTCTCGATGGAGGTAAAACCCTACGTCCTGCTTGATTAATATTGATGATATGGGTAGTACAAGAGTAGATCTACCATGAGATCAAGGAGGCTAAACCCTAGAAGCTAGCCTATGGTATGATTGTTGTAATGTATGTTGTCCTACGGACTAAAGCCCTCCGGTTTATATAGACACCGGAGAAGGCTAGGGTTACACAGAGTCGGTTACAATGGTAGGAGATCTACATATTCGTATTGCCAAGCTTGCCTTCCACGCCAAGGAAAGTACCATCCGGACACGAGCCGGAGTCTTCAATCTTGTATCTTCGTAGTCTTGGAGTCCGGCGGATAATGATAGTCCGGCTGTCCGGACACCCCCTAGTCCAGGACTCCCTCAGTAGCCCCTGAACCAGTCTTCAATGACGATAAGTCCGGCGTATACAATGTTCGGCATTGCAAGGCGGGTTCCTCCCTTGAATAATCCAGAGAAGATCATGAACACCAGGATAGTGTCCGGCTCTGCAAAATAAATTCCACATTCCACCGTAGAGAGAATAAAATGTACACTTAGTTCAATCTGCTGACGTATTATGCGGCGTGACATCACACCGCCACAAGGCCTTTGTTTGAATTACTATACCACCTCAGCATGTTTAGCGAAGCGGTTTCCTTGGCACGTCTTGTCGAAGCAGAGATCGTGTTCCCCTTATTCCGGGATTCTCATCAATACGTGCGTGGGTAACCCAACCGCTCCCGTCGCCACGCCTCCTCTATCGAAGGGGAATCCCAAACGGTCACGGAAACGGCCCTCAGTATTTCTTCACCTTTATAAGAGGACCAAGGCTCGCCATTGTTCTTCAATCCCGCATCGAATCTCTTCCCCGCTCCCAGTTCCAACACCCAGAGCCTCAGATTCGAGCGCTTCGGATCCTCAATCATGTCCGGCTCCGACCTCCAGGGCCGGTGGATGCCCTCCTCCGTCACGGAGGAGGACATATTGAAGTTGCGTGAGGCCAAGTACCTGGCCTACGAGGTTTCGCACAGGTTGCCTGCCCAAGGGCAGGCCGTGCCAGCCCCCGAGCCCGGTGAATACGTCGTATTCGTGTCCCACCTCCGTCGGGGTTTAGGCTTCCCGACGGATCCCTTCGTGAGGGGGCTCTTGTTCTACTATGGGCTGGACTTTCACGACTTGGCTCCGGAGTCCATCCTCCATATCTCCGCATTCATTGTCATCTGCGAAGCCTTCCTCCGCGTCACTCCCCACTTCGGCCTATGGCTGAAGACCTTCAAGGTGGAGCCGAAGATGTTCGGGGGGCGTCAAGCGGAGTGTGGCGGGGCGACCATAAGCAAAAAGGTCGATGCCCCGTGGCCCGAGGGTTCCTTCCAAGAGGAACTCGGACTGTGGCAGCAGGAGTGGTTCTATATCACCGCTCCAAGGGGCAGCAGGCAAAAGCCACCGCCCTTATTCCGCCAGGGACCTCCACGCCAACTGATGTCGTGGGTCAACCAAGGGCTCAATTGGGGGCCGTCCGAAGACGTGCCTTCACTGCAGGGCCGGATTCGAGATCTCCAAGCGAGGGAGATCGACCTGATCAAGGTGATGCAGGTTATGCTACTCAGGCATCTTCTGCCCTGCAAACGCCGTCCTCTCCGTCTATGGGAGTTCAACCCGGAGGGACCTCGGATTCTCCAACACTTCATGGGTGCGACACCCGTGGAGATGCACAAGTTGTTCTTCGGACCGCAGGTGGCGTGTCCGGATTTAGCCGAGGATGCAGGCCTAAGCCGCAATCGCCCGGATATTCAGGTAAGTAGCTCAGAGTCTGGACATTCTGTTTACGTGCCTTTCTAGAGTTCGCCTCCTGACCCTTTGCTCTTTACAGGAATGGGTGGCGCGATCAAGGCTGATAAGGTGTCTGGCCCCCTCCCAGAGACCGCACTGGAGCCCGTGCTGGTCAGAATGTTGGAGGTTGCGCCCATAGAAGGGGGCAACAGGGAAAATAGAGGAGCTAATATTTCGCCCAAAGGGGCAACTGAAGAGGGGGGAACCAAGAACCCCTCCCTTCAGGGGGAGAAGAGGACCGCCTCCGAAGATCCGGAGGCCAAAGCCCCTAAGAGTGGGAAGAGATCTTCCCCGGGGGGTCCGGCGCCCGGAAAGAATCCGGACGCACAATCATCATCAAAGGATCGGCCCTCCAGCGAGCCGTGAGTATGAAAGAGGGAGTTAATTAGTAAGGAAATACCTTCATTTGTGCTTCTGTAGATAACCGAAATATTTATATTGCAGTTCGGATCTGCAGCCTTCTCAAATGAGTTCATCTTCGGGGGACCTTCTTCCGGAGATGATGGAGAGCGATACGCCTCCGTCCGCAGCACCGCCAGATGAGGTAGGCGAACCCGAAGTGTCATCACGGAGGGTATCCCTGAGTCCGGAGGGGCCAGAGAGTTCGGCACCTACTAGTGTCCGGCCGGGAGAACTGAAGAATCTGCTTGAGGGGGCGTCCATTTCAGAAGATCACCGTGCGTTAATGCGTATGGTGATTGGAAGGATTTCGTACGCTGAGAGCGAATTGCGTAATGCCGCCATGAGTTTGCTGGCGGGATTTGAGGTATGCGAGAATGACGCACCCCTTTGTCTTTTAACAGTTTTGCATATAAAAAATGCGCCCTGTATAGATAGTAGCCCCTGAGACTCAGTAGGTTGTCGGAAACGACAGCGTACCGAGGATCGAAATCTAAAGGAATGAATTCCGTCGTTCCTATGTAGGTGGCGGATAGTCCGGGGACTAGCCGGACTAGTGAGTTGGCCGAGTTAAATCGGCAATTTGACTTGGCAGATGCGGACATCGCACTTGTCAACAGGCAACTTGACGAGTCGCAAGGTAAAAGAGTTCTCTGCAGTCGCTTTATTAAGGGGGTCGAAGCCCTCCTTTGATAAATTATATGCTGTTTGTACAGACGGTGCTGCTGCTGTGGAGGGCCTTCGGGCCGAACTTGCTCGAGCTAAGGAGCAAGCCCGAAGGAGTGACGTGGCTGCCTCGAGGGCGGCCGAGGAGTTGAAAGCCGAAAAGGCTGCGCACTGCCTAAGCAGGGCCGAGGTGGCCGAATTGGCCATGAAAGTAAAGGATGCTGCCGACCGCAATGAGGCTCTTGAAAAGGAGCGCTTATCGGAGCGGGAAGACCTGAAGAAGGCCACCACCGAAGCCAAGGATGCCCGCTCTGCAATGCGGGCTATGAAGGAGGAACTGCGCCAGGCCGGAGAGATCGTGGCTGGCAAGCCTTTTCTGCTGCGTCGCCGGTTTATGGATGGAAAATATGCTCAATTTGAGCGGCTGTGGAGTCCGGAGGATCCGTATATGGACTTAGCTGCAAGTGCGGCCGATGCCATTAAGCACTTCCGGAGCCAGAAGGATCACGAGATGGAAGAGCTATATTGGTCTCAATTCCACAGTCCGGATCACCCACTTCCATTGACAGACCGGTTGGCCGAATGGGCCGAGCTAAATAGATTGTCCGGACTTGCCATGACTGACATCGTGGCCCATGTCTGGCCAGAGAGGTCCAAGGCGACGAGCTACTTTGGCTTATTACAGCAATTCCTTGGAGCGGTGCCGCATATAAAGGAGATGAAGCGGTCGGCCTGTATAGAGGGCGCGCGGATGGCTCTTGCCCGTGTGAAGGCGCATTGTCCAGAGATGGACGCCACCGCTGTTGCTGCCCAGGGTTCGGATGAAGACCGGCTCCCTGCCGAGCACTATTTCGGGGAAGTTATGCGTGGTGCTCGTGTAATAGAGTCGCAGTGCTCGAAGAATGTAACATTCAAATGAACGCATTAGCTTGTAAATCGATGATTATGTTATAACTGCTTTTTATACTTGTGCGTCCAAGTAGTAAAACTTCTCCTGTGCGGCCGTTTACGTATACCTGTGTATAACTTGAAAGATGGCAGTCTTCGGCTTCAGCCCCCACGCACAAGGTGCTGGGGTGTTCGCAAAAATAGCGCGTTTTCACACTTAATCCGACGTCTCGGTCCTGTTATAAGGAGGTGGTAGCGTAGCAAACGAGGCAATCCGGACTATAATGCTTTATCACTTTCACTTAGCCAGTGGAGCTCGAGGGTGGGGCTATGATATAGCCCCTGGTGGCATCGCCCTTCTCCGAAGTCGGAGCGCGTGTGCCTGACCGGGAAACGGCCCTTCGTCAAAGCGGGGAATTCTAAACATTCCGATAGTCGATCGAGTGGCTGACCAGTCTCTCGCTGTATCATGACAGTCAGTTTTCGGCTTTCTCTACTGAGGTGCTCGCCCAGCCGAACTGGGGCACAATCGCAGTAGTTCTCCTGGTGCCGCGTTAGCCGATGATACGGAACGTAAGGCAGCAAAACACAGGAGCCGGGAAAACCCAACATTTGACCAAAGACATGATTCGGAGCTGATGCATATAATGCCTAACTCGAGACGCCGAACACTCCCTAAGGTGTTCGGTCTTTATAATAATGGGCAGAACGATGCCCTAAGCCCCTAGTGTCCAGGTACGGGCATGGTCTTCTGACGCGGCCGATGCCAAAGTATCAGGCTCCGCTTTGGCTATAGGAAGAAACCAAGGGAGAATAACAACAAGAGACAGTAAAAAAAAGGTTTACGCAGGGTCTTAATCTGAAAAGAATCCTCGCAACGGGTCCCTACTGCACGTCTGCGCATGTGTCTCCGTTGCGCCGTTATCCTGGACGGGTATGCACGTTGTTCATCTGTAAAAAGAGAGGAACGTTTATTTTTAAAACAGTTCGTGCAAAAAATATTAGAAATATAAATAATTAAAGCGGGGTTTGTATGAACCCGCGGTTATTTGTGCGCGCAGCCCCCTGTGAAGGGGTGTGCGGCTAGGGAGCCCCTAGCCCATTGACGCCGGATTCGTCTATCCAAGTCCGGGGTCATTAAGTGACCCTCGCACTAAAATTACGCCACGCGGTCCGGGCATCTTGAGTGTAAGAGACACGTAATGCGGTATGGCGTTGAAGCGGACAAAAGCCTTTCGTCCCAAGAGTGCTTGATATTCACTTTCAAATGGGACGATGTGAAAAATTAATTTTTCGCGTTGAGAATTGTTCGGCGATCCGAACACGACTTGTAGTAATATGGAGCCTGTGCACTTGGCGTAATGGCCTGGCGTCACTCCTTTGAAGGAAGTGCGGCTGTGTCAAATTTTGGTAGGGTCTATCCCCATCCTACGGATTGTGTTTGAATATAGCAGGTTTAAGTCACTGCCTCCGTCCATTAGGACGTTAGTAAATTGCAATCCATCTATTATGGGATTCAATATCAGGGGAGTCCGTCCCGCATTTCGAACGCTTCTGGAATAGTCCAGGTGGTCGAAGGTGATTGGTTTTGATATCCAATCTCTACGGTCTGCTGGGTTGGACCGCGCGAAGCTCTTTTTAGAAAGGGCCGCACTATTTTTCCGTATTATCACATGAAGTGAGTTTACTGCTTTGACCCCTTGTGGGAAAGTCCTTTGTTTTCCGGTGCTCTGCTGGTGGGGTTTATCTTCTTCGCTTGACGCGTCGAGCCCCTTGTGTTCGGCATTTAGTCGGCCGGACTGTTTAAAAACCCAACAATCCCTGTGGGTGTGATTTGCAGGCCTTCCAGGGGTACTGTGGATTTGGCATATCCGACCCAAAATTTTGTTTAAGTTGGACAATTCGTCACTGTCATCCTTAAGAGGCTGTGTTTTATTATTGGGCCGCGAGCTTTTGAATCCGGCATTGACTGCCGCGCTCTTTGGCCTTTTCTCTTTATTCCGGCGCTGCTCTTTTCTGCGCCGTGATTTTCCGTTTCCATCTCTTATCTCTGATGTACTTGGGTCGCTGGTGCTGCATCGTGCTAACCAGCTATCCTCGCCCGCACAGAAGCAGGTCATGAGGCTTGTTAGTGCGGACGTTGTCCCCGGTTTCTCTTGACCGAGGTGCCTAGTGAGCCATTCATCTCGGACATTGTGCTTGAAAGCTGCTAAGGCTTCGGCGTCCGGACAGTCGACTATTTGGTTCTTTTCTGTAAGGAACCTGTTCCAAAATTTCTGCACTAACTCTCCGGGCTGTTGAGTTATATGACTTAGATCATCTGCATCCGGAGGACGGACATAAGTCCCTTGAAAATTTGCTCTAAACGCGTCCTCGAGCTCTTCCCAACTTCCAACAGTATTTTCTGGGAGGCATTTAAACCAATGACGGGCTGGCCCTTTGAGCTTGAGGGGTAGGTATTTTATAGCGTGGAGATCATCTCCTCTGGCCATATTTATATGTAGTATATAATCTTCTATCCAGACTCCAGGGTCTGTTGTTCCATCGTAAGCCTCTATGTTTATGGGTTTAAATCCTGCTGGGAATTCATGGTCCAGCACCTCGTCGGTGAAACATAGTGGGTGTGCGGCGCCCCTGTATTTGTGTGTGCCGCTATCATCGGACACTTGACGTGTTGCCTTGCTTCCTGGGGCCTTCTCCTTTGGCCCGTAGATGGATCTGGCTGGGCCATCTATCCTTCCAAGTTCGTTGGTTGGTTTATGTGTGGCGCCGCTGTCAGAATTTGGCCTATCATCTGGCCGTCTATCCAGCCAGGCAGCCCCTTTATTTTTGGACGGTGGGGGCTCTATGGCCTCCTCGTCGAATTCTGGTAGCAGCTTGCACTTCGGGTAGCTCTTTCATTGGTGGCCATTGCCGTACTTATCTGCGGTTTTGAGCACTTTGCTCCATCTCATTCTGAGTGTGTCTTCCGCTGTTTTGAGCCTCCGTTTTTTCTTCTTCAGGCTTTTTGCAGTACTGACGAGTCTTTTCCGAAGGTTCTTGCTCTCCGGCGGTGTGTGCGGCGTGAGGTCGTCCGGACTGTTGTTTTCACCTGGCCTGGACTGATTATCTGACTCGTCATGGTCGGACAGTTGCTTATCTGCGTGTTCGTCGTCCGTTTGTGAGCCCTGCCGTATTGCGGGCTCTTTGGGAGCGTTGTTGTCGAGGCGGGACTTAGGACGGCGCCTGCGCCGCCGTTTTGGTCGTTTATCGGCGTGGTTATCTTCTGCCGCGGCCCGTTGATCCTCGTTATCGCTCTCCTTTAGGGTGTCTACCATATATATGTCATATGACGAGGTAGTCCTCCCGTGCCTTATAGGCTCTGTTTCTTGTTCGTCTCCAGCATTGTTGTCTATTCCGTCAATGTCTTCGGAGTCAAGGTCTAGCATGTCGGTTAGATCATCGACAGTGGCTACAAAGTGGGTGGTGGGTGGGCTCTGAATTTCTTCGTCCGTTCCCCAACCGTCCTGGCCATAGTCCGGCCAAGACTCTCCTGATAACGAGAGATGCTTTAGTGAATTCAAGATATCGCCAAAAGGCGAGTATTGGAAGATGTCCGCGGTGGTGAATTCCATAACCGGCGCCCAATCCGGATCGATTGGCAGGGGCGCGGGAGGTTCGGAGTCCGGTGCCTCGAAGTCACGAGTTTCGCGGGGGACAAGATTAGTGTTCGGCTCCATCGCCGTGGATGTTGAAGCCCCCAGGGCGGCGCCTATCCACCGACCCTCGATCTGGGCGATCGGCTCCGGGCTAATGGCCGAAGCGGATCCGTGTGCGGCCACCAAGGCACTGTTCGGCGGCAGAGCTAGATCATGCCCATCGTCACAGTGCGGCGCGCTCGGCTGTGGCTCGAGTCCGTCGAGGATCAAGTCTCCGCGAACATCGGCCGTGAAGTTTAAGCTTCCAAATCTGACCTGACGGCCAGGGGCGTAACTTTCGATCTGCTCCAGATGGCCAAGTGAATTGGCCCGCAGTGCAAAGCCGCCGAATACGAAGATCTGTCCGGGGAGAAAAGTCTCACCCTGGACAGCGTTGTTGGTTGAAGATGCCATCAAGCCTGTCGGTGACGACATAGAGGAACTCTCAATGAAAGCACCAATGTCGGTGTCAAAACCGGCGGATCTCGGGTAGGGGGTCCCGAACTGTGCGTCTAGGCGGATGGTAACAGGAGACAAGGGACACAATGTTTTACCCAGGTTCAGGCCCTCTCGATGGAGGTAAAACCCTACGTTCTGCTTGATTAATATTGATGATATGGGTAGTACAAGAGTAGATCTACCACGAGATCAAGGAGGCTAAACCCTAGAAGCTAGCCTATGGTATGATTGTTGTAATGTATGTTGTCCTACGGACTAAAGCCCTCCGGTTTATATAGACACCGGAGAAGGCTAGGGTTACACAGAGTCAGTTACAATGGTAGGAGATCTACATATCCGTATTGCCAAGCTTGCCTTCCACGCCAAGGAAAGTACCATCCGGACACGAGCCGGAGTCTTCAATCTTGTATCTTCGTAGTCTTGGAGTCCGGCGGATAATGATAGTCCGGCTGTCCGGACACCCCCTAGTCCAGGACTCCCTCACTCATCATACAAAGATCTAGTGCCACACATTTTAATGCATTCTTCTTCTAGCACTTGAGCACAACTTTCCTTTCCATCATTCTCACGAAAGATATTAAAAAGATGAAGCGTATGAGACAAACTTAACTCCATTTTTTGTAGTTTTCTTTTATAAACTAAACTAGTGATAAAACAAGAAACAAAAAGATTCGATTGCAAGATCTAAAGATATACCTTCAAGAACTCACCTCCTCGGCAATGGCGCCAGAAAAGAGCTTGATATCTACTACACAACCTTCTTCTTGTAGACGTTGTTGGGCCTGCAAGTGCACAGGTTTGTAGGGCAGTAGCAAATTTCCTTGAAGCGGATGACCTAAGGTTTATCAATCTGTGGGAGGCGTAGGATGAAGATGGTCTCTCTCAAGCAACCCTGCAACCAAATAACAAAGAGTCTCTTGTGTCCCCAACACACCCAATACAATGGTAAATTGTATAGGTGCACTAGTTCGGTGAAGAGATGGTGATACAAGTGCAACATAGATAGTAGATAAAGGTTTTTGTAATCTGAAATAATAAAAACAGCAAGGTAACAAATGGTAAAAGTGAGCGTAAACGGTATTGCAATGGTAGGAAACAAGGCATATGGTTCATACTTTCACTAGTGCAAGTTCTCTCAACAATTAACATAGATAGATCATATAACAATCCCTCAACATGCAACAAAGAGCCACTCCAAAGCCACTAATAGCGGAGAACAAACGTAGAGATTATGGTAGGGTACGAAACTACCTCAAAGTTATTCTTTCGGATCGATCTATTCAAGAGTTCGTACTAGAATAACACCTTAAGACACAAATCAACCAAAACCCTAATGTCACCTAGATACTCCATTATCACCTCAAGTATCCGTGGGCATGATTATACGATATGGATCACACAATCTCAGATTCATCCAACCAACACAAAGTACTTCAAAGAGTGCCCCAAAGTTTCTATGGGAGAGTCAAGAACGTGTGCCAACCCCTATGCATAGGTTCATGGGCGGAACCCGCAAGTTGGTCACCAAAACATACATCAAGTGACACATGATATCCCATTGTCACCAAAGATAAGCACGGCAAGGCATACATCAAGTGTTCTCATAAAAGACTCAATCCGATAAGATAACTTCAAAGGGAAAACTCAATTCATCACAAGAGAGTAGAGGGGGAGAAACATCATAAGATCCAACTACAATAGCAAAGCTCGGGATACATCAAGATCGTGCCATAGAGGGAACACGAGAGAGAACACGAGAGAGAGAGAGAGAGAGATCAAACAAATAGCTACTGGTACATACCCTCAGCCCTGAGGGTGAACTACTCCCTCCTCGTCATCAAGAGCGTCGGGATGATGAAGATGGCCACCGGTGATGGATTCCCCCTTCGGCAGGGTGCCGGAACAGGCTCCCGAGAGGTTTTTGGTGGCTACAGAGGCTTGCGGCGGCGGAACTCCCGATCTATCTTGATATTCGATGGTTTTAGGGTATGTAGGGTTATATAGGCAAAAGAAGTCGGTCGGGAGGTGGTCGAGGGGTCCATGAGACAGGGGGCCGCGCCCTGTAGGGGGGGCGCGCCTCCCTATCTCCTGGGCTCCTCGAGGGTCTTCTGACTTGATCTCCAAGCCTCCAGGATGATATTCTTCCAAAAAATTACGATGCCGAAGGTTTCATTCCGTTTGGACTCCGTTTGATATTCCTTTTCTTCGAAATACTGAAACAGGCAATAAAACAGCAATATGGGCTGGGCCTCCGGTTAGTAGGTTAGTCCCAAAAATGAAATAACTATGTAAAATAAAGCCCATAAACATCCAAAAGGGGTAATACAATAGCATGGAACAATCAAAAATTATAGATACGTTGGAGACGTATCAGCCGTCGCCTTGCCCGGCGTCGTCGCCTTGCTCGCCGCCAGCGCCTTGTTCCCCTTCCCTGCCGGCGCCATGCGAACTCGCGAGGAGATCCTTGGGTGGATGAGTGAGGACAGAAGCAGTTGTGCTCCTACACAGGTAAGTGCCAATTTGTGATCTAGGGTTAGGGATTTGGGGATTTAGGGTTCTTCCTTGGTGATTGAGGGACTAAGGGGAGGTGCTGTTGGGTGTTGTTTGTCGTTGAATAGGTCTATATGCCTGAGGAACTGATATCTGGCAAAGTGCCACTCGCAATCGAAGATCCAGAGTTTTGCGGCATTGAAACCGAGAGCAATTTTAGTTGTTTTTGTGGATTTTTGCCGGTGAGAAAGGTTGCTTATGAAGGTGTGAACACTGGCAGAAGGTTCATTTGTTGCATGCGGGAGGTGAATTTAGTTGTCACATTCATTTCTTTCTACTGAATCTGCATGGTAATGTTCGGATGAACTGATGCAATTTATTTGAATTTTAGGATGAACAAGCATGTGATTTTCTGATGTGGTATGATCCTGAATGGCCTGCACCAGCGCAGAGATCTATCAATGCACTTTATGCAGATAAGTTGAAGGCTGAAGATTGTAAGATGGAATTGGAGCTCATGTTGGCCGATAAGATATCTGACATGAAAGAAAAAGAGAAGAAAAGGCAGCAGAAGATGATATCCAAGACGAAGGCAATGAAGATGGAGCTAAACAAGAAGGATCTGTTTATCTGGGTGTTAGTTGGTAGCAATATAGCTTCATTTGCAATGCTAGTTGTGCTTATTGGACTGAAAATGTAATGTTTTTGTAAGTTGCACTGCTAGCTATTGCCAAGAACTGAATGTAATAGTCTAAGATGCTATGTATGTTAGTTTGTTATGCTTATGAGCACTGACCAATTGTACCTATTTCAGTTGACATTATAAGCACTGAATTATTCTGTACTAAATTGTGCTCTATGCTGTACATATTGGCATTTGGACAGCAACTAGGCACACATATTCAATAGGAAATGAGAGGAAGCACACAATTGTAAGTGCTGGAAACACAACCAAGGTTCAACTTAAGAAACATAGCCCAGGTTCATCTTGTCCAGTACACAAACAATAGGTTTTCTGAAGGAAACAAACAACAATGTTCAAATTTAACTGGAGACATGAGATAAAAAGGTAACAAACACACAGGTTTTCTGAACATACACACTGGCCTCACTCAAGCAGCTTGCTGGGCACTTTTTTTGCTCTTTTATTTGCTCCAGTGAAGTTGGTGTTAGCAGCTCCAGAACTGAAATTTGTAGTAACTCCAGAGCTGCTGCTAACATTTTTTTGACTGGGAACTGTGGGGCAAAACCCCCATAGCAGATCAAAACTTTATTAAAATAGAGAACAATTACAACAGGTTGATTACAAGGAGTAACCAGAAAACAAAAGAACAGATTGAAAGCTTACAAAAACTAACTTAAGGGGGGAGGAAAGAGATCTATTTCAGCAAGTCATCCTTGTAAGCAGATTTAACTCTGTGCTGCATTAGGCTAATGTCATGCTTGAAAGCACAACTCCATTTATTGAAACTTGCCCTCTCACTTCTGAACACTTTGGCATTTCTGATGATCCAAATATTCCAACAGGCAATGAAAACCACTTCAGTGAAGAAAGGCTTATTAAAACTTCTCCTTGCCTGAGTAACCAAATCAAGCATGGAAGTGCCAGCCGACCAATCAATCTGCAGATAGTTCCAGATCCTGATACTGAAATTGCAGTTGAAGAACAGATGATCCCTAGTTTCTCTAGTCAGCAAAGGACATAGCCTACAATGAACTCCATCCTCCATGTTCCAATGTCTTCTTTCCACCTTATCCTTGGTGTTCAGCCTGTCCATAATAAGCATCCAAGCAAAAACCTTGATCTTTAATGTACAGGAGGATTTCCAAATCCAACAGAGCAAAGGGTTGAAGGACTCAGATAAAAAGGTGTGGGAGTAGAACATCTTAGGCTTGAAGACCTTGGATGATCCCTGCCAGAACCATAAGTCCTTAGAACTGCGCACTCTACTGTGGGAGTCCATCAAATCCTTAATCAGGTTGTACTCATCAAAAGCTTGAGCAGATAAAGGAAGGTGGAAAAGTTGGTGCATGTCCTGAGTATTGAAATTTTCCTTCATTGAAGCCCAGGGATCCTTTGCAAAAGAAAATAACCTTGGAAATCTTGTCTGCAAACAAGAAACTTCACTGTCAAGATTCCAATTATCTGACAAAAAAGAGCAGTGTCCCCTTCATTAATCTGCACCCAGGAGCAATCTCTAAAACTCTGCATTACTTTGCAATATCCCTCCACTAGAAAGAGCCACAATCATTTGTTCCCTGGGGCATTCCTTCATAATAATATGAATCCCAAACTAGGGACACCCAAGGAATATCTCTTTTGTTGAGGAAATTACTTGCATGCTTGAGCAGCAGGGCCACATTCTAAACTCCCAAGTTGAGAATACCAAGACCCCCTTTGTTTTTTGGCCTACAGATGAGGTCCCAAGCAGCAAGAGATGGGGCTGGCTCATCTCTATGCTTTCTCCAGAGGCACTGTCTTTGTATTCTTTCTAACTGTTTTAGAATGCCAGCAGGAACAACTAGGCTACACAGAAAGAAGATTGGCATGGAGGACAGAGCAGAGTTTAGGAACTGTAGCCTTTCACCTTGGTTAAGAAAAAAGGAGATGGCAGTCATTCTTCTTTCCATACAGTCAACTAAAGGCATGAAGTCCACCATCTTAGGCCTGGTGGTCCCCACTGGTAAGCCAAGATAAGTGAAGGCCATTTTACCAATTTGGCAACCAAAAGCAGCAGCAAGATCCTCCATCACATCAGAGTCAACATTGATTGGAATAATAAATGACTTATGGTAGTTGACATCCAGACCTGTGGACTGAGGAACACCTGCAACATATCCTTCAAGGCCAGAAGTTGAACCCTGTCAGCAGGTAGGATGATCAATGTATCATCAGCATACTGGATCACAGGGTAATCTCTATCATGGCAGGGAATAGGGAGATGAATAATTCACTTCCTGAACATATCATTTATCACTGTCTGCAGAAGATCAGCAGCTATGACAAAAAGAAGAGGAGATACAGGGTCACCCTGTCTAACTCCTTTTTTGCAAACAAACTTCCTTCCAGGGACACCATTAAGAAGGACAGAAGAAGTACCAGTAGCCAGAAGCTGCTTCATCCAAAGGATCCACTTTCCATTGAAGCCCTTATGCCTGAGAATTTGAAAAATAGCTTCATGCTCAATGGAATCAAAGGCCTTCTCAAAGTCCAGTTTGAGAATTACTATAAGTCTCTTGGACTAATGACATTGGTGCAAATATTCAAAGGTCCAACCAATACAAACCTGGATTGTTCTGCTTTTAATGAAACCATATTGATTTTTGTGAATGCACTGCATAATCAACTCCTGGAATCTATTTGCCGCCATTTTGGACAGATATTTGAGCCCCACACTAGTGAGAGAGATAGGCCTATAATCCCCCACTTCCTCAGGTGATAGCTTTTTGGGCACCAGAGTAATAAAGGAGCTGTTAATGTTCTCCAACACAGCAGAACCCTCATGAAAAGCCTGGGCCAGCTCATAGAAGTCACTTGCAATTAGGTGCCAGCATTTCTTAAAAAACAAACCATCAGGACCAGCTGCTTTATCCACAGGCATGTGCTTGACCACATTGTCCATTTCTTCCTTTTCAAAAGGCTTAGTGAGCACCTCAAGACCAGCCACAAGGGCGATGAGGGAAGGCAAGTCAAAGCCCATCACAATCCCTCTAGAGGTGCCCATTCTATTCTTAAAGCAGCTCCAAATATTTCCAACCATTTGGGAGTGATCAGAGACCACAGAACTATCAGGTAGCTTAAGGCTAGCTATAGAGTTCCTTCTGTTTCTCTCAGTGGCCATAGCATGGAAGAATTTGGTGTTCTCTCCCCAACCTTAAAATACCTGATAGTGCATCTCTTTTTCCAATATAAGAACTGCAGGTGCAGAAGCTTTTCCAAATGGTTCTTGACAATTCTCCTAAAATTAATCTCTTGAATGAAAAGGGGCCTCCATTCCTCCAACTCATCAAGAAGGAAAATAACATGATTGCATTTGCTGATCAATAATTTCAGTTTGGAGACATTCATTTGCCACCTCTTAAGGCACTGTCTCAGGCTTTTAAATTTGTCTGCAATCCTAGCAGTTATATGAATTTTCCTAGAGGGTTGTTTCCAAGATGCTTCAACACAGTCCATGAAACCCTCTAACTCCATCCAATAGTTTTCAAACCTAAAGAGATTTGATTTTGGAATGGAAGTCTTAATGGTGACCAAGCAAGGTACATGATCAGAAGCAGTCCTAGCCAAGGGCAGCACTTCAGTCATAGGATAATCAGAAATCCAGTCCACAGAGGTGAAGAACCAGTCTAACTGCTCAAGGAGAGGGATATCTTGCATATTAGACTAGGTGTAGGACCTGCCTTTGATAGGAAGCTCGAGAAGTCCCAGGTGTCCAATTATCTCATTGAAGATAAACATGTCATTTATGTCTCCACCAGGTAAGTTTCTGTTCTCCACAGACCTAAGGAAATTGAAGTCACCAAGCAACAACCAGTGCTCATTAAGGGGGATAGACAGGTTATATAACCAAGTGACAAAGTTGTCCCTGGCTTCACCCTGGCAAGGGCCATAAACAACCACTAAAGTCCACATTTCATTGTTCTGCCTGGAGGTGAACTGTACCACCACAGCAAACTGCTGCACTTCAATTAAGGTGCCACTAAAATAGCAGAATTCCAGACCACAAGGATTCCCCCAGAGGCACCAATGGAAGGGGAACAAGCAAAAGAGTCAAATCTTTTGGGGCAGAAGGACTTAATTGACCTAGAGTCAAAAGAGGAGCATTTAGTTTCTTGCAGACAGGCAATTGAACATTGACTTTCCTCAATTTTCTGCCTGACAGCTCTCTGCCTAACTTCGGAATTGAAGCCTCGTACATTCCAGCAAAGAACATTCTAGTTTCTATAAATATTACTTATAGCATAAGATAAAGTCCATAAAACCACATGGTACACAGTACCACATTTCCAGACTAGCATAATAAAGTCTGTCCCCACATTAAGACACACAAAAGATCAAGTGGTAAAGCACTGCCTAAATAAAGAGATAAAGCAAATTTAAGGGCTTGCCAGACCCAACATGCCAAGGACACACTAATCATCAGTTTTAGACGAAACAGCAGCAGGTGGGTCCACCATAAGTGCATCCACAGATAGGAGAGCAGCATCAATTTCTAACTCTCTCCCTACTTGGAGTCGGCTGACAGGAGTTGCAGGAGGGATTCCATCTTCAGCAGGCTCATCAGGCATCTGGGCCGTGAAAGGCTTGGATTTGGGCTTCTTCCTCTTGGGCTGAATGGCGAGCTCCTGGAAGGTTGGCTTGAACCCATCACGTTGAACAGAGCTTCTGGTGCAATGCCTAACCAAGGTGTCCACAATTGGAGTTGGCGCCAAGGTTTTCCGTGGCTTTCTCGCTTTGGCCACCGCAACTGCAGGGTAAGGCACCTTCACAGGTTCCACATCAACATGCTCAGAAAAAAGCACCCTGGCGACAGGCCTAGGCGTCTCCTACTCTCTCCAAGTAAGTCTCGGCAGATCAGAGTCACTGAACGCAAAATCCCAGCTTCGTTTAGATAGAACAACGGGCGACAGTGTTTTCAGCATAACTGGCTTGGGGACCGAGAAAACAACCAGGGCTTGCAGCAGGCTCTCAAATGATCTCCTCCACACCAAGTCAGGAGGATGAGGAGGCCCAAAAGGCACCGCAGGCAAAATAATCTCCTCCCTGACAGCAGGAGGCTGATAGACAACAATGGCCCAGTTGTTAAGTGCATCATCAGCAAACAGAGGCATAGCAGGAGCTTCAGGCAGATCATCCTCAACCACAACAATAGGCGGTTCATGGTCAGCAACAGAGCTTGGCTGGGCTGAGAGATCAACCACCATTGATTCTTGATCTTGGGCAGGCTCTGGTTGCACGTTGTCATTCCAATTGTCCCAATTATCATCAGCCCCCTCGTTGATCACAGGCTCAGGCGGAGGAGGGGGGACTGCATCCCACCCCAAAGCAGGATAAGCAGGCAGGTTGAACGGGGGCAGCTTAGGGAACGGAACACCGGGAACCGGATGTGGATTTTCATTGATAGGCATCCAATCCTCATCCTGGGGCATCTGCTCTGCAAAGTTGGCCCCCAAAATATACAGTGGCGCAGTCCAGGAAACTCTAGCACCTCCGTAAGCCGCATAATCCATGAAAACCACATCACGTGGCACAAGAATATCCTCTGGGAACGAAGCGAACACCAGAGAGCGAACCAGATAGGGTTCCTCGCTGACCCAATGGTGAAACTTTCCAAAAGTGTTCACAGCTGCCCTGATGCATTCAATATTACGAAGGTCCAACGGTATGCCAAGAAACATTAGCAGCCCCTGACGAAAACCCTGAACGCCACGGAAAGATTCGCCCTCATCGTGCTTCATAATTCTCACAAAACGGTCGTTACCCAGCGGCTGTGGCGGGAGCTGCAGCAAAGAAAATCTGTCCGCAGCATCCCAAAGCTCAAATAGCCCAACCGAATGAATCCAAGGCTGCGCTGACCTAACAAAAACTCCATGCGCTTGCAGCCACTGCACAACTTCTTCTCTAGCAGCACCAATCTCATCAGGCTGGGGGATAGGCATTACCTCTGCAAGCATGAACTCCTCATGGCGGTGCACAATTGGGGTATGTGGCGTCACGAAAGTACGCGGGAGCCGATCTTCCCCACCATCGATGATGTGGTGGCCAACAGGAAAATACAGCAGGGGATCCAGGTGGAAGTTCGCCATCGGGATGGAGCACTCTGCCTCCAAGGACGGCGAGTGCAGCGGCGGAGGAGGGGTTGCAGGCGGCAATGCCAATGGAGTTTTGGGTCCCAGGCTGATGGAACTGGGCGATGGCGTAAATGCGGAAGTGGAAGGGAGGTCCAAGTTTGGTAAAAGAGTTGTCAGAGAGATATTCCCGGAGTGCGCCTCGGAAGATGGAGCGTTAATGGGTTTTGCTTGCCAAACGAGCCCCAAAATCTTGGTGAACCTGTTGCAATCTTTCTTGACATGACCAGAACGGAGGCAAGAAATACACCAAAGCTTAGACATGCATGCAGACGCAAAATGTCCCTGCTTCAAACACTTCTGACACATAGAAATTTCGTCAATCATGTCAGAAATTAAATTATCAAAATCCTCCCTGGCTTGCTGAGATGAGGGGATATCCAAAATCTCCACAGAGGAAGCCAGCCCAGCCCGGTCCGACTCAGCCGAGGGTGTGGGCTGATCAAGGCCCACAGCAGACGGCAAGTGTGGCCCATTATGGCTCGGCACGTCCCAATTCAAAGAATCCAAATTCCCGTCCGAGATTGGCGGCGTGCGATCAACTGTTGGCAGAAGATCTTAAACCGTACCAAATGAGATAGATGGCATTGCCGACGTCCACCGGAGATTCGCCGGCGGTGAAGGACGGATAATAACCCGCTCATGAGGAGGAATCGAGTAACCCGCATCTTCAGCAGTTTGAATGCAATTTTCCATGGCCGGATAACGATAACCCTGGCAAGCACCATAATTCTGAAAGACTGCAAACGATAATTTTTTGCCAATGGACCGAGAGGATTTGAATGAAGACTTAGATGGCCTAGAACGCAATGCTAAAACCCCAAGAGTAGCATGCCTTTTAGAGGGACTAACAAGGATCCACTCAGCATCATATTCCAACTTCCAGATCTTAAACTCGCGGCTCCAGTTAGGACCACCGTTACTCCAAAGATGAAAGTAATATTTGAATTGATCGCAAGAAAAAGATTGAAGACTAAGAATGAACAAAGCAACAACTTTGCAGGAAACTTGGAAACCAAATACCTTATCCTTAATCAGAAAAACCATGAGATCAATGCCCGAGCCACCAACAGCTGCCTCCAGAGCCGCGGCCACCGAATCTTCATTCAAACGAAAATTGTGACGGCCAAAAGAGACCACCATGGTGAAGATGTCCGAGTCCTCCAAAGGATGTACCGAAAAGACCGTAGATTGGAAAACCTTATCTGCAAAGGCCAAACCCTTGGAGAAATCCAAGCCAAGGGTGGAACCCTCCATGGAACCCATAGAAGATGGGTATGAATGCGTAGATCCCGAGACGCCGAAGAGATCTAGTGGAGAGGAACTAGGAATTGGTGGCTAGAAGTGGAGATCGCCGGAG
Source organism: Triticum timopheevii (assembly GCA_963921465.1). Lineage (NCBI taxonomy): Eukaryota > Viridiplantae > Streptophyta > Magnoliopsida > Poales > Poaceae > Triticum > Triticum timopheevii. The sequence goes on along the minus strand of OY997266.1, from coordinate 472,860,749 downwards.
GGTGGTGGAGATCGCTGGGGTGGGGGTGGGAGAGCCATCCAACAACCAGAAGGTTTTGTCGATTCTTCACAGTGGCCTTTGAGGTAGCAGTGACCTTGCTCTGAGGTGGTTTGAAAGGCACAATTCCTATGCTCAGCCAATGGTGCCCAGTTCTGAACTGCTATTATAATTCCCTGAAAAACTAAATTGTTAATTAGCATTTCCAATTTGCAAAAAGTAGCAATAAATTATGGAGATCTCTAAATTATGTAGCACTCACTTTCTGCTGGTCAGATATGAACACCCAGCCTTGACCATCTTCCACTTCCAAATCTCTAAACAATAAATTACAAAACCAATCCCATGAGTCATTATTCTCCTTCTCAACTACTGTCCATGCAATTGGGTACATTTGGTTATTTTGCATCCCTCCCTATAGTACAGAGCAGCTCTCCATTTGTTGCTCCTTTGAAAAAACATCCATCCATTCCTACTACTTTTCTACAACCTGCCTTGAAACCTTCTTTCGAAGCAGCCAAGCACACATACATTCTCAGAAATGTCGGTACTCTTTCCTTTGGATCAAGTTTGACAACAACAGTGCTTCCTGGATTGCTCCTCAGCAATTCCAACTGATAATCAAACACTTTTGAGTATTGGAACTTGGTGGAATCATACACTCTCTGCTTCACAATTTGTTTTGCTCTCTTAATTTGTGATGTGCTCACATTTGCAAACATGTCCTCTTGCACATGTGCTTTCAAGCTGTCAATCTTCCATCCTGGGTGGCCTCTAATGAGCTTATCATATTTTTGTGCAATCCTCACTAAAGTGACCATCTTGTTGTCCTTCCTTTTTGGGCAACAATGTTTATCTATGAAAGATGTCACCTGCCAACTATTGCACCTACTTGTCCTACTTAGTAAACAGAACCAGGGACATGTCCCCCAATCACACTCTGCTCTGCACCTTACAGAATCATTTTTCTTAAACCTAATTAACCTTCTGTGATGTAGTCCATAAGTAATTATTGCTTTTCTGAACTCTTCCTTTGATTCAAATTTCATTCCAAGACAGAACTCTGGTACTTCTCCTCTGTCTTTGTACACAGGATATTTTTGTGGTTTGCTGACAGCCTCTCCATCATTGTTTTCTTCAAAAGAGTCATCAAAATCTGAGCTGACTGAGTAGCTTTCAGTAGCTGCATCCTCTCCAACATTTTCCCTTGAACCTACTACTGCATCTGTAATGAACACTTCATCTAAAATGTCAATGTTGCCAGCCCTGAGTTTCTTCTTGTACTCTACATAGTCAGCATTGATCTTTCTTGCTTCTTCATCATCCTCAGATGCTGACTCATCATCAGGTATATAATCACTATCCTCTTCATCAGACTCTCCATCTTGTGCATCAGTATTCCCATCTAATCTGGGCACTTGCTCTTCTCGCATAACTACACTTAAAGGGGTGAACTGTTCCTCTTCCTCTCCAGCAGAGCATGCTGTTGCAACTATTTCTTCCCCATCAGCAGGAGCATGCTTCTCAACATACACATCTGCAACTCCTCCATCACAAACAAACTCAGCCATCTTAAGAACAGTGTTGTCATCATGCAGAAAAAAAGTCCATCATTCATCTCTTTTCCTGGAACTAACCAATAAAACTAACATTGTATCCCCTCCACATCAGTGCAATGATCTCTTAAATGCCCCAAAAGTTCGGGCAAAGAAAGCTTACCTCTGTCAATGTCTAACATAGCTTCACTGCCTCCCAAATACATCATGTGGTTCCCATTCTTCACAAATTCGCCATTATAATGGAACATGACATGAATTAAATCCAGAGGATCCATTACTCCCTGATAACCCACAAGTGTAGGGGATCACAACAGCTTTCGAGGGTAAAGTATTCAACCCAAATTTATTGATTCGACACAAGGGGAGCCAAAGAATATTCTTGAGTATTAGCAGTTGAGTTGTCAATTCAACCACACCTGGATAACTTAGTATCTGCAGCAAAGTATTTAGTAGCAAAAGTGGTATGATAATAAAGGTAACGATAGCAAAAGTAAAGATAAATATTTTTGGGTTTTTGTAGTAGTTGTAACAGTAGCAACGGAAAAATAAATAAGCGAAAAACAATATGTGAAAAGCTCGGAGGCAATGGATCAATGATGGACAATTATGCCGGATGTGATTCCTCATGTAATAGCTATAACATAGGGTGACATAGAACTAGCTCCAGTTCTTCAATGTAATGTAGGCATGTATTCCGTAAATAGTCATACGTGCTTATGGAAAAGAACTTGCATGACATCTTTTGTCCTACCCTCCCGTGGCAGGGGGTCCTAGCGGAAACTAAGGGATATTAAGGTCTCCTTTTAATAGAGAACCGGAACAAAGTATTAGCACATAGTGAATACATGAACTCATCAAACTACGGTCATCACCGAGAAGTATCCCGATTATTGTCACTTCGGGGTTGTCGGATCATAACACATAATAGGTGACTATAGACTTGCAACATAGGATCAAGAACACACATATATTCATGAAAACATAATAGGTTCAGATCTGAAATCATGGCACTCGGGCCCTAGTGACAAGCATTAAGCATAGCAAAGTCATAGCAACATCAATCTCAGAACATAGTGGATACTAGGGATCAAACCCTAACAAAACTAACTTGATTATATGGTAAATCTCATCCAACCCATCACCGTCCAGCAAGCCTACGATGAAATTACTCACGCGCGGCGGTGAGCATCATGAAATTGGTGATGGAGTATGGTTGATGATGACGACGGCGACGAATCCCCCTTTCCGGAGCCCCGAACAGTCTCCAGATCAGCCCTCCCGAGAGAGATTAGGGCTTGGCGGCGGCTCCGTGTCGTAAAATGCGATGAAACTTTCTCTCTGATTTTTTTCTCCCCGAACGTGAATATATGGAGTTGGAGTTGAGGTCGGTGGAGGTCCAGGGGGCCCACAAGATAGGAGGGCGCACCCTAGGGGGGGCGCCCCCCTGTATCGTGGACAGCCTATGGGCCACCTGGTGTTGATTCTTTCGCCAAAAATTCTTATTAATTCCAAAAAGTGCCTCCGTGGATTTCCAGGACATTCCGAGAACTTTTCTTTTCTACACATAAAACAACATCATGGCAGTTCTGCTGAAAACAACATCAGTCCAGGTTAGTTTCATTCAAATCATGCAAGTTAGAGTCCAAAACAAGGGCAAAAGTGTTTGGAAAAGTAGATACGTTGGAGACGTATCACTCCCTACAATAGATGGACACAAATTTCAGATTCGGCTACAACCTAAGTGGATGGCATCTACTCACGAATCCTAAACAATATACGCAAAAAACATACCTGAAGGTCTGCCGGTGGTCGCTGTCCTGATAGTTCTCGTCGTCGCCGGTGTATACTGGATCGGCGCCGCCGCAACCGCAACACACTACACCCGCCTGTGCCGCCGCGTAGATATGCGCCTAGGTATACTGCATCGGCGCCGCCGTAGCTTTTCTCATGGGCGCTGCCGTCCCTGGCTCCGACGCCAACGCCGACCACCATGCCAAATCGGGATCCGCCGCCGCCAAGCCTAGGGTTTGGGAGAGAGGTCACAGAGGAAAGGGAAAGGGGGAGAGTGTGAAGACGGCGTCGCGCGGGCGGTGTGTTTGACCCAACGGCGGGTCGGACGTGGCAAGTGAGGGGAGAGAGAATACCACGCCACGTGTCCTGTTTTCTAGCGAAACCGGAATTCGGACGAAACTTGACCGGTTTTGAAACTTGAGGGACGAAAAGTAGACCAAAAAAAGTTGAAGGACGAAGTCTGCACTTGTTGAGAACTTGAGTGACGAAAAACATACTTTTGTCTTATTTAAATTGGAACATTTGTTTGTAATGAAAACAATTGTTGTATTGTGAATTGCTTTTTGAACAATTTATATAGTCGTATGTTGAATTTATATTATGATTCTATGCGGTTCATATTATTGAAATATGTAATTTGTTTGATGCTATGCAAAATTTACGGTATCACGAATGCTCGGGCGGAACGGATCCCATAAACGCGTCCCGCAGCTGTTCTGCAGAAGCGCTCACGTCACCGTAATTTTTTTGCAGCCGCCCTTAAATGAGTTTTGCAGCTGGTAGGTTGCGAGAGATGCTCTAAGTTCAGTCAACCGAACAATGTTTGAATGATTCGGCTTGCCTGCTCCCTCCCCATGCTCCCATCCGTGCTCCCACTTCATCCTACGGTTGTCTTTTTTCTTTTTTTCTTTCTAATCTAATCATCTCCCCCTTGATTTTAAGGGGGTGGGGCCGACCTTTATTTTGTTTCAATCAAATCATGCCATGTATACAGGAGCACGGATGGGCACACACGCGGGGAGCAGGCAAGTCTCGTCCGTTTGAATTCTAGCATTCGTATCTGACTAGAGATCTTACAAGGAATGTCGAATCATATATTCATGTCACAGTAATAATTTATAAGATAAGTATATGGTTAGCAGGCAAGCTATCAATCTATTTACAGAATGCACCGTCATTTTAGGGATCTATTTTGATTGCGCGCTACATCTACCTCAAGTTGACTGCTGGGTCTATTAGGACCCCAACGTGGGTACTGTATTATAGATCCGTAGCAAACAAGGCCACACAATAATTTACCCATGGACAAGTATAGGAACCGTTTGCATTACTCAATCGTACTACCGATGCTTCTTCTCATATGGTTTGCTACCCATGCGCAATGTAAGTTTCCTATATAAACAACCAGTCGACTAATTGTTATATGCAAATGATATATATAGCTTATTTTTTACTTGTGTATACTTTTATTTCTTCAAAAGTTCTTATGATTTTTCTTAGTGATTCTGCATTTATTCTTTGATTTATCAGTTATTTGTTAGTACTACCTCCGTTTCAGTTTACAAGTCCTGCGCGTATATCTAGGTTACCAATTTTATCACCCTAATATAAACTATATAACACAAAAATTATACCTTTTGAAAGTAGAAACTCTAAAGTTTATGTTGGTATATTTTTTGTACTATATGATTTGCATTAGGTTGGTCAAATTGACGACCTAGGGATACGCGCATGCCCTGTAAACTGAGAGAAAGGTAGTACTAGATAACCAGAGACTAGTATGAATATTAATTAATTGTTTTATTATCTTCTATAGGCAGAGTCTTGGAAGACGTCGAAAATGTCAAGATCAAGTTAAATGGTCCGTGCGCCCGCGATCCAAACTGCAAAAACTCTTCGTTGTGTTTCTGTTGTTTTGCGAACCATCTTTGTTATTCTTCTTTGGATGATTGCATGATCGACTGTCGAAATGCTTCTCCGTTGGACCCAGCGGCAGCGATGATACGTTCTCCATCACCCTCCTATCTAATCTAGTCATATGGCCTTTGAAGGATGATGCCAGATGCGCTCATGAATAAATTAGTATAATAAACAATGTTGTTATATTTGCTTTTCAAGAGTAGAAAAGTTACATAATCACAGTGTTCAATATAAATTAATTACTTACAATTATGAGTGTTCATTATAAATTAATTACTTAATGTTTTGCTTGGTTGGTTGATTTGACCGTCTTGACTTGTTTTTTTATCAACACAAGCACAAGCGCTCATATACACACGTATACACTCACACCTATAAATGCAAACACATGCATACACTCACCCTATAAATGGACACGCTCGCATCAAAGACTGATCCGACATATCATCTTGAGATTTACTTAGTGACATGCGAGCACTAGGGCTGCATAAAAAGGAAGATTCTTGTGAATCAAGAATGCCTAACACAATTGGTGAAGCTACACCTTTTTCTCCATCAAGTACGGGAAGGAGTTTTGTCTCGGTCAAAGTTCGAAGGAGCAAAACAGGGTGATGGGGGTTGGATTTGTCGAACGATTGTTTGCTCCACCCTCCCTCCTTCGCGTCCAAAAAAGAATGTGATTGATCCTACGCTCACATGATCGATCATGGACTGAGCAGTCCCCAAAGAATTGCGTTTCCAACGATTGCAGGTAACAACACGAACACGTATGGACACAGATAAGCTAAAACAAAACCATGGCCACCAGCCCATCTTCACGAAGTACTCTTCCACAGCACATATCGAACCCATTTAGAGTCGCGGAATGTGCGCTCGCTCGCCGTGTCCACGTCGGCAGCCTGTACTGTGCCGGCGAGAGAGAAAAAAATGCAGCGATTGGTCAGGTTGTGGCCAATGAATTTCTAGGAAACTTCCTCGTCCTTGTTTCCTTCGCTACCAAGCCAGCTCCACATCGACCGGCACGCCAAGGTCCTCCGCTCATTTTCTCTCACAGCCAAATCCTATCTCCCTCGCCTCGTCTCCTACGATTTTGCCTCTCAATAACGAATCCGGATCCGTGGAGATCGACCTTAGAGGCCACGCTGGGAGGCACCAGAAAGAGGAGAGGTCGCGACTGACTGCTGATGAGGAGAGGGCGCAGCGGTGGATGAAAGCATGTGTCGCGCGGCCGCCTCATGGACGTCGGCGCCGACTCCTGCTCCTTCGGCTCGCCTTCCTCGCTTCGTCGCCGCACAATCGGTTCCTCCCTCTCGGCCTCCTCTTTCCCCACCCCTCTTTGCCGTACACGGCGGCAGAAGGTTCGCATCTATGAGTAGTTTCTTTGATTTATGTGGCTGTGTTTTCTTAGTTCATTTTGCGCCAATCCCATGCTCTTCGCCTATTCGTTGTTATGCTGCATCGTTGTATGGCTGTGTATGCATCTTGTATTGCTGGTCTGATTTTCCCCCTTTTGCCTTCAAAGTGCTCTGCTTCATGATGCGTCTCCTCTACACAGGCATGCTTGTTCGTGCATCTGGCATGTATATACGCCAGCTTTCGTATGCTCATAATTTGTTTACTGCAGTTTACTTTCATTATTAGAATATATCAAATTTATTAGTTTGACCGACTGTTGTCTATTGTGCGTGTGCGCATGATATGAATGGAACCAATCCTGCGCTGATCGTGTTGTTGTGGCTAAACGTTTCGCTTCTCAGCGGCGTAGCGTAGTCTCTACTCGTACTGCTATGTTCCAGTGTGCATGCATACTTTCATGAACTTGTGAGGATCATGGTATTAAATGTTTTCTGTATGAGTAATTCCTTTTTGCTTCTGGTGTCATTTTTTGTGCTAATTTATTTTGGATTTTCTTTGTTTCATGGGTCATGGCTATTTTCATATGATCACAAGTGACTTCTGGCAAAAGATTGGGAACAAAGCTATGCAAGAATTATTATTTTTGGTCCTATGGAAGGTATGATTCTTGTGTAGAACCCCACTAGACTTCTTAATTCTCAGGTCAAGAATCATCTTCCTTCAACAAGATTCAATTTGTATGCATTTCTTTAGTTCATCCATATCCTGGTTAGGTCCATGGCCAGCCTGCTCGGTTCAGGCTTCGAGTTTCACTCGGTTGCCGCCTAGTGGAATTTCCTTTTACTTTCTTTTGCTTGAAATCGAAAGCCGCCTTCTAGAGCATATCACTTGTTTGCCAATTCGACCGCAGAGGAGACAAACAAGGGATGTCGCCCCGCACGACGAGGAGGGGGGAGCAGGATGTCGTCCACCGCCCGGCGCGGCCACCCGGCGCTGGTGAATAACGATGGGGCCGCCTGGCGGGGACGGCGAGGTTGGTGTCGGCAACTGCAGCGAGAGACTGTTAGATACGTCATCGGTGTCGTTCTTCTGCTCGAGGCAGCCATCTTCCACGTGCTCCTCTGAAAGTTCCTCCTCACCACCACGGGTGGATGCCGGTGAGGCCAGTCTTCCCTCCACACGCACTTACTCCCTTGCTCCCCTCGACGCCCTCTCCCTTACCCTATCTCTCTTCCCTGGCCCTCTCTCTCTGTTGTACACAATGAGAGTCATGGTGTCAGCATAACAGTGTACAAAATTGAAGGCTAAATACGCATATTTGTCCAATTCTCAGACTAGATTTAATGAATGAAGCTGCAGTTCATTAGGCCAGCAATTATGGATATGGATCCATCCTCTTGTGCTGGATGAAGGGGTCTAATTGTGAGTAAGTATAGAGAAGAGCACATGACGTTATTTCTTTGCAATTTAATCTTACAAAAGCACTGTGCTGTTATACCTTATATTATAGCTATGACAACTTTGCACCAATTGTTTCTTGGAATTTGTTTCATTTTTTTATTAATGTGTTGTAGGTCGTTGAAAGTAACTTAACCCTTTTAGGTAAAACAAATATGAGTAGTTTATTTTTCTTAAAGCAATTACCTTGGCCTCTGTTTGTTCAGTTTGAACATTGTAAGTATTGGCTTTGCATAATGATTAATTAATTTGATACAGGCCTTGTCCAGGCTATGCCAACATGGTGACTTACAGCTAACGTATCTGGTGTCGCTTACAGACCTTTAAAATAGTATAGTGGATTGATTGTGGTGCTACTATTTTTTTGGAGTCATGATGTTTACTGACTCTTGTTTGGTTAATGTCAGGGACCAAACTGGGACCAAGAAGGTTTTGTTGCATTGTTATCCTTTTCTAACTCGCCACACTAGGTTCAGTTCACTTCTCATCAAAGCCATCGTCAACCAGTGGAACTTCAAGAAACTTCCTCTCTAATTGTTAGGTATAATGGTACTAATTACTTAAAACGTCAATGATATTATTCAGCATATTTTTACTTTGACTTGTGTCATCTTTATTTGTCCAACTCTTATTCAGACATTGGCATTTACTCCCTCCGTTCCAAAATAAGTGGTTTTAGTTCAAATTTAAACTAAAACCACGACACTTATTTTGAAATGGAGGGAGTAGCATTTATATTTATCATTACTGAAGGGCATTTTATTAACTTTGGTGTATGTTCTCTGAAATCAGATACCTCAAAATAGGGTGCTAATATTTTCCGTACTGAATTTTTGTTAAACTATATCATTGCAACTTATAGCAAACCACATGTGAGCTGCATCCTTGAAAATTCATTCTCCATGCAATTGTTCTTGTCACTGTTGCGCACGTCAATGCTACATCATCCAATTGTAGTTTCTCTACTTACTTAAATTGTCATGGGCGGAGGTGCTGGTGTTTCTATACATGCAAGATTTTGGCACATGGAACATGGTATATTCTATGAATCATACTCAAATGGAATTTTGCTTCCCATGTTGCTTATATATTTATATAATTTAATTGAGGTTGTAGAAGTTCACGGAATGTTTATTTATCACGAAGTAGCTTAAATTTGCTTGTTTGGATTTCTCACACATGCTGTCCAATTTTTGACTGTGTAATGATGGCATATCATCTTCTTTGAGTCACTCTTTAAAATATTCCCTCTCCTTATTCGGAGATGAGATTGCCAACACTGCATGTGTGCCACAAATAGACCACTTACCCCATTGTGCCAATGTGCTCAATGAAAAGTGTTTCTTCATTTGAAGGTTACCCATACTCTATCGTATCTATATCACAAACCCTTTCGTTATACCTCATATACTTAAATATGGATACATCGTAATAATTCCAGTACTATGTGTAGCCGATGTACATTATACAGGCCACTGCTGAATCCAACGATACTGTAATCCCCTTTTGAAAATAAATAATTTTGGTCCAGCATCTAAAAACGATCCAATCACACATACATTGAATTTTACTTATCGTAGTCTCACGTGCTGATGTGCACATCATGCATTTCTGAAAATTTTCTCATGTCAGCAGTGTTTTCTTCGCTCCCTCATAAATCAACTGTTCGTTACTTTGATTTTATTACTACAAGTCCTACTTCAGTAAAACAATTTTCATCTCATGTCCACAAGTGCTGAACTACATCTATCGATCTATGTTGTAAAGAGAAAATAACATGTTTATGGTTGTATGTTGTCTGGGTGAGGGCTAATATGCATGATCCAGTAGACTTGAACTGGTACATAATCCGTTTATTGTTTCATGCAGCTGGCCACTACAACGGTTCTTCAGTATATAGAGTTTCATGTTGAGATTTCGATAATCCCAGGACATCAGATCTCTTTGCCATGCCTGATGGCCTTATGGAGTTGTGCAACATATGTAAGGAAGGTGAAGGACTGAGTACTAAGATTGTAAGAATGGGGTGATATCATCTAGATGTAAATTGAATGTTTTAGTTACCATGTACTATAGTTTTGATCTCTTATTTTTGGCAAATGATTCTTAGTAGTCAGTCACATATCGTGTAGTCCAGATTTTGTAATTTTTGGTTGCATGCTCATACTAATATTTATTCTTTCTGCTACTGCATCTGGCAGTGTCATATGTGCAATCTCAGATGAATACATGATAAGTTCTGCAAGTTTATTTCAAGATATTTTTTTGTAAAATTTATTATAGAATAGCATGATAGAGTGAGTAATGTAACAGAACATGTTACTTAAACACCTACCATATTGTCATGGGTTTTAGTTGATTATTACAATCTTTGGTGTTTTACATGCTCATTTATGTTATTTATCATTTTCACGTACGAGCTTTATGTAATTGTGGTGAGGACTAGTGATGGTTGTACTGTCTGTTATCCTATCATTGAAACCATTCATAAGTAATATATCACATATATGGTGCCATTACAATGTCAAGGAGCATTATATTTGAAATCACATATATGTTTATGGATCATTATGAGTTCTAAATTATCATTTTTACATGGACAGAGGCGAACAACCTCAAGGGAAGTAATCATTTAAGGTTTTCCATTTTTTTTGTTTGCAACACAATGCACTCAAGAAGGGTAATCGCGAGTTTTTGAATCCAAGGAGGTTGACCATTGTCTTTTATGGCGAGTTCTATAACTAAGCACTCTAATTGACATGGATGAGGTTAGATGATTCAACTAGCTGTTTGTATCAAAATAGAGGGATTTTTGTAGGCTTCATTGGAACGTTGTTGCAGAAGATCAGAAACTTATTTTAGTGAATCTTATTATGTGGTACACTTGTGACTTGTTGCTAGAAGTGAGAAGAGGTCAAATGAATCTCTGTAAGATTTTAAACTACGCTGTAAGAAAAATTCAGTTCGTACACTAACATATGCAGATGGCCTTATCTTTGTTTCTGAGTTGATCGATCTAAGCTTTTAACATATTCTGATGTTATATATCTAAACTAACATTTCTAACTCCAATCATTCTGGATCGAAATTGAGAATCAAATAAGGAAGCCCAATGTGCTCAGAAAAGATAGGAGCGCACATAAACGCCTCAAGAGGCGCGCGAGGGCGCGCCCCAACCACTAGTACACGCATTACAAGAGGAAATGCTGCAAGTATCTCAGCCCCTCGTCGACGCTCACGTACCTGCAATCCAACAGCACCCCGAGCCTAACCGTCTCCACCAGCCTCTCCTCTCCGCTCACCTCGACCACGACCTCAGCCTCCAGCTTCCCCCCGCCACATCCCGGCGCGGGCAGCGCCTCGGTGGCCCAAGCCTCCCCCCTCACGCCAGAGCCGAGCGCTCCGGCCCTCGATGCCGGTACCTTGGCGTCCATCATCACGATCGCCGCAGGCGCGACCCCGAGCCCCGTCCGAACGGCCGTCCACCGCACGCTCCAGTGCTCGCTCGGCCCGGCCACGGCGTTCCGGTCACTCACGTCCACCGCGAACTGGAACACGCCGCCGGTGGCCTTCTTGACGCCGGCGTCGGATGCACCGACGGCAAACGAGAGCGTGTTCTTTCCGCCTGCCGCGAAGAGGTCGATGGCGAATATGACGTCGGTGAGGGCCAGGCGAGGCGCTGGGAGCGAGCGGCAGCGGGATGCGGCGGAGTGGAACAGCGCGAAGAGGCCGCGGTGCGGGGAGGAGCGCCCGTCGCCGGCATTGACGTTGTTGCCGGACAAGGGGACGAGGCCCATGGCGGAGGGGTAGTGGCAGCGGCAGAGCCGCGCCCAGAGGTGGTCGCCGGAGAAGGCGGCGTGCCAGGAGGTGGAGACGCAGGAAGCCGCGGCGAGGGACGCGGCGTCAAGGAAGTTGGCCACGAGAGAGAGCGCCTCCCACGGAGGAGGCTGACAAGGCGCCGGCCGTGGAGGCATTGTCGTCGCTCCGTCGTCGCGCATGTGTTCGACGCTGTCGTTATGGGTATAGAGATTCAAGGTTGGAGATCGATGCGTGCACGACAGTCCGCGCTAGAACGCTTATATCGATCGGGGCGCGCGTACGATTCAGGAGAGGGGGAGGATTCCAGAGTTTGCTATTGGGGGGAGACGCTGCCACGCTGGGCGGTGTGTGGGCGCGTGCGGAGCACACGTGGTCGGGGAGGACTGCTGTGGCGGGGCGTGAGCATGGCGCGTGGCCACCGAGGGACAGAGCGTGCCGAGACGGCCCCGTGCGCGCGCCGCGGCACGGGTTGCCCTCGAGCAGTGCGCGTGTCCGAGAGGGACACACGGTGGTCATCTGTACCTACGTTGCGACGAACACCAGATGGCGCGCGTCGCAATCGTGCGAGCAGGACCCAACTTGACACGTGGCCATGGACCGACTCGACCGTTCGCCGGTTTCAGCTTATTTTAAGTACGCCAATGACATACATATATTGACGCGTGCGTCTAGGGAGCAACTCCCTAGCGTTTCCTGCCAGCCTCCCAGAAAAGGAAAGTGCCTGTCTCCCCCGTCGCAAAAGAGAAAGGAGATTCCCCCTCCGGAAAACCTGGTCCCCGCCAGTCCTCAGGCCCGTCAACCGTGTCATGTGATTTCTAACCCCACCAGCCCCAGCCCCACTTTCCCTCGGCCTTGAGGCGCCTGCAGCCAGACCCTCTCCACTCCATCTTCTTCTCCCCCAAGCAAGAAAGCAAGAAAAGGGGGCAGTTCCACCATACCAGATCTACAAACCTTCATAGCCCTGCAATGGTGACCACGAAAAGCTAAAAAATCAAAGAAGAAACCAGAGAAACGCAGGAAGGGACGTTGGAGAAGAAGGACAGAGGTAAATCCATCAAAAATTGCTCACCTTTTCTCTTAATTTTTCCCTTATGCCATCCTTCTCTACAGAATTACTCTTGTTTATCCAGCATGGTTTTTGTTTGCTGCAACTCTGCTGCTTCCCTGATGCATAAGAATATAAGAACACATTGTAAAGATCGCTAAAATCAAATCAAAAAACCCCCTAGAAGTGTTGTTTCTCTGCTCATGTTAAACTTGGCAATCTGCTCATCCCGTTTGGGCAAAAATAGTCTTATTATCAGGCATCTGAGGTAGTTACATGATATACACACAAATCAAGAAGATGTCGTGAGGCAAAAAATTAGACTGATGGAAACAACTTGCATAACAAATCTATACTTTCATAACAACTTTGGTAGGAGAAAAACTAAAAGCTATTCTTGGCAATTTATATACTCTGTTCAAGCAAAAACAGTGTTGTTGTTGAGCAACTAGTGGTGGTTATGTCAGATACACCAAACTTTAGCAAAAACTGTGACATATCTGACACTAACAAGAAACATACATAACATGAACCTTTTGCATCTTATAAAAAAGGTGAAACTTTATGCTTGGTAGGCAAAAATAACAAAAAGTTTCCGTTCTACCTAAAACATGGCTGATGATGACAAGTTGTGTTGCAAAATAACATTTTTATGTAAAAGCAAATCGGCTTTGGGCATATTTCCTTAGGGTCAAATGTGAAGACCATATCCAGATCTTCTCCCCTCAAAAGCTCTTCGAACATCCTCCTCGCTTCGGTTGCCATGGATATGTCATCAAAAACATCCATTTCTTTCACTTCAAAAACAAGGAAGTGCGGTTTGGGGGAAACAGAAGTTTTGATGTCTGACATCACAAGGTCTCTCACAAAGATACTATCCGCCTCATCCAACCCTTTTGGCTTTCTATCTCTCTTCTTTTGAATTAGAAATTGCAACGTGCATTGTTCATCATCATCGCTGTCTAGTTTTTCACCTGCGGCATCCTCATCCCGACCGGAGCCGCCATTGCCGCCTGAGCCACCGTTGCCACCTCCACTGTCATCTTCATCATCGTCATCCTGCTTCCCCTGCCCATATCTTCCTTGTCTTTATCGTTCCCATCACCTTCTTCGTCGTCATCGTCTTTCTTTCCTTCATCCTCTTCTTTTTCGTCATCCTCTTCCTCTTCATCATCTTCATTGTCCTCGTCCCCCTCAGTTCCGTCTTCCCTCCCCATGTCAACACCTGCCCCCTCGTGGTGATCCACCGTTTGTCGTGCTCCCTGGCTACTTGATTTCCCCTGAACTCCACTTGATCCATCATGACCATCATCGTTGTTCGAATTGCCATCGCTACCTTTATCCCTGCCATCCCCTCACTTTCACTATCGACTGCCTCGCTGTCGTCGCTGTCGGAATTAAACGACTCCTCCTCACTTGCTAAACTGTCTCTGCCGGCTGGTACTCGCTTGCCCCTTTATTAGACTGCCGCCTGCTTGTCTCCATAGTACTAGGATCTGCCTCCTTTGCCCCCCATTCATCATCATCTATCTTCCCAACCCCAGTCACGAGCTTCCCCACTGCATGTGAAATTACGGAACACATTTCGTGCACCAAACCTGTGAGCTTCTTTTGCTTCTGTAAAACATAAAAGTGGATGGTAGAGAACATGATAAGTACAAATCTTCTATTGAAGAGTCTGAAAAATGGTTGAATGTACAAATGGCGATAAAAAGGGAAACAACAGTGAGAGGGAAAAACAAGTGCTGTATAACTTACTGTTTTGTCATACGACTCGGGCAATCTTGTGGCAACAAATTTGGTGATATGGTCCATACTGCCAAACAAGCTATCATCCGCACACCGGGAAAACTCCGTCTTGAGCTGGTAGGTTTATAGACAAAGAAGATAAAAAAACTATGAGTGACAACAGTTCTGGCACTCCCATACCAAAAAAGAACTGAGAAAATGAAGAAAATGGTACTACTAATTGTCTGAAAATTCCTGCAAGTTGCTAGTTTTCAGAACATAAGTTGCTTGTGTTGTTGTAGAAACTTGCTACTTTTCAACATGTAAAATGCACACACAAAAAAGAGCTAAAAAATGTACTACAACAGCTACCATTAATACAACAATCCTTCCTGTAAAACATTATCCAATTGTGTGCATGACAAACAAAAAGGTTCGAAGAAGACTGATAACTACTTGGACCTACTTGAAATATATGCAAAGCACTTGCTCCAAAAAATTACATTAGCTTGCTTGGTTTTTCAAAGTGAATTGCCTACTCTAAAATGGTAGTGTTGCCTAAAAATAATAGGACAATAATATATCTCCTAAAACAGAAAAATTGAGTTACCCGCAATTTGCCATATTCTCCCGGAGCCTTCCTGTCCTTCTTGATAACTTTGGAAATTAAATCTGAATTCCAAACTAAAACCCTTGGTACCAAGTTCGGGATTGGCTCATCAACATCCAAAGAGTCTAGGTACAACAGTTGTGTGATGACACGAAAAAAGAACACAGAGTTTAAGTTAGCTAATGATTGCAAAAAAAAAAACAAAAAAAGTAAGCAATGGATGCTTAAAAAAAGCAAAACAGCTTGAAGCACTTACAATAAGGTGGAAAACACAACAACAAACGGCCTTCTTGTTGCAACGCCCCGAAGTGAACGCAAGCTTTAGTTGATCAACAACAAACTGGCATATATTGGTTTTTGTTATTCCATTGACATCCATGACCGCCGGGAAGCTTTTTGGGGAAATACTTAAACTAGTTGAAGGGGCAAGGAAGCACGAAAAAACAAGAGCTAGCCAAGCGCGGAGAAAGTCATCATCATAAGATCCTCCCATGTCTATGATCATCTTGCACCATTCTGTGAGAGTTGGGGAGTTCTTGGATGTGATGTTGTAAATATTGTACATTGCCTTTGTGATTTCAGGCCGATTATCAAAGCACACCTTCCTGCCCCTATTTGGCAAACCCCATATCCTACGGACACTTGCGGCATCTACAGGAATCTTCCCCCTTTCTGGAATGACTACCTGCGAAATTTCAGGGTCATAATGCTTCATTATCCACTGGCTAAGATCTCCGGGCATGCTACTCGCTGCAAGGTCCAGAATGCCACCATATTCTTTTCGAATGATGACACCCTTTTGGTCAGAAACCAAGTCCTTGTTCAACTTGAAGAGCCTTGAAGAGGACTCCCTGTTCCTACGACCGTATTGCACATGGGGAAAAAGGAATTAGCAAAGAAAATAAATGTTCATCACAACATAGGCAACTTAGAAAGCATTGCTGGGCAACTGCTTAGTGAAACTGAGGCAACTATGCAAATACCTTAGTTCCTCCCGTCTTCTGGCGTTTTGGTTTTGGAGGTTAGTCGACGTCTGCACCTTCGACATTTGTATTCCCAGCATCTGCAGCTTGGCTCTCGTTAGTATTCTCGTTACTAATAATATCATCAGGATGCTTCCCCCGTGTAATAACTGCTTTAGTTCTGTGATGCTTGACCCCAGTTATTGGTGCACTGCTCCGTGGCTGGAAGATGGAAACCACATAAATCAATAAAAAATGGAAAAAAAATCTATTATGTACAGAAAGAACATATAGCATGTGCACACCTGTGTTTGATGCTCTTCATTCCCATGAGATGCAAGGTCATTATGACTTGTCCCAGCCATCTATTTTCTGCTGCATATACAAAGGACAAACAATGAGCATCATCATAAAAAAATAGAAAAAATGGTTCTGAAAAAACTGTATATCATGCAACAAATTCATTTGACTAAAATTCTTACTAAACTAAGCAAGCAACAATTTACAAAAAGTGGACAATGAAAAGGGTTGTAAACTATCTGATTTTCACTATGTTACAATATTAATAAAAAAACCTAAGTAAAACATGACTACAGGGAGCAAGAAAAAACTGTTACACATCAAGCACCTAGAAAAAAACATATATCGTGACTGCTACGCAACACATGATGGCATTTCAGGCAAATGACTAAGAAAGCTTGTGCAAGCTTGACATTACACAAATGCACTAAGAACATATAGTGACTGCTAGGCAACACATGATGGCATTTCAGGCAAATGACTCAGAAAGCTTTAGCAAGCTTGACATTACATAAATGCACTAAGAACATATCATGACTGCTAGGCAACACATGATGGCATTTCAGGTAAATGACTAAGAAAGCTTGAGCAAGCTTGACATTACACAAATGCACTAGGCAAAACAGATGATGGCATGTCAGGTGTCGGTGTCAAAACCGGCGGATCTTGGGTAGGGGGTCCCTAACTGTGCGTCTAGGCGGATGGTAATAGGAGATAAGGGACACGATGTTTTACCCAGGTTCGGGCCCTCTTGATGGAGGTAAAACCCTACGTCATGCTTGATTAATATTGATGATATGGGTAGTACAAGAGTGGATCTACCACGAGATCAAGGAGGCTAAACCCTAGAAGCTAGCCTACGGTATGATTGTTGTAATGTATGTTGTGTCCTACGGACTAAAGCCCTCCGGTTTATATAGACACCGGAGAGGGCTAGGGTTACACAGAGTCGGTTACAATGGTAGGAGATCTACATATCCGTATCGCCAAGCTTGCCTTCCACGCCAAGGAAAGTCCCATCCGGACACGGGACGGAGTCTTCAATCTTGTATCTTCGTAGTCTTGGAGTCCGGCGGACGATGATAGTCCGGCTGTCTGGACACCCCCTAGTCCAGGACTCCCTCAGTAGCCCCTGAACCAGGCTTCAATGACGATAAGTCCGGCACGCATAATGTTCGGCATTGCAAGACGGGTTCCTCCTTTGAATAATCCAGAGAAGATCATGAACACCAGGATAGTGTCCGGCCCTGCAAAATAAATTCCACATTCCACTGTAGAGAGAATAAAATGTACACAAGCTCAATCTGCTGACGTATTTCGTGGCATGACATCACACCGCTACCAAGCCTTTACTTGAATCGTTTTTATTATACCACCTCAGCACGTTTAGTGAAGCGGTTTCCTTGGTACGTCTTGTCGAAGCAGAGATCGTGTTCCCCCTATTCCGGGATTCTCATCAATACGGACGTGGGTAACCCAACCGCGCCATTGATGGTGGCGCTTGGGAGATAAGCGAGTTTTACCAGGCTGGTGGGGGGGCGCATAGTCTTTGCCCGCCTATATATAAGGGATAAGGATTCACCTTTTCACCCACGCCTTCTTCCTCCTTTGCTTATCCACCTCCGCGCACTCAAGCTCCAGCACCCAAGTTTGCGCATCTCGTCTCAACCTTCTCCGACCATGTCCGGAGGGGGAGGCAAATGGTTGGCTTCCACCGTTAAGGAGGATCATATCACAAAGCTGCGCAGCGCCGGTACCTTTCCGGCGACATCGCGCACCGGCTGCCCGATGAGGGGCAGCTCATCCCTACCCCCGGGCCCCATGAGAGGGTCGTTTTCCTTCCCCACTTCCTCCGCGGACTGGGCTTTCCACTTCACCCCTTTGTCCGGGGGCTCATGTTCTACTATGGCCTAGATTTCCACGATCTGGCGCTGAACTTCATCCTCAACATCTCGGCGTTTATCATCGTGTGCGAGGCCCTCCTCTGCATCCGGCCCCACTTCGGCTTGTGGCTCAAGACCTTCAACGTCAAGCCGAAGGTAGTGAAGGGCACGCAGGCGGAGTGCGGAGGCGCCATGTTGGGCAAGATGCCCAACGTCCTCCGGTTCGAAGGGGCCTTTGTGGACTCCGTCAAGGGGTGGCAATCGGGGTGGTTCTACATCACCGAGCCGCGCGACCCTACATGGGCGGCGGCCCCTGAGTTTAGATCTGGTATCCCTACGCAGCTCACCTCCTGGAAAGAGAAGGGCTTGCTGTGGGGTAATTCGACGGAGCTGACGGGACTCCGAGCCTGTATCCAGAAGCTGGTGAACAAGAAGCTCAGGCTCGTCGACGTGGTCCAAGTCATGCTCGTCCGTCGGATTCTCCCATGCCAAGAACGGGCATTTAATCTGTGGGAGTTCGATCCGGAACAGCACCAGGCGCTGAGCGGGCTCTTCGACACAACGTACAAAGGCGCCTGGAGGGTGCTGTTTAAGGGTGCCGAAGCCCCCGCATCCGCGACGGAAGATCGCGGATTTCACTCGCAGCATCCGGCTGACGAGGTAAGTGATTCTACCCCTTTACGGGACACTTATTGTAAATAGATTGATTCTAAGAGGGTTTCAATTTCCCTTTTCCTTTGACAGGAATGGATGAAGAAGGCCGAGCAGCTCATCTGCCCGGCTCCCATACCAGAAGACCCAGTGGGTGCCCGTCTAGCAGGGCTGCTGGTTCCGGCACCGCATGTGGTGCCGGAGAAGAAGGCCAAGAAGGTGGCCACGGGCACTCGAAAGAGTTCCCGTTATCAAGCGTCCGACAAAGAGGCAGACTCCTCCCCCGAAGACGAGGAGGAGGAAGAAGACTCTCTCCCGGAGGGGGGAGAGAGGAAAAGGAAGGCTTCCCCAACAGGGGAGGCCGAAGGGTCCAAGAGGGGGAGAACTATTCCCCCGGACAGCTCTGCCAACACCGACGTTGGCGATGAGGAGTGGCCTTCAAGGGCCAGGCCTCCGGCGAGATCGTAAGTATCCGGATCCCTGATATGCAATTTCTTTTGTGTCACATAGTGTCCTACTAATGCCGCATTTTGCCCGCAGTCCGGCCGATGATGATCTCCCCGCTTCATCGAGCGGGTTGTTGGCCCCGTCGGATGTGGATTCCCTTCCGACTGCCTCCACCCCCCGCGCCGATGAGGACGCCGAGGTGGGATCCCAAAAAGGGACCCATCAGGAGGAGGCTCCGGAGGCGCCGCAAGGCAGCCTCCCGGACTTTGCGCTGGACTCTACGCCGGAACCTGCAGTGGTTCCAGAGTCCGGCAGGCGGCCCCTTCGAAAGAAGGGCAAGACCGTGACACCGGCAGCCTCCGTCCAACCGGAGGCGCCGGACAACTTGCTGGAGGCGCTCAAAGGTGCTTCCATCGAGGAAGAACACCGCACTGTTATGAGTGCGGTGATTCAGAAGGTTCAGCTCGCCAAGAGCGGGCTGACTGAAGCCTGCAGTAGCCTTCTAACAGGCTTTGAGGTAAGAAGTTAAAATTTATGTAATGTAATACCGCATAGACAGTAGCCCCTGATGCTCGGTTCGGTGTTCGGAAACAAAAGCCGGACTGAGGATCTAAAAAGATAGTCGCAGGTTGCTAATAAATTATGTCGATATGGGTTTGCAGGCTGTGTTGCTGACCTCTGCCGCACTGACTGCGGAGGTTGGTGCATTAAAGCAAGATCTCGAGCGGTCCGAGCGAGAGCTCGGCCATGCCAAGAGGCAGCTCAAGGACAAAGAAGGTGAGTAGCACCACTTTGAATTTTTACCTTACAGAAAAGGATTTTGGTTGCAATAAAATTAACAAGGATAAGACGTGTATTGCAGGGGCCACAAATGAGGTGGCAGCCCTGAAGGAGGCTGTGTCCGCGGCCGAATGCAGTGCGGCCGTGGAACGGGCAGAGCGAGAAAAGCAGGAGGCATAGGTGGCGGTAGTGCGGTAAGAGCTCCAGGCTCTCATGGAGAAGCATGAGAGTTTGGAGCGCGACTCCAAGACTCGAGAGTCCGAGCTCGCCTCGGCTCTCGAAAGTGCCAAGTCCGCCAAGGCCGGGGCCCGTAAGGCCCTTCAGGAGGTTGAAGATGTGAAGAAGATAGCGGTGGGTAAGGCATTTTTCATGCAAAGCAAGCATGTTAATGTAAACTACCTGACACTTACCCGCATTCGGAGCTCTCCAGGGGCGTTTGCAGATCTGCCGCGCAGTGTATCCGATGCCATCGCATTCTACCATGGCGAGGAGGGGAGCTCAACGGAGAAGGTCTTCTGGTCTCAGTATGCTGAGGCCGGCCATCCGGTGCCCCCAAGCGACCAGCTGAAGCAGCTGGTCGAACTCCACAAGGTAGCTGAAGAGGCCATGAAGGGCCTTATAGTCCGGCTATGGCCTGGACAGGCCATGCCTGGGAGCTACTTTGGCCTCGTGCGGCGGCTGGTGGATGCGTGCCCCTGGGTGGATGTCATCAAGCGCTCCCCCTGTATTGAAGGTGCTCGTCGGGCCCTTGCCCGCGCAAAGGTGCACTGGGGCAGGCTGGATGCGGAGAAGCTTCTTACTGACCCGCCGCCAGCGGGCAAGGAGTATCGTACGCCCGAAATGTACTATAAGACTGTCCTGAAGGGTACCTGCAATATTGCGGATGAATGCCCCAGAGATGTAATTATTGAGTAAAAAACTCGCTATGTATTATCCTGTGCGCTGAAAACTTTGTTCATATGCCCTTTAAGCAACGCTTGTTTAATTTAAAATATTACCTTCTGTGCGGCCGTTTATAAAATCTGAGAGATGGCAAGTCTTTGGCTTCAGCCCCCGAGCCGCAAGTGCTGGGATGTTCGGGATAACTTGAGCACTCTTGTTCCCATTTTTGGGTCCATCTAGGGAGGCGCTCAACACAATGAACAAGGCAACCGGACTTATAATGCTTGAACACTCTTACTTAGCCATAGAATTCTATAATTTTAAATTTCGGCGAAGCCCCTAGTATTCGGAAGACCGAATTCGGGGCGCTATCCACGCCTTCGTCGGACATTATCCAAAACTTCGCTCGAAGCGGCGTGAGTCTTTAGGGACCCGAAAAGACCTCTCAAACAGCGACCAGTCTCTCGCCTTATCATGCCGATCAGTTTTAGCTTTCTCCACTGAGGCGCTCGCCCAGCTCAACCGGGGCGCAATCGCAGTGGTTCTCCCAGTGCCACCTTAGCCGACAGAACGGAACATAAGGCGCCAAAACGTGGGAGCCGGGCAAACCCAACTATTGACCCAAGACATGATTCGGAGCCGATTCATATAATGCTATAAGTTCGGGGTGCCGCACTTGTGAAAGTGTTCGGACTTATCACACCATAATGCGGGGAACATAAGCCCCTGGTGTATTTGGCCGTACCAATAATATACGGGTGCGAGATGTCATTAATGAACATATGTGTAAAGTAATGCAATAACAGGCAAAAACGCTGCATTATTTATTAAAGAGTTCTGCTATGAGTGCGGAATGATACAAATAGTGTGGTAAGCAAGGGATTGGACTAATCAAACATGTCCCCCTCCAGGGATGGGCTGCGGACTGGTGGATATAATCAGTTTTAATGCTCGTAATGGAGACCACCTGAGTGTTTATCGCAGTCTTCTTTCTTCCCTGGCTGTTGCATCATGAGTTCGGCGGGTCCACCGCCGGACAGGGCCTCTGGTGAATGGAGTCCTGTGTACATAAAGAAAGAAAATAATAACAAAAAGGAGTGATACACTTGTGAGCCCCTGGTGTGGTCGAGCCGTACTCTGGGTCTGTTGTGGTCGTGCCCCTTCCCCTAGGCCCATGGTATCTCCAGAGCGTAATGATGTACGTGGAGGGTTGGTCTTGCAATTATGCAAGGGCTGGGGTTGGGGCCGCATTGCTACGCGTGCTCGGAACGTGCCAGGTGGTCTTGGTTGATGTTGCTCCGGGCGCGTTTGGCCGTGTCCGGCCGTTTAACGACCGGACTCAAATATTGCCTTAAAAGGCTGCTCTGTACTTCTGCCGCGAGAGCCGCTGTGTGTTCCTCCGTTCGGAGGGAGCGTTCCGTATTTCCATTGACCGTGATGACTCCACGAGGGCCTGGCATCTTGAGCTTGAGGTATGCGTAATGCGGTACCGCATTGAACTTTGCAAACGCGGTTCGTCCGAGCAGGGCGTGATAGCCGCTGCGGAATGGGACTATGTCGAAGATTAACTCCTCGCTCCGGAAATTGTCCGGGGATCCGAAGACCACTTCCAGTGTGACTGAGCTTGTACAATTGGCCTCGACACCTGGTATGACGCCTTTGAAGGTCGTCTTTGTAGGTTTAATCCTTGAGGGGTCTATGCCCATCTTGCGCACTGTATCCTGATAAAGCAGGTTCAGGCTACTGCCGCCGTTCATCAGGACTCTCGTGAGGTGAAATCCGTCGACGATTGGGTCTAAAACCAATGCGGCGAATCCGCCATGGCGGATACTGGTCGGATGATCTCTTCGATTGAAAGTGATCGGGCAAGATGACCATGGATTGAACTTAGGGGCGACTGGCTCCTTCGCATATACGTCCCTTAGTGCACGCTTTCGCTCCCTCTTGGGTATATGGGTTGCGTATATCATGTTCACCGTCCGCATTTGTGGGGGGAAACCCTTCTGTCCTCTATTGTTCGGCGGTCGGGTCTCTTCCTCGTCGTCACTGTGCAGCCCCTTGTCATTGTTTTCGGCAATTAACTTGCCTGCCTGCTTGAACACCCAACAATCTCTGTTGGTGTGATTAGCTGGCTTTTCAGGGGTGCCATGTATCTGGCATAAGCGGTCGAGTATTCGGTCCAAATTGGATGGACCCGGAGTGATTCTTTTGAATGGCTTCTTCCACTGACCAGGTTTAGAGCCTCGGAATCCGGCGTTGACTGCCGTATCCTCCTTGTCGTCGCCGTTAATGCGGCGTTTATTTTTATTTCGACGCGACCTGCCATTGTGGTCCTTGGTATCCGGACTGCCAGAATTTTTACTGAGGTTGTTGCTGCGAGCTAGCCAGCTATCCTCTCCCGCACAGAAGCGGGTCATTAATGATGTGAGGGCTGCCATGGATTTTGGCTTTTCCTGTCCTAGGTGCCGGGCTAGCCACTCGTCGTGGATGTTATGCTTGAAGGCTGCGAGGGCCTCTGCATCCGGACAGTCGACGATTTGATTTTTCTTTGTAAGGAACCGTGTCCAGAATTGTTTGGCCGATTCGTCTGGCTGTTGAATTATGTGGCTTAGGTCATCGGCGTCTGGTGGTCGCACATATGTGCCCTGGAAGTTGTCGAGGAATGCGGCTTCCAGGTCTTCCCAACACCCAATTGACTCTGCGGGCAAGCTGTTAAGCCAATGCCGAGCTGGTCCTTTAAGCTTGAGTGGGAGATACTTGACGGCATGGAGATCGTCGCCGCGGGCCATATGGATGTGAAGGAGATAATCTTCGATCCAAACCGCGGGGTCTGTTGTGCCATCGTAGGATTCGATGTTTATGGGTTTAAACCCTCCAGGGATTTGATGATCCATTACTTCGTCAGTGAAGCATAGCGGGTGTGCGGCACCTCTATATTAGCAATATCACGACGTAGCTCGAGAGAGCGTTGTCTGATGTGTTCGTCCCGGCCGGAGTTATTGTATCTGGCGCGACGGTATTCGTCGTGGGTCGTGGGGCGCCCACGTGATCCATAGATGGATCTGGATTGCCTTGCTTTGTCCTCCAATATATATCGCAAGTCCGACGCGTTCCCTCTTGGCTTCGTACTTTTGGAGCGATGCCGGGGTACAGTCTTGGTGGAGGGCCTAGATGCCTCTCTGTCTCGGCCACGGGGTGGTCGGTCGGCCGTATTGTGCACTGGCGATGAAGGTATGTATGTTTCCTCCTCTAATCGGGGGAGCAACTTGCGTCTTGGGTAGCTTTTGGAGGGGCGTTCGAGTTCATACTCTTCGGCCGCAAGGACCTCGGTCCATGGATCGGCCAGCAGGTCCTGATCAGCTTGAAGCTGCTGCTGCTTTTTCTTTAGGCTATTTGCCGTGGCAATAAGCCTGCGTTTAAAACGCTCTTTTTCGAATTCGTCGTTGTTGAGGCTTGCCTCGTCTTCGGAGGGAGGTATATAATTATCATCCTCGACCTCTTCGTCTGCCGCCCTCTCGTGAGGGCTTGCTTCTGCATCCTCCTGCGCTGAATCTTGCTGGAGGGGATTATCTTCGGCACTCTCTGGGGTATTATTATCTCCTGTGCCTGAATCTCCATTCTTGCTATGGCGGGATTTAGAGCGGCGCCGCTGAAGTCGGCGCTTGGGCTGTTTCTTTGAGGAATCTGCCTCCGCTGCTTCTTCGCCGTCCCCCTCTTTTGGTGTGTCCACCATATATATGTCATATGACGAGGTGGTCTTCCAGTGCCCTGTAGGTGCTGGTTCTTGATCGTCTCTGGCATCGTCGTCCATACCGTCGATGTCCTCGGAGTCGTAGTCTAGCATGTCTGTTAGATCGTCGACAGTGGCTACAAAGTGGGTGGTGGGTGGGCTTTGAATTTCTTCGTCGTCCGTATCCCAACCGTCCTGGCCATAGTCCGGCCAGGTCTCTCCGGATAGCGAGAGATATTTTTGCGAATTTAGGATGTCGCCAAAGGGCGAGTGTTGGAAGATGTCCGCGGCGGTGAATTCCATAACCGGTGCCCAATCAGATTCGATTGGCAGGGGCGCGGGAGGTCCGGAGTCCGGCGGGGAGTCCGGCACCTCGGAGTCACGAGCTTCGCAAGGGGCAAGGTTAGTGTTCGGCTCCATCGCCGTGGAAGTTGCAGCCCCCGAGGCGGTGTCCAACCACCGGTCCTCGATCTGGGCGATCGGCTCCGGACTAAGGGCCGGAGCGGATTCTTGTGCGGCCACCAAGGCACTGTTCGGCGGTAGAGCTAGATCATGCCCATCATGACAGTGCGGCATGCTTGGCTGTGGCTCGAGCCCGTCGAAGATCAAGTCCCCGCGGATGTCGGCCGTGAAGTTTAGGCTCCCGAACCTGACCTGACGGCCAGGGGCGTAGCTTTCGATCTGCTCCAGATGGCCAAGTGAATTAGCCCGCAGTATGAAGCCGCCGAATACGAAGATCTGTCCGGGGAGAAAAGTCTCACCCTGGATAGCGTTGTCGATTGAAGAAGCCATCAAGCCTATCGGTGACGACACAGAGGAACTCTCAATGAAAGCACCAATGTCGGTGTCAAAACCGGCGGATCTCGGGCAGGGGGTCCCGAACTGTGCGTCTAGGCGGATGGTAACAGGAGACAAGGGACACGATGTTTTACCCAGGTTCGGGCCCTCTTGATGGAGGTAAAACCCTACGTCCTGCTTGATTAATATTGATGATATGGGTAGTACAAGAGTGGATCTACCACGAGATCAAGGAGGCTAAACCCTAGAAGCTAGCCTACGGTATGATTGTTGTAATGTATGTTGTGTCCTACGGACTAAAGCCCTCCGGTTTATATAGACACCGGAGAGGGCTAGGGTTACACAGAGTCGGTTATAATGGTAGGAGATCTACATATCCGTATCGCCAAGCTTGCCTTCCACGCCAAGGAAAGTCCCATCCGGACACGGGACGGAGTCTTCAATCTTGTATCTTCGTAGTCTTGGAGTCCGGCGGACGATGATAGTCCAGCTGTCCGGACAACCCCTAGTCCAGGACTCCCTCATCAGGTTACTGACTCACAAAAAAATTGAGCAAGCCAGACATTGCACAAATACACTAGGCAACAGTTGAGGGCATGTTAGGGCAA
Organism: Triticum timopheevii; assembly: GCA_963921465.1. Classification (NCBI taxonomy): domain Eukaryota; kingdom Viridiplantae; phylum Streptophyta; class Magnoliopsida; order Poales; family Poaceae; genus Triticum; species Triticum timopheevii. Next base: position 472,834,425 of record OY997266.1, on the reverse strand, counting down.
CTGACTAACAAAACTTGAGCAAGCCAGGCATTGCACAAATACACTAGGCAACAGTTGAGGGCAAGTCAGGCAACTGACTAACAAAACTCTAGCAAAAGCCTAACAACTGAATCACAAAACTTAAGCAAACTGACATATCTGTAAAAACAAACATGAGCGTCGAACCACAACACACAAACCTCATACACACACATTTCAACAACAGGAACCTACAACATAGGTACATTTGTTGCATGAAAAAAAGGTGCTAGGCAACTATATGAGCATCCTATGAGCAGTTGTTGCAAAAGTCAGTAGATCAACAACCTATGCACGAGAAAATCTCCCTCCCTCTCCCTCCACACGCCACGACATCCTACTGAGCATCACCAAGCCTTGGATGCCCCCCGAATCCTATCTCACCAGTATCCAAACCAAATCTAACGAGTGCTTCATCCGTTCCAAATCAGTTAACCTATGCATAATCTCTTCCTAATCTCTTACAAGGGCAAAGGTGCTCAGTGATTTTGCCCAAAACTCAGTAGATCTGACAAGCCTACACAAAAATGGGATCGAGATGAACCGACATGGGATTCTGCCCTCTGCCAAACAGCAAGGCGATTCTGCTCCTCCGTGCGAACCACAAAGCAAAGGCGTGCACATCGTCCCTCCTCGGCCGCGTCTCCGACGCTGCAGCGCCTTCCGCCTCCGACTACTGTGTGCTGCGGGTGTAGGCGTATGGCCCCGGTCACCGCACCGACGTGCGCCTAGCCGCTTAACCCCTCCCTCCATGCCACGCTAGCTGTCCCCTCCTCACTACGACGAAAGACGGCCGCCGAATCACCACGCCGCCACCGGCTGCTCCGGATTTGGTGGATTTGGGAGGAAATGGGCGCGCTCCCTACGCTCGGGGGCGGTTTCAAAATGGGACGGGGAGGAGATGGAAGTGGGAAGGGGGGAAGAACCGGAGGGACCCACGACCGCTTCGACACCCAACGGGTCTCGTCCCGATGCTACGACCAGGTGCCACCTGGCGCATGCGTCGATGGAGCGTGCAGTCGGAACGATCGTCGCGGGCTACCGCAAGATGGCGATCGGACGGCGTGCGAGAGCGTTTGCTCTGTAAGACAAACGAGCCAGCGCCCACTTTTTAGGATTTATTTAGGGAGTGTCTATCCAGCATTTGACTGATTTCTAATTGGGTAACATTCAAATTTCCTAAGCAATGTCCTGTTGACAACTATATGTCCAGTTACCACCGATCTTTGTATGTATTTCCAAAAAATGGGTCTGGTTAAGATTGTGACCCGGTTCTCAACTAATCCAAACAGAAACTCAACGACGCGGCGACCACAATGCACCGGACAACTAAAAGAAGAGGAAAAGCATCAAACAGCTGACCTTAAACTTGCAAAAAAGGGCCAAACACACACCGAAGTCTCACCTTGTACTACCCCTCCGATCCATAGATCCCAGCTAAGACACAATCCCAGCGCATAACACAACCAGGAGACACCAATTATAGGGTAAACTAATGGAAATTACACTCGAGAACCCAAGAAATTACAGTGTAAACCTGACACAAATTACAGAGTAATCAAAGGCATACAACCAAGAAAGCACATAAATTACAGTGAAAATCAGAAATGGGAAATTACAGTGCAAAAATCACATGAATTACATAGTAATTATAGAGCAATTATACAGTTTACCTTAGGTAAATCACACTGGCAAAAAATCTAAGGGAAATTACAGTGAAAATACCAAGCATAGTACAATGTACATTGAGGGAAATTACAGTGTAAATACTAAAGGAAAGTTACGAAGAAATCTGAGGGAAATTACAGTGTAAATACCATGCATATTACAGTGTGCATTGAGGGAAATTACAGTGTAAAAACTATACAGAAATTATAGTGCACATTGAGGGAAATTACAGTGTAAGTACTACATGGAAATTACAGTGTACATTGAGGGAAATACAGTGTAAACACCACGAATATTACGGTGTATATTGAGGGAAATTACAGTGTAATTACCATGGATATTACAGTGTACATAGAGGAAGTTACAGTGTAATTACTTACAGACTACTTTTCAGTGAACTTACAATGTAAATTCCATGGTTGTTGCAGTGTATAGTGCAAAACTGATGAAAATTACAGAGTAACTTACTCTGTAATTTACTCTGAGTAAGCAACTTTAGTCAGAAAGCGCATGAATTACAAAGAAAAGCTACACAATTTATAGTGCAAACCTAGGTCTGAACTGGGGGATGGCGAATTTTTTTTGTTTCACAAGTGTCTTCAAAGCTGGGGGGGGGGGGGGCACAGCCCCCCCCCCCACACCCCAGCAACACATGTAGCTCCGTCGTTGATTACATATCAAAAGCTCAAAAATTGCAGGAAACAATTCAGACGGGAATTACAAAGAAATACTAGAGAACAATAATGTGCAAAACTGGAGGACTACATTACATGAAAATACTCGGGTATTACAGTGCAATTCAGAGCCAAAATCCACTGAAATTCAAGGAAAACATATAGAAAAAATTTGACACACACTACCAGACCTAGTTGCAGTGCTAGAACGCAGAGGGCTATGGAGAAAAAAAGCCACGAACTACCAGGAAAATAGCACTGCAAACTCTGAAAAAACTCATACACAAAAGAAAACCAACCCTAAAAAAGCAGTTCTACCTAAACCTGACCCTACCAGATGGTTGAAACAGCAACTGCAGGGGACGATCCAGAAGGTTCAACACAGAGACATGCCTATCACCTAAAAAATCACAATGCCACACCCTAGCAAAGCACCAACATATCAATCAAAAAATTTATAAACGAGCAACTAAATAGCGGCTACAACGAAAGGATCGAAACAAGAACACCTAAAACCTAACAGAGCAATCACAAAGCTAGGGGCCAGCACACAAATACTACAACTAACACAAGCACACGGGATCCACAGAAAACTACATGAACCATGAAGCAGAACCAACAGCTAAATACTCAAACAACAACAAAATCTACAACACAAATGCATGAACACCTAGACCTGGAAACTACACACACTACAAAAAAAATACACTTCCGTGATGATACGTATTTGTCACAGTAGGTCGCGTTTTTTTCATGCATGTACATCCATGACAAATTTATGACAGAATCAAGATAGTCATACCTGTGCTGTCGTAGAAGTGTTCCATGACATTACCAAAATTATCATCATGGAAGTGTCCACTTTTCCATGACGATAAATCGCGCGTCACAGAAGTGCTTTCGTCAAGGCTGACCGACATGTGGCATCCACCATAATGGAACGCCGTTAAGCTATCGGGTCGGGTTTTGGATCCGATAACCCGTTAACAGCCCCAACCAATGGGGATTTTCCACGTGTAAAATCATCATTGGCTGGAGGAAACACGTGTCGGCTCATCATTGGGACAGATGTCATCCACTCATTGGACAGAAGGCGCCTATGATACATCGACACGTGGCACGGTCCAACAGAGGCCCATTCCTGTGAAAAGGCCGGCCCAGTAAAAATTAGCAGGCCAGCCCATATAAGGCCTACTTGTGTCAGGTCCATTTAAGCCCACAGCCCATACGAGATGTGCCAATTCGGCCCGTCAACGGCCCGTTAAAGATTTGACACCATTGCAGCCCATCGTCAGTTCGAGCCCGTTAACAGCCCGTTATATATTTGGGCTCAATATCGGCCCGATGAGATTTCAGCCTGTTAACGACCCATTAGTGGATGGGCCAATTTTCAGGATGTACACCTTTCGGCCTTTTTGCGACCCATTTAAATGTTGGGCTAGTTTCTAGACCGGTGTGTCTTTCAGCCTGTTGACGGCCCATAAATCTGATGGGCCATTTGTTGTCGGACCTGAGTTTCAGCCTTTTAGCGGCCCATTTAAGTGTTGGGCCAATTTTCTGGCCCGGTGTCACTTTCAGCCTGTTGATGGCCCATAAATCAGTTGGGCCATTTGTAGTCGGACCTGAGTTTTGGCCTTTTAGCGACCCATTTAAGTGTTGGGCCAATTCCCTGCCCTGTGTGCCTTTCGGCCTATTAACGGACCATAAATGAGTTGGGCCATTTGTAGTCGGACCTTAGTTTTGGCCTTTTAACGGCCCATGCCCTTCATGGTCCAATACCAGCCCGGTTTCTCTTTCAGCCTGCTAAAGGCCCACAACACAGTTAGGCCATTTACAATACGACCTGACTTTTGGCCTCTTAGCGGCCCATGGTCTTCATGGTCCAGTAGAAGCCTGCTGTCTCTTTCGGCCTGCTAAAGGCCTATAGTATAGTTGGGCCATATGTAGCCCAAACTTAGTAACGGCCTGTTAACGGCCCGTGGAATAAACTGGGGCCACCTATTGCCCGCTTTGATGTCGGCCTGTTAACGACCCGGGAGGTAAGAGGGCCGACCATTAACTTTCAGCCTAGAAACGGCCCATTAACTTAATGGGCCCACTAAAGTTCGTACATGTCTTTAGGCCAAATTAGATAATTTGAGCCCATTACGACGAGCAATTATGCACAGGACCAAAACCGATCACGCAAAGGTACGACATACACGGAATAACGTTGCACATCCAGCATATATTACAGGAAATTACATCCACTGGGCAATCAAAGATTGATGCCAGTGCAAATAAATGAGCAGAACCTAACCATCTACAACGTCACAATCTGCAACCTCAGAACAGATGACGCCCATGAGCATGTGGGCAAGTTCTTTCTTCTTTGCTACACTGTCTCTGAAAACATTGATCAGTTGTTGTGTCGCACGACTCTGGACCTCTGATTCATCCACCATTTCCATCATTGCTTCTGCCATTAATTGGTTCACAAACATACATTTATTCCGTTGCATTCGAGACAGAGGATACTGAACAGATTCAGATGGCGATTTTGGCAGGCTTGTATTATTGATAGTGGAGAGTGTCTCGACCACTGCATCATAACATAAATTAGGACGGGAACCAAACAGATTAATCATGAGTTATTGCTATATTACCTAGCCTAGATTTACTGGAAAGAAACAATGGGGTTGCCTTGCTATTTTCAGAGTTTGTCTTCTTATCTTCAGCAGCCTGCACAAAATTAACACACTAGCATTGCTATCATTGGCCAAGTTAGATAATAGGAAAGCAACATTGACACAACGAACGTTTGGGCAACTAGCCTACACCAAATTAACACAATATGGCACAGCTATCATCAGCCAGGTAAGGTAGTACGAAAGCAACATTGACACAATGAATGAATGGGCAACCAGAGAAGCACTACAATTCAGTAATGTGCGTGATATGAGATAGTACATTCATGCAGCTCAGTATGCAAAACTACCAGACAGTTTTCCTTACAAAAATCAACATTGGCGCCTTTAAAATTTTTCTAGAACTAATTTTAGACCAGATAAAGGTTAGATTCACGCCGATTAACAAAATACATGTTGATGTAAAAATATAGTGATATACAACAGGTACTTACAACAGCATTGGAGCACAGAGAATTCCCGCAAGATATTTTCCTCGAATACAATCCCAACGGAGGAAGTCTTCTATCGTTTAACCTTATTTTCTAAAAGAGAGATGGGTAAGAAACATGTAGAAAATATGATCAGAATGCTATAAAATTTCATGATGCGAGGATACACACATGCTTCTTAGAATGGAGTTGACATTTTTTTGCTGGACTGGAGTGGACTAGTTCTTTGGCCACTGGAATCTGCTTATTATCAGTGGGAGTTGGGTTTCTTTGTGCTAGAGCAGTATCTATGAAAAATGGAGTTTATTTATTATCTCCTGACGTTTGGATCTTTTGCAAAGACCTCGTTTGTAACCCATCATATTCTAGCATAGCCGTCTTCCCCTTGCATGCCTTATATAGAAGAATGGTGATTCAGTTATAAAACATGCTACAACAGAGATGGAATAGGTACTGAAGAATAGAAAGGCGTGACATATTGACATGTATTCCCTCCATCCGGAAATAAATGGACGGGTCTAGGCGTATTTCAGTTCTAGATACATCCAGTTTTATCCATTTCTGCGACATTTAATCCGGACGGAGGGAGTATGATGTAAGAGCTAGGGATACGACAGGACAACACAGTAAAGAAAACACTAAAAAACCCACTGCAGAACCAAAGTATTCAAACCCACTGGTATGAGATAGTACACTCATGCAGCTCAGGATGCAAAACTACCAGGCAGTTTTCCTTACAAAAATCAACATTGTGGCCTTTAATCATACATTTTGCTACAACTAAATTTAGACCAGATAAAGGTTGGATTCACGCCGATTAACAAAATACATGCTGATGTAAAAATATAGTGATATACAACAGGTACTTACATCTACATTGGAGCACAGAGAATTCCTGCAAGAATCTTTCCTCATAAACGATACCATTGTAGAAATTCTTCTATCTGTTAAGCTTATTTTCTAAAAGAGAGATGGGTAAGAAACATGTAGAAAATATGATCAGCATGCTATAAAATTTCATGATGCAAGGATACGCACATGCTTCTTGGAATTGAGTTGACATATTTTTGCTGGACTGGAGCGGACTAGTTCTTTGGCAACTGGAATCCGCTTATTATCAGTAGGAGTTGGGTTTCTCTATGCTGGAGCCGTATCTATAAAAACTGAAGTTGGTTTATTATCTCCTGGCGTTTGGATCTTTTGCAAAGGCCTTGTTTGTAACCCTTCAGATTCTAACATAGTCGTCTTCCCCTTGCATGCCTTGTATAGAAGAATGGTGCTTTAATTGTAAAACATGCGACAGCAGAGAGATGGAATAGGTACTGAAGAATAGAAAGACATGACATATTGACATGTATTCCCTCCATCCGGAAAAAATGGATGGGTCTAGGCGTATTTTAGTTCTAGATACATCCTTTTTTATCCATTTCGGCAACATGTAATCCGGACGGAGGGAGTATGGTGTAAGAGCTAGGGATACGATAGGACAACACGGCAAAAAAAAACTAGTTGAATGTAAAACTATATGCTAGCGGAATACATACAAAAATAACTAGGGCAACATACACGTGTATGATTGGGAAAATAAGATGGCATTGCAACAGAGCACTAGAACAATACTTCAATGTAAAAAACATGGTATGGCAGACAGATGAAGTACATACTGATGAATAACAATGCATAAGATATTCAGAAGCATGATGTCCAAATTAAGCAGATGGCATTGCGATAGAGTAGAATGACAGTACTTGAATTTGAAAACATGTTATCATGAATGGAATAGGTACTGAAAAAGAAGAAGACATGACATATTTACATGCATGATCAGCATGCTAAGCACATGGCATTGCAACAGAGTAGATACACTCCAGGACATTATATGCATGTTGTACCCATATCACAGGCCAAGTTAGAGCAAGGACCTTGTGGGGTGAAGAGGATTCATCATCTTTCTGCAAGTCTTCTGAAGAACTGCCTTTACATGTTCCATCATATTGGGTATCATTGACATCAAGTTTATTGGCCTTTACATTGCTCCGTGAGGTTCTTGTGGATATAACAGTGTGTGCAATTATATCTGACATGCATGGAAGACAACTAGTAGTTATATTTATGTAAATGAGTGCCTGTAGGAGACGACATAAATAGTAGGACTGGGGTTAACTAGCAGCAACAGGACTCATAAACTAAAGGGAGAACACAGATGGAAGCTACAGAATATGTATCGTTTGTACTCGAGATTAACTAGATGGCACACAAAAGTATTAAATAGCAACATAGGTAATACTAGAAGTGGTATAATGCTATAATCACCAGCCTGTGGGATAGCATTGGCTGATGGATGATAACTATGGAACATCGTTACCTAAAGAACAAGTATCTTAGCTGAACTATGGAATAGCGTGAACTCCTGAACAAGACCCGTAAGAGATCAGCATGAATATACAGTGAAATGTGATGATCTATTTTCCGTACTTAGATGAATAACAAAGCCATAAATGTTGCACACAAGTAAGATGAGGGTACAACCTATCTGGCTGCCATCCATTGGAGTGAGCATCATGTGCTGACTTGTCGATGGCCCTGCAGTTGTTGTGGCTGTCCATGTCGGGCACGCGCATTCGATGCAGGGAACTGTTGAGTGGGGACTGTTGCTCCCTTCTGGTGTATGCTTCCCTTATGGGAGCAGCTGTGGTGAGTCGGAAGACGGTGTGTCTGAAGATGCAGATAATGCATAATGTTAAGAACGACATATCTCTTTGATCCGAAGAAATACACTAAGAGATCAACAGCAAGGTATGAGAGTGGTCACACGTCTGTTGACTGAAGACTAAATTGGGGTCACACGATTTTAGTTTATTTTGGTATTGTCCGATCTACGCCAGATGGCTTGATGGCCGTCTTGTGCCTCCCGGCTGACACTGTTCGGAATCTTCCCCGAAGAGCCAACGACCAACGGCAGAGCAGCCTGCCTCTGCCGTCCGTGGCCCCGGCCAAAAACCCCGCTCCCCGCCCCACCGCACTGCCGTGGTTGCGCCGCCCCGGGCCAATCCACAAAGACTCCCCGTCATCCAGATCTGGCGGCGGCAGTACCTTCAACCCATGCAACTCTAAAAGATAGCCATCTAAGCGCTGCTTCCATGGCGAACTTGCGGCCCTGCACCCTTACGTTAGACACCAGCCAACCGGCAGCCTAGGAGCTCCGCCGCCTCGAGGGGTGCTTCTTCCCATTGGGAATCGATTGGCCCAGAATAAAAATTCAGACAACTGACGCCTAAATAAAGTGATTTCAGATGAGGGTGCTGAAGGAAATATGCCCTAGAGGCAATAATAAAGTTATTATTTATTTCCTTATATCATGATAAATGTTTATTATTCATGCTAGAATTGTATTAACCGGAAACGTAATACATGTGTGAATACATAGACAAACATAGTGTCACTACTATGCCTATACTTGACTAGCTCATTAATCAAAGATGGTTATGTTTCCTGACAATAGACATGAGTTGTCATTTGATTAACGGGATCACATCATTAGGAGAATGATGTGATTGACTTGACCCATTCCGTTAGCTTAGCACTTGATCGTTTAGTATGTTGCTATTGCTTTCTTCATGACTTATACATGTTCCTACAACTATGAGATTATGCAACTCCCGTTTACTAGAGGAACACTTTGTGTGCTACCAAACGTCACAACGTAACTGGGTGATTATAAAGGAGCTCTGCAGGTGTCTCCAAAGGTACATGTTGAGTCGGCGTATTTCGAGATTAGGTTTTTTCACTCCGATTGACGGAGAGGTATCTCTGGGCCCTCTCGGTAATGCACATCACTATAAGCCTTGCAAGCAATGTGACTAATGAGTTAGTTGCGGGATGATGCATTACATAACAAGTAAAGAGACTTGCCGGTAACGAGATTGAACTAGGTATTGAGATACCGACGATCGAATCTCGGGCAAGTAACATACCGATGACAAAGGGAACAACGTATGTTGTTGTGTGGTTTGACCGATAAAGACCTTCGTAGAATATGTAGGAGCCAATATGAGCATCCAGGTTCCACTATTGTTTATTGACCGGAAAAGTGTCTCGTTCATGTCTACATTGCTCTCGAACCCGTAGGGTCCGCACGCTTAAGGTTTCGATGATAGTTATATTATGAGTTTATGAGTTTTGATGTACCGAAGGAGTTCGGAGTCGCGGATGAGATCGGGGACATGACGAGGAGTCTCGAAATGGACGAGATGTAAAGATCGATATATTGGATGACTATATTCGGACTTCGGAAAGGTTCCGAGTGATTCGGGTATTTATCGGAGTACCGGAGAGTTACGGGAATTCGCCGGGGAGAAGTATTGGATCTTATTGGGCCATACGGGAAAGAGAGAGGGGCTGCCTAGGGTAGGCCGCGCCCCCCCAAGGCCTAGTCCGAATTGGAGTAGGGGGAGGGGCTGCGCCCCCTCCTTCCTTCCCTTCTCTCTTCCCCTTCCTTCTCTCCTACTCCTACTAGGAAAGGAGGAGTCCTACTCCCGGTGGGAGTAGGACTCCCCCTTGGCGCGCCCTCCTCCTTGGCCGGCCGCCTCCCCCTAGCTCCTTTATATACGGGGGCAGGGGGCACCCCATAGACACAACAATTGACCTCTTGATCTCTTAGCCATGTGCGGTACCCCCTCCACCATAGTCCTCGATAATATTGTTGCGGTGCATAGGCGAAGCCCTGTGAGGGTAGAACATCAAGATCGTCACCACGCCGTCGTGCTGACGGAACACTTCCCCGACATTCTGCTGGATCGGAGTCCGGGGATCGTCATCGAGCTGAACGTGTGCTAGAACTCGGAGGTGCCGTAGTTTCAGTGCTTGATCGGTCGGGCCGTGAAGACGTACGACTACATCAACCGCGTTGTTCTAACGCTTTCGCTTTTCGGTCTACGAGGGTACGTGGACAACACTCTCCCCTCTCGTTGCTATGCATCACCATGATCTTGCGTGTGCGTAGGAAATTTTTGAAATTACTACATTCCCCAACAGTGGCATCCGAGCCAGGTTTTATGCGTAGATGTTATATGCACGAGTAGAACACAAGTGAGTTGTGGGCGATACAAGTCATACTGCTTACCAGCATGTCATACTTTGGTTCGGCGGTATTGTTGGATGAAGCAGCCCGGACCGACATTACGCGTACGCTTATGCGAGACTGGTTCTACCGACGTGCTTTGCACACAGGTGGCTGGCGGGTGTCAGTTTCTCCAACTTTAGTTGAACCGAGTGTGGCTACGCCCGGTCCTTGAGAAGGTTAAAATAGCACTAACTTGACAAACTATCATTGTGGTTTTGATGCGTAGGTAAGAATGGTTCTTGCTCAACCCGTAGCAGCCACGTAAAACTTGCAACAACAAAGTAGAGGACGTCTAACTTGTTTTTGCAGGGCATGTTGTGATGTGATATGGTCAAGACGTGATGCTATATTTTATTGTATGAGATGATCATGTTTTGTAACCGAGTTATCGGCAACTGGCAGGAGCCATATGGTTGACGCTTTATTGTATGAAATGCAAGCGCCCTGTAATTGCTTTACTTTATCACTAAGTGGTAGCGATAGTCGTAGAAGCAATAGGTGGCGAGACGACAACGACACAATGATGGAGATCAAGGTGTCGCGCCGGTGACGATGGTGATCACGACGGTGCTTCGGAGATGGAGATCACAAGCACAAGATGATGATGGCCATATCATATCACTTATATTGGTTGCATGCGATGTTTATCCTTTATGCGTCTTATTTTGCTTTGATTGACGGTAGCATTATAAGATGATCTATCACTAATTATCAAGAAGTGTTCTCCCTGAGTATGCACCGTTGCGAAAGTTCTTCGTGGTGAGACACCACGTGATGATCGGGTGTGATAGGCTCTACGTTCAAATACAACATGTGCAAAACAGTTGCACACGCGGAATACTCAGGTTAAACTTGACGAGCCTAGCATATACAGATATGGCCTCGGAACACGGAGACCGAAAGGTCGAGCGTGAATCATATAGTAGATATGATCAACATAGTGATGTTCACCATTGAAAACTACTCCATCTCACGTGATGATCGGACATGGTTTAGTTGATTTGGATCACGTGATCACTTAGATGACTAGAGAGATGTCTGTCTAAGTGGGAGTTCTTAAGTAATATGATTAATTGAACTTAAATTTATCATGAACTTAGTCCTGGTAGTATTTTGCAAATTATGTTGTCGATCAATAGCTCGTGTTGTTGCTTTCATATGTTTATTTTATATGTTCCTAGAGAAAATTGTGTTGAAAGATGTTAATAGCAATGATGCAGATTGGATCCGTAATCTGAGGTTTATCCTCATTGCCGCACAGAAGAATTATGTCCTTAATGCACCGCTAGGTGACAGACCTATTGCAGGAGCAGATACAGACGTTATGAACGTTTGGTTAGCTTAATATGATGACTACTTGATAGTTTAGTGCACCATGCTTAACGGCTTAGAATCGGGACTTCAAAGATGTTTTGAACGTCATGGACCATATGAAATGTTCCAGGAATTGAAGTTAATATTTCAAGCAAATACCCGAGTTGAGAGATATAAAGTCTCCAACAAAGTTCTATAGCTAAAAGATGGAGGAGAATCGCTCAACTAGTGAGCATGTGCTTAGATTGTCTGGGTACTACAATCGCTTGAATCAAGTGGGAGTTAATCTTCCAGATAAGATAGTGATTGACAGAATTCTCTAGTCACCATCACCAAGTTAGTAGAACTTCGTGATGAACTATAGTATGCAAAGGATGACGAAAACGATTCCTGAGCTCTTCGCGATGTGAAATCAATGCAGGTAGAAATCAAGAAAGAGCATCAAGTGGATGATTGACAAGACCACTAGTTTCAAGAAAAGGGCAAAGGAAAAAAAAGGGAAACTTCAAGTAGAATGACAAGCAAGTTGTCACTCCTGCGAAGAAGTCCAAAGCTAGACCAAAGCCTGAAACTGAGTGCTTACACTGCAAAGGAAATGGTCACTGGAAGCGGAAATGCCCTGAATATTTGGTGGATAAGAAGGATGGCAAATTGAACAAGGGTATATTTGATATACAGGTTATTGATGTGTGCCTTACTAGCGTTTATAGTAGCCCCTAAGTATTTGATACTTGTTCGGTTGCTAAGATTAGTAACTCGAAACAGGAGTTACATAATAAACAGAGACTAGTTGAGGGGAAGTGATGATGAGTGTTGGAAGTAGTTCCAAGATTGATATGATCATCATCACACACTCCCTATACTTTCGGGATTAGTGTTAAACCTAAATAAATGTTATTTAGCTTTTGCGTTGAGCATGAATATGATTTGATCATATTTATTGCAATACGGTTATTCATTTAAAGTCAGAGAATAATTGTTGTTCTGTTTACATGAATAAAACCTTCAATGGTCATACACCCAATGAAAATAGTTTATTGGATCTCGATTGTAGTGATACACATATTCATAATATTGATGCCAAAAGATGCAAAGTTAATAATAATAGTGCAACTTATTTGTGGCACTGCCGTTTGGGTCATATCGGTGTAAAGTGCATGAAGAAACTCCATAAAGATGGATTTTCGGAATCACTTGGTTATGAATCATTTGATGCTTGCGAACCGTGCCTTTTGGTCAAGATGACTAAAACTCCGTTCTCCAGAACAATGGAACGAGCTACTGACTTGTTGGAAATAATACATACTGATGTATGCAGACCAATGAGTATTAAGGCTCGTGGCAGGTATCATTATTTTCTGACCTTCACAGATGATTTGAGCAGATATTGGTATATCTACTTGATGAAACATAAGTCTGAAATAGTTGAAAGGTTCAAAGAATTTCAGAGTGAAGTGGAAAATCATCGTAGCAAGAAAATAAAGTTTCTGCGATCTGATCGTGGAGATGAATATTTGAGTTACGAGTTTGGTCTTCGATTAAAACAATGTGGAATAGTTTCACAGCTCACGCCACCTAGAACACCACAACATTATGGTGTGTCCGAACGTCGTAATCGCACTTTATTGGATATGGTGCGATCTATGATGTCTCCTACTGATTTACCACTATCGTTTTGGGGTTATGCATTAGAGACAGCTGCATTCACGTTAAAAGGGCACCATCTAAATCCGTTGAGACGACACCATATGAACTATGGTTTAGCAAGAAACCTAAGCTGTCATTTCTTAAAGTTTGGAGTTGCGATGCTTATGTAAAAAAGTTTCAACCTGATAAGCTCGAACCCAAATCGGAGAAATGCGTCTTCATAGGATACCCAAAGGAAAATGTTGGGTACACCTTCTATCACAGATCCAAAGGAAAAATATTCATTGCTAAGATGGATCCTTTCTAGAGAAGGAGTTTCTCTCGAAAGAAGTGAGTGGGAGGAAAGTAGAGCTTGATAAGGCAATTGTACCTTCTCCCAAATTGGAAAGTAGTTCATCACAGAAATCAGTTCCAGTGATTCCTACACCAATTAGTGAGGAAGCTAATGATGATGATCATGAAACTTCAGATCAAGTTACTAGAGAACCTCGTAGGTCTTCTAGAGTAAGATCCGCACCAAAGTGGTACGGTAATCATGTTCTAGAAGTCATGTTACTAGACCATGATGAACCTACGAACTATGAGGAAGTGATGATGAGCCCAGATTCCGCGAAATGGCTTGAGGCCATGAAATCTGAGATGGGATCCATATATGAGAACAAAGTGTGGACTTTGGTGGAGTTGCCCGATGATTGGCAAGCCATATTGTATAAATGGATCTTCAAGAGGAAGACAGACGCTGATAGTAGTGTTACTATCTACAAAGCTCGTCTTGTCGCAAAAAGGTTTTTGACAAGTTCAAGGTGTTGACTACAATGAGATTTTCTCAACTGTAGCGATGCTTAAGTCTGTCCGAATCATGTTAGCAATTGCCACATTTTATGAAATCTGGCAAATGGATGTCAAAACTGCATTCCTTAATGGTTTTCTTAAAGAAGAGTTGTATATGATGCAACCAGAAGGTTTTGTCAATCCGAAAGGTACTAACAAAATGTGCAAGCTCCAGCGATCCATCTATGGACTGGTACAAGCATCTCAGAGTTGGAATATATGCTTTGATAAGTTGATCAAAGCATATAGTTTTATACAGACTTGCGGTGAAGCCTGTATTTACAATAAAGTGAGTGGGAGCACTACCGCCTTTCTGATAAATATATGTGAGTTGATCAGAAATGATGTAGAATTTTTCTGGAAAGCATAAAGGAGTATTTGAAAGGAGTTCTTTAAAAGAAAGACCTCAGTAAAGCTACTTACATATTGAGCATCAAGATTTATTGAGATAGATCAAGACGCTTGATAATTTTTTCAATATGTACATACCTTGTCAAGATTTTGAAATAGTTCAAAATGGAACAGTCAAAGAAAGAGTTCTTGCCTGTGTTGCAAAGGTGTGAAATTGAGTAAGACTCAAATCCCGACCGAGGGAGTCCTGGACTAGGGGGTGTCCGGATAGCCGAACTATCATCTTTGGCTAGACTCCAAGACTATGAAGATACAAGATTGAAGACTTCGTCCCGTGTCCGGATGGGACTTTCCTTGGCGTGGAAGGCAAGCTTGGCGATACAGATATGTAGATCTCCTACCATTGTAACCGACTCTGTGTAACCCTAGCCCTCTCTGGTGTCTATATAAACCAGAGGGTTTTAGTCCATAGGACGAACAACAATCATACCATAGGCTAGCTTCTAGGGTTTAGCCTCCTTGATCTCGTGGTAGATCCACTCTTGTACTACCCATGTCATCAATATTAATCAAGCAGGAGTAGGGTTTTACCTCCACCGAGAGGGCCCGATCCTGGGTAAAAACATCGTGTCCCTTGTCTCCTGTTACCATCCGCCTAGACGCATAGTTCGGGACCCCCTACCCGAGATCCGCCGGTTTTGACACCGACATTGGTGCTTTCATTGAGAGTTCCTCTGTGTCGTAACCTATAGGCCCGATGGCTCCTTCGATCATCAACAACAACGCGGTCCAGGGTGAGACTTTTCTCCCCGGACAGATCTTCATATTCGGCGGCTTTGCACTATGGGAACAATTCACTTGGCCGTCTGGAGCTGATCGAAAGCTACACCCCTGGCCATCAGGTTAGATTTGGAAGTTTGAACTATACGGCTGACATCCATGGAGACTTGATCCTCGACGGATTCGAGCCACAGCCGAGCGCGCCGCACTGTCACGATGGGCATGATTTAGCTCTGCTGCCGGACAGTGCCCTGGAGGCCGCACAAGAGTCTGCTCCGACCCTTAGCTCTTAACCGACTGCGCCGATCGAGGATGGGTGGCTGGACACCGCCTCGGGGGCTGCTACCTCTACGGCAATAGAGCCGAATACCAACCCTGTCCCTTGTGAAGCTTGTGACTCCAAGGTGCCGGACTCCTCTCCGGACCCCGAACCTTCCGCACCCCTGCCAATCGAACCCGATTGGGAGCCGATCATGGAGTTCACCGCCGCAGACATCTTTCAGCACTCGCCTTTTGGCGACATCCTGAATTCACTGAAGTCTCTCTCTCTATCAGGAGAGCCCTGGCCGGACTATGGTCAGGTAGGTTGGGATGCGGACGACGAAGAAATTCAAGCCCACCCACCACCCACTTTGTAGCCACTGTCGATGACTTAACCGATATGCTAGACTTCGACTCCGAAGACATCGACGGTATGGACGACGATGCCGGAGACGACCAAGAACCAGCGCCTACAGGGCACTGGAAGGCCACCTCAACTCACGATGTATATATGGTGGATACACCTAAGGGAAGCGATAACAAGGAACAACGGGACGCTGCGAAGGATAGTTCCTTTGAAAAACAGTCAAAAAGCGACATAAGCGCCGCTCAAAGTCCCGCCTCGACAACGACAGCACCCATACAGACCCAGCCATAGAGCAGGGTGAACCGGTGGACGACGAACATGCCCCCGAGCAACCATCCGAACAGGATGAATTGGATAAGCAATCCATCCCCGGCGAAAACAACAGTCCGGACGATCTCACGCCGGACACATCGTTGGAGCAGAAGAACCTCCACAAAAGGCTCGTCGCCACTGCACGAAGTCTGAAGAAGCAGAAGCGGAAGCTCAAAACAGCGGAAGACGTACTCAGAATGAGATGGAGCAAAGTACTCAAGACCGCAGACAAATACGGCGATAGTCGCCCAGCAAAAAGCTACCCGAAGCGCAAACTACTGCCCGAATTTGACGAGGAGGCCGTAGAGCCCCCACAATCAAAGAACAAAGAGGCCGCCCGGTCGGATAGACGACCACATGACAAACAAAGAGCGGCAAGCAGCGCCGCACACAAGCCGGCACGTCATCCACATAAGGATCCTCACAAAAAGGATGGCCCGGTCAGGTCCATCTATGGGCCAAGAAAGCAAGCTCTAGAAAGCAATACAACACGTCGAGTATTCGAACATCACGGCACACCCAAATACAGGGGCGCCACACCCCCCCTATGTTTCACCGATGAGGTGCTGGATCATGAATTTCCAGCGGGATTCAAGCCCGTAAACATAGAGGCATACGACAGAACAACAGACCCTGGAGTCTGGATTGAGGATTACATCCTGCACATACATATGGCTAGAGGAGATGACCTCCACGCCATAAAATACTTACCCCTCAAGCTCAAAAGGCCAGCCCGGCATTGGCTCAAAAGCTTCCCAGAAAATACCATTGGAAGTTGGGAAGAGCTCAAGGATGCGTTTCGGGCAAATTTTCAGGGGACTTATGTCCGCCCTCCGGATGCAGACGATTTAAGTCACATAACTCAACAGCCCGGAGAGTCAGCCCGCAAATTCTGGAACAGGTTCCTCACCAAAAAGAACCAAATAGTCGACTGTCCGGACGCCGAAGCCTTAGCAGCCTTCAAACATAACGTCCGAGACGAATGGCTCGCCAGACACCTCGGCCAGGAAAAGCCAAGAACAATGGCCACACTAACAAGCCTCATGACCCGCTTTTGCGCGGGAGAGGATAGCTGGCTGGCAAGATGCAGCACCAGCGACCCAAGTACATCCGAGGTCAGGGATGGAAATGGGAAACCACGACGCAGCAAGGACCAGCACCGGACTAAGGGAAATGGCCCAAAGAGCACGGCAGTCAATGCCGGATTCAAAAGCTCTCGGCAGAACAACAAAACACTGCCTCTCAAGGACAACAACGACGAGCTATCCAACCTAAACAAAATCTTGGACAAGATATGCCAAATCCACAGCACCTCCGGGAAGCCTGCAAACCACACCCACAGAGATTGTTGGGTCTTCAAACAGTCCGGCCGACTTAATGCCGAACACAAGGGGCTCGACACACCAAGTGAGGACGATGACGAACCCCACAAGCAGAGCACCGGAAAACAAAGGAATTTCCCACAAGAGGTCAAAACAGTAAACTCACTTCAAGTGACAACAGGCAAAAATAGAGCGGCGCCCATTAAAGTACGCGCCGCACGGTCCACCCTAGCGGAGTCCTGACACTGGATGTCAAAACCAATCACTTTCGACCATCAGGATTACTCCGGAAATATCCGGAACGCAGGATGGACTGCTCTGATATTAGATCCTATAATCGACGGACTACAATTCACACAAGTCCTAATGGACGGCGGCAGTGATCTAAACCTGCTATATCAGGATACAATCCGCAGAATGGGGATAGACCCAACCAAAATA
The DNA here is from genome assembly GCA_963921465.1 of Triticum timopheevii. Taxonomy (NCBI): domain Eukaryota; kingdom Viridiplantae; phylum Streptophyta; class Magnoliopsida; order Poales; family Poaceae; genus Triticum; species Triticum timopheevii. The sequence goes on along the minus strand of OY997266.1, from coordinate 472,816,199 downwards.
CGCCATAGCAACACTTCCTTTAGAGGAGTGATGCCAGGCCCATATGCCCATTGTACGGGCTCTCTACCACTAGAAGTTGTGTTCAGCTCATCCGACAACTTCCGTCATGAAAAGTTAGTCTTCCACATTGCCCCATTTAAAAGTAGCTATCAAGCACTATTGGGACGCGAAGCTTTCGCCCGCTTTAATGCAATACCGCATTATGCATCTCTTACACTTAAAATGCCCGGTCCACACGGCATCATCTCATTAAAGGGAAACCTCGAGTGTTCCTTGAATACGGAAGAAAGTGAGACTGCCTTGACAGCCACACATTAATCCGGCTTTGCTGACCAAAGCACCTAAACAGGTCATTCAGATCCCAGACACGGTTAGGCGAGTCCGGCATAAATAAGTAAGGGGCTTACTAGCCGCGTACCCCCTTAGAAGGGGATGCACGCATGTACAATAAGAGACAATAAAGCTCAGTATTATTCATTTTTTGAATTATACTCTATTTATACATTTTTCGCACGGTTGTTTTTTCCAACTAAGTTCTTCTCTTTTACATATGAACACCGTGCTACACCCGTCCAGGATACGGCACAACGGAGACACAGGCGCAGACGTGCAGTAGGGACCCGTTGCAAGGATTCTTTTCAGATTAAGACCCTACGTAAACCTTTCTTACTGTCTCTTGTTGATACACATCCCCCGGTTTCTCACTATAACCGAGGAGGAGGCTGGCGTTTTGGCATCGGCCGCGTCAGAAATTTTTGCGCGTACCTGGACATTAGGGGCTTAGGGCATTGTTCTGCCCGTTTTCATAAAGACCGAATACCTTAGGAGTGTTCGACATCTCAAGTTAGGCCTTATATGCATCAGCTATGAATCATGTCTTTGGTCAAATGTTGGGTTTGCCTGGCTCCTGTGTTTTGCTGCCTTACGTTCCGCTCTATCGGCTAACGCGGCACCAGGAGAACTACTGCGATTGTGCCCCGGTTCGTTCAGGTGAGCACCTCAGTAGAGAAAGCCGAAAACTGACTGTCATGATATAGCGAGAGACTGGTCAACCACTCGATCGACCACCGGAATGTTTAGAATTCCTCTGCTTTAACGAAGGACCGTTTCCCAGTCAGGCACATACGTGCCCCGAAATTCGGAGAGTGCGGTGCCCCTAGGGGCTATATAGTAGCCCCACCATCGAACTCCTATGGCTAAGTGAAAGTGATAAAGCATTATAGTCCGGTTGCCTAGTTTGCTACGCTATCACCTCCTTCACAGGACCAAGACGTTGGATTAAGTGTGAAAATGCGCTTTTTTTGCAAACACCCCCGCACTATGTGCGTGGGGGCTGAAGCCGAAGACTGCCATCTTTCAGGTTATATACACATATACATTAACGGCCGCACAGGAGGTATTTCAATACTTGAATGCACAAGTATAAAAAGCCCTTATATTATATTTGAAGCATGGTTTCACAAATCATACATGTCATTTGAACATAACATTTTTCGAGCACCGCGTCTCTAATAAACGAGCGCCCGGCAGGACTTCCTCAAAATAGTGCTCAGCAGGTAATCGGCTTCTGTCCGAATCCTGGGATGCAACGTCGGTGGCCTTCATCTCTGCCCAGTATGTTTTGACACGGGCGAGAGCCATCCGTGCACCCTCCATGCATGCCGACCGTTTCATTGCATCGATATGCGGCACCGCATCAAGGAACTGCTGCACCAAGCCAAAATAACTCTTCAGCTCGGGCCTTTTTGGCCACAAATGAGTCACGACGTCCTTCATGGCAAGTCCGGACAACCTATTCAGCTCAGCCCATTCGGCTAACCGATCGGTCAATGGAAGTGGACGCTCTAGACTATGGAACTGAGACCAAAAAGCTCTTCCATCCCGTGATCCTTTGGGCCTCAAAAGTGCGCGACCGCGTCTGCGGCACTCGCCGCCAAATTCAGATAAGCATCCTCCACACTCCACAGCTGGCCCAACTGAACATACTTCGGATCCGTGAACTTCCTCCGCAGCAAAAAGGGCTTTCCAGCCGCAATATCCCCGACTTGACGTAGCTCCTCCTTTATAGCTCTCATCGCGGAGCGGGCATCCTTGGCTTCGGCGGTGGCCTTCTTCACGTCCTCTTGCTCCGCTCGGCATTCTCTTTCAAGAAACTCGCAGCGGTCGGTAGCATCCTTCAGCTTCACGGCCATTTCGGCCATTTCCTCCCTGCTTCGGCAGTGGGCAGCCTGTTCGGCTTTTAGCTCTTCGGCCGCCTTCAAGACAGCCGAATTACTTTTTCTGGCTTGCTCCTTGGCTCGGATGAGCTCTGCCCGAAGGTCATCCATAGCAGAGGCACCATCTGCATTAAACATACATGTTGTAAGGCACGAGCGTCAAGCTCCCTTACCAGGTGTCCGCGGAGAAGCCACATACCTTGTGACTCGTCAAGTCGCTTATTGACCAGCGTGATGTCCGCATCCGCAACGTCAAGTTGTCGCTTCAGTTCGGCAAATCTATCAGTCCGGCTGGCCACCGAACGCCCCGCCACCTATATAGGAAGGGCGACATCTTACAACTGAGATTATGATCCTCGGCACACCGTCGCTTTTGACAACGTACCGAGTCTCAGGGGCTACTATCTATATAGGGCGCATTCTATTTGCAAAACTGTCAGAAGGTATATCATTATTGCATACCTCAAACCCCGTCAGTAAACTTCTGACGGCTTCATGCAACCCGCTCTCAGCGGATGAAATCCTTTCGATCACCGTACCCATTAACGTACGGTGATCTTCTGAGATAGACGCTCGCTCGAGCAGATCCTTCAGCCCCTCCGACCGTACACCAGTTGGTGTCGAACCTTTCGGCCCCGCCGGACTCGGGGAAACCCTCCGCGGCGACACCTCAGGGTCGTCCGCCCCGCCTGACGGTGCTAAGAAGGGCTGAGATCCGAACTACAAGGTAATAACTTCGTTTATCTTCAGAAATAAAAACAGGGATGCCCCTTATTACAAAACTCCCCTTTCTACTTACGGCTCGCTAGAGGGCTGATTTCCTTGGGGAAATAGTGCGGCCGGGGCTCCTCCCGGCGCAGGACTCTCTGGTGAAGATTTCTTCCCCCGCTTTGAGGCCTTGGCCTCCGGATCTTCAGAAGCGGTCCTCTTCTCCCCCTGGAGGGAGGGATTCTCGATCCCCCTTTCTTGAGAGCCTCCTTAGCGGAGGCGGTAGCTTTCCTGTTCCCCCCTTCGCCCTCTTCCGAAGGCGCAGCCTCCAGCATCTTGGTTAACACAGGATCTGGCGTGGTCTCAGGGAGGGGGGCCGGACACCTTATTAGTTTTGCTTTTGCTATCCATTCCTGTTCAAGGAACAACTCCTTAAAGGGCAAGTTTATGATAAATGTACGGATAGCATGTCCGGGCACAGGACTACTTACTTGAGTATCCGGGCGATTGCAGCTCAGACCTGCGTCCCCGGTCAAGTCCGGACACATCTCTTGTGATCCGAAGAACAGTTTATACATCTCCACGGGCGTCGCACCCATGAAGTGTTGGAGAGCTCGCGGTCCCTCCGGATTGAATTCCCACAGGCGGAGGGGGCAACGTTTGCAGGGCAGAAGGCGCTGAATCAGCATGACCTACGCCACTACAACCAGATTGATCTCCCTCTCTTGGAGGTCTCGAATACGGCCCTACAACAATTGTACGTCCTTGGACGGCCCCCAGTCAAGCCCTTTGTTGACCCATGATGCCAGCCGTTGTGGAGGGCTCGAGCGAAAGGCAGGCGGCGCCACCCATCTGGTGCCCCTGGGAGCGGTGATGTAGAACCACTCCTGTTGCCACAAACCAAGCTCCTCTTGGAAAGAGCCCTCGGGCCAGGGAGCGTCCGCATTCTTGCTTAAAACAGCCCCTCCGCACTCTGACTGCTGCCCCTCGATCATCTTCGGCTCCACATTGAAGGTCTTGAGCCACAATCCGAAGTGAGGGGTAGTGCGGAGGAAGGCTTCACATACAACAATGAACGATGAGATGTGGAGGATGGACTCCGGTCCAAGTCGTGGAATTCCAGCCCATAATAAAACATGAGCCCCCTCACGAAGGGGTCCATCGGGAAGCCTAGACCCCGACGGAAGTGAGACACGAACACCATGCTCTCACCAGGCTCAGGAGTAGGAATAACTTGCCCTTGGGCAGGCAGCCTATGCGAAATTTCGCCGGTTAGATACCTGGCATCTCTCAACTTTAGCACACCTTCTTCCGTGATGGAAGAAGGCATCCACCGACCTTGTAGGTCGGAGCCGGACATTGTCGAAGGTCCGAAGCGCCTGAATCTAGAGCCTTGGTTGTTGGAACTCGAGGCGAGAGGTGGATTCGATTGAGATTGAAAAAAAGGAGCAGGCCTTGGTCTCGTTATAAAGAGGTTGAATACCAAGAGCCCTCCCCGTGACCGTTTGGGACTCGCCTTCGATAAAGGGGGCATGCCAACGGGCGCGGTTGGGTTACCCACGCCCGTCTTAATGAGAATCCCGGAATAAGGGGACACGATCTCTGCTTTGACAAGACGTGCCAAGGAAACCGCTTCGCTAAACGCGCTGAGGTGGAACAATAAAAACAACTCGAATAAAGACTTGGCCGTGGTGTGATGTCATACCACGAAATACGTCAGTAGATTGAACCTGTGTAAACATTATTCTCTCTATGGTGGTATGTGGAATTTATTTTGCAGAGCCGGACACTATCCTGGTGTTCGAAATCTTCTATGAACTATTCGGAGGAGGAACCCGCCTTGCAATGCCGAAGACAATATGCGTGCCGGACTCGTCGTCATTGAAGCCTGGTTTAGGGGCTACTGAGGGAGTCCTGGACTAGGGGGTGTCCAGATAGCCGAACTATCATCTTTGGCTAGACTCCAAGACTATGAAGATACAAGATTGAAGACTTCGTCCCGCGTCCGAATGGGACTTTCCTTGGCGTGGAAGGCAAGCTTGGCGATACAGATATGAAGATCTCCTACCATTGTAACCGACTCTGTGTAACCCTAGCCCTCTCCGGTGTCTATATAAACCGGAGGGTTTTAGTCCGTAGGACGAACAACAATCATACCATAGGCTAGCTTCTAGGGTTTAGCCTCCTTGATCTCGTGGTAGATCCACTCTTGTACTACCCATATCATCAATTTTAATCAAGCAGGAGTAGGGTTTTACCTCCACCGAGAGGGGCCGAACCTGGGTAAAAACATCATGTCCCTTGTCTCCTGTTACCATCCGCCTAGACACACAGTTCGGGACCCCCTACCCGAGATCCGCCGGTTTTGACACCGACACCGACCACGACAGAAAATAGAAAGATAATGAAAAGTCATTCCCTATGCCTCAGTCATAGGTTCTATAAAGTATGCTATGTTGTACCAGACCTATTGTATACCTTGCTCTGAGTTTAGCAAGGGAGTACAATTTTGATCTAAGAGTAGATCACTGGACAGTGGTCAAGAATATCCTTAGTAAGGACTAAGGAAATATTTCTCGATTATGGAGGTGATAAAAGAGCCCATCGTAAAGAGTTACATCGGTGCAAGCTTTTACACTGATGCAGATGACTCTAAGTCTCAATCTGGATACATATTGAAAGTGGGAGCAATTAGCTAGAGTAGCTCCGTGCAGAGCATTGTAGACATAGAATATTTGCAAAATACATACGACTCTGAATGTGACAGACCCATTGACTAAACTTCTCTCACAAGCAAAACATGATCATACCTTAGTACTCTTTGGGTGTTAATCACATAGCGATGTGAACTAGATTATTGACTCTAGTAAACCTTTTGGGTGTTGGTCACATGATGATGTGAACTATGGGTGTTAATCACATACAGATGTGAATATTGGTGTTAAATCACATGATGATGTGAACTAGATTATTGACTGTAATGCAAGTGGGAGACTGAAGGAAATATGCCCTAGAGGCAATAATAAAGTTATTATTTATTTCCTTATATCATGATAAATGTTTATTATTCATGCTAGAATTGTATTAACCGGAAACATAATACATGTGTGAATACATAGACAAACATAGTGTCACTAGTATGCCTCTACTTGACTAGCTCATTAATCAAAGATGGTTATGTTTCCTGACAATAGACATGAGTTTTCATTTGATTAACGGGATCACATCATTAGGAGAATGATGTGATTGACTTGACCCATTCCGTTAGCTTAGCACTTGATCGTTTAGTATGTTGCTATTGCTTTCTTCATGACTTATACATGTTCCTACAACTATGAGATTATGCAACTCCCGTTTACTAGAGGAACACTTTGTGTGCTACCAAACGTCACAACGTAACTGGGTGATTATAAAGGAGCTCTACAGGTGTCTCCAAAGGTACATGTTGAGTCGGCGTATTTCGAGATTAGGTTTTGTCACTCCGATTGTCGGAGAGGTATCTCTGGGCCCTCTCGGTAATGCACATCACTATAAGCCTTGCAAGCAATGTGACTAATGAGTTAGTTGCGGGATGATGCATTACATAACGAGTAAAGAGACTTGCCGGTAACGAGATTGAACTAGGTATTGAGATACCAACGATCGAATCTCGGGCAAGTAACATACCGATGACAAAGGGAACAATGTATGCTGTTGTGCGGTTTGACCGATAAAGATCTTCATAGAATATGTTGGAGCCAACATGAACATCCAGGTTCCGCTATTGGTTATTGACCGGAAACGTGTCTCGGTCATGTCTACATTGTTCTCGAACCCGTAGGGTCCGCACGCTTAAGGTTTCGATGACAGTTATATTATGAGTTTATGAGTTTTGATGTACCGAAGGAGTTCGGAGTCCCGGATGAAATCGGGGACTTGACGAGGAATCTCGAAATGGCCGAGACGTAAAGATCGATATATTGCACGACTATATTCGGACTTCGGAAAGGTTCCGAGTGATTCGGGTATTTATTGGAGTACCGGAGAGTTACGGGAATTCTCCGGGGAGAAGTATTGGGCCTTATTGGGCCATACGGGAAAGAGAGAGGGGCTGCCTAGGGCAGGCCGCCCCCCCAAGGCCTAGTCCGAATTAGACTAGGGGGAGGGGCTGCGCCCCCTCCTTCCTTCCCTTCTCTCTTCCCCTTCCTTCTCTCCTACTCCTACTAGGAAAGGAGGAGTCCTACTCCTGGTGGGAGTTGGACTCCCCCCTTGGCGCGCCCACCTCCTTGGCCGGCCGCCTCCCCCCTAGGTCCTTTATATACGGGGGCAGGGGGCACCCCATAGACACAACAATTGATCTCTTGATCTCTTAGCCGTGTGCGGTGCCCCCCTCCACCATAGTCCTCGATAATATTGTAGCGGTGCTTAGGCGAAGCCCTACGACGGTAGAACATCAAGATCGTCACCACACCATCGTGCTGAAGGAACTCTTCCCTGACATTTTGCTGGATCGGAGTCCGGGGATCGTCATCGAGCTGAACGTGTGCTAGAACTCGGAGGTGCCATAGTTTCGGTGCTTGATCGGTCGGTCCGTGAAGACGTACGACTACATCAACCGTGTTGTTCTAACGCTTCCGCTTTTCGGTGTACGAGGGTACGTGGACAACACTCTCCCCTCTTGTTGCTATGCATCACCATGATCTTGCGTGTGCGTAGGAAATTTTTGAAATTACTACGTTCCCCAACAGGTGCGACCTATCTGGCGGCATGGTGAAGTAGGCAGGTCCAGCTGTCGAGTCGGTGAGGCCGGCGCGGTTGCGGTGGCGACCGGCGGCAGGGAAATAGTGATGTCGCCACGGTCGACGGCTACGCGAAAGCAGCGCCAGGACTCTGGACGGATCCGAAGTTGGAGCCGCTCCGGCGCCGTGAACAACGGCGGGGCTGAATCGGCTCCGGTACGGTTCACGCGGCCGTCGTCGAGGCAGCACTAGCAGCATGGAGTAAGATGCACACGGCCCAGTGCACGACGGCAATTGGACAGCGTCTCCGGCATTAGGGAGGAGGGCGGCTGTGAAATTGGTTCGGTGGGGGGCGCCATGGAGGTGGGGCTAAGTTTTCGCGGCTCCGGAGAAGGGAGCTTCCCGGTGAGAAGGTGATTTGCCGCCCACGAGGTATGAATGGGGGCGGGCGGGGGGGGGGGGGGGATTGGGAGGGGAGTGGAACCATGTCTTACAGACGCATTTGTCTGAAATGTGAGGGGGAGTTACAGTTCTACCCTTGCCTATAGGCTTCTCGGCTTGGGTCTGTGTACTGAGGGTCGGGGATAGTAGAGTAACTTTTCTTCTCCCCAAATAGTGGGCGGGAGCGATATATGGCGAGGAGGGCGTGTTTTGAACTATAGTGGGCGCGAGCGATTTCGGGTGAGGAGAGCGTGTTTTGAAATAGTGGCCGCGAGCTATTTCGAGCAAGGAGAGCGTGTTTTGCCGACCATGGTTTATGAATTATTCGGCACATGTCATTTCGGCCAAGGAGAAGGCGTGCTTGGATGAAGTTACGAACCTACCCTCGATGTACAATGGGCCAATTGATGTGTGTCCCACATAGGACGGTAATTTCGCATCTCCCATTTATTTGCTCGGGCGAATTCCACCGAGCAGAGAGGATGTTTAACGGTTCGTTCAAATTTTGGGAGAACGAGCATCCACGTCTACCTTACCAAGTCGATTCAAATCAAATTTTGAAATATTAGCTTGCCACTTCTTTTTTAGATGGAGAGATGATGCTCGGGAGTAATGTCTTTTTACATGCTCGTTGCTAGCGATTTACTATATGAAAAATAGTTGACCCACTCAAAAACGCGAATCAAACCCAAAATGAAATATCTCGATTCAATGAACTAGCTCGTTCAGTAGGTCAAAATAGTGAACTAAATCGAAAATTGAACACCTCAATCGAGTAGCATGTTGTACAGTATTATAGTACTCCGTGAACATGTTGAAAGTCAAATTAATGAACTTGTTTGATATACGCATATATCCGTTCATGTGTGGATTGCAGACAACATGTTCTCCAATTTAAATATTTGAATGCAAGTTTATATCGAAACATGGTTTATATCAGTCTTTGATGCATAAAACGCGACCTCCCCCTCTCCCGGACTCCTGTTCTCTCTCTCTCTCTCTCTCTCTCTCTCTCACTCTCTCGCCAACAATCTTCAATTCTGTCGCACGCATCCGACACAAAAACCTTGTTGGTCCCTCTCTCTCTCTCTCTCTCTCTCTCTCTCTTTGTGTGTGTGGGGGGGGGGGGGTCTTTCTAGTTCGCATTCATATATACACCATCTATAGGTCTCTCTCGCACACTATGTATGATACTCTAGCTAGTCCAAGCTAGATATCTTGGGTGCACTCATCGTACGCACACAAATTCCTTGGCTCTTTGCCCGTAACTCTCTCATGCACCACTATGTCGTCTCGGAGCTCTTCCCCCCTCTCTCAAACTCTCCATCCACCTGGGTCACACATACACATGCATATCTCACTTGCACTCGATAGGCCCATCTAAAACTCTATCTCTCTCCATCATTCTCTCTCCATCTCACACGCACACACACACACACACAATCTCATGCCCAGCTAGCCAAGTATGATGGTCTCTCACTCAATTGTAGGCACACGCAGTTCCCCCTATATGTATATGACTAGCTAATCTTAGTCTCCATCACAAACATGTGCATGGTCTATCTCGATTTCTCTCGGGGCATCTTTCTATCGCGCACGCACTCCCTCGATCTCCCACCCATATAGTCCCCTCATGATCTCGAGGGGATCTCTCTATCACAAACACACCCTCTCTCCCTCCCCATGCGTCCATGCCATCCATGTGTCCCTCTCGACCTTTTTTCCTTGTTGGCCAGACCTCTATTGGACATGTGCTACAGGGGTGTCTCTCTCCGTTGCAAACAATCACACACTAGCTATCTTCGTGTATCTCCTCGCCTCGCTTTTCCATCTCAGAGATGCATGCGTGATATGTTCCCATAAGAAATGAAAAAACACACTCTCTCTCTAATTTATCTTTTGTTGTCACTTTCTCTTTCACACACATACTCTTTTTGCACACTTACTCATTCTCCTTCACACGCACTTGATCTGTCTCGACCGAGGCACTCACCTCCGTCCATAGCACATAGATTTATTGAAAAGTCAAACATCACAAAGTTTGACCATGTACGTGGAGAAAAAGAATTACATCTACTACGGCAAACATATACCATTAGATTCACCATGAGATGTAGTTTTGTAGGATGTATCTTTGGTATTGTAGATATAAATAACATTTACGTAAACCTGATCAAAGTTTCCAAAGTTTGACTTCTAAAAAATTTACATGCACTGCATTATCGAGCGGATGGAATATCTCTTTCCCCCTCTCAGCTATCTGACGCACCACTCAGCCTTATCGGGGCTCCTCAATCTCTCTCAAACTTTATTGGTCAGTTTGATTCGTGACCTGACCCTCATGCCTTGATGGCCGGTACTGCCTGGTGTGGACGTGAGATGTAAAATATTTCTGCCTGGCCAGGCTTGTGTGGTGTTGAAGCGTTTGGTTCATGCCTGGGCCAGGCAAAGCATCAACGTCCCATCAATCAATCCATGCATCAATTATTTAATGCTAATATCCATCCATGTTGCTGTTAGCCTCGTGGCCGCACGACCAGGCACAGCCAAGCGTTCGAAATCGGTCGCTTGGGCCAGGCTACTTGCAGTGTCTGGAGTTCAGCCAGGCTAATTAAAGTGCAAGGGAACCCAACCCGGGCGGGCTTTCTTTTTCACAGGGTAGCAACCAAACAAGCGTGCATGAAATCCAGCCACAACCCCAGGCCACGCAAAAGATGCTCATGACGCAAGCCAAACTGGCCTTATATCTCCCTGGTTCACACATACACATGTCTCGCTCGCGCTATACATATAGACCCATCCAACACTCTCCGCCCTTGTTCTCTCTCCATGTGACACGCACCCCCCTAAGTACCATAATCCCTCACTCCATCATAGGCTCTGTTTGGATCCATGGGTTAGAGTTAGTTTGGGTTAGTTTGGAGTCAACTAACCCAAAAAGATCCAAACAGGAGGGTTAGTTTAGGTTAGAAGCATCTAACCCATCCAAAAAAACTAACCCATCCAAGAGGTGCTTATTTGGGTTAGTTCTTCTCGGGACCACTAATAAACACTTTTTTCTCTCGCTCTCCCCGCACCAAATCCATCCCCACTTCCTCGAAGCTTCTCGTCCTCTCCTCCCTCCCTCTCGCACTGCCCGTGAAGGTGCCTCGCTGTATCCGCGCTCCATCTAACCCTGCCATCCAAACACCTCTTTACTTAGAGTTAGTTCAGGGTATGAATCTAACTCTAACCTCTAAATGAGTTAGAGTATCCAAACAGGGCCATAGGCGCAAGCACCCCCCTCCTAAGTATGATTATCTCTTACTAGCCATCAGGAACACACGTATTGTCTCCTTCATCCATACGTCTATCTCGATATCTCTCGGGGCATCTTCTATCGCGCACACACCTTGTCACTCGATCTCCCACCCATGTAGTCCCATCACGATCTCCAGGGGATCTCTCTATGACAAACATACACTCTCTCCTCCCCATGTCTGCATTTTCTCCGTATGTCTCTCTCGACCTCTCTCCCTTGTTTGTCAGACCCCTCTTGGCCACGCGCTAGGGGTCTTCCTCTCTCGGTTCCAAACAACCACACACTATCTCCTCACCTTGCCTCCGTTATCGAAGATGCATGTGTGATATGTTTGCATAAGACACGCACACTTTTTCTCCACTTTTATCGTGTGTTGTCCATGTCTCTTTCACACACGCACACACACTTCTCTCTCTCTCTCTCTCTCTCTCTCTCTCTCTCTCTCTCGTTAGGGACTCTGTCACGTCCATAAGCATATGGATGTTTTGAAAAGTCAAACCTCAGAAAAGTTTGACCAGGTATATGTGGAGAAAAACATTTACATCTGGAATGATCATTAGATTCATCACAACATGTACTTACTTCATACTATCATTTATCTTTGGTATTGCAGATATAAGTAATTTCTTTATAAACTTGGTCAAAATTTCAAAAGTTTGACTTAAAAAAAATGTTGTAACTACATTATCGAACGGAGGGAGTAGCTCTTTCTGTCTCTCTCTCTCTGCTATTTCTCACGGGCTCCCCTCTCACTCGAACTCTCTATACCGACGGACTATACACTCACTATGTCAGCGTATAGATCCATATATTGTTTAGTTGACCGGTCAACCAATCCACATGCTGCGTTGTCAGCTCGTGTTCTGTATCTTGGTGTGCTGGCCCATGTGGCAGTGGGTGAAAATAAGTAAACTAGAGGCCCATCTGACATGCGGTGAAGGAAACAAAGTTGAAACCACTCGGGATAGCACCCCGCACGCTAGTAAATTGAGGGTGCATTGAGGACAAACTTCTTGTGCACGAAGGACGCACTCGCGCACAATTCACCACTGCGCAGCGGCATGCACAAAAGGACGCACTCGCGCACACCCAGCACACAACACACACACCAGCACACGTGTACACCGGCGTCGCCGCCGGTTGAGATGGATGGCGAGGCAGCCAACAAGCGGAGGCCGCTCGAGCCAAAACCGCATTCGGCGAGCCTGGACTTCATCAGCAGCCTCCCCGACGACATGTTGCTCGTCATCATCGGCCCCCTCCCCACCAAATCTGTCGTGCGGACCGCCCTGCTCTCCCGGCGGTGGCGCCCCCTCTGGCGCTGCGTCCCCCTCAACCTCACCGTCGACAGCTGCCTCTACGACAGGGATTGCAAACGCATGGCCGCAGTCTCCAAGATCCTTTCATAGCACCCTGGGCTAGCCAGACTCCTTGACATCCGCATGTTCAGTACCAACTGCAAGGTCCAACCCAAGTTCGACGAGTGGTTCTTATCCCCCGCCCTAGATCAGCTCGAGGAGCCCAGCTTTGAAGCTGGACGATGTCGCTCTCTGCCGCCGTCCGCGCTCCACCTCACGCCGATGCTACGCTGCGCCAGCTTCAGCTCCTGCTATCTTCCCCAGATTAATGCCGCGCCCGCCCTTCTTCTCCCTCAATTCAAGCAGCTCGACCTCTTCGACGTTGTCATCTCGAAGAAGGCTATGGAGCACCTGCTCTGCAGCTGTACTGCGCTCGAGTACCTTCGTCTTGAGCAGATCCACGGGTTCATTAGCCTCCACATCGCCTCGACGAATCTCCGATGGATTTATGTGTCTTGCTGGCCCCGCAACAAGACATCAATTGGAAAGAGATCACTCCAGCTGTTCCACGTTATGGTCATTGAGAATGCGCCTTTCCTTAAGAGATTGCTTGTATAGGATCTAGAAGGTCCAACAAAAATCAGGGTCATTGACGCGCCGAAATTGACAGCGTTGGTGTACTCGTCTGCCAAATTCTCCGAACTCTTTATTGGATCCGTAATCGTTCAGGTACATCACTCATCTTCTTCTCCGTCTTCTTGAAATTCACATTTTTAAATTTCTTCTTGATGTATTTACGACCGTCTTCCAGAAAATGATTCCCACAAGCTTGACCCAGTCCATGCGCACAGTGAAGATCTTAGCACTAAAATCTATCGGCCTCAATCTGGATCAAGTTGTTGGATTCCTTACAAGCTTCCCATGCATGGAGAAGCTACTCATCGAGGTGAAACTTCTTTCCTATTAGTAAACGGTAATCACAACGTAGCTCAATTTTTTTCATAATTTTCCCAAATTACGATGACAAGTGTAGTGTCCAAAACTACATCTATGCACTGCACCGAAAGAAATTTTTTAGTATTTTTTCTCACGTGATCACCTGCATCATTTTTATGTTGTACTACTATAGTAGCCTAGGCTAGTCATAGAGGAAAGTAACTTACACTACTCCAGTAACTCTATGGTTACCCTAAGGGCAAGTACTACCTCCGTCCTGGTTTACTCTTCCAATTTTGTAGTATCAAAATTTGACCAGATTTAACTGACAAAATGTTAATTCATGTCACTAAGAACTATATCGTTGGATTCGTATTTGAACATAATTTCAAATGGTGTAATTTTTAGTGACATGCATTGGCATTTTCTTAGGTAAATCTATGGTCAAAATTTTATACTAAATACGAGGTAGTATTCCCTCCGTCCCAAAATTGTTGTCTTACATTTGTTTAGATACGGATGTATCTAACAATAAATGTAACTAGATACATCCGTATTTAGACAAATTTAAGACAAGAATTTTGGGACGGAGGGAGTACAAAAATGGGATATGTAGGCCAAAACATGTGCCAAATTCACTTGTGATGCATTTGGCATCGATGCCTCTCCATTGCTCACCTGGTGCCCCAATCTGGATTACCTACTTTGCTCCGGTGCCAAATTAACTCACGCAATGAAAAAACACTGCGTGGGAGAGAGAGAGGACTGAGGCAATAAAAAACACTTGTTTGGGAGAGTGAGAGGCAGGTGTAGTTGGTTTGATTGATTTGTTTATACGTGTGGGTCTGTGTGCACAGTGGTGCCAACTCTCTCACATCGCGAGAGCGGTGCCAAAATCTTTTGATTTGACATCGATGCATATTATATGTGGCATACTTTTGCGAAATATGGCATCGGCCACATAGTGGAAGGCAACAAATGCCCAAGCTCTTCACGTGCTCCTAGTTAAATGAGAGGAAACACAAAGAGAGAGAGAGAGAGAGAGAGAGAGAGAGAGAGGGAGAGGGACCAACAAGGTTCTCTTCTTTTGCAGATAAAAAAAGACTGGAAAGTGAAAAATGTGTTGCACTATAACAATCTCATCGAATGCCTTGATCTCCATCTTACAGAAATTGATTTGATCGACTACCGAGGCAGCACATCTGAGATTAAATTGGCCAGGTTCTTTGTTCTAGAGGCAAGTGTGCTCACGGTAATGAGGTTTGGCGTTCTCTGGCGCAACAATGAATGGCGTGCTGATCACCGCAAGCGTCTAAGCCTAAATGACAAAGTCTCCGCAGAAGCTGAATTTGTTTTTGAAACATCAAGTGGCCAGAGACTGGAAAACTTATTTTCCCATTAGTGACTTGTCAGGGCGGTGGATTTTAGTTTGTACGATAACGCTGCATCCACCTAAACTAACGAAAGTTCTTACATAAACTTCCTAGTAATTCCCTCTTCCTAGGTGCAGCATTACTCCTAACATTTGTAATATCAGTTTGAAACTTGTAATATTACCGTGTCCTATTCCTGCGTTTTCAAAATCCTGCAAATCAAACAAGTCCTGAGTTGGTGATGATGTTGTGCCTCCCATCTTTCACCAATAGCCGTCGGATCTAGATTTGACGCATACAAACCAAGCTTCTCCATTTTTGCAAAAAGATGCCCGCACTTGTTCCATATTTACAAACAACTCCTTGTCTCTCACAATCAGCCTTATCTCCTCCCCACCACATCTAGAAGGCCGTGAAAAAATCTGGCGCGATGGCCGCTGCCGGAGTCGTCCACCCCCAATCTTGGTGTTCCGTGCAATGCACGGGCATCTACGCACGGGAAATTATGTTGAACGGGGCTAGTTGTAAGCAGGCTAGCTCTACAGCCATGATGATAGTGACTGCAGTCGGTGAGGCTGACTATGGTATGCCGAACACGGTGCCTATACTCAGGTGTCATCTCCGGCACAGGGTCTTGTCACTTCACTATGAGGAGCAGCACGTAATAATTTGACCAACGGGTAGTACAGTGCTAGTACTCCTAGGAGTACTACATTGGTAGTACTACTACTAGTACTAGTAGCACCACCGTCTGGATTTAGGAGTACTACCACGTCCATCTGGATTTTAGTATTTGACTAGCAATATATCTAGTAATGCATGTCACAAAAAATATACTACTCCCTCTTTAAATAAATACATGGTGTTTTATTCCTATCGGCGAGAGAACTTAATGTTTTCTTGCTAACTAGAGTCTTAATAGGATTACATGCAATGAACTAAACACTGCATGTCATGTTTGGTAGTCTCAAGTCATTTGAAGCATGCACGGCCCACATCTCTCATTGGTTGATATGTCACGAAATAAGAAACAAGGAGGGAGTTAATGCACCATGCCTAAGTGTTTTGGGATTATTTGGTTTTCGTAATGTGACTTACACAACATTTTTGTTTACATGCATTAACATTTTATTAGTTAAATCAAAGGTCAAAACTTGGCGCAAAATGCAAACGGGACCAATAAACCAGTAAACATCAACCTTCTCTCGTTTGGCCCCAAGTAGAGGTCCGATGAGATGACTATACTACACCGGCAAGGAGGGGGCGCAGCTTCATTGACTTACGGCAACTGCCTTTGGGTGAATGACACGTGGGCCCAGGGGGTGGCTGGCCCACCTATCATACAGCCAAAGGCAGGTGCAGTAGAGGGCCGAGGAGTAGTACGAAATCCTACGCACCTACGCACACTAACCAAGGGCAAGAGTGATCACTCGAATCGCAAGATCAGTTGAGTACTACTTCCGTCCTGGTTTATTAGTCTCCTTTGTAATTTGTGCTAAATTTTGACCAAAGATTTAACTAACAAAATGTTGATGCATGTCAACAAAAATTATATTTTTGGATTCGTATTTGAACATAGTTTTCAGTGATATAATTTTTAGTAACATGCGTAAACATTTCGTTAGTTAAATCTGTGGTCAAAATTTGACACGGGTTACAATGGGGACCAATAAACTAGGACGGAGGTAGTAGAAGCTAAGCTAGACCCATGGAGGCGATGAGCGCAAGCATCAGCCGGCTGTGCCAGATGGTCCACGACGCCGGCCTGCGGCCCGGCAAGGAGGAACGTCTCTAGGTAGTATTGCTTGAGGCCGGCAGGGCGAGGGGCCGCTTGGACGACAGCTTCGTCTCGTTGTTCGACGAGGTCCTCGTCGGTTTCCTCAACAAGGTCACCGTCGTCAAGAAGCTCGCGGACGACTTTGACGTAAGCCTCCAGCCGACGCGCCCAAGCTCTGTGATGCCCGCCACCCTCAATGGCCACTATGGTGACAACCTCTTCGACGCACTGGTGGCCCTGCAACTGTCCGCCATCGCGCCGGAGAATGTCCACCTCGAGGTCGCGCTCACCGCGCAGCGCCTGGCGCAGCAAGACACCATCGACATAATCACCCACGTCTACCCGCATGCAAGAGGAGGACGATAGGATGCTGGCCTTCTTGGACCGCAGGGCAACCTTGGACGGCACTGTTCAGAAGCACGTTGAGCTCGCCGCCAACGCCACTGCTCCTCACACATTGGTTGGTGACCCGGCGCACTAGGGCATGAGGATGTCGTTGATGGATCCGTATGTATTTTTATCTTTCCGTCAAATCCATGTAGTAGTATATGATACTACAGTAATTATCTTACCTTTCGAATCAACTTCATAATTTTCGTACGTACTCCATGCATGAACGGCGCCAGAACCAAAGTTCTCATTACTCTAGGCAAAATCGTTTTTTTCTACCTATCGATCGCGCCATGGAGCAGAACCAAATTTTACAAGTTACGAGTTCAAAGGAAAAGCCTGCCGTGTTCGCGTCGCACCCCCACACGGTCGGTCTGGCACGCCGCTCAAGCGGGAATGCGTGCGATGTTGCATTTTCACTTACAAGTGGGACCGTAGTTGAGCAAACCGACTATCGGCAAATCCCCACCCCGCCGACCGTGCGATGGCTGAGAAAATAGGAGGGAGAAGAGCTGGTTGTAGCATGGACTCCAAGAAAATTGGTGTCGGCTGGGACTCATGTGGGTGGCGTGTGCCATTCTGCTAGACGTGAATGCTAGTTATGGCCCATGCCACCCCACTATATCGAGCCTATATCGAGGTATGTAGAACAAATTTCCTGCAGCCCGTGCTCAGCACTCCTCTATCTCTCTTCTCAGCCAGCCAGCGGACGCACGGAGCCCATCGTCTGTTTGCTCACATGCGGTCCTACATGTCAGTGAAAATGCAAGCGAACCCACTAAACCTGCACATCTTTCACCTCGACATGCTGGTGATGAAAAACAAATCCAAGAAAGATCTTCGGTGGCCTCTTTTGAAGTTACTCAAGAGTGGTAAGATTTTATTTACTGTTTAACCCAAGATGCACGTCTCGTGGCTTTAACTACCACTCTATTTTCTTTCATGACACGACCTGGATGCTGGATGTCCCACGTGTCGGCAAAAGGAGGAAGAACCCGACCAAATCTTCGGTTGTGCTCTCGGATTAGACTAGTTGTGCTAACTTAAAAATTTTATTGTGTACTTCCTCCGTTCCAAAATACTTGACTTCCATTTGTCCAAAAATGGATGTACATATATACTAAAACATGTCTAGATACATATATATTTTGACAAATAGAAGGCATGTATTGTGCAATGGAGGGAGTAGAATGGATGCAAGTTTTTGTATTGGGAAGAAGAGTACATCCATATATTGATAGAGCGAAATTTAGTAGATGTTCTATCACTTTTAGCTAGCACAGAGGCTATAGATGAGATTAGTGCACCTGTTGATACTCCTACTTGGAATGCGTGTTGCTGCTTAGACGCAGAGAAAAATGGACCGGAGGGAGTACTAGAATAGAGGCTAGACATGAGACTAGATGCGAGGAAGCAACGTCTACTTCTTTACACTCGAAGAAGAATGAAGCACGCAAGATCGAGCCTCCGCAGATCAACAATGAATGCATCGAGAAGGCACTAATCCAACTCAGTAGAACGGAGGGAGTAGAATGGATGCAAGTTTTTGTATTGGGAAGAAGAGTGCATCCATATATTGATAGAGCGTTGGAGTTGGTCTTACAAGTGGGACTGCAGTTGAGGAAACCGACTATCGGCAAACCCCCACCTCGCCCGCCGCGCGATGGCTGAGTTAGAGAAACGATGAGGTTGAAGAGATTGCTCTAGCACGGGCTCCAAGAAATATGGTGTCAGATGGAAGTCGTGCTGGTGGCGTGTGCCGTACTCCTGGACGTGAATGCTTGTTCTGGCCCATGCCACCCTACTACTCCTACTACTTACTAGTAGTATATAGTACTACTAGTATCGAGGATTCGAGGTGCTAGTTACGTAGTACAGTATGGCTACAGTAAAAACACCCGCACGACGCGCGAAGCATGCGAAGCTAGTACAAATAGTGTACTACTATTGTTGATTGGACTCATTCGATAACCTGTTGCAATGCACGTACAATTATGTATTCGGAAAATATTTTTTTGCCTCGTCGCACCACTCACTCACAGAAGTAACTCGAAAGCCATTCATAAATTTAGTAAGTTTATCACATGCATATCATTTTATTACATACAACAGGTCATCAACCCACATCGACAACGAGGATACATTATAAATACTAAAGTTTTCACCACACAACAAATAACAAGCAATGAAATGAACTTAAACTCAACCATTCCTCGGCGTTGGAAACGCTTGCTTTGAACCACAAGTGATTCTCTGGGACGTGCCATCCATTGTCGATCTGGAGACCAACGCAGGACTGATCATCCAGGCTGAAGCGGCCTACTATATCTGTACCAGGGTAGGGAACCACCCAAATGTCCGAGGTATAGACACAGTTGCTTCTCATAAATGGTAGTAACATTGTGTCAACAACAGTTGGATCGCCTTTCACCATCGTTGGATAGTTTTGTCCAAGGAAGAGCGAGTTTTCTCCAAGACGATCAATTTTGTACCAGGGAGAAGGAGTTGGCGCTAGCACACTAGTATCCATCCCGAATACCATGCAATGGGTGTTGGAATAGGTCTGAAGAGTGCGACCATGGGAGACTACACGTGCTTCCTTAGTAGTAACATCATCAGTGGGCTGTATACACACGAGAAGAGGTGATCCATCGGAATTAGTTGCCAGGCGCCAAATAGTATATGGGCGCTGCTCGTCCTCTTGCTCGTGATCATCACCATCATCATCTCTCCCTTGGTTATAAAAATCTTAAAGTATAGGTGGTGGAATGTTCACAGGACCTTGGAAACACAAGAAGAAGGTTAATTAGTAAGGCTGGCCATAGTGGGGGTAACATAAGTAGTATCATGCACTTGGGACTCGCAAACATGCTTATGTGGCAGGCAATTAAGGAAGAGAGAGATGGTTATAGTAACACAGGTAGATACCGTAACATAATAAATGTGATGCTACTATGTGTCATGCATGGCAATAAATGAGACCACCTTTGATACTAATCTAAGATACCATGCACTATAGAGGTAGTAACATAAACTAGTAACATATGCATGTTACTAGTCTAAGTTACTCCCCACTATGACCAGCCTAAAGGGAAACTTGCTAACCTGCATGCATGTGGATGAAACAATTATAATTACGGTGGAAGACAAACGTACCGAAACAACGAGGATGCCATGCAAAAATAGTGCCACGAGTGGTGGTAGCAAACACAAGGCCCTCGTATTGAATTGCATCACAGTACTCATCCGTGTATAGAAACTGATTTTTGAGCAATATCCATCCAGTCAAACCACTGACGACGGCAACAAGCTTGTCGAAGATAGCAAGAACTTCATAGTTGTTGTAATTCCAAGAGCGGTTGGGGACTCGATAAATTGCTATCTTCCGTAGAAGACAGTCACCATGATTGTATTTGAACGTGCGTACAATACCGGTGTGCTCAACCTCTAGGCAGTCTGCTGAGATTTTTGGAAGTGGAACCCGGTCACGAGTGTACACATTCACAAGTTCCCACTCGCAGTTGGACCCAATGTAAACAACCCAATCTCCATTTGCGCCTGCCCAAGCCTTGCCCTCAAGCGATGGCATCTTAACATCATACGTATCATTATCAAGCGGCATCAACTTGCACAGGGCGAGGCCTCCGTCGTGACGGCGCCAGCCATCAAGGTCACGGCGAAGAAGATAGGGGAGATCAAACCGCTCCTTGACTCTTGGGTTCCTTGTAATGATGTTATTAGTTGAGTCGAGAATGGGCTTGAACGAACCTGCCATGCTAGCCGAGGTGATGATGTCACACCGATCAATGAGTTCCTCCACCACGTCATCTTTCAGATCGGGGCAAGAATAACGGGGTCGTTTCCGTCCTGTTCCCTCCATGGAGAAGAAGATCGAACAATGGCAGAAGAAAGGGTGAAGGGCTGAAGGAAAATGGAGGAGGGAGAGGAAGAGCGTGCGACAGCAGTTCCAAATCGAGAGGGAAAGGCAAAGAGTCGATGGACGGTTGCCAGTTTGCCATGGTTCACAAAGGGGCGCCCCGGCCTACACGTCGGTTCGGAAATACTCCTACTACTCGCCGTCATCTCACTGATATGTGGAACGGGACCACATGTCAACAAAACATGGTGTGTAATTTCTCGTGCAAAATGCGATCTGGCCGCGTTGGCCCGAGGTGCCGCATTAGTCATCGGCCTTTTTTTAATGGCGTGCCGTTCAGTTTTGAAGCACGACTAACTGGTACTGTACGCAGAGAAAATATAAACTACTCTACCACTACTCCACCTCCAGTACTAGTAGTATAAAGAAGATATATAGGCTGGAGCTTCAGTGCTTTCTTGCCAAGGGCTGCCCACTTGCTTCTCACACTACCACCCTCTCTCTAGATCTAAAAAGATGGCCCCTCTCTCCCTCCTCACCGGTGGTCACAGATCCACCGGGAAAGAAAAGGACGTGCAGCGTTGACGCACTCGTCATCGGCGAGCGAGGTCACGCACTGACGACAAGGCCGTCCTCTCAGACCTAGCACCCGTGCGGGATCACTGCCGTACTGTGTGCGGAGGACGACGACCATGAGCGAAGCCACTTCCTGCCGACCCTCAGGTATGCTACCTCTTTTCGAACCATACCCTTGTTCTATTGCCCCATCTGGCACGTCGTTGCACGTGGATCTTTTTCCACTCCACCATCTTCCCAATTTGGTATCCACTGCTCTGCTGGCCATGCAGACGAAAACCATAATTTGCACTATTAAAGGAAACCCTGCTTCATGCAAACTAATGCATGTCTGGGTTGAATAACGAAAGGAAGGGAGACTGTACTGTCCAAGAGAGTAGGCATCGAACCCGCATCTAGGTTGAAAAGGGAAAATCAGTAGCTAAGGAATGAGTCTCGTGTCTCTTGGTTGAAGAAGGGTAGAAAGGCATGACAACGCAATAGAGAATGACCAGGTCGATCGGTTTGTTGTCCTCACATAGGAAAAAGCTGGCTAAATAGAACAAAAATGGGACGTAATCCACATATGCTGCCTGGATATTTGTTGCTCTGGGCAACCATACCTCCCTCACCACTCTGCGTCCGTGGAGGTACATCGTACTGGTGCGCCCACTGTCCGAATGGGCCTCCCATGCTCTTATTGCCACTTTTCTGCTGTTAGTATAACGCCAGCAGTCAAGTCAAGTAATGCTACTGCTAAAGTGATGCCACATTTAACTAATGCCGCTCTCAGTCTAATGCCACAGATAAATTTAAGCAGTGCCATTTAATGTCACTGGATCATTTTAGGGTTAGTTGTTGATTGTGGATGTATTAAAGATTTTTCAGCTAAGGCATTCTAATGCTGTTGCACAGCCAGTATACCAACGATGAAACTTGCTACTACCTTCAGATTTTTGCACTGTTAATGCTTATAGATTACATACCTCACTTTCATGAGATAAGTTAATTTTTTTGTACAGTGTCACCAAAATGCCAAGGCGCTGATGTCATTTTATTTTGGTTAAACTGCACAGACAATTATGAAGACAAGAGGAAAGGTCAAGAGTGGGCACCTCCTCCTCCGGCTGTTCTCTTGATTCGTTCGATCAAGTTTTTATGTTTGATTGATTATCAAGATTGGGATAGCAATTTTTAAGGTCCCCCCGAGTTCGAAATGATATTTACCTTGGAGGTACATGGTTTGCAATTTTTTTATATTGTCATTAGTTAATAATGCTAGTTACCTTCAGACTTCTGTGTTTGGTTTAATGCTCATGCACAGCTAGTATACCAATGCTGAAACTTGTTACCTTTACATTTTGTATTGTTAATTCTTATAGAAACCTTCCAGTGCTAGAGTTGATTGAAATCTGTTCAGTAAAACCATTGTACTGTACCCTGTAATAAACTAACTACTCTAGTGTTGCACTAGCCACTGGATTAATGTATATTTGTAGTATTTTAATGGTGTTGCATTAGCGTATGGACATAAATAAAGTGTGGCAAGCTTTCCCAGATATGTGCTCAAGAAAACTACTACCCGTTTTTCTAAATACTAGACGTTTGGGTACTTTAAATTGAACCGCGAAAACGTCTTATATTAAGGAACAGAGGGTGTAGAGTTCACTCAAATTATCCCGGTAAAGCTAGTCACACCTTTGTTAAAATTAATGTTCATTATGTTATCGGAGGAGGTCTGTATGTTTGTCTCTAATGCCTGTCTACTACATACCCGACATCAGGATGTAATGTTAAGTCATTTCCTTTTGTACAGTGTCACTAAATTGTCAAGGCGGTGATGGCATTTTATTTTAGTAAAACTGCACAAAATTTGCTTAAAATAAGAGGAAAGGTCAGGAATGGCTCGGTTTTTCAGAAAAAACTATGTATGCCTTCCTAACATCAGCCGTTGTTACTTTATTTATTCCTTCAAACAGGTGGTTAGAAATAGTCTTGCTACCTTTTCCCATTAAGAAATTGGAATGCTTATATTTGTGAGTCTATGCTTCAACTAGTGCCACTTTTATAGTAATCACACTTTCAATATCTATGCAAACAGGGATGCTCGATTTTAGTGGAGCTGCACAAAAAGTCCAACTGGTTCAACATTAGGAGCATGTTTTTTTCCAAACCATTATATCCAATTGGTGGCACTATGAGCTGTTCATTACAAGGGTACATGGTTTGCTACTATCTTGCTACTCTTTTTATACTGTCATTAGATAGTAATACTAGTGGTTTGCATGTGAATTTATTGGCAGGGTGGACCTACATTGGAGGTGCAGGACAGGATTCAATGATTGGATGCTCAATTTCGGTTGTATCGATTTCACCTCTTCCATCACTGCGAACATGGTGTGATATATGTTTACTAGCTGCTTGATATTTGTGCAGACAGAGATGTCTGCCCGTTGCTATTTGGCAAACAAACAAAGTGTCCGCAATTTTGGTTGAACTGCACACGAGAATAGTATAGTCACTGCATGCAGTGCCATTTGAAAATAGACACAAAGATTGGATAGTCACTTCATGGACTGCAGAAAAGTAGTACTGTACTGTTTGCTGGCCAACACTAGGTGCTTCATTGCTTTGGTCTGATTATACAATGGGCATCATTTTCCCTAAGTTGAAGTTTGTATTCCGAAAAAAATCTCGCGGTGTGATCGAGAGAAGACCAAATCATATTGCAGTGGATGTTCCTCCATCATGTGTGGTTCATTCTCATGGTTCCAGCTATTGGTGAAACCACTTATGTTTGCAAGAGGAATTATAGACTTCACAAAAAAAATTGTCTTTCAGTCTGTACTGAATGTTGGCCAAGAGAAGCATCCATGTTAGTAGGAAGAACAAATGTTTTTTCTAGATCTTTGCTTTTGGAGCTACATATTTGTATATGATCTGTGAATCATTGAGATGCATTAACATGTTGATCTTGTGTATGGGAATCATACTAGTTAGTTTTAGTTGCGACGCAAGATCCGAAGTGGCTGATCTTTGCTTTTGGAGATACATATTTGTATATGATCTGTGAATCATTGAGATGCATTGACAGTTACTTATTTCTGTTCGCTCAGTGTTTAAAATTTATTGATCGATCACTAGCTAGCCTACAAATGTGCTCCTGGCAGTTTTATTTGCGACGCAAGATGCAAAGTGACAGTTGTTTGAATAAAAATGCCTACCTCTGAAGAAACTAACAAGCTACACTATCGATCCTACACGGATAAAAATGCCTACCTCTGAAGAAACTGACAAGCTACACTATCGATCCTACACGGATAAATAGCAGATCACGCACGTACTACGTCCTTTCCGGTTTGCAGGGCTGAATTCAAGAAACGACCTACTCGATCCTACACGAATAAATAGCGGATCACGCACGTACTAGTACCTCCTTTCCGGTTTGCAGGGCTTAATTCAAACCTCTCACCAACCAAGGTACTCCCTCCATCCGGGTTTATTAGTCCTGTGAGCAAAGCAGCAAGACAAAGGCATGGCAATAATTACGACATGCAGAAGTTTAAGCCTAATTAATTCCAACGATTTAAGTGGCTGCATGTGTACCCTCGGCTGCGACTCATCGCATGCTGCTTCACGTACTGCCTGCTAGCGATTCTGAGTGCCTGCATGCAGCCGGCCGTAATTAAGGTAGCTAACTGATGCGAAAAAAGATACGCTTTAATTGTTGCGGGCTTTTTAAATCCATGAAATCATTATTGACAAGGAGGGAGATGATTCGAGTGCACTCGTTTGACCGCCATGCCGGCGTGCGACCCAAACGGGACGGGACGGCACAGTCATAATTTCAGTTTCCCTAGTTTTCCACGGCAAGCTGGCGCGCTAAGCCATTATGCATTGAATTCCGATGACCGTCGCGCAACCTTCCCCCTATAAGTATTGTTTCTCGGCCTTCTCCAGTGCCACCGTGACCCAACTCGCCATATCCTCATAAGCCCCCACCGGCCCGACATCGCTCGCCACGTCCACCATGCCCCCGCCCGTCCGTGGTAGACGACGCCGGAGGTGGTCACCGCCGGAACTAGTGTTCGGTTTTTCACCGGAAGGCAGACGGAGGGAGGAGGCATTCTATCTGTCTTTAGATGGCAATGCGCAGATCGAGGAGTTGTTGGAGCGCGACCACATGACGGAGGAGCAGGAGTTGTTGGAGTGTGACCGCCTGGCGGAGGAGCAGCGTATCGCCGATTTGCACCGCCAGCGGGACATGGAGCAGCAGGGCACCGACGCTCTGAGTCGCGAGCAGAGCGCCCGCAACTGGGCCGACTACGTGGAGGCCGGCGCCCGGCAAATAGCCCTGGAGGCTGTCGGGCACGCACGCGTTCGCGATGCTGATTTTTACTAGCAGCTCGTCAAGTGGGTTTCCCGCATGGAAGCCGAAACTTCGGTGGACCACGCCGGCATGGAAAGGGCCAACGCGCGCGAGCAACACGCCCCATCGCACCTCTGGCAAGTCCGAGGCAAGGCGCGGGATGCTGGTGCCGGCGTTTAGCGTGTACCGCCGGCATCGTCTAGTTAGCTAAGAGTAAGTTAGTACTTGTCTAGTGGGAGTAGATAGTTAACTTGGCTATGATGGTTGTCAACGTGGAAGTTCAGTACTCTATATGTGGATCAGACCTGTTACTTTGCTCTAAATGTTGAACTTTCCGTTTGAACGTATGGAATGGACTGTTATTTTTTAAAATGGGTTGTATTTGTCCTCCACGGGTTTAGAGGCTGACTTGTGGGCCTAGCAAGTTGACGTGTACACAATCAGGAGATGATTGTACGTGGAGAGGATGACAGCAGGGACCCGCCAAGGTTATGGCAGTACGCAAGCAAGTGCCTCCTTATTTCAAGCCAATAAAAAAATGGCTCCTCCTAATGGATTTCTGACATCTGGGTCCCATGCCATTGTCAACGTAGTCAATAAACGAGAGAATTGCACAACGAGCGGCTGACACCATGCACCCAGCAGCTTGCCCAGTTATTTTTGTTTTGGGTTAATTTGATAAATGCCTCCGAGAAATGCCACTGCAATTTCCAAACTTTGAAAAATGCCATTTCATGCCATTTCTAGTGGCATTTTTTGAAGTCTGGAGTGGTGTTTTTCAAAGTTTGCAAACTGCAGTGGCGTTTTTCAAAGTTTGCAAAAATTGCAGTGGCATTTTTCAAAGTTTGGAAATTGCAGTGGCATTTTTATGAATCGCTATAATTGGAGTGGCATTTATCTAATTTGTTTTTGAGACGGAAGCAGGGTGTCAACTGGGCTGTGCGGGACACACTGGCCTGTCTAGATAGCCTTTTCTTTTATGTTTACCATAGACCAGCCCAGTAGTTTTTTTTTTCTTTTTGAAAATGGCTAGCCCAGTTGTTTTGTGATTTGTCAAGTAAGTCACTTTATCAGGCCTGTTGGGCTAGACGAGGAGAGCTTCATTCGGCTGGCCGAGAAAATGGCCTATCAGTAATGAGAAATGGGCTGTACATTTTTAAAACACATCAAACCGGCAATTAGTTTCAGATATCTTTTTTTCATTTCGAGATTTTAAATTGCATTGATTTTTATGCGTGGACAATTTATTGGATTTTATACTGATATACATTTATTTTTAAAATCAGTCTGAATGTGCCTCGAAATTTCAGGATTAAAAACAGTTCAGACCACACCGACATATGCAAAATTTCGTATAATTTTTTAACCGTGGCCACAATATGGGCTGTAAAGCTAACAAAAAGAATATGGGCTCCAAAAAAACCCGTAAGAATTAGCAAATGGGTTGTAAACTATTTGAAATAATGGCAGATGGGTTGTATGCTGTTTTCCACAGATTTGAGGCTTTCCATAGATGGCCTGTATACTGTTGGATGTCCATCCAACGGCCGTCGTGCTTCTTCAATCTCTGCTCTTCCTGCTCCAGCCGCTCAAACAAGTGCCAGCGGGACTGCCTGCTCCCTCCTCCCCGCGGCCGGCTATGCTGCGGCGCAGGCCTCGCCGCCCAACCGTACTCCCATCACTGGCCTAGCTATCCCTCTACTCACCCTCAGTCCCACACATGTTGTTATTCTCCGGCGACGGCAGACGAACCAGTAAACCCTCATACTCCTCCGCGTGGGAAACAACTGTCGAGTATTCCCTGGCTCCATGTCGTTCCCTTCCTAGGCCTCGCCGTCGTCCACTGCCCTGGTGCTCTCGGCGAGGCCTGGTCAACGTGGTCAATGAACGACATCCGTCGGAAGTGGACTGTACATGGAGAGGCTGACAGCTGGGTCCACGGCCGCACGCAAGGAAATGCCTCCTTATTACGCGTAAAATAATGATTCCTCCACCTGACATCTGGGACTCACCGAAAGGGCCTCTGTATTTCGCGAAAAAAACATTACCGCCGCTGACAGCTCGGACCTTCTTGCTCCAGCCGCCCAAAGCAGCGCCGGTCGTGCCGCCTGCTCCTGCCTCCCGTGGCCGGCTGTGCTGCCGTGGAGGCCTCACCGCCCCCATACTACTCCCACCGCTGTCCAGGCCATCCCTCCACTCCACTCACCCACACCCCCTGTTATTCTGCGGCGATGGCAGCGCAGCCGAACTAGTGAACCCTTGTACTCCTCTCCGCGTGGGCATCCACTGCCGCATCTTCCCCGGCTCCGTGTCGTCCCCTTCCTAGGCCTCGCCGTCGTCCACCGCCGTGGTGCTCTCGGCGCGGCGTGGTCAATGTGGTCAACGAACAAATTCCATCGAAAGAATACTGTACGTGGAGAGGCTGACAGTTGGGTCCACGGGAGCCGCAAGGAAGTGCCTCCTTATTACGCGGAAAATAATTATTCCTCCACTTGACAGCAGGGTCCCACCGGACGGGCCAACAGTATTTCACGAAAAAAACGTCTGCCCCTGACTGCTGGGACCCACCCGACGGGCCACCGTATTTCGTGAAAAAAATGTTCCCCCTACTATCAGCTTGGACCCACCGTAAGTCCCTCCTTATTACGCACAAAAAATGAATACCCCTTGCTAGCTGGGACCCACCTTGGTGGGAGGCTGACTTGTGGGCCTACTAAGTTGACGGGGACGGAGGGCTTTGTCAACTTAGTCAATATAAACGATTCTAGCTCCAGTGACCGTACGATGTCCATCCAATGGCCGTGGTGCTTCTTCAACCTCTGGTCTTCTTGCTCTAGCCGCCCAAAGCAGCGCCGTTCGTGCCGCATGCTCCTGCCTCCCGTGGCCGGATGTGCTTCCGCGGAGGCCTCACCGCCCCCTACTATTCCCACCGCTGGCCAGGCCCTATGGCGACGGCAGCCTCACACCGCAACCGAACATGTGAACCCTCGTACTCCTCTCGGCGCGGGCTTCCACTGCCGCGTCTTCCCTGGCTCCCCATCGTCCCCTTCCTAGGCCTCGCCATCGTCCACCACCCTGGTGCTCTCGGCGCGGCATGGTCAACGTGGTCAAGGAACGACTTCCATCGGACGTGGACTGTATGTGGAGAGGCTGACAGCTGGGTCCACGGCGGCAGCAAGGAAGTGCCTCCTTATTACGCGGAAAATAATTATTCCTCCACCTGACAGCGGGGACCCACCGGACAGGCCACCATATTTCGTGAAAAAAAAACGTTTCCCCCCTAACTGTTGGGACCCACCAGCTACACCTTCGCACGCAAGGAAGTGCGTTCGGGCAAAAAAAACGATTCGCCCCTTTGACTGCTGGGACCCACTAGCTACATTTTCGCACGCAAGGAAGTTCCTGACAGTCGGGACCCACCTGGTCAAAGCGTATGTAGCGTTGTCATTCTGGTCGCGAACGTGTACGTACATACTGGTCGTTGTAAAGGCGCGCACGTGTCATAGTAGAGGCGCGCACGTAGCATGTACACGTATGTACAGCGGCCAGGGTGCAAGAAAGAAAATAAGGCCACGTATGTGTACATACGGGCGGGGTCTCGAACGCCTACTCGCACATACGCACATGGCTGGGTCGGAACGGAGAAACAGCATCGTCGTCGTGTTCATGGGGAGCCAACGGGTTGGGTCGGAACGGAATGTGTGGTCGTGTTCATCGGGAGGGCTTGAACGGAACAGGCGATGGAAACGAGGCCTGGCGTACCGCACAACAGAGGAAACGGCCTTGTGTTCGACCGGCCGCGTTCGGAACGGGATCTTGTTCATCGAGAGGGGTCTGGCGTACCGCAAAACGGAGGAAACGGACCTCCTATGGTCGAAATGGGGGTCCTGTTGATCGGGAGGGGTGTGGCGTACCGCAAAACAGAGGAAACGGACCTCCTACAGTCGAAACGGGGGTCCTGTTGATCGGGAGGGGTGTGGCGTACCGCAAAACGGACGAAACGGACTTGTGTTGGAGCGCTACGGTCGAAACGGGGGTCCTGTTCATTGGGAGGGGTGTGGCGTACCGCAAAACGGGACTCCATGGGATACTGTTCATCTCCACCGTCGACCTCCTCCAGCCTCCACCAGCTACCATCGACCTCCTCCAGCCTCCACGGGCTCCTGTTCATCCACCCTCCACCGCGCGCTACTCCACCGGCTACTGTTCAACCACCCTTCCACCGTCTACTATTCATCCAGCCCTCCACCGTCTATTGTTCATCCAGCCCTCCACACCATGGGGTCCTGTTCAACCACTCCTCCACCGTCTACTGTTCATCTAGCCCTCCACACCACGGGGTCCTGTTCATCCAGAGGCAACGCCACCACTCACTATTCATCCAACCCCGCCTCCCCCACAACACTCACTGTTCATCCAATCGATCGGCTTCAGTTAGCAGCAGTAGCGAAGGAATCGCTCCATCGGGTTCAGTTAACAGCCACGATCGATCGCTCGGGTTCAGTAACGCGTAGCCTGCAGTGCAATCGTTGGGGTTCAGTTAGAGCCCAACACCTCGCTCAGGTTCAGTTAGAGTCAATGCCTCGCACGTGTACGAGAGAAACGCGCATCGCTCGGCCCCTGACCTCCCACCATAACTGGCAACTCCCCGAAATTTTCCTCCCCCTCGCTTCTACCACGGTTTTTTCCGTCATGGACGGCCCAAACAATTTCATGCAGCTGCGTCTCCGGCTCGCCCAGGACGAAAAGCCCATTTTCTGTCATGATTTTTTATCATAGAAGTAGGAGCCCACCACATCTATGATGATACCGAGTTTTGTCACAATTATCGTCATAGAAGTGTCATATGTATGACAGAAAAAAAATTCGTTCGGCCCAAAATGTCACAGATGTGTCTTTTTTTTTGTAGTGACAACCACAACCACCATGGCAAATCGCATATGGGAAGGGAGAGAGACAAGAGGAACTAATCAGGGAAGTAGGGAATCAAAGAGGAGAATCAAGCTTCGGCAGAGAGGGATCTCGGAAACGCCATGAACCCGATGGAATCGCCTCAACTTCTCTGCCGCTCGAGCGCCTCCTCCTATCGCTCCCCCTCTGCCCTTTCGAAATAGTACAACCCAAATGTAATGGGAAAAAATTCAAAATGGAGAAAAGAAAAAGGAAACGTCACACACGGAGGAGATGGTAACAGGCACATCCAAAATAAAAACCGATCTCGACAAAAGAAAACCGCACCCGACAAAAGAAACCCGTGACCGATACAACAACTCTCTATGCAAGATTAGACGGCCACAAATTTGAGTGACAACAAATTGAAAAACAGTCGACTGTTAAATAGCAAAACCGTATATTTATAGAAGATGTCTGACCAAGATGAAAACGTCTCGACTGGCATAAACCCCACACCAACACTTGCTAAACAAGGCTAAGTCACTCTCTCATGAAAGGATCTAATCCTCCTACACTGAAGCCAGCAAGCGTGCAGTCCCAGACATCCAGAAACACCTACTCAACAAGTTGTGGTGGTGATCTCTGCTCATGAACTCTGTTGAACATCTTGCCATTCCTCTGCTTCCACAATGAGCAAGCGGTACCAATCACAAACGAGTTGAATCCACGCTTGATACGTCTGGTGAAACTTCTTCTCTTGTCAAGCCACCAATCTGTGAACATGTCCGTTTGAGTAGGTGCCTGGATGTTGATCCGCAGGGCTAGCATACGAACATTGTGTGAGGATGTGGTCCACGTTATCCTCATCCTGTAAGCAGGTGAAACAAGGCAATGGCTCATCTTGAAGTCCGTGTCCGACCCTCCGATCTAAGGTCCACAGTCGATACTGAACGGTGAGCCACGCAAAGATTTTACACCGCAAAGGCGCCCAGCTCCTCCAAATGCAACCCGTCGTTGAAGATCCGGTCAAGCCCAGGCATAACCTTGAGTAGACGGACTTCATTGTGTAGGTCCCTTTTTCATCCGCATGCCAATAAAATAGGTCAGGCTGTTCTTCATTCCTATACATTGTGTTGATCACGCGACACGGATTGGCCACTTGGATGTGTGCCATAAATGAAATATCTCCGTGAACGTCCTGAGCCCAGGCGTTATTGATGAGGCCCTGCTACACTGTCCTGGTGTGATGGGCACGAGTAGTGACAAGCTCAATGATAGCTGGAGGGATCTCTCTGACCGTGAATCCATGTATCCACCTATCCTTCCAAAAGAGAATCGTCTCGCTGTTGCCCACTTCAATCTTCACCATGCTGCTAAACACTATCCTTGGCTCCCTATCTTCGATCATCGGGATTCCTTGCCATGGCCTACTGGGATCCACCCTTCTCGGCCATTCCCACCCGACCCGTAGGGCCAGCACTTGTAGCTGTAAATTCTTCACTCCTAGCCCACCGAAGCAAATTGGGCGAGCTATAGTGTCCCACGCAACGAGGCACTGACCACCATTGATTCTCTCCTTCCCGGCCCAAAAGAATGAGCGCATCCACTTCTCTATCCCATCAAAGACCCAATTAGGTGCATTAAGGACCATGAGCTGATGAACTGGCCTAGCTGTGATCACTGTTTTGGCCAAGATCAATCTCCCCGACCTCTGAATGAGTCCTTGTTGCCAAGCTGGGAGTGATTTTCCTGGTCTGATCCAACAATGGCTGCCAATCAGCACGACGTAGCTTCTTGATTGCGAGAAGAATGCCAATA
The DNA here is from genome assembly GCA_963921465.1 of Triticum timopheevii. Classification (NCBI taxonomy): domain Eukaryota; kingdom Viridiplantae; phylum Streptophyta; class Magnoliopsida; order Poales; family Poaceae; genus Triticum; species Triticum timopheevii. Next base: position 472,783,529 of record OY997266.1, on the reverse strand, counting down.
TAACGGCAAGGGAATGCTCCCATCCAACAGTGCAATGTGTCCAAGACCCTCTGCATGTCTGCATCCGTACCCTCGATAAGTATCGCTTCTGATTTTGACCAGAAGCTACTCCAAATAGATAGAGCACCTCTCTAACACAACATAAATTTTGCTCTGAAGGGTGGATGAACATTGCAACATCATCAACGTAGATTGATAATCACTGCATGGAAGAGATACCACGGAAAGAACTCAGAACCCCAGCCTTCGTAGCTCTACCAATGAGCGTCGTGAGTGCATCCATTGCGATGACGAACAACAATAGGGAGACCGGGTCCCCCTGCCTTAGTCCTTTGGCATGAAAGATTGGTCGTCCGGGTACACCGTTGACAATGACTTTGGTACTGGCCATGCCCAGAATTGAAGCAATCCATTTCGACCATCTATGCCCAAATACCTTTGCTCGTAATACTTTAAATAAGAACTGCCATGAAAGCGAGTCGAAGGCTCGGGAGATGTTGAGCTTCAGGAAGAAGCCCGACTACTTGATGCATGAATCTTGCGGGCAACTTGACGGACCAGGAGGTAGTTATCATGGAAGTTCCTCCCTTTGATGAAAGCAGACTGGTTGATAGAGATGATCTCTAGCATCCTCCTATGCACACGGTTGGCCAACATCTTAGAGAACAACTTGGAGAAACTATGGGGTAAGTTGATGGGCCTATAGTCCCCCACCTCAACCGTGTCTGCCTACTTGGGAATCAGCATGATGTGAGCTTTTTTCAACTTGGCAAACCCTCTGTCATCACCAATGAAAAGTTTGAGCAGAGCCGCCATGATTTCGTGCTTGATAATAGGCCATGCTTTGTGGTAAAACACTCCTATGAAACCATCTGGTCCGGGCGCACGGTCGGGTGGAATCTCCTTAATCACATTCCAAACCTCCTCCTCAGAGAACATCGCCTCCATATCCGACAACTTGAGTTGTGCCATGCCGAGCGACTGAAAATCCATTGAGAATTCTCTTGCATGCGTTGTACCTAGTAGGTCGTTGAAAGTCTAATATAATACATCCTCTTTACGCTGCTGGTCGGTGATGATCTCTGAGTCATGGAAGATGCAAGGAATGAAGTGTTTTGATCTTCTCCCATTTGCCATGGACTGGAACAATTTTGTATTTTCATCTCCTTCTCTTAACCATCTGATGCGAGATCGTTGACGATCAATCATTCTCTCCAAGGATGCCAATCTGAGAAAGGCTAACTTCAGAGTTCTCCTAAGCCAAAGTTCCAACTCCGAGAGCCGTCTCATTTCTTGCACTTGATCAAACCTAAATATAACCCAGTTAGCCATTCCCATGAGCACCTTGATATTGCTCGTTCACCTTTGCCCCCAAGCTTGCATGAAGGTCGCCGTGTTCTAAGTAAGGCATCTAGTCTCTTGAAAGGATCCACAATAGAGTCATCACACAACCAAGCCTCTCGAAGCGCGTCATCAAAGCCCGCCAACTTCGTCCAGTAAGTCTCGAACCAAAAAAGTTTCTTCAGGTAGAAGTGTGTGTTCGTCGAGAGGTGCAACGGTGCATGGTCCGAGATGTTCGTAGACAGAGCTTGGAGCATGTGGTTAGGGTATGAGAGCTCCCAATCCACCGACGCCAAGACCCTATCAATTTTGGTAAGGGTGGGGGCATCTCTTTCATTGGACCCTGTATACAAATTCCCATGCATATAAGGTTCCTTTAGTTCGTGCTTGTCCACGAAGCTTCTGAATTTGGTCATCATAGGTCGGTTGATGTTGTTGTTATTTTTTCACTCGCCCTAAGGATCATGTTAAAGTCGCCAAGAAGAATCCATGCCCTGGGCACGTCGCCCTTCTCGCGCTGAGCTCCATCAAGAATTGCGTCTTTGGCTCGTCTCCTTGTGGTGCATACATTGTCGCATCCACCAACTAGCCCCCTCCTTAGTATCGACGTACCCCGTCGGTGAGTTAGTATCGAGATGGAAATGGTCCACCCGTGATGATAGTCGTGTCCCAAGCAAGGAGGATCACTCCTCGCGTCTCCATATATAGTCGACAAGTAAGCAAATCCGTCAAAATGGTCGATTACATCTAGTTTTGTCTCTTGAAGACACACCAAGTTCACTTTAACCGAAGCTATGAAATCTCTGACCGCCTTTCATTTTGCGGGGTTGTTAAGACCTCGCACGTTCCAACAGATGATATCTGGGTTGTAATTCATGACAAAAGATTAGACCTCCAACACCAGCCCGGGTGGCACATCGCACTGTGACCACCGTGTCCGTGCCGTGCGCCAGGTCCTCTGCTGATGGTTCCAGCTTGAATGGTCATGTTGACACTACTACTATGTTACTCCCTCTTCTTTTTACTCCTCATATTAGATTTGTTTCAATTCAAACTTTATAAACTTTAACCAAATTTATATTAAAAGTATCAACATATACAATACCCCATATATATATATACTATCACTATAAAACTACATTATATGATGAATCTAACAATATTGATTTGACATTGCAAATGTTGGTACCTTTTTCTATAAATTTAGTCAAAGAAGAGATACTTTGACTTCGAACAAAACTTATACGTAGTTTAAGAAGGACCAGATGGAGTACTTTACACTATGAAGATACTTAGCTAGTAATAAATGAAGCCGTGCATGACCTAGGCTAAGCCAGAGCATCTTCATAGTGAAAGTAATATAGTCATAGTGCCATAGATGGTTTCATTTGTTAGCTTGCAGACTCATCTTTTCATGGAAAGCGCTATGTTATAGTAACATATTATGTTACTCTAATTTTCTAAACACCTCTCTCCTCATTAACTACATGACACATAATCAAATATGTCTTGAAATGTGTTATGTTACTAGTTAAGTTACTCGCAGTATGATCAGTCTAAAGATAGATGGATATAGAAACCGTAGAGTCTGATTGTACCATCTCACACTCTAATCTCCCATGAAATGTTGCTTCCTGTTGCGTCTTTGGTTTTGAGGGAAAATATGTCGTGTTGTCAGTGTGTGTTCGTAGGGGACTAAATGGGTTGGGGCGTTCCGCCGTCCTTTCGCATCTCACTCTTCCTTTTCATCAAGAAAAAAATGAAAGAAGTCTATTTTTCACCCTCAAATGTGCGTCAATGAACAAATACGCCTCTAAAGTCGATTTTGGTACAATTTTAACCCTGAAATCTCTAAAACGAGGTAAATTCCCCCTGTGGTAGTTTTGCTATTATTGTGGTGGTTTTTGGGGAAATGATGTTGTCTTCCACCTATCTCCACCAAAGATAAGTCCCACGCAGACCCAAACACAAACACATGGTGAGCATGGTGCGACAGTAATTGAAGTGGGTGGAATCGACGAGGAAGAAAAAGAGGGGCGGGTGGAGCTATAGCGTACGTGGAATGGGCATGATTAGTACCGGAGTGGGGACATGGATGAGCTTTATGGTCGTAGGGGTGCGCGGCCACAGGAGGACGTAGGCGCTGGATGGAGCCGCCAAGTGCCAACCTGATGACAGCAGGCACCGTGTCCACTCTGATCCCCTCTTCCTATTGGGTGGCCATCGATGGATCAATCACATCCCTGGCTCATTAGCGAGAGGCAGGGAAAAAAAATCGATTAGCAATATAAGAAAATTATAAAAATGCTCTAGTTGAAGAAGAGCGAGACAGGAGCACATGGGTTTTCACATCTATTGTTGCCGTGCGCGTCCCCAACTACTAGGCTAGGGGATCTCACTTCAACGAGAGATGAGCTAACCTCGGCTCACGCGACTGGTTGGGGAGGATGACAATGACACCATGCAAGGCCGCCACGACTACCGGAGCACCATTTCATGAAGGAAGGAGCTCCGGTCGATGGGCTTGTCGGTTGGCGCCAGGAGTGTTAGGAACACCAAAGGGATCTCAGCGAAGGCGTTAGAGGCACTAGAGCTCATTGGAACTAGGGAATCATGCATGAAGACAACAAACTGAAGAGAGGAATACGGCGTTCAGGCTGTAATTTGGGGGAAACTTGCTCCAATCGCTTTGGCAGAGTAAACGACGGTGGCGTGAAGAAACTTCTTGATGTGGCGGCGCAACTCAAGGTGGCTGGTGGCCGTGTGGACGTTGATGACGGTCATGGTGACTGCACCACAGACATGTGTGGGGCACGCAATTCATGCCACAAGAGACAAAGAGGAGGGACAGGGGAAGGTGAGAGAGGGGGATAGGGCACCCGAGGGCCGAGGGCGAGCTATATGGCCACGAGGTAGCATTGTAGCACCTCGATGCCAAGCATCTGCGTCCTTGGCGGTCGGATGAACTACACACACGAGTGAGGGAGAGAGAGAGCAGGAAGATGAAATCATGTGAAAAAACCACCTAAATCATAGCAAAAACGCTCAGGGTTAAAATTGTACCAAAATTGACTTCAGGGGGTTATTTGTCCATCGAGGCACATTTGGGGGGGGGGGGGGGATGGACTTCTTTCATGAAAAGTCAACCTTTTTTTGAAAGATCCGGGGTTTCCGGCTTCATTGATATAGAAGAAAGCAACGGGAGAACATGGGGTGATCAAGTGATCATGGATACAGTTTGGGGGAAGAAACTAGGTCTGCAGGGTGGCCTGCATTGCCCTCGACCTAATTTCTCACTATATATTCCCCGAAGGGGGGCTCTAGGCATTTTTCTCCCGCCATTCTCCATAGCTCGATCGTGTTTCTGATAGCTTGCAGCACATCGTTGGTGCTGGGCAGTTTTCTGTTGAAAACGCATGCATTTCTCTCCTTCCATATCTCCCAGGCGATCATCATCATCATCGTCTTCAACCCTTTCCTAGAATCTAATGGGGCTAGTGTTGGAAATATGCCCTAGAGGCAATAATAAAAGGATTATTATATTTCAATGTTCATGATAATTGTCTTTTGTTCATGCTATAACTGTATTATCCGGAAATCGTAATACACGTGTGAACACTTAGACCCAATGAGTCCCTAGTGAGCCTCTAGTTGACTAGCTCGTTATGATCAATAGATAGTCATGGTTTCCTGACTATGGACATAGGATGTCGTTGATAACGGGATCACATCATTAGGAGAATGATGTGATGGACAAGACCCAATCATAAGCATAGCATAAAAGATCGTATAGTTCGTTTGCTAGAAGCTTTGCCAATGTCAAGTATCTATTCCTTCGACCATGAGATCGTGTAACTCCCGGTTACCGTAGGAGTGCCTTGGGTGTATCAAACGTCACAACGTAACTGGGTGACTATAAAGGTGCATTACAGGTATCTCCGAAAGTATCTGTTGGGTTGACACGGATCGAGACTGGGATTTGTCACTCCGTATAACGGAGAGGTATCTCTGGGCCCACTCGGTAATGCATCATCATAATGAGCTCAATGTGACCAAGGTGTTGGCCACGGGATCATGCATTACGGTACGAGTAAAGTGACTTGCCGGGTAACGAGACTGAACAAGGTATTGGGATACCGACGATCGAGTCTCGGGCAAGTAACGTACCGATTGACAAAGGGAATTGTATACAGGGTTTGATCGAATCCTCGACATCGTGGTTCAACCGATGAAATCATCGAGGAGCATGTGGGAGCCAACATGGATATCCAGACCCCGCTGTTGGTTATTGCCCGAGAGTCGTCTCGGTCATGTCTGCGTGTCTCCCGAACCCGTAGGGTCTACACACTTAAGGTTCGGTGACGCTAGGGTTAGTAGGAAGTCAAGTATGTGACTACCGAATGATGTTCGGAGTCCCGGATGAGATCCCGGACGTCACGAGGAGTTCCGGAATGGTCCGGAGGTAAAGATTCATATATGGGAAGTCCTGTTTCGGGCATCGGGACAAGTTTCGGGGTTATCGGTATTGTACCGGGACCACCGGAGGGGTCCCGGGGGCCCACCGGGTGGGGCCACCTGCCCCGGGGGGCCACATGGGCTGTAGGGGGTGCGCCTTGGCCTGCATGGGCCAAGGGCACCAGCCCCACATAGGCCCATGCGCCTAGGGTTCAAGGGGGCAAGAGTCCTAGGAGGGGAAGGCACCTCCTAGGTGCCTTGGGGGGGAGGGAAACCCCCCTTGGCCGCCGCCCCCCTAGGAGATTGGATCTCCTAGGGCCGGCCACCCCCCCCTTGGCCCTCCTATATATAGTGGGGGAGAGGAGGGACTTCATACCTTGAGTCCTTGGCCTTTGGTTGCCTCCTTCTCCCTCCCCAACACCTCTCCTCCTTCGTTGTGTGCTCGGCGAAGCCCTGTCGGAGTACTGCTTCTCCACCATCACCACGCCGTCGTGCTGCCGGTGGAGCTGTCTTCCTCAACCTCTCCTTCCCCCTTGCTGGATCAAGAAGGAGGAGACGTCGCTCGTCCCGTACGTGTGTTGAACACGGAGGTGCTGTCCGTTCAGCACTTGGCATCGGTGATCTGAATCACGTTCGTGTACGACTCCATCATCACCTTGCAAGCTTCCGCACGCGATCTACAAGTGGTATGTAGATGCAAGCTCTCTCCCATGACTCGTTGCTTAGATGAACTCATAGATGGATCTTGGTGAAGCCGTAGGAAAAATTTTAATTTTCTGCAACGTTCCCCAACAGTGGCATCATGAGCTAGGTCTATGCGTAGTTCTCTAATGCACGAGTAGAACACAATTTATTGTGGGCGTTGATCTTGTCATCTTACTTGCCTCTACTAGTCTTTTCTTGCTCAACGGTATTGTGGGATGAAGCGGCCCGGACCAACCTTACACGTACGCTTACGTGAGACCGGTTCCACCGACTGACATGCACTAGTTGCATAAGGTGGCTGGCGGGTGTCTGTCTCTCCCACTTTAGTTGGAGCGGAATCGATGAACAAGGCCCTTATGAAGGGTAAATAGAAGTTGACAAAATCACGTTGTGGTGATTCGTAGGTAAGAAAACGTTCTTGCTAGAACCCAATCGCAGCCACGTAAAAGATGCAACAACAACTAGAGAACGTCTAACTTGTTTTTGCAGCGATTGATCATGTGATGTGATATGGCCAGAAGTTGTGATGAATGTTGAATTGTGATGTATGAGATCATGTTCTTGTAATAGGATTCACGACTTGCATGTCGATGAGTATGACAACCGGCAGGAGCCATAGGAGTTGTCTTTATTTTTTTGTATGACCTGCGTGTCATTGAAGAACGCCATGTAAACTACTTTACTTCATTACTAAACGCGTTAGTCATAGAAGTAGAAGTAGTCGTTGGCGTGACAACTTCATGAAGACACGATGATGGAGATCATGATGATGGAGATCATGGTGTCAAGCCGGTGACAAGATGATCATGGAGCCCCGAAGATGGAGATCAATGGAGCTTGATGATATTGGCCATATCATGTCACAACCATATAATTGCATGTGATGTTTATTATGTTTATGCATCTTGTTTACTTAGGACGACGGTAGTAAATAAGATGATCCCTTACAAAATTTCAAGAAGTGTTCTCCCCTAACTGTGCACCGTTGCTACAGTTCGTCGTTTCTAAGCACCACGTGATGATCGGGTGTGATGGATCCTTACGTTCACATACAACGGGTGTAAGACAGTTTTACACAGCGAAAACACTTAGGGTTAACTTGACGAGCCTAGCATGTGCAGACATGGCCTCGGAACACGGAGACCGAAAGGTCGAACACGAGTCGTATGGAAGATACGATCAACATAAAGATGTTCACCGACGATGACTAGTCCGTCTCACGTGATGATCGGACACGGGCTAGTCGACTCGGATCGTGTAACACTTAGATGACTAGAGGGATGTCTAATCTAAGTGGGAGTTCATAATTTTGATTAAGAACTTTATTATCATGAACTTAGTCTAAAACCTTTGCAAATATGTAGATCAATGGCCAACGCTCATGTCAACATGAACTTCAACGCGTTCCTAGAGAAAACCAAGCTGAAAGATGATGGCAGCAACTATACGGACTGGGTCCGAAACCTGAGGATCATCCTCATAGCTGCCAGGAAGCAATATGTCCTAGAAGGACCGCTAGGTGCCGCTCCCGTCCCAGAGAACCAAGACGTTATGAACGCTTGGCAAACTCGTGCTGATGATTACTCCCTCGTTCAGTGCGGCATGCTTTACAGCTTAGAACCGGGGCTCCAAAAGCGTTTTGAGCATCACGGAGCATATGAGATGTTCGAAGAGCTGAAACTAGTTTTCCAAGCTCATGCCCGGGTCGAGAGATATGATGTCTCCGACAAGTTCTACAGTTGTAAGATGGAGGAGAACAGTTCTGTCAGTGAACACATCCTGAAGATGTCTGGGTTGCACGCACGTATGACCCAGTTGAACATTAACCTCCCAGATGAGGCGGTCATTGACAGAATCCTCCAGTCGCTCCCACCAAGCTACAAGAGCTTTGTGATGAACTACAACATGCAGGGGATGGTAAAGACCATTCCTGAAGTGTTCTCGATGCTGAAGTCAGCAGAGGCTGAAATCAAGAAAGAACATCAAGTGTTGATGGTCAATAAGACCACTAAGTTCAAGAAGGGCAAGGGTAAGAAGAACTTCAAGAAGGACGGCAAAGATGTTGCCGCGCCCGGTAAGCCTGTTGCCGGGAAGAAGTCAAAGAATGGACCCAAGCCTGAGACTGAGTGCTTTTATTGCAAGGGGAAGGGGCACTGGAAGCGGAACTGCCCCAAATACTTAGCGGATAAGAAGGCCGGCAACACCAAAGGTATATTTGATATACATGTAATTGATGTGTACCTTACCAGTACTCGAAGTAACTCCTGGGTATTTGATACCGGTGCCGTTGCTCACATATGTAACTCACAGCAGGAGCTGCGGAATAAACGGAGACTGGCGAAGGACGAGGTGACGATGCGCGTCGGGAATGGCTCCAGGGTCGATGTGATCGCCGTCGGCACGCTGCCTCTACATTTACCTACGGGATTAGTTTTAAACCTCAATAATTGTTATTTAGTGCCAAGTTTGAGCATGAACATTGTATCTGGATCTCGTTTAATACGAGATGGCTACTCATTTAAGTCTGAGAATAATGGTTGTTCGATTTATATGAGAGATATGTTTTATGGTCATGCTCCGATGGTCAATGGTTTATTCTTGATGAATCTCGAGCGTAATATTACACATGTTCATAGTGTGGATGCCAAAAGATGTAAAGTTGATAACGATAGTCCCACATACTTGTGGCACTGCCGCCTTGGTCACATTGGTGTCAAGCGCATGAAGAAGCTCCATGCTGATGGACTTTTAGAGTCTCTTGATTATGAATCATTTGACACATGCGAACCTTGCCTCTTAGGCAAAATGACCAAGACTCCGTTCTCCGGAACAATGGAGCGAGCAACCAACTTGTTGGAAATCATACATACCGATGTGTGCGGTCCAATGAGCGTTGAGGCTCGCGGAGGATATCGTTATGTTCTCACTCTCACTGACGACTTGAGTAGATATGGGTATGTCTACTTAATGAAACACAAGTCTGAGACCTTTGAAAAGTTCAAGGAATTTCAGAGTGAGGTAGAGAATCAACATGACCGTAAGATAAAGTTCCTACGATCAGATCGTGGGGGCGAATACTTAAGTCACGAATTTGGTACACACTTAAGAAAATGTGGAATCGTTTCACAACTCACGCCGCCTGGAACACCTCAGCGAAACGGTGTGTCCGAACGTCGTAATCGCACTCTATTGGATATGGTGCGGTCTATGATGTCTCTTACCGATTTACCGCTATCATTTTGGGGATACGCTCTAGAGACAGCTACATTCACTTTAAATAGGGCACCGTCTAAATCCGTTGAGACGACACCGTATGAATTATGGTTTGGGAAGAAACCTAAGCTGTCGTTTCTAAAAGTTTGGGGATGCGATGCTTATGTCAAGAAACTTCAACCTGAAAAGCTCGAACCCAAGTCGGAAAAATGCGTATTCATAGGATACCCTAAGGAAACTGTCGGGTATACCTTCTACTTAAGATCCGAAGGCAAGATCTTTGTTGCCAAGAACGGATGCTTTCTGGAGAAAGAGTTTCTCTCGAAAGAAGTAAGTGGGAGGAAAGTAGAACTCGATGAAGTACTACCTCTCGAACGGGAAAGTGGTGCAGCGCAGGAAACCATTCCTGTAATGCCCACACCAACTGAAGAGGAAAATGTTGATGATGATCAAGGTACTTCAGATCTAGTTGCTACTGAATTTCGAAGGTCCACAAGGACACGTTCTGCACCAGAGTGGTACGGCAACCCTGTCATGGAAATCATGTTGCTGGACAACAATGAACCTTCGAACTATGAAGAAGCAATGGCGGGCCCGGATTCCAACAAATGGCTTGAGGCCATGAAATCCGAGATAGGATCCATGTATGAAAACAAAGTATGGACTTTGACAGACTTGCCCGATGATCGGCGAGCGATAGAAAATAAATGGATTTTTAAGAAGAAGACGGACGCGGATGGTAATGTTACCATCTATAAAGCTCGACTTGTCGCTAAGGGTTATCGACAAGTTCAAGGGATTGACTACGACGAGACATTCTCTCCCGTGGCGAAGCTTAAGTCCGTCCGAATCATGTTAGCAATTGCCGCATACTATGATTATGAGATATGGCAGATGGACGTCAAAACGGCATTCCTTAATGGACATCTTAAGGAAGAGCTGTATATGATGCAGCCGGAAGGTTTTGTCGTTCCTCAGAACGCTAACAAAGTATGCAAGCTCCAGCGATCCATTTATGGACTGGTGCAAGCATCTCGGAGTTGGAACATTCGCTTTGATGAGATGATCAAAGCGTTTGGGTTTACGCAGACTTATGGAGAAGCCTGCGTTTACAAGAAAGTGAGTGGGAGCTCTGTAGCATTTCTCCTATTATATGTAGATGACATACTCTTGATGGGAAATGATACGAAACTCCTGGACAGCATTAAGGCCTACTTGAACAAGTGTTTTTCAATGAAGGACCTTGGAGAAGCTGCTTATATATTAGGCATCAAGATCTATAGAGATAGATCGAGACGCCTCATAGGTCTTTCACAAAGCACATACCTTGATAAGATTTTGAAGAGGTTCAAAATGGATCAGTCCAAGAAGGGGTTCTTGCCTATGTTACAAGGTGTGAGATTGAGCTTGGCTCAGTCACCGACCACGGCAAAAGATAAAGAAGAGATGAGTGTCATCCCCTATGCTTCAGCCATAGGATCTATTATGTATGCCATGCTGTGTACCAGACCCGATGTAAACCTTGCCGTAAGTTTGGTTGCAAGATACCAAAGTAACCCCGGCAAGGAACACTGGACAGCGGTCAAGAATATCCTGAAGTACCTGAAAAGGACAAAGGACATGTTTCTCGTTTATGGAGGAGATGAAGAGCTCGTCGTAAAGGGTTACGTCGACGCTAGCTTCGACTCAGATCTGGATGACTCTAAGTCACAAACCGGATACGTGTATATGTTGAATGGTGGAGCAGTAAGCTGGTGCAGCTGCAAGCAGAGCGTCGTGGCGGGATCTACATGTGAAGCGGAGTACATGGCAGCCTCGGAGGCAGCGCATGAAGCGATTTGGATGAAGGAGTTCATCACCGACCTAGGAGTCATACCCAATGCGTCGGGGCCGATCAAACTCTTCTGTGACAACACTGGAGCTATTGCCCTTGCCAAGGAGCCCAGGTTTCACAAGAAGACCAGGCACATCAAGCGTCGTTTCAACTCCATCCGTGAAAATGTTCAAGATGGAGACATAGAGATTTGCAAAGTGCACACGGATCTGAATGTCGCAGATCCGTTGACTAAACCTCTCTCGCGTGCAAAACATGATCAACACCAGAACTCTATGGGTGTTCGATTCATCACAATGTAACTAGATTGGTGACTCTAGTGCAAGTGGGAGACTGTTGGAAATATGCCCTAGAGGCAATAATAAAAGGATTATTATATTTCAATGTTCATGATAATTGTCTTTTGTTCATGCTATAACTGTATTATCCGGAAATCGTAATACACGTGTGAACACTTAGACCCAATGAGTCCCTAGTGAGCCTCTAGTTGACTAGCTCGTTATGATCAATAGATAGTCATGGTTTCCTGACTATGGACATAGGATGTCGTTGATAACGGGATCACATCATTAGGAGAATGATGTGATGGACAAGACCCAATCATAAGCATAGCATAAAAGATCGTATAGTTCGTTTGCTAGAAGCTTTGCCAATGTCAAGTATCTATTCCTTCGACCATGAGATCGTGTAACTCCCGGTTACCGTAGGAGTGCCTTGGGTGTATCAAACGTCACAACGTAACTGGGTGACTATAAAGGTGCATTACAGGTATCTCCGAAAGTATCTGTTGGGTTGACACGGATCGAGACTGGGATTTGTCACTCCGTATAACGGAGAGGTATCTCTGGGCCCACTCGGTAATGCATCATCATAATGAGCTCAATGTGACCAAGGTGTTGGCCACGGGATCATGCATTACGGTACGAGTAAAGTGACTTGCCGGGTAACGAGACTGAACAAGGTATTGGGATACCGACGATCGAGTCTCGGGCAAGTAACGTACCGATTGACAAAGGGAATTGTATACAGGGTTTGATCGAATCCTCGACATCGTGGTTCAACCGATGAAATCATCGAGGAGCATGTGGGAGCCAACATGGATATCCAGACCCCGCTGTTGGTTATTGCCCGAGAGTCGTCTCGGTCATGTCTGCGTGTCTCCCGAACCCGTAGGGTCTACACACTTAAGGTTCGGTGACGCTAGGGTTAGTAGGAAGTCAAGTATGTGACTACCGAATGATGTTCGGAGTCCCGGATGAGATCCCGGACGTCACGAGGAGTTCCGGAATGGTCCGGAGGTAAAGATTCATATATGGGAAGTCCTGTTTCGGGCATCGGGACAAGTTTCGGGGTTATCGGTATTGTACCGGGACCACCGGAGGGGTCCCGGGGGCCCACCGGGTGGGGCCACCTGCCCCGGGGGGCCACATGGGCTGTAGGGGGTGCGCCTTGGCCTGCATGGGCCAAGGGCACCAGCCCCACATAGGCCCATGCGCCTAGGGTTCAAGGGGGCAAGAGTCCTAGGAGGGGAAGGCACCTCCTAGGTGCCTTGGGGGGGAGGGAAACCCCCCTTGGCCGCCGCCCCCCTAGGAGATTGGATCTCCTAGGGCCGGCCACCCCCCCCTTGGCCCTCCTATATATAGTGGGGGAGAGGAGGGACTTCATACCTTGAGTCCTTGGCCTTTGGTTGCCTCCTTCTCCCTCCCCAACACCTCTCCTCCTTCGTTGTGTGCTCGGCGAAGCCCTGTCGGAGTACTGCTTCTCCACCATCACCACGCCGTCGTGCTGCCGGTGGAGCTGTCTTCCTCAACCTCTCCTTCCCCCTTGCTGGATCAAGAAGGAGGAGACGTCGCTCGTCCCGTACGTGTGTTGAACACGGAGGTGCTGTCCGTTCAGCACTTGGCATCGGTGATCTGAATCACGTTCGTGTACGACTCCATCATCACCTTGCAAGCTTCCGCACGCGATCTACAAGTGGTATGTAGATGCAAGCTCTCTCCCATGACTCGTTGCTTAGATGAACTCATAGATGGATCTTGGTGAAGCCGTAGGAAAAATTTTAATTTTCTGCAACGTTCCCCAACAGCTAGCTGGACTATTTTTTTTCCAGTGCCTCAACGACGAGTGACCCGGCATTCTGGCAAGCTGCAGCGCTGCACATCCACTCCAGGAGGATGCTTTCTCCCAAACCGACCGTGCGAGTGGGCAGTCCCAGAAGAGGTGCGTAGAGCATTCTAGATTTCTGAGACAGAGGGTGCAGAAATAGCTGTTTGGCCAGCCGCGCCGCTGCAGGCGATCATTGCACCAAAGCCGGTCATGGAGAAGCAGCCATGCAAAAATCTTGACGGTTCCAGGGGCCCAAACCTTCCATATTGCCGCCTTGATTCCTTGATCAGGAGCTTCGGCAGCTTGCAGTTTGTAAGCAGCACTGGCAGTGTATATGTTTCCTCCCCCCGCAACCCAGGTGATCGAGTCTTCCTCCGTTGTTAGAGCGACGTTGGCCCTGCGAATCTTTCTCCACAACTGCAGATACTGAACCACCATTTCGCCCGTATTGCCGTGCTGCAGGTCGTGAATCCATTTGTCATTTATCAGGGCCTCTTGAACTGTTCTGCTCTTTCCACGTGAGTGCTGGAAGAGTGTTGGGAACTCTTGGCACAGGGTCATCGATCCCAACCACGAGCTTGTCCAAAAACTGGATGTTCTTCCGTTTCCCAGCTGCACTGAGGTGGCCGCTGCAAAGAGCATGCAATCGTTGTGATCGCATGGGACGGGAAAACTCATCCAAGGCCTATGCTGTTGCTGCCATGAAAGCCAGAGCCACCGCATCCGCAGGGCCGTGCCGAAATGATAGAGATCCAGGATGCCGAGCCCTCCCTTGTCCACCGGCCGGCACACCTTATCCCAGGCCACCTTGCATTTGGCTCCGGTGATTTTCTCGTCCTGCGCCCAGAGGAACTGCCTGCGAGCCTTGTCCACTTCTCTTAAGATTTTCTTTGGGACTTTGAGGACGGTCAAGGCGAATACTGGTAGTGCAGTTAGCACCGCACGCACGAGGACTCGCCTGCCCGCCATGCTCATGAGCCGGCCCTTCCATCCCGCCAGCCTAGTGCGGATTCGGTCGATTATGAATTGGAAATGCACCAGCCGCAATCTTCTCAAGGATATGGGCAGGCCAAGGTAGGTTGTTGGAAAGGAGGTTTGTTGTCCTCCAAAACTAGCAAGCACCTCGGACAGTTGAATGTCATTGCAGTTTATAGGAATTACCGAAGACTTAGCCTGGTTCAGTTTCAGCCCCGTGCAGTCGCCAAATTTTTTCAGTAAAATAGCAGCATCTCCACTTCTTCCTTCTCTGCATTTGCAAAGATCACCGCATCATCGGCGTATAGGCTGGCTCTCATGCTGATCCCCCGACCTGGCAGTGGTGCCATTGCTCCCTCCGCTGCAGCGGCCGCGAGCAGGTGGTGCAACGGGTCGATGGCCATGATGAACAGCAGCGGAGAGAGGGGATCACCTTGCCTGAAACCACACCCGTGGATTATTTGCGGCCCTGGGACTCCGTTTAGCATGCATGATGACGAAGCCGAAGATAGCAGCAGCGCGATCCAGTCACGCCATCTTGAGGGGAAGCCCATCCGCTCCATCAGCTCAAACAAGGACTCCCAGGAAACTGAGTTGAAGGCCTTTGCTATGTCCAACTTGAAAAACAGCACCTTCTTCTTCATGCGCTGCAACATTTTTACTGAACTTTGAACATATTGGAAGCTGTCGTGGATGCACTTTCCTTTTTGGAATCCCGTCTGCGCTGGAGAGATGACCTCACAGAGTGCCCCGGACAGTCTGGATGAGAGCACCTTCGAGATTAGTTTTGCAATTGAGTGTATGAGGCTGATCGGCCGAAAGTGACCCACTTTAGAAGCTCCATTCTTCTTGGGCAGGAGCACTATGAGGGCAGTGTTGAGACTTGCAAAGTTTTGCCCTGAGAGGTGATAGAATTTTTGAAAAACGGCCATGATGTCCTCTTCGATTATATGCCAGCAAGATCTGAAAAAATGTCCATTGAAGCCATCTGGACCCGGAGCTTTATCTGCTGGGGAGTCAATTATCGCTGCCCAAACTTCAGCATGCGAGAAGGGAGCGTCCAAACCCTGCGGGTTTATCCTCGGGACGTTTATCCTGTCCCAGCTCAGAGTTGTTTGGCGCGGTTCCCGCTGGCCCAGGCTGCTTTGGAAATGATAATGGGTCAATTTCTCTTTGTCCTCATGCTCGTAGGCCATTGTGTTGCCATTAGCAAGAGAGTGGATGTGATTTTTCCTGCTTCTTGCTCTCATTTTAGCGTGGAAAAACTTTGTGCTCGCATCCCCAACACGCAGCCACGTGATCCTTGAAGCTTGCCTCCTCCGTGCTCTCTTGATGGCTGCCAACCCTAGGACCTTGAGATTCAGTTGCTTTCTTAGGTTGATATCGGCTGTCGACAGTCTTCTGCTCTCCTGGGCTAGATCAAACAAACGGATGACTTCGTTTGCTATATGAAACTGCATGGTTGCCCTCCCAAAAGTGGCTCTGCTCCATATCTTCAGGTCCGCTACCGTCCTCTCAAGCTTCTTCTTCACCCTGACAAAAGGGCAGTCATGGTGTACTGGATGTTGCCACGCTCGTAGAACTGTTTCTGTGAAGCGGGGGAAGCGCGGCCAGAAGCTCTCAAACCTGAACCGCGCCTGTCTGCATGGCTTGCTTGCGGCTGTCAGGTAGAGCGGGCAATGGTCTAAAAACGATGTAGAAGCAGCCACTAAAATGTGATCAGGGTGCATTTCTTCCCAGTGCTCGTTGCAGAAAACTTTGTCGATGCTGCACAGTGTTGGCACTTCTCTTTCATTGCTCCAAATGAAATGACGATTTTTGCATTTTATCTCCCTCAGCCCAGCTTGATCTATGGCCCTTCTGAACTTTCCGATCATTCTTCTGTTTATATTAGCATTGTTCTTGTCTGCAGCCTGGTAGATCATGTTAAAATCTCCGTTGATCATCCAAGGTTCTGCCGTGGATGGAGCTGTCGCCGTGATTTCAGCCAAGAAGCTATCCTTCTGGGCGTCATCTGTTGGGCCATACACCGTGGTGATCCAGAAGTGCAGCCCTGAGTGAAGTTCGAGGACCCTAGCCGTAATGAAAAGTCAATCTCGCTCCTTCCTCATTACGTGTTGGGCTGGGTGAGTTTTGGAGCGAGGGATAGGATTTCTGGAGCTTGTGAGCGGGGCGGCACAACGCTTTCTTGTTTTCAACATCCGCATGGTGGCCTTGGTTAGTTTAGGAAATCGATGGTGGGCTGCTGATCCGCGTTCTGTGCCTCCTTCTTGAGTATCCGCATCATCTTCCTTTGTTGTGGTGTGTACTCAGCGAGGGGCAATTGTTTTGGGGATGGATTCGCGAGCGGCGCCTCTGTTTGCTCTCTGCATAATTTTTGTCCGATCTGGTCCATAGTTTGCACTTTTTCCCTCTGTTTACAGATCCCATTTGTTGTTTCTATGATTGTTAGTTTTTTGCTACTCTGTGGCTCGTTGAGAGGAGTTATGGGAGTTTTCATGTAGGGTTTGATCGGCTTGTTCGATGTGCGTCTGTTGCTTACTAGGTTATTGCAGATTTGGCATTTGATTGGGACGACTGTTAATTAATTTTTGTTGTGTGTTTGAGCGGGCTCGCCTTTTGGAGATGATGGTGTGGATGTTGTTCTTATGTGGGGTAGGTGGTCGGTTAGGACTTTCAAGTTGTACCATGCATTGTTGTTTCTCAAGTTAATTGCATTGCATATTCATGTTCAGACAGGTTACTGTTTGAGTGATTATTTTGTTAACAAATCTTGATTTTGTTGAGGTGATGTTCATGGCCAACAAAATATGGGCTTGGCCATTAGGTGTTGTTCGTGTGGGAGAGAAAGCTTTAATCTTGTGTTCTAATCATAACGTAATTGGCTAATTTGTGAGTGCTATACTTAGAAATCTTTAAGGTTTAGGATAGAAGAGGTTGTTTCTTTTCGTGTGCTCGGTTGTGATAAAAGAAGATGTGATCAAAGTATTGTGATGTTTTGTTTGTTACATCTTTAGATTATTGAGGTGCTATGTATTGTTTACCATTATGGTTTCCCCTATTGTAATAGTTCTCTTATGGTTCTCCTGTTGAATGTGTTAAAACTCTAGTACGTGATCACATTGGAACATGCATCCATACGATGACCTAGAATTTATTGTCAGGAAGTAATGTCATTGGAGTTTCCATGGATAAATTAGTGTTTTGCACCATGTCAGCACCGACTCACACTGGTTCCACACATGTTCTTTCACATGACAGTAGTATTATGTAGGTATTTTGGTAGACTACCTTCTCTCCTAGGGATGAGGGTGCGTGTGAGATTTCATCTATGTAGTGATTTAGAAAATTAAATTGAATTAAGGAAGCTCACAACTGATTGAGAAAATCAAACTAAACTAAAAGAAAATTAAGAGTGGATTGATAACTTTTTATGTATTTATTTGCATATCCTTATAATCTAGGTATTGCTAAATTTGATTTTTGAACCTTATCATGTATTCTTTTGTTGAATTTAGAGGTGGGGAAATTAAAATGTTTCTATAAGGGATGTTCGGATCCCACCTTTTAGTAAACAAAACTTCTCGTTTGTAATGCCTTTTTGAGGTTTGTGTAGTTATCCCCCTTTACCTCAATTTTCAAATTTCTACACCTGTCCACAATAGGGTTTAGATTTTCTTTAGAGTGGTAGTTATGCTTAGAAAGTTAGAATCGATATGTAGTCAGGAGTTTAGAAAATATACATGTGTATCGAAGAAGAGTATGCCAAGGAATTGTTTAAAAAGTGTGATGGGCATATTTATATCAAAGATTACATGTCCCAAAATGGCCTTGTTAGAGCAACATCAAGAATGTCAATCTATCAACAATGCCCTTGTAGACTAGCAGGAAAAATTTGAAGCTGTCAAGAATGCCACGGAAGAGAAAATTTTGGACTTTGAGAAGAGACAAAAAGATATTGATGGGATGCTTTATTTCATCATCAGGACGTTGTTAAAAGCATCCCCTATCATCCTCTAAAAACAACCTATCATACTGGTGCATTGTTTGATGGTCATGAAACTGCATCATGTGTCTTATTTTTTTTGTGGGATTCTCTGTCCCATGGTTGATAAGTAATGTCTCATATAGTTCGTGTGTCAATTTCTAGGTTATCTTTTAATAAAAGTTGTGATAGCTATTTTGCATTAAAATTCTAATTTTGCACAAATTCATATTAAAAAATAAAAAAATTAATTCTATTCAAATTTGTGTGCAAATTGTAATAAAAAATAGACGACATCTACAAACTATGAAGGTAATGCATGTCATCACTAGTGGACCTACATGTAAGAAACCATGTCACCCACATTAGGGCCCACCTGTGTAAGCAGCCACACCAGCATCTCTCTGTCTCTTGGTCCATATGTCAATAACGTTGACTGGCCAAACCTAACGAACATAGTTGTTAGTGAAGGCCCACTATCACCAAAAAATACTAGTGGACTCGCATGTAAGCAGCCAAGTCAGCATCTACTGGGCCCATATGTTAGAATCGTCCGCCGGTCAGACCCAGCGCACCGACTTAGTGATATATTATCATCACCAAAAGTGGTAGAGATAAATCGGCCGAACCAAGATGACAATACTAGCCGTCACCCACAATGCACCTTCATGACAAACTCATAACCTTCACCTAAGCTACAATCTTAGGTGACAAAAAAAGAGGCATTGTTAGGAAATTTTTTTTGTGACGGCGCTTCTCTGATGGCCTGGGTGATGGTCGAAAACCATCACTAGCACATTTCTGGTGACCAAAATCGGTTTTACGTCACACAAGTGGCACATCACAAACAAACATCATTTTGTAGACAAATCATTCATGCAATAGAAATTAAAAGACCAAACCTTGACAAGGTTTATCTGGATTATGAGAAGGCACGATCAATCGAACATCAACAATAGTCAATTGAATCCTCTAGGAGTCAGAAAAAAACCTACTCAAGCATTAGGGATGAGACCACATGCATTTCATCAAATAGACCACACAAAAGGACCAAAGAAATATTTGCGAGATGGAGGGAGTGAAGAAAAGGGCCGCAGAAGGAAGAAAAATGATATGGTGAAGCTGGCGGGCTAAAGGGAATGACACCATGTTGGCAAATGAAACGATAAAACCCACCACACGAAGTGGCACACGCGTACATGAACCCAGTAGCAGGGATTAAAAGGAAGGTAAAAGAAGCGTCAGTGCCCACCCATCCGTTCATGTAAAGGAAACCAAGTTCAAATTCGGCACAAAGAATACCAGGCATCACATAAGAACACTGTCCAACAGAGAAAAGGCACCAGCTGACATAGATATAAATAGCTCGAAGGACCATTGATGAGTGTTGTTTTTACGCTCATCACACCATAGTTTAAACCGTTTGATTTCATAAAAACCGAGATACCTGCTTTGGTATTACTACCAATCACTAATGAATGCAAAGTATTTCAAAATCCTCTCTTTATTTTGTTTCCATATGAAAATGGGCTAAACATGGACCAAATCAAGCATATATATGGAAAGGAGCAAATTGGAGATAAGATAGATCAAGTGGGAGGCACACCAGAGCGCAAGACGGCGTCTGGTACGAGCGCAAGCGCTTGTACCATGCACATCCGGCTCCATGGGTCCAACCTGACAACTATTATAAAGGGGCCTTTTCATATTCATAGCAGAGCAACCACTAGAACCTAATCTCTGCACCAGAAGCCATTCTTCAACCCTAGCCTCCACCATTAGCCACCACTATCACCATCACCATCATCGCAGCAAACCATCTCCAAGTTAGTCATACTTGTAATCTTGTATCGCATCCGACAACCATTGTAAGACATATTATCAATAAAGCATTCATCTTGACGTGTTCTTCAATGATTTCTTCTCGCAATCCAGTCACCGTGTGTGAGTAACTTGATAAAGGTCATGGGTTGAGGCATAGTCTTGCAACCTGATGTTTTTGTTTGAGGGATCGATGGAATGAATTTAAACTAACATCATGCATGTGTGAAATAAAATTGCATCGTAGTTGTCCCTTGGCTCTCTTGTGTTCTTTGTCCCTGCAGGTACCCAGGATCATGGAGTTCGATCCGCGAGGAGGCTAAGGGCAAGGCGAATGTGAAGCGCTATTCTGAACACCAATGACAGAATGGTTTAGTATGGTAGCGTGGATCGGATCTCTGGGGATACATGAGGTGTAGTCATTAAACACCCAATGCTTTTGTCTGATTTATCCTAATAATCAAGGTAATCTCGTGCCACGGAAAGGTATACAGTTGGAAAACTGACTCTTGATGCAGGGCGCATTCCGATCAAGATATAATTTGGACACATCCGCACTTAGATATGTTGCAAGCACATCTTAACTGTTGCCTTCCAGAGCACAAATTAAGATCATATTGATCCCGATCATAAAAATATGGTTACAAGAATCAAGTCATCATACCCATGACTACTTTTTATTACAAGTGTTCTTCGTTCTAACTTGATTACGGTCTAGTATAAAAACTGCAATTTAATTCCCTCACAAAAGCTTGGTAGAAACCCTTGTCACAAGTGCACGCCCTCTCATGGGTTTAATAACTCAGGGTCACTCCTTGGGGAAAGAGGTTGGGAACCTTTCTGGTATCCATTACCTATTCACCAAAGGTATTCATCAACCACCCCCGCCTGCCACGGGACCTCTTCGTATACCAGAAGTGAACGTTGGTCTTCGCTCCTCAACCACTCCTAGCATGTGGCAAACACGTCAGATAACCAACTGAAAATAAAACCCAGACACAAACAGACACGCAAGACAGAAAGGATAACACTGGGTACTAATGGCTTGATATTTTGTCACTTTTATAAGAGGGCTTTGATATGTTTTTCACAGGGTTTTAGATATTTCTCGCGTCTTTCTAACACTAATCCTTCAAGAAAGAAGAAAGCTTGTTGTTACTATTGATGTGCAGGAATGAACATATGGAAGAAAACCAATCAACATCTTATCAAATGAAGTCATTTGGAGCTACTTCCATTTTGGGCGAAAATTCAACAGAGCAACCAAAGCGTTTATGATGCATGGTCCGAGTGCTCCCGCTCATACCTATGGTCATACCACGTGGTGCAAACACCACTTCATCAACACTAGCAATGGAGCGCTCGTACCAATGGTTGCACCATGTGGCGCCAACACCAATTCACAACCATACTAATGGTCCATTGGGTTTGTCTTGTAGTCAACTATGAGCACTTGTTTTTGTTGTACTGACCGATCTCAATTAATGTAGTTATTTATTGAATACATTTATTCATCCAGACACATCCAGGCTGGATACATGTAACATATTAATTCACACTATTAATAAAGATCGAGGCATTTGTAGCATATATCTCATTAATTATATGTTTAGTATATATTTCTGAGATATTTAGAGTGTATATTAGTCCATTATGATGTGTATCAAAGCACCAACCCAATTTAGCCAATATTTACTTCTATGTTTATTTTTCACATGTCCAAGTTCCACCTCTGAATTTTAACATTTGCAAGCATATACTTACCGTACAATTTCACAAAGGACTTATCATCGAATAGTGAAACAAAAAAAAGCTTCTGTCAAAGATTTCCTTTTCTTGTTTTCAATCCCCATTCACATCCAAAGGAATCAAAAACCAGAAAAGGACCAAACAAAAACAAAATAGAGGAAGCATGTAATTTGAGGAGAAATATTTATTAATACTCATACATTGATGGATCTTCCACCGCACAACCGGCCACATTCCCTAGGAATTACTCAACATAAACTTAACCTATCACATATCATAAAAGCGGAATCCAGTCAACATAGAGGCCTAGGAACTAAATCAACATTTCTCCTTTGATTACCAGATACGAAACATCCATCTATCGGCCTTGAGATGGGACATGGTAACCTGCGAAAATATTAGAAAACAAAAGCATGTCATGCATAGTTTATGACAAGTATTAGCGGTACATAATACATGGCTCAAAATATAACACTTACTGCCACAGTCAGAGCCAGGTTTGAGTGGATTCTTGCAGTAATCAGCGACGTACACAACCTTATCCATGCATACCACCTTCTCGATCTCCTTGGTGACCTTGGAGCACAGGCACGGTGAATTGACCTTCTGAACCACACTACAACATGCACTCGAAGGAGTTATCTTTGGGCTCGCGGGAAACATCACATATTGTTTGCACTCCCGGATTAGCCCTTTTAGGTCGATGGTACAATCTTCAGCCGTCACAACAAGAACAAAGGCAAGAACCAAGAGCAAACCAAAGTGTTTTGCCATAACTACTACTACTAGTAATCGGTTGGCTACCTCTCTCTTAGATGTTAAGTCTAGAGTTGTGTTCTTTGGTGTGGTTGTCCTCTGTTGGATGCTTGGGTTTATATAGGCGCATGGATGGGAATGAATTCACCCGAGGGAAAATAATTACTTCAATCAAGGTGTGTGGGTGGTGATTGACAAGTGTCACGACTTCTGTTTCTCATGTAGACAGATGTACACACATGCGTTTGTTGCACTGACAAGTGTCAACACCTGGTTCCTATGTAGACGCGTGTCTACACTTCTGTTGCTTTGTTGAGTTGCATATATATTCCAAAATATAATGTTTTCTAAGAAATTTCAACCGTCCATTCTGTTTGTCTTATAGTCAACTGCGAGCACTTATGTTTGTTGTACTGACCCATCTCAACAAATGCGGCTATTTAATGATTACATCCATGCACAGCCAGGTTGGATACATGTATGATGTATCATATTAATGCAAATATGCATACAGATCGAGGCATTTGCAGCATATATTTCACTGATTATATGTTTAGTATATATTTGTGAGATAATTATGAGACCAATTATTATGATGTGTATTGAAGCATCAATCCATTTCAACAAATATTGACCTAAATGATAAGTGACACACGTCAGGTGTGTGGCACTCCGGCACTGACATTATTCGATAGCAATTCCAGTCATGCAAAGATGACAAATTTCAGTAACACACGACAAGTTTCGGTCGAAAAATAAACTAAAGCACAAAGTTGCCATGCTTGCCAAATAAATCGCCATCCTCGCGTAGCTAAATTTACCATAAAAAACGTTCGAAGTTGGCATGTGCTCGTATCTTACGTGTGGTACTTACCAGAGTCCAATATTTACTTCTACAGTGGAGTACATATATATTTGTATTTCTGACTCATCTGGGCAGTGAGATTAGCATTTCTCGTCGTGTGTACGCAATGGTAATATTTGGTGTTAGGTTTTTCAGGTCTATTCAAGGATTCAAGGGCAACGACTGTGGCTTCAGGGCGCTGGTCTTTAGGGGTACATGCACGCAGACTTTCCAGCTGTTATTGACAAGGTCAGGCCGGCTTCGGTATGAGAGCAGCGACAGCGGCGCATCGGTGGCTCGTTTTGGCGGCGCAATGGTCATTCGGCGGTTCATGGACCTCGATGCAATTTTTATTATGTTTCTGGTGTTTTGTACTTCCCATGAATCTTTATAACAGATTTGATCCTCTTCAAAAAAACAAACGTCCACAAAATTAACTGTCTTTTAAAGAAACGCAAGTACACGTACATAGCCAACTGTTTTTTTTTTAACTGGCAATCATACATTTGCCGTCAACTTTATTTATACTTATCATAAAGTATCTGGATTTATCTAGTGGATAATCCAGCAACTTATCTCTCAGCAAATATGCAAGTCACAAGCACTAGTACAATGGTGAAAGCTGAAAATAGCATCTGCGGTCTTCGTGATCATCCAAACAGAAGATTGCTGCACTACACGATCAGACCAGGAACGGGGTAGCCTGCAAAACAACAGAAAAAAGCAACCATAATAAAACATACATTGGCATTCCCTTTGTCCAACTTTCAGAAATTTTTAGTTGATCCAACATATGTTTGGAAAATTTGGAAACTGCTCATAACCTGCATATGATCTAACACTTACTTCCGCAGTTGGAGCCAGGCTGCAAGGGCCTCTTGCAGTACTTGGCGACGAACACGACCTTGTCCATGCAGACGATCTTCTCGACCGCCGGGGTGACCTTGCCGCACAGGCACGGCATGTCCGCCCTCTGGATCACGGCGCAGCAGGCCGGCGACGGCGGTATCTTCGGCTCGGCCGGGAACATGACGTAGTTCTGGCAGTTGGCAACCAGGTCCTGCAGGTCGCTGTTGCAGTCGCCCGCGTCCGCCGCCATCGGGGCCATCATCGGCGCCATATCTGCCGCCATCGGCGCCATCATCGGCGTCATATCTGCCGCCATCGGGGCCATCATCGGCGCCATATCTGCCGCCATAGGGGCCATCATCGGCGCCATATCTGCCGCCATCGGGGCCATCATCGGCGCCATATCTGCTGCCACGGCCATGGCGAAGGCGAGCAGAACCAAGCACACAGCAAAGAGCCTTGCCATGGTAAGAAGTTTCAGTTCCTACGTATGCGTGCGGTAGCTGTTGCTGTGTAAAGACTGGGTGGCTGGCTGGCTGGGTGGCTCTTGTAGCTTCGTGTGTGGGTTTGACATGGCATGGCTGGGTTTATATATGTAGGGATCTTGGTTTGGTAAAGGACGGGTGCTTTGGATTTACACATGGTTTAGTGTTTTTAATGGCCCAGCTCATGTTCACACATGCCTTGGTTTTGCCAAGCTCAAGCGCACCGTCAATATATTTGACAAAACTAAATTGGAGATTACTACGGCGCGACGGCCGTAACAGGTCGCACGTTAGCCCTGACATCATCATCACCTTCAAGCATGCTGCATCACCACTCTATCGGACGGTGCAGGGTAGGGTCGTGCCGTGGCATGTTGCGGTGAACGTCCGCGCTATACATTCTGTTTCTTAGTAGATGAAGAACATCCATGTGCAAGGAAGCACCTTCTACCAAAATCTGCAGTTCTCTTAACTGACACCAACTTGCTTTTACGTTTTCCGTGCATGATCACCAAGGCAGTAACTAAAGCCAAAACGTTGCCAGAGCGAGATGACAGCATATCCTGAACATTTACGGGGCGCGGCGCCTAGTAACACCTTCAGTAAAGTTTTCAGGTGTTGGTTTCCTTTCAATTTTCCCAACACAGAACAAGAGAACTTCACTGGTACTATGTTAAATATGCTGTGCTTATTCCCGCAATAAAAAAATTATGTGCTTAGATATCGCACATTGGCTCAGCACACTGCACACTTGATATCTAGACAAAGTGACAAACTTGGCAGCAGCACTCTCAATGGCATTTCGATGGCGATCGATTCATCGTTTAATGATTTGTGAATCTGTGACCGCTGCATACGGCGGATGCACCAAGCCATCAATACAAAATTGCCTACACATCACGTCTATCTCAAAAAACTTCTGATATCTAAACCCAATCAGCCAAAATTTCAAGAGTAAGTTTGTGTCTATGGATCGGACGTCTGGTTTTAATCTTTTTTACTATCCCCTTGTACATTGACAAGGGAAATATCAAGTTCCTACATACTCTCTCCGTCCCATAATATAGTCTACATTGGGCTTGGGCGAACCAACCTGTGGTTGGATGGTTAGGAGGACAGTGGTATCCCCTGTCCACCAGGATTCAAGTCCTGATGCTCTCATTTATTTCTGGATTTATTTCAGAATTTCTGGCAATACGCGTTTAGTGAGAGACGTTCTCGTCGAATACGGGGTGCTTTTGGTGACTTCGTCAATCTCAAAATAATATGAACGCTCAGTTTTTTGAAGGTGCTTATAGTGTGCGTGTTTGTGTTCATAGGGATAAGTGTATGTGCGTATATGAGCGCATGTGTCTGTACTGTGTTAAAAAAAATAGTCCGCATTGATTTTCTTAAAATTAGATCTTCATGATTTTTTACCAAGTTTTAAGAAAAAAATTATCAGTATCTATAAATATCAAATAAACGCTACTGGAAAAGGCCTTATAGGTGAACTCACCACAGCTAGTTAGGAGAAGCAGCAATGGCGGGTAACAAAACACGACCGCCAAAGCTAGGGGCCCTCCAGTGACGGGCGGAATACTTCACCCGCCACAAAAAAGCACTGTTGTGGCCATGTTATGAATGTTTTTTGTGGCGAGCGGCTAGACTTACCCGCCACAGTTGTTACTCCCGCCGCAACTAAAAGCCTCCAACCGGTTATATATTTTTGCATTAATCCATATACTAACTGTGGTGGGCAGCTGGCCGTGTCCGCCACACGTAGGTTAGCGACAGACTGTCCAAATTCAATTCACGGATTGCCGCCCGCCACCCCCAAATTAGCACTGGCGGGTGGAATGGAGTGCCCGTCGCACGTTATGAGCACTATCTGCACCCGTGCGCCCCCTCCACCTCCCCTACCCCACTCTCACTCTCTCCCCCATCTCGCTCTCGTCGTCGTGCTCGCCCTCCACCGCGGCGATGTCGCCGTCCGCTGCCGTCGTCGTCCTCGCTCCCCATCGTGTCGCCCTTGCCCTCGATCTGTCGCCCCATCTCCCTCCACTCCAGGAGGTATAAGGTCGCCATCCCCGCTTGTATTTCTGGTCGTCCACGTCGCCACCCGCGGCCGCGGCCGCCACGCACACGGATAGCCGCGGCAACAGCCACGTTCGACTAGGGTTAGGGTTAGGGGTTTCATCATTGTAGTTTTAATTTTTAGTTTCTAGGTACTTGTAGTTTCTAGCTAGTTTTAGTTTGATAGTAGTAGTTTCTAGTTGTATAGTTTTTAATGCACACATTAAAATAAATCATAGTTGTACTTTATAGTTGTAGTTTGATATTTCTAGTTGTAGTTCGATAGTTTTAGTTTATAGTTGTAGCAATCAAAACTGGCCGTATATATGAACTCAACAGCCATATAGTTGTAGTTTATAGTTCTTTATAGGGATTCATACTATAAGCGCTAAAGTTTTGGTGAAATATTGATTTATTTCCGTTTCGCCAAATTTCTAGTTCTTAATGTGCCCATTCTTATGTAGAGGTCATGCCAATTTTTTTGTTTGTTTTTAATTCATATTGTGCTGTAATAGATGCATTCATTTCTTTACAGGGATTCATACTATAAGCGCTAAAGTTTTGGCAAAACCTTGATTTATTTCCATTTCGCCAAATTTCTAGCTCTTAATGTGTCCATTTTTATGCAGAGGACATGCCAATTTTTTTGCCTGTTTTAATTTCATATTATGTTGTTGAAGATTTCTTCAGTTCTTTTGCCATATTTATTTATCTGCATGTTCTAGGTCATTTTTTCCAAAATGGCGGGCAACAGCAGGTACCGTCGTGTTTTCCAGCGGCCCTGGGGGAAGTGGGGCGCCTAAATCCAAAACCCCATCATTTGTAAGGAACAATGGCTCGGCACACGTTCGACTTCGCCGAGGAAGCGGCACGCGCTTACGATGCGAAGGTGCTCGTGTACCAGGGGCGAAGGGCCCAACTCAACTTTCCTCGGGATGCTTGGCGCGCGAGTGAGATAGCGCCTCCTAGCATGATGATAGTCTCCAAGGCCGCAGAGCAGGAGCACCTGAAGGCCGTGGCGCTCATCAGGGCCCATGAACGTCAGAGCATCAATCCCATGGTGGAACGACATCTTCGGGAGGATCCGCAACTGTACTCCATTAACGAGGTGTTGCTGATGACCGCACGCAACTAGAAGGATGTCGAGGATGACCCGATAGATTGGGACGATTTCGCCGAGGAGTCCGACGAGGATGACGATGATGACTTCTCCTCTAACGTTGACTTAGATTAGGAGATGATCACTCCACCGTGCCTAGTCATAGAACTCCGTGCTTATGATGTTTGAACCTTAAATGTAGTACTTATGACACTTGCTACAACATACTATATATGTCTGTGACTTCGTGATAAACCTGCTTATATATATAGTCGTACTACCTAGTTGGTGCAGTGTTGGCAATCTGTGATCGCACCTCATATTGATGACATTTTTAACTTTTGAAGGAGGGGATCATGGTGCTTAAGGTCTGCAATGTCTGCAAAAATCCCTGTAGGGATATTTTATCCCGTGCAATACAATTCAGGCTCTTCTTGAGGGATGGATTCGAAAAATTTGTGTTAACAATGTACATCATTCACTTCTAACCATTTATTGAATTCTTGTACTATGCATATCATTAATTATTAACTGCATTATTCTTATTTGTTACATAGTGTATCCCATGCAACTTAAGGGTCCAATTCAATAATTTAATTGGTGACAGTTTCAACTTTTCGGATAGTCAAGGGCGATCGTACAAAAATGACGTTTGTAAACAAAAGGATAAAAACATCATAGGAGTTGATGGATGGAACAAGTACATTTCAAATAATAAGCTCCGCGGGGGAGAGTACATAGGCTTTTAGTTGAAGAAAGCGGTCAACAAGTTAAGGATTAAGTATTTTTCTGACCAAGATGATGAGCTTGACGAAGATGATGCTGAGGATTCCCAGGATGATGAGGATGAGGATGATGATGAAAGCGAGGATGATGATGATGCTAGTGAGGATGACGATCGCCAGGAGCATGCAGATGAGGATGAGGATGAGGAAGATGATGAGGGTACCGGAGATGATGACTATGATGATCCATACAATTATGCAATTTTCTCTCAAAGAATGAAAGAGCTTAAAGAGGATGAGAAGGTCAATCTCATCGCGACCCTACCATCAAGTGTGCACAACTTGGGGAGGCATTTGTGCACCGTTTTGCCAAAACGAACATCGTGAAGGACACCATGGTATGTTTTGTATCTTTTTTTGTTCATAACACTACATGGCAAGATTTCTAACATTGTGTGCTCTATTTTGCTTTTAATCACGGGGATCATAGAAATTACGTATGAAGATGATTTCTGCCGAGGACATCCCTGCCGCCGCCACGGCTGGAGTATGCCTTGGAGCAGTAGGTCCTGCACCAGCGTTCAATACAAGACAGACACAGACGATCACATATCGTTCTATGAGGTCGGCTAGCGGGAATTCCTGAAGATAAAGAGACGACGACTAACAATTGACACAACAGTGGTCATCACGATAGGGAACAACTTGAACAATAGCTTTCAGATGATGGTTGTTATAGATCTTATTTGGAAATAAGGTCCAGCCAAATATCTCCAAGCCGATGAACACTTAGTTAGTTAAGATGCCAGTGGTACTTTGATGTTGGTTTGTTAACTGGAATAAATTTGAAGTGTTAGTAGTTGTTATGAAGAATACTAATTACGTAGTGAACTTGCATGCCTAAGCTTACAGTGTGTGCTTTATTTGCTTCTACTATTGAATTTATTATATTGGATTTATGCAAAATGCATCCATGGCAGCACAATTGGTGTCGTGGCTGTAAATTTTAATTCACATGAATAAGCTTGTAGTGGCGAGCGCTCTAGTACGCCCGCCATTGCGACATGAATAAATAATGGCGGGCAAAAACGCATCGCCTGCCACTAAAGACACACAACTAGTGGTGGGCAAGCACGCATCGCCCACCGCTGCAGGGCTCTACTAGTGGTGGGCGTGCGCCCGCCACTGATGGGGTACTAGCAGTCGTAGGAGGTCAGTGATGAGCGCCTCCGGCAGCCTGGCCCAGCACTGCTGGCATTTTTGCCTCTGTCACTGCTAGGCATTCCTGTAGTAGTGATAATACCATATGAAAATATATTTCATGAGGAATATACTAATATTGACTTAATATTCTAGGGATGCGTTTAGTTACCTGCATTAGGTCCATCCAATCCCGTGGGTGTAGTTTTGACCTGTTTGGTAGCCTAGATTGCATCAAAATGTTGGCCCACTTGAACCTTAAAGCACCTTCGGCTAGGCCTGTTGTGAACACTCGATTTGACCTTTTCTAACAAGACATGCTCTAGGAATGCAAACGAGCCCACCTGGTGGCTCCACCGATGCAACGTGGTGTGTTATGATAAGTAATGTATCTCATGTTGTGCGTGTTCTGCGTGTTTAACTTCTAATATTCTTCACTTATTATCCCCTTCTAATCTACATAATGATACTTCGATTTGAAATAATGTCTACATGAAAAAGAAGCACATTGATGTTGTGGTTCCATTTAAATGATTGGCTCATAGTTTCACTCATCATAAATGTTTAATTTTTTGTTCATGTTTGAAGCAGTTTTGGATGAATTCTGACAAATTTGTCACACATGGTCGACTATTTGAAATTTCCTTTGACTAGTAGCTTCATCTCGCAGTTTCACATGAATTTGTGTTGCACATTTTGTGTTTTGACGATAGTAGATGAGTAGATTTACATCTCCCTTGTGGAGTGTACATATGCATATGTGTGGTATGTTTTACTGACACTCCTTAATCTTGTCTAGCTATGTGTGATGTTACTTATACTATGAGTAACTAGCTATGTTACCACATGTCTCTCTTTCTTCATTAATTACTTGTCACATCATCTATTTTGTCTAGACATTTGTGATGTTACCACCTATGTTACTCCCACTATGGGTATTCTCACAGTCTAACTTGGTTGATAAGATTTTTCAGATTTGGGCCATCTAGACCGGAAAGGAGGGAGTATGAAATATACTTAGTATGAAAGGAACACATTTTGATATATAAATCTTACAGGGTTTTTTTTTGAACTGAAAGGGGTTTCCCCCCGCCCCGACTTTTTATTAAAGCCAAGGCAAAACCAAAGCAAAGACTGTTTAACGGTGCTCGACGGCAACCGGAGAGTAGCTGCCACACACGGGAACCACCAGTGTTTTAAGGACTACCCTATTACATCATAGTTTTAAGAGGTTCGAGGGGAGATACAAAGCCAGGAAAGCATACACGCTAGCTCACAAACAGATCAAAGATGGTAAACTAGCAATTTTTGTAGGAACCCAGCGATGCTCCAGAGTTCAGCACCAGGCGATCCTACGCAATTCCTCTCTTTGATGGGCCAACAGTCTTAAGCACCGGAGAAGAAGCGCACCCTGAGCCTCTGAACATAGGATTTTCCATTGCCTGATCGTTACTCCCAACAGATCCAAAGCACAGCATATACTTCGCCATCTTCGCCCCTGGAAAACAAAGTCATTTCGCAAACGCCATAAGCTCCACAAAGTAGCAGCAGTAGTTATGTTTAGAGCTTCACAGTGTTTCCTTTTCTTCCAAAAGGAAGATAACATAGCAAAAGAGTCAGGTATATTAATGCTAAAACTTTCAGCCACCAGCTCCCACACTTGTCTAGCAACAATACAATCAAAAAAGAGATGTTGAATTGTTTCTGGTTCATTACAAAATACATAGGTCTTATCCTCTACATGTCTATGCTTGGCCAGATTATCTCTGGTCAAGCTTTTATTGTAGTAAATGAACCATAGGAAAACATGTATATAGGGAGGGATCTTAATTTTCCATATATCATCTTTAATCTCAGAAGGTATCCCCCCAAAGTTGATCATTTTATAAAAAGACTTGATAGAGTATTTGCTGGAAGAATCCAGCATCCACACAGGTTGGTCTGGGGAGCCAGATAGCACAACATGTTTAACTAAATTAATTAGCTCATCCCATCTAGCCAGAGACCTTTCATCCACACACACACACCTCCTAAAAGTGAGATGGAGTTCACCTCCTACCCAGACATGTGCAAGAGTGGCCTCTTATTGTTGACAAATGTCAAACAGATCCCAAAATGCAGTTTTTAGGGAACGGTCCCCCACCCAAATGTCATGCCAGAAGGCAATATTCTTACCATCTCCAGGGATCCACCTATAAAAGTTTTTAGATGCTCCAAGTGCCCAAGATAGACTTTTCATGAATGGGGACCCAATGTAGTCTTAGTGCAGAAGAAATTGGAATTGTTAGTATTATATTTGTAGGCCATAATTTTCTTCCAATCACCATCTCTATCATTATAGAATCTTTTCCCCCATGAAGCCAAAAAGGCCATATTGAACTCTCTAAGGTTGGTGTCGGTGTCAAAACCGGCGGATCTCGGGTAGGGGGTCCCGAACTGTGCGTCTAGGCGGATGGTAACAGGAGACAAGGGACACGATGTTCTTACCCAGGTTCGGGCCCTCTCGATGGAGGTAAAACCCTACTCCTGCTTTATTGATATTGATGATATGGGTAGTACAAGAGTGGATCTACCACGAGATCAAGGAGGCTAAACCCTAGAAGCTAGCCTATGGTATGATTGTTGTAATGGTTGTGTTGTCCTACGGACTAAAACCATCCGGTTTATATAGACACCGGAGAGGGCTAGGGTTACACAGAGTCGGTTACAATGGTAGGAGATCTACATATCCGTATCGCCAAGCTTGCCTTCCACGCCAAGGAAAGTCCCATCCGGACACGGGACGAAGTCTTCAATCTTGTATCTTCATAGTCTTGGAGTCCGGCTGACGATGATAGTCCAACTGTCCGGACACCCCCTAGTCCAGGACTCCCTCAGTAGCCCCTGAACCAGGCTTCAGTGACGATGAGTCCGGCGCGCATATTGTTCGGCATTGCAAGGCGGGTTCCTCCTCCGAATAATTCATAGAAGATTGTGAACACCAGGATAGTGTCCGGCTCTGCAAAATAAATTCCACATACCACCGTAGAGAGAATATTATGTACACAAGTTCAATCTGCTGGCGTGTTTTGTGGCATGACGTCACACCACCACCAAGCCTTTACTGGAATCTTTTTTAATATACCACCTCAGCGCGTTTAGCGAAGCGGTTTCCTTGGCACGTCTTGTTGAAGCAGAGATCGTGTCCTCCTTATTCCGGGATTCTCATCAATACGGACGTGGGTAACCCAACCGTGCCCGTCGCCACGCCTCCTTTATCGAAGGCGAGTTCCGAACGGTCACGGAGACGGCTCTTGGTATTCTTCCTCTTTATAACGGGACCAAGGCTCGTTTCTTTTCTTCAATCCTCCATCGAATCTTCTCCTTGCCCCGAGTTCCAACACCCAGAGCCCTAGATTCGAGCGCCTCAGATCTTCAACAATGTCCGGCTCCGACCTTCAGGGCCGGTGGATGCCCTCCTCCGTCACGGAGGAGGACATGCTAAAGCTGCGAGAGGCCAAGTACCTGTCTTACGAGATTTTTCACAGGTTGCCAGCCGAAGGGCAGGCCATCCCCACCCCCGAGCCCGGCGAGTATGTCGTCTTTGTATCCCACCTCCGTCGGGGTTTAGGCTTCCCGATGGATCCTTTTGTGAGAGGGCTCATGTTCTATTATGGGTTGGAATTCCACGACTTGGCTCCGGAGTCCATCCTCCATATTTCTGCAGTTATTGTTGTCTGCGAAGCCTTCCTCCGCGTCACCCCCCACTTCGGCCTGTGGCTGAAGAACTTCAATGTGGAGCCGAAGATGATCGAGGGGTGTCAAGCAGAGTGCGGCGGGGCGGCCGTAAGCAGGAGGCCCGACACCCCGTGGCCCAAGGGCTCCCTCCAAGAGGAGCTCGGCTTGTGGCAGCAGGAGTGGTTCTATATTACCGTTCCCAAGGGCAGCAGGCAGAAGCCACCTCCCATATTCCGCTCGGGACCTCCACGACGGTTGATGTCGTGGGTCAACCAAGGGCTCAACTGGGGGCCGTCAAAGGACGTGCCCCTATTGCAGGTCCGGATTCGAGACCTTCAAGTGAGGGAGATCGATCTGGTCGTGGTGATGCAGGTTATGCTGATTAGGCATCTCCTGCCCTGCAAACACCGCCCTCTCCGGCTATAGGAATTTAATCCGGAGGGACCACGGATTCTCCAACACTTCATGGGTTCGACACCCGTGGAGATGTACAAATTGTTCTTCGGATCACATGAGGTGTGTCCGGAATTGACCGAGGACGCTGGCCTAAGCTGCAATCGCCCGGATACTCAAGTAAGTAGCTCAGTGTTCGGACATGCCGTTTGTTTGCCTTTCTATGATTCGCCTTTTAACCCGTTATCCTTTAACAGGAGTGGATAGCGCAAGCAAAGCTGATACGGTGTCCGGCCCCCCTCCCGGAGATCGTGCCGGATCCTGTGCTGGTCAGGATGCTGGAGGTTGCGCCTTCAGAAGAAGGCGAAGGGGAAAATAAGGGAGCTACCGCCTCGCCCAAGGAGGCGCTTGAAAAAGGGGGGATCGAGAATCCCTCCCTCCAAGGGGAGAAGAGGACCGCCTCCGAAGACCCGGAGGCCAAAGCCCCTAAGCGGGGGAAGAAATCTTCACCAGAGGGTCCTGCGTCCGGGGAGGCCCCGGCCGCACAATCTCCCTTAAAGAATCAGCCCTCCAGCGAGCCGTAAGTAGAGAAAGGGGAATTTGATAATAAGAGACATCCCTGTTTGTGCTTCTGAGGGTAACTGACCTTTTTACCTTGTAGTTCGGATCTCCGGCCTTCTCAGATGAGCTCGTCTTCGGGGGACCTTCGTCCGGAGATGGTGGAGAGCGAGACGCCTCCGTCTGCTACGCCGTTGGATAGGGCGGACGAGCCTGAAGTGTCATCACGGAGGGTGTCCCCGAGCCCGGCAGAGCCGAAGAGTTCGGCGCCGACTAGTGTTCGGCCGGGGGAGCTGAAGGATCTGCTTGAGAGGGCGTCCATCTCAGAAGATCACCATGCATTGATGAGTATGGTGATTGGAAGGATTTTATCCGCCCAAAGCGGATTGCGTAATGCCGTCAGGAGTTTGCTAGCGGGGTTTGAGGTACGTAAAAATGACACACCTTTTTGACAGTTTTGCACATAACGTGCGCCCTTTATAGATAGTAGCCCCTGAGACTCGGTAGGTTGTCGAAAACGACAGCGTGCCGAGGATCAAAATCGCAGGTATTAACTTTCTCCTTTCCTGTGCAGGTGGCGGATAGTCCGGGGGCCAGCCGGACTGATAGAGTTGCTGAACTGAAGCGGCAACTCGACGTTGCGGATGTGGACATCGCGCTAGTCAACAGGCGACTTGACGAATCGCAAGGTAAGTTGTTTCTCCGTGGTCACCTAGTAAGGGAGCCGAAGCCCACCTCTTACAATATGTGTGTTTGAAGCAGATGGTGCCTCTGCTGTGGAGAGCCTTCGGGCAGAACTTGCTCAAGCCAAGGAGCAAGCCAGAAGGAGTGATGCGGCTACCTCAAGGGCGGCCGAGGAGTTAGAGGCCGAAAGGACCGCACACTGCCGAAGCAGGGAAGAGATGGCCGAAATGGCCGTGAAGTTAAAGGATGCTACCGACCGCAGGGAGGCTCTTGAAAAGGAGCGCGTATCGGAGCGAGAAGACCTGGGGAAGGCCACCGCCGAAGCCAAGGATGCTCGTTCTGCAATGCGGGCTATAAAGGAGGAGCTGCGCCAAGCCGGGGACATTGTGGCTGGCAAGCCTTTTCTGCTGCATCGAAGGTTCACGGATCCAAATTATGCTCAGCTCGGCCAGCTGTGGGGTCCGAAGGATCCTTATATGGACTTGTCGGCGAGTGCGGCGGATGCCGTTGTGCACTTCCGAAGTCAGAAGGATCACAAGACGGAAGAGCTGTTTTGGTCTCAATTTCATAGTCCGGATCGTTCACTTCCGCTGACCGATCGGTTGGCCGAATGGGCTGAGCTGAATAGGTTGTCCGGACTTGCCATGACGGATATCGTGACTCATGTCTGGCCGGATAGGCCCAAGCCGAAGAGCTATTTTGGCTTGTTGCAGCAATTTCTTGGGGCGGTGCCGCATATCAAGGCGATGAAGCGGTCGGCCTGCATAGAGGGTGCACGGATGGCCCTCGCCCGTGTGAAGACACATTGGACAGAGATGGATGCCACCGCCGTTGCGATCCAGGGTTCGGACGAGAGCCGGTTACCCGCCAAGCACTATTTTGGAGAAGTTCTGCGTGGTGCTCGTGTAATAGAGTCGTAGTGCTCAAAAAATGTCACGTTCAAGTGAACGCTTTGATTTGTAAGACGATGTTTATGATGGAAGCGCTTTTCATATTTGTGTGTCCAAATAGTGAAATATCTCCTGTGCGGCCGTTTATGTATACTTGTGTATAACCAGAAAGATGCAGTCGTCGGCTTCGGCCCCCTCACACAAGGTGCGGGGGTGTTCGCAAAAAATAGCGCATTTTCACACTTAATCCGATGTCTCGGTCCTGTTAAGGAGGTGGTAGCGTAGCAAACGAGGCAACCGGACTATAATGCTTTATCACTTTCACTTAGCCATAGGAGTTCGAGGGTGGGGCTACGATATAGCCCCTAGTGGCACCGTGCTCTCCGAATTCGGGGCACGTGTGTGCCTGACCGGGAAATGGCCCTTCGTCAAAGCGGAGGAATTCTAAACATTCCCGTAGTCGATCGAGTGGTTGACCAGTCTCTCGCTGTATCATGACAGTCAGTTTTCGGCTTTCTCTACTGAGGTGCTCGCCCAGCCGAACTGGGGCACAATCGCAGTAGTTCTCCTGGTGCCGCGTTAGCCGATGATACGGAACGTAAGGCGGCAAAACACAGGAGCCGGGTATTGGGGAACGTAGTAATTTCAAAAAATTTCCTACGCACACGCAAGATCATGGTGATGCATAGCAACGAGAGGGGAGAGTGTTGTCTACGTACCCTCGTAGATCGAAGCGGAAGCGTTGACGCAACGTAGAGGAAGTAGTCGTACGTCCTCCTGGTTTAACCGATCCAAGCACCGTTACTCCGGCACCTCCGAGTTCTTGACACACGTACAGCTCGATGACGCACCCCGATCTCCGATCCAGCAGAGGCGCGGGGAGGAGTTCCGTCAGCACGACGGCGTGGTGACGATCTTGATGTTCTCCTGTCGCAGGGCTTCGCCTAAGCACCGCTACAATATGACCGAGGTGTAATATCGTGGAGGGGGGCACCGCACACGGCTAAGGAACGATCTCAATGATCAACTTGTGTGTCCATGGGGTGCCCCCTACCCCCGTATATAAAGGAGTGGAGGAGGGGAGGGTCGGCCCTCTACTATGGCGCGCCCTAGGGGAGTCCTACTCCCACCGGGAGTAGGATTCCCCCTTTCCTAGTCCAACTAGGAGTCCTTCCATGTATTAGGAGTAGGAGACAAGGAAGGGGAAGAGAGAAGGGAAGGAAGGAGGGGGTGCGGCCCCTCCCCCTAGTCCAATTCGGACTAGGCCATGGGGGGGCGCGCGGCTTGCCCTAGGAAGCCCCTCTCTCTTTCCTGCAGGGCCCAATAAGGCCCAATACTTCTCCCCGGCGAATTCTCGTAACTCTCCGATACTCCAAAAAATACCCGAATCACTCGGAACCTTTCCGAACTCCGAATATAGTCGTCCAATATATCGATCTTTACGTCTCGACCATTTCGAGACTCCTCGTCATGTCCCCGATCTCATCCGGGACTCCGAACTCCTTCGGTACATCAAAACTCATAAACTCATAATATAACTGTCATCGAAACCTTAAGCGTGCGGACCCTACGGTTCGAGAACAATGTAGACATGACCGAGACACGTCTCCGGTCAATAACCAATAGCGGGACCTGGATGCCCATATTGGTTCCTACATATTCTACGAAGATCTTTATCGGTCAGACCGCATAACAACATATGTTGTTCCCTTTGTCATCGGTATGTTACTTGCCCGAGATTTGATCGTCGGTATCCAATACCTAGTTCAATCTCGTTATCGGTAAGTCTCTTTACTCGTTCCGTAATATATCATCTCGCAACTAACTCATTAGTTGAAGTGCTTGCAAGGCTTAAGTGATGTGTATTACCGAGAGGGCCCAGAGATACCTCTCCGACATTCGGAGTGACAAATCCTAATCTCGAAATACGCCAACCCAACAAGTACCTTTGGAGACACCTGTAGAGCACCTTTATAATCACCCAGTTACGTTGTGACGTTTGGTAGCACACAAAGTGTTCCTCCGGTAAACGGGAGTTGCATAATCTCATAGTCATAGGAACATGTATAAGTCATGAAGGAAGCAATAGCAACATACTAAACGATCGGGTGCTAAGCTAACGGAATGGGTCATGTCAATCAGATCATTCAACTAATGATGTGATCTCATTCATCAAATAACTACTCCTTGTTCATGGTTAGGAAACATAACCATCTTTGATTAACAAGCTAGTCAAGTAGAGGCATACTAGTGACACTCTGTTTGTCTATATATTCACACATGTATTATGTTTCCGGTTAATACAATTCTAGCATGAATAATAAACATTTATCATGATATAAGGAAATAAATAATAACTTTATTATTGCCTCTAGGGCATATTTCCTTCAGTCTCCCACTTGCACTAGAGTCAATAATCTAGATCACATCACCATGTGATTCACATCGATAGTTCACATCATCATGTGATTAACGCCCATAGTTCACATTGCCATGTGACCAACATCCAAAGGGTTTACTAGATTCAGTAATCTAGTTCACATCGCTATGTGATTAACACCCAAAGAGTACTTAGGTGTGATCATGTTTTGCTTGTGAGAGAATCTTAGTCAACGGGTCTTTCACATTCAGATCCGCTATGTATTTTGCAATGTTTTATGTCTACAATGCTCTGCACGGAGCTACTCTAGCTAATTGCTCCCACTTTCAATATGCATCTAGATCGAGACTTAGAGTCATCCAGATCGGTGTCAAAACTTGCATCGACGTAACCCTTTACGACGAACCTTTTATCACTTCCATAATCGAGAAACATATCCTTATTCCACTAAGGATAATTTTGACCCCTGTCCAGTGATCTACTCCTAGATCACTATTGTACTCCCTTGCCAAACTCAGTGCAGGGTATAAAATAGATCTGGTACACAGCATGACATACTTTATAGAACCTATGGCCAAGGCATAGGGAATGACTTTCATTCTCTTTCTATCTTCTGCCGTGGTCGGGTTTTGAGTCTTACTCAATTTCACACCTTTGTAACACAGGCAAGAACTCTTTCTTTGACTGTTCCATTTTGAACTACTTCAAAATCTTGTCAAGGTATGTACTCATTGAAAAAACTTATCAAGCATCTTGATCTATCTCTATAGATCTTAATGCTCAATATGTAAGCAGCTTCACCGAGGTCTTTCTTTGAAAAACTCCTTTTAAACACTCCTTTATGCTTTGCAGAATAATTCTACATTATTTCCGATCTACAATATGTCATTCACATATACTTATCAGAAATGCTGTAGTGCTCCCACTCACTTTCTAGTAAATACAGGCTTCACTGCAAGTCTGTATAAACTATATGCTTTGATCAACTTATCAACGCGTATATTCCAACTCCGAGATGCTTGCACGAGTCCATAGATGCACATTTTGTTAACACCTTTAGGATCGACAAAACCTCTTGGTTGCATCACATACAACTCTTCTTTAATAACTCCATTAAGGAATGCCGTTTTGTTTATCCATTTGCCAGATTTCATAAAATGCGGCAATTGCTAACATGATTCGGACAGACTTTTAAGCATCGATACGAGTGAGAAAATCTCATTGTATTCAACATCTTGAACTTTGTCAAAAACCTTTTTCGACAAGTCTAGCTTTGTAGATAGTAACACTACTATCAGCGTCCGTCTCCCTCTTGAAGATCCATTTATTTTCTATGGCTTGTCGATCATCGGGCAACTCCACTAAAGTCCACACTTTGTTCTCATACATGGATCTCATCTCAGATTTCATGGCCTCAAGCCATTTCGCGGAATCTGGGCTCATCATCGCTTCCTCATAGTTCGTAGGTTCATCATGGTCTAGTTACATGACTTCTAGAACAGGATTACCGTACCACTCTGGTGCGGATCTCACTCTGGTTTACCTACAAGATTCGGTAGTAACTTGATCTGAAGTTACATGATCATCATCATTAGCTTCCTCACTAATTGGTGTAGTAGTCACAGGAACAGATTTCTGTGATGAACTACTTTCCAATAAGGGAGAAGGTACAATTACCTCATCAAGTTCTACTTTCCTCCCACTCACTTCTTTCGAGAGAAACTCCTTCTCTAGAAAGGATCCATTTATTAGCAACGAATGTTTTGCTTTTAGATCTGTGATAGAAGGTGTACCCAACAATTTCCTTTGGGTATTCTATGAAGACGCACTTCTCCGATTTGGGTTTGAGCTTATCAGGATGAAACTTTTTCACATAAGCATTGCAGCCCCAAACTTTAAGAAACGACAACTTTGGTTTCTTGCTAAACCACAGTTCATATAGTGTCGTCTCAACGGATTTAGATGGTGCCCTATTTAACGTGAATGCAGCTGTCTCTAATGCATGATCCCAAAACGATATTGGCAAATCGGTAAGAAACATCATAGATTGTACTATATCCAGTAAAGTACGGTTATGACGCTCGGACACACCATTATGATGTGGTGTTCCAGGTGGCATGAATTTGTGAAACTATTCCACATTGTTTTAATTGAAGACCAAACTCGTAACTCAAATATTTGTCTCCGCGATCAGATCGTAGAAACCTTATTTTCTTATCACGATGATTTTTCCACTTCACTATGAAATTCTTTGAACCTTTCAACTATTTCAGACTTATGTTTCATCAAGTAGATATACCCATATCTGCTCAAATCATCTGTGAAGGTCAGAAAATAACGATACCCGCCGCGAGCCTTAACACTCATTGGATTGCATACATCAGTATGTATTATTTCTAATAAGTCAGTTGCTCGCTCCACTGTTCCGGAGAACGGAGTCTTAGTCATCTTGCCCATGAGGCATGGTTCGCAAGCATCAACTGATTCATAATCAAGTGATTCCAAAATCCCATCAGCATGGAGTTTCTTCATGCGCTTTACACCAATATGACCTAAACGGCAGTGCCACAAATAAGTTGCACTATCATTATTAACTTTGCATCTTTTGGTTTCAATATTATGAATATGTGTATCACTACGATCGAGATCCAATGAACCATTTTCATTGGGTGTGTAACCATATAAGGTTTTATTCATGTAAACAGAACAACAGTTTATTCTCTTACTTAAATGAATAACCGTATTGCAATAAACACGATCAAATCATATTCATGCTCAACGCAAACACCAAATAACATTTATTTAGGTTCAACACTAATCCCGAAAGTATAGGGAGTGTGTGATGATGATCATATCAATCTTGAAACTACTTTCAACACACATCGTCACTTCACCCTTAACTAGTTTCTGTTTATTCTGCAACTCCTATTTCGAGTTACTACTCTTAGCAACTGAACCAGTACCAAATACCGAGGGGTTGCTATAAACACTAGTAAAGTACACATCAATAACATGTATATCAAATATACCTTTGTTTACTTTGCCATCCTTCTTATCCGCCAAATACTTGGGGTAGTTCTGCTTCCAGTAACCAGTCCCTTTGCAGTAGAAGCACTTAGTCTCAGGCTTAGGTCCAGACTTGGGCTTCTTCACTTGAGCAGCAACTTGCTTGCCATTCTTCTTGAAGTTCCCTTCTATCCCTTTGCCCTTTTCTTGAAACTAGTGGTCTTGTTAACCATCAACACTTGATGTTCTTTCTTGATTTCTACCTTCATCGATTTCATCATCATGAAAAACTCGGCAATCATTTTCATCACCCCTTGCATACTATAGTTCATCACGAAGTTCTACTAACTTGGTGATGGTGACTAGAGAATTCTGTCAATCACTATCTTATCTGGAAGATTAACTCCCACTTGATTCAAGCGATTGTAGTACCCAGACAATCTGAGCACATGCTCACTAGTTGAGCGATTCTCCTCCATCTTTTAGCTATAGAACTTGTTGGAGACTTCATATCTCTCAACTCGGGTATTTGCTTGAAATATTAACTTCAACTCCTGGAACATCTCATATGGTCCATGATGTTCAAAACATCTTTGAAGTCCCGATTCTAAGCCGTTAAGCATGGTGCACTAAACTATCAAGTAGTCATCATAATGAGCTAGCCAAACGTTCATAACGTCTGCATCTGCTCCTGCCATAGGTCTGTCACCTAGCGGTGCATTAAGGACATAATTCTTCTGTGCAGCAATGAGGATAAACCTCAGATCACGGATCCAATCCGCATCATTGCTACTAGCATTTTTCAACACAATTTTCTCTAGGAACATATCAAAAATAAACATATGAAAGCAACAACGCGAGCTATTGATCTACAACATAATTTGCAAAATACTACCAGGACTAAGTTCATGATAAATTTAAGTTCAATTAATCATATTACTTAAGAACTCCCACTTAGATAGACATCCCTCTAATCCTCTAAGTGATCACGTGATCCAAATTCAACTAAACCATAACCGATCATCACGTGAGATGGAGTAGTTTTCAATGGTGAACATCTTATGTTGATCATATCTACTATATGATTCACGCTCGACCTTTCGGTCTCCGTGTTCCGAGGCCATATCTGCATATGCTAGGCTCGTCAAGTATAACCTGAGTATTCTGCGTGTGCAAAACTGGCTTGCACCCGTTGTAGATGGACGTAGAGCTTATCACACCCGATCATCACGTGGTGTCTGGGAACGACGAACTTTGGCAACGGTGCATACTCAGGGAGAACACTTCTTGATAATTTTCAGTGAGAGATCATCTTAAAATGCTACTGTCAATCAAAGCAAGATAAGATGCATAAAGGATAAACATCACATGCAATCAATATAAGTGATATGATATGGCCATCATCATCTTGTGCTTGTGATCTCCATCTCCGAAGCACCATCATGATCACCATCGTCACCGGCGCGACACCTTGATCTCCATCGTAGCATCGTTGTCATTTACGCCATCTATTGCTTCTACGACTATCGCTACCGCTTAGTGATAAAGTAAAGCAATTACAGGGCGTTTGCATTTCATACAATAAAGCGACAACCATATGGCTCCTGCCAGTTGCCGATAACTTCGGTTACAAAACATGATCATCTCATACAATAAAATATAGCATCATGTCTTGGCCATATCACATCACAACATGCCCTGCAAAAACAAGTTAGACGTCCTCTACTTTGTTGTTGCAAGTTTTACGTGGCTGCTACGGGCTTAAGCAAGAACCAATCTCACCTACGCATCAAAACCACAACGATAGTTTGTCAAGTTGATGCTGTTTTAACCTTCGCAAGGACCGGGCGTAGCCACACTCGGTTCAACTAAAGTTGGAGAAACTGACACCCGCTAGTCACCTGTGTGCAAAGCACGGCGGTAAAACCAGTCTCGCGTAAGCGTACGCGTAATGTCGGTCCGGGCCGCTTCATTCAACAATACCGCCGAACCAAAGTATGACATGCTGGTAAGCAGTATGACTTATATCGCCCACAACTCACTTGTGTTCTACTCGTGCATATAACATCAAACCATAAAAAACCTGTGCTCGGATGCCACTGTTGGGGAACTTAG
This sequence comes from Triticum timopheevii, assembly GCA_963921465.1. Lineage (NCBI taxonomy): Eukaryota > Viridiplantae > Streptophyta > Magnoliopsida > Poales > Poaceae > Triticum > Triticum timopheevii. The sequence goes on along the minus strand of OY997266.1, from coordinate 472,739,589 downwards.
TAATTTCAAAAAAATTCCTACGCACACGCAAGATCATGGTGATGCATAGCAACGAGAGGGGAGAGTGTTGTCTACGTACCCTCGTAGACCGAAGCGGAAGCGTTGACGCAACGTAGAGGAAGTAGTCGTACTTCCTCCCGGTTTAACCGATCCAAGCACCGTTACTCCGGCACCTCCGAGTTCTTGACACACGTACAGCTCGATGACGCACCCAGATCTCCGATCCAGCAGAGGCGCAGGGAGGAGTTCCGTCAGCACGACGGCGTGGTGACGATCTTGATGTTCTCCTATCGCAGGGCTTCGCCTAAGCACCGCTACAATATGACCGAGGTGTAATATCGTGGAGGGGGGCACCGCACACGGCTAAGGAACGATCTCAATGATCAACTTGTGTGTCCATGGGGTGCCCCCTACCCCCGTATATAAAGGAGTGGAGGAGGGGAGGGCCGGTCCTCTACTATGGCGCGCCCTAGGGGAGTCCTACTCCCACCGGGAGTAGGATTCCCCCTTTCCTAGTCCAACTAGGAGTCCTTCCATGTATTAGGAGTAGGAGACAAGGAAGGGGAAGAGAGAAGGGAAGGAAGGAGGGGGTGCGGCCCCTCCCCCTAGTCCAATTCGGACTAGGCCATGGGGGGGCGCGCGGCCTGCCCTAGGCAGCCCCTCTCTCTTTCCCGCAGGGCCCAATAAGGCCCAATACTTCTCCCCGGCGAATTCCCGTAACTCTCCGATACTCCGAAAAATACCCGAATCACTCGGAACCTTTCCGAACTCCGAATATAGTCGTCCAATATATCGATCTTTACGTCTCGACCATTTGGAGACTCCTCGTCATCTTCCCGATCTCATCCGGGACTCCGAACTCCTTCGGTACATCAAAACTCATAAACTCATAATATAACTGTCATCGAAACCTTAAGCGTGCGGACCCTACGGTTCGAGAACAATGTAGACATGACCGAGACACGTCTCCGGTCAATAACCAATAGCGGGACCTGGATGCCCATATTGGTTCCTACATATTCTACGAAGATCTTTATCGGTCAGACCGCATAACAACATACGTTGTTCCCTTTGTCATCGGTATGTTACTTGCCCGAGATTCGATCGTCGGTATCCAATACCTAGTTCAATCTCGTTATCGGCAAGTCTCTTTACTCCTTCCGTAATACATCATCTCGCAACTAACTCATTAGTTGAAGTGCTTGCAAGGCTTAAGTGATGTGTATTACCGAGAGGGCCCAGAGATACCTCTCCGACATTCGGAGTGACAAATCCTAATCTCGAAATACGCCAACCCAACAAGTACCTTTGGAGACACCTGTAGAGCACCTTTATAATCACCCAGTTACGTTGTGACGTTTGGTAGCACACAAAGTGTTCCTCTGGTAAACGGGAGTTGCATAATCTCATAGTCATAGGAACATGTATAAGTCATGAAGGAAGCAATAGCAACATACTAAACGATCGGGTGCTAAGCTAACGGAATGGGTCATGTCAATCAGATCATTCAACTAATGATGTGATCTCATTAATCAAATAACAACTCCTTGTTCATGGTTAAGAAACATAACCATCTTTGATTAACAAGCTAGTCAAGTAGAGGCATACTAGTGACACTCTGTTTGTCTATATATTCACACATGTATTATGTTTCCGGTTAATACAATTCTAGCATGAATAATAAACATTTATCATGATATAAGGAAATAAATAATAACTTTATTATTGCCTCTAGGGCATATTTCCTTCACCGGGCAAACCCAACATTTGACCCAAGACATGATTCGGAGCTGATGCATATAAGGCCTAACTCGAGACGCCGAACACTCCCTAAGGTGTTTGGTCTTTATAATAATGGGCAGAACAATGCCCTGAGCCCCTGGTGTCGAGGTACGGGCGAGGTCCTCTAACGCGGCCGATGCCAAAACGTCAGTCTCCTCTCTGGTTATAATGAGAAACCAGGGGAATATGGCAACAAGAGACAGTAAAAAAGGTTTACGCAGGGTCTTAATCTGAAAAGAATCCTTGCAACGGGTCCCTACTGCACGTCTGCGCCTGTGTCTCTGTTGTGTCGTATCCTAGACGGGTGTGCATGTTGTTCATCTGTAAAAAGAGAGGAACTTAGTTTGAAAGGAAGTCGTGCGAAAAGTGCATAGAAGGATGGAAATATTAATAAATAAAGCTGAGCCAATATTAGCTCATTGCTGCTTATACACATAGCCCCTTGTGAAGGGGTGTGCGGCTAGGGAGCCCCTAGCCTATTTATGCCGGACTCGTCTAGCCATGTCCGGGGTCTTTGAGCGACCTTTTAAGGAAATGATGCCACGTGGACCGGGCATTTTAAGTGTAAGAGACGCGTAATGTGGTATTGCGTTGAAGCGGACAAAAGCTTCACGTCCCAATAGTGCTTGATAGCTACTTTTGAATGGGGCGATGTGGAATGTTAGCCTTTCGCGTCGAAAGTTGTCGGGTGACCCGAACGCAACTTCTAGTAGTAAGGAGCCTGTGCACTTGGCGTGAGGGCCTGGCGTCACTCCTTTGAAGGAAGTGCGGCTATATCGAATTTTAGTAAGGTATATCCCCAACTTGCGGATTGTGTCCGGATATAGCAGATTTAAATCGATGCCGCCGTCCATCAGGACTTGTGTAAATTGTAGTCCGTTGATTATAGGATCCAATATCAGAGCAGTCCATCCTGCGTTTCGGATACTTCTGGAATAATCCAGGTGGTCGAAAGTGATTGGTTTTGACATCCAATCGCAAGGTTCCGCTGGGTTGGACCGTGCGACACCTACCGTAGCGGGTGCCGCATTGTTTTTCCGTACTATCACATGAAGTGAGTTTACTGTTTTGACTTCTTGTGGGAAAGTCTTTTGTTTTCCGGTGCTCTGCTGGTGGGGTTCGTCATCGTCATCGCTCGGTGCGTCGAGCCCCTTGTGTTCGGCGTTGAGTCGGCCGGACTGTTTGAAAACCCAACAATCTCGGTGGGTGTGGTTTGCAGGCCTTCCGGAGGTACTGTGGATTTGACATATCCGATCCAAAATTCTGTTTAAGTTGGATAGCTCATCACTGTTGTCCTTAAGAGGCAGTGTTTTATTGTTCGGCCGCGAGCTTTTGAATCCGGCGTTGACCGCCGTGTTCTTTGGGCTTTTTTCTTTATTTCGGCGCTGATCCTTTCGGCGCCGTGATTTTCCGTTTCCATCCCTGATCTCGGATGTACTCGAGTCGCTGGTGCTGCATCTTGCTAGCCAGCTGTCTTCCCCCGCACAAAAGCGGGTCATGAGGCTTGCTAGCGCGGCCATTGTCCTCGGCTTCTCTTGGCCGAGGTGTCTGGCGAGCCATTCGTCTCGGACGTTGTGTTTAAAAGCTGCTAGGGCTTCAGCGTCCGGACAGTCGACTATCTGGTTCTTTTTGGTAAGGAACCTGTTCTAGAGTTTGCGCGCTAACTCTCCGGGCTGTTGAGTTATATGACTTAGATCGTCTGCATCCGGAGGGCGGACATAAGTCCCTTGAAAATTTGCTCTAAACGCGTCCTCAAGCTCTTCCCAACTTCCGACGGTGTTTTCTGGGAGGCCTTTGAGCCAATGCCGAGCTGGCCCTTTGAGCTTGAGGGGTAGATATTTTATGGCGTGGAGATCATCTCCTCTAGCCATGTGTATGTGTAGTATGTAATCCTCTATCCAGACTCCAGGGTCTGTTGTCCCGTCGTAAGCCTCTATGTTTATGTCTTTAAATCTTGCTGGAAATTTATGATCCAGCACCTCATCGGTGAAACATAGTGGGTGTGCGGCGCCCCTGTATTTGGGTGTGCCACTGTCTTCGAACACCTGGCGTGTTGTGTTGCTTCCTGGGGCCCTCTTTTTTGGCCCGTAAATGGACCTGACCGGGCCATTTGTTTTCCGAGGATCATGAGTCGGCTTGTGTGCGGCGCCGCTTGTCGCTTTTGGCCTGTCTTCTGGTCGTCTATCCGGCCAGGCGGCGTTTTTATTTTTTGACTGTGGTGGCTCTATGGCTTCCTCGTCAAATTCTGGCAGCAGCTTGCACTTCCGGTAGCTCTTTGATTGATGGCCATTTCCATATTTGTCTGCGGTCTTGAGTACTTTGCTCCACCTCATTCTGAGTGTGTCTTCCGCTGTTTTGAGCTTCCGTTTTTCCTTCTTCAGACTTCTTGCAGTGGCGATGAGTCTTTTGTGATTGTCCTTATGCTCCGGTGGTGTGTCCGGCGTGAGATCGTCTGGACTGTTGTTTTCGCCGGGCATAGATTGATTATCCGATTCATCCTGTTCGGATGGTTGCTTGGTTGCATGTTCGTCGCCCACTGATTTGCCCTGCTCTATTGCTGGGTCATTAGGAGTGATGTTTTTGTCGAGGCGGGACTTAGGGCGGCGTCTGCGTCGCCGTTTTGGTTGTTTGTCGGCGGGATTATCCTTTGCCGCGCCCCGTTGTTCCTCGTTATCGCTTCCTTTTGGGGTGTCCACCATATATACGTCATGGGTTGGGGTGGCGTTCCCGTGCTCGGTGAGCACTGGTTCTTGATCGTCTCCGGCATCGTCGTCCATACCGTCGATGTCTTCGGAGCCGTAGTCTAGCATGTCAGTTAGATTGTCGACAGTGGCCACAAAGTGGATGGTGGGTGGGCTTTGAATTTCTTCGTCTTCCGTATCCCAACCATCCTGGCCATAGTCCAGCCAGGGCTCTCTGGATAACGAGAGATGTTTTAGCGAATTTGGGATGTCGCCAAAGGGTGAGTGCTGAAAGATGTCCGCGACAGTGAACTCCATGATCGGCGCCCAATCGGATTCGCTTGGCCGGGGCGCGGGAGGTTCAGAGTCCGGCAAGGAGTCCGGCGCCTCGGAGTCATGAGCTTTATAAGGGACAAGGTCAATGTTCGGCTCCATCGCCGTAGCAGCTGCAGCCAACGAGGCGGCATCCAGCCATCCGTCCTTGATCTGCGCGATCGGCTCCGAACCATGGGTCGGAGCGGATTCGTGTGTGGCCTATGAAGTACTATCCGGCGACAGAGTTAGATCTTGCCCATCGTGACAGTGCGGCGCGCTCGGCTGTGGCTTGGATCCATCGAAGATCAAGTCTCTGCGGATGTCTGCCGTGAAGTTTAGGCTTCCAAACCTGACCTGGTGGCCAGGGGCGTAGCTTTCGATCTGCTCCAGATGGCCAAGCGAATTGGCCCGCAGTGCGAAGCCGCCGAATACGAAGATCTGTCCGGGGAGAAAAGTCTCACCCTGGACTGAGTTGTTGTTAATTGAAGAAGCCATCAAGCCTATCGGTGACGACACAGAGGAACTCTCAATAAAAGCACCAATGTCGGTGTCAAGACCGGCGGATCTCGGGTAGGGGGTCCCGAACTGTGCGTCTAGGCGGATGGTAACAGGAGACAAGGGACACGATGTTTTTACCCAGGTTCGGGCCCTCTCGATGGAGGTAAAACCCTACTCCTGCTTGATTGATATTGATGATATGGGTAGTACAAGAGTGGATCTACCACGAGATCAAGGAGGCTAAACCCTAGAAGCTAGCCTATGGTATGATTGTTGTAATGGTTGTGTTGTCCTACAGACTAAAACCCTCCGGTTTATATAGACACCGGAGAGGGCTAGGGTTACACAGAGTCGGTTACAGTGGTAGGAGATCTACATATCCATATCGCCAAGATTGCCTTCCACGCCAAGGAAAGTCCCATCCGGACACGGGACGAAGTCTTCAATCTTGTATCTTCATAGTCTTGGAGTCCGGCTGACGATGATAGTCCGGCTGTCCGGACACCCCCTAGTCCAGGACTCCCTCAGTTGGGAACCCCCATACCACCAAATTCTTTCTTCCTGGAAATCAGTCCCCATCTAGCAAGATGATATTTGTGATTATCACCCACATTACCCCAAAAGAAGTGAGACATTTGAGATGTAATCATATCAATAGCCCATTTGGGAAATTTAACAATAGACATTAAGTAGGCAGGAATACTGGCAATACAAGTGGTAAGAAGGATCAATTTGCCCCTGTAGGAGAGAAATCTCCCCAGCCAACCAGCTATATTCTTAATAATCCTGTCTATAATGGGTTGAAGATTTTCCCTTCTCGGCTTTTTAAAATGTAAAGGCACCCCTAAATATTTAAAGGGAAAATCCCTAAGCTGACAACAGAAAACTTGAGCAAAGTGTTTTGATAATTGATCCGAAACGTTAATTGTATGCAAATCACTCATGTGAAAATTAATCTTCAAACCAGAAAGTTTCTCAAAGCATGTTAGAATCCATTTCAAATTTTTAGCACAAGCTAGAGAATTATCTAGGAAAAGGATAGTATCATAAGCATACTGTAGACTGACCACCCCTCCAGGAATGGCATGGGGCAGTAGCCCATAGATCAAGTTTCTATTGACAGCTTTCTGGAGCATCTTAGAAAAGACATCAGCCACCAAATTAAACAGCAAAGATGAGTGAGGATCACCTTGCTTCAAGCCTTTTCCCCTAGCAAAGTGGGGGCCATTTGTGTCATTAATTCCAACCTGAAAAGTTCACTGGTGTTAAACATATTGTAACGTGACATATTGTAACATAGCATATAGCACCGGCTAGGTTGTTAGGATCGATCTATCCTCCTGTAACCGTAGCCTCATCTCTCCCTCTCTTTCCTTGGTTCACAAGTTGTAATCCAAACCGATTGTATGCGCTATCCAGGGAGGTGCGCCTCTGTTATATAAACACGCAGCACGTCCCTCCACCGAGGTAAGACGCTTAAGCCAATCTTCACATGGTATCAGAGGCTCCCTCTTCCTATACATCTAGCATCCATCATTCTTCCACCCACGAGCTCGCCATGTCCTCCTCCTCCACCAGCGCTCCTCTGGCCGGCCTCAATGGTCAGGTTACAGAGAAGCTGACCCAGACGAATTACGTCCTCTGGCGGGCACAGGTCACGCCACAGCTGATCGGGGCTGGTGTCTTCGGCTATGCCGAAGGGACGATCAAAGAACCAGAGAAGTTCATCATCACCAAGGACAAAGACGGCAAGGAATCAGCCTTGCCGAACCCTCTTCATCAAGTCTGGGTGCAGGAAGATCAGCAGGTATTGGCATATTTGCTGGTTAATCTTTCCAGAGAAGTTCTTGTCCAGGTGACCAACATCCACAAGGCGCACGAGCTCTGGGCTACGATGGCGAACATGTTCTCCTCCTAGTCCAGATCGCGCATGAACAACATCCGTGTCGCCCTCTCCAACACAGAGAAGGGCACACAGACGGTGGGAGCCTACTTCGCCTATATGCGTGGCCTCGCCGATGAGCTAGCAGCTGCTGGCAAGCCTCTAGATGAGGACAAACAGATCTCCTACATCATCGCCGGGCTGGGTATGGAGTACCAGCCAATTGGTGTCGGCCCTCGACGCCTGCACCGACCCTGTCACGCTCGATGATCTGTTCGCTCAGATCAGCAACTTTGATCAGCGTGTGGCGATGTTTCAAGGCAGCAACGGCAGTAGCTTCAAGTCCTCCGCCAACGCCGCTGTTCGTGGTGGCCGTGGTGGCTCCCGCTACCGTGGTCCACCGCGCGGCAAGGGCAAGGGCAACGGCGGCAGAAACTACAGCAACAGCAACGGTGGCGGTGCCCCTCGCACCGGTGCCGGCGGACGGCCCTCCTCCAACAACAACAGGGGCCTCCGTTCCTCCTCCAAGAATCGTCCCGATGTTGTCCGCTGTCAGATATGCGGTAAGCTTGGCCACTTCGCCAAAGACTGTTGGTATAGGTTCGAGGAAGATGAAGGTGACTCCTCCCAGGACGAAAAAGTTGCTGGTGCTGCTGAAGCTTCATATGGTGTAGATACCAATTGGTACATGGATAGTGGTGCTACAAACCACATCACCGGTGAGTTGGAGAAAGTAACCATGCGGGAGAAATACCGTGGTCAAGACCAGATCCACACTGCCAATGGAGCAGGTATGAGGATCAAACATGTTGGTCATTCAGTTGTTAAAACCCCTTATCGTCCAATTCACCTCAAAAAAATACTACATGTCCCTAGTGCATCTAAAAACCTTCTTTCCGTCCATCGAATTGCCATTGATAATCATGTATTTCTCGAGTTTCACCCCTTTTTCTTTTTGATCAAGGATCGGGAAACGAAGAAGGTTCTCTACCGAGGTAGATGCGTTCGAGGGCTTTACCCATTGATTCCGGAGTTTAGAAGATTTAATAAGCAAGCATATGGTGTCACCAAACTCTCAACAACGAGGTGGAATGATAGACTAGGGCATGCATCTTTTTCTTTAGTTGAACGATTGCTTAGGAAGAATAAGCTCCCATATGTTGGAGAGCGTGATATTGAAACCATTTGTGATTCTTGTCAAAGAGCTAAAAGTCATCAGCCACCCTATCCAATTTCTACTAGTATTTCTACCAAACCTTTGCAACTCATTTTCTCTGATGTATGGGGGCCTGCCCCCAGTTCAGTTGGTACACACACATACTATGTTAGTTTCATCGATGACTATAGCAAGTACTCCTGGATCTATCTTCTTAAGAAACGATCGATGTTTTTCAAGTGTTTCAAAACTTCCAAGCTCTCGTTGAACGAAAGTTCGATAGCAAAATTATTGCTGTCCAATCTAATTGGGGAGGGGAGTACGAAAAATTAAACTCCTTTTTCCAAACTCTCGGTGTCTCTCACCAAGTGTCATGCCCTCATGCTCATCAACAGAATGGGTCTGCTGAACGCAAACACAGACACATTGTTGAGGTTGGCCTTGCCCTTTTAGCTAGCGCGTCCATGCCCCTTAAATTTTGGGACGAAGCTTTTCTAGCCGTTGTTCACATCATTAACATGTTGCCTAGTAAAGTCATCAACAATGAAACTCCAGTTGAATGACTCCTCCATACCAAACCAGACTACACATTGCTTCGTGTCTTTGGTTGTGCATGCTGGCCAAATCTTAGGCCATACAATCAGCGTAAACTTATGTTTCGCTCGACACAATGTGTTTTCTTAGGCTATAGTCCCCAACACAAGGGCGTAAAATGCCTTGATGTTCCTACTGGACGCGTCTACATATCCCGTGACGTTGTTTTTGATGAAACCAAATTTCCTTTCGCTGATCTACACCCCAATGCCGGCACACTTCTTCGCAAAGAAATCCTTCTTCTACCTCCGAGTCTTGTTGGCAATCATGGGGAACACAACTGCAATGATCACATGACTAATCCTCCTAATACCTTGGCTGAATTGTGTGATGATGCAGACTAGTACAGCGAAGGCGATGCAGCAAACATATTTGAAAATAATGAAGAAACAGCCCAAACAGGGCGATATTTCATGTGCAGGGACTTGGGGGACAAATCTACATCGGGATCCGCTCCTCGTCAGGATGCCAGGCTATCCCCTTCGGGATCCACCCCCTCTGCACGCATGCGGGCCGCAGGCACCAGCGATCTGCCTGACAGCGACTGCCCCGACCGCTCCAGCTCGGTCACGCGGCGCATCTCCACCAACCCGGAGCCCTCCTCCGACCCGCACCAATCACCGGCTGCCACTTGGCAGTCTCCAAGTCGCTTCCCCGACTCCGTCGGCTGCTATGCGTGGCGTCCGCACCAACCGACCGGCGTGGGCTCCCATGAGCCGACCGCTGCAGGCGCTGCGGCCCTGACGCGCCCACCTGGTCCGGAATCTGGCGCCACCCCTTCTGCTCCTCGGGATGCCGCGATGCCCGGATCTTCTGTGCTTCACCGCGCCGCTCCGTCACGTCCTTCAGCCGCAGACAATCCTGATCCAGAGGCACCTGCTTTATCACCAGCCTCGGGATCACCAGGGGGATCTGCTGCGGATTCTCCCGGATCTTCTGCGATTACTGCTACTACAGCGCCTGCTACACCACCTCGGACACGTCTGCAAAGAGGGGTAACTCAACCTGTGAATTATAAAAAAATTCTCAATTATGGTCTGGCATGTTCCACAGGTGAACCACAGTCTTTGCATGAGGCGCTTGGTGACACACGTTGGAAACAAGCTATGGATGAAGAATACAAAGCACTTCTGAAAAACAACACCTCGCACTTAGTTCCCCCACAACAAGGTAAAAATCTCATTGACTGTAAGTGGGTCTTTAGGATCAAAAAAAGGTCTGATGGAACTATTGATCGCTACAAAGCTCGGCTCGTTGCAAAAGGCTTCAAGCAACGGTACGGTTTAGATTACGAGGACACCTTCAGTCCCGTTGTCAAAGTTGCAACTATCCGCTTGGTTTTGTCCATTGTTGTATCCAGGGGATGGACTCTCAGGCAGCTAGATGTTCAGAACGCGTTCCTCCATGGTGTTCTGGAAGAGGAAGTATATATGAAGCAACCTCCTGGGTTTGAAAACAAGAACACTCCCTCTCATTTCTGCAAACTTGAAAAAGCATTGTATGGGCTCAAACAAGCCCCCAGGGCCTGGTACTCGCGACTCAGTCAGAAAATGCAGTCACTTGGTTTTATTCCATCCAAGTCTGATACATCCTTGTTCATCTACAATAAGTTGAACACAACTATATTTGTACTTATTTATGTAGATGACATTATTGTTACCAGCTCATCTAATGATGCAGTGACAGGATTGTTAAAGGACTTGGGTGCAGAATTTGCACTTAAAGACCTAGGAGACCTGCACTTCTTCCTAGGCATTGAAGTCAAGAAACTTGGAGATGGACTGCATCTTTCTCAGGAGAAATATGCCAATGATATTGTTAAAAGAGTTGGACTGCAAGGATGTAAGCCATCACCAACCCCTTTATCTAGTATAGAAAAATTGTCTATTACAAAAGGAGAACTCCTGAATCAAGAAGATATCATTAAATACAGAAGTCTGGTAGGTGCCCTTCAGTACTTGACAATTACTAGGCTAGATATCTCATTTGCTGTTAACAAAGTTTGCCAGTTTCTTCATGCACCTACTATAAATCATTGGACTGCTGCAAAGCGTATAGTCAGATATGTGAAAGCCACTGTGAATGTTGGTCTCACCTTTAACAAGTCTTCATCTACCCTTGTTAGTGCCTTCTCAGATTCTGACTGGGCAGGAGATATTGATGATAGACGCTCAACTGGTGGCTTTGCAATATTTTTTGGACCTAATCTCATATCTTGGTGTGCAAAGAAACAGGCCACTGTCTCAAGGTCAAGCACAAAGGTAGAATATAAAGCATTAGCAAATGCTACAGCTGAGATAATCTGGGTACAGTCCATGCTTAAGGAACTTGGTATAAGACAGAGTCAAGCTCCTTGTCTTTGGTGTGACAATCTTGGTGCCACGTATTTGGCTGCTAATCCTGTCTTTCATGCAAGAACAAAACATATTGAGATAGATTTCCACTTTGTTCGAGAAAGAGTTGCTAACAAAAGATTGGAGATCCATTTTGTTCATTCTAGAGACCAAGTTGCAGATGGATTCACCAAGGCATTACCAACAAAGAATTTTGAAGAATTCAAGCGTAATCTCAACTTGACCAAGTTGTGATTAAGGGAGGGTATTAAACATATTGTAACGTAGCATATAGCACCGGCTAGGTTGTTAGGATCGACCTATCCTCCTGTAACCGTAGCCTCATCTCTCCCTCTCTTTCCTTGGTTCACAAGTTGTAATCCAAACCGATTGTATGCGCTATCCAGGGAGGCGCGTCCCTGTTATATAAACACGCAGCGCGTCCCTCCAACGAGGTAAGACGCTTAAGCCAATCTTCACAGTGAATAGTAGACATAACCCAACCAACTCATTTACTGCCAAAACCTTTAGACAAAAGCATTTCCTTTAGAAAATCCTAACTCACTCTATCATAGGCTTTCTCATAATCAAGTTTAAGAATCAACCCACTAGATCCAGACCTGTGTATCTCATGAATAACCTCATGGGCCATAACCACACTTTCTAGAATAAATCTCCCTTTAATAAAGGCAGTTTGATTAGTAGAAATAAGCTTGTCACACAAAGGAGACACCCTAGTGGTCATAGCTTTAGAGAAAATCTTGACGGCACAATTACTCAAACTGATAAATCTTACGGTAACCGTACACAGCTATACACTGACATGTTAATTGCAATTCAGTGTTCGTCTTTCATCAGTATTTACAGTACATCACAAGTGAGAGAAAACCAGTTATATATTCCCTTCATATCTGCCTCGAGCTGTAGGCTGTAACTGCACTTGGATCATCTGCCTCCCTTCACAATTCTAAACTGGTCCCGGATCTCCATTGTGCCTGAGCTTACAAACTGAAGAAAGCAGAGCATCAGCTGTTGCTTTTCGTTGAGAAAACCGAGCATCAATTGTTAACTTCGTATGCAAAACTCTCCAGGAGAAGAAGAAAAAAGAGGTGAAGCTTTACCTGAACCAACACATTGGTCTTGGTGGCGTGCACCCTGGCATAACCGAACTCTGAAATTCTTGACAAGCTCCAGCTCTGCGGCTGAATATTTGATTTGGGCAGCAGCAAGACAAGGTTGTCAGAGAACGACATACCATGTACAGTAGTAATGCAGGATTTTCACCAATTAAAAAGTACAAAGTGCGTATTTGCTGCTTTGGAGAACAAAACATACAAATACTTATTGCCAGAGCTCTTACAATCAGAGAGAAGCCGTCCAGGCTGAACCCTCCTGCTCCAACGATGGCATGGACTGGCGCAGTGTAGTTGCTATTGTCGTAGGTGTCGATGCCACTGGCATCCTTCCTCGGCATGCCTCTGCACTTGCCCTTGTACACTGCGCAGGTCCTCTCGTAGTTGTGCACATGGCCGAAGAAAACCAGATCCACCTGTTACCAAAATACGTCAAGCAAACAGCTTCTTGCCTACTGAATATGATGCGTTGCAGTGTGTGATCTACTTACGTACCTTGTTGTTGAGCAAGAGTGGCTCCACAGAGGCAACAAAGTCCGGGTCCACGCTGGGAATTATGCCCACATTCGATGAGTACATTGGTCTATGCCTGCAATGGTCATCAAAATGCCAGGTGTTACTTGCAGTTGCAGGGACGTCAGCAAGGCAAGAACCAGAACAACTATTTAGTTTTGATTTCAGAAGCTCACCCAATGAAGATCACCCATGGGGTTCTGGATCGATCAACCGAAGACAAATCCTTTTCCATCCAGTTGTACTATTCACACAAGGCATCGAAGTTACACAGAAACATCAGCATGCAAACAGCTGCAAAGTCTGAAATAGGAACGCACAACTGCTGTCTGCTTGCTGGTAAAAAGAACATACTTGCTCCGACTTCTCCGACCAGGAATGCTCGGTGGACATGACGATGAAGTGGACGCTGCCTTGCTCGATGGCATACCACGGCTTGTCCTTGCCGGCAGTGGGCATGGGGAAGTACGACTCGTAGGCGACGCCGCATTCGCCGCCTGAATCCGGGGTCACGTACACAGACCCAGACCCTGCATAATCTCTGGAAAGGGACACATAACATTCCCTTCATCAGCTATTGTTAGCTCGAGATCAATTGGTGGCGAAGAGTGCAAGGCCAGCGTTCTGCGTTCCGAAACCAGTCACCTCTCGTGGTTGCCAATGGCGGTCATGTAGGAGACCTGAGAAGCCAGCGGCCTGATGAGGTGGAGGAAGAAGTCCCACTCGACCAGAAACCCCGTGGCGTAGCTGATGTCTCCTATGTGGAAGATGGAGTCGACCTTCCCGGTCTGCATCTCCTTGGCCACCGCTCCGGTCACAGCGATCGATCCAGGCTGCAGATCCATGGGTGTGATGAGATGGAAATTTACATCCGAAGGGTGCATCACGTATAGAAAGGTTTTACACAGAGGCAATTTCAGCACTCCTACCTGAATATAGTGTTCCACTGACGGGTCTAGTGGAGCCTTCCCCATGTCGCCGTAGATCACGAAGGACGTCTCGTCTGACCCTGCAGCGGGAGGGGTTCTGAACTTGGTAGTGTCACTCCAACCCACGGAATCACTGCACAGACAATGTATATATATACCAACGCATCAACGATTCATGTAGGCTGCATCTCAGTCAACTGACACAGCTTTATCTTCCTTTTTAGCCATGATAAGGGTATGAGCTTCACCTTCCGTAACGGTAGTCGTAGGACTGAGAAGGCTGGAGGCCGGTCATGAGGGCCGAATGGATGTAGCCGGGATCATGCCACCCGAAATCCTTGGCCGGACTGGGCAACACCGAAAAACCTGCGCAGAACATGGCAACTAAGTAATTTTGTTCTACTAACTGCCTGTTCGGAAGCTCTCCCATCCCTTAACTCCGCTCCACTTGAGGAGCTGGCTTCAAGCCGCTCCCTGCTTTTGTGCTGGGGCTCCCTCCATTCCGGGAGCTGCAGCGGGGGAGCGGAGAGGATCCGAACAGGGCCTTAAGTACAATATGATCTGAGCTCGATCGGTGCGATCAAGGAGCATTCGACCACTCACTGCACATGTCCTTGTGCGTGAACGTCGTGGCCACGGAGGCAGCAGCCCTGCCCCCCGCGTACTGAACCTGCTGCGGCCTCCCGTCGCCGCTCACCCACGTAATCTTCATCTGATAACACAAACCAGCACCATGCATGGAAAATCACGATTAGGTTCTCAGATGAAAATCAGCCGGGGCAAAAGAAATGCTCTCCATCTGCTCGTCGTCGAGGTGGCTACGTACCGAGGTGGCGGTGGAGTCGGTGCTGGAGAGGTGGCCGTTGAGCGGCTTGGCCGGGTTGGCGAAGCGGAGGACGCCGGAGCGCTTGAGGAGGCAGGGCGTCTGGAACCCGCCGGCGAAGAAGACGAACTCCACGTCCGTGCGGAAGTTGATGACGTGGAACGTCAGCGTGGCGCCGCACGTCCGGACCTGGCAGCCGCCCGACGCGTCCCGCTTCTGGCACGCCGCCTTCTTGCGAAAGAAGTCCACATAACCCCCTGAGGTTTCCGAAACCGGCTAATCCACCCCCTCAACTCTAAAACCGGTTAATTAGCCCCCTGAGGTTTCTAATACCAGCCAGGACACCCCCTAATCCCAATTAGAGTGGTTTTTGCCTGTGGTTTTGCTTGCGTGGCTCTGGACCATTGCCACGTCGGCTTGGTGGCGTGGGTCTCAGACTTAATTGCTCGTCCTATTGTTTTGGCCTCATTCTCCGTTCTTTCCTTTCGACGACGCGGCGGCAGGGCAAGACGTTGTGATCGGCGCTTGACGGGAGGAGGCGGGTGACGAGCAGGTCAGTCCCTTTCGACGACTCTAGTGCTTGTGTGTCAAAGTCGGGTTTTTTGTAAGATCGGAGAGGGGTTTGGCGCTGGGTTTGAGATCCTTTGTTCTTGTTTGTTAGGGTGATCACGCTTGCAGGAGGCGGCTTGACGACAAGCAGGTGAATACCAATCTCCCCGATTACTCCAGGTGAGGCGCTCTGCTCGTCCATGCCAGTACACACGTCCTTCTCTATGAGGACCTTGTGTTGAATCTTGCACACCTGCACTGCAATGATGCACGTTTCCTTCCTTTTGACTGACGAGCAGCACGATTGCACTTACTCATTGAAACAGGCCGACCATTATTAATACTAACGCACCACACCTGCACCGGACAAGTGGCTGTTCAGTTAATGTGCATACCGTGCGTATGGTGTTATCCTTATACGTTTGAACAGTCCAGGTTGTAAAGATTTTTTAGTAGTTCTAGTCAAATTCAGAAGATCGAACTGAGATCCAATGATTTTGATTGGAGTAAGAATACAGCTAGGATGTTAATGCAACTTACCCGCAGCACAATCCGTCGTAGTATTACATCCTAGCTTTCTTTTACTTGTGTGATCATCATAATTAAACAACTGGCCTGCCGACTACAGTAGCCATTAATTTTTTTTAGAGTGCAGTAGCCATTAATTAGCTGCACCACAATCAGTAGGGCCCTTTCGGACACCTGTTGGAACTAAACAACTTTTGCTAAATGTCATGTGTATTCCAGGTTGCATACCTTTAGCATTAACAGGACCTGGGCATTTTAAAATTTTAAATATAATGAACTCTTCATATTAAAATTGTTATGTGAGTTCAGAAATTTGTAAACATTCAGAAGCAAATCCTAGTTTGCGATGGTTTGATTGCATAGAGATTCAATCTTATATATGTGCAGATCGCTTATATATGTTTTTTTGTTATTGTTTTTCAGATATGAAACCACTCAATTACCTATCCGTTCGGTTTCATTTCCGAGGCGAATTACATCATGATGGAATTCAGTGGAAATATTTGAATGGAAGGTCAGGAATGTCCACAATTGAGTATGACAAATTGTGTCTACAAGATTTGAAGAAACACCTTGCAGATCATGTTTCTTGTTCTGATGAGGTACTAAATGCCACAACTTTGCATTGGATGTTTCCTTTAAATGGCAAAGGTGCTCTGGTTATTATGGATGATGAAGAATCAGTCCTTCAAATGGTCAAACGTGTAACTGATGTTGGTGTTATAGATCTTTATGCTAACATGCCAAAAGAGCCTAGTGATTGGGAGGTAGAACAGGGAGAGGGACAATGGGGAGAAGAACAACAGAAACAATGTGTAGATCAGCAGAAAAATTCAGAGGAATGCAAAGGAGATGCAAGAGGCAGCTGAAGATGCACGTGCGTTTCATCAGCCCCAAAAGTTGCCAGTTTTTAGGAAGATTGTTAAGGGTAGTAGCTCCATAGGAAAACTAAAGGTGGCTGAAGGGAAAAGAAACAAAGGCGGTGAAGATGAATCCACAAGCAGTGATAGCAACTATGAGGTTGGTTTAGAAGATGATGACAATAGTTCTGCTGAAGATGAAGAAACAATTGATTTCAGAAAATATGCACGGGAACTTAAGAACAAGATCAGGAACAAGATGCTTGGGGAAGAGGATGAGAAAGGTGTTGATGTGCCAGAGGATTTCCTTGTCCCGGAGGATTGCAAGCTTGATGATGGTGATGGTGATGTGACACCGTATTTTGACAGTGCAGATGATTTATCTTATGATGAAGCAAGTGATGGGGATGACATGCTTAAGAGGAAGAAGACAGAGCACAAAGTTTATGATAGTACTTCTGAAATTCCTTTATTCTCTGTTGGTATGGCCTTCCATGACAGTAGGGAGTTCAAGAATGCATTGGTGAAGTATGGACTGAAAACGTATCACCACTTGTTATTTCTAAAAGACGATAAGAAGAGAGTAAGTGCAAAATGTAGTTGGCCAGGCTGTCCTTGGAGTATTTATGGATCCGTTACCAGCAGGTCTGATTGGTTGCTAGTAGGGAGATACAACAATGAGCACACATGTATTCCAAGAAGGGACAACAAGTTGGTCACGTGTGGTGTCATTGCAAAAAAGTACTTTAGGCAAATTAGGGACAATCCATCATGGAAGGCAGAGCACATTCAACAAGCTGTACTTCAGGATCTAGTGGCTGATGTGTCCATATCCAAATGCAAAAGAGCAAAGAAACTTGTTATGGAGAAGATAAGTGATCTATCAGATGGTGAGTATGCTAGAGTTTATGATTATCAACTTGAATTGCTTAGAAGCAACCCGGGTAGCACTATTGCAGTGACATTAAATCCAGAAATTCTTGAGAGCAATGTGTTTGAAAGAATGTATATGTGTTTAGATGGTTGCAAGAAAGGATTTCTAGCAGGATGTAGAAGAGTTGTGGGGCTAGATGGATGCTTTCTGAAGGGTGCATTCAAGGGGCAATTGCTTTGTGCAATTCGCAGAGATGCCAATAACCAGATGTATCCAATAGCCTGGGCTATAGTAGAGGTTGAGAGCTATGATTCTTGGTATTGGTTCATTGGGTTTCTTCAAAAAGATCTCCAGATAAACAACAATGGTGAAGGATGGGTGTTCATCTCCGATCAGCAAAAGGTGAGCTAAAAAACTTTTTTTACTCGTACTGTTGTTATGGACCTAGTCCTATGTTAGGAAGGCGTCGAAGGAGGTGGTGGCGGCTAGTGGAGGTATGGTTTTGTATGTGAGATTGTTTGCTAATGTGGTTTTTTTGCTTCTCTTATGCTGGGTCTCATCAGGGCAGTCAATAAGCTTGTGCCTCAAGCAGAGCATAGGATGTGCGCAAGACACATTTACGCTAACTGGAGAAAAGAGCATAGGGACAAGGTCTTTCAGAAAATGTTTTGGGCATGTGCCAAGTCATCGGATAGAAGCCAGTTCAATTACAATAGGGCTAAGCTTGCACAAAAGACGGTAGAGGGTGCGAAAGACATGATGAAAACTACACCAGAGCTTTGGTGTAGGGCCTACTTCGGGATTGGGTCTTTTTGTGACTCAGTTGAGAACAACATGTGTGAGTCATTTAATAATGCCATCATGAGATCTAGGTTCTATCCAGTATTAACTGTAATGGAAATCATTAGAAAGAAGATCACTGTGAGGATCCAACAAAACAGAGCAAAGTCTGAGAAGTGGTATGAAACCATTTGTCCAAATATTTTCAAGAAGTTGAAGGTCAACATTGAAAGATCTGCTAGGTGTCAAGTGTTGTGGAATGGAAAGGATGGGTTTGAAGTACAGGAAGGTGAGCATAGGAGATACACAGTCAATCTAGAAAACTGGACATGTTCATGTAGATATTGGCAACTTTCCGGATTACCTTGTTGTCATGCGGTTAGTGCAATCTACACCTGCTCTAGAGATTTGGATCTCTACATTTCACCTTGCTACTCTATTGCTGAGTACAACAGAATTTATGATCATGTTCTTCAGCCTGTCAATGGACCAGAAGATTGGCCAATTTCTGAAAAACCTAGACCTCTTCCACCTAAGAAAAGAGCACAGACTGGGAGGCCCCAGACAAAGAGAAGGCAGGAGGAAGGAGAGAAACCTAGGAACCCATCAAAAATGTCAAGAGCGGGCACTCAGGTGACATGTTTAAGTTGTGGAACTCAGGGTCACAACAAAAGAAAATGTACGAATAACAATACTGCTGGTAATAAAGAGCATGCCAACTTCACAAGAGCAGCTACAAGGAGAAAGGCCAAGCAAGCAAGAACAGAGGTGCCCCTTTCTATCTTCTTTTTCTTGCATATTTTTTCCTAACATGTGCAAATTTGCTAATCTTAACTGTTTTTCAATACAGCAAGCTCATGTTCCATCAACACAACAAAGTTCGGCTCCTGGCCCATCAACACAAGAAGTTCCTCCAGCATCTAAGCCACCAAAGAGGAAGAAGAAGGCCTCTGGTGCGCAAAATAGTCCTTCCACTGTACCTTTCTATGAGAGAGCAAAGAACAGAAGGAAATCACCGACACAATCATCTCAACCAACATCTGGAACATCTTCTTATCAACCAGCACCTAGGGCGACATCTCAGCCAATGCCAAACCAATCAAGATTTCAGTGGTGGTTACATGGCAATAACTAAACTTCTAGTTATTTAGCTACAATGAGATATAAATAAACTTGTGGTGCATGGTTGACTGTTATGCATTTTATGGTTCATGCTATATTATGTAAAGCTAGTACTTCTTCCCTATTAACTGATACATGTACTGTTTTCTGATGTGGGGCATGACTGGGTATTATGTGATATGTTCCTTATTGCGTTCAGAAAAATGTGTTCCTTCGAAGTTAAGCTGAAACTGTACAGAGAATTCTGGGCATGTCTTGTTTCTTAATTATGCTATTGCCAATTTGTAAGAGTGATGCTGAATGTAAACAACATGCTACAAATTTGCAACAATGATAGTTGCAATAACATAGTACTTTCAGTTAATAAAAGCTTTCATTCATGACAGCAAGAAAAACTTTCTTTCAGATTACATATATCTGTGCGCATGCAACAGATTGCAGAGCTACAAGTACATTCCCTTAAAAAATTGCATTATCTGAATTCTCTCTTCTCAACTAGACTGAGACGACCATACCAGCAACAAAATCTAAAACTAAAGAAACAACCCACAATATCATGATAAAGGCACATGTCCCTTTTTTTCTTCACTTTCATATCTTCATATACAGCTGACAATCTCTGATGCAAATGCAACATTGATCTATCTTGCTCTTTCTTGTGCATTGCTCTCTCCTGCTCCAATGCTCTTATAAGATGATGAAGTTGTTCATTCCTCTAGTCCAAAAAATGCAGAAAGACACCACATTAACAAGCAGCAAAATAAATACTGAATGAGAAGGAAGAACTTCATTAACCTGGTGTCGTCGTTCTCAAATGTAGTGCCTCCTGCAAGTTTGGTGCTTAGAGCCTCCGATCGAAGTCAGAAAAAATTCATATGCACCAATACAAAATTAAGTCATTAGCATGTCCCAAAATATATAATAGAATAGGTTAGGAATGTGAAATTAACTGGGCGAATGAGAAATTTATATTAACTTGCGAGTATTACTTCACAACGATATTCAGTTTGGAGCTCTGAAGTTGTCTTGGCTATACTAAAAATTCAGTCTGATGCTAAGCTACCTACAGTAGCAATAGCAAGTGAATCAAAGAATCAATTGTGTTGGCAAATTGATAATAATCGGTACATATTCTGGGTAAAAAGATAACCTGTACACCAACATCCATTTTTCTTTTCTGACGAAACCAGCATCCACTTCTTTCCTGAAGAATAGGAAGAGATGAAAAGAACTATAGGGGATCGGCGGCCCGCTACGGCTAGACGACGAGTCAAGCAGGAGCTCCAAGACAAGCAGTCGCTGCTCCATTGAGCCATGACGAGGGCGGTCCTCGTCCAGGGCGCTGGAGAATGGGGGATCGAGGGAGGAGGAATTACGTAGGTGGGGCGGCCATGGAGACACATAGGGAAAGGGAGGAACTACAGAACAGAGTCGGACGAGACTCATCTAGCGGCCATGGCGGCGAACGGGGGGGAAGGAAGAGGGGAACTAGGGATTGCGCATACCAAATTGGGGATTGAGTAAAACTTCACGCGCGTCCTCGTATCTCTTCACGCCTTCCACCAAGCCGACGTGGCAATGGTCCAGAGCCACGCAAGCAAAACCACCAGCAAAAACCACTCTAATTGGGATTAGGGGGTGTCCTGGCTGGTATTAGAGACCTCTGGGGGCTAATTAACCGGTTTTAGAGTTGAGGGGGTGGATTAGCCGTTTTCGGAAACCTCAGGGGGTTATGTGGGCTTCTTTCCCTTCTTGCACACCAGGTAGCTCGGGTCGCTCTTCACCAGCTGGGCCTGCATTCAAGTTCGTCGTCATGAGTAGTAAAGACATTAAGCCCGCTAGGAGGCCTCGACAATTATTTGGGCCTTCTTGCTTGAGTCCTCTTAAAAAATATGTAGAAAATGTTCTAAAAAAATAGAAAAAGAAAACGAACGTCCGAGAGATTGATTGTTTTTCACGTCTTTACGCTAGGGGCGCATGTGCGTGCTCCAGTATCCATTAATAAGCTTGACAGTGTCTGTGGTTGGATGGTTAGAGGGACTGTGGTATCCCAGCCCATCAGGGTTCAAATCCCGGTGCTCACATTTATTTCTGGATTTTCGGCGATGTGCATTTAGTGGGAGGAGACGTTACCGGCGACGACCAGGGGCGGAGCTACAGTGTTGGGCCGGGGTCAATTGACCCCGATGACCCTGGCCCAAACCCAGTTATATATATATATACAGCCCACACAGAAGAATGGTGCAGTGAATCTTTTTTGACCCCGGTCCAGAAAGGACCCCTCTCGTAGCAGCCCAAAACTGCTGCACGCAGGCCCATTGCCACTTCAGAGTTCGCATCGATCTCCACTACCTGATCGATCCGCCCCTGAAAAAACTTCCTATCGATCAGATCGCTTTCGCTCGTTCTCACGTCACGCGTGCCGTCGATCAGGCCCGTGTTGCCCTTCTTTCTTTCTTCACGTCTCGCCCGACGGTCCCTGTGTTCGCCTGAAGCGCCGCCGCCCGCCGCCGCCGGCCGCTGCTCCCAATCTCCACTCCTCTGTCCTCTACAGCTCTACTCCGTCAAAAATTAAGATTCGTTTCACAGAATTGATCTGTAAGTAGTACTAAAGCCAATTTCTTCATCTAATTCCTATTGTACTAGGGTTTGTTTGACGTATTGATTTGTTTAATAACTGCTTGAAGGTTGTGTGGGTAATCTAATCACCTGGATTACAAGATTAGGCCTCAAGTCACATCCCATCATAATGTCAGGTAAGCTAACAAGCTAACAAGAAAGATTACAATCTCTTTGTACTGTAAATTTTTTATGTTAGTACTAACTCTGTTTTGTTATTTGTGTGTTTTAAATTGCAGGTAGTACGAGTATAATGGAGCGTTTTCTGAATTTGAAAAGAAAATCACCACCACCCACAAGCAATGATCCTAGTCATGATGAAAGTCCATCAAATGTTAGACGTACTATACGCCCATGTCCTTTGCCGGCCACTTCAACTCCAAGCAGGATAGGAGGTAAAGTTAGAGCAGACCAGGTAGATTTGGATAAGCTACCCCACGATCCAGCCGATAGGAGGAGAATATCAGAATATATAGGACCAAAGCTACAAGATGAAGTAAGGCGGAGATATTTGATTAGAGGTCTGCATAGGCCACAACCTGGCTTCAAGTATCCACAGAAGAGGATAGGCAATATTTTACGCCGGTTTAATCATAAATGGTTTGGAGACTATCACTGGCTAGAGTACAGTGAGGAGAAGCATGCTGCCTTTTGCTTACATTGCTACTTGTTCAGAGATTCCATTGAAGGACAAGGAGGGAATGACGCATTTGTAGTTGACGGTTTTGATTGTTGGAACAAGCCGGAAAGACTTCGTGACCATGTGGGCATATCTCCTAATAGTTTTCATAATACGGCAGTCAAAAGATGTGATAATTTGCTGAAACATAACCAATCAGTTGTTATTGCTCTCGACAAGCAAAGCAAAGTCACTGAAAAGGAGTATATGATTCGATTGAACAATTCCATAAGTGCTGCTCGATACTTGCTGCATCAAGGTCTAGCATTCCGTGGTCATGATGAATCAGAAGAGTCTAAGAACAAAGGAAATTTTTCGAGAGTTATCAATTCTTTTGGCAGAGCAAAATGAGAACACAAAGAGAGTTGTGTTAAGAGATGCGCCTGGAAATAATAAACTGATAGCTCCAGAAATTCAGAAGGACATTGCTGAATGCTATGCAGAGGTAATGATTGATTACTATTATTATTATATCTTACAAATGATGACATTACCTATAGTACTGTTCAAACTAATTTTTTTATTTGTGCAGATCATAGTCAAATCTATTGTTGCTGAAATTGGTGGTGGAGTTTTCTGTTTATTGGTTGATGAGTCCGCTGATGTTTCAGGCAAGGAACAAATGGCTGTAGTTTTGCGGTATGTCGACGAGTTCGGAGCAGTCCAAGAAAGACTTATTGGTGTTGTTCATGTGAATGAGACATCTGCTTCATGTCTCAAATCCGGCATTGATCAGTTGTTCAAGAAGTATGGATTGAACGTAAAACAAGTTCGAGGCCAAGGGTACGACGGGGCTAGCAACATGAGAGGTGAGTTCAATGGCTTGAGAGCTTTGATCATGAGGGAGAATAGCTCAGCATATTATGTTCACTGCTTCGCTCACCAACTCCAGTTAGTCATTGTGGCAGTAGCTAAAAAGAATGATGATGTTAGTGACTTCTTTGACATGATAGCCCTTCTGCTTAATGTGGCCGGAGCTTCTTGTAAACGAAAAGACTTGATTAGGGAGAGTCAGCAAGAAAGAGTGAAGAAAGGTATTGGTTGTGGACAACTTAGTACTGGAACGGGATTAAATCAAGAGCTATCACTTCAAAGAGCTGGAGACACTCGTTGGGGTTCTCACTATAAAACTCTTCGGAGCATACTTAACTTGTTCCCAGATGTTATTGAAGTACTCAAGTATGTTGAAAAAGATGGGCCAAGTGATGCAAAGAAGCGTCAAGCTCGTGGTCTTTTAGATTATGTTACTGATTTTGACTTCGTGTTTCATCTACACTTGATGTTTCTTATCTTGGGACATGCAAATGCTTTATGTCTATCTTTACAGAGGAAAGATAAGGACATCTTGGAGGCTATGGTAGAGGTGAAGTTAACCAAGCAAAAATTTCAGAAAATCAGAGATGACGGTTGGGAGTCTCTATTGGAGAGAACTCACTCATTTTGTGAGCTGTATGATATTCCTAAGTTGGATATGGAAGAAGAGTATATAGACCGGCATAAACCAAGGAAAAAAACCAACCGCACTAACTATCAGCACTACAGATATGATTGCCTCAACCCTGTTATTGACTTGCAGCTTGCAGAGTTCAATGATCGTTTTAATGAAGTAAATTCGAGCCTTCTTACCCGAATGGCTGCATTCTGTCCAAAAGATTCCTTTGAAGCTTTCGATGTTGAGAGCTTAGTTGATTTGGCTAAGTCCTATCCAGATGATTTTGATTCTATCCAGTTGAGGGAACTTGCTCATGAGCTTCCTTTCTACATTGATAATGTGCGAGCAGACGAAAGATTTACAGGCCTGAAAACTATTTCTGAACTTGGTAAGCTGATGGTTAGTACAAATAAGCATCTTGCTTTTCCTTTGGTCTATCAGCTCCTGAAGCTAGTATTAGTGCTGCCTGTCGCAACTGCATCAGTGGAGAGATGTTTCTCTGGAATGAAAATAGTGAAGACTGTGCTACGTAATCGCATTGGTGATGATTTCATGAACTACTGCATCATTTGTTTCTTGGAGCAAAGACTTCTATATTCAACTTCACGTAAGGATGTAATAGATTACTTTTTGAAGATGAAAGAACATAGAGGTCAAGAAAAATAGAGAGGTAACTACTTTTGTAATCAGTTTTAGGATACATTCGCAACTATTATTATTTTTATTTATGTCAGGTTACTAAAAAAACATTATAGACATGTTATACGAGCTACACATTTTTGGATATAAATTTTCTACCTTGTTTTTAATGGGACACATTAGTGTTACTTGTTTGTGTTGACCCCGGCGACCTTTTATCCTGGCTTCGCCCCTGGCGACGACGAGGTGCCTACGGTGACTTCATAAATTCCAAGATGATATGCCGGCTCAGTATTTCGAAGATGCTTATAGGGGTAGGGTTTGTGTGTGTGTTCATAGGGGTGAGTGTATGCGTGTGTATATGAGCGCTTGCGCCTGTACCGTGTTAAAAAAATAGCTTGACAGTGTCATGCTTTGATCCACGCAACATAAAAGCCGTGCATGCATGTGCCGTCCATGCGTACGGACATATATAGCCGGCGTAGCACGCTTGAGAATTTGGCATGCTTCATGGGTGGCCATTTCCGGCGAGGCCAACGGACATGACTGGACCGGTTAACGAATCATAGCACTGCCTTTTCGTAAACATAACAACCTCTTAATGAAGGCGGGAAATCTGAGCAACGGTGCATGTACAAGAGTTGTTCACGTGACGGCACTCCGTACGTGGTACAGTACTACATATCGAGCACCGATGGTTGCCGCTAAAACATATGATAGCATGTACGGTCCTGTGGCAACTAGATAGATTCTACTGTGGGGAAGCGGTAGCTAACGGTCAGTTGGCAAGTAGCGCATGCAAAAGGCAAAGCAAAAGGCTCACCTTGACAGGGTAGTGGCACAGAAGAGGGAGTTTCGCCGTGTCGCCGGTCTCCAAATAGTTCACACCGCTCAGTGGACATCCGGAAACACTGCACCAGGCCGCATGCACAGAGACTGTTGTTAGTAAATGATTGACATGCAGATCCATCATCAAAAAGGCAAAACGATCGTGAACACTACATACGTACACTGTGGAAAACGGATCAAATTCACATTTTTTTCCAAGCTTAGATATGTAGGAGGATAAAACGAAACATCACATCAATTTAAGTTTCGAGAAGAAAAAAGAAGATGAATGTTAATCTTTTGTTTAAAGTTGTACAGTAGTACGTACCTGGAGTTTGAAGGCGTGATCATGGCGACCCAGTGCGAGCCGCGGGGCCTGAAGACGCCGCCGACGGTGACGTTGACGAACGCCTCGTCGGGCAGCGGGCCGGCGGTGCTGACATTGATGGACAGGTACGGGCTCGGGTTCCGGCACGACTCCAGCGGCCTCCGGTTGACCGTCCTGAACTCCGACTTCCCCGCGAAGCTCTCGTGCAGCATCTCCGCCGGTGCCGGCGGCGGGAGCTGCGCCGAGCACGCGGCGCAGAGGCCAAGAAGCACGAGAAGGAAACCAGCACGCCGGGAAGGAGGGAGACCCATTGGCTGGAATGGAACCGCCCCCTCCCCGCGCACGCACAGTGAGTGATACGCTCTACGCCGCGCGCAAACTGCACTGCACGGGCGAAGCCTGCAGCTTATAGTGGCGACGTACTACGGCGGCGGGGAACGGAGGGAGGCCAAGGGGGCTACGGCCACACCAACGATACACGAGCACTGTGGCCTGTGGGGACGAGAACGAAGAGGGCGGGGGCATTGGGATATCAGCACAGCAGCGTCGTCCCCGAAAGCGACCGGGGGCGGGAGGAAGCTATAGCGGCACGCCTGCACGTACGCACGCCGCGGCGGGGAGGGAACGGGCGGGGGCAGCCAAGCCAGGCGCTTTCGTCTGTTTGTCCGATCGCAAGGCCTCCCATCGAGACCCGACCGCGTGGGGCGCCCGCGGCCGCCGCGCTGTCGCTTGGGCCGAATGGCCACCGTTATGGCGACGTCCGGCTGACAGCGAGAGCTGTGGAGCACAGCGGACACGGAACTTTCAGAGAGCTCAGCAAGCACGGTATATGCTCTTGGATCGCGCGGGGCGGTACAAATTGCCCTGATGATCTCCAAGATACCTCGGCCAGTGGTACAGTATATCCTTCTGGTGATGTTGGGAACTTCCAGGGGCTGGTAACATCAAGATTAAAGTGTCACTTGGCGTGAAAGTTTTCCGTCGGTTCTTGTCAACTGTCCCGCTCACGCGTCAGCCGGGCCGCCGCGAAGACTAGGGCGTCACGCCATAGTGCAAGCCGTATCTATGTGTGTACTACTCCCTCCGTTCCTAAATATTTGTTTTTTTAGAGATTTCAAAAGGACTACCACATACAGATGTATGCAGACATATTTTAGAGTGTAGATTCACTCATTTTGCTCCGTATGTAGTCACTCGTTGAAATCTCTAGAAAGACAAATATTTAGGAACGGAGGGAGTATGAGGTAAACATTCAAATGGTTCAGACGCTTGCCCGTAAAGTAATTAATCACAGGTGAATTACATACTGCAGCAAGGCAATGGCAATCAGAAGTACGGGCATGGCAAAACATTCTCTTCTTTTACACAGAAATCAGTTCCATGATCCCGGCAATATCATCTTTTGAATAGAGGGTCTTTTTACATCAGAGCACAGTTTCTCACTGGAAATACAACAGGCTTCAAAATAGTTTGTGACAGGACGAACCACCACTGCCATATGGATGCACTGCAAAGATTTCACCTGCCATACTGGCAAAAGAACAGATGATCAACAAAGTTGACAGGACCCGATGTTGTAGAATTTATTCGAAACACTTAGAGCTGCACATTGTTAGCAACAGACCGCCTGACAAGAACTAGTATAGAATCAAATGGATTTTTTCGGCCGCTGACCTGACACCCCATTGTTAGTCTGCATTCGGTCCTCTCTGAAAGGCCGAAATGGCAATGTACTCAAAGAAATCTTTATCTGTTATCTCCAGTCCTATGGGCACAATGAAAGTGGAAATCAGTACATGACCACGAGGATATCCAGCGATGAGTTCGGTTTGCTCATAACACATGCGTGTGAATCGCCTGTATGAGTTCGGTTCTTCTAATATCTCAACTCATAATCCCCAATGAGACTAAATCCAAATAGCGATGATTTGCACTGATTTACCTCAATGCAATATTGCAGGAGAATAGACCGGAAATTTGTATTCATTCCGCTGATTCTCACAAGGCCTCAGCTGGATTTCATCAAGCAACGTGTGGAGCTATCCACTGAATACATCTGTGGTGAGTCTAACAAAAAAAAGTATCGTCCTACGATTCAACCAAGACTTTGCAGATGTTGAACAATGTGAAAGATCAACTGACTGCAGGATCAATCAAGCCAGGTGGTTTGCCCGCTCTAACGGAGCTCGACCCTCTGTTCTTCCGCACATTATGTTCCTCCATCAATCTCCTAACCTTCAACACATCATCCCACCGCCCAGCCATGACATACAGGTCAGATATAAGAGTATATAATCCACCATTTTCATCAGATATCTCCATTGCCAATACTTTCTCTAGTACCTCCATTGCAATGTCAAAATTCTTAAGCCTCTTGCAAGCCGCTAGCAACGAAGTCCAGATGATGATATTTGGCTCCACTCTCATGGTCTTGATAACATCATAAGCATCTTCCAACTGACCTGCCTTTGCAAAGATATCAACCATGCACCCGTAGTGATGTATAGTTGGCTCAAGGTCATATTCCTCAACCATAAGTTTAAAGAACTCTCTCCCTTGCTCCACCAGTCCAGCATGCCCGCATACACTGAGCACAGCAGTGAACGTCATCTCATTTGGTCGCACTCCTTGCCGGCGCATCTCCTCAAACAGCTGGATAGCCTCGTCATAATGCAGATGCATGGCCATCCCACAAATCATTGCAGTCCAGTGCATCACTTTCCTGGAGGGCACCCACGCAAAGATACGGGAAGCATAATCGAGGCGGCCAACCTTTGCATAGCAATCAATAAGCGATGTCCCGAGGTGCATACTGACTGCCTGGCGCCGCACAATATACCCGTGAATGGATCTGCAGAACGGCTGCAGCAAGCCAGCCGACGCACATCCTGTGAGGACGGTGACGAGCATTACATAATCTGGAGCAAGTGTGGTGGTGAATGTCATTGTGCGGAAGAAGGCAAGGCCGTCAGCTACGCTCTTATTGGAGAAATAGCAAGCGACCATAGTCGACCAAGAGACGATATCCTTGTCGGGGATGTCGTCAAAGAATAGGCGTGCGGAGGCGAGGTCAGAGGAACGGCACAGGGACGAAAGCATTACGTTGACAACAAACAGGTTGCAGGTGGCAGGGGGTATTTGATCGAACAGGTGGTGGGCGACGGCAGGGGAGAGGAGTGAATAGGAACGAAGGAGCGATGAGGCGACCTGGGGGTACGCGAGGAGGTTGGACCTGATGAGGTGCGCGTGGAAGTGGAGAGGAGAGGGAGGGAGCCGGCGGAGGAGAGGGGCTTGAGGGCGAAGGCGGCGGCGCGCCCGGCGAAGGAGGAGGGGTCTGAGGGGGGGAGGCGGATGCGGAGGAGGGAGTACAATCGGAGGGCCGAGGAGGCGCAAGAGGCGCCGCGGAGGGCGGTGAGGAGTTCGCCGGCGGCGAGTTGGTGGGGAAGGGACATGGGGAGTAGGGGTGCGGCGCACGCCGCGATGTGAGCGGCGCGCGACGCCGGCGCGGCCGCTTCGGTTTGGAATTGGGGCGGGGCTGCTGGACCGTGAAACTTCCTGCTTCAGGCTGTACTGCTGAAAGCCTGCTCGATTCTTTTATGGATTCTTTCATGGATATTTTGAATGCAACTCTGAAAAAGATAGCCTGGTTCACATGGCAAAGAACCTGTTGTGGCCTCTGTGGAGCCGAGGATTCTTGGCAACACTCGTTGCTGCATTGCACGGTCGCCAGATGCGTTTGGGCTTTGCTTGACCAAGATCTTGTGGAAGCGCTGAACACCATTACACAACCAGATGCAAAAAGATGGCTTTTCTCGGTTCAGGAGATGATCTCCCCGCAAGAGTTCATCTTGGTAACCACAACTCTATGGGCACTTTGGTTTGCACGACGACAAGCGTTATATGAACACATATTCCAAAGTCCGATGACAACACACCAGTTCATTCTCAAGTTCATCCGGGAGATTGAGGAGTGCAAACCGAAGAAATCAACGTCTGGGATACCAACGGCGGCTCCTGTGCAGCTACGATGGATCCCTCCCCCGGGTGGAAATGCAAAAATACGAGTCGATGGAGCAGTGTCTAGAGATGGCAATTTTGGCTCATTCAGCGCTGTTTGCAGAAACTCATCAGGAGGTTTTTTGGGCGCTTCGGTAATCAAAATCCATGGAGTATCGGACCCGGCGACGCTTGAAGCGATGGCATGTCAAGAGGCGCTTGTGCTTGCAGCAGATCTGGACCTTGCTCACATTCAGGTCGCTAGTGACAGCCAAGAGGTGGTGAAAAGCATCAAAGACCGAACTAGGGGTGCCTACGCCAGCGTCACGAAGGAGATTGTGGAAACATCATCTAGTTTTGATAGTTGCACCTTCATCTTTGAAGGTAGAGCCACTAATATTGAGGCACATAGCCTCGCTAAGCATGCTTTCGGTTTGGATTACGGGCGCCATGTGTGGCTGTTAAACCCTCCAAACATTTCTTGTATCCCCATGAACTTGTTTGAACAATAAATAAAGCGTGTTTAGACTCAAAAAAACATGGCAAAGAATTATGTCCGGGGTGCGGACACTAAAAAGAGAGGTCATATATGGAAGGTCGGTGATGGTAGTCGGACAATGTTTGGGATGATGAGTGGATTCCTGAGCCACCTACCACTAAAGTGGTCATGGCTCGTGGAGGCAATTTACTATCAAAAGTAAGTGATTCTATTGACCCTATTACAGGTCGTTGGGATGAAGAGTTGGTTTTTCAAACATTCTGGCAATTTGATGTGGCGCGGATCCTTGCGATTCCGTTGCCTAGATTTGATATGTCAGACTTTATAGCATGGAATTTGTGCAAAAAGGGGAGATTCTCAGTTAGATCGGGATATTTTGCGAAGTGGCACAACCAATATGGACATAAAATATCAGGAGAAAATACAATTGGGTCCTCACGGAATTCACCAATATGGGGAATGATCTGGAGCTTAAGTTGTCCTGCCAAGTTAAAATTTTCCTCTGGCAAACTTTGTTAGGCTTGCTACCATTTCGGGTGACTTTGGCTAACAAACATATAAAAGTCAATGGGCAATGTCCTAGATGCGGTATAGTAGCGGAGGATACCAAGCATGTGTTATTCATTTGTGCAAAAGCGAAAGACGTATGACGGTTACGGGGTTTGGACTTTGCTATTGATAAAGCATGTGTCGTGAATCATGAGGAAGAAGTTGTGCTAGAATATTTATTGTTGCGACCAGCTGAAGAATGTGTGGTCCTCGGTCTGGAAAATTCAACAGAAGCAATTGCTATTGGTTTCTGATATTTATGGTGGGGGAGGAGAAAGTTAGTATAATGAAAAGCTACAGGAACCTAAGTTCATAGCAATGGCAATCAGAGCTTTGCTTGCTAACTATACTATGGCGGGTGATGCAAAGACGACGATCATGTGACATGGTTAGGAAAGACCAAGGAGCAATTATGTGAAGGTAAAGGTGGGTGGGGCTTTTGACCCAGACTTACTCAAGGGCTCGCATGATGCTGTCATCAGAGACTCAAATGGAAAATTCGTCGCGGCGGGAAACAGAGATTGGCCTTGCGGTTTGGTCTCAATGTGGCAACTACAGTCGGGTGTAATCGCATAGAGGTGAACTCCGGCAACATCGAGGTGATAGAGACAATGGTCTCGGCGGTAATTTTTGATGATATATATCTCCTTGCATGTGATTTCGCATATTATTTTTTAGCATGAGAGGGACTAATTATGATGTCCATGATTTAATCAAACTAGTTAGAAGTAAGGTGTGTGTGGGATGGATGGAAGATCCATCCATAGAAATTGTTGATACTCTTATAAAACATACTATGGTGATCACCATGCAATAATAAGTACTCTAACGTCTAAAAAAAGTTCTCTTGCAAGTCACTCCCACCTTTGCAACCTGGGAGTTATTCTAGATTTTTTATTTAAAACATTTTCTTTTAAACAGCGGGTCCAAATCTTGAACCATTTTCATTGTTGGATTTCTCAAGTCGAGTTCATCAAAGTTAGATCTCACGAACTTTCTTTCATGAAAAAAAGAGAGCTGGAAACAAGGTTTTTTTTCCGAGTTTTTTTGTTTCTGAGAGGCATATTTGTGTCTCTCACGGAAACAAGGTTTATGCCTCCACGAGAAACAATCAGTTTCTCTCGCGGAAGCAAAAAAAACATTTTTGGTCCTTTCCGAGAGGGTGCCTTTCTTGGAAGCAAATCCGTGCCTCCACGAAAAGCAAATATGTGCCTCTTCTGGAGACAAACAAAAGAAAGAAAACACATTTTTTTCCTTGTCGACAGGAACAACTATGCCTCTCGCGAAAGCAGATCTCTGCCTCCATGAGAAGCAAATTTGTGTCTCTAGTTGAAGCAAAAAAAATGTGTTTTTTCCATGCAATTTTTTTTGTCAAAAACCTTGGGGAAACCGTGCAGAAACCGAAAAGCCAAGAAAACCTCTAAAATTCGAAAACACCTACAAAAATAAAAAAGCCCTAGCGAGTGCCCAGCACGTGACACGTGGTGGCGGCTGAGAGTGTGCCACTTGGTACGCTTCCAGCCCACTAAAAATGACCCTTGTGGGGCTCCCGCAAGGGGGTACCCCTTGGATAGTTGCTCCCTATTATTTAGCGAAATCTCTAAGACGGTGTAAAATTGGGACGGACTATTTGTGCTTTTACTTTTGAAGATCATGCTATGAACTATGAAGCATATAGTCTAGCCAAATCTTTGCTTACTCTAGGTCAGAGACCCACTTGTGGTTTAGCCAACCCCATGAACTGAACTGTAGCCCACATTTCATGGTTTTCGATCAATAAACTTGGCTTTACCCTCAAAGAAAAATTTAGCGAAATCACCTAGATGATATTAAATAGGGACTGACTAGCTAGTAGGTACCCCCGCATTGGCCACCCAGTGCACGGCGCAGGGCACATGGGGAGATGCCATGTGGTGCGTCCAGCCGTCGACACATATCGCACGCATGGCGCATCCATGGGAGCATTTTTTTTCTTTTTCTGCATGCATTTTTTTTTGGGAGGGGTCCTAGGTTTTTCCGATTTTTTGGAATTTGCTTGGCTTTTGTGTTCAAAAAAGGATTTTGCTTTGTACTTTCTAGGTCTTTTAAAAAGAATACTTTTTTCACATGTGAAGCACACCCTGTAAAAAATTTGTTTTATACCATGTTTTTTTCATGATTTTGCCGGTGGAGTGACCATGCATGGGTTACCCTCGTATTAGTTGCTCCCTTATTTAGCGCTTAAGGCGCCAAAAATACCTCTAAAGCGCACACTGGGCCTTGAACCATGAAAGCTTGTTCACTCATTGCTAGTCCGCTCGGTTGGCTCGTTTGAATTTTTTTCATGTGTTGCATCCTACCTAGTTCAGGAAAAAAAATCAGTTGTCATTCTTTTGAATCTTGAAACCAGTAATTTTTCAATATTTTTAATAAATTTTGTGGATATCTAGAAATGTTCACAATTTTTTTAAAATATTTACATTTCAAAAAAGTGAACTTTTAAAAACATTGTCCACAATTTTTTTCAAAAATTATTTCTAAATAAAAATGTTTAACATATTTAAATCTATTCATGATTTTGAAAAAATTAGGGAAAATTTTTAAGATAAAAATACTCATGAATTTCATAAAATATGCACGCATTTGAAAAATATTCTGAAACTAAAAGAAGAAGAAAATAAAAAGGGGAAATAATAGGAAAAATGAAAAGGCATTGTTAAACAGGTAGATAAAAAACATAAAAAAGGATGAAGAAACATTGGAATGTTCCCGAAACTAGGAAACCCAAACTATTTGCTTGTTACATGGGCCGGCCAAAATGTGCGTCTCAAGTGTGCATTTTCCACCAAATGACTAATACATGGCGCCTAAAGTGTTGAATAACATTTTCCTCATCGACGACCTTACATGTAAGTATCTAACATCTCTTCCTTCCTTTTATACTCTGCTTGATTGTTTCCTCATAAAAGAACAGCTTGGCCAGAAAATAGGAAAAAGAAACGTAGCACTCTCTTACAAAAGAAAAAGGAAAAAGGTTGAATATCATATGAATTTATGGCAATTGCCATCTAGGTTCAGTGGCGGACCTAGCCCATTGGGTCAGGGTGGGCCTGAATGAGCTATTTTCATATCTCATGGTGGGCCATGGCCATGGCCCACCTTGGCCACCCTCTACCTCTGCCATTTGCTAAGCTAGATCCAAAGATGGGATATCATAGGGCTAAGCTAGATCCACATGACTTTGAAGGTGTTCTCATCACACTCGACTCTCATCTTTCTTTCAAATTCAACACTGACGTTGTCTCAGTCTTATCTTTGCCAAATCATTGATATAAGATTCCTTTCTGCCGCCCTGGCAACTAACCCACTAGTCATGCGCATGGCCGCCTCCTTGATCCACCCACCGCTTGCGACTGTTGTCCACCCCAAATCTCGAGTCTAGAATACTAATAGATCTAGATCTAAGGGCCTCATAGATTCAAAGGGGCTAAGGAATTGTAGAGGATTTTAATCCTTCGAAAATTTCCTAGCGAAGGTTGTTTGATTCGTATGATTAGAATCCATATGTTTTTCTCCACTTATGATTCCGTACCAGATTTCATAGAAATATATCCATCCATTCCATCCCGTTGTGAATCCAATGTTTTCTCTTTGCACAATCAGGCATTCATGCAATTCCTATTTTTGTGTATGTAGAATCAAAGAGGCGCTCAATTTGATTACTTCGGTCTCTGCATCACCTTGGAGTAAGAGCACGGATTGCGGCTTGGATGCAAAGATAAGGCATTACAATGTGGTTTGGCATAATTTTATACTTGCGATGTTTATCAGTTCGGGAATCATGGGATTCCAATTGTATGTATTGTTGAGATTGCAATCATTTAGAACAAATTATGTTGGTATGTAGAGGATTCTCGTACTAAACTGCAGATTCTTGTTTCACCTACCTGTGGGTTTGATGTCTTTACATTATGTTGTATCCCTTCCACTGAAATCCATATCGAGGACTCACTATTGTGGCTTCATCAAAACTAACACACCACAATTGCTTCTACTACACAAATGTGCTCCACCTTGAATAACACCCTTCCACCCCCGTCCTCCTCGTCAATATCTTTCTCGTTTTTTTACTATAGATCTTTCCTACCACTGCCTAAACAATGTGAGTTCAACCCCTTGTTTCCATTGCACACACCTAACGGTGGCGAACGACGATAACAGATGCCAACGCACATTTATCAGGACTGAATGTTGGGTTGGGTTGCGACCCAATACTGGAGAGACAAATGGGCAAAAAGAAAGACGACACAATGACTAGATGTGGATTAAACAAATATTGATGAGGTGACAATAAAACTTGTCATGTATTTTTTTTCATGATAACTATATAGATAATAAACTTACCAAGAAATATGTTAAATAGAAACAGTTTTGCTAAAGCACATCTAGATGTGCCATAAGTATTGCACACATGTCATATGTCATTGATCTTACGTGGAGATTCGTATGTGTATTTTCTTTTTCTATTATGCTTGATTAAGTCACTTAGATGTGCAATAACTAGAGCACATCTAGATGTATACAGGGAAGAAAAAAAATAAAATAAGCTAGCAAGCCAACTCTCTAAAACCGGAATAAGGATGCTCTTTTCACTGTATGGTGGCCCCCCATCTCCGGTCCGCCGGAGTATGAGTGCTACATGGATTGGAGTGCCCGCCATGAGAAGGAGAGGATGAGGGCGACCGAGGCCCGCCTCGCTGCTGACCTGGCGGAGGCGGATGCAGCGGCGTGTGCTGCCGCGGAGGAGAAAGTCATTTGTGCTCGCATCCTAAAGAAGCAACAGAGAAGTAAGACGCGCGCCCTTTCTTGAGAGCAAAATCGGGCGGTCTGTGCAATGGTCGGACTGCCCCAAAAGAGGAGGAGGACAGTGACGGGTCGGACAACTCCGTCGAAGAGCAGATCCGGATTGATCCATTTTTTGTTTTCGAGCGCTACATCGACGGGAAAGACGGGAAAGGAAAGGTCAACCATGGATGATCTTTCTCCATAGTAGTATATAGGTAGAACATGAAATTTTTTGGTAATCCGATGGCATGTGCTGATGTAGTAGCCGCGCGATGTTTGTTGTATCATTTACATTGCATGTGTTTGTAACGCCCCGGTTTCGATGCGCCAGGTGTCTTCCAGTTATTCACCGTCGTTGCCATGTCATCTGCTTGCGTGTTGCATTTTGTCATGTCATCATGTGCATTGCATTGCATACGTGTTCATCTCATGCATCTGAGCTTTTTCCCCGTTGTCCGTTTTGCAATCCGACACTCCTATGTCCTCCGGCGCCCCCTTTTACCTCATTTCCTGAGTGGCCGAAAAATGTTCTCGGAATGGGTCGAAACTTGTCATGCGGTCTTAGTTTAGTGTAGACAGACTGCCTGTCAAATTTCGTCGCATTCGGAGCCCGTTTGACTGCCCAACCGCCATCCGTAGCGACACCGTTGTCGGTTTATGCGTCAGACGTTTCGGTCCCCGAAACACTTTGCCAGGCTGCATTCATGTCTCTCTCTTCTCAGCCCGAGACCTCTCCTACATAGCCACTAACCCCTCCTAGGCCCTACCAACCCCCCCTCTTGATCGGATCCGTCGGATCGCGATCGTAGGGCTTCGAAACCCCCAAAAACCCTAGCTATGTGCTATAAATGGATACCCCTTGTCCATTTTGGGCAGCCTAACCCCCTCCACCTACCTCTAGCCTCCCCCTTCTCAGATTCCGCGCCGCCAGCCACCTCCCACCTCTTCCTCGGATCACGCGCCGCCCCCTTCTCCTCAAAATCCGGCGTAGGCCACCTCACCGCCGCCACTTGGCGCGCCCCGATTGGCCAGCCGCCGCATGTGCCGCTCCCCGCCAACCACTTCTTGCCACGTTGCCCCGCAGCTCGTACCACCGCCGCACACCCGCCAGGGCCCGCCTAAGCCTAGATCGGGCCCTAGGAAGCCCATCGGAGCCCTGCCCGAGGCCCACTCGCGCCGCCGCCCGTCTGCCGCGCGCCCCGAGCAGCCCGTGCTCGCCCGAGCACCGCCCGCTCCCCGGTGCTCCTCCCGCTTCGCCTCGCACCTCGCCGGACTGCTCCACCGCCGCCGCCGTCCTCAAGTCACGCCGCCCCCGCGCCATCTCTCGTTTTCCCTTGCTCTCCCTCTCTCATCCCGAGCTCCCTCTCTCTCTGTTGCTTCCCAGGGAGCCGCCCCTCCATGGCCGTCAGGGATCTCCGTGCCCGGGCCGCCCCAAGCATCCTCGTCGCCAGGAATGGAGTCCCCGCTCCCGGATCTGTGCCTCCCCGCCATCTCCCCTCATCCCCGGAGCCCGAGCGCCGCCGTGCGGCTTGACCTTCTTCAACCTCCGACCGGGATCCCTCCGTCCACGCCCGTGCCAGATCTACCTCGTCCCGCACCCAATGAACCAAACGCGATCCGGAACCACCCCATCCAGTTTGTCCCGCGAGGTAGAATACGGCCAAGTCCCCAGGATTTTTTCACATTATGTGCACTTCTTTGACATGTCGTATCTTCATGAATATTGCTCCGTTTTATGCATATGATATATCAAAATGTTCATCATGAGATGCTCTTCATTTCATTCCATTGTGCCATGCTTGTTTGAATCCATATTGATGCCCTAATCATTGTTGCAAGAGTGCTATATGATGTTATCTGTTGTCTATTAACAGAACTTGATGTTTTGTCATTTTTGTTGCATTTGATGTGTGCATCTTATGGGCTTGATGTCTACATGAGTTTTGAGTTACATAATTCCATATTTACTATGGTGCAATGCATGTATTTTTGTGAGTCTTGTAGTGAGTGCATCGAGTTTGTGAAGTAGGGTAATTGATGTTGCGGTTTTGCTAGTCTGAATCTGCTATATCATTATGCTATGTAAACCTGGTGCTACAAGTCATTCTATGCATAATCTGGAGATGTTCACTAAGGATGTTTTGTTATACATGTCATGCTCTAACCATCCATGACCCTGGTTGCATTTATAGCTTTCTGTAGCTTGTTGTAATCTTGCTCTCAGATTGCTAAATAATGTTGCTGTCAGCCTGTTAACATTAAGTTCAGTTTTTCCATGTGTGTTGCTAGTGATCCATGTACCCTATGTACTTGTTCTTGTCGTGCTTAGCTTCAAAAATATGTCTTCTTACTGTTGGTCACCTTTTCATGCCATGTATTGCTCTGTGGTGAGTGCTACAAGCTCACCAACATGCCTACTTATTGTTGTTCCTGCCATGTCTGAATCTGTCGTATCACTTGCCATGTTTGCATGGATGCTACCATCTTTTCTGTTGATCTTTAGAATTAGTTCAGTGAGGGAGTTTTGTTCTTTGTCTTTAGTATTAGCATGCCATGCCTTTGTTTGCCATGTTAAGTTCCTGTAACATGTTTGATAGCTCTAAACATTGCAATCTGATGTTATTTCTACTAAGGCAGAAACTGTTATTATTTGCAATCTTGTCATGTCCTTTTGAGCATGTTATTGTGTTTTCTGGAGATAGATCAGTGTTCATGTTTTGTCATGCTTTACCTACACTTCATGCCCATGCCTTTTGTTCTTATGTTGAGGTGTTGAAGCATATTGTTTTGATGCTTGCTAGATGCCTAGTTGCTGTTTTGGACAGCTTGTCCTTTAAACTTGTATAGTGTATGTGTTGAACCGTTGCTCCGTTTTGAGTGTGCTCTATATGAAACTTGCTTGATTTTGCATGAAGTTTCATATTATCATGTTGCATCCATGTTTTGAGAGTGTTTGCTTGATGTTTGTATGCATTTTGCATCAATGTCATGTTTAACTTGTTTTGCTCATATCTTCTAGGCCGTAGCTCCGAACTAAATGAACTTTGTAACTTGACTAGAATTTCGTGTAGATCCTCTTGGTGTTCTTAACTTGCTGTTTAACAACTTGAACATAAGGTTTATTCAGATCTGGACCAAGTTCGAGACTTCCATACGAGGACCTACCGGATTTGTTATATGTATTTCCGGCCTCATTTAAACTTGCTTTGATGCGTTGCTCTTGTTTGCATCATCTCTTGCCATGAATAGCTTCATGTAGCTTTGTCATGCATCATGCTTGGTTGTGCATCATGTCATGTATATGTGTGGTGTGTTTACCATGTTGTGTGCTTCTTCTTGATAGTTCCCGTTTCGTTGCGATCGTGAGGATTCATTCGTCTATGCTTGGTTCGTCTTCGTGCCTTCATCTTCTTCATGGACTCGTTCTTCTTCCTTGCGGGATTTCAGGCAACATGACCGTCACCTTGGCTCTCACTACTATCATTGCTATGCTAGTTGCTTCGTTCTATCGCATTGCTGCGCTACCTATCACTTGCTCTTCAAGCCTCCCAAATTGCCATGTCAGCCTCTAACCTTTTCACCCTTCCTAGCAAACCATTGCTTGGCTATGTTACCGCTTTTGCTCAGCCCCTCTTATAGCGTTGTTAGTTGCAGGTGAAGTTGAAGTTTGCTCTATGATGGACAGGATTATGTTGGGATATCACAATATCTCTTATTTAATTAATGCATCTATATACTTGGTAAAGGGTGGAAGACTCGGCCTTATGCCTGGTGTTTTGTTCCACTCTTGCCGCCCTAGTTTCCGTCATACCGGTGTTATGTTCCTTGATTTTGCGTTCCTTACGCAGTTGGGTGATTTATGGGACCCCCTTGACAGTTCGCTTTGAATAAAACTCCTCCAGCAAGGCCCAACCTTGTTTTTACCATTTGCCTCACCTAGCCCTTTTTTCCCTTGGGTTTCCGGAGCCCGAGGGTCATCTTTATTTACCTCCCCCCCCCCTCGGGCCAGTTCTCCTCCGAGTGCTGGTCCAAACCGAGCGATGTCCGGCGCCCCCTGGGCAACCAGGGTCTATGCCAACCCGACGTCTTGCTCATCTGGTGTGCCCTGAGAACGAGATATGTGCAGCTCCTATCGGGATTTGTCGGCACATCGGGCGGCTTTGCTGGTCTTGTTTTACCATTGTCGAAATGTCTTGTAAACCGGGATTCCGAGACTGATCGGGTCTTCCTGGGAGAAGGAATATCCTTCGTTGAACGTGAGAGCTTGTGATGGGCTAAGTTGGGACACCCCTGCAGGGTATAAACTTTCGAGAGCCGTGCGCGCAGTTATGTGGCAGATGGGAATTTGTTAATGTCCGGTTGTAGATAACTTGACACCAGATTCGAATTAAAATGCATCAACCGTGTGTGTAGCTGTGATGGTCTCTTCTCGGCGGAGTCCGGGAGGTGAACACGGTTTTGGGTTATGTTTGACATAAGTAGGAGTTCAGGATCACTTCTTGATCATTGCCAGCTTCATGACCGTTCCGTTTGCTTCTCTTCTCGCTCTTATTTGCGTATGTTAGCCACCATACTTGCTTAGTCGCTGCTGCAACCTCACCACTTTACCCCTTCCTTTCTCATTAAACTTTTCTAGTCTTGATACCCATGGTAATGGGATTGCTGAGTCCTCGTGGCTCACAGATTACTACAACAACAGTTGTAGGGACAGGTTATACGATGATCTTAACGCAAGAGCGATGTTTGCTTGTTTGGAGTTCTTCTTCTGCTTCTTCTTCGATCAGGGGATAGGTTCCAGGTCGGCAGCCTGGGCTAGCAGGGTGGTTGTCTATTGAGTTTCTGTTTGTGTTTCATCCGTAGTCGGATGTTGCTCTTATGTATTGTGTTGATGTATTCGTGTGGCATTATGTGCCTCTTGTATGTATCCCCAACTATTATGTAATGGTATGATGTAATGATATCCACCTTGCAAAAGCGTCTCCAATATGCACTTCTATCTTTGGTGGAACCTTCGAGTTCCTTTAGGATAGGGTCGCATATTGGGCGAGACAAGTTGGTATCAGAGCCTTGACCGACCTTAGGAGCCCCCTTGATTGATCGTGTAGTCTGACCGCAGTTGAGTCTAGAAGAAAACTGTTTTTGGAGTCTAGTTATATTGGAGAGTAGGAATTCTTTTTACTCCTCAGCCCCTTCGTCTCTCTAGTGAGGAATCTTGACGTAGGTGTTTTGAATTACTTGTCTTCCCATTCAAAGTTTTCTTTAGGTTCACGCAGTTGGTTTTCCGATGGTTGGTTCTCAGCTCTTTTCATCCGGTGCATTTCTCATCAAGTTGACTCGAGCCTCTTCAGTTTGCTAAGTTCAATCCTCAGTTGTTTTATTTTTCCTACCTGCCCACCCCTTTTTCATCTTGGAGTCGGAGTCCGTAATCGAGTATCCATCCTACTCGTGCAAAGTCTTTGCTTTCTTTCCTCAATTATTTCAACCGGTGTTTTCTCTTCAAGTTATTCATCGGTTTTTCCCCTTCCAAGTTGCCTTTGTTTTCCCGCCCTCCCACCCTTTTCTTCCCGAAGCCTGAGTCTCTTTCAGCATCAATTTCATTCGTGCGGAACCTCTCTAGTCCTTCGTAAGTTATCTCAACCGGTGAATTCTCGTCTCGTTTGACATTCATCATCTCTTTTTCTTTTTCGGTGGACTCAATTCAAGTTTTTGGGTTGATCACATTTTTTTCCTCGGCCCAAGTGTTCTCCTTGATCGTTTGCCTCTCGCCATTAAATCATTCCGGAGTTCGGAAAACTTCTCAGGAGATTCGTCTGTGCTCGAATTAATTCGAGGTTGTCACCTCATTCAAATATTTCCATTGTTCCGGTGCATCATCTATCTGTTCAACAATCCTTTCCAACGGTGTTTTCTCTTCAGTGGGCCCTAACCCACAGGTCTTTTCCCAGGATCTTACCTGACTCTTCTAATTCTCTCAGAGTTATTCTCAAATTCTTTTCAAGGTGACGTAAGAAGGGATCCCATCAGTCACATGCCTTCTCCAAGATCTCTTTCAAATTCTTTTCATTGCTGGCTCAACCTCTTCGCTTGTCATTCTCCCGGAGCATCTCAACAATTTTGGTGTTCTTTCTCGTCGTCATTCTCAACATTTGAAGACCGAAGAAGAATTTTCCTAAATCTTGTCCATTCTCCCGGAGATTCGTGGTGCTAGCTTGATGTTATCCTCTCAAATTGTTTTCCAGTCGTGCAAATTATTTTCATCCATCCGGAGCATTTCAGGAGTTGCTTTCTCTCTAGATCATCCGGAGGACATCTTTTTGGAATATTTCTTCGTTCCTAGTTTTCAGATTCGTTCTCCAACTATTCTATATCCGTGCTCCTTCGTTCATCTCAATATTATCCCGGTGCTTCGTTCAAGTGTTCTTTAATCAGCTCATGATCTCTTTGTTCTTTTGCATCTAAATCCCCTCTAGCACATTGGTTCTTCTAATTCTTCCCGGTGATTCATACTATTTCATCAGTCATTTTCAAATTCTTATGGTGGTTCGTTCAAGATTCTTTCCTTGATTATCATATTAATTCATTCGTTCTTTCCAACCCTACCGGTGGTTCATGAAGACTTTCTCAAGTTTTGTGCTATACCCCCCTTAATCCTTTTCAACAAGAATAAGTAGTATGCAAAATTCGTTTATCATCAATTAAATTTGATGAAGGATAAGTATACAATAAATCTTATTCTTATTTCATCCAAGTGAGTAATCCCTTCCTTCAGAGTTTGTTCTTGAGGAATAAATTCTAGTTCTAAGTGTTTTCATCTATTCTTTTCCAGAGTTTGAAAATTTCCTCGGCCACTTCGTCAGGACCTCCATCTAAATCACCGCAAGCTTTAATCCTATTCTTTCATCCTTCATTCTATCTCATCATCCTTTTGTTACCGGAGTTCTTCATGGTGGTTCTTCATGATTTAATTCATTCTTCAAGAGTTCATCAAGATTCTTTTGGGGGAGCTCAAGTATCTTTCCTTCTTGCCTCTCGAAGTGCAATTAATTCTCCGCATTCTTTTGAACTGGAGTTTTGCATTTCTTAGTTCCTCTCAGCTATTCAATCTTTTCCACTTGTGGTCGGTTATCACCTCAGAATTTCGAGATGTTTTCCATAAGTCCACAACAAGCTTATTCTTTCGTTGTTGATTTTCTCAACAACTCCATTCAATCCTTCTAAGTTCTTTTCATTCAATTCTTTCAGTTCTTTCGGAGGCATTGCTTTGTTCATCTCGTCAAGTGCCATCCCATCTTGTGAAGTTCAGGTCTCTTCTCCTTCCATTTTCAGCCGGAGTGCTGCCTAAATCCTTTCAGTCTTATTCGTTTCTTATCTCGTTCTAACCGGAGTGGTTTCATAGTCTATCTGATTCCGTGAGATTTCGATTCTCGTCATTTTTGTCATTCCCC
This sequence comes from Triticum timopheevii, assembly GCA_963921465.1. Lineage (NCBI taxonomy): Eukaryota > Viridiplantae > Streptophyta > Magnoliopsida > Poales > Poaceae > Triticum > Triticum timopheevii. The sequence continues at coordinate 472,696,399 of OY997266.1, read as the reverse complement.
TCTTCTTCTCGAGTGCTATCGATTCTTTGCTTCTTCTCTTGCGTTCTTATTTCACCTCATCCCTTTTCTCTTCCATCTTGTTCCTAAGATCTCGGGACGAGATCTCTTGTTAGTGGAGGAGAGTTGTAACGCCCCGGTTTCGATGCGCCAGGTGTCTTCCAGTTATTCGCCGTCGTTGCCATGTCATTTGCTTGCATGTTGCATTTTGTCATGTCATCATGTTCATTGCATTGCATACGTGTTCATCTCATGCATCCGAGCTTTTTCCCCATTGTCCGTTTTGCAATTCGACACTCCTATGTCCTCCGACGCCCCCTTTTACCTCGTTTCCTGAGTGGCCGAAAATTGTTCTCGGAATGGGTCGAAACTTGGCATGCGGTCTTAGTTTAGTGTAGACAGACTGCCTGTCGAATTTCATCGCATTCGGAGCCCGTTTGACTGCCCAACTGCCATCCGTAGCGACACCGTTGTCGGTTTATGCGTCGCACGTTTCGGTCCCCGAAACACTTTGCCGGGCTGCATTCATGTCTCTCTCTTCTCAGCTCGAGACCTATCCTACACAACCACTAACCCCTCCTAGGCCCTACCAACCCCCCCTCTCGATCGGATCCGTCGGATCGCGATCATAGGGCTCCGAAACCCCCAAAAACCCTAGCTATGTGCTATAAATGGACACCCCTTGTCCATTTTAGGCAGCCTAACCCCCTCCACCTACCTCTAGCCTCCCCCTCCTCAGATTCCGTGCCGCCAGCCACCTCCCACCTCTTCCTCGGATCATGCGCCCCGCCTTCTCCTCAAAATCCGGCGCAGGCCACCTCGCCGCCGCCACTTGGCGCGCCCCGGTTGGCCAGCCGCCGCCTGCGCCGCTCCCCGCCAACCACTTCTTGCCACGTTGCCCCGCAGCTCTTCCCACCGTCGCGCACCCGCCAGGGCCCGCCGAAGCCCAGATCGGGCCCTAGGAAGCCCATCGGAGCCCTGCCCGAGGCCCGCTCAGCCGCCGCCCGTCTGCCTCGCGCCCCAAGCAGCCCGTGCTCGCCCGAGCGCCACCCGCTCCCCGGTGCTCCTCCCGCTCTGCCCCGCACCTCGCCGGACTGCTCCGCCGCCGCGGCCGTCCTCAGGTCACGCCGCCCCGCGCCATCTCTCGTTTTCCCTTGCTCTCTCTCTCTCATCCCGAGCTCCCTCTCTCTCTCTGTTGCTTCCCAGGGAGCCGCCCCTCCATGGCCGTCAGGGATCTCCGCGCCCGGGCCGCCCCAAGCATCCTCGTCGCCGGGAATGGAGTCCCCGCTTCCGGATCTGCGCCTCCCCGCCATCTCCCCTCGTCCCCGGAGCCCGAGCGCCGCCGTGCGGCTTGACCTTCTTCAACCTCCGACCGGGATCCCTCCGTCCATGCCCGTGCCAGATCTAACTCGTCCCGCACCCAGTGAACCAAACGCGATCCGGAACCACCCCATCCAGTTTTTCCCGCGAGGTAGAATACGGCCAAGTCCCCAGGATTTTTTCACATTATGTGCACTTCTTTGACATGTTATATCTTCATGAATATTGCTCTGTTTTGTGCATATGATATATCAAAATGTTCATCATGAGATGCTCTTCATTTCATTCATTTGTGCCATGCTTGTTTGAATACATTTTGATGCCCTAATCATCATTGCAAGAGTGCTATATGATGTTATCTGCTGTCTGTTAACAGAACTTGAAGTTTTGTCATTTTTGTTGCATTTGATGTGTGCATCTTATGAGCTTGATGTCTACATGAGTTTTGAGCTAAATCATTCCATATTTAATGTGGTGCAATCCATGTATTTTTGTGAGTCTTGTAGTGAGTGCATCGATCTCGTGAAGTAGGGTACTTGTTGTTGCTGTTTTGCTAGTCTGAATCTGCTATATCATGATGCTATGTAAACCTGGTGCTACAAGTCATTCTATGCATAATCTAGAGATGTTCACTAAGGATGTTTTATTATACATGTCATGTGCTATCCATCCATGCCCCTGGTTGTATTTATAGCCTGCTGTAGCTTGTTGTAATCTTGCTCTTAGATTGCTAAATAATGTTGCTGTCAGCCTGTTAACATTAAGTTCAGTTTTGCCATGTGTGTTGCTAGTGATCCATGTACCCTATGGACTTTTTATTGCCATGCTTAGCTTCATAAATATGTCTTCTTATTGTTGGTCAGCTTGTCATGCCATGTATTGATCTGTGGTGAGTGATACAAGCTCACCAACATGCCTACTTATTGTTGTTCCTGCCATGTCTGAATCTGTCGTATCGCTTGTCATGTTTGCATGGATGCTATCATCTTTTCTGTTGATCTTTAGAATTAGTTCAGTGAGGGAGTTTTGTTCTTTGTCTTTAGTATTAGCATGCCATGCCTTTGTTTGCCATGTTAAGTTCCTGTAACATGTTGTTTGATAGCTCTAAACATTGCAACCTGATGTCATTTCTACTAAGCCTGAAACTGTTATTATTTGCAATCTTGTCATGTCCTTTTGAGCATGTTATTGTGTTTTCTGGAGATAGCTCAGTGTTCATGTTTTGTCATACTTTACCTGTACTTCAGGCCCATGCCTTTTGTTCTTATGTTGAGGTGCTATAGCACATTGTTTTGATGCTTGCTAGATGCCTAGTTGCTGTTTTGGACAGCTTGTCCTTTAAACTTGTATAGAGTGTATGTGTTGAACCGTTGCTCCGTTTCGAGTGTGCTCTATATGAAACTTGCTTGATTTTGCATGAAGTTTCATATTATCATGTTGCATCCATGTTTTGAGAGTGTTTGCTTGATGTTTGTATGCATTTTGCATCAATGCCATGTTTAAGTTGTTTTGCTCATATCTTCTAGGCCGTAGCTCCGAACTAAATGAACTTTATATGTAACTTGACTAGAATTTCGTGTAGATCCTCTTGGTGTTCTTAACTTGCTGTTTAACAACTTGAACATAAGATTTATTCAGATCTGGACCAAGTTCGAGACTTCCATATGAGGACCTACCGGATTTGTTATATGTATTTCCTGCCTCATTTAAACTTGCTTTGATGTGTTGCTCTTGTTTGCATCATCTCTTGCCATGAGTAGCTTCATGTAGCTTTGTCATGCATCATGCTTGGTTGTGCATCATGTCATGTATATGTGTGGTGTGTTTACCATGTTGTGTGCTTCTTCTCAATAGTTCCCGTTTCGTTGCGATCGTGAGGATTCATTCGTCTACGCTTGGTTCGTCTTCGTGCCTTCATCTTCTTCATGGACTCGTTCTTCTTCCTTGCGGGATTTCAGGCAAGATGACCGTCACCTTGGATCTCACAACTATCATTGCTATGCTAGTTGCTTCGTTCTATCGCATTGCTGCGCTACCTATCACTTGCTCTTCAAGCCTCCCAAATTGCCATGTCAGCCTCTAACACTTTCACCCTTCCTAACAAACCATTGCTTGGCTATGTTACCGCTTTTGCTCAGCCCCTCTTATAGCGTTGTTAGTTGCAGGTGAAGTTGAAGTTTGCTCTATGATGGACAGGATTATGTTGGGATATCACAATATCTCTTATTTAATTAATGCATCTATATACTTGGTAAAGGGTGGAAGACTCGGCCTTATGCCTAGTGTTTTGTTCCACTCTTGCCGCCCTAGTTTCCGTCATACCGGTGTTATGTTCCTTGATTTTGCGTTCCTTACGCGGTTGGGTGATTTATGGGACCCCCTTGACAGTTCGCTTTGAATAAAACTCCTCCAGCAAGGCCCAACCTTGTTTTTACCATTTGCCTCACCTAGCCCTTTTTTCCCTTGGGTTTCCGGAGCCCGAGGGTCATCTTTATTTACCTCCTCCCCCCCCCCCCGGGCCAGTTCTCCTCCGAGTGCTGGTCCAAACCGAGCGATGTCCGGCGCCCCCTGGGCAACCAGGGTCTATGCCAACCAGACGTCTTGCTCATCCGGTGTGCCCTGAGAACGAGATATGTGCAGCTCATATCAGGATTTGTCGGCACATCGGGCGGCTTTGCTGGTCTTGTTTTACCATTGTCGAAATGTCTTGTAAACCGGGATTCCGAGACTGATCGGATCTTCCTGGGAGAAGGAATATCCTTCGTTGACCGTGAGATCTTGTGATGGGCTAAGTTGGGACACCCCTGCAGGGTATAAACTTTCGAGAGCCGTGCCCGTAGTTATGTGGCAGATGGGAATTTGTTAATGTTCGGTTGTAGATAACTTGACACCAGATTTGAATTAAAATGCATCAACCGTGTGTGTAGCCGTGATGGTCTCTTCTCGGTGGAGTCCGAGAGGTGAACACGGTTTTGGGTTATGTTTGACGTAAGTAGGAGTTCAGGATCACTTCTTGATCATTGCTAGCTTCACAACCGTTCCGTTTGCTTCTCTTCTCGCTCTTATTTGCGTATGTTAGCCACCATACTTGCTTAGTCGCTGCTGCAACCTCATCACTTTACCCCTTCCTTTCCCATTAAACTTTGCTAGTCTTGATACCCATGGTAATGGGATTGCTGAGTCCTCGTGGCTCACGGATTACTACAACAACAGTTGCTGGTACATGTTATACGATGATCTTAACGCGAGAGTGATGTTTGCTTGTTTGGAGTTCTTCTTCTGCTTCTTCTTCGATCAGGGGATAGGTTCCAGGTCGGCAGTCTGGGCTAGCAGGGTGGTTGTCGTTTGAGTTTCTGTTTGTGTTTCATCCGTAGTCGGATGTTGCTCTTATGTATTGTGTTGATGTATTTGTGTGGCATTATGTGCCTCTTGTATGTATCCCCAACTATTATGTAATGGTACGATGTAATGATATCCACCTTGCAAAAGCGTCTCCAATATGCGCTTCTATCCTTGGTGGAACCTTCGAGTTCCTTTAGGATAGGGTCGCATATTGGGCATGATAGTGTTTGTATGAATTTGAGGTTTGCTAATTGAGGGTGTATATTTGTGCGAAGGAAAATTTGAGGTGTGACAGGTCACTGCCCACGGGCACGCGCATCCACAGGCGTTTGAGGGCCCGAGTGTGGCGTCCTCTTCCATAGATGCTCTGACCTGTTCGTTTCTGGTTTCTCTAGTTGTCGATTATGTTCGGTTTCGAGTCTGGTGTCCTCCACATATGAGTCAGTTTCTTTCTAACTTTCAGTTCATTTCCAAGTACGTAGGGAACCGATTAGCCTTAGAGCATCTCTAGCATACCCCTTATATCGTGGACCCTTATAGTACGTTCACAATTCATGAGATGGCGAGGGCTTTGTCCACCCCAAATCTCGGGTCTAGAATACTAATAGATCTAGATCTAAGGGCCTCATAGATTCAAAGGGACTAAGGAATTGTAGAGGATTTTAATCCTTTGAAAATTTCCCAGCGAAGGTTATTTGATTCGTATGATTAGAATCCATATGATTTTTCTTCACTTATGATTCCGCACCAGATTTCATAGAAATATATCCATCCATTTCATCCTGTTGTGAATCCAATGTTTTTGCTTTGCACAATCACGCATTCATGCAATTCCTATTTTTGTGTATGTAGGATCAAAGAGGCGCTCAATTTGGTTACTTCTCGGTCTCTGCATCACCTTGGAGTAACAGCACGGATTGCGGCTTGGATGCAAAGGTAAGGCATCACAATGTGGTCTGGCATAATTTTATACCTGTGATGTTAATTACTTCGAGGAACTTGGGGTTCCAATTGTATGTATTGTTGAGATTGCAATCATTTACCACAAATTATGTTGGTACATAGAGGATTCTCGTACTAAACTGCTGATTCTTATTTCACCTACCCGTGGGTTTGATGTTTTTACATTATGTTGTATCCTTTCCACTGAAATCCATATCGAGGACTCATTGTCGTGGCTTCAGCAAAACCAACACACCACAATTGCTTCTGCTACACAATGTGCTCCACCTTGAATAACACCCTTCCACCCTCGTCCTCCTCATCAATATCTTTCTCGTTTTTTTACTACAGATCTTTCCTACCACTGCCTAAACAATGTGAGTCCAACCCCTTGTTTCCATTGCACACACCTAACAGTGGCGAACGACGATAACAAATGCCATCACAACATTATCAGGACTGAATGTTGGATTGGGTTGCGACCTAATACTGGAGAGACCAATGGGCAAAAAGAAAGACAACACAATGACTAGATGTGGATTAAACCAATCTTGATGAGGTGGCAATAACACTTGTCATGTATTTTTTGTTCATGATAACTGTATAGATAATAAACTTACCAAGAAATATGTTAAATAAAAACAGTTTTGCTAAAGCACATCTAGGTGTGCCATAAGTATTGCACATGTAAGTCCTATGTCATTGATCTTACACGGAGATTCATATGTGTATTTTCTTTTTCTATTATGCTTGATTAAGCCACTTAGATGTGCAATAACTAGAGCACATCTAGATGTGTACATGGAAGAAGAAAAAAATACAAGAAGCTAGCAAGCCAACCCTCTAAAACCGAATAACGATGCTCTTTTCACTCTATGGTGGCCCCCCATCTCCGGTCCGCCGGAGTATGAGTGCTACATGGATCGGAGTGCCCACCATGAGAAGGAGAGGATGAGGGTGACCGAGGCCTGCCTCGTTGCCGACTTGGCGGAGGCGGATGCAGCGGCGTGTGCTGCTGCGGAGGAGAAAGTCATTTGTGCCCACAACCTAAAGAAGCGACATAGAAGTAAGACGCGCACCCTTTCTCGAGAGCAAAGTAAGGCGGTCTGTGCCATGGTCGGACTGCCCCGAAAGAGGAGGAGGACAGCGACGGGTCGGACAACTCCGGCGATGAGTAGATCCGCCTTGATCCATCTTGCGTTTTCGAGCGCTACTTTGACAAGAAAGGCGGGAAAGGAAAAGTTAACCATGGATGATCTTTCTCCATAGTAGTAGGTAGAACATGCCAAATTTCGGTAGTCCAATGGCATGTGCTGATGTAGTAGCCGCACAATGTGTGTTGTATCGTTTACATTGCATGTGTTTGTATGAATTTGAGGTCTGCTAATTGAGGTATCTAGTTGTGCGAAGGAAAATTTGAGGTGTGACCGGTCACTGCCCTCGGACACGCGCATCCACGGGTGTTTGAGGACGCGAGTTTGGCGTCCTCTTCCGTAGATGCTCTGACATGTTCGCTTCTGGTTTCTCTAGTTGTCGATTATGTTCCTCCATATACGAGTCAGATTCTTTCTAACTTTTCAGTTCATTTCCGAGTACGTAGGGAACCGACTAGCCTTAGAGCATCTCTAGCATGCCCCTTATATCGCGGACCCTCATAGTACGTTTACAATTCGCGAAAAACAAGTTTTGTGGGCTGGCGAGGGCTGCGGCCGAACAGACCCCGCATGCAAATACACGTGGTTTTTTTCTTCTAAATTTGACACATATATCACATATTACACAGAATTATGGATTCAATATAAGGTAAGATGGAAATATTATAATACAACAATCATCCAAATTACAATAATTAAATTATTCATATCACTGAATTAAACTAATAATTCAATACAAGAATTGTCGCGAATACAACAATGATATAAATCACACATGAATTAAACGAAATGAATGTAAAAATGGCAGGTTTTACTTCCCATGGCTCTATGCCCGAGTCGTCGGACAAGGACGGATCCTCGAGCAAAAAATTCCTCGCAAGGGGCTCAAATCCATCTACAAGTCGCACCCGCATGAACGAAAATTCATCTACAAATCGTTCGCTAAGTCGAACTAGAAGGGATAGAAAAGGACTCATCGGTGGCGGTCGGCCTGGGGGCGGCTCGGCTCGGTGAATCCAGGGCAGGCGGCGACTCGGCGGCGGTCGGTCCGGGGTGGCCGCGACCCGGGGGCGGCTTGGCTCGGCAGATCCGAGGCGCCGGCGAAGCGCCGCGGTGGACCCGGGTCTAGAGCAGCCCAGCGGCGTGATTCAGTTGGTGGATATTTCCGGAACCGAAATCGGCGGGTGGGCGGCGACGGTGCAGGGTGGCTGCGGGGTGGGGGTGGGGACCGCGCGCAGGCTGAAATGTCCCTCCCACCAACCGTTTTCGCGAGATACAGGGCACTGACGGGGCGGGGGTGAAAACTGTGTTTTTGCAGGTCGGAGGGGGCAATTTACCGCGTCCCTCAAAAAAAATTTTAAGGGTCATACGCGTTTACAGTGTTTGTTCGGGCCACTTTTTTCGTGCAAAACCGTAAAGTAGCGGTTATTTTGCGGGTCGGCGCGATATAAGGGGTCTGCTTGAGATGCTCTTATTATTTTTTGTTGACTTATTACAATTCAATACTCCCTCCTTCTTTTACTCTACATATATATAATATTCGTTTGAATTCAAAGTTCATAAAATTTGACCAACTTCATATGAAGAAATATCAACATTCACAATACAGAAGTAATATCATTAGATGCATCATGAAATTAGTTTTCATACCGTATAACTATAACGTTGTAGATGTTGATATTTTTAAATGTAAATTTCGTCAAACTTTATGAAGTTCGACTTTAGACAAATCTTATATGGGGAGTAAAAAGGATGGAGGGAGTACAAAGTTGTACTAAATCAACCACAATTAATATGAATTGGAGGGAGTATCTATTCTAATCTCTGTCTTCTTCTTTTTTGAGCAAATATGATAGGGCCCAATATGATATCCCTACTTTCTTAACTTTTTTTTTGCTATATTACGTTCTAATCTCTAGTTTATGCTGGTCCAACTCAAGTAGGCCTAGGTACCATAAATTAGAGTTATACTATTAATAGGCATGGACATTTGGAATATAAAACAAGGGAAGGCTTGCTCTACAAGGATTCTGCTCTGACCGATCACGTGTTGGAGTAGGACTTCTACCTGGGTTCCTGGACATGTTTCCTTCCTTAAAAATATGTATAAGACTGTTTTGGACCAAAGCCTAAAGGTTCATGTATATTCTCTTGGCATATAAATATGTGTGGAAGGGCTTCATTGTACTAACACCTTAGATTGCAGATCCCTAATTGCTAGGGTTTGGCACTGTCATCAAGGGCAGGGCAAAAGCTTCTGAAGTTGAAGGAACTTCCAATAGAAGTTATTGACAAATTAAGAGGCCTCATCAATTGGCAAAAGCATCCAACATTGAGGTTTCTTGATCTGATCCAAGAAGACCACCGCGGAAGTGGATAGGCGACAAGAGAACAACAGTTTGACTTGTGAATCCACAGGCACACGTAAGTATCTTGAGAACAACAGTTTTCCTCTTCCTGTGTTGTACTATCCAAAGGATTTTCTAGGTGAGTTACTTTTTCTGCTTTTGTATTGTTGTACATCAGGCAATTCAATTTTCTCAAGAAAGAAAATGATTTTTGGATCTAGATCATTAGGGTCTTATTTGATTTTTTGCATCTAGATCGATTATGGACTTGTTCGAATATTTTTGGAGGATCGTAGCCCATCAAAAAGATTTTGTGTTTTTCTATGACAATCAAAAGTCTTGTCCTAATCTCTCTTTATTAAAAATTTACACAAGGCTCTGTCTCGGGTTCCTTTGTTTCGCTCGCTCTCTTTTTCTTCTCAGCCCCTCCCATATTGTTTTCAGATCTATTAATTTTGCCTGACATCTTTACCTTGAAAACCACCTCACTTACCCCATGCTTTATTGGCTTACCAAATAAAATATCAATAAGTACCGACTCAGTTTGTAGTTAAAATATATTTTTATGGTACAAAACCATATTATTAATAAAATGGTTGGTAATTGCATACAAAATATGTGTCCCGTAGTTATAACGAGTAAGATTAAATATTCGATCTTGGTTGTCAGGGGTTAAGAAAATCTAGCCTCTGATGGCTTTTACTGTGTTACTAGCTAATTGTGCGTGCGTTTCAAGGGGTGCATACATATTTTAGTGGTTCAACATCAATCGTATTTGACATAAATCTTAATCATATAATATGTTATGTTTTGATAAGATTTGATTTGATTTAGTGTGGGTAGAGGAAGGCAAGGAAAGTTTTGATTTAGTTCCACGCTTTGTTAAAATTTGGGTATGGGTAGAGGAAGGTAAAATAAAAAAAAGATTTAGTTAATGTTTTAGTAAGGTTTGATTTGATTTGATTGAGTCGATAGAAAAAAAATGCAAGGGCGACGAAACGAGGTGAGGCGAACATAGCAATTCTCTTTTAGTAGTAGAGATAGTCAATTCAATATAAATCGACACAGAGTAATTAATTGAGAGAGAGACTATTCACATAACAGGGGCATTTTTAATAAGACAATTAAGGATTTGTCTAGGGTACATCTAGATGTGCCGTAGTTATTGCACATCTAAGTGACTCAATCAGAATAGAAAGAAAAAGAAAATGCTTGCACGAATCCTAGCGCAAAATCAATGATATAGAATTTTGATGTGCAATACTTAGAGCACATCTAGATTTGTTTTAGCAAAACTGAATAATTAATTGAGTGGACTTGCATGTGTTGTCTCAAATCGGATGTGAGAGATAAGGTATTTTTTTACAGTGAGGATGAGTTTCTTAGCATTGACAAAAAAAATCTATATAACAAGAAAAGGATAAAGATAAAATTTGTTAGAGATTAGTTTGCTTTGTCCTATTCACTTGGTATAGATCTTGAAGGAGTCCTCTCCAATATTTTTATTTTTTTCTTCCTAAAAAGGTGAAAGGATAACTAACAACACCAAATCTAAACTACTAGTTGTCTCCTAAAAGCTAGGGATACCCAAGGGGTAGGCATACAAATAGGAGTAGATTGGTTTCCTCCTCTGATTCAACAAACAAGTCTTGTACAAATCGGACTCTCCCCCTCCCCTCCCCTCCCCCACTTCTATTCAAGTATATATATACCCATGAAGATAGCCTAAAGGGGCACATACACTTCAGATTGAATCTCAAAAGGTATTAAAATTAGGTTTACAAAACTCCTCTCGCCTTAAACCTTTCACTAGTAAGCGTGCACGTGCAACGCACGTATCGTTAAGAAGTTATGATTTGATTTATCCTAACCTCTCATACTAAACAGATAAAAACATCTATAATTGGACTGGGAAAATATGACCCACCCCCTGTATGTCAGCTGACACATCCGAACAATGTCTGGACGTGTCCACTTTGAACCTCATTTGTCTACCCATGCGGTCAGGTCCCCCAAATTATGGATCACATGCATATTATTGGTTGGGATGGAGAGATAATAAAGAAAGAAAAACTGGGTCTGACGTGAGCCGCGTCTGATGTAGCAGACTGCCTGAACAACCTCATTTCTTCTCCATATATGGAATGAGTTTGAGGGACAGCCGACCTTTTTCTACTTTCTTGGGTCCTGGCAAGGGGCACAAAGTGGGGGAGGGGTGGGCCCTGGGTGCTCTAAGTGCGGCAGTTTGCTCCCTGCATCCTCCGACACCACCCCAGAATAATACACCCTCGTGTCCTCCGACCTCGCTCACCCTTCAGTGAACCGAAAATTTATAAACAACGTGCCATTCTTGGAATATTTTGTCTTTTGATGGAAACAACAATCTATTGATCATCATTAAAAGAGTGTATGATGTTAGTTACAAACAGCTAACTAACAAGATCAGGGTATTCACCTAAATCCTTACCAACACTGTTAGTTCATGCACAAATGTATTGCTCTTTTTGCCTCACACACAACTTCTTTTAAAATAAAACCAGGTAGCCAAGTCTTCAGATGGTTAATCTCTTCGTAGACGTTCCCGATGCGGCATATTGAGAACGTCTTGGCCTATATGAATTACCTTTTGCCAACAACTTCAAAACCACAATTCTCTGATTTGAAACCACAATCTCCCATGCTTTGGTCTTCTCAAGCAGTATAATGGTACTTGCTACCAAGTGAAACATACAAATAGCTATGAAATATCAAGATGTCCCATAAGATTACTAATAACAGAGAGATTGTTTGCATATAGATCACTGGATTTCTACTAACAAATAATGGCTGAAACTTTACTTTAAAATGCAATGCTTGAATGTAGCAAAAACTCGTTTCCTTATTTTCCGAGAACATACAAGAGAACTGCGTGTATATAAATTTATTAAGAAGAGAATAATACATCAATATAATGAAGGCCGACAAGAGCAACGATGCCACTAAGTTCAAACAACCATGAAACAAAGGAAGACACGACCTGAAACTACACATTGTTGTTTCTTCAGCAAAATATTTTTCTATGAAAAAATCAAGCTATAACTTATAGGTAGCACAACATAACTTTCCATATATTTCAAGTTTTGTCAGACCTCAGACTGATACCTGGGGAGAGGCACTTCAGGAGTCCCATAAACTAACTTCAATATGCTCCTTCTCTCTTACCAACACAAGGTTTAAGCTCAATTCACTCCAAAGAGAAAAGTGAACTATAAACTTTAGGCCAAAATATACATGCAAATGTTTCTCATATAAACTGGAATTATGTGCACCGTGAGCAGAAAACTTCATATTGAAGCTGACCTTATGTTTCTATAGAGAAGAGGCACGTAAAAAAAGATACATCAACATGCATCTAACAATGAGGCAACCACTTGCATCACGTTTCTGTTGACAAAAATTTCAAATGTACAAAGTCGAACACTGATATTACAATCATTTTTAAACTTTCACCATTAGTTATACAAACCAAATGTGTGTCTGTTATTTTCCACAAAGAGCATTACAAGCATAAAAAATTTGACAAGCATGGGCTGAAGTGTTATAACTTGAAGTAAATAAAAATAATGGTGATGTAAAGATTTGTTCTATGCCCTCAAGAACTTATTTTCTGAAGCAGACAATAGATGACTCCTAAAAAAATCTGATTACCTTTTACCTGAGTTTCCATTTTTTTTATCAATAGTAAGATGTTTTAAATCTTGTAGTCTCAACTAATGCTGGTTTCAGGATGTGATATGAACCGTTAATGAAGCTGCAACAATATGGAGTAAAATAGATTTACTGGTTTCAGTCAAGCTAAACCTAAAAAAGGAAGGCCAATTATTTACCAGAGTTACAAATTCAGCGTGACGCCTTACTTTGCCGTTGGCTTGGAGGCCTCCCATCCCATCCTTGTTTATTCCTTATTCCACCCCTCTTTGTTTCCTTGAGCTCCTCCCCTTTCCCTTTTCCTCTTCATCATCCTGCAGCAAAGCAACAGAGTTGAGATGCATCCAACTTTCACAAATAACAAAGTAACTTTGGAACTTCATATAATATTTCTTCTTTCAATGTAGTAGAGTCCAACCTTCTGCAAATAGAGTCGGGCATAATTACTTTCTTCATATAGTTAGGTTTGCATAATTACTTTCTTCCTTGTAGTAGAGTCGGGGATCTTAAGATCGAACACCTGCAAGTTTCAGTGATGAGGTAACGGAAAATAGTTAATTATAATAGTATCGCTTTTTATGGGGATTATAACCGTATTGTTGCAAGCAGGGGTGTTGGACTAATTGAAGTTTCAGTCAACGGATTTATACATATATTATTCAGCCCATGTATTGGTAATAGCATTAGACTTCATATACCAAGTATGCATCAGCTTTTTGACTTGTCAGTCCATTCATTTACTATCCAACCGAAGAACGAAGGATCCATCAACTTCAAAGTTCAGGAACTAAGGATCCATCTAGTTCAAGATTACATGGTTGATGGACTCACATGCATGTGATCTCAAAACAAAAAGAATTGATGATTTGGCAGGTTATACTTTACATCTAGTCAACAGCAAGATAAATCGCGCCATGAAAAAATTGACAAGTAGGCACGAAGGAATTAAAAATATGTTTTTATTGCTAAAGTAAGGAGATGACATTTGGAAGTTTGATTGCTGAAATAACAACGATTAACCTTGAAAAATAGAGCAAACAGAAACGCTAACAAAAGAAGCAGGTGTACTGGAATATTAAGACCATGATTCTAACTGACTGATCCAACTGATCCAGCACTATGCGTTTCATCTCGACGTAGGACATATTTGTTCTCCTTGTTGGCCAACTTCAAATACGCCCATGATCCTGTACACGTAGATGTTCTCTGCATCCCTCTTATCAGCCCTCAGAACCTGCCACCAGTCGCCTAGACAATAAAAAACATAGAAAGTTAATTATTTATGTATATTAGCAAGCTATACAATTTGGGATGGATTTGCATTGTCCATACTGTAATATTTAGTAGCATCCAAATAGTTTGCCTGCTCTTTGGTGAAGCACAGAGCCACTACATTAAAGAGTTCATGTGTTGTTATTTCAGAGAATGTATTATATAATGCAACATCATGCTTCCTGTAATCTGAGAATTACCGTAATTATCACATTGTAATATGAAAAACACTGAGATCACGGGTTGTGGTTACTATATTTAGGCCAAAAAAAGTGACTTCTATGGAAGGATACTCGCCTACTATTGTGCCATACAAAAAGGTGAAAGGGGGAAATATTACTTCACATCATCCGTGTATACAGGAAATCATCAGACATTATACGCTTGCGTCATGAACTCTTGCTCTAAAAAAATTTGAAGGCACCTGCCAAATCGCCATGCACCATGCAGAAATTAGTAAATTCAAGAGTAGCACTGCCCATAACAAAAGCAGATATAGATTAGTAATCAAACTCTCAGGCTGGTTCAACATATACATACAGCAAACCTGGATGACGCGGTGGCATTTGGTGAGTGGTGACACAGAGGATGTTGGCAACTCTGAGATGGAGGGGATCAGGGAGCAATTACTCGTCAGTCGTCATCGCCTATCGGCATGACCATCCACGGTCAATATTTGAGTATATGCTCATCCGTATCCAGACATACGTGAGAAACTCTCGGACTCGCGGAAAGAAGTAGCAGCGTAGGTCGCCGCCGCGGCGGGTGGAGGAGCACTCAGATTGCTGCACGGCGAAGTCGGCGAAGGAAGCGTGGCCGGCGAGGATCTGGTCGTGGAGCACGGCAAGGTCGGCGAAGGATGCGCGGCCGGCGAGGATCTGGTCGCGGCGCACGGCGGCATCAGCGTGCGTGGTGGCGGAGATGACCCGGGACCCCTTGTATGACGCCCGCACCATCGCCTCACCCGCCGCCGCCCATCTCTTCGTTCCACCAATTGGCTCCGTTCACTCGAGCCAGCAGAGGAGCGGCGGCAGGCGGCGGGCTGGCAATGACAATTTTGGGAAGACTGGATCGGGAGTCAACAGGCTCCTGGCACTGGCGATCCCGCGGACGGGTGACACGCTGATATGGCAGGGTCCTGGGTGTTCTGTCGCATCGCCTCCCTGCTGTGGTGATCTCGCGGACGGATGCCACGCTGCTCGCGATGGCGATGGTGATCGTGCGAGGTCGCGCTGTTGGTGAGCGGCGTCGAGGTTAAGGGCGAGGGGAGCTGATTTCGTTCTAGTTTCCTTAGTTTGCGACGAGAACTGCGTGATTGTAGGGGACGGACGCGGGGCCGGTTGTTGCACATTTCTCTTCTCGTGGGTGGATGGTGGAGGTGGAGTCCACACCATAAATCTACCAGATAAACGATGGCTGTTAGATTGAGACACGTAGGACTGATTGTGTGGTGATGATTAGTTTGTACGTTTTGTGGGACTAATTATTGGGTGCACGTAAGAAATTTTTTGTTTGATTGTTTAATAGTAGTGAAGATCAGGGCTGAAAATTACTTTTGCTATATTTTCTCTGCCCACACTTCTTTTCTTGTTTTCTGCTGTGGAGAATTTGTTGGTTTCTCTCGGTTAATCAGGGACGTGATCTCGCAACTGCACGGCCATATCGCGCCACTGATCCATCGCCATCCCTCGTGTCTGACATGTGCACAGGGAACCGCCACACCGGGACGACGACGGACCCCATGGACACGCGGCGGGACGTGAAGCCCTTCCTCGCCCCGGTCACCAGCCAGCGAGGCGTCCCCGGGTTCGGCGCCTGCCAGGCGGCGCCGACGCCGCTGGGCCGCGGCGCGCGCGTCTCCGCGGCCCCGCAGCAGGCCGCCTGCGTCGTCAACCGGGCCGCCTCCCTCGAGCCGGAAGGCGGCTGCAGCAGCGACCGGAGGCTCGACGCCGAGGCGGCGGGCGCCCCGGCTCGCCGCCCCGCTCCTCCTCCTCCTCTCCCCGCTGCGCGCGTCAGCAGGAAGTTCTGGAGCGCCGGCGACTACGACGCGGCCGGCGGGAGCCCCGCGCAACCGCCTCGAAGTAAGCACGCCGCAATGTCCCGGTTCTTTCCTGCCAATTTCGCCGTTTCGCATGCTTTCTCACCGTCCCTTCTTCTTGCTTGCCCTCCTCGGCAGATGTGGGGAGCCGAATGTGCGTCCACCCGAAATTCCTCCACTCGAACGCGACCTCGCATAAATGGCCATTTGGAGGTGAGCGGTTACGCGGTTGCTGCTGTAATTTCTTCGTCCGCTGCCAAAAGTTAATATTTTGCTTGTGCATTTGCGTCTTTACACCTTCTTTCTGCCTTAATTGCAGCCGTTGCAGAGTTGCTGGATAACGCGGTCGACGAGGTAATTCAGTAGTAGCTTCATTGTTTCCATTGCGTTTCCGGGATGAATAGGAGCGCATTTTGTACGTAATTTGGGATCGTATGTCTGATTGGATTTGTTTGATGGCAGATCAAAACTGGTGCTACTAGAATCGTGGTGGACAAAATCGTTAACAAGCGAAACGGGTCGCCAGCTCTACTTGTTCAAGGTAACCCTGTTAATCTTGTAGTACTATGTTTTCTTCCTTCAGAATGGCAAGCGATATCTGTACATCTGACACTATATTCAGATATAACTACTGAAAGAAATATTGGAAAATCTTGCATTACATTGAGTTCGAACACCAGAGTATCCTAACCCATAAATGCTGCAGAAAACTAAAATAGTTTTTATGAATTTGCCTTTTGTTACAAAAGATGATGGCGGAGGCATGGACCCTGATTCCATGAGGCGTTGCATGAGCTTTGGATTTTCCGACAAGCAATCAGGTTCTTCAATTGGACAATGTATGTTCTACTAACTCGGTTTCATACTTGCTTATCCTGTCCCAAAAACTATATGACTTCTGATGTATTTGCACTTGGCTTCCTGACAGATGGTAACGGTTTCAAGACTAGCACAATGCGGCTAGGGGCAGACGCTATCGTCTTCAGTCGTTGCATGAAGGGCAGGTATAGAGTCACTTCTATTTGCTTCAGTGCAATAACTTGTTATATTTGTGCCTTACTTTGTATTGAGTTAATGCCAAACTACTACTGGTTTTGCAGTGGACCTACACAATCGGTGGGTCTTCTCTCTTACACCTTCTTGGCGGAAACCGGTCAAAAGGATGTCGTAGTTCCCATGGTTTGCTATGTGAACCGATTTCTTTGGCACAGCACTGATAAAAATATGTTGATGGTTCTGATGATATTTTTTGTTTTCATTAGGTGGACTACAAGTACGATTTATTGACAGGGGACGCTATACAGTATGAGCGACATGGTGCAGATCAGTTCTTCTCAAATCTGTCCGTGTTATTAAAATGGTCCCCTTTTGCAACAGAAGAAGAGCTGATGGGCAATGTAAGTTAGACGTCCTTCCTATTGGCTGCTGTTCTGTAGATACTATGTTTTTATTTTTTATTACACCCTTAGAAGACAATGATTTTACCAAACATGCAAATCATAGTCCTTTCAAAGCTAGAAGTATCGGCACAATTGGTTGCAAAGGGGGAACAATCAAGCTCAAACAAAACATGTAGCTAGTACTATTTCGTATAGTAATTACTAGTAGCTTATCACCAGTTCAGTGTACTAATGATTGTTTTAATTTTATGGTTGAGGAACAGTTCAGTGACATTGGTCCACATGGCACAAAGATTATAGTGTTCAATTTGTGGTCTAATGATGATGGTGTTCTGGAGCTCGATTTTGACACCAAGGAGGAAGTAAGCATCAGATGCTTATATTATTTCTTCAATGACTTTGTATAATTTTTTGTGTTGTTGAAGTGGCATTCGTAGTCATGAAGTTCTCTTTCATTTTCACCAGGATATTATGATTAGTGGTGCACCAAATCCAGCAGAAACAACTAATGCTGTCAAAAGAACGAATGAAAACCATCTGTCAAATCAACTGCGCTATTCTCTTAGGGTGAGTACATCACACGGCTAATCATTTACCTCCTATACTCATGATTTCATGAAAGATTTCTGAATTAGCGTTTTGCAGGTGTATGCTTCTGTCCTATATTTGCAGCTGCCCGGGTACTTCAAGATCATACTTCGGGGACAAGAAGTTGAGCGCCACAGCATTGCGACTGACCTCATATACCGTCAAGCTGTTGCTTATACACCCCTAGAATTCCTACGAAAAAAGGAGGTTTGTCTTGAAATACACCATTTTTTTTCGAGGTTTCACGTTTTTCACCCACATTGCCTATTCACTTAGTATAATCAGGTCAACATGGAATTACTAAACTTATTCGATGCTCCTTTTTGCATCCACATGTTTGCATTGCTCATTTTTGCGTCCACTTGCTTAATTCAGGGTGAGGTTGTTACAAGTATTGGATTCTTAAACGGTGCTCCAACAATTAGTGTGCATGGATTTAATATCTACCATAGGAATCGCCTTATATTGGTGAGCCTCACTTTCTCTCCGTTTTTACTTTGTTTCAAGATGATCAGTGGGCATATTAACATGAAAACAAGCTCAACTTAATAACATTTTGTTTATATTTTTTATCTGATTGTTTGGGAAGGGGTTGAGCCCTGTTCAACAAAATATTTATCTGATTGTTTACATTAAAATTAACTCTGTCCAGCCTTTCCATCGAGTATTGAGTTCTGCAAGCAGTAAAGGTAGAAGCGTCGCCGGGGTGCTGGAGGCGAACTTTATCAAGCCCACTCATGACAAGCAAGACTTTGAGAAGTCACAGCTGTATCAGAAGCTGATCATTCGCTTGAAAGACATGACAACTGAGTACTGGTAACTCCTGTTTTCGCTTCTGTTTCGTCCAAATCCACAACCACCAAAGTCTGCTTCTGTTCTGTAATCAGTATTTCCACTTGCTTTCAGGGATTTACATAGTCACCTGATCGGATACCAAAAGAAACCCCGTGCATCCATTTCTCCCACCCCTCCTGGAATGCTTACAGGATCAGACACCGTTGCTGAACCGTCCGAGAGGAATGCAGCCGGTGCCGTTCTCTCTATGGCGCCCTGGAGAGGCGGCACACGTGATAACCCCTCATGTGCTATTCCGATCGCGTTTGCTCCTCCGCACCTATCGGTTCCCGCCGGAACCAGCGTGCCAGGTGCACAGATGGCGCCTGCCACTGATTCAGCAGAGACAAGAAAAAGGAGAAACGAGGATGCTGTCCAGATGGATCCGTGCAAGAGGCAGGCCATACAAAGTTTGGAGGTCGATAATCAGGTTAGTCTAAGTTCCATTGCTAGGTTTTTACAGGCTTACAGCATTGGTCGATCCTGTGCCTCTGTGGATGATCCATCTTGACAGAGGTGTCCTCCGCCTACCACTGCAACAGCACTTGATTAACTTACAACTTTGTACTTAAGAGTTGCTGCCTTTGAATGCCACAGGTTTGCCAACACATGACAGAAGGAGATCTGAATGAGTACACGCACTTGAAGGTAGAGAATCAGCAGCTCCATGAAGAGTGAGTTCGAAAACCACCTGCCGCCTTTTTTAGCAAACACTAGTAATTTTGGCTAAATTTCATGAAATTTGTTGTTTCTAGGTGCTTGGAGTTGGAGGTGGCTGGGGAGGAGCTTTTGCTCAAGGTATTGCCATGGTCATCATAAGTACAAACATTTTTGCTTAAACCGCACTTCGCTGATGGAAGTTGCGAACTTATAATTTTCTTGCGTGTCCAGGAGCAACAGTTAAGGCTCCAAATTCAGCAGGCGGAGGCGCAATACAAGAGTTTACTCAACGAGTACATTTCCGCCACTCCTGCGAGGACGCGTATGCGGTAGATGTCACTGGCCTTGGTTTTCTTCCGCAAAACGAAGACGAAGAATCGCAAACACTTCAGAGGAAGTTGAACCTGAACTTCTTACAATGGCTAGCAACTTAGCATGATGAAGTGCTGAGCTAGGGGGATACGCCCGTTACGAGGAACGCTGTAAGATCGGTCGGACTGGTGTTTCATCTCCCCTGTTTGTCATATGCCGACCACAGTGGGTTTTGTAATGTGTACCCGTGTATACCGTGTACATGCAGTTTTAAATTGATTTGTTCAACTATGGCAGACTCTTTAGAAGGGCACCCTGAGTGGTCTTGGAGGGATCTCTAAAACTGTTTTAGAGGTTTTGTAGCCCTTTGCTATTTCAGATTAGTGTCTAGTATATATTTTCCTCTTAGTTTTCCAATAGGTATCTTATATGCATTTGAACTCTATTTCAACTCCAAATTGACATTAATGTGTTTCAATGTCACACAATTCAACAACATTTCAAAATGTATATTTAAAAAAATAAATTAAAATTCAGACCTAACATGGAGTCAAAGACATGATAAGCATAATTTTCAGTCAAACCATGGTACCCTACTTAATCTTTAGCTCGAACGAGTCGAGCCACCTCTTCTGTTCCTTACTCGCATTGTCCCCCGTGTTAGCCGCCTGGAATGTGATTTCGTCCCCTCCCCTTCTCTTCATTAACCCAATCAAATCTTATCAAAATCAACTCAATCAAATAAAATAAAATCTTACCATAATCTCAATAAAAGTCAAAACTTTCCTTGCATTCTCCCGCCCATACCCAAATCAAATTAAACCTCAACTACATCAAAACTTTCCTTGCTTTTCCTTACCCATAACCAAATCAAATCAAATCTCACGCAAACCTGAACTAAATTAAAACTTTCCTTACCTTCCCACCCATACTCAAATCAAATCTCACAAAAAATCCCAAATATGATGGTTGTAACGTACACGTTGGACACGATTGATGTTGAACCACGAGAATATGTATGATCGCCATTGCATCAATTAGCTAGCAATGATAGCTTGGGTCGCTGGCAGTGTCGAAGGAGAAAATCTCCATGACGGCCTTTCCCTTCACGGCCTCGACAATGTCCTCCTCTTCTATCCCAACCTTTTAACTCAACGAGTGTGGCATGCGCCTTCCTCTTCCAAGCCTCGACCTCAAGTGGCAAGAAGCTACGAGACGGGGTGCCGACATGGAGAGACAGGCGGAGACAAAGGTGGACAAGCGATGCGTTTCGGGGACATATATGCGCGCTATTAGGAACCACGATGTGGCGTCAAGGATAGCGATTAGGTCAGTGACGGGGCGGGGAGGCATGAGGGAATGTTGGCGCGGGTGGCAAACATCATGGGTGGCGATGGTGCAGCTTCACTTTGCGAATCTCGCCCGTTCGACACCGAGCACAACTTCTTCCAACGCCACCATTGGCTAGCAGCCCAGCTGGGGAGACTGTTGGCCTGCTGGAACCAGCCCAATCTAGAATGCTGCTCTTGGATCGTGTGATGGGGCTCGGGCGTCAATGTTGTCGCCGCATCGGGGGTGGGCTTCTCCTTTAGGTGAGCTCGATGCTCCTGGCTGGCAGCGAGGGAATTGCACTGAAGGGACAATATCCGGCGGGGGAGAGGCTAGGATGGCCCTATCTGCCGACCGAGAGGCTCACGTGCCGGCGACGGGGGGTAGCTGGGCGTGGTGGCCGGGGCCGACGTAGCTAAACGAGGGGTAGGGTTACGAGAGGGAGAGCTGCCGAGGGAGATGGATGTAGAGATTCGTGAGAGATGTCAAGGGATGTGTTTCCCCTCTTTTAGAGCTTGCTGGGACTGCTCTGTGTCACCAAAATCAGCTGCACTTCACCAAATTTACTTTGGAGTTGTTTCGTACAAGAGTTATAGCTCCACCAAGGAGCAATTTATCATGTTTGGCTTCTAGCTTTAAGAATAAGAAACTTGATGGAAATGATCTTTTGATTGGATGATATGGGGGAAAACAAAGGGGTGTCCACTTACTGGTGGCAGTGGTTGGTGATTCCATCCAACTCCAGCTTCTAGAGTTTTTGAAGCACCCTTGAAGAGTTTTAGAAAAAAACAGGGAGTTGTACCCTAGATTCTAGTTCTTTTTGTGGGGTTGACCCGTTTGGCTTGTATTTTCTTGTGTAGAGCTAAATTTTATAGTGCGGAGTATTTCCCAAAAAAGCTCTGAAGGTAGGGTAGGAAGGCACCGATTGATGGAGTTCGAGTCGGCTGCGCACGTGGAGTTTGTTGAGGTGGAAGCTGAAGAGGATCCGGACAATGCCCTTACCCCACCTTTCTTTAAATATAAATACTACTCCCTCTGTAAATAAATATAAGAGCGTTTAGATCACTGCCCACCTGTGATCTAAATGCTCTTATATTTCTTTACGGAGGGAGTAGGAGGGATCATTTCTCTAAATATAAATACCAGGAGGGGCCCTTTCTCTAAATATTAATACAAGGAGGGGCCTTAGGGAATCTTTTTGAGTACTCCCTCCGTCACGGTTTAGAAGGCACGCTAGAAAATTCTCTGGGACCTAGGTGGTTAACTGGTTATCTATTGGTTGTGAGATGTGCTAAAAAATAGCATTCACACTGCGCATGCATATAAAAATAGTACTATCAGGGTACTAATTAGCTACTAGAAATAAATGCAATGCGCCTTAAACCTTGTCTATTGTAAAAACGCACGCAAATTTAACTGTGCCTTCTAAACTGTGACGGAGGTAGTAGTACTTCTTCAATTTATTGACATTTTTTCAGGTAGGGGGCCATAGAAAGTCGTAGAGCGCCCCCTCGTGGTTCCCGTTTGGTGATACTTGGCGTCGAAGTCACCCGCGACCCTCACCTTTTTTTTTTGGCCGCGGCCCTCACTCGTGGTCCGTCGCGCAGCGCGGGCGATTTACCACATGAGCCCAAGCCCTGCCGCCTCCCGTGCGCCTCGCGGATCTTCATCCATCCCGGACCGCCACCGCCTGCCCTCGTCGCCTGGCGCCACGCGCGCCCACAAGCCACAAGAACCCTCTCGACACGGGGCCGGGCGCCCCCCCCCCCCCCCAATCCCTTCCCCGATTCGAGCGAGCCCGACGCCCCCCACCGACCGCGCCTTCCCCACCACGCCGCAGCTCCGGCGGGCCCGAACCAAATCAATCGCCGGATCCCCCTCCACCCGCCTCACCACCGCCCATGGAGCTGGCGACGCGCGATCTCGCGGCGCTGGGCGCGGCGGACCTGGTGCGGGTCTCCGCCGCGATCCCACGCGCCGCGCCGCGCACCTTCGCGCTGCTCACCGCCTGCCTCGTCTTCCCGCTCTCCTTCGCCGTGCTGGCGCACTCCCTCTTCACCCACCCCATCCTCCGCCGCATCCGGACCTCCGACTACACCGCCACCTCCGCGCAGTGGGTCGCCCTCTTCGCCTACCAGTTCCTCTACCTCATCTTCCTCTTCACCTTCTCGCTCCTCTCCACCGCCGCCGCCGTCTTCACCGTCGCCTCCCTCTACGCCGCCAAGCCGGCCTCCATCGCCTCCTCGCTCTCCGCGCTGCCGCCCATCCTGCCCCGCCTCCTCCGCACCTTCCTCTGGGTCTCGCTCCTCATGCTCGCCTACCACGTCGGCTTCGTCATCACCGTCGTCCTCCTCATCCTCCTCTTCGACCCGCCCATGACCGCCTCCACCCCGCCCCCGCTCTCCTTCCTCCTCGCCCTCCTCGCCGTCGCCTTCCTCTTCCTCGCCATCCACGTCTACATCTCCGCGCTCTGGCACCTCGCCAGCGTCATCTCCGTGCTCGAGCCCCTCTGCGGCCTCGCCGCCATGTCCAAGAGCAAGCAGCTCCTTCAGGGCCGCACTCGCACCGCCGCCGTCCTCGTTTTCTCCTACTTCGCCATCTGCGGCCTCATCACGGGGATGTTCCGTTCGGCTGTCGTCAAGGCGCACGGCGAGGAGGGGAGCCTCGACATGAGCTTGGCCGGCCGGATAGGCGTCGGCGCTCTGCTCGTCTCTGTTCTCGTCTGTGTCAATCTCTTGGGGCTGCTCGCGCAGAGCGTCTTCTACTACGCCTGCAAGGCCTACCACAACCAGGAGATCGACAGGACCGCGCTGTACGAGCACCTCGGCGGCTACCTTGGCGAGTACGTGCCGCTCAAGAGCAATATCCAGATGGAGAACCTGTGAGATTCGTAAGCTGCTCACTCGCCTGCTCCTTCCAAATACTAGCTGTGCTGTTGGATCCTGCTCTAAAGAAGAGCATGGCGTTGCCAGGACTTCATTTAGTTTTCTTGTTTCTAGTTTATTATTGTGCTTGCCTGTTGTAATCTGTAATTAATAATAATGAGCAGTATGGACTGATCCGTGGTATGCAACATAAAGGAAGTTCTCATTCTGCTGCAAAATCCTGTTCTTCTTTACTGTGTTTGTTACCACCTATCATTCTTGGCTCATGGTTAGTGATTTAGTGGTAAGAGTGGAGGTTAGCATTGTGATGTCGAGTTATTATTCTCTTTACCAGTTTGAGGAGTTCATGATTGTTGATGCTCTTACTCTTTCCCTGTCGTGACACTTAGAAAAGCAACCGTGTAGAATTGATGATGATTGTCGTGACAATTAGGAATGCAATCGTGCAGATGCAGTTTTGATTTCTTAAGCATGGTTGGAGTGGAGATGACCATTTTTTGTTGGAGTTTGGGAGATAAACCGCACTATTATTTTCATGTTCCAGGACTGGTCCTGTTATGCACTTCTATAGTTTAGGCAGAGAACTATCTAACAAATGTGCACAATAGTTTCAACAAAAAAATGTGCACAATAATTAGCTTTGTTGTTAGAGAAAGAGGTGGGTAAAATTTGAGGAGTATTACTGATGCATTCCTTTCAGCTTCTATACTCAGTTGTGTTGGAATATGTTTCTGAAGTACTTGTCAAAATCAGTATGTTCCTGTTTTGCCATAACATTGTGCAGTTTATCTTATTATTTAGCAGTTTGTTTTTAATTTGGTTTATACTTGTAGCAAGTTGCAATCATCAGAATTCATCCTTGTTATGTTTTTTATCACTGTGCTACGGTGCTAGGAAGCAAAGCTTGTTGAAATGAATGCACGCTCTCTTGTACTGTGCTAGTAAAATATGCCATGTTTCGAGTTTGTTGCTTGATTGAATTGAATCAATTTTAAGTTTAGGTAGTATATGCTATTTCAAGGATTGCTTTGATCTGTCGAAACTTCTGAAGAAATCTCAATTTGATGTCTCACCTCAGGTTGCAGAAATTTACCTGGTTACATGGTATTCAAAACTCTATAATTTTGCAAGATCAGTATGTGTCATTAGAGCCTTGTCATTTTCATTACACCAAGTCTGAATGGGATGACAATGGGACAAATCCTAAGGCAAAAAACCGCTATCTAGGGATGAGTGAGTTGTAACTACTTAATTGGAACCGGGCTTTTCATGAAACCAACAATAACGGTTTATTTTGGTTCTCTCTATTCTTCATGTTTGATTCATTTTGTTAAGATAACTGAACTTACCTTAAAATCCTATCCATGAAGTTGTGTAGATTGAGAGTGGTTTGTAAGATTAATTCTCCATCATGAATTCATGATGGTGGTAGGAGTGTCGTGCATGACCATTGTGCTACCTTTTTGTTTTCTTCTATCTATGGATCAGCACAAGATAGTGAGACACATATCGGTGGTGAATTTTCTCCAAATAGAAAGGAAAAAAAACATGGGCCTGAGAACTTGGGAGCCATTTTCGTAGTAGGACTAACATATATACCATGTTTGCGGAGTATGGAACTGTGGATTGTGTTGATGCCCAGTCAGAATGCACCTTGACATGTGAGTGGTGATCTACTGTGATACTATCTCTTTGGCCTGAAGTAGTATTATGATCAATGCACTTCCTCCGTGTCACGCAACTTCTCCATTTGAATGAACAGCGAAGCGGTTATCTGCTGATGGATGGTGATGCTTGATAAATTCTTCCATACTAGGATCTTCCGTCTATACTCGGTCACTCATCTGCTGCGTGCCATTGTATTTGTCTTTGTTGGTCATATTACTTTCATTCTTTAACTTGTTTAGCATGTACGTATGTCCTGTCTGTTCGTATTAGATATGATTTTGCCGGCCGGATGTGCTTGTCTTTCTGGTGA
Source organism: Triticum timopheevii (assembly GCA_963921465.1). Classification (NCBI taxonomy): domain Eukaryota; kingdom Viridiplantae; phylum Streptophyta; class Magnoliopsida; order Poales; family Poaceae; genus Triticum; species Triticum timopheevii. Next base: position 472,670,313 of record OY997266.1, on the reverse strand, counting down.
CGCGAGCCCTGACCCGCGTCGGCTGCTGCGACTCCAGGCCCAAGTCCTAGTCCAGCCTTCTACGCCGCGTGCGAGGCAGCTGGTCGCGGACGTCGTTCTGGAGACCCCTCCAGGCCTAAGATGAGATATGTTCCACAACTTAGATTTTCATATGCGATGCCACATGCCACTGTAGTTTTTACTCCCTCTGTTCCAAATTACTCGTCGCTGAAATGGATGTATCTAGATGTATCTTAGTTCTAGATACATCCATACGTGCGACAAGTAATTCGGAACGGAGGGAGTATTATGCAACAACTTTTCTGTTGTTGAGCCTACGTAATATATTCTCTCTGTGGCTGCTTATGCAGTTGAAACATTACATCAATGTTCTGGAAACTGACTCCTATTTATACTTTTTATTTTCTGGAACTGTGCTATAAAGGAGCAATTTGAAAAGATCATGTAGCTCCAGCACGGGACCTCAAGTCAAGCCCTTAGGAAATTGATAGAAAAATTACTCTTTGATCTGAATAACAAAGCCGTGAGGCCTCGTTAATGTGACCTGAAGTCGTATGTTAATTTAAATATGGAGTACAAGGAGGCGGCATTGAAGCTGGACACACAATATCCATAGCCATGTGTCAATGTAATTGAAATTGGAAAAGCAATAGCTATTGCCATGTGTCAACTTAATCTGAGATCATTGTATCTTTAGTTCTGGACAGTAGCGTATGTAAACATAAGCATGAGGACAAGTTGTATATAGCATTGGTGTGATCCCTCTGAGCCTGCATTTGTAAAATCTTTGTCTCCTGCACCAAAATGCAGATTTTATTTTTCTTAGTAGAATTTCGTTTCTCATATAGTATCTACTCCCTCCGTTCCTAAATGCAAGTCTTTGTAGAGATTTCTCTATGGACCACATACGGATGTATCTAGATGCATTTTAGAGTATAGATTCACTCATTTTGCTCTGTATGTGGTCCATAGTGAAATCTCTCCAAAGACTTATATTTAGGAACGGAGGGAGTATATTCTATACCGAACTTGTAGTATCTGTTTTTTTCTTTCTAAAATATATTAAGTGTTCTTCTCCATATAGATGGGCGCGGCATTGCTCGCCTATATGTTCTAGTAGGAACTACATTGCCAGGCAGTATAGTTCATATGTAGGCGAAACCATTGATCAGTGGAGTGGAGAGGTACCCAATACTCTGATCATGTGGCTTGCCCCCTTCTCTACATGGTCGTTGCTGTTAGGAGTACTAGAGTGGTTTGCCGAGTATCCATCGGCTGAACATGGCGAAGCACCTCTCGGGCTCGTACTCAGGCGCTGTGTGCCCGCCACCCTGCAGCAACCGAATCGAACTTGATCAGAACCAGTTTGTGCATCCAGGCAAAAGAAGAACGAAAGTGTTACCTTAATGGTTGCGAATGTCATGTTGTTGGAGTAAGTTAAGGTGAACCTGCAAGCAATACATGCATCAACAACAACAAGCAGAATATACAGTAAGCATGAAGTAAGAAGTAGGAGTAGCGAGCAACGATGGTGTGGTACCCAGCAGACTGGCCATGGAGATGCCACGCCCTCCACTGGTGGGCGATGGGGAAGCCAAGTGACCTTATCCACGCCTGTGTCCCCAGGTGCGGCACCATCGCGTCATGGTCGCCGCTGTATACAAGCGCACGGTAGCCACCATCGGCCGTGACGTTCCGGTGGTACTCAATGCTGCTCCTGAGGTCGATTGTGTAGGGAAGATCGCCGTTGTGGCACCTCACCCACTCCTCCACGCTCCCCTCCTTGATCCCAAGAGCATTTCGGGTCGCCTCCGCGTTTGCCCAGAAATACGATAGGTAGTACCCATAAGTCTGCCACAATATTGGTATACATAGCACTAATAAGTTACTTTTAAGGAGAGTGGTTTTTTGGAGCCTGAGCTCCACCACAACTTTCCCTACTTTTATTCTCGGCTAAGTACTTTTAAGTTGTTAAAAGTGATGGAAAAATACAATAGGTAGTATTACCCATAAGTCTGCCACAATATTGGTTAGTTTGTTCTACATATAGCACTATTAAGTTGCTTTTTCCTTGGCTAAGTACTACTCGCTTCATCCCATAATATAAGATGCTATTGCAACCAATATATGAGTACATTAGTTGTAATAAGGTTTTATATTATATAGTAATAAATTGTTAAAAGCGATGGACGACTATCTAACTTGCATTGTACCGCATGAAGAATGGTGACATTGCTACTTACGATACATCCAAATGGAGGGCGAGGTGGCGGATTTCCAAGTAGGATCCTCCTACCAGAGCCGCCCGAGTACTTGGTCCCACTATCAGCTTCTGGTCGGGCTGGAGTGGACGCAAAAACGCAGGTGTCCAACAAAATTTGGGCCTGCTGAACTTCAGACAAAAGCTGCAAAAATTGCATTGCGAACGGTCAAGTCAATTCTAGCATAAGATGTTTCTTTCTTCTTCTTACATGATTGAAATCATCCAGAGCTTGGGCGCACAAATCATTTGTTGGAAACATGTAGTCCTGTCCTTGGCAATGCCCCAATATGGTCTACATATATTATCAGCAAACAACATATTAATGTCCACCTTGATTGCGATAGAATGGACTATACACATGGCTACGAGGAGGCTCGAGTCTAGTTACCTCATATAATTGATCTGATATTATACCAACTCCGTGAGCATATGGCACTTTAGAGCTTATATCGATGCTTTCACCAGTCGATGGGTTGCCTACTAGATATCCCTGAAATCAACAAACATACATATATGATAATGATTTATGGTACTCATTGTTATCGCTAAAACAACTAGCAATGATTATGTCATTATGGTACCTTAAGATTAATGCGGGGACTATTTTCTGCTTCAATACCTGAAGAGGGAAGCTAGCGAGCATGAATTCATACACAGTTCAGAACTTCTGATAGAGCTTATAGTGAATTGAAACAATTGATCATACTAGTTTGCACACAGATTGACGCGGATGGACTTGCAAAACAGGGCACATGGTATATGTATGTACTACCTTGTGAAATGATGTGCGCGATATATGGTACAAGTTTTCCAGCATAGGAATCTCCACCGATATAGAAAGGATTTTTCAGGTATTTGGGGTGGTCGCTGAACCACTTGATAAGGAAGTCATGGAGCTGCAATGAGGAGGACACATCCCCGACCTCGTACCCCTTGGGTTGCTTGGAAAAGGAAAATCCAGCACCCACCGGTGAGTCGACGAACAGGATGTGTGCCACCTGCACATTCCCTTGGTACTATTAGGGTGCAATGCAAGCGCAAGCAGCATGCGTACATATACGTTACAGGCAGCGAGCTGCTTCAGATGGAACAAGAAGCTAGCCAGCTAGGAAGACCTTTGTCCATGAGTTTGGGTTGATGTGCAGGCGTGGTAAGCTGCCATTGTAGGGCTCCAGGACGAACCTGATGGGACCTGCACTATACATGAATGATAATATGATCATGCTGCAGATGGAGAGACGACCCCGCAATCAGTAATAGTAGTTGATTGGATGAAAAGAGAGACCGATCTCGTAGGCGAGGCCGCTGAAGGCGGAGCAGCGGTCGCCGCCGGTGAGCCAGAGAAGGAAAGGTCCCCCCTCGCCGCCATCCTCCGACTCGACGAAGTAGTAGAAGAGCTCCGTGCCCTGCTCCACCTCCACGTACCTTGCGATTCAATTCATTCATGGACATGTCGATTTATAAAAATGCAAGAAGTAGATAGACTTTAGCTCGTGGAGATTGAGATGGAGGCGAAGGTACCTACCCGGTGTGGAGGCGGAAGGGGAGGCGGCCGTCGAAGCCGGGGAGGCTGGTCACCAGCTTGGAATCGATCGTGCGCGGGGCGACGGCGATGAAGATGAACGACAGCAAGTAGCAGCAGCAGAGCAGCCGCGTCGGGATCATCTCTGTACTCGTACTCGGACTAGCGGCGGCGGCAGAGCAGAGCAGAGCACGGGCAGCGGATCAGCTGCTGGCATGGTTTTTGCCGGAACTGTCTAGAGGCGGAGGACATTTTCTGCCGGTCTCAACTGCTCTACCACACGTGTCATGCCTCTTATCCAGACGTGTCACGGCAGGACGACTGGCAACATCCGCCGCTTGGAAACGAATCTAATCACCGAAATTCATCACGTCAGCTCGGTGAATCCCCATCAGTGCACGCCTCCGCTCGTCATAGTGTCATAGTGGGAGTACTTACTACTAGTAACATAGCACGTTTCAAGACATAAAAGAGAGCAGCATAATGAAAGTAAAAAAAGTTACGAGAAATATTTTCGCTCTATTCATCAACTGTCAAGACAGTACAAATAACACTGGAAGTAAAAATTACATCCAGATCCGCAGACAACGTAACAACTACTACAATCACTAGAGCAAGCTGAAGGCACAACGCCGTCATCGCCTCTCCATCATCAGAGCCGGACAAACCTTGTTGTAGTAAACAGTCAGAAGTCGTCGTGCTAAGGCTCGAGAGGACCAGCGCGCCAGAACAGCAGCCGCCGCCGATGAAGAGAAGCGTAGACCGGAAGGATCTAACCTGAAGACACACGAACACGTACGAATAAAGACCAGATTCAAGTGGATCCATCAAAGACAAACGCCGACCGAATCCCGTGAGATCCGTTGGAGTCAAATCTCCACACAAACCCTCTAATGATGCTAGACGCACCATCAGAACGGGGCTTAGGCGGGAAAAACCTTATTTTAACTTCAGAGAGCCGCCTCCGCCTCGTTTTCCTAAATAGAACACAAACCTAGAAGAACAAAAAAAACACGCAAAAATGATGCAGGAGCCCTCGCGCCAAAAAGAGGTGAGATTCACTGCGCCTCCATGGCCTAACACCACTGAAGACGAAAGCCGATCTACGGCGGCGCCAGCGGGAGGCGTGGTTCCTGATCGCCCTCACGTGAGCGCACGAGGCGAAGGCCAAGAGATCGTCTCTGTACTATGACTGTACTGTTTCGTCGGGTTTGGACTTCAGGGAGTAACTTAATCACGGTAAACTTAACTTAATACATAAATTGTAGAAAAAAAGTCCATTTTACTACCCTGAAAAAAGTTCGTGGTTCACATAACCCCCTGATCTTTTTTTCGGTTCCCTTACCCCCCTAAACAATCCCAAACCGGGCAAAAACCATCCCTGGCTGGTTTTGCCTATACCGGATGCTGACGTGGACACAGTCAAAGGCGGTATTTGGCCTGTGGGTGGGGCCCTCTCAGCTAGACACTCTCACTGACTGTTGGGCCCGGTCAAATATGACACATGGGGCCCACATCTCGGTTGCACGGAGATTAACAAGGGACCAATTTAGCCCTAATTGCATCATTAACAGAAGGGGACCCACATGTCAATGTCTCAGACTAACCCTAGTGATGAAGGGGACCCACATGGCAATGTCTCAGATTAACAGAAGGGGACCTAAACTAATGATGCCACATCAGTGTGGTCCTGCTCCGAGGTCGCCGGCGTGGAGGGCTTCAGCGGCGGCGCATCGGCGCGGTCGTGCTCAGGCGCATCCGTGCGCAGAGGAGGCCGGGGCGATGGTCAAGGCGGTTGCGGAGGTCGTGGCCTCCCGTTGACCAGAGGCGGCCGACCAGGGGTGTGGATGCGGTAGTAAGGGCCGGCCATGGACGTGGAGGTGGCGGCGCTACAACGATGCAGGCGGCCCGGGGAGGCGAGGGACGACCAGATCTGAGGGTGGCGCCCCCATCTGATCTGGTTCCGGCCGGATCCGGACTCCGGCGGCGGTGTGAAGATGATACGGCGGCGAGCTTGTGGCGGCGGAATGACCTGTACCTGAGAGAGAGAGAGAGATACGAGGGAAGAGAGAGGGAGAGGAAAGAGAAGGGAGGAAGGAGAAGCGGGGTGCTCGGGGTGGCGCCTTGGAACTCCGGCAGTCACCGGCGTCGGTCAGAGGCGGGGCAGGGTTCGGGTGCGAGGGAGCGATGCTCGGGGAGGTAGGCGACGACAAAACGCGGTCCACCTGATGGAGGCCCACCCACAGGTCAAAACCACCATTTGACTGTTGCCACGTCAGCGCCAAGATGAGTCAAAACCATCCAGGGATTGATTTTGCCCGGTATAGGATTGTTTAGGGGGTGAAAGGAACCGAAATAAAGATCAGGGGGTTATGTGAACCACCAACTTTTTTCAGGGTAGTAAAATGGACTTTTTCCTAAATTCTACTAGTCGACATAAGAGAGGGATAAGAAAGAAAGAAAGAGAAAAAAATGTGTATGGCACATGTACATCGAAGGTCATTTTCAAACTTTTTCCTAGCTTTTCCTTTTTTTTGTCTCTTTCTACATAGATAGGAATCTACGGTTCCACGCTTTCACATATATGTCCAACATGCACTAATTTCATCTTTCCTCTATGCCTTTCACTTGTATGCATACCATTAATTTACTTCAATACCATGTTAACTGATCATTTGTTTAATACGTACACTAGAAACAAACGCCTCTATAATAGGTTGTATTTTCTTGTGCACATGTGGAAGGATATACCTATATAGTATGTACTTCGTTCGCAAAATATACATATAGCATGTACTTTTTTGCAAATGTATGTAGTATGTACTTACCTAGGAGTGTATGTTGTACTAAGATTTTGTGGCCACAACAGAGTGATTTGCATGGGCGGCCTCGTGGAGCATGATCGGCTTCTATGTGTTACTGGTTTCGTGTTACTGGTGCATCATGTCCATGTTGGTGATTTTAACACATCAAACACAATAAGAGCATAGAGGAGGGGGCCCTCTCACAATGTCCACTTAAGTGCAAAGCGACGATCGATTTATTGTGGCCAGGAGATAAGGGGTTGTCCCATAACTGCCTTCACTACCCCCCGCCTCGAGCCCTACTCCTCTCTCCTTTCCTTCCCCTTTCCTCTCCCCAACAGGCAACCTGATTCCCACAATCTGGTCCTCCCTATTCACGACCATTGGCAGGAGGGTCTCGTCGGACCACGCCCGTCCCCAAGCGGAGGAGGAAAGTGTCTTAGGAGGGGCGTCCCACGGCTAGCTCGATGGTCATGGCGCTGTTCCGTGGCTGGTTTGCCTTTGGGTCGGCGGGGCAGATGAGGTCCGCCGCTACGCCCTTGCCCTCGCCGCCGTGCGCAATCACCATAGTGGCAGCGGACTACATCGCCAAGATGAAGGGCCTCTTCAAGTCGAAGTCGCGGACGCTGACCGACGTCGTGCGACAGATGCCCGAGCCTCAGGCTCACGACGCCAAGCGGGGGGAAAGGTGAGATCGAATCTGACCAGTCTTTCTATTTTGATCCCCTGTCCCTGCCCTCGGATTTGTCTTTGATCACGCATGAGAGTGGAAACCATTTATCTCTTGCTTGATTTGGCATGATTTGTGGTGCGCATTCTTATTTCTATGAACATCATAGCGGCTGGAACATTGATGCTTGCCTAGGCGCTATGTATTAGTTGATGCTGCTCGATTTGCTCCTATTTAAGCCGTGGAGTGAATTAACTCGCCTACTTTCTTGTAATCCATGACGATAACATGACTGTAGCATATAGAAAAGGGTTGGTTCATGGAAACCACATATCATACATTGAATTTTGAACTTAGACGAGTAAACGTTGATAAATCAAGAAGTGTACTCAAGTTTTGTTTGCTCCTTAACTAACTTACAAGAAACAATTTCTAACCCCTCTGAACTTAATTAGAAGACTCACATTTGGATCATCTGGCTATATGATATGTTAAGAGAAAAATTCGCTACAGGGCCAGTTACTTGCGCTGGCGCCCACTTTAGTCCATGTGGTTACAAATATCCGAAATACAGTCACCAAACTTGCATTATGGGGTCATCTACGGTCCATTATATGGTTTGGTCTACGTACATGCTGATCTGGCCCGAGTCAACCGCTGCCAAGTGTGCTTTGACTGCCAAATCGTCTCAGCCGCTCGAATACACATGCATGCAAGGTATTTTTTTGCAAAGTTGCCAGTTATTAAAAGATCTGCCGAACCAGTGGCTGCGCCGTCGCCGTTGGCCTCACTTGCTTCGTCGTCTCGCTCGCCATCACGCTGGTGGTGTTCCACCTCCCGCCGACCTTCGCGTCTTGTCACTCATCACCGAGCTCGCCGTCCGCCTCTCGGTCTCCTCCTTTCTCGTCATCACCGACGCGCTCCCCGAGCTCGACCTCATCAACTCTGAGCTCGGCCGCATCGTGCTCACCACGTCCCTCATCACCGTTGTCACCTCCTAGTTCCTTCGAGCCTGCTTTGCCGCGGCGTTCCTAGGCCAAGTCACCGTCATTCACGGCCAAGGTCCTCGTCTCCTTCATCGCCTTCATGGCACGGCCTACCGGACGCTACATCGCGTACAACCGCACCCTGGCCGGTGATCTCCACCCGGAGATGGCCTTCCCCCGTGACTGTGGGCTGTAGCCCACCATCTTGCCGGCGACGCATCGGGCCACGAACAGCTCCAGCGTGCGCCATTTCTCCTCGTGGACGCCCAACTCCAAGAAGTCTGTGCGGTAGCCGGCGAGCGTCATATACACGGGAAGGAAGAGCGCAATGAAGAAGGGATCGAGACGCTCCATCATGGTGGCACTGATCGGTGCCGCCGCCGCCGGGGAACCGCTCCGTCCATTCCGACCGTCGAAGGAGTTGGTGTCGCCGGACCACCAGTAGAACCCGGAGAGGAGCAGGTCTGTCTGCGGCGGATACGACTAGCACGCCACCGCCGTGGATTAGCTCACTGAGTAGTAGGGCTCCGGCGAGACGCCACTGTCTACGGCGGTGGGCTGATCTACGGCGGTGGTCACTCACGACCGTGAATGTGATTGAAAATTCTAGTTGGATTTGTTCTATCATTTGATCTTAATTACCGAGTAGTAGGGCGCCGACGAGATGACGCCGACGGGTTGTTCGGCACCGGTGGGAGGTAGGGAGTACATGGCCGCCTGGAAGGGCTGGGTGGAGCTGGTGCTGACCACGAGGTGGTAGCCATCATCGACCCCGGCGTTGCCGCCGTGGCGATGGACGCGGCGGACCTCGCGCTCGAACTCCGGGTGGAGGAACCAACAGAGGCTCTGATCACCACCGTTGCCTGCTCCCCGACATCCCTCCAGAACGCCTCGTACATGGTCGGGTCACCGCTGCACGCAGAACCAAAGCCGGCAGTAAGGTGAAACACGTTGTCAGATTGAAAATACCTTACATAATCATGTACTGCTATAAAACACAGAACGCGAACACGCACAACTCGAGGTTAATGACGGTGTCCTACGCGATGGCCGGCTCCGGCGACGCCGCCGACATACCGCCGTACATTCAGACCCTCGCAGCACACACCTTAGTTCTCACGCGACGCGTCACCCATTTCTTGGGCTGCTGGTGACCATGGCCGATGGTTTTATGTCCGGCGGGGCATGCGAGAGCGACTGTTGGCACGAACATGCACACTACCGGAATAACTGTCTATGCCGACGGCATTTACTATGCCGATGACTTTTTGTCGGGGCCGTCGGCATAGCCGGAGATATGCCTAAGGCCCGCAGAAATTCGTCAGCATAGAAAAGCCGTCAGTATAGCTGGAGATATGCCTATGGCAGCCGTAGGCATAGAAAAGTCGTCGGCATATTTCTATATATGCCGACGGCAGCCGTAGGCATAGGACGACCGTCGGCATAGACATGGCCGTGGCGTCCCCGGGGTTGACGACGGGCTGACGCCGTCAAAGCTATGCCGACGGCCCTGACGGCGGCCGTCGGCATATATTATCTTTATTTTAATTTGTTTTCTTTTTTAGTTGAAATTTGATTAATTTAAATCTGACTTATCTAAACTTAAATATATACAAATTGTATATTGATTTGGGGTAGAATTTTCCATAGATTATGAATATCCAGTTTGTTTTTTCTTTTGAGTATCTTAGAAATGTGACCTCATGTAATTTTGCAAATAGGTCCTTGTATTTTGTTAAAATCACAAGTAACTGATACTTGCGTCGATTTTGACAACTTTTATATGGTTTCTTATTGGAATCTTGAAAGGATTCTGTTGCTATACTATGTTTTCAAATTTGAACAAACTAAAACCATGGTTGCTTCAGATTTATAGAAAACACACTTTTGTTCTGACTTTTTTTGTATATTTTTCATTCTTTGGCCAAACGAGACAAAAACTTATATCTACATATGGCTTGACCTACAGAAATTTAGAGCCAGAGGGAATCTAGTGATGGGTTGGGCCCGGACCATGTTCGGGCATGCTCCTATGGGTTGACCTATCACAATCGGTGGAAGAGTCCATTAGTCAAAGGCCGTCCGGTGAAAGTCAAAGGCATAGATCCCTGGGTTAACGGGGCTAGGGGTGGTCGGTCGGGTCCCACCAAAATATCACACCATGTCCTCTTACATGTCTGAAAGTGTTGTGGCATGCAGAGACGTCCGTCGCATGGCTCCGAGGTATGGCCCCCTGATCACGGACGGCACTGCCGCCATCATTGGAGGGGGGAAACGTGCGCGTCGGGTCGAGCCGGAGGGAATCTAGTGGTGAGTTGGGCCCAGACTATGTTTGGGAATGTTCCTATGGGCTAGCCTATCACAACCAGGTGGAAAAGTCTATTGGTCAGAGGCCGTCCGATGAAAGTAAAAGGTGTAGATCTCTGGGTCAACGGAGCCAGGGTTAGGCCGGTCGGGGGCCTTGGGGGTGTCATGCAATGTCCTAGCATGTGTCATGCAAAAGTCCCCTTTGAGTGCATGAGAAGTTCCGAGGTCAACGGAGCAACGGGCAGCGCATTTCATTCACAAACCAAACATGTTCTCTCTCGATAGCTAGATACTAACTCGGAGATGCTGCAGTTTACAAGCGGCCTCCGGTCAGGCTTCTACGAAACGCGCTCAAACTATTACCACACCCTACAAGGGGCATATGAAGACACTGTGCCACGTCCCGAGGATTTCCGGCATCGTATGATTTCCATGGATTTTTACGGCTTGATCTGGCATGCCGCCGAGGTACATTCGCCCCCTGGTGGTGGGGCTCCTCCTTCTTTGGTTGCACTAGGCCTACGCATACTGCAAAGACATTGTATATGATTTTACAAACCACTTTTGGACATCATTTCAGGTGGCCGTCGTGCAGATCTGCAATTTCCTGCATTGAAACCCTACAGATGCAGTAAATGTCTCAAATATTCCAGGCAGGCCCGAAAAATGCCATGTCCTGGCACGTGTCGTGAAATGGCCCCCTTTGAGAGCATGAGAATTTTTGAGGTCAACGGAGCAAGGGGCAACAAGTTCCTTCACAAACCGAAACACACTCTCTCTATAGCAAGAGACTAACTCGAAGATGGTGCAGTTTGCAAGCGGCCGCCGGTCAGACTTCTGCGAAACACGCTCAAATTTTTACCACACCTTACAAGGGCCATATAATGACACCATGCAGGTCCCTAGGATTTTCGGCATCGTATGATTTTCCATGGATTTTTACGGCAAGATCCGACATGTCGTCGAGGTACATTCGCCCCTCCCGGTGCTGGGGTTGCACCTCCTTTGGTTGCACTAGGGCGACGCATACTGCACAGACATCATATATGATTTTACAAACCACTTATTGACATCATTTCAGGTGGCCGCCATGCAGATCTGCAATTTCCCACATTGAAGCCCTACAGATGCAGTAAATGTCTCAAATATTCCAGGCGGTCCCAAAAAATGCCATGTCCGGGAACATGTCATGAAATGCCCCCCTCTAAGAGCACGAGAAGTTTCGAGGTCAATGGAGCAACGGGCAACACACTTCCTTCATAAACAGGACACGTTCCCTCTCGATAGCCAGATACTAATAACTCGAAGATGGTGCAGTTTACAAGTGGCTGGATCCGGCAAGCCGCCATGATCCTCCTCTCCCCTCAAAAATCGTCGGCAGCCAGATACTACCTCGGAGATGGTGCGGTTTACAAGCGACCTCCGGTCAGGCTTCTGTGAAACGCGCTAAAACTTTCACCCCACCCTACAAGGGCCATATGACGACACCGTGCCAGGTCCCGGGGCAATACACAGCTCCGGAGTGTGTCCCCCCTCACGGACGGCGATGACACTGAAGTAATGTTTTGCAGTTTTGGTGTTGCATGAATATTCTTGAACACTCAGACCGTGATCAATTCAGTGTCATCTCGCACGCAGCTTCAGATGTGACCCCCATCACGGACGGCACTCCAGCCAGCACTTGGAGGGGGGAAACAACCACGTGCGGGATGTTTAAATAGGCAATATGCACCTCCGAAGTGTGCCCCCCTCACGGATGGCGATGACACTGTAGTAATGTTCAGTGGTCTTCGGCGGCTAGCAATGCCACCAGAACTTGCGTTGGATCCTCTTACATGTTTGAATGTGTGGTGGCAGGTGTGACCACCTGGCATGCGACTCCGAAGTGTGCCCCCCTCACGGAAGAGGTCCACAACATGCATATCTCGTGGAACATCGTACTCGCCGTGCATCACCCACCCATCGCGGAGGAATATCTATGATGTTGACCATCACACGTGTTCATCTTCGGCCTCACAACCCCCTCCGAGATGCATGTGTAGCAGTTGTGCGGACGACGATGACGATGAACGTTGGTTCTTCCTCGACCTCCACAACGCGAGCCGACAGTTAATTTGAGTTTCATGTTTCAAAAGCCGAACGAAACGTGTGGGCTCCGCTCGACACCATGCCGTGTTCCAAAAGCCAGATGAAACATGCACGCAATGCTTTCGAAACCCAGCCCATCGGCCCGCCATCCATATATTATTTCCTTTCGTTTTCACCGGGAAAAAACATCCCGCGAATGAAATCAGAATTAGAAAAAAAGAAAAATAGTCAAGAGAGAGACTCACACACTCAATTTCAGTTTCACTTATTCTCATTAGTGGATCCATTTGTGCCACGGATCGATGACTTGGCTCACATCCTACCGTCCATTTGTGCCCAGGAATCCCACAATCCCACATCCATCCATCCATCCGACCCACTGACCGCACGAACACACACACTCTCTCGCTCGAACCCACCCAAACCCTCGTCCCCTCCCCCTCCCTCCCTCGAACCCCCTCTCCCTCGCTGCCGCCGCCACCCACGCCGCCCGGTTCCGGCGAGCTCCGGCCGCGCGCGGCACGCCGGCGAGATCCCCTTGGTCCGCGTCTGCCTTACCTCCGTGCAGATCCGCAGCTCCCCCACTTGCTAGGGTTTTGCATCCCCTTTTGTTTTGTTCGCCGGGATCTGCCACGGCAGGCCACGGCGAGGCCAGAGGTGACCGGATCCAGCACTGGTAAGCCCCCCCTCCTTCTTCGCCCACCATCTCCTCCTCAACTCACCTCACCTCACCTCATCTTCTCTTCCTTCTCTGCAGGTTGCCATGGGCGTGCCGGCGAGGACGGAAGGAGGGGCGCACCTCCGTGGGACGGGCCGCCGCCATGGAGATGGATTCCCTTGTCCCCCACCACGCAGCGGCCCCATGGAGCCTCCTAGCGCCCCAAACCCTAGCAGAGAGAGAGGAGCTGCTCCTAGTACAGCACGCCATGGAAGGGTTTTTTGGGGTCTTTTTTGTTGTTGTTTCTCTTCCCGATCTAAACATGTGGAAGGCCCTTTTCCTCACCATGACTTATTCATCTCCCCTTCCTCTGTTTTGTGCAGGTTGCTCTAATGGCGAAGCTTCTGCTGCAGGACGCCCTCCAACCCCCCCTGCATCCACCTCCTACCCCCATACATGGTGAGCTACAACCTCTCTTTCTAGCCCTTGAAAATCTGATCTGAAGTGGACATCAATTGCAATTGTCATGGACACTACATAACAGCAAGTATTGGTTCAGTTTTTGTGTGAAATTCGATTGTCATCGTGCTTTTTGATGCTTGCTTCAGAAAAATAAAATCATGGATAGATAGAAGATGGAAACAGTGAGCTTCCTTTCAAGTTAGTAATACTAAAAATCATTTGGCTCATCAATTTTTCATGTCTTGTGTTAAATCTGCTCCATTGCAATCTGGCTATGTATGGATGGTTTGGTACAGTTTGCCATGGATGAGTATACGTAGTTACGGTTTTAGTTCTTCTTGTGTTGCTGCACTTAGTATAGGGATACAACAACATTAGTTAGGTCCATGGATGGATGGATCAACACATACAGCTAGCAGTGCTAGCAACAACAAAAAAATAACCTTGTGATTGATTCTGTTGACGCTAGCATGCTCTGTTAGTTTTGAGCCCAACCATGGACTACGTACTAGGCTAGCTCAAGCACACACACATGCAGCTTGATTTATTTCTGTAGATACTAGCAGCAGCACTTGTGTCTCCTATACTGCTTGCTTAATTTCTGTACTAGATCAACGACTTTAGCACTTAGTTGTTTGTTAGATTCGGAGCAGTAGGCATCCTCCGTGTGCGATGACGACAACCAGGTCATCCACCGCCACGACGACGCTCCGCACATGGTCCAACTCGACTACAACATCCTCCACCGTGTGACGGCGACGTGGTCGTGTGCAGCATCGACTACAACCTCCTCTCCTGTGAATCCGTCTCCTACCTCTAGGTCCCTCTCTTGTGCTGCTATATTAGTACCTTGCTCTGTTTCATGCGCATGGGTGATTTTGTTTGTGCTTTCCATGCCTGTGTCATGGAAAAGATCATTCCTATTTATTTGTGCTCTGTTTTCTTTATTATCACGATTTGCAAAATTAGTAGTAAACTTTGGTTAACTTGTTGATTGAACCAATGGAACTACTGTTATATTTGATTTGTCGCTCAACTAGTGCGGCAATGATGGAATCGAATGATTGCATGACCCTACTGTTGGTCTATCATTGCAATTATCTTGGTCTTATAGATGTTATTCTTCCTGTCATATAGCACATGCTAGTTTCTTTATTGGCTGGCTGCTGGTTCTATTTGTTCATATGCATAAGTGCTACTGTTTCTTTGTTATCTTATAAAGGATATAGTCCTTCATTTATATATAGTTGTCACTTTCTTATTGATCAACATACACTGATTCATCTCTTTACTGCAATTACTTTGTGTAGTTCATGATTTGCTCCTGTAATGGTATAAAATTATAGTTTCTCTTTCAAGCTGGTTTTTGTGTTTGATATATACTAGCATTTATCTAAATACCTTGTATTGGTATTTCTTGTATGGTTTAGTACATCATCTACTGGTGGTTTAGTTATATGGTTTAGTCCTGATGGTTGAGGGATCCCCTAATCATGGAGTTAGTGCTAATTTGAGTTGATCTTTGGGTTTGGCTTTGATCTATACTTTGCTGGCTTTACTTCTGTATTGGGTTATTCCTTACTGCCAATTGAACCTGTTCCTTTTGGCCTTACTGGTTACTGTTCCATTTGCTCCATTTACGTAGTGCTAGCTCTCTTCTATTGTTTCTTTGATCAACTTAATCTGTTGGGGTTTGACTAATGTTTCCAAACTCCTAAGTGCTGGCTCCTACAGCAAAGGCATTTCCCTATGGGGAATGCTACATTTTAACCTTAATCAAGTTTTTCCTATTTGTTGTTTCTTGTTTTGCAGGTTGATGAACTGGAAGAAAGAAGCAGAAGATGAAGTAGATAGTTTAGTATAGGTTTAGTTTAGAGTTAAATACACTCACAGTACCTATACTCTTCATATAAACTCACTTTGGTCACTGTATTTTGTCAAACGCAAATTACGGTCATTATGTTAACCTCTGCTGCGCACCATACGGTCACTCGCGTCGAAAACGGCCGTATCTGGCCAGCTGGCATACGCTGACCGCTTTGACCGGTTTGTTTTTTGCATTTAGGTCCCTCCACGCCCAGCTGCGTTCGTTCCCCACTCCCCTCCCCACACACTCCAAATCCCTAGCCCGCCCAGCCATCTCGGCCTCGCCGTTGCCGCCGTCGAGCCTCTCTGCATCTTCGCCGGCACGCAGAATATCTCCTCCGCCGCCGCTTTCTGCCCCGTCCTCCCCCGCCGCTTTCTGTGCCGTCCTCCGCCGCGAGCTCCTCCACGAAGGCCATGTCCAACGCGAGCTCGTCCGGTGCTGCTGCTGTTGTGCTTCCTCTGATCAAGTGCCCTGACTGCGGCGTGCTTGTGAAGCGATTCTTTTCGCAAACCCCGAAGCATACAAACATCTTCTTCTACAAATGCATGGACCATAATGTGAGTATTTCTGCCACTGCAAATCCATAGTGTTACTGTTTCCACTGCAAATCCATAATATTCATGGTTTGTTATTGTTTCCGGTGCAGCCAAAGAAAAGGGGCTGTGATTTCTGGCATTGGGAGCTCTCATATGTTCTGTATTTGGTGAAATATGGCCATCTGGGGGGGCATGGCCATCATGTTGGGCAGGGGCATGGCCAGCAGGAAGGAGATGAGCATCAGGGAGGGCTGGGACATGACCATCGTATGGTGCAAGATCAAGAAGGGATAAAAGATACGAGAAGGTCTGTAGTTGTAGTAGGAAATGAGATTGTGGTTGTGTTAAAGATGATAGTTTCTTTGCTGTTTGCACTTGTTGTGTTCTTTGGAGTTGCAGTCTTGAAGATGTGATCTTTGTGTATGAAGACATGTGCTGGGTAATATGTATGCAGGAAATTATGCAATTTATGAAGTGATCTTTGTGTTCTTTGTGATGAATAAATTTATGTTTGATGTGATCTTTGTGTTTCCTATGATATGTGTTTGATAAGATGGATATGAATATAAGTTTTATGAATGCAAATCATTTATGAATAATTATCTTCCGTCTCGCCTTCGAGCCTCGATGCATTCATCATCAACAATCTTCCGACTCGCCTTCGAGCCTCGATGCATTCATCATCAACAATCTTCCGACTCGCCTTCGAGCCTCGATGCATTCATCATCAACAATCTTCCGTCTCGCCTTCGAGCCTCGATGCATTCGTCATCAACAATCTTTCGTCTCGCCTTCGAGCCTCGATGCATTCATCATCAACACAACATCACAACATGATCAACATTGACACATGAGCATGATCAACATTGACACATGAACATCACAACATGATCAACATGACCAGCATTGCAAAACATCATAACCAGAGACATGAACATAACCAGAGACATGATCAACATTGACACATGAACATAAGCATTGCAAAACATTATAACCAGAATATGGCACATAAACAAGGATCAACATGGTCAATATGCTTCATGACATATCAATATCCAATTCAGAAGCATTACAAAGTTGAGATTCATGCTACATTTTGTAAGAGTAGTTAAGCTCAACTACATGCTCCACGTGAGCATCAAAATGAAGATCATCAGTGCTTTGTTCAATAACAAAATGAAGACCATAGTTTTACTAATCACCATACTTAAGCAACTAAAGTACAGAATGAACATTCATCTTAGTTCATCAAACATGTTCACCCTCTTGGGCTTCTCGGTTGCTGCTTCTTTCTTTTTTGCTTGTGCAGAAGCAGCCCTCTTTGCTGCTGCTTGCTGCTTTTTTGCTTGTGCAGCTGCTAACTTCTCCTGAGCCTCCCTCTGCTTTGCTTGTTCATGTGCTTCTCTCCTTGCAATTGCAACCTTCCTCCTTTCTTCTATCTCTGCCGCCATTTCTTGTGCTTTTCTTGCCTTCTCTTCATCTTTCTTTGCTATTGCTTCTGCTCTCTTCTTTGCCTTCTCTTCTTCTTTCCTTGCTAGTGCTTCTTCTCTTTTCTTTGTCTTCTCAGCTTCTTTCTTTGCCTTCTCTGCTTCTCTTCTGGCAAGCACAACAGCAACTTGCATCTCATGGGACTGATACCTTTGCTCCAGTGTTGCGTCTCTTTGGGCTGCAAAAACTTTTTTCCTTTGCAATTCTCATAGCTGCAACTTTCATAGCAAGGTCCCCTGCAGCTATAGAGGTGCTTGCTCTTCCTGTACCTAGTGCATCTCTAGCAGCAGCAACAAAAGAGCTATCTGGCAATGGCCTAGGAGTAGAAGTAGATGTCTTTGGCAAAGGTCTCTGCAACATATATGTAGATGAATAAGCTTTAAAAGAATAAACTTGTGAAACTGAACTTGATGCAATTTCTATCAAAGCATGGAGAAGACAAAAGAATAAGCTTTAAAAGAATAAGCTTGTCAAAGTGAACAAAACAGGAATGTACCTGCATCATCATTTCATTCAGCATATCATGATTGTAGACAACAGAGAGAGGAACTTGGTCAGTGAAATCCTGTGTTATGACTGGCTCATCCTGTGTCTGTTCTGCTGGTTGCCCCTCTTCAGCATTAGCTGCTGACTCTTGCTGCCCCTCAACCACATTAGCTGCTTGTTATTCTTCCTCAACAATTGGTGATGTCCTTCTCCTTCTCCTAACTTGCTGCTTTGGGGGAGGAACATAAGGTGGTATTCCAGCTTTAAGATCAGAACATGAAGTCCTATTATGCCCAGGTAGTTTGCAGTGCCCACAATGAATAACTACACCATGTCTTGTCATTCTAGTTCCACCTCTCCCATCTGCAGCTTCCTCAGGAGCCCTCCTCCTATTATGGCCTGGGTTTCCAACTTTTTTGACATAAAGAGGTGGTGCAATAGGACATCCATTCATTTTTGTCCACTCTCTTCTATCTCTGCAAGGCACAATAAAATGGGAGTATGCCCTGTGGTAAAATTCAATGGAATAGCACTTGTGAACTAGCTCAATTGGTGATATTCTCTCTCTCCTACAGCATGCTATTGAGTGGGGACATGGAATTCCAGATAAGTTCCATCTTCTACAGCTGCAGCTGCTGCAATTTATCTCCACAATGTAAGTGTGTCCTTTGTCCTCTACAGAATATATTCCATCTCCAGCTAATCCAGCATAGCATGTGTTAGATAGTTCTGTGTTCTTGTCCAACCTTTTCTTAATCTTTGGGCAGATTGGAGAATTCCACTTAAGCATCTCTTCACTTTTTGTGACCATCCTGCTGGTTAATTGTCCCTTAATCCTGTCAATCATAGAGAGGACAGGCAATTCTCTTGCTTCTAGAATGTACCTGCATGCATAAATGTAGATAGTGAGCTCACTAATAAATAGGAGTTGTGCATCTGTTTGACATAGATAGTGAGCTCACTGATCACTTACTTATTAAACACCTCACAGTTGTTATTCAGTAGAATGTCACATTTCACAAAGTCTGGTTGAAATGCTCTCACCCAAGTGTTGGGATCTAGATCATATAGCCAATCATATGTACTTGTGCTGAGAACCTTCATCTCCTGCATGCTCTCTTCCCAAGCAGTAACAGTTGTGCTTCTGGCACATTTCCACAACTGATTTTTTAACACATCACCTCTATGACCAGCTCTTGTGAAGTTCTGCCATAAGTGCCTCACACAAAACCTATGACTTGAGAGAGGAAACAAGGCTATCACAGCATTGATCAGTCCCTGCAGGCAGATTTGAAGTAAACAATAACTGAAACTGCATTGCATACTATTAATTGAAAGTGCATTGCATACTACTAACTGAAACTGCATTGCATACTACTAACACAACACCTCTATAACTGAAAATCAATGAAACTGAATACAAACAATATTTACCTTTTGTCTATCTGACATAATTGTCCAGGGCTCAGTGTTTATAATTGCAAGATCCTGCTTGACAACTCTAAGAAACCAAGTCCAGGTGTGGGTGTCTTCCACTTCAACATAAGCAAATGCCAAGGGGAAAATACAATCATTAGGGTCCATGCCAATGGCACTTAGCAGTACACCACCATACCTAGTCTTGATATGGCAGCCATCAAGACAAATGACAGGTCTACAGCCCTCCAAAAATCCTCTTTTACATGCATCAAGGCTGAAATAACACCTTTTAAATCTCTCTTCATTGTCAAGTGAGATATAGAAAGTGCTACCAGGATTACTTCTCCTAACTTCATTAGCATAGTCTCATAGCAGATTATACTGCTCTTCTTCATCTCCATGTATAACTTTCATTGCTAATCTCCTGTCTCTTTGCAATTTGCTTCTGGTGGGTGTCATGTTCCAATCTTTTTGGACAATCCTGCTGAAGTTCCTCATGTTCATGTGATCATCAGCCCTAAAATGCTCAACATACTTCTCTGACAGAAATCTTGAAGTAAAAGCTTTCACTTTCCACTTCTTGCAGCAAGTGTGCTCATTTGTCATCCTCTTGATTATCATACACTTGGTCCTGCTGTCATGAGATGCCCATAAGTACCATGTACATCCTTCCTGACACCTGGCTGAAATTCTTTTCCTATCATTTATTGGTAATGAGATATCAACTCTGTTCTTGCAGCTGTATTCTCTAATTGCTTTCCTTAACATCTCTGGTGATTGGAAGAGTTGTCCAACTTTGAACACAGGGTTATGCATATCTTCTGGCCTGAATGACTTGAAGTTGTGCTTCAACTCATCTTCATCTGAATCTGGCATCTGAAGATCTTCCTCATCAGAAGAAAGTTCAGTGTCAACAACTTTCTTTCCTTTGATATCTACTACCACTTCTTCAACTTGATCTTCCAAAAAATCTGCATCTCCATCAGATATAGCATAATCACTATCCAGAAAGCCTTCCTCATTGTCTGAATCACTAGCTTCTCTTGCAGCATGAGAGATACTCCCATCATCTACAGCTGACTGAGCATCTTCCTCTTGTTCCTCTTCCACAGCAGCTACCTCATCCTCTTCATCAGCATATTCCTCCTCTTCCTCTTCAAAATCAGGTTCCACATCATCTTCCTCTGCATCTGCCATATACTGTTCTATTTCTTCCTCATTGAATTGCTGCTCATCAGCTTGCCCATCTTCCATGTTCCCAGCCTCCTCTGCATGATATTCACCTTGCACCACTGCCATATTATGCTCAGCCATCCTCTCTGCAAATTTCTCCTCTTTTACTTTCCTAGGACTGACCACAGGAGGTAACTCATTAACAGGAAAGACCACAACATCATCCCAATCAATGTTCCTGTAACTCTGATCATGGTCAAGATATAACTGAATTTCCTTATGTCCAAAAACCACACAAGCACTGATATTATCACAAGCATCTTGAGAGTACATTTTCCTCAAACCACCAGTGCTAATTTGTAACCCTGGCAAACACCAATACACATCTAATCTGCCTGCCATCTCATACCCTAAATCTTCAACAATTCTTTCCAATTCAGACATGTTCAATTTTGCAGACGGCACATAATCATACCAAGCTGTTTTCCCACTGCAGTAACTCCTGTAGCGACCTTGACCAACGAAAAAACCACCATGATTTATACCTAAATTGCACGGGTAGTCATAGTTGTATTCCTCTGCAAAATCAAAAAACAGAGCAAAAACCCTCTTTTATTTCAGAGCAACAGAGCAAAATCTTTCATCTAACCCTAACAGAGCAAAATCGACAGATTCGACGCACTACAAATCGAGACTCCTAGAAACAAATCGACAAATCGACTCAAACAACAAAAGACTCGAGATTGCTCACTGTATGCTGGCGTCCGCGCATGATCAGGTCGACGGAGGAAGGGCTTCTGCTCGCTGCTGCTTCCTCCAGCATCCAGCGAGTCGGCGGCGTCTTTCGCTCTGGCCAACGGACCACCTCCGTCGGTCATGGTAGCCGCCGCGACGGGAAACCCTAGTCGACCTCGATCGCCTCCGCTGTCTCCGCTCCCCCTTTTTTCTCTCCGCGATGGGGCATGAAGTGGAACGAAGCGATGCGGCCGATGCAGCTGGGCGTGGAGGGACCTAAATGCAAAAAACAGACCGGTCAAAGCGGTCAGCGTATGCCAGCTGGCCAGATACGGCCGTTTTCGACGCGAGTGACCGTATGGTGCGCAGCAGAGGTTAACATAATGACCGTAATTTGCGTTTGATAGAATACAGTGACCAAAGTGAGTTTATACGAAGAGTACAGGTACTGTGAGTGTATTTAACTCTTTAGTTTAGGACTTATCCTTTCTTCTTTTATTTCCTTTTCCTAAGTGTAATTCCTGAATGCTTGTAGTTGACATTCATATTAATAAAGTCTATTGTTTATTATTCAGACCAAATAATTGCAATGCTTCATTTATTATGAATATAGTTTCTTTTATTCAATTTTTGCAATATCACTTGTATTCTTTTTTCATGAATATATGTTTGCATCTATGCCTACAACAAAGCCGTCGGCATAAATGCCATGTGGTAGCTCCTGGCCGAGGACTATGCCTACGGCAAAGCCGTCAGCATAGATCATCTATGCCTACGGCTTTGCTGTAGGCATAGTACTCAGCGAGGAGCAACCATGAGCTGCCACGTGGCAAAACTATGCCGACGGCAAAGCTGTAGGCATAGTTTTGCCACGTGGCAGCTCCTGGTTGGTTGTACTTAGCGACGGCGCCGTCAGTTGTCGTCTTGTCCTTTTTTTTGCCGACGGTGAAACTATGCCGACGGCTGTACGGAAGCTGTCGGCATACACAGCTATGCCGACGGCTTTAGTATGCCGACGGCCTGACAGAGTACGCTGACGTATTCTATGCGGACGGGGGTATGCCGACGGCAGCCGTAGGCATAGGCCTATGCCGACGACATTGTGGCCTATGCCGACGGCCTTGGGCCGTAGGCATAGCCCCTGATTTCGGTAGTGGCATGTCATGCATGCGAGCAGAGCACACACGCACGCGGACGGCGGGATGAGAAGAGGTGGATGCCCGGTAGGTGACCTCATCTTGACTGCCTCGACGAAGGAACCCTTCGAGCTGGAGGCACGCCCGCATGGCATTCCTGATCTCGGTGTCTATGGCGTGGGCGAGCGCGGAATCGATGCTGGCCTTGGCCACCATGGCGTTCACCGCCGTCAACAACAGCATGGTCCTGCGCGACGCGATCACCGCCTCGCTCCTCGACGACGAGGTATAGTCCCAACTCGATGTCCCCGGACATGCGCGAGAAAAACCCTCTTTTATCTAGCGGGAAGCGTACCACGACGACTTCATCGGGGGAGCGTGCGACGGAGTCGCCGGAGACGCGAACCTATTGCTCTCCGGGTTGGGGGAGGGTGGCGGTGCGCTCACGCTCGCGCTTCCCGTCGAACTCCACCTCCATAAACGCGTTGCAGGACGCCGCGCCATCCTTGGCAGATAGCTCCGCCGCGTCCGCGACTTCCACGACCAGCTTCATGGTGCCGGCGATCTAGCTCGGCAACCAGTAGCAGCCTGAGGTACGCCGACCTCCAGGAGCTAGCGCAACCCCACTCCGTTTGCCTCGACCTGCAGCTCTGGCACAAGGCGCATGGCGCGTCGTCGCTGTCGTTCCCGTGCTTTGTAAAAGGCCCCCAACGGCGACGGCGCGGCCACTGGTTCGGCGGAGCAGGCTCATGTCTGGACGGGAGGTAGAGCAAAGGAAGAGCTGGTCTGTTGACCAAGCGGAGGGAACGAGGGGATTGCGTCATTTTTGCAAAAGACCCCATGGTTCCCGGGAGCGAACGTTTGGTCTATGGGGACATCTGTTCCCGTTATCCAATGCGTCAATAACTGCATCGCGATTGCCAGATAAAGTAGCGTTCAAGCCAATACGATTGTAGGGAATAGTTGGAAAGATGAATATACAGCAGACAGTGATGTACCAGGACTCGGACAGGTCGGTACAGGATCTTCGGCAGTAAGAACGCGTTTTCGATCGACCTGTGATAAATGTTGTCCTGCTGTTGGAGGACCGAGGTCGTTGTCAGAGCCCTGGCGTGAACTTAGCTTAGTTCGTGCCCAGGTCTAAATTGGCATGTTAAGAACCGACAGAATAAAAATAAAATAAGTACATATGTATGATTAATAAGTTGAATAAAATACGACTTACGTGCATTATTTTACTAGAAGGTGAGAAAACAAAATAGTTAGTTGCATGATTTAAGTTGGGTGGAGTGGGGGTGGGGGTAGTTAATTAGGATGGTTTGTCGAACGAAAAAGCCTAACCTATTAAAAATATATGAAAAATGGGTTAAAAAAAGTAACTTTGGGCTGGCTTTTTTTTATTCGCAGTTGCGAACTATAATGTTTTGAAAACAGATGAAGGTATGTCGATTCAGTGGACCTAATGATGTTGACATCTTTAGAAAAATAACGGCATTAGGTTTATAGTTACAATGCCGTGCTCGACTAGATTTATGTACGTACTTTAAGATTAGTAAGTTCGTGACCATAGTTTTTGTTTTAAAGACTACACAGAAAAAGAAATTTGACAAAATGGTTTGTTTGAAGCGAGGGGAACTTTTGTTCTGTGGTTGTATATACACCCTATATGGAAAAATTATTTAGTAATTAAATAGAAAGTCAACAAATTCGGAAAATATTTCTGAAATAAACTTGACCTTTCCTTGGACTGGTGAAAAAAAATCCACAAGAAGAAAATATCTCGTTGACTTCTTCTCAAAAAAGAGAAAAAATTCAGTCAAAATAGTGTGAATAGTGACCTATAAGAAAATAATTTTTGTTCTTTTTGCCCTGAAGTTAACACTGGTTTTCTATTCGTGACAATTTATATGCTAGTGGAAAAGAAAGTCAAGTTTAATGTAAAAAAGACTTCCAAACTTTTTTGACTTTTCTTAAATTATCGAATTTGTTTTCCCATATGAGGTGTATATACACCCAGGAACCAAAGGGTATTTCCCTTGTTTAAAGGCGATTCATTTATTCAGTTTTAGAGATGAAAAGGGAGTTCGAACCATGATTTTGTGGTTGCCCGTGGAATGTATCCTGTTGACAGTTTTATTACATGGTATTCCATACTAGGGAATAGATATTTATTTTCTAGCCTATTTTCTTTTGACGGGGAGTATACTTTTTGTTCGCCAGTATATATGCATCATAAGGGAAATATTTAGTAAATAAAGTGATAATGGAGAACTTCAGTATATAAGCACATCAACAGAGCCGAGAAAAAAAAGGTAAAAATACTGAGGAAAGAACAAGTTGACTATGAATTGAAATTTTGCAGGGAATTTGATGGCTTCCGGGGAATGAAATCTGGTTTTTTGGGTATTAGATTTCTTCTTTGTCAATATTCTTTACCTCCTTTGTGAGAGGTTGCAAGAATGTGGGCCCCTATTGTTCTATAAATGCAATACTCTCTTTGGCTTTGGAACATGGTTACAAGGGAATTTCTAGCTAAAAAGTTGGGACACCTCCATTTGGCCTCTGGAGGACAAATGTGGATGATTGGTGGGCAAGGCAAACCGGTGCTCACACGCGGGATAGGATGGGAATGGCCTCTCTCACCATGCTGTTTTCGTGGTCCATATGGAATGCGCAGAATGCACGAGTATTCCGACACAAGAGCGCGCCCCCAACGATCTAGCTTAAAAATGAGCTTGGAGGAGGCAGGACTTTGAGTAATCGCCGCGGCAAAGAATTTTGGTGGTAATTGTACTGGGAGAACATTCATTCATGTCGTTTTTTGGGTGAATTCTAACAAACTTTATCATCTAGTACTTTATTATTTTATGAATAAAAAACCCGCAGTTTTGAAAAAAGGGAGGGGGTGGGGGTGAAAAAAGTAATATTTTCAGGAAATTAGCCTTAAAATGCAGGAAATATTTGTTAAAGTGAAACTACGTTTATAAGATTTTCGACTGTAGCACGCGTCCATGTAGGGAACAATAAATCATCGTTAAAGCAAACACTTCCACCAAAACCCATCAGTGATGAACAGAAATTAGTACTACATCTACGTCTCGTTTACCATGGACGGAAAGTAAGACTACACCAAACAAATCAGGCTAACCCCAAGTGAACAGTGGTGGAAAACAAAAAGTACGCAAACACGTCCCACACGCTTTCGACCTGCTCCTGCAAGTCAGGGACAGTTGAGGGTCAGTTGCTGTTTAAATGCTTGTGGGACACACGCCAGGGAACAGGTCGAAAGAAACCAAATACTCGACGAGCTGGTATAGAGATAGATTTAATACAAAACGAGAACAGGAACTATACTAATAGCCTTGTGCGGATGAGTGATGAGATTCCGGGGACAGATGTCCCCAGAAACCATTGGGTATTTCCCCATGGTTCCCTGTATATTCAAGCGGCTGAGAGAATGTGGCAGTCAAAGCACACTTGGCAGCTGTTGACTCAGGCCAGATCAACATATTAGTAGACCAAACCGTATAATGGACCGTAGATGACCCCTAGTGCAAGTTTGGTGACTGTATTTTAGATATTTGTAACCACGGGGACTAAAGTGGCACCAGCACAAGTAATATGCCCTGTAGTGAATTTTTCTCGAAATGTAGAGCGGCTAAAGTAATTTGCATGTCTACATGTGTACACAGGTTAGGACACGAGTGTATGCCTTGGAGGCATTCAATTTGGAGGTCGAAACCACTTGGTAGGTATGTTTTGTTTAGATGTGAGCAACTATGTATCTAGAATTTTGCCATACAAATATGTGTATCATGTATCTAGCAAAGTTACTTTTCTGAGCATAGAAAAATATATGAGGTACGGTGTATTTTTTCCGGGTTGGATTGTGGAAAACTTTATCTTGTTCAGTGAAATAAATTGTATTCTCTTGTAGGTTCTTATTGTGGAATCATCTAATGAATTATAGTCAGTAAGATGGGCGTCGGGTGGACCGTAAGCAGATGGATCCTTTGCTCATATGATTCATATTCCAGATACAAAGTGAGGGAGTCCTGTACTAGGGGGTGTCCGGATAGCCGAACTATCATCATTGGCCGGACTCCAAGACTATGAAGATACAAGATTGAAGACTTCGTCCCGTGTCCGGATGGGACTTTCCTTGGCGTGGAAGGCAAGCTTGGCAATACGGATATGTAGATCTCCTACCATTGTAACCGACTCTGTGTAACCCTAGCCCTCTCCGGTGTCTATATAAACTGGAGGGTTTTAGTCCATAGGACGAAGAACAATCATACCATAGGCTAGCTTCTAGGGTTTAGCCTCCTTGATCTCGTGGTAGATCCACTCTTGTACTACCCATATCATCAATATCAATCAAGCAGGAGTAGGGTTTTACCTCCATCGAGAGGGACCGAACCTGGTAAAAACATCGTGTCCCTTGTCTCCTGTTACCATCCGCCTAGACGCACAGTTCGGGACCCCCTACCCGAGATCCGCCGGTTTTGACACCGACATTGGTGCTTTCATTGAGAGTTCCTCTGTGTCGTCGCCCATAGGACCGATGGCTCCTTCGATCATCAACAATGACGAGGTCCAGGGCGAGACTTTTCTCCCCGGACAGATATTTGTATTCGGCGGCTTTGCACTGCGGGCCAAGTCGCTTGGCCATCTGGAGCAGATCGAAAGCTACGCCCCTGGCCATCAGGTCAGATTTGGAAGTTTGAACTATATGGCCGACGTCCGCGGAGACTTGATCTTCGACGGATTCGAGCTACAGCCGAGCGCGCCACACTGTCACGATGGGCATGATTTAGCTCTGCTGCCGGACAGTGCCCTGGAGGCCGCACAAGAGTCCGCTCCGACCCTTAATTCGGAGCCGACTGCACAGATCGAGGATGGGTGGCTAGACACCGCCTCGGGGGCTGCTACCTCTACGCCGATGGAGCTAAATACTGACCCTGTCCCTTGTGAAGCTCGTGACTCCGAGGTGCCGGACTCCTCGTCGGACTCCGAACCTCCCGCGCCCCTACCAATCGAATCCGATTGGGCGCCGATCATGGAGTTCACCGCTGCGGACATCTTTCAGCACTCCCTTTTGGCGACATCCTGAATTCGCTAAAGTATCGTTCGTTATCAGGAGAGCCCTGCCCGGACCACGGTCAGGACGGTTGGGATGCGGATGACGAAGAAATTCAAAGCCCACCCACCACCCACTTTGTAGCAACTGTCGACGATCTAACCGACATGCTAGACTTCGACTCCGAAGACATCGACGGTATGGACGACGATGCCGGAGACGACCAAGAACCAGCGCCTACGGGGCACTGGAAAGCCACCTCATAATAATATACATGGTGGACATCCCAAAGGATGGGAATGGCGATGGAATAGCAGAGGAAGACCCCTCCAAGAAACAGCCTAAGCGCCGGCGTCAGCGGCACCGCTCTAAATCCCGCCACAAAAAGAATGGAGATTCCGGCACCGGAGACAATAACACCCCGGACAGTGCCGAAGACAACCCCCTCCAGCAAGATTCAGCACAGGAGGATGAAGAAGCCAGCCCTCATGAGAGAGCGGCAGACAAAGAGGTAGAGGACGATAATTACATGCCTCCCTCCGGAGACGAGGCAAGCCTCGACAACGATGAATTCGTCGTGCCTGAGGATCCCGTCGAACAAGAGCGTTTTAAACGCAGGCTTATGGCCACGACAAGCAGCCTCAAGAAAAAGCAGCAACAGCTTAGAGCTGACCAAGATTTGCTAGCCGACAGATGGACTGAAGTCCTTGCGGCCGAAGAGTACGAACTCGAACGCCCCTCCAAAAGCTACCCCAAACGCAAGCTGCTCCCCCGATTAGAGGAGGAGGCATATAAACCTACATCACCAGCGCACAATACGGCCGACCGGCCACTTTGTGGCCGCGACGGAGAGGCCTCTAGGCCTTCCACTAAAGCCGTACCCCGGCATCGCTCGAAAAGCACAAAGCCACGGGGGAATGCGCCGGACTTGCGAGACATATTGGAGGATAAGGCAAGACAATCAAGATCGATCTACGGATCGCGTGGGCACCCCATGATGCGCGACGATGACCGTCGCGCCGGATACAGCAACTCCGGCCGGGCCGAACAAAGTAGACAAAGCTCGCTTGAGCTACGTCGTGATATAGCCCAATATAGAGGCGCCGCACACCCACTATGCTTCACAGATGAATTAATGGATCATCAAATCCCCGAAGGGTTCAAACCCGTGAACATTGAATCCTACGATGGCACAACAGACCCCGCGGTTTGGATCGAAGACTATCTCCTTCATATCCACATGGCCCGCGGTGATGATCTTCACGCCATCAAATATCTCCCACTCAAGCTTAAAGGACCAGCTCGGCATTGGTTTAACAGCTTGCCAGCAGAATCAATTGGGTGTTGGGAAGACCTGGAAGCCGCATTCCTTGATAACTTCCAGGGCACATATGTGCGACCACCAGACGTTGATGACCTAAGCCACATAATTCAGCAGCCAAACGAATCGGCCAGACAATTCTGGACACGGTTCTTAACCAAGAAAAATCAAATCGTCGACTGTCCGGATGCAGAGGCCCTCGCAGCCTTCAAGCATAACATCCGCGACGAGTGGCTTGC
The DNA here is from genome assembly GCA_963921465.1 of Triticum timopheevii. Taxonomy (NCBI): domain Eukaryota; kingdom Viridiplantae; phylum Streptophyta; class Magnoliopsida; order Poales; family Poaceae; genus Triticum; species Triticum timopheevii. The sequence goes on along the minus strand of OY997266.1, from coordinate 472,641,073 downwards.
CCGGCACCTAGGACAGGAAAATCCAAAATCCATGGCAGCCCTCACATCACTCATGACCCACTTCTGCGCGGGAGAGGACAGCTGTCTAGCCCGCAGTAACAACCTCAACAAAAATTCTGGCAGTCCGGATACCAAGGACTGCAATGGCAAATCGCGTCGCAACAAGCACAAACGCCGCATTAACGGCGATAATACTGAGGATACGACAGTCAACACCGGATTCAGAGGCTCCAAACCCAGTCAGCGGAAAAAGCAATTCAAAATAACTACTCCGGGTCCGTCCAATTTGGACCGAATACTCGACCGCTCGTGCGAGATACACAGCACCCCCGAAAAGCCAACTAATCACACCAACAGGGATTGTTGGGTATTCAAGCAGGCAGACAAGTTAATCGCCGAAAACAATGACAAGGGGCTGCATAGCGATGACGAGGAAGAGACCCCGCCGCCGAACAATAGAGGACAAAAGGGTTTCCCCCCACAAGTGCGGACGGTGAACATGATATACGCAACCCACATACCCAAAAGGGAACGGAAGCGTGCACTCAGGGACGTATACGCGATGGAGCCAGTCGCCCCAAAGTTCAACCCATGGTCATCCTGCCCGATCACGTTTGATCGAAGGGACCACCCCACCAGCATCCGCCATGGCGGATTCGCCGCATTGGTTCTAGACCCAATCGTCGACGGGTTTCACCTCACTAGAGTCCTGATGGACGGCGGCAGCAGCCTGAACCTGCTTTATTAGGATACAGTGCGCAAGATGGGCATAGACCCCTCAAGGATTAAACCCACAAAGACGACCTTCAAAGGCGTCATACCAGGTGTAGAGGCCAATTGTACAGGCTCAGTGACACTGGAAGTGGTCTTCGGATCCCCGGATAACTTCCGAAGTGAGGAGTTAATCTTCGACATAGTTTCGTTCCGCAGCGGCTATCATGCACTGCTCGGACGAACCGCATTTGCAAAGTTCAATGCGGTGCCGCACTACGCATACCTCAAGATCAAGATGCAAGGCCCTCGAGGAGTCATTACGGTCAACGGAAACACTGAACGCTCTCTCCGAACAGAGGAGCCTACAGCGGCTCTCGCGGCAGAAGTGCAGAGCAGCCTCTTAAGGCAATTCTCGAGTCCGGCCGTTAAGCGACCGGACACCGCCAAGCGCGCCCGGAGTAACCTACAAAAAGACCACCTGGCACATTCCGAGCATGCGTAGCAATGCGGCCCCAACCCTAGCCCTTGCAAAATTGCAAAACCAGTACTCCGCGTACATCACTACGCTCTGGAAATACCATGGGTAAAGGGGGAGGGGCACGACCACGGCAGGCCCAGAGTGCGGCTCAACCACACCAGGGGCTCCCAAATAGGTCATCATCTTTCTTTTTTTCTTTTTTTCCTCAGGACTCCGTTTACCTGAGGCCTTGTCCGGCAGTAGACCCGCCGGACCCACGATACAACTGCCAGGGAGGAAGAAAGGCCACGACGAACATCCAGGTGGTCTCCATTACGAGCATTATACCTATTTTATACACCATTCCGCAGCCTACCCCTGGAGGGGGACATGTTAAATAGTCCCACCCCTTGCTTATCGCACTATTTGTATCGTTCTGCATTCATGGCAGTATTTTTTGAATAAACAATGCATTGCTTCTTGCCTATAATTGCATTCCTTTCTTATACATATGTTCATTTATGACATGTTGCATCCGTACACTTTGGTACGGCTAAACACACCAGGGGCTTACGTTCCCCACATTATGGTGTGATAAGTCCGAACACTTTCACAAGTGCGGCACCCCGAACTTATAGCATTATATGCATCGGCTCCGAATCATGTCTTGGGTCAATAGTTGGGTTTGCCCGGCTTCCATGTTTTGGTACCTTACGTTCCGTTATATCGGCTAAGGTAGCGCTGGGAGAACCACTGCGATTATGCCCCAGTTGAGCTGGGCGAGCACCTTAGTGGAGAAAGCTAAAACTGACCGTCATGATGGGGCGAGAGCCGGTCGCTGTTCGAGAGGTTTTTTTGAGTCCCTAAAGACTTATGCCGCTTAGAGCGAGGAACCGGCTTTGTCCGGCCCAGGCGTGGATAGCGCCCCGAATTCGTCCTTTCGAACACTAGGGGCTTCACCGAAATTTAAAATTATAGAATTCTATGGCTAAGTGAGAGTGTTCAAGCATTATAAGTCCGGTTGCCTCGTTCATTGTGTTGAGCGCCTCCCTAGATGGACCCAAAAATGGGAACAAGAGCGCTCAAGTTTATCCCGAACACCCCAGCACTCGTGGCACGGGGGCTGAAGCCGACGACTTGCCATCTCTCAGATTTGATAAGCGGCCGCACAGAAGGTAATATTTTAAATTAACAAGCATTGCTTAGTGCATATGAACAAAGTTTTCAGCGCACAGGATAAAAAAATGCGAGTCTACTCAAATATTACATCTTTGGAGCACTCACCCGCAATAATGCGGGCACCCTTCAAGACACCCTTATAATACATCTCGGGCGTGCGATACTCCTTGCCCGGCGGTGGCACGTCCGTCACAAGCTTCTCAGCGTCCATCCTACCCTAGTGCACCTTAGCATGGGCAAGGGCCCGACGGGCACCTTCAATGCAGGCGGAGTGCTTGATGACTTCAACCAGCCGCCGCACCAGGCCGAAGTAGCTCCCAGGCATGGCCTCTTTGGGCCATAGCTGAACTATGAGGCCCTTCATGGCCTGTTCGGCCACCTTGTGGAGCTCGACCAGCTGCTTCAGCTGGTCGCTAAGGGGCACCGGATGTCCGGCCTCAGCATACTGAGACCAGAACACCTTCTCCGTCGAGCTCCCCTCCTCGGCTCTGTAGAAAGCGACAACATCGGACACGCTACGGGGCAGATCTACGAACGCTCCTGGAGAGCTCCGAATTCGGGTAAGTAACAGGTAATTCACTTTTACATGCTTGCTTTGCATGAAGAATGACTTACCCGTCGCTATTTTCTTCAATGCCTCGATTTCCTGGAGGGCCTTGTGGGCTTCGGCCTTAGCGGCTTTGGCACTCTCAAGAGCCGACGCAAGCTCGGACTCTCGAGTCTTCGAGTCACGCTCCAAACTCTCATGTTTTTCCACGAGAGCCTGGAGCTCTTGCCGTATCTCCGCCACCCGCGCCTCCTGCTTCTCTCGCTCGGCGCGTTCCGCGGCCACATTGCGTTCGGCCGCGGACACCGCCTCCGTCAGGGTTGCCACCTTGTTCGTAGCCCCTGGAGTACCCATGTTATCCTTGTCATTCCTCTTGCAACCAAATCCTTTTCTGTAAGGTACAACTTTAATAAGGTGTTACTCGCCTTCCTTGTCCTCGAGCTGCTTCTTGGCACGGCCGAGCTCGCTCTCGGACCGCTTGAGGTTCTGCTTCAAGGCATTGACCTTCGCAGTCAGTGCGGTAGAGGTCAGCAGCGCAGCCTGCATTCCCATATTGACATATTTTTGTTAAGACTCCTGCGTATATCTTTTTAGATCCTCAGTCCGGCTTTTCTTTTCAAACACCGAACCGAGCATCAGGGGCTACTGTCTATGCGGTACTATTTTACATATCTTAAAATTCTTACCTCAAAGCCTGTTAGAAGGCTGCTGCAGGCTTCGGTCAGCCCACTTTTGGCGAGCTGAACCTTCTGAATCACCGCACTCATGACAGTGCAGTGTTCCTCTTTGATGGAAGCGCCGTTGAGCGCCTCCAGCAAGTTATCCGGCGCCTCCGGTTGGACGGAGGCCGCCGGCGTCACAGTCTTGCCCTTCTTACAAAGGGGCCGCCCGCCGGACTCCGGAACCACTGCAGGTTCCGTTGCGGAGTCCGGTCCAAAGTCCGGGAGGTTGCCTTGCGGCACCTCTGGGGCCTCCTCCTCCTGGTGGGTCCCTTTCTGGATCCCACCTCGGCGTCGTCGGCGTCACGGGGAGGGGAGGCGGTCGGAAGTGAAGTGCTATCCACATCCGACGTACCCAAGGACCCGCTCGACGAAGCGGGAAGATCGTCCTTGGGCGGACTACAGGGTTGTATGCGGCGTTAGAAAGACACCATGCGACAAAAAGAAAAGTTATGAGTTATTCGGGAGTCCAGATACTTACGATCTCGCCAGGGGCTTGGCCCTTGAGGGCCAATCCTCGTCGCCGTCGCCAGCGTTGGCGGAACAGCCCGGGGGAAGGGTCCTTCCCTTCTTGGACCCTTCGGCCTCCCTCGTGGGGGAGGCCTTCCTTTTCTTCTCTCCCCCCGCTGGGGGAGAGGCCTCTTTCTTCTCCTCCTCGTCCTCGTGGGAGGAGTCCGCCTCGGAGTCATCGGACGATGAATCCGATAACACCTCACGCCGGGAACTCCTCCGGGTTCTCGTGGCCTTCTTCTTGGCCTTATTCTCCAGCACTACGTAAGGTGCCGGGACCACCAGCCCTGTCAGACGGGCGTCCGCTGGGTCTTCTGGAAGGGGAGCCGGACAGTTAACTTGTCCGGACGTCTCCTGCCAGGCCTGTTAAAGGTATTGGGAGTTTAGATCCCACATATAGTCAAACTATGAAAAGCAAGTGTCCCATAAAGGATAACATGGCTTACCTCACCAGCCGGACGCTGCGAGCTGAATCCGTGATCTTCGGTAGCGGATGCGGGAGCCTCGGCGCCCTTGAACAGCACCTTCCAGGCCTCTTCGTACATAGTGTCGAAGAGCCCGCTCAAGGTCCGGTGCTGTGCCGGATCAAACTCCCACAAGTTGAAGTCCCGCTGTTGGCAGGGGAGAATCTGGCGGATGAGCATGACCTGGATTACGTTGACAAGCTTGAGCTTCTTGTTCACCAGGGTTTGGAGACAGGATTGGAGTCCGGTCAGCTCTTCCGAACTACCCCACAGCAGGCCCTTCTCTTTCCAGGAAGTGAGCCGCATGGGGATGCCAGATCTGAATTCGGGGACCGCTGCCCATTTAGGGTCGCGCGGCTCGGTGATGTAGAACCACCCCGATTGCCACCCTTTGATGGTTTCCACGAAGGCGCCCTCGAGCCAAGTGACGTTGGGCATCTTTCCCACCATGGCACCTCCGCACTCCGCTTGGCTGCCCTTCACAACCTTCGGCTTGACATTAAAGGTCTTGAGCCACAAGCCGAAGTGGGGCTGGATGCAGAGGAAGGCCTCGCACACGACGATAAACGCCGAGATGTTGAGGATGAAATTCGGGGCCAGATCATGGAAATCCAGGCCATAGTAGAACATGAGCCCCCGGACAAAGGGGTGGAGTGGGAAGCCCAGTCCGCGGAGGAAATGGGGAAGGAATACCACCCTCTCATGGGGCCCGGGGGTGGGGATAAGCTGCCCCTCGTCGGGGAGCCGGTGCGCGGTATCGCTGGACAAATATCGGGCGCTACGCAGCTTCTTGATGTGCCCCTCCGTAACGGAGGAGGCCATCCACTTGCCTCCTGCTCCGGACATGGTTGGAGAAGGTTGAGGTGAGATGTGAGGACTTGGGCGCTAGAGCTCGAGTGTGCGGAAATGGATAAGCAAAGGAGGAAGAAGGCATAGGTAAAAAAGTGGATCCTTATCCCCTTATATATGGGCGGACGAAACTATGCGTCCCCACCAGCCTGGTAAAACTCGCTTATCTCCCAAGTGCCGCAATCAATGGCGTGGTTGGGTTACCCACATCCGCATTGATGGGAATCCCGGAATAAGGGGAACACGATCTCTGCTTCGACAAGACGTGCCAAGGAAACCGCTTCGCTAAACGCGCTGAGGTGGTATGACAAAAACGATTCGAGTAAAGGCTTGGCCATGGCGTGACGTCACGCCACAAAATACGTTAGCAGATTGAACTTGCGCAAATATTATTCTCTCTACGGTGGTATGTGGAATTTATTTTACAGAGCCGGACACTATCCTGGTGTTCACAATCTTCTATGAATTATTCGGAGGAGGAACCCGCCTTGCAATGCCGAAGACAATATGCGCGCCGGACTCGTCGTCATTGAAGCCTAGTTCAGGGGCTACTGAGGGAGTCCTGGACTAGGGGGTGTCCGGATAGCCGAACTATCATCATTGGCCGGACTCCAAGACTATGAAGATACAAGATTGAAGACTTCGTCCCGTGTCCGGATGGGACTTTCCTTGGTGTGGAAGGCAAGCTTGGCAATACGGATATGTAGATCTCCTACCATTGGAACTGACTCTGTGTAACCCTAGCCCTCTCCGGTGTCTATATAAACTGGAGGGTTTTAGTCCATAGGACGAAGAACAACCATACCATAGGCTAGCTTCTAGGGTTTAGCCACCTTGATCTCGTGGTAGATCCACTCTTGTACTACCCATATCATCAATATCAATCAAGCAGGAGTAGGGTTTTACCTCCATCGAGAGGGCCCGAACCTGGGTAAAAACATCGTGTCCCTTGTCTCCTGTTACCATCCGCCTAGACGCACAGTTCGGGACCCCCTACCCGAGATCCGCCGGTTTTGACACCGACACTAAGGTTCTAGATAAAATGCAAAATTCTGCAGTTTTTATATTGACAAATCCAGGACAATTGAATTTCTACGATGTTGTATGAATATGTATTCACTAACTGGAGAGAGCATCCAAGTATTTCACTAAAGGTACAGTTTTGTGTGGATCTTGAGATTTTACTCTAGATGGAAAGGTCAAGACCTCTCCTTTTCAGTCTTTTGCTGGTTTCCAAACTACCTTTCCTCAATGAATATATTTTATACTCCATCACAAATTTGAGGATTGATCATTCAGGAATGTTAAATTCTGGAAGACAATTGATCCCAACATAACAGTTATGAATATGTATTCACTAACTGGGAGAGAGCATCCAAGTATTTCACTGAAGGTACAGTTCTCTGTGGATCTTGATATTTTACTCTAGATGGCAAGGTCAAGACCTCTCCTTTTTAGTTTTTTGTTGGTTTCTTGACTACTTTTTTACCATAAAACAGTAGGGAAAGTCCCTACTGTGTGAACTTGACTACCTTTCCTCGACAAATATATTTTAACCTCCATCTCGGATTTGAGGATCAATCATTCAAGAATGCTAATTTATGGAGACACATGCTCTTTGTCAACTGAAACAAAAATATCAAGATATGCACTCACCGAGTCAAAGTAAAAGAAATCAAGAATGAGTTTTATGTTTTGCTCTATTATATGCATCCATTAGCTAATATTTGTATAAAGCCTACACCTAAAACTGGAGTAGATTACTGAAACTAATCATTTTAAAGAGCATAATGAAATTTAATATGCAAAACTCCACCTATATTTCACTATTATTCTAAATTTTATGTACAAGTTCATTGAATAGTAAATGCTTTCCAGCATATTTCATAGCCTGAATATCACACAGAGCGCCGCATTATGTCCATCATTCCTGAAATGTGTTAAACACTCTTTTGTTATGCAGACTGTTCATAATAATCACGGGGAGAAGATGGACAATCCATCAAACGGTTTCTCGATTGTGGGATACATGAGGATGCTTTTATTGAAGAAGAATCTTATTTGAGGAGTTTATTTCACTTTGAATGCAGTGCTAATAGTTATTCATCTGGCTGGAGAGGTGCTTATCAACTTTCCCATAGTTACTTCTATCAGTCAAGTGCTTCTATACTATATTTGCTCTAACAAATAGTCAAAGTGAGGAATACAATAGATAACCTCGACCAACTTCTGGAACCAATGACCTAATTGGTAATTTGATGAGTTTAAATATTTCTTTCAGTCACTTGTCTTGAAAGTTTCAGCAATAGATGCTTTTCTATCATGTATTCTATAATTCAAATTGCCTTGCCTGACTTTTGAACCAACTACCATATATGTAATCCATCATCTAGCTAGGTTATGGCTGAGTGCTACTCCCCAAAGTTAAGTCTACGACCTCTAATGGTTTTCAGCTAGCTTATTGTATTTATGAATTGTAGGATCGGAAGGTATGTCTAGAGGGTGGTGAATAGACAACAAGCAAGATCCAATGAGTAACTTTAAGTTCTTTAACATCTAGGAAGATGTTGGCACAAGCTAGATTACAACAAGCACACCCTACACGTGCATATCTAGAGTATAAGCAGCGGAAAGTAATGATCATGCACGTGCAAGAAAGTAAGGAATAGAGTTTAGGAGATTGATAAACACCGATGATTGTTTACCCGCGGATCTAATATGTGAAGCTATTGTACATCCACGTTGATGGAGGCTTCAATCTCAAGGATCCAAGATCACAAGAATTACGATTGCGGATTCCACCAAGGATCCAAGAAGAAACCTTGCAGATCCCACCATGGCTTACGTCCACGTAGGGCTCGCCTACTTCGTGAAGATCTACCCTACGTGAGCGTAAGCTATGGTGGGATAGGCAAGGTTGCTTCTTCGTGGATCCTTCGTGGGTGTGAGCCCTTCCATCAATTCGATTCCTCTGTAAAATAATCCTTGTGATATTGGATACTTGCGACTGAAGCCTCCAACATGGACGCGCAGACGCATGATAGTACCACCTATCAGAACCATGAGCCAAATCTTTTGTGTCACCATTGCGTTTGCAGATCTCCTAAAGTCTACTCCTTAAATTCTTGCCCTTGCTTGTCCTTTACTTTTCGCTGCCTATACTCTAGATATGCATGTATAGGGCATGCTTGGTCTACTCTAGCTTGTGTCAAAATCTGTCTAAATGTCAAACATGTTAAAATTGCCTATTGGCTCTTGCTAGTTGTCTTGAACTACCTATAGACACCTTTTCGATACTATATGGATGCATTGAGCTCGAGGTGAAGACCAGCCACTCCATCCACAATGACGAAATCATCCACTAGGTACCTCCAAAATATCTTAGTTCCTATGTTTTCTTGGGTCAGCTGGTTATCGGTTTAAAGTCACAACCTACAAATTCTACAAATTTGTTTATATAATTTGAATATGGTGCTTTTCTAATAAAGGAGGCATGCAATTTGGAAAACAAAATCTTCAACATGGAGCTAGAAGTGGGAGCAACCCAAACGAGTTTGTAAATCAAGGTATACAACATACACCTCAGATCACTCTGTGTGCCATGGCACCTATTCCATTTTCTTTCTGTTTTTACATTCCATCATATTGTTCCACTTTCTTTCTGGTTTCCCATTCCATCATATTGGTGTAATTTATTGTCAAATATATGCAAGTGTACAAATGATTATTGGAGACCTATCATCCATTTCCATATATGCAAGTTTAATTACGATTCGTACGATCATTCGTTCTCGTTCGGGATTACCTATGTGATACTGATGTTGCATGTGTTTATTCCACTGCTTTTCCCCTCCTTTTATGGAGATGATTTGAGTACTCTTTATTAGTGTGATGTTAGAATCAAGATGCATGTGTCATTTGTTCCATCAAGTATGTAATGAACTTTCTATTTTGTTCCTAATTATCAGAAATCCTTGGTTTATTCTAGCTCCATACTGCTTAATATTGAAAGAGCTAGTTATCTACTAGAGGGGGGTGATTAGGCGATTTTTATGAAAGTCTTCAAAACATGGGAGTTTCAAAGACAAACAATAGAAATGACACTATTCGTATGCAGCGGAAGGTAGACTACACTAAGCAAGCCATAGTCAAGTATTCAATGAAGTGAAAGCACGAAGACTATCAGTAGCTAGGTAGTAACGATCAGGATGGAAGATAGTATGAAGCCAATCAGACCAAGTAGTCACACAGTGAAGTCAAACAGATAATGCAAGCAGGCAATGACTTCACGAAGACAAACTGTAAGTAAAGAGAAGTGAGAGATAGAACCAGTAGCTTGGAGAGGACAGAGATTTGTTCGACCAGTTCCAGTTGCTGTGACAACTGTATGTCTGGTTAGGGAGGCTGAGATTCAACTCAGAAGACCGCGTATTCACCTTATTCCCCTTGAGCTAAGGACACCTAGTCCCCGCCCAATCACTCTGGTAAGTCTTCAAGGTAGACTTCCAAACCTTCACAGACTTTGTTCACCGGCAATCCACAATGACTCTTGGATGCTTAGAACGCGACGCCTAACTGGCTGGAGGATTCACAGTCCTTAAGTGTAACAAGTCTTCAGATCACGCGGATAGAAAGACTTTAGTGATGCCAAACACTCTTTGGGCTCTGGGTGGTTTGGGCTTTGTCCTCGCAAGGATTCTCTCTCAAATGCTTCGGAGGTGGGTTGCTCTCAAATGACAAAAGCCGTGCACTAACTCTGAGCAGCCACCAATTTATGGTGTAGGGGGTGGGCTATTTATAGCCACTTGGCAACCCGACCTGATTTGTCCGAAATGACCCTGGGTCACTAAGGAACTGACACGTGTCCGAACGGTCAGATTTCAAACACACGCGGCAGCTTGACTTGGGCTACAAGTCAGGTGATACGTCTCCAACGTATCTATAATTTTTTATTGTTCCATGCTATTATATTACCCCTTTTGGATGTTTATGGTCTTTATTTTACGCATTTATATCATTTTTGGGACTAACCTACTAACCGGAGGCCCAGCACATATTGCTGTTTTATTGCCTGTTTCAGTATTTCGAAGAAAAGGAATATCAAACGGAGTCCAAACGGAATGAAACCTTCGGTAGTGTGATTTTTAGGAAGAATATGATCGGGGAGACTTGGAGTGCAAGCCAGGGGATCATCGAGGGAGCCACGAGACACGGGGGCGTGCCCACCCCCTGGGTGCGCCTTACCCTCTCGTGGGCCCCTCTAGGCTCCCCCGACCGACTTCTTTCACCTATATAAGCCTACGTACCCTAAAAACATCGACAAAGAAGATAGATCGGGAGTTCCACCGCCGCAAGCCTCTGTAGCCACCAAAAACCTCTCGGGAGCCCGTTCCGGCACCCTGCCGGAGGAGGAACCCATCACCGGTGGACATCTTCATCATCCCGACGCTATCCATGACGAGGAGGGAGTAGTTCACCCTCGGGGCTGAGGGTATGTACCAGTAGCTATGTGTTTGATCTCTCTCTGTCTCTCGTGTTCTCTCTATGGCACGATCTTGATGTATCGTGAGCTTTGCTATTATAGTTGGATCTTATGATGTTTCTCCCCCTCTACTCTCTTGTGATGAATTGAGTTTCCCTCTTGAAGTTATCTTATCGGATTGAGTCTTTAATTTGAGAACACTTGATGTATGTCTTGCCATGTTTATCTGTGGTGACAATGGGATATTACGTGCCACTTGATGTATGTTTTGGTGACCAACTTGTGGGTTCCGCCCATGAACCTATGCATAGGGGTTGGCACACGTTTTCTTGACTCTCCGGTAGAAACTTTGGGGCACTCTTTGAAGTACTTTGTGTTGGTTGGATGAATCTGAGATTGTGTGATGCATATCGTATAATCATGCCCACGGATACTTGAGGTGACAATGGAGTATCTAGGTGACATTAGGGTTTTGGTTGATTTGTGTCTTAAGGTGTTATTCTAGTACGAACTCTTGAATAGATCGATCTGAAAGAATAACTTTGAGGTGGTTTCGTACCCTACCATAATCTCTTCGTTTGTTCTCTGCTATTAGTGGCTTTGGAGTGACTCTTTGTTGCATGTTGAGGGATTGTTATATGATCTATCTATGTTATTATTGTTGAGAGAACTTGGACTAGTGAAAGTATGAACCCTAGGCCTTGTTTTCTACCATTGCAATACCGTTTACGCTTAATTTTATCATTAGTTACCTTGCTGTTTTTATTATTTCAGATTACAAAAACCTTTATCTACTATCCATATTGCACTTGTATCATCATCTCTTCACCAAACTAGTGCACCTATACAATTTACCATTGTGTGTTGGGGACACAAGAGCCTCTTTGTTATTTGGTTGCAGGGTTGTTTGAGAGGGACCATCTTCATCCTACGCCTCCTACAGACTGATAAACCTTAGGTCATCCACTTGAGGGAAATTTGCTACTGTCCTACAAAACTGTGCACTTGCAGGCCCAACAACGTCTATAAGAAGAAGGTTGTGTAGTAGACATCAAGCTCTTTTCTGGCGCCATTGCCGGGGAGGTGAGTGCTTGAAGGTATATCTTTAGATCTTGCAATCGAATCTTTTTGTTTCTTATTTTATCACTAGTTTAGTCTATAAAAGAAAACTACAAAAAATGGAGTTAAGCTTGTCTCATACGCTTCATCTTTTTAATATCTTTCGTAAGTATGATGAAATGGAAAATTGTGCTCAAGTACTAGAAGAAGAATGCATTAGAATGTTTGGCACTAAATATTTGTATGATGAGCATGATTGCAATGTTGTTAGTATGAATTCCTTGAATATCCATGATGCTAATGATATGCAAAGCCACAAGCTTGGGGATGCTATGTTTGATGAAGATGATATTTTTTGTCCCCCAAGTTTTGATGAGCAAATTTATTATGATGAAAGCATGCCTCGTATTTATGATGATTATATTGATGAAAGTGGGTTTGGAAGAGTGTCAACTTTATGATGTAGTGATCCCACTATTTTGGAGGATGTTGAATCTTATTGTGATGAACATGAAAGTGGATTTGGAAGAGTGTCAACTTTATTTAGTGATGATTCCACTATTTCGGAAGAGGTTCCAATTGATTATGAGAACAAAGTTGCTATCTATGATGATTATTGTGATGACTTGTATGCTATTAGGAATAATGATAACCATGAAACTTGTCATCATGATTTTAGTTTTCAATTGGATTATGCCTCACATGATAACTATTTTGTTGAGTTTGCTCGCACTACTATTCATGAGAAGAATTTTGCTTATGTGGAGAGTAGTAAATTTTCTATGCAAGTAGGTCATGAAAAGAATGCTTTAGGTGCTGGTTATATTGTTGAATTCATTCATGATGCTACTGAAAATTATTATGAGGGAGGAACATATGCTTGTAGGAATTGCAATAATGTCAAGTTTCCTCTCTATGTGCTTAAAATCTTGAAGTTATGCTTGTTTCGCCTTCCTATGCTAGTTGATTATTGTTCCCATAAGTTGTTTGCTCACAAAATCCCTATGCATAGGAAGTGGGTTAGGCTTAAATGTGCTAGTCATATGCTTCATGATGCTCCCGTTATGTTTCAATTCTTATCTCTTATGTGAGCATCATTGCCATCATCATGCCTAGCTAGAAAGGCATTAAAGAAAAGCGCTAGTTGGGAGACAACCCAATATTTATCCTTACTGTTTTTGTGTGTCCACATGATTATGCTACTGTATTAATCATGTTTTATATCTTTTGTTTCAATAAAGTGCCAAGTAAGACCTTTAGGATAGCCTACGGTGATAGTTGCGTTGATCCTGCTGAAAATCAGAAACTTTTACACCTAGTAAATTAGTTTTGTTAATTCACAGAAACTTGCTTCTGATCTGATTATTTTTTCTCTGAATTTTCACACGAATTTCTTAGGACTTCCTAATTTGGTAGGATTTTTTGAGTTCCATAAGTATACGTTTGATACAGATTACTACAGACTGTTCTGTTTTTAACAGATTCTGTTTTCTATGTGTTGTTTGCTTATTTTGATGAATCTATGAGTAGTATCGGAGGGTATGAATCATAGATAAGTTCGAGTACAGTAGATATTACACAAATATGAATTTAGAATGAGTTCATTACAGTACCTAAGTGGGGGTGTTATTTTCTTATACTAACGGAGCTTACGAGTTTTCTGTTGAGTTTTGTGTTGTGGAGTTTTCAAGTTTTGGGTAAAGATTCGATGGACTATGGAATAAGGAGTGGCAAGAGCCTAAGCTTGGGGACTCCCAAGGCATCCCAAGGTAATATTCAAGGACAACCAAGAGCCTAAGCTTGGGGATGCCCCGGAAGGCATCCCCTCTTTCGTCTTCGTTCATCGGTAACTTTACTTGGAGCTATATTTTTATTCACCACATGATATGTGTTTTGCTTGGAGCGTCATTTTCTTTTGTTAGTATTTTCTTGCTGTTATTTAGAATAATGTTTTGAATCTTTAGTTTCAATAAAAAAGTCAAGGATAGCCTTTACCTTGCTTATTTTGCTAGTATACATATTGCTGTTTGAAAACAGAAAGTTTACCGCTGTTGCAAAAATTCCCTAGAAAAGTCAGAGAATTATTTAATGTTGAAACTTTTTTCATATTGAGCTATGATAAATCTTCTACAGCATAGTATTTTTCTCATAATTTTTTTAGTCAGGGAAGTATTGAAACTCTTGTATTCTTTACAGACTGTACTGTTTTGGCAGATTGCTGTTATGGTTGCATTGTTTGCATATGTTTGCTTGTTTAATGGTTCTATTTGAGGATAGGAGTATTAAATATGCAGAGGAATTTAGTATGCAATGTTGAATAATAATTTTAGTGATTTGTTATAGTAGAAAATGATAAGGTTTTGCATTGGTTTATACTAACCTATCTCACGAGTTCTTGTTGAGTTTGTTGTGGATGAAGCTTTTGATAAAAAGAGAAACCATGATATGAGAGGAATTAAGGAGACACAAAAGTTCAAGCTTGGGGATGCCCAAGGCACCCCAATATAATATTTCAAGAAGTCTCAAGCATCTAAGCTTGGGGATGCCCCGTTAGGCATCCCACCTTTCTTCTTCAACAACTATCGGTTAGTATCAGTTGAGCCTAAGTTTTTGCTTCTTCACATGAGTTGTGCTATCCTTGCAATGTCATTTTATTTTGTTTTGCTTGCTGTTTGAATACAATACCAAGATCTGAAATTACTTTAATGTTAGAGAGTCTTCACATAGTTGCACAATTATTCGACTACTAATTGATCTTCACTTATATCTTTCGGAGTAGTTTGTCATTTGCTCTAGTGCATCACTTATATCTTTTAGAGCACGGTGGTGGTTATATTTTGTAAAAATTGCTAGTCTCTCATGCTTCACTTATATTATTTTGAGAGTCTTTTAGAACAGCATGGTATTTGCTATGGTTACAAAGTTGGTCCTAGAATGGTGAGCATCCTAGATGGGTATAATAAAAACTATCATAGAAAGTGGATTGTATGCTATGATCAATTTGATGCTTGATAATTGGTTTGAGATATGGAGGTAGTGATATTAAAGTCATGCTAGTTGAGGTGATTATGAAAAATGCTTGTGTTGAGGGTTGTGATTCCCGTAGCATGCACGTATGGTGAACCGCTTTGTGATGAAGTTGGAGCACAATTTTATTTATTGATTGTATTCCTTATGAGTGGCGGTCGGGGACGAGCGATGGTCTTTTCCTACCAATCTATCCCCCTAGGAGCATGCACGTAGTGCTTTGTTTTTTATGACTTCTAGATTTTTGCAATAAGTACATGAGTTCTTATGACTCCATGGATTATACACACCCTCACCCTTCCACCATTGCTAGCCTCTCTTGTGCCGCGCAACTTTCACCGGTACCATACACCCACCATATACTTTCCTCAAAACAGCCACCACACCTACATATTATGGCATTTCCATAGCCATTCCGAGATATATTACCATGCAACTTTCCATCGTTCCGTTCATATGACACGCATTACTTTTGTCATATTGCTCTTTGCATGATAATGTAGTTGACATTGTATTTGTGGCAAGGCCACCTTCATAATTTTCATACATGTCACTCTTGATTCATTGCATATCCCAGTACACTGCCGGAGGCATTCATATAGAGTCATATCTTGTTCTAGCTTTGATTTGTAATTCTTGAGTTGTAAATCCATAAAAGTGTGATGATCTTCATTATTAGAGCATTGTCCTAGTGAGGAAAGGATGATGGAGACTATGATTCCCCCACAAGTCGGGATGAGACTTCGGACTTTACAAAAAAAAGGCCAAAGAAAAAAAAGAAAAAGAAAAAAAAGAAACAAAATAAAAGAAAAGAAAAGAAAAAAATAAAATGAGAGAAAAAGAGAGAAGGGACAATGCTACTATCTCTTTCCACACTTGTGCTTCAAAGTAGCACCATGATCTTCATGATAGAGAGTCTCCTATGTTGTTACTTTCATATACTAGTGGGAATTTTTCATTAAAGAACTTGGCTTGTATATTCCAATGATGGGCTTCCTCAAAATGCCCTAGGTCTTCGTGAGGAAGCGAGTTGGATGCACACCCAATTAGTTTCTTTTGTTGAGCTTTCATATATTTATAGCTCTAGTGCATCCGTTGCATGGCAATCCCTACTCACTCACATTGATATCTATTAATGGGCATCTCCATAGCCCGTTGATACACCTAGTTGATGTGAGACTATCTTCTCCCTTTTTGTCTTCTCCACAACCACCATTCTATTCCACATATAGTGCTATGTCCATGGCTCACGCTCATGTATTGCGTGAAAGTTGAAAAAGTTTGAGATTATTAAAGTATGAAACAATTGCTTGGCTTGTCATCGGGGTTGTGCATGATTAAATACTTTGTGTGATGAAGATAGAGCAACAGCCAGACTATATGATTTTGTAGGGATAACTTTCTTTGGCCATGTTATTTTGAGAAGACATGATTACTTTGATTAGTATACTTGAAGTATCACTATTTCTTATGTCAATATGAACTTTTATTTTGAATCATTTGGATCTGAACATTCATGCCCCAATAAAGAAAATTACATTGAGAATTATGCTAGGTAGCATTCCACATCAAAAATTCTGTTTTTATCATTTACCTACTCGAGGACGAGCAGGAATTAAGCTTGGGGATGCTTGATACGTCTCCAACATATCTATAATTTTTTATTGTTACATGCTATTATATTACCCCTTTTGGATGTTTATGGGCTTTATTTTACACATTTATATCATTTTTGGGACTAACCTACCAACCGGAGGCCCAACCCATATTGTTGTTTTATTGCCTGTTCCAGTATTTCGAAGAAAAGGAATATCAAACGGAGTCCAAACGGAATGAAACCTTCGGCAGCGTGATTTTTAGGAAGAATATGATCGGGGAAACTTGGAGTGCAAGCCAAGGGATCATCGTGGGAGCCACGAGATAGGGGGGCGCGCCCACCCCCCTGGGCACGCCCTACCCTCTCGTGGGCCCCTCGAGGCACCCCCGACCGACTTCTTTCACCTATATAAGCCTACGTACCCTAAAAACATCGACGAAGAAGATAGATCGGGAGTTCCGCCGCCGCAAGCCTCTGTAGCCACCAAAAACCTCTTGGGAGCCCGTTCCGGCACCCTGCCGGAGGGGGAACCCATCACCGGTGGCCATCTTCATCATCCCGACTCTATCCATGAGGAGGAGGGAGTAGTTCACCCTCGGGGCTGAGGGTATGTACCAGTAGCTATGTGTTTGATCTTTCTCTCTCTATCATGTTCTCTCTATGGCACGATCTTGATGTATCGCGAGCTTTGCTATTATAGTTGGATCTTATGATGTTTCTCCCCCTCTACTCTCTTGTGATGAATTGAGTTTCCCTCTTGAAGTTATCTTATCGAATTGAGTCTTTAATTTGAGAAAACTTGATGTATGTCTTGCCGTGTTTATCTGTGGTGACAATGGGATATCACGTGCCACTTGATGTATGTTCTGGTGACCAACTTGCGGGTTCCGCCCATGAACCTATGCATAGGGGTTGGCACACGTTTTCTTGACTCTCCGGTAGAAACTTTGGGGCACTCTTTGAAGTACTTTGTGTTGGTTGGATGAATCTGAGATTGTGTGATGCATATCGTATAATCATGCCCATGGATACTTGAGGTGACAATGGAGTATCTAGGTGACATTAGGGTTTTGGTTGATTTGTGTCTTAAGGTGTTATTCTAGTACGAACTCTTGAATAGATCGATCCGAAAGAATAACTTTGAGGTGGTTTCGTACCCTACCATAATCTCTTCGTTTGTTCTCGGTTATTAGTGGCTTTGGAGTGACTCTTTGTTGCATGTTGAGGGATTGTTATATGATCTATCTATGTTATTATTGTTGAGAGAACTTGCACTAGTGAAAGTATGAACCCTAGGCCTTGTTTCCTACCATTGCAATACCGTTTACGCTTACTTTTATCATTAGTTACCTCGCTGTTTTTATTATTTCAGATTACAAAAACCTTTATCTACTATCCATATTGCACTTGTATCACCATCTCTTCGCCGAACTAGTGCACCTATACAATTTACCATTGTATTGGGTGTGTTGGGGACACAAGAGATTCTTTGTTATTTGGTTGCAGGGTTGTTTGAGAGAGACCATCTTCATGCTACGCCTCCTACGGATTGATAAACCTTAGGTCATCCACTTGAGGGAAATTTGCTACTGTCCTACAAAACTGTGCACTTGCAGGCCCAACAACATCTGCAAGAAGAAGGTTGTGTAGTAGACATCATAAGGCTGACTCATCCAACTCTGGATAAGATTTTCTCTCATTGTCTTCGCTCGAAGACATAGGATTTGGTTGAGCATCACTTCAGTCACTATGACTTTGTTCACTTGGACCCCACTTAACAGTGCAGTGGTTCCTATGACTCAACAAAGAAGAAAAGGAAACAACAAAACAACTAAGTCTTCGCGCTCCATAGTCTTCATGCGATGTCTTCTCATGTCATAGTCTTCAACGTGAATAGCTTCACAGGCCACAATTGTCTTCAATGTCTTCACACATTTTTCGGGGTCATCTCCGGTAGGTAAATCGAATCAATGAGGGACTACTACCTGTGTTATCCTACAATTCTCACAAACACATTAGTCCCTCAACCAGGTTTGTCGTCAATACTCGAAAACCAACTAGGGGTGTCACTAGATGCACTTACAATCTCCCCCTTTTTGGTGATTTATGACAAACTGGTTGAAGTTTTCAATGGGATAAAAGTATGTGAAATTGTAAAGGATTGGGATATTATCTTCATAGGTGGTAAAAAGCTCCCCCTGAAGATGTGCATATAAAAGTTTTGCGTTGGAATGCAAATGCACATGGCAGGTTGTACTTGTGGAGATCCTCTTCACCTTATGAAGATAATACATCATGCATGAACAGATATAGCAAGAAAAATGACATGCATAATGAAAAATGGACGTCCGCAGAATGACTTCATGCGGGATTTATCATCACACATGCGGAATTTATCGTCGCATCACAGAATAATATAACAAGTAGCAGACGACCATCAAGTTTAAGTGTTACAACTCAAAGAACCAAATGTATCAAAAGCGAGAGTTGTAAACACTTGGCAAAAGTATAGCAACCACCCATATGGACCCACTTGAATACTATCAACATATGCTTCTCCCCCTTTTGTCAGTAAGGACCAAAAAGGTTTGAAGACATAGTCTCTACTCGTTTCCATGAGGAGTAGGTGAGGCAGCAGGGTCGTCGTTGAGGTTTGGTGGTGCAGACGAACTTGGTGCAGTGTCAATACGCATCGAAGTTGGAGGTGGTAAAGTAGCATCATCGGCGTCATCAAGAACTCTAGCATTAACAGTTGCCACGGAGGATGAGTACTCAGAATCTTCAAGTGATGGAGTCCGACGCAATACAACATTCCTGGGAGGAGTGGTGTTGAATTTGAATCACTCTGTGAAGCCATCATCTTGAAGATCAGCTTCAGCACTAAGCAAAGTCAGACTCTTCCATGACCTCCGACAGGTTTCATGAGTAACAAACGCATTCTTGGTGGCAAGATTACGAATGCGATTTATATCCACCAAGAGGCTTCGCATCTGATGCTTAAGCCAGTAATGATGCTTATGTTGGAAATACCCTAGAGGCAATAATAAAATGGTTATTATTATATTTCCTTGGTCATGATAATTGTCTATCGTTCATGCTATAATTGTGTTATCCGGAAATCGCAATACATGTGTGAATGCATAGACCACAACATGTCCCTAGTGAGCCTCTAGTTGACTAGCTCGTTGATCAATGGATGGTTACGGTTTCCTGACCATGGACGTTGGATGTCATTGATAACGGGGTCACATCATTGGGAGAATGATATGATGGACAAGACCCAATTCTAAGCATAGCACAAGATCATGTAGTTCGTCTGGTAGAGCTTTTCTAAATGTCAAGTATCATTTCCTTAGACCATGAGATCGTGCAACTCCCGGATACCGTAGAAGTGCTTTGGGTGTACCAAACGTCACAACGTAACTGGGTGACAATAAAGGTGCACTACAGGTATCTCCGAAAGTGTCTGTTGGGTTGGCATGGATCGAGACTGGGATTTGTCACTCCGTATGACGGAGAGGTATCTCTGGGCCCACTCGGTAATGCATCATCATAATGAGATCAATGTGACTAAGTAGTTGGTCACGTGATCATGCATTACGGAACGAGTAAAGTGACTTGCCGGTAACGAGATTGAACAAGGTATTGGGATACCGACGATCGAATCTCGGGCAAGTAACGTACCGATTGACAAAGGGGATTGTATACGCGATTGCTTGAATCCTTGACATCGTGGTTCATCCGATGAGATCATCGTGGAACATGGGGAGCCAACATGGGTATCCAGATCCCGCTATTGGTTATTGGCCGGAGAGCTGTCTCGGTCATGTCTGCGTGATTCCCGAACCCGTAGGGTCTACACACTTAAGGTTTGATGACGCTAGGGTTATAAGGAAGATATATATGTGATTACCGAATGTTGTTCGGAGTCCCGGATGAGATCCCGGATGTCACGAGGAGTTCCGGAATGGTCCGGAGGTGAAGATTATATATGGGAAGTTGTTATACGGTCACCGGAAATGTTCGGGGGCATACCGGTATTGTACCGGGGCCACCGGAGGGGTTCCGATGGTCCACTGGGAGGGGCCACCTATCCCGGAGGGCCTTATGGGTTGTAGAGGGAAGGGAACCAGCCCCTTGGAGGGCTGGGCTCAACCCCTCATAGGGCCCATGCGCCTAGGGTTGGGGGGAACCCTAAGGGGGGGCGCCTCCCTTGCTTGGGGGGCAAGCCCCCTCCCCCCTTGGCCGCCGCCCCCTCTAGATCCCATCTAGAGGGGCCGCCCCCCTTCCCCCTTCTCCTATAAATAGAGGGGCGAGGGGAGGGCTGCAGCACCACATCCAAGGCGCAACCCCTCCTCTCCCCAACACCTCTCCTCCTCCGCAAGTGCTTGGCGAAGCCCTGCCGGAGAACTGCCACTCCATCACCACCACGCCGTCGTGCTGCTATTGGATCCCTATTCCTCAACCTCTCCCTCCTCCTTGCTGTATCAAGGCGCGGGAGACGTCACCGGGCTGCACGTGTGTTGAACGCGAAGGTGCCGTTGTTCGGCGCTTAGATCGGAGTCCACCGCGTTCTGAATCGCTTTCAAGTACGACTCCTTCATCCACGTTCTTGCAACGCTTCCGTCTCGCGATCTTCAAGGGTATGAAGATGCACTCCTCTCTCTCTCATTGCTAGATACTACATACATTGATCTTGGTGATGCGTAGAAATTTTTTAATTTCTGCAACGATCCCCAACAGTGGCATCATGAGCTAGGTCTATGAGTAGTTTCTATGCACGAGTAGAACACAAGTTTGTTGTGGGCGTCGATTTTGTCTATTTACTTGCCACTACTAGTCTTATCTTGTTTCGGCGGCATCGTGGGATGAAGCGGTCCAGACCGACCTTACACATACACTTACGTGAGACAGGTTCCACCGACTGACATGCACTAGTTGCATAAGGTGGCTAGCGGGTGTCTGTCTCTCCCACTTTAGTCGGATCGGATTCGATGAAAAGGGTCCTTATGAAGTGTAAATAGCAATTGGCATAGCACGTTGTGGTTTTGGCGTAGGTAAGAAACGTTCTTGCTAGAAACCTATAGCAGCCACATAAAAACTTGCAACAACAATTAGAGGACATCTAACTTGTTTTTGCAGCATATGCCGTGTGATGTGATATGGCCAAAAGGATGTGATGAATGATATATATGTGATGTATGAGATTAATCATGTTCTTGTAATAGGAATCACGACTTGCATGTCGATGAGTATGACAACCGGCAGGAGCCATAGGAGTTGTCTTAATTTATTGTATGACCTGCGTGTCATTGAATAACGCCATGTAATTACTTTACTTTATTGCTAAACCATTAGCCATAGTAGTAGAAGTAATCGTTGGCGTGACAACTTCATGAAGACACGATGATGGAGATCGTGATGATGGAGATCATGGTGTCATGCCGGTGACGATGATGGTCATGGCGCCCCGAAGATGGAGATCAAAAGGAGCAAAATGATATTGGCCATATCATGTCACTATTTGATTGCATGTGATGTTTATCATGTTTTACATCTTATTTGCTTAGAACGACGGTAGAATAAATAAGATGATCCCTCGTAATAATTTCAAGAAAGTGTTCCCCCTAACTGTGCACCGTTGCGAAAGTTCGTTGTCTCGAAGCACCACGTGATGATCGGGTGTGATAGATTCTAACGTTCACATACAACGGGTGTAAGCCAGATTTACACATGCAAAACACTTAGGTTGACTTGACGAGCCTAGCATGTACAAACATGGCCTCGGAACACAAGAGACCGAAAGGTCGAACATGAGTCGTATAGAAGATACGATCAACATGAAGATGTTCACCGATGATGACTAGTCCGTCTCACGTGATGATTGGACACGGCCTAGTTGACTCGGATCATGTATCACTTAGATGACTAGAGGGATGTCTATCTGAGTGGGAGTTCATTAAATAATTTGATTATATGAACTTAATTGTCATGAACTTAGTCTAAAATCTTTGCAATATGTCTTGTAGATCAAATGGCCCACGCTAATGTTGCCCTCAACTTCAACGCGTTCCTAGAGAAAACCAAGCTGAAAGACGATGGTAGCAACTATACGGACTGGGTCCGGAACTTGAGGATCATCCTCATAGCTGCCAAGAAAGCATATGTCCTAGATGCACCGCTAGGTGAAGCACCCGGTTTCCCGGCAACTCAAGACGTTATGAACGCCTGGCAGTCACGTAGTGATGATTACTCCCTGGTTCAGTGTGGCATGCTTTACAACTTAGAACCGGGGCTCCAAAAGCGTTTTGAGCAGCACGGAGCATATGCGATGTTCGAAGAGCTGAAAATGGTTTTCCAAGCTCATGCCCGGGTCGAGAGATATGAAGTCTCCGACAAGTTCTATAGTTGTAAGATGGAGGAGAATGGTTGTGTCAGCGAGCACATACTCAAAATGTCTCAGCTGGGAGTTAATCTCCCGGATGACGCGGTCATTGACAGAATCCTCTAGTCGCTCCCACCTAGCTACAAGAGCTTTGTGATGAACTACAATATGTAGGGGATGGTGAAAACCATTCCTGAGGTATTTTCAATGCTGAAATCAGCGGAGGTGGAGATAAAAAAGGAACATCAAGTGTTGATGGTCAATAAAACCACTAGTTTCAAGAAAGGCAAGGGTAAGAAGAACTTCAAGAAGGACGACAATGGAGTTGCCGCGCCCGGTAAGCCAGTTGCCAGGAAGAAGCCAAAGCATGGATCCAAACCTGAGACTGAGTGCTTTTATTGCAAGGGAAGAGGACACTGGAAGCGGAACTGCCCCAAGTACTTAGCGGACAAGAAGGCCGGAAACACCGAAGGTATATGTGATATACATGTAATTTATGTGTACCTTACCAGTACTCGTAGTAGCTCCTGGGTATTTGATACCGGTGCGGTTGCTCATATTTGTAACTCAAAACAGGAGCTGTGGAATAAGCATAGACTGGCGAAGGACGAGGTGACGATGCGCGTCGGGAATGGTTCCAAGGTCGATGTGATCGCCGTCGGCACGCTAC
Organism: Triticum timopheevii; assembly: GCA_963921465.1. NCBI lineage: Eukaryota > Viridiplantae > Streptophyta > Magnoliopsida > Poales > Poaceae > Triticum > Triticum timopheevii. The sequence goes on along the minus strand of OY997266.1, from coordinate 472,617,414 downwards.
CTCTACATTTACCTACGGGATTAGTTTTAAACCTCAATAATTGTTATTTAGTGCCAACTTTGAGCATGAACATTGTATCTGGATCTCGTTTAATACGAGATGGCTACTCATTTAAATCCGAGAATAATGGTTGTTCTATTTATATGAGAGATATATTTTATGGTCATGCCCCGTTGGTCAATGGTTTATTCTTAATGAATCTCGAACGTGATGTTACACATATTCATAGTGTGAATACCAAAAGATGTAAGGTTGATAACGATAGTCCCACATACTTGTGGCACTGCCGCCTTGGTCACATTGGTGTCAAACGCATGAAGAAGCTCCATGCTGATGGACTTTTAGAGTCTCTTGATTACGAATCATTTGACACATGCGAACCATGCCTCATGGGCAAAATGACCAAGACTCCATTCTCCGGAACAATGGAGCGAGCAACCAACTTATTGGAAATCATACATACTGATGTGTGCGGTCCAATGAGCGTTGAGGCTCGCGGAGGCTATCATTATGTTCTCACTCTCACTGATGACTTAAGTAGATATGGGTATGTCTACTTGATGAAACACAAGTCTGAGACCTTTGAAAAGTTCAAGGAATTTCAGAATGAGGTAGAGAATCAACATGACCGAAAAATAAAGTTCTTACAATCAGATCGTGGGCGAGAATATTTAAGTCATGAATTTGGTACGCACTTAAGGAAATGTGGAATCATTTCACAACTCACGCCGCCTGGAAGACCTCAGCGTAACGGTGTGTCCGAACATCGTAATCTATTGGATATGGTGCGATCTATGATGTCACTCACCGATTTACCGCTATCATTTTGGGGATACGCTCTAGAGATAGCTACATTCACTTTAAATAGGGCACCGTCTAAATCCGTTGAGACGACACCTATGAATTATGGTTTGGGAAGAAACCTAAGCTTTCATTTCTAAAAGTTTAGGGATGCGATGCTTATGTCAAGAAACTTCAACCTAAAAAGCTCGAACCCAAGTCGGAAAAATGCGTCTTCATAGGATACCCTAAGGAAACCATTGGGTATACCTTCTTCCTCAGATCCGAAGGCAAGAACTTTGTTGCCAAGAACGGGTCCTTTCTAGAGAAAGAGTTTGTCTCGAGAGAAGTAAGTGGGAGGAAAGTAGAACTTGATGAAGTACTGCCTCTTGAACCGAAAAGTAGCGCAGCTCAGGAAGATGTTCCTGTGGTGCCTACACCGACTAGAGAGGAAGTTAATGATGATGATCAAGGTACTTCGGATCAAGTTGCTACTGAACTTCGTAGGTCCACAAGGACACGTTCCACACCAAAATGGTATGGCAACCCTATCCTAGAAATCATGTTGTTAGACAACGGTGAACCTTCGAACTATGAAGAAGCGATGGCGGGCCCAGATTCCAACAAATGGCTTGAAGCCATGCAATCCGAGATAGGATCCATGTATGAAAACAAAGTATGGACTTTGACAGACTTGCCCGATGATCGGTGAGCGATAGAAAATAAATGGATCTTTAAGAAGAAGACGGACGCAGACGGTAATGTTACCATCTATAAAGCTCGACTTGTCACTAAGGGTTATCGACAAGTTCAAGGGGTTGACTACGATGAGACCTTCTCACCCGTAGTGAAGATGAAGTCCGTCCGAATCATGTTAGCAATTGCCGCATTCTACGATTATGAAATATGGAAAATGGACGTCAAAATGGCATTCCTTAACGGCTTTCTTAAGGAAGAATTGTATATGATGCAGCCAGAAGGTGTTGTCGATCCTAAGAATACTAACAAGGTATGCAAGCTCCAGCGCTCCATCTATGGGCTGGTGCAAGCATCTTGGAGTTGGAACATTCGCTTTGATGAAATCGTCAAAGCGTTTGGGTTTATGCAGACTTATGAAGAAGCCTGCGTTTACAAGAAAGTGAGTGGGAGCTCTGTAGCATTTCTCATATTATATGTGGATGACATACTATTGATGGGAAATGATATAGAGCTTTTGGAAAGCATAAAGGCCTACTTGAATAAGTGTTTTTCAATGAAGGACCTTGGAGAAGCTGCTTATATATTAGGCATCAAGATCTATAGAGATAGATCGAGACGCCTCATAGGTCTTTCACAAAGCACATACCTTGATAAGATATTGAAGAAGTTCAATATGGATCAATCCAAGAAATGGTTCTTGCCTGTATTGCAGGGTGTGAAATTTAGCTTGACTCAAAGCCCAACCACAACAGAAGATAGAGAAAAGATGAGTGTCATCCCCTATGCCTCAGCCATAGGTTCTATTATGTATGCCATGCTATGTACCAGACCTGATGTAAACCTTGCCGTAAGTTTGGTAGAAAGGTACCAAAGTAATCCCGGCATGGAACACTGGATAGTGGTCAAGAATATCCTGAAGTACCTGAAAAGGACTAAGGATATGTTTCTCGTTTATGGAGGTGACAAAGAGCTCGTCATAAAGGGTTACGTCGATGCTAGCTTTGACACAGATCTGGATGACTCCAAGTCACATACCGGATACGTGTATATTTTGAATGGTGGGGCAGTAAGCTGGTGCAGTTGCAAGCAAAGCGTTGTGGCGGGATCTACATGTGAAGCGGAGTACATGGCAGCCTCGGAGGCAGCACATGAAGCAATCTGGATGAAGGAGAGTTATTCCCAATGCGTCGGGCCCGATGACTCTCTTTTGTGACAACACTGGAGCTATTGTCCTTGCCAAGGAGCCCAGGTTTCACAAGAATACCAGACACATCAAGCGTCGCTTCAACTCCATTCGTGAAAATGTTCAAGATGGAGACATAGATATTTGTAAAGTGCATATGGATCTGAATGTCGCAGATCCATTGACTAAACCTCTTCCGCAAGCAAAACATGATCAACACCAGAACTCTATGGGTGTTCGATTCATCACAATGTAACTAGATTATTGACTCTAGTGCAAGTGGGAGACTGTTGGAAATATGCCCTAGAGGCAATAATAAAATGGTTATTATTATATTTCCTTGTTCATGATAATTGTCTATCATTCATGCTATAATTGTGTTATTTGAAAATCGTAATACATGTGTGAATGCATAGATCACAACATGTCCCTAGTGAGCCTCTAGTTGACTAGCTCGTTGATCAATGGATGGTTACGGTTTCCTGACCATGGACATTGGATTTCATTGATAAAGGGATCACATCATTGGGAGAATGATGTGATGGACAAGACCCAATCCTAAGCATAGCACAAGATCATGTAGTTCGTCTGCTAGAGCTTTTCTAAATTTCAAGTATCATTTCCTTAGACCATGAGATCGTGCAACTCCCGGATACCGTAGGAGTGCTTTGGGTGTACCAAACATCACAACGTAACTCGGTGAGTATAAAGGTGCACTACAGGTATCTCCGAAAGTGTCTGTTGGGTTGGCATGGATCGAGACTGGGATTTGTCACTCCGTATGACGGAGAGGTATCTCTGGGCCCACTCGGTAATGCATCATCATAATGAGCTCAATGTGACTAAGTAGTTGGTCACGGGATCATGCATTACGGAATGAGTAAAGTGACTTGACGGTAACGAGATTGAACGAGGTATTGGGATACCGACGATCGAGTCTCGGGCAAGTAACGTACCGATTGACAAAGAGAATTGTATACGGGATTGCTTGAATCCTTGACATCGTGGTTCATCCGATGAGATCATCATGGAACATGTGGGAGCCAACATGGGTATCCAGATCCTGCTGTTGGTTATTGGCCGGAGAGCTATCTCAGTCATGTCTGCGTGATTCCCGAACCCGTAGGGTCTACACACTTAAGGTTCGATGAAGCTAGGGTTATAAGTAAGATATGTATGTGATTACCGAATGTTGTTTGGAGTCCCAGATGAGATCCCAGACATCACGAGGAGTTCCGGAATGGTCCGGAGGTGAAGATTTATATATGGGAAGTTGTTATACGGTAACCGGAAATGTTCGGGGGCATACCGGTATTGTACCGGGGCCACCGGAGGGGTTCCAGGGGTCCACCAGGAGGGGACACCTGTCCCGAAGGGCCTTATGGGCTGTAGAGGGAAGGGAACCAGCCGCTTGGAGGGCTGGGCTCAAACCCCCTAGGGACCATGCGCCTAGGGTTGGGGGGAACCCTAAGGGGGGGCGCCTCCCTTGCTTGGGGGGCAAGTCCCCTCCCCCCTTGGCCGCCGCCCCCCTCTAGATCCCATCTAGAGGGGCCGACCCCCTTCCCCCTTCTCCTATAAATAGAGGGGCGAGGGGAGGGCTGTAGCACCACATCCAAGGCGCAGCCCCTCCCCTCCCCAACACCTCTCCTCCTCCGCAAGTGCTTGGCGAAGCCCAGCCGGAGAACTGCCACTCCATCACCACCACGCCGTCGTCCTGCTGTTGGATCCCTCTTCCTTAACCTCTCCCTCCTCCTTGCTAGATCAAGGCGTGGGAGACGTCACCGGGCTGCACGTGTGTTGAACACGGAGGTGCCGTTGTTCGGTGCTTAGATCGGAGTCCACCGCGATCTGAATCACTTTCGAGTACGACTCCTTCATCCACGTTCTTGCAACGCTTCCGTCTCGTGATCTTCAATGGTATGAAGATGCACTCCTCTCTCTCTCGTTGCTAGTTACTATATAGATTGATCTTGGTGATGCGTAGAAATTTTTTAATTTCTGCAACGATCCCCAACAGCTTATCGTGTTTTTGATGCAAGGCCACAAGAAGCTCTCGGTCATTGAGCACATGAGATCTCTTTCAAGGCCTTGGAGCAATAGTGCTTTCAGTGGCTTCAGTACGGGCACGACGAGTATTGCCAGCCAGCGGATAAACATGAGTAGCAGCATTAACTCCTTAACCATGCTCAGAGAAACTCTGACGATCGACATTGTGAAGATAAATTGCCTCCTTGGCAGGCTCTGGGTAAATGGCTTCGACAGACATATCAACCTCTGGCAAGAATATGAGATGGTTGCGTGCAAAGGGCTGATAGTCAACCGCAGAATTAAGCTTGATTAGACGCATTACGCATGGAGCATAGAATTTCAGACCAAATATGTCTGAGCCAGATGCAGCAAATTGGCAAATGAAGAAATCCTGAGCATTGAAGCTGATGCCATTGAGAAAATAGAAGACCAATGTCTTCATTGCGCCTTCAAGCTTTGCTGAGGAAGAATGTCCTTTGATGGGCCATAGAGTTCTCCTGATAATGTGATAGATGGTGCGGGGCAGATATTCTAGGTCTTCAACAAAGAATTCCTTGGGATATTCATCATCCTGCGGTAGTGGCTTCATCATACTCAGCATTTGACTCATATTGGGCTCAGGCTTCTTGTCGGATTCCGGGTTCCGGCAGACCCTTGAGGTTCGAACACTGGGGTGCACATGAAGATCTCTCCCCTACCAGCTCACGTCTCGAAGCCTCGCAAAGATCTAGGCAAGAAAGATGAACACACAGAGGACACGAGATTTATACTGGTTCAGGCCACCATTGTGGTGTAATACCCTACTCCAGTGTGTGGTGTGGTGGATTGCCTCAGGGGCTGATGATGAACAGTACAAAGGGAGAACAGTACAAAGGGGCTGGTGTGATGAACTGCTTGGGTGAGTTCAGTCGCTTCTCTCTCTCTCTCTGGTCGATCTCCAGATGCCTCTACCTTGTGGTGGCTAGTCCTATTTATAGAGCGAGGCCCTAGGCCTCTCCCCAAATAATGAGCGGGAAGGGCGCCAACAATTGGCCATTTTGAAGGGAAACATCTAGTACACCTATCCTGAATAAAGTTGGTCTTTGGCTGCCAAAGGCTCTGACGGTGACGCCGCCCTGGGCTCCACGATGACCTCCATCTTGCCGTTCTGCTGGTCTTGGTCTTGTTGCACCGAAACGGTAACCTTTGCCCGATGCCTTGGCCTGTGCTTGCCCCCTTAGCACCGAAAGGGAAACAAGGACACTGCGCAGGCCGGCGCCCGCCTGGCACCTGCCTGGCCTGCGATCGTCATGGCTTGCGTCATGGGCCCCTCGGGAGGTGCCCTGCCTTGATCTCTCCGCCTCCTCGCGAGCCCGCCTAAGGAGGCTGCTCCTATGGAAGCTCCCTGTCGTCCGCCCCGCGAGGCTTGGCCCCTCGCGAGGGTCTTGAGCTTGAGCTGATGAAGCTGGGCTACATTGGTCCCCCACTTGAGCCACGCCACAGGCCGCAGGCAGGCAAGTCTGGGGACCCCCCTTCCCAGAACACCGACAGTAGCCCCCGGCCCCAAGGCATGCACGGACTTGGCTTAGCAGAGAAGCGAAGGGGCAAGTGAGAAGCGCCGCAGGCCCCAACAGCCTGCGGCTTTGGATGCCGCGTGGAGTTGATTGGACGTGGGCGTCTCCGCTTCCCCACGACGCCTCGCCCATCTGACAAAAAGGGGTCCTCGGGCCAGACTGACCTGCTTTGTTCTCGCTTGCCTTGCTCCAGATCCCCTTTCTCACCCTTCTCCTTCCTGCTTCCGAAATCCTCCAGATCTGCCTCAATCCTTCCCGCCCGGCGAGCTATGGCGCCCCGCAAGACTCCGACTGAGGCCTAGTACTCCCCAGCTCTGGATCCCCCGAACGTGTCGGAGGGGAATCTTACCCTCCTGCGCCTGAGGACGGTGGCGCAGGGCAACGCGGGAGTGACTGTGTTCAAGGCCGGCTCCGGCCAGCCTGAAGGCAAGGGGAGCACCTTCTACCCGCTCTTCGTGAGCGCCATCGTCGCCGGTCTGGTGCCTCCTTTTTCCGAGTTCTTCCTTGTTGTTCTTTGCATGTACAACTTGCAAGCTCTGCACCTCCACCCCAACTCTGTTCTTCTTCTGGCGATATTTTCCTACTATTGCGAGGCTCACGTTGGGATAAAGCCCTCGGTGGCCTTGCTGCGCCATTACTTTTATCTCCGGGTTTCTCGTGGCCCCATCTCCGCATGTGCGAGTTTTGTCGCGTACTCTGGCTCCAGCACCATCTCGAAGCCCGGGAAGAGGATTGAGGGCTTCCGGAGTAGGTGGGTCATGGTGGACGCCGGGCGCATCCACCCCCGACTTGTGCTGCCCATGGGGCAACCCAAGGCCGTTGATGCATGGTCTCGCGCGGAGCTCGTCGACCCCCGCGCGAGGGCGGTGCTGGAGAGGATGGACGCGGACCTGAGGCCAGGCAACCTGGGGTCGGCGAAGCTGACTGGGGCCACACTCCCGAGGGAGTTTTTGGAGCATCGGGTGGCTCCACGCTGGGAGCACTCGCTCCTGTTGTGGAGGCTCAGGGAAGCCGATGCTGCCCTTCGCTTGAGCTCTGCAACCCTGGCCGACGAAGATCTGATCGCGGCCCTCGACTTCTTGGTCGAGGGAGACGTGGCGAGGCCGGATGGTGCTCCTGTCCCCCTGTTTCTTTGTGACGACTGGGAGCAGGCAGTGGACGCCATGCCCACCTTCAACGGCAAGGGGCTAGTGCTCGCAGTGGCTCCCGGCGATCTGACGGCGTTGCCGACGGTGAACGTGTCCTCTAGCGACTCCAGCAGGAGTGAGGAGGAAGAAGAAGAGGAGGAGGAGGAAGAGTTCGACTTCAAGGCGACTGGCGAGGAGTCGGAGGAGTCGTTCCCTCGGCGCAGGTCTTGCACCCTCCGCTCCATGTCGGACGACGACGAGGCCAGCGCCGGGCGAGGAGGAGTGGATTCTCCCCCGGTCCCGAGGAAAGACAGGTCGGGGCTGGTGCCCCCAGGGTCCGCTCTGGCTCCGGGGCGGTCTGAGGCCAGCTCCGGCCTTCCCGACGCGTCCTCTGCTTCCATGCCTCCCAAGGCTGACTCCAGCTGCAGGCTCTCGGGGTTCAAGTTTGGGCGGAGGCTGCTTGAACCCGCGAGCAATGACCTGTAAATACTCGACCCGCGCTCTGCTTTGTTTCTGCCGCCGAGACTTGACGTCTGCACTTCTTGACCAGGCCAGCACCTGAGGCGAAGAGGTTGAGGGGGGCTTCTGCGGCCCTGCTTGAGGCGAGTTCGCCTACCGAGGCAGTGCCTTCGTCTGCGGGGAAGGGAGGCACCGAGGCTCGCGCTTCCCCTGCCCAGTTGTCCTTGCAAGCCCAGCAGGGGCACTCTGGCGAGGAGTCAGCCCCCGTGGCCCCGCTGACCCTGGAGGGGCCTAGGCTTGGTGCTGCTGCTGAGATGCCTAAGGCCCGGGAGGCTCCTTCCTCCCAAGCCGTGATCACGCTGTAGTCCTCTCTGCCTGCTCCACCAGCTCCCGTCTCTTCTGATCCCTCCGCTGTCTTGGACTAGGCCGCCAATGAACTGAGCCGGCTTCAGGAGGATCTCCTGAGCGCGGACCCCCGTCCGGTGGTCGGGCGCCTGGAGTTAGCCTCCGGCTGGGCCCGCTCCACTGCCTCTGTCTGAGCGGCGCTGAGGCAGGCTGCGCCTGCCTCTGACGAGGAGAAGCAAGCCGCCCGCCAGGCTGAGGCTGCTCGTGATGCTGCCCAAGGCGATGCTGCGGATGCCCGGGGCCGCTGCAAGGCGTTGGAGGTCGAGCTGCAAGACCTGCGCGAGGAGCTTGCGAAGGAGGTCCGTGTCCGCCGAGAGAAGGAGGAGATGAAGGCTCGGGAGGCTGCCGTCAAGGACCGGGATGCCGAGCTTGTCGACCGCCATGGCCGGCTGGAGACGCTGGAGCAAGCGCTGAAGGTGGAGAGGACCGAGCTAGACCGCAAGGCGAAGGTCCTAGTCGAGGATCGAGCGGCCTTCGCCGAGCTGGAGGAGAAGGCTCGCGCTGCGCTGAAAACGCTCTATGAGAGCGGCTTAGAGGACCCGTTGGCTGGCGAGGAGGACGGCCCCGCCGAGCTACTTCCCTTCCTAGTCCGTGCGCTTGAAGATGCTGCGGACGGCCTTGGCCCTACGGCCGAGGCCGAGGCGCGGGCCCTGTCGTCTGTAGTGCTGACGCGCGTCCTCAGCCACATCTACCTTCGCGACCCCAACATCGACCTCGACAGCCTGATGGAACCCATGAGCGGCAACCTTGCCGCCGCCGCTTTTGAGGCTATGAAGGGTCGAGCCGAGGCTTTGCCGGGGAGGTTCCGCGCCTTCAGCATCTTACCTAGACGCGACGCCACCAGTTCCGCGGCTTCAGGAGGCGGAGCCGCCCAGCGTGGCTCCACCACAAGCGGCGGCGCCACTGGTAAGTGATCCCTTTGCGGCTTCTGTCCTGTTTTTAATTCCTGCAGCATGCACCGTGCCTCATGGAGGCGGTTAAACTTGTGTTTGGTGTTGTGAGACATTCTATGGCTTGTAATATTTGCTTTTGAATTCCTTAGGATTTGCATTTTCCCTCCTATTTGCCTGTGTTCTACGTCGGCAGGGCCCGGCCCCGCGCATACCTCAGCCGCCGTTAGCCCCGACCGGAAACCAGGACAGGACCAAGGAGTGAGGGGCTACGTGGCAAGTTAGGCTCCTGAGTCGCGATGCTCAGGAGTCCCCCTTGACGCGCGAACAGCAAGTAGGGAAGGGAGGCGTAGGAGTAGCCTTGTCGTTCTACGTCGGCAGGGCCCGGCCCCGCGCATACCTCAACCACCGTTAGCCCCGACCGGAAACCAGGACGGGACTAAGGGGTGAGGGGCTACGTGACCAGTTAGGCTCCTGAGTCGCGATGCTCAGGAGTCCCCCTTGATGTGCAAACGAGCCTTCATACCTTGGCTTCGCTCGGGGAGAGGCGCGCGATGACCAGGTCCGAGGGACCTGGCTGAGTGGCGTGCGTTCGGGCGTGGCCCGGCGCAGCCCCCGTGCCCAGCCCCCTCGCGCGGCACTCCCGAGGGGAGGCGTTGCGATGGTGCCAGACACTGAGCTCGGGGCTCCCTGAGGTTGGTACAGCCGTGGGCCGACCCCAGTTGTTTATCACCAGTGCGGAGCATAGCGCTTTCGTGTGTGCACGGGCATAGCGGCTCCTCGGCAGTGTCGTCAGCTAGCATGGAGCATGGTGCTTCCAGTGGTGCGTGGGAGGGGGCTCCCCTCCGGGAGGAGCCCCCGGGGCATGTACAGCCCCGCCCTGACGCGTGGCTGGCACGGTAGGGCTAGGAGAGGTGTATCTGGGCACCCGTGAGCCAGCACGGGACTCACGGGGCCCTACCTCCAGGCGGGTTGCGCCTGGCTCTGGGCCTTTATCAATGGTGTGTTCCTGCAGGGTGGTTAGAATGCAAATGCTCTATGTCCTCAGGTCCCGACCCTCGAGCGGGCTCAGCCGCCGCTGGTTTGACAGGTCGCGATGTCGTGGGTCAAGGCCAGGGGGTGAGGGCTGGAGAGCCAGTAAGAGCCCGTGAGTCGCGATGCTCGGGCGCCCCCCCTTTTAATGTGCAAGCGCTTTGCATGCGCGCGGAGAGGTCCGCAATAAGCAGCAGATCATAACCATGGGGACCAGGTTAAGCTCGGAGGAGCAAATCCATTTAGATAGATGCATGGAAGTAAATGCCACTGGATCTGGCCCGAGCAGCCTGGGGATAATGCAGTCCGAGGGGCGCCCCCAACAAAGCAGATAAAAACATTAAGCAAAATGGATACATGCCGCAGGGACGGACCCACGCGACCTGGGAATGATGCGGCTCTGCAGGTGCTCCCAGCTGAAGATAAAACTTAAAAAGATGTCACCTGGTACCATTGCAGAGCGAGTGTCGGAGTAGCTGACGAAGCATGGTGAAGAAGCCGCTCTTCATGAGCCTTCGGAGCCCTGAGCCTCGGGAGGCTCTCAGGGTCCGGGCGGCTCCTCGAGGTCCATCTCCATCTCCTCCACGAACACGCGGTGCCTGGCCACCTGAGGTTCCAGGATGCTCCTCATCAGGCGCTGGTGGGCGACAGCCGTGTTCGACAGGCCGAAGGGCATGCGAACATAGCTGTGAGGTGGGCCCTCACAACACCCCACGCGTGAAGGCCAGAAGAACTCCTGAGACGCGGCTCGGTTGAGCCCCGGTACGTCGATGTAGACGCGCAGCCCACCATCCTCGCCGGGATGTGGGGCTGCGGCGGGTAGGCGACGACTGCCACGCATCACTCTTGACTCCTGTAGCTCTTGAATGTTCCTTGCGATGAACTCCTGGTGGTTTTGCCTTCCCTGCCTTATGCCTTCTTGAGGGAAACGTGCCTTGAAGCACGCCTCCAAGTGGTGCCCGAGCGCCTCCCTCGTGACCTTGGCGAGGTCGGTGGCCCTCCAGGAGAGAGCCCCCGAGCCCTGCCCGAGGAGGGCGTCGGGCGCGCCTTCCTATGCGGCAGAGGATGGCGCCCCTTGAACGGGTGCGGGTCCTGACGCGGCGCCTCCGGAGATGCCTGCCTCGCGAGCACCTGGGCCAGGCGAAGCCTTCTTCTTCTTAAGGACCGCCTCAGGGAGCCTCCCGCTCCTGTGATCTGGGTCTTCGATTGCCGCGTCCTGGAAGGGACGCTCAAGAGAGCACACTGCATCCCTCTCCTCGCAAGGCACTGTGATGATTCCACCGCTTCCTGGCATCTTGAGGACATTGTAGCCATGGTGAGTCACTGCCATGAACTTGGCCAAGGCTGGATACCCGAGGATGGCATTGTACGACAGGTGAATGTGGGCGACGTCGAAGTCAATGAGCTTGGTGCGGTAATTGTTGCGCTGCACAAAAGTGAATGGAAGACGAGCTTGCCCTATTGGAACAGTGGAACCATCAGTGACTCCTGAGAAAGGCTTGGTTGGCTGAAGCTGATCGTATGGCACTTGGAGATTGTTGAACATTTCGACGGACAGGACATTGAGCCCAGCTTCGCTGTTGATGAGGGTCCTGGTGACTTGCACATTGCTGATGACTGGGGAACAAAGCATCGGGAGGACTCCGGCCGTTGCTGCACACTTGAGCTGATCCGCTGAGCTGAACGTGATAGCGCACACAGACCACCTGAGAGGGCGCGTGGCCTCAAGCTTGGGAAGGACTGCATTCACCTCGCGAGCAAACTGCTTGAAGATGCGCTGAGAGGCTGGGGCCTGAGCACCGCCCAGGATGCAAGCGATTGCGCGCGGCTCCTGGAAGCCCCCAGCCCCCTCGTCCTGGTGATGATCTTCATTTTCCTTGGCGGCGGTGGCAGAGGAGGGAGGCCTGCGTTGCCTTGAGGGCGGTCCTCACGAGGCTGATCCCTTCAACCTTCCTCGCGAGGCTGGTCCTGCCAGCGGTCCTCGCGAGGCCGGTCACGCTACCCTTGGCGAGGGCCCCGGTCTTCCCATCGTCCTCCACCTCTTCCTCCTCCTCGGCCATAGCCCCGGTCGTTGCGGTCGGGGCGTCGGCCGATACGCCCATCTCGCACGGCCCTGAGATCCTGACATTCATTGGTGATGTGGGTGTGGAGGTCGTGGTACACGCAATACCGGCTGCCCTTAGATGACCCAGGTTGATCCCTACCTCACTTGGTGTCCGGCTCCACTGCGAGCACAACAGCCCCCTTGCGCTTCACGTCCTTGACCTTGGGCTTCTTCTCTTCTGGGTCGGCAGCCGGGAGCTCGAGGAGGGAGAGGCGCCCTTCCTCAGCCCTGGAGCACTTGGTAGCCAGGTTGAACAGCTCCAGCGATGTGCACAGGTCTTCATGGATCGCTAGCTCCTCTTTCATCTTGATGTCGCGCACGCCATCGGAGAAGGCTGAGATGATGGCCTCCTCAGTCACCCTGGGGATCTTGAGGCGGGCGTTGTTGAAGCGCTGGATGTACTTCTGCAGGGTCTCTCCCGGCTGTTGCTTGATGCGGCGCAGGTCACTCATGGCCGGGGGCCGGTCACGAGTACCTTAGAAGTTGGCGATGAAGCGGGTGCGCATCTCGTCCCAGGAGGAGATCGTGCCTGGAGCCAGGTTCAGGAGCCAGGTGCGGGCACCGTCCTTGAGCGCCATGGGAAACCAATTCGCCATGACCTTCTCGTCTCCGTTGGCGGCCTCGATGCCCAACTCGTAGAGCTGGAGGAACTCCGCGGGATCTGCAGTGCCGTCATAGCGCGGAGGTAGGTCCGGCTTGAACTTGCCGGGCCATGCGATGCTACGCAGCTCGGAGGTGAAAGTGCGGCAGCCTGCGGTGGCCATCGGAGCTCTCTACTGGTGCGGGGCTTGCTCCTGGAGGTTCCCGCGTGCCGCTGCCTGGAGCAGCGCGGGGTCCTGACGTGACGGTGCAGGTATGCGGTCATGGCGTGCCGGTGCTGGGAGCACGCGAGCACCTTCTTGGGGGTGAGGGATCTCTTGGCAGCTCCTTTCTTGTCGCGCAGGCATGGAACACGGTGGGTCTTGTCCTGGGACCGCGCGCCTGGGAGCCAGGGCGTCTTCTTGGGGTGGAGGTGGTGGAGGCACCTCCTGCTCCTCGCCTCCTGCGCAGGATGGAGGGCGAGGCAGCGAGAGGGACGGCATGGGAGAGCCCCCTGCGGTGCTGACGAGCTCGGTGATGCGGGCGAGCTAGTCCTCGTACAGGTCGTCGACGGGGCGGTAGTGCAGGAGCTCACGCGCCAGGAGCAGTGCGGTGTGCACGTCCGTGGCGGCGCGACGGGCGTGGGATGACGAACCGGCTGGAGTCAGCGACGGAGTGGCGGTGCGGCCATCGTGCCGCACCGAAGGATGCCGGGATGAGGCCTGCTACTCGTTCCCCGCCGGGCCGGTGGCGGCGTTGGCAGCAGGCGACGGGGAACGACGGGGGCGTCCGCCGACGGGTGCCATCTGGGCAACGCGAGTGGCGAGAGCAGCCCGACGTTCGGCGCGAGCTCGGCGAGCATCAGCCATGGTCACGGCGGAAGATCACTCGCGGCTAGCGGAAGAAAAGATTCCGGCGCACCCCTACCTGGAGCGCCAAATATCGGATTCCGGGTTCCGGCAGACCCTTGAGGTTCGAACACTGGGGTGTGCACGAAGATCTCTCCCCTACCAGCTCACGTCTCGAAGGCTTGCAAAGATCTAGGCAAGAAAGATGAACACACAGAGGACACGACATTTATACTGGTTCAGGCCACCATTGTGGTGTAATACCCTACTCCAGTGTGTGGTGTGGTGGATTGCCTCAGGGGCTGATGATGAACAATACAAAGGGAGAACAGCCTCACGAGGGGCTGTTCTTGAGCTAGTGCGATGAACTGCTTGGGTGAGTTCAGTCGCTTCTCTCTCTCTCTCTGGTCGATCTCCATATGCCTCTACCTTGTGGTGGCTAGTCCTATTTATAGAGCGAGTCCCTGGGCCTCTCCCCAAATAATGAGCGGGAAGGGTGCCAACAATTGGCCATTTTGAAGGGGAACATCTGGTACACCTATCCTGACTAAAGTTGGTCTTCGGCTGCCAAAGGCTTTGACGGTGACGCCGCCCTGGGCTCCACGATGACCTCCATCCTGCCGTTCTACTGGTCTTGGTCTTGTTGCATCGAAACGGTAACCTTTGCCCAATGCCTTGGCCTGTGCTTGCCCCCTTAGCACCGAAAGGGAAACAAGGACACCGCACAGGCCGGCGCCCGCCTGGCACCCGCCTGGCCTCCAATCATCATGGCTTGCATCACGGGCCCCTCGAGAGGTGCCCTGCCTTGATCTCTCCACCTCCTCGCGAGCCCGCTTGAGGAGGCTGCTCCTGAGGAAGCTCCCTGTCGTCCGCCCCGCGAGGCTTGGCCCCTCGCGTGGGTCTTGAGCTTGAGCTGATGAAGCTGGGCTGCATTGGGCCCCCACTTGAGCCACGCCGCAGGCCGCAGGCAGGCAAGTCTGGGGACCCCCGTTCCCAGAATGCCGACACTTCTGGAAGATGCTTTCCAATGCATTGCGGTGATGTTGACAACCAGGTTCATATAGTTCACCTGGAGTGGACAGGCCAGTAAGCTCAATGAGATCAAGAGCTTTGGCTTCATGGTGTACATTGCCTGTCATCCACTCAAGGACCCATGTCTTCGGATCCCTGTTGTAGCCACGAATGTGGAGAGTTGCATAGAATTGCAGCAGAAGCTCTTCATTCCAATTCTCCTGAGCTCTTCAGTCACAAACTGGAGAAGGTCTGCATCTCTAAAACAGTCGAGGGCTTCTTCTAAGCACGACAGGCCAGCAATGGCTTCGCAGTCCAGACGCATATGGGGAAATATGCGCCCTTGATTGTATAGAACACAAGAGTAATAGCTGCACTGCTGATAACTCCAGAACCGATCAGATGATACTTTTGGCTTCGAATATGGGTTCTTGGACTTATCGAAGAAAGTGTTGTGTGCAATGAAGCCATTGACGTTGAATGATCCTGGTGCAGATGCAGTACCTGGAAACCTTGGCAGCCTTGGTTTTGGCTTCTGAACCAGTGACCTGTGCTCCGCATGATAATCAATCTGAGGTCCGAGAGCAGGCGGAGGAACCAAAATTGGCCATCTGACAGTAACAAGCTCGCCTTGATAAAATGCTTGCTCAATGGTGTGTGGCCTTGGTGGCGGTACAGGAGCAGTGGCATTAGCAAGGGCATTAGGCTGCACATTTGGTGCAGGTGCATCATTGGCTTCATGCACGGTGTTCATTGTAGGCGCCACATTATCTTCTGCCATTGGCATCAGTAGGGTTATTGATGGCCGCCTCAGGATTTTCAACCTCCACTTGAGTAGCTGGAGGGTCGGGCACAGACACGTTCTCCTCGAGAACATCTTCTTGGTTGGTAGGGGGTGTGGCAACATGTTCTTCTTCTTGACGGGGTTCTTGATTTTCATCGGCTAATGCAGCCGGTATGTCTTCAACAGCATTGGCTTCAGACGTAGAGACATTCACAGTAGGCACTACAAAAAAAAGAGACATCCGTGACATTTTGGGCCGAAAGAATTTTTTTTGTCACACTTATGACACTTCTATGACGATAATTGTGACAAAACCCGGTATCATCATAGATGTGGTGGGCTCCTACTTCTATGAAAAAAATCATGATAGAAAATGGGCTTTTTGTCCTGGGCCGGCCGGAGACGCAGCTGCATGACATTCTTTGGGCTGTCCATGACGGAAAAAACCGTGGTAGAAGCGAGGGCGAGGAAAATTTCGGGGAGTTCCCGGTTACGGTGGGTGGTCGGGGGCCGAGCGATGCACGTTTCTCTCGTACATGTACGCGCGTGTGTGCGAGGCGTTGGATCTAACTGAACCCGAGCGAGGCGTTGGACTCTAACTGAACCCGAGCGATTGCACTGCAGGCTATGCATTACTGAACCCAAGCGATCGATCAATGGCTGTTAACTGAACCCGATCGTGCGATTCCTTCGCTACTGCTACTAACTGAAGCCGATCGATGCTGCCTCTGGATGAACAGTGAGCGTTGCGCGGGGGGGGGGGGGGCTTGGATGAACAGTGAGCAGTGGGGGTGGATGAACAGGACCCCGTGGTGTTGCCTCTGGATGAACAGGACCCTGATCGATCGAGCCGGTTGGGGCTGGATGAACAGGACCCCATGGAGGGTTGGATGAACAGGACGACCCCGTGGAGGGCTGGATGAACAGTAGATTGTGGAGGGGTGCCCGTGGAGGGGTGGTTGAATAGTAGCCGATGGAGTAGCGCGCGGTGGAGGCTGGATGAACAGGAGCCCATGGAGGCTGGAGGAGGTCGACGGTAGCCCGTGGAGGCTGGAGGAGGTCGACGGTGGAGATGAACAGTATCCTGTGGAGTCCCGTTTTGCGGTACACCACACCCCTCCTGATGAACAGGACCCCCGTTTCGATCGTAGCGCTCCAACACAAGTTTGTTTCGTCCGTTTTGCGGTACGCCACACCCCTCCCGATCAACAAGACCCACGTTTCGACTATAGGAGGTCCGTTTCCTCCGTTTAGCGGTACACCAGACCCCTCCCGATGAACAAGATCCCATTTCGAATGTGGCCGGTCGAACACATGGTTGTTTCCTCCGTTCTACGGTACGCCAGGCCTCGTTTCCATCGCCTGTTCCGTCCAAGCCGGTTGGCTCCCACACGTTCCGTTGCCTCCCGATGAACACGACGCATTCCATTGCCTCCCCATGAACACGGCGCATTTTGTTGCCTCCCCATGAGCACGACGATGACGCAGTTTCTCTGTTCCGACCCAGCCATGTAACGAGCCCTGGCTGTACTTATGCGCGAGTAGGCGTTCGAGACACCGCCCGTATGTACACATGCGTGGCCGTATTTTCTTTCTTGCACACTGGCCGCTGTACGTACGTGTACATGCTACGTGCGCGCCTCTACTACGACACGTGCGCGCCTCTACATCGACTAGTATATATGTACGTACACGTTCACGACCAGAATGACAATGCTACGTACGCTTCGACCAGGTGGGTCCCGACTGTCAGGCACTTCCTTGCGTGCGAAGATGTAGCTGGTGGGTCCCAGCAGTCAGGGGGGCGAATCATTTTTTTGCCCGGACGTACTTCCTTGCGTGCTAAGGTGTAGCTGGTGGGTCCCAGCAGTCAGGGGGAAAAATATTTTTTCGCGAAATAAGGTGGCTCGTCTGGTGGGTCCCTGCTGTCAGGTGGAGGTATCATTATTTTCTGCGTAATAAGGAGGCACTTCCTTGCTGCAGCCGTGGACCCAGCTGTCAGCCTCTCCACGTACAGTCTACGTCCGATGGAAGTCGTTCCTTGACCATGTTGACCACGCCACGCCGGGAGCACCAGGGCGGTGGACGACGGCGAGGCCTAGGAAGGGGACGACGCGGAGCCGGGGAAGATGCGGCAGTGGAAGCCCGCGTGGAGAGGAGTATGAGGGTTCACTGGTTCGGCTGCAGTGTGAGGCTGCCATCGCCGCAGGGCCTGTCCAGTGGTGAGAATAGTAGGGGTGGTGAGGCCTCCGCGGCAGCACAGCCGGCCACGGGAGGCAGGAGCATGCGGCACGACCGACGCTACTTTGGGCGGCTGCAGCAAGAAGACTAGAGGTTGAAGCAGCACTACGGCCGTTGGATGGACATCGTACGGTCACTAAAACTAGAATCATTTATATTGACTAAGTTGACAAAGCCCTTGATACACGCCAACTTAGTAGGCCCACAGGTCAGCCTCCGAAACGGTGCGCCCAGATGTCAGGGGGAGGAATCATTTTTTGGGCGGCCAAAGCTAAGAAGAAGCACGACATCCGTTGGATAGACATCCAACGGCCACTGCTGCTAGAACCGTGTGTTGATTATAATAAGTTGACAAAGCCTTGCATACGCGTCAACTTATTTTTTTAGGGGACGCGTCAACTTAGTAGGCCCACAAGTGTGTGGCAGAGAAGTTATAGCCCATTTGCGATTTGCAAGAATGTACAGCCCATTTTTGAATTCTAATGGAATTTACTATAGCCCATTTACAGTTTGTTAAAAGTACAGCCCATTTTCTAGCTAGGACAATGATTAATAATTTCAACCAACCGATGAAGACAGAATTCAATAAAATTTCCCACATTTTGATGGGATCCGAAATATTTTTATCCTGAAATTTTTAGTCAGATTAAATATAAATTTGTATTACGTAAAAATCCAACGAAACATTGCGCGCGCAATAATGAAAATTTAAGATTTTCAAAATCCATAAATATTATTTTATAAACTAATTTCATGTTTGGTGCATTTTTTTGTAGTTACTGCCCAGTTTTTATAATTACATCCCATTTATTATTTTTTAAAGCTCATTTTCCTGTTAAGCCTAATGCATCCCTCCTAGGAAAGATTTGCAGCCCAGCGGGGCGGAGAATAACAAGTTGGCCTTGCCTGGGTATTCCTCAAAAAAAGTATAGCTGGGCTAGCCATTTTCATCTTGAAAAAATTAATATCTGGGTTGGATATCTGGCCTGGGCTAGACGGGCCACAGCCCGCCCAGTTAATACCCTGCTCTCCTCTGAACAACAATGAAATCATCGCCAAGAAAAACTCTGCATTGCTCACGCCTCAAAAACACAAATACTGCTCGAGCTGCTTGGTCCCAGCTGTCGGCCGCACCTTGTGCAATTCTCTCGTTTATATTGACTACATAGGTTGACAATGGTGTGGGACCGTGATGTCAGGAAACCAGGAGGAAGCAAAAAAAATATAGTTGTACATAATAAGGAGGCACTTGCATACGTACGGCTATGGCCCTAGCGGGTCCCTAGTGTCATCCAGTAAAAATAAAGTCATCTTCTGAATCCTCATGTTCGTTGACGATGTTAACAATGCTCGGCGCCACGGCGAGCGCAACAACTCGAAGGACGACGGAGAGGGCCTCGCGGGCCCTACGAATGGTCTGATACAGCGCCCGCCGCTCATTCAGGAAGCCAGAATCATTGGACACCTATGAGCACCTTCGAGAAACTGAGACGACATGAAACGGTAAGGCCGCGCTTGGGAGCTCTGGTTTATTTCAAACCTGTATTAACATACAAGTGTAATTTACTCATCATCGAAAACAACGCGTAAAATACAGGCGTAATGAAACCGAGGGCCCGAGGTCTGTAAGTAAAACCGGCGGGTTACGCGTGTAATTTGAGAGACCAATGTATATTTTACGAGCATTGCTATATGGACGACTTTACCAGACGATACATGCACGACGTGCGTATCATGCTATCCATGGGCAAGGCTGAAACAACAGCTAACGGCTGGATTAGCAATCGTCCGATTGTTGTTCAGTGTTTTTATCATGTGTGAAGTACTTCCGATATTTCACTAGTCGAAATCGACCAACCAAGCGCTTCGCCCGAGACCATCTGCTTTTATTTACAAGCGTTAGTTTTACAAGCGGTTTTGGTTGGAAAACGACAATCCAATCACAGCCTAATATCATGAGTTGGTCGGAAGATCATATGGTTTCACGTCTAACCTACCCGACTTGTCGTATAGGCTATGAATGAAACATAAGATGATGAACTTCTTAAGCACAGAAACAACAGACGAGGATGATCTTCTTAACAAGCAAATCACTGGCATTAGATCGACATGCAAAACAATACGAAGCATTATTCTCAGGAGGCACGATGAACAGCTCGTGATGCCACATGCCACAACATTCCAAGCTCAACTTTGCAATCAAACACAAGGCCTGGCATTACATAGACAATATTCAGAACAAACTCTTAACACAGGAATATCTCAGCAGAGTAACTATTTAATTCTAAACCGACCAAAGGAATAGGAAAAAACAATCGATGCTGCTCACAGCAAGGGCGTACCACTCAAAAATATCAAATGCATGTCTTCTGGCTAACATCAATGAGCAAATTTTGACAAGGTTTTCCAATTCCAATATATTAAACTAACGTCTTCTTGCTAACATCAATGATTAATTTTTGACAAGCTTTTCCCATTCAAAATATGTAATGCCTATGATCGTGGAGTCCTGTCGTAGCTTCTTGTACTTGTTTGGGCACTTTTTGCCCAGTGCACTCCACGTGTTGTAGAATTGCCAATGCTCTCTCCAGACTAGTCATGTCACCAGCGTCTCATAATACTCTGTAAAGCTTCTCGGTCATTCCTTCTGTAATGTAGCGCAAACAGTGACTGCTTCTTTCTGCAAAGTGGAACGACCAACTGGACCCAGTAATGCAGCTGTTTGCCTTGGACACATTGGCTCCTTTTGTGCAGTTCAACTAAAATCGAAGTCGGAATAAAACCGAGCTTTAATTTTGATATCCCTGTAAGCAACAATAGGTATAAGGGAAACAATTTGCTGAGAAATAACGGTTGATGACTTGTACTCCCAGAAGAAAAGCATCTATTGATCTACCTTATCTTAATGGGAAACAAAGCAGGAGAGTAGCAATTCTCCATTAGTGTGATTCAATCATATTGACTGAGGCATTATCTTAAGAATGCCTTGTTTCAACATGTATAAACAACGACAAAGCAGAAAAGTACCATTCCCAAAACAATGCAACTGATTCATTTTAACAGAGACATTATCTTAACAATACCTTGGTTAAACATGTAGAAAGAACTACAAAGCAGGATAGTACCATTCCTAACAAGTGTTGCAGTTTTGAACTAAGATTCAGTAGTTAATTAATTCTGAGAGTGGCATTGCTTAATTTTACTAGTGGCATTAGATTAATGAAAAGCATAAACAGTTCCAGGGGAGAGTGGGCGCAACAACAATATGTGCTTCCATCTACTTATAAAGGGGGTGATACAGAGTTTGTTTTAACAAAGCAACAAGCATCATGTCTGGGTTGGTCCCATTTTTGTTCACTACTTAATGCGAAAAGACAGCAATACAATAGCTTCAATTCAACATTTATTTAAAACAGTACCAATACAAGTAGCACAACATCTCAAAGCACACTGCACAATCATGTGGATGAAGGCCTATACTGACCTTTCATGAGAAGACTAGGATAAAATATGAATCTACCAACACGAATAGGAAATCCAGTCTCGTTTTGTGCAGTTGCACTGAAATCAAGCAAAGTGTTTCGCGTAGCGAAGCAAAATGTCGCAATAGCAACAAGTTGAATAGATATTCCTGTTTAAACAGAGGCAAAAAAGGAATCAATTACTGGATAATAAAGGAGGATGAAACATGCGGCCACAAAAATGGTAATCCCGCCAATCCCTAACAAGTGTTGCAATTTTGAAATAAGATTCAGTAGTTAATTCTTAGAGTGGCATTGCTTAGTTTTACCAGCGGCATTATATTAACAAAAAGCATAAATAGTTCCAGGGGAGAGTGGGCGCAACAACACCATGTGCTTCCATCTACTTATAAACGGGGTGATGCAGAGTTTGTTGTAACAAAGCAACAAGCATCATGTCTGGGTTGGTACCATTTTTGTTCACTACTTAATGAGAAAAGAGAGCAATACAATAGCTTCAATTCAACATTTATTTAAAACAGTACCAATACAAGTGGCACAGCATCTCAGAACACACTGCACGATCATGTGGATGAAGGCAAGTACCAACCTGTCATGACGCTCACAAGATCACGTATGAATCTGCCAACACGAATAGGAAATCCAATCTCGTTTTGTGCAGTTGCACTGAAATCAAGCAAAGTGTTTCGAGTAGCGAAGAAAAATGTCGCAATAGCAACAAGTTGAATAGATACCCCTGTTTTAACAGAGGCAAAAAAAGAAACAATTACTTGCCGATAAAGGAGGATGAAACAAACAGTGACAGAAAGAAGCATCTAACTTATCTTGGATGGAAACAAAGTAGGATAGTAGCATTTCTAAAATGGTTGCGTTGATTCATATTAACAGAGACATTCTCTTAAAACAACATTCGTTAAAAATGTAATTTACTTTTAACAGTGGCATTGCTTCAATTTTCCGGCGGCATTCTTAGATTAACAACAGCAAAATAGCTATATGGGACATGCCAGCACCATGTGCGTCCACACATATAAATGGGTGATGCAGAGTATGTAGCCAAGCAGCATATATGTGTTGGTCCCATATTTGTTCTCTTTTAACCTTTTTCCTATGTGAGGGCAGCAAATCTAGTCCTACACAAACTACCCGACCCCCAGTTTCTTTCCCTTTTCAACAAAGAGATCGGTTCCTTACAGATGTGTGTACTGGGTTACCCCCCTTTTCCCTTTTCGACCAACAAAGCGGTTGGATAGCTAGTCTATACTACTTTTCGTCCATCCTTTCCTCATTGAACCACGTCCTAGATTCTTGCTCCAGCCCACCGCACCCTTCTTTCCTCTTTGAACCAAGACCTAGATTCGACTACAGATCGAAAAAGATCCACATGTAGCTAGAGCAACGACGGTTTCAAAGAAACTTATACCTTAGGGTTGTCGGGATGTGGCAAGGCGTGCGGCGGGAGGCCGGATCTGCCCACACTACGTATGGCAGCGAGGAAGAAGGGGTCGATGGCCCTCCCGCATAGGAGCTTGGTGAAAGAGGACAGCGCAGCCGGCGGTGGATTGCCTCCCTCACCGAAGGCGATAGAGTGAACGCTGCACCTCCTCCCCTTCCCAGTGCGACGGGATACAGACGCCTCCTTCACCAGCTGTGAGGGGGGAGAGAGATAAAAGAGGCCAACGTAGTCTTTTTTAGATTTGGTAAAGAGAGGGTGAGAGACTGCGAATATAGCAAACCCTAGCAAATGAACGCTGAGCCTCCGGCGTGTATACATATATGTAGTGCGGTGAGAATGTGGAGAGTGCAAACCCTAGCGAACAAGCGATGAGGCTCCAGCTTATATATATACTACTGTAGTATGGACTGAGCTCCGGTGCCTTCACTGCACCTGCTTTTGGCTGTATGACAGGTGAGCCAGCCACATTTTGGGCCCACCTGTCATAAACCCAAAGTCAGGTGCACTAAGTCAATGAAGCTGCGTCCATATAGTACTCTCGTGTATACGACTAATATATATTGGAGTCATTTTCTTATTCTCTCTGTAACAATCGTTTTAAATTGTGTAAGTATGAAATGAAACTCTTTATTTAACATACAGTGAAGAAAACTACTACTACTTCCGATGAACTAACGATCCACGCCCACGCGTCCTGGTCGCACTTCCTGTCCTTCACGTGCGGTTCGTCCGAGCATGAAATACCGGATTAGATGAAAGGTATGTGGCACCTATGTTATCACACCATAGGACTGGAGACTGAACCGTAGAGACTCTCAACTCTCGTAATAAGGACTGTACCCAGATGAGCTCAGCTATGGCATTGGCAACTACCCTGTACTCGGCTTCAGTACTACTGTGAGACACTGTAGCTTGCTTGCGAGCATTCCAGACGATCAAGTTAGGTCCAAAGAATACCGCATAGCCCCCCGTGGATCGCCTGTCATCAGGACTGCCAGCCCAATCCGCATTTGAGAAGGCCGAAAGCTCACAAGATGATGCAGGTTGGAGTAGAAATCCATACGAGACAGTGAGACAGACGTAGCAAAGAATACGCTTCACCGATGACCAATGGGACGTCCGGGGTACATGAAGATACTGGCACACATGATTAACTGCATAGGAGACATCTGGCCAGGTGATAGTGAGGTATTGCAGACCTCCAACGAGACTGCGGTACTCACTAGCATCAGTAGGTGAGAGAGGGTCTCCATCAAGGGCAGCAACCGATCAGTCATAGACATCGGAGTGGCAGCATGTTTACACTTCAACATACCCGCGCGGCGCAGCAAGTCCAAAGAATACTTATTCTGAGTAAGAGTCAACCCATCAGATGACCGCGAGACCTCCAGACCAATAAAGTAGTGCAGAGCACCTAAGTCCTTGACGGCAAAATCATCACTGAGTGCAGTCACAAGACGATCAGCAGCAACATCGGAGGAACTGATCAATATGATATCAACATAAACCAGGAGATACATCGTAACCTCAGGACGCTGAAAGAGAAACAAAGAGGTGTTAGCTGTGGAGGGAACAAACCCAAGAGCTCGAAGAACTGAGCCAAGACGCACATGCCACGCACAAGGAGCCTGTTTGAATCCGCACAATGCCTTAACAAGGTGACAGAGATGCTAAGGACGTGCAGGATCAACAAAACCTGGGGGCTGGCGCGTATTGACCTCCTCCTCAAGGACACCATGGAGGAAAGCATTTTGCACATCAAGCTGACGAAGAAACCATCCTCGAGTAACAGACAGAGAGAGCAGCAAACGAATAGTAGTAGGTTTGATAACTGGACTGAACGTGTCTTCATAATCAAGACCATACCTCTGTTACCGAAAAAGGGTTGCCCCCGCTTTATATTATAAAGCAAACATCACCACATACATCCGAGCGAACCGATACAAACACACCCACCACGACACACAGCACACACCCAAGGCAAGATTCAAAGGTGCCGGGCACCGACACACCACTCGGACGACAACCAAGCAAACTAGAGATGAACCAAGAAGAACTACTTGGAGCCACCGAGGAGGGGTGAGACGGACAATGACGGAGCAAGGACTCCAGGATGGTGCCTCCCAGAAGGGTACGACCACGGGTAGCCGCCACCGTCTGATCCGAAGATCAAGTTTTCACCCGGAGCCACACGGAGGAGTGGAAGCACCACGACGGAGCCTTCAAGAAGGATACGACATCCATGGACGCCGCCGCCGACCAGTTAGAGGACCGGGCAAGTGATGGACCCCGGCGATCACACCCCTCCGACACCCCGCTCCGCCCACCACCCATAGCCAAGCCCCCCACAAAGCCATGGCTACCCGCCCGCACCTGAGACGCAGGTTCCGCCCTTGAACTCCATGCCTCGCTCCACTAGGGCTGCCGCCCAACATCCAGGCACCCCCAAGACCATCCAAAGAAGCCAGATTTGTACCAAAGGGACACCCCCGACCGATGTCCCGCGACAGACGACCCGCCTTGAGCATTGCCGGAGTTGCGACAACCTGCACGTGGCTCGGGAAAGGTGGAGGTGAGGGAGCGAACGCATCCGGACCAGCACACCCCTATGCCAGTGACGGGTGACCCGAGCACGTCGGCGCCGCCCATCCCTCCAGCCAACCTTCCCACCGGACACACCCCTGTGCCGCCCCATCTCAGCAGCCGTCACAGAACAACGCAAAGCCACCGTCGCAGACCCGGCCACCGGCGAGGAGGACCCCCCAGGACCGCCACTGACCACCAAGAAAACTCACCGGGGAGCCCATCTGCGCTGCCGCCATCGTCCAGCCGGTGGGACGCCTGGATCTCGACCAGCATGCCCACCAGCTACCGCTGCTGCGCCTCCACCACCACCACCAGCCGTGGCCACGGAGGCAGCGGACGCCCGCAGCCCACGCCGCCCATGGCCCGCGCCGCCTGGGCCCAAGTCTGGCCGTCCGTCGCCGCCGGAGCCCACCGTGCACCACCATTGCTGCAGCCCCTTCACGCTGCCGCCCACAGCCCGCGTCTCCGCCGCTGTCTGCTACCACCACGCTGCCATGCCCCGAGCCAACATCGCATCGTCGCCTGACCTTGAGGCATGTGCTCGCCGGGCCGAGCAGGGGAAGGAAAGTGCCCCGCCGCCGCCACCACTAGCCGGGCTTTGCCAGCCAGTATGTCGAGGCGACGGCGAGGGGAGGAAGGTAGGAGGAGGGAGCTGGAGGCGGCGCTAGGGTTTCCCCCCGGCGCTAGCGGGAGCGTCGCGAGAGGGAGGGGATGGGTATCTCCTGCTACTTCCTTCTTTTCGTTCACCTGTTTGAGTGTTTGTCGTCTTCGACACCATACCTTTGTTTGAAACCTTTTGCTACTAACCGCACCTTGTAGCGTTCAATGGAACCGTCAGCATGTCTCTTAACCTTGAAGTCCCACTTGGAGTCAATGATATTAACACCAGAAACAGGGGGAACAAGTCGCCAAGTATCATTTTTTCAATAAAGCCTGAAACTCCTGTTCCATCACAGCTCGCCAGTGAGGGATCCCGAGAGCAGCCTAAAAATGGCGTGGCTCAGCTGTAGGATCAGCAGCAACATGAGCAACACAAGCGGCAAGCCATGCAACAGTTCCATCTGTGCGCTCCTTTGGGCAAAAAAACCCATTCTGACTGCGTGTGCGGGGGCGGAGCTAGCGCAACAACTGCAGGCAGTGCTGGCGATACCTGGCTCGACTCAGGCGGCAGAGACGATGTCGAGCCTGCAGAAGCCGGTGATGCTGAGCCAGACGCAGAGGCCGCTGGCGATGGGGAGCCAAGCGGTGTCGGGCCAGGCGAAACCGGCCCACTGGGAGCCAGCCCACCGGGAGCCGGTACGGCCACTGGGCCAATGTCCAGACCAGGCGTGGCCATTAGGCAGAGCGAAGCGGTCGCCCGCGTGGAGGCCACCGAGCTAGGTGGATTGGCCACCCGTGGCGCTGCCGCGGGCGCAGCATGCGCGGCTGCACCAAGCGGGGCAGAGTCGGGTTGACAGTGATACGTCTCCAACGTATCTATAATTTTTGATTGCTCCATGCTACTTTATCTACTGTTTTAGGCAATATTGGGCTTTATTATCCACTTTTATATTATTTTTGGGACTAACCTATTAACCGGAGGCCCAGCCCAGATTTGCTGTTTTATGCCTATTTCAGTGTTCCGAGGAAAAGGAATATCAGACGGAGTCAAAACGGAACGAAATCAACTGGAGAAGTTAACTTTGGAAGGAAACCAACCTGATGGGCTTGGTGTGCATGCCAGGGGAGTCCCGGGCTGCCCACGAGGGTGGAGGGCGCCCTCTCCCCCCTGGGCGCGCCCCCGACCTCGTGAGCCCCCTGGAGGTCCACTGACGTACCCCTTTCACCCATATATACCTACGTACCCTAAAACTTCCAGAACAGAAGAAGATCGGGAGTTCCGCCGCCGCAAGCCTCTGTAGCCACCAAAAACCAATCGGGACCCTGTTCCGGCACCCTGCCGGAGGGGGATCCCATCACCGGAGGCCATCTTCATCATCCCGACGCTATCCATGACGAGGAGGGAGTAGTTCACCCTCGGGGCTGAGGGTATGTACTAGTAGCTATGTGTTTGATCTCTCTCTCTCGTGTTCTCTCTCGTGATCCATCTATGGCACGATCTTGATGTATCCCGAGCTTTGCTATTGTAGTTGGATCTTATGATGTTTCTCCCCCTCTACTCTCTTGTGATGAATTGAGTTTCCCCTTTGAAGTTTTCTTATCGGATTGAGTCTTTATGAGAACACTTGATGTATGTCTTGCCGTGATTATCTATGGTGACAATGGGATATCATGTGCCACTTGATGTATGTTTTGGTGATCAACTTGCGGGTTTCGTGACACTTGGGAACCTATGCATAGGGGTTGGCACACGTTCTTGACTCTCCGGTAGAAACTTTGGGGCACTCTTTGAAGTACTTTTATGTTGGTTGGATGAATCTGAGATTGTGTGATGCATATCGTATAATCATGCCCACGGATACTTGAGGTGACAATGGAGTATCTAGGTGACATTAGGGTTTTGGTTGATTTGTATCTTAAGGTGTTATTCTAGTACGAACTCTTTTATAGATCGATCCGAAAGAATAGCTTTGTGGTGGTTTTGTACACGACCATAATCTCTACGTTTGTTCTCCGCTATTAGTGGCTTTGGAGTGACTCTTTGTTGCATGTTGAGGGCTTGTCATATGTTCTATCTATGTTATTATTGTTGAGAGAACTTACACTAGTGAAAGTATGAACCCTAGGCCTTGTTTCCTATCATTGCAATACTGTTTACGCTCACTTTTACCACTTGTTACCTTGCTGTTTTTATTATTTCAGATTACAAAAACCCATATCTACTATCTATTTTGCACTTGTATCACCATCTCTTCGCCGAACTAGTGCACCTATACAATTTACCATTGTATTGGGTGTGTTGGGGACACAAGAGACTTTTCGTTATTTGGTTGCTGGGTTGTTTGAGAGAGACCATCTTCCTCCTACGCCTCCTACGGATTGATAAACCTTGGGTCATCCACTTGAGGGAAATTTGCTACTGTCCTACAAACCTGTGCACTTGCAGGCCCAACAACGTCTACAAGAAGAAGGTTGTGTAGTAGACATCAGACGGGTTTGAGCCGCTATGCATGGCCCATGCACACGATCAACACCTCCGCCATGATCGTCATTCGACCCCTGATTAGTAAGGAGCTCAAGCCGGGCGCCACGTCCAATACCTGCAGCATGATTAGGAAGCAACATAGGAGCATGTGCAACATCTACAAATTGATCAGGCGAAGGTATGGTGGAGTGCATAGGTGGTGTCGGAGTAGTAGAGTTGTTCGAAAGTGCACGGAAAGGAAACACACTCTCATCAACCACGACATCACGAGATATGTAAACGCGATTGGTGGGAACATGGAGGCACTTGTACCCTTTGTGGAGGGAACTATACCCGAGAAAAACACACTTTTTAGACCGGAACTCTAGCTTGCGCTTGTTATATGTACGAAGGTGATGCCAGCATGTTCATCCAAAGACTTTGAGAAAAGTGTAATCTGGGAGTTCATTGAGCAGCAGTTCAAGAGGAGTTTTCATTTTCAGAAGTCGTGTGGGAAGCCTATTTATCAAGAAACAAGTTGTTGAAAAAGCATCACTCCAAAACCGAGACGGAACGGAGGCATGAGCCAGTAGGGTAAGGCCAGTCTATATGAGATGACAATGCTTACGTTCAGCGGTGCCATTCTGCTGATGTGTATGGGGACAAGACACACGGTGCAAGATCCCAAACTTATTAAAAAACGAATTGAGGTTGTGATATTCACACCCCCGCCCCCCCCCCCCCCCCAGTTAGACTGAACATGAAGAATTTTATGCTTAAGGAGACGCTCAACATGCGCTTGAAACTGGATAAAAACATCAAACAGATCCGACTTGCGCTTAATAAGATAAAGCCAGGTAAACCGATTATAAGCATCAATAAAGCTGACATAGTAATTGTGGCCACTAATGGACGTTTGGGCATGACCCCACACATCAGAAAATACAAGCTCAAGAGGGTGTTTAACAACACGACTCGACTCTGAAAACGGAAGTTGAGGACTCTTGCCTTGCTGACAGGCATCACAAATAGTTTTAGCAATTTTATTGGACACAACTGGAAGCTCATGACGATGTAGAACATGACGAACTATTGGAGCAGCAGGATGACCAAGGCGCGCATGCTAGTGCGTAGGCGACACACGAACACCACTGAAAGCCTGGGGAGGACTCTGCGTAGGAAGTGGGCGCGTCGCATTAAGCACGTACAGACCATGGCGCAGACGACCGCTAAGTAGAATGTCCCTCGTGTCCCGATCCTTGATAAAGAAATGAAAAGGATGAAATTCAGAAAGGACATTATTATCACGTGTAAGTTGAGGAACAGACAACAAACTATGTGTAGCAGAAGGAACTCTAAGAACATTGGAAAGATGCAGTTTCCTAGAGTTGTGTGTAAGAAGTGAGGCCTGACCAACATGTGAGATGCGCATACCTGCTCCACTGGTGGTGCGGGCCTGGTCATGACCGCAATATGGCTCCTGAGTGGAGAATTTCCCCATCTCGCCCATCAGGTGGTTGGTAGCCCCCGTGTCCATGTACCATGTTGGATCAATGGAGTAGGATAGGGTGTGCCCATGCTCATGACTTGCTTGCCGTTGTTGCTAAGGCCAAGGAAGTCCTTCTTGTAGCGGCGATGACATCAAGAGGCGATGTGACGCTCGAGGCCACAAAGTTGGCAGGCCTGC
Source organism: Triticum timopheevii (assembly GCA_963921465.1). Classification (NCBI taxonomy): domain Eukaryota; kingdom Viridiplantae; phylum Streptophyta; class Magnoliopsida; order Poales; family Poaceae; genus Triticum; species Triticum timopheevii. Next base: position 472,587,416 of record OY997266.1, on the reverse strand, counting down.
GGAGCATCACAGCATGGGCAACAGGCGTGTAGGCGGCCACCGCCAGTGATGGACGGCGACGGAGCAGATCACGGAGCCTACTGAGGCGAGGATGCCTGCTTGCCGCCAGGCGGGAACAACTTCTGCGGTTTACCGCGGGTCACGACGTTGGCAAAGGCGAAGCTCGGGGAGGCACGACACGCCTTGATGCGATGTTCGTGACCGAGAAGGCGCGCATAGAGCTCACGAGGCTGAAGTGGAGCGTCGCGACCATGAACATTCTCAACAAGATTATCATAGTCGTCATCAAGTCCGTTAAGGACATGGGTGGTGAAGTCCTCGGGAAGAAGCGGCTGACCGATCGAGGCCAGTGTATCAGCGAAGCCGGTCATCTTGTTGAAGTAGTCCGTGAGGGCTGAGGTCGCGGAGCTTAGTCTCTCCCAACTCAGTGCGTATAGCATGAGCACGCGCCTGAGACTGAGAGGCGAAGCTGGTGTGTAGCGCCGCCCATGCATCGCGAGATGTGGCAGCGAAGATAACTAGCAACGAGATGCCCGAGTGAGTGAAGACTGGATGGCGGAGAGGATGGCCTGATACTGAGCCACCCATGTGTGATACGCCGTATGATACGGCGGCGAGCATGGGAGGGATCCATCCACGTATCCCTCCAAGTAGCGGCTTCAAAGGAGAGGCAGCACCTGAGCATGCCATGACAAATAATTGTTCGGTGAGAGCTTCACCAGGAGTAGATGCGAGAAGTAGAAGGGCGACAACGCCACGGCATGATCCGCGTGAACGGGAGGATGCGACGCGGGCACGACACCATCATACATCAGCGACGGGTAGGCGCCAGGCACAGCAGTAGTATGCGCACCGTAGGAAGGTGCGGCAGGCCCCCCATAGGGCGCGGTAGACACAGCTCCATAGGACAGCGGCTGCGCGGGTGCCATATAGGGTTGCGGGGGAAGCACCGTAGGCAGGTGCATGCCACGCGGATGGCGGCGGCGGCACTACACCATAGATCGCCGCGAGAGCCGGTTAGGGCGGTACGCCCTGGATCGGCGCAGCACCATGGATCGCCGCAGGAGCACCCGGTTGGGGCGGTATGCCCTGGATCGGCACAGCCGAGGCCCCGTACATGGGCGGGGCACCATACGCAGGCGCTGACGGCGCTGTAGGGCGGGGCAGCGTACGCAGCCGGGCAGCGGTTGTAGGGCCACCATAGGACGACGGTACGTTGGGGTTGGTCGAGCCACCGAAGGAAGTTCATGGAGGCAGATCGCCCATCACCTCAGATCCAATGGAGGAGCCAGGAAGGACGGCTCCGGGTGACTGGGCCTGCCACACCGTCGCAAGCGGGCGAGAGGCGAGAAAGGGCGAGACAGGGGCTGACTCCGCGGCGGCAGAGTATGCAGCGGAAGACATTGTAACCTAAACCGATACCATGCTAAACGATATGTTTGGGAAACTGGTCGACACCCTAAACGGGTGTGGCTATCTCATATATATAGAGAGAGGTACCAAGAGGTACAATACAGGATGTATACAGAGAGCTACGTATATACAGTCTAACAAGGTCGACGCTAAGGAACATGTATTCGGCTTTCCCGACCCTAGGCGTTGGCGGCGGCGATGTTGTTTACCTGATGTGTAAGGTGGGATATCATGACAAGAGCGCTTGGATGATCGGTGTCGACCTTGGAAAAAATACGGTGGATGTGGTTGTACCAGTTTCTTCTGAGAGAGTCCGTTATTTCAAGCCCGAGTTTCTCGTCTCTGAATATCTGAAAGACTCCAAGGTAAATACATTTCTTTGATCATGTTTGGACAAGTCAGTTCGGTCCGTCAGCCTCCCAACAGAATGACAACATTATGTTAAAACAATTATGTAATTAATTGATTCTCCTAATTCTTGTTATTTGCTTCAGCACATGTGTCGAGGAAGTTACCCGCTCACCAAATGGGGCTCAGGTCTTGGCGGTAGCCTGCATGAACCTACCGTCGTAGGTCTTGGCGGTAGGGTCCTATGGGTTTAGGTTTTTACAAGTTTTATTGATTGTTTGTTTTGTCACAAGTTTCACATAGTTTCACAAATAGCAAAATCTCACATATTAATAAAGGTTCCACATAGCAAATATCAAACAGTTTACACAAAGATTCATAAGTACGAAATAGCAAATAGCAAACTTGTCCACATAGTTTGACAACCCCTACTAAACCATATATACGTATGCAATAGACATGTTTACAGTGCGGGTAAACCTCCTCCCCCCCTCGTATGTTAGGCCTCACCGTGGAGACAGATACGGCAGCGGATCCACCGGTCCAGGCGGAGGCAGAATGCTGGTCGGCATACGACCGTTCAAGCACTCCCACCTTGCCTTGCCAGCTGGAGTTTTCGCCTCCGCCCTTCCCCGGTTGATGATATCAAACGCCGATGCACTTGGGGGCGCATCCTATCTCTCTCCTCCGCATTGCTCTCGAAGTAGATCCTCCGGCCCAAATTGCACAGCTCCCAGTTGGAGTGTTGCTTGGCAGCTTCAATGGTCCCTTCCCGGCGTTCACGGGAGATAGTTGAATCTCCCTCCATCTCTGCAGTCACTCTCTTCCACTCATTCACACTCCGCGACCAACACTTCACATCGTCGGTGATCCGTTCTGCCCTCTCGTGCCACCGCACTGCCCTCGTCGCCTATAGGATCTCGTCTGAAAAAGCGGTCACCGGCTGCAGAAGCTCGGGGAAGGACTCGTACATGTACGGAAGTGGCAAGCCGGACGGGTTGTGTTGGAGATGAATGGGCGATGGTTGCGCCACTATTGCAGACCTAAACATATGGATGAATAACAAAAGTTCATCATTAACTAAATAAAATACATATATCAAGATGGGTCAAATGCAATATCATATCATATCATATTTACTCCACTACTTGCTTCATATAAATTTTGCTTACTCCAATATTCATCATATCATAAATTTTGTTAACAAAAAAATTGAGAAGTTGATGGTTCAACATTTGTTAAAAAAATCTAAGCCTAAACCTAGGGTTCATAAACTAGGGAGGGTTCCTCATATGGTCAAAAAAGACTAAACCTAGGGTTCATCAACTAGGTTCATCACATCGCAATCATCTAGGTTCTATGGTTCATCATATCAACTAGAGAGGGTTCCTCATATGATCAAACAAAAACTAAACCTAGGGTTCATCAACTAGGTTCATCACATTGCAATCATCTAGGTTTATTATACTAACTAGGGTTCATCATATCAACTAGGGATCCTCATGATTTTGAACATGAACAAGAACCTTTTTAGGCTATAAGAAAGCAGATTGATTTGACTCAAACTAATTGGGGGACGGGAGGAGCTTACCTTCCTCTTTCCGAAGCCATCCTGATCCGCAAAATCCGTGAATCAACAAATAAGATCGGAGGGGGGAAGCGGAGGAGATGAGAAAATGTGCGAGAGGAAGAAGAAGGCGGCTGGGTGGGTGGGGATAAGGGGTTGGGGTGGGGTGGGCGGGGTGGTTCGGTTTATATATGCCCAAACCTTACCGCCATAGGGCGTGGCAGTAGGAGACCACAACCTACCGCCATAGGGCGCGGCGGTAGGGCGGGAGCATGTGTTAAGTTTATGTGACCAAAAAATTGAACAGCTTAGCGGTAGGGTTGCACACCCTACTGCCAAGGCGCTCGACGGTAGCAGGCTACCGCCAAGGGCCCTGGCGGTAGGGTGTGCAACCCTACCACTAAGTTGTTCGATTTTTTGCTCATAGGAGGGGGCGTGGGGGGGGGAGGCACCCTACCGCCGGGTATCATGGCGGTAGGCTGTACAGCCCTACCGCCTTAGTGTCTGCCGGTAGGGTGACCCAGTGTGCATTTTTTGCACCTTCTAACTTCTTTTGTCTTCAATTTTTGGCAGACAGCATTTAAACAGCATATTTATGATATATGAAGCACACAATGTATGATATATGAAGCACACACCACAAATCTATAAATAAGGTAGGTTGGATACATAGAAAATAAAGGTTTTCACCAAGTTATACATAGCAAATTAATGAAACAGTTTCACGAGAAAATCCATATGGTTCACGAAGCAAATATGCAAGTTTTTAGTTCAACGACACGGCAACAACTTCAGTCTTTCCTTCCCCTCTTCGACGTTCGGTCCTCGTTATCCTTGGATCGCTTCTCGGCCGCCGTCTTCTTGCGGGCGGTAGGACGTGCTTTCTGAAACGGAGATGGACTCTCCCAATCCTTCTTCGGCACATTCCTCTTTTCACGCTGGGTTGGCTGAGTTGCTGGAGGTCCGTCATCATCACCGTACTCCTCCTCCTCATCGTCCTCTTCTCTTCCTCACCATGTTCTTCTTCTGCGCCCTCTTCTTCATCTTCCTCTTCATCATCATCATCCTCGCTCTCCTCCTCGTCATCTTGAACCGCCCTAGACGACGAGGCTGCATGGCTCGATGAAGCGAGGCTACGCATCGGTGCAGGAGGAAAAAAATCCTCAGTGTTTGTAGTGCACCCAAGCAGGCCCACAAGCCGGCGTGCTTTGTTGACGTATTTCTGCAATGATAACGAAACAATGTGAACTTCTGCAATGTCCAATATCTGTAAATGAACTTAAGAAAATGAACTCCATATTACCTTCACTGTTTCCCTCAACTTGTTCTCACTAGCTCGAGTCCCAGGGATAGCACTAAGCGTATCAGAGGCTTGAAAAATGCTTTTGTTCAGCTCCGAAGACTGCAAAGTAATAACATGAGTCAGTAGCACTAAAAGCTGATTTCATCCAACCGCCGGTTCAAAAGAGGTAAAAACAACTTACCACTCTGTTCATGAGGGGTCCATACTCCCTAAACCCGCCTTGAAGCTCTCTGATGCTTTTGCTGTAGGCTTCATTCTCGGAGCCGTCATCGAACAGGTCTTTGGCATCTGCTGTCGTCCACTGGGGCCTCAGACGCAGACGATGCTTGATGCCATCGTCGTACCACAGCATGTGATCCTCGTAGTCGTCCCAGTCAATCACTCTCCTCTCCGTGTCTTTGCGTCCTTTCCACTTGTTCCATTCCTGCACGTATTTCGCATGTTCGGCTTCCCAATCCATGATTGATTGGTTCTTCTGCCTGCTCATCCTGCAATCCATAAGAAAGAATGTAAAACATCCTTCTTGTATGAATGTAAAACATCAAAACAAGAACTTAGAATCGACGAGGACGGCTTGTGGTACTCACTGGTGTAGGTCGTAGCCACCGGTATCCTTACCGGCTGGTGGTGTGTGTTGCGCCTTACCAAATTGTGCGGCAAAGCGCTGTGGCAAGTGGTACTCCACGGCATAGACACAAATCATGGGCACGATGCACCGGAAGAGAAGCCAGTCCTGCTTGCACATGTTGTTCAGCTCGAACCCCCACTCTCGATCATCACTATACAGCCGCCAAGTAACCTATAACCAAACAATGGTAAGCTCAAGTGAAAGTGTTATCGAAACAATGGTAAGCTCAAGTGAAAATGTAGTTCTTATACCTGGAAAGGCGTGAGAGCATCAAGCTCGTTGCTGAAGACCTTGTACAAGGCCTTCGATTCGCCCGTGTAGACACGCACCATGTCCCAAGCATATGCGATGGTCAGGTTCCGATCATCTTCGTCATCTCCGCCATAGTCCGTCCATGCACGCGAGAGCAGCTTCTCCGGACGGCCCACCGGGATTCGCTCCCACATCCAAATGGAGAGGCCCCATACACATCCACACATACCGGACGTGACTTCCGCTCTCTGGGTCGCGTCGTCAAGCTACAAACCAAGTATAGATGATAAGATGTCAAAATCTAAAGCAGCACATGTCCATAATATTTGAAAGAAAGTGATATTCACTTACCGAACGATATAGGTAGGCGAGTCCGGCGGCCCCCCAGTTGTACCCCGCATCCCAGTCCTTTAGGAAGTCCAGATACATCCATAGGGCAGAGTTCCCGGAGCAGTCCGGAAACACTACCTCCGTGAGAATGTACCACAGGTACGCCCTGGCGTACTGCTCGACCACCCGGGGCTCAACATCTTCCGGGCACTTGCTCCGGTGCTCGAGGAGCCATGGCAGCGGTATGCCGGAAGTTCGGTTGCTCTTAACGCGCACGGGGGGGGGGGGGGGCAGTCGCCGATGAGGCTGACAACCCTATCGTGCCAGTTCGCCCTCTCCACTCTTCTTGTGAGAGCACGACCCTCGAGCGGTTGTGCCGTAATCATCGCCCAATCCTCGAGGGCCACGATCATCTCCCCACATGGAAGATGAAATTTGTGTGTCTCTGGCCGCCACCGGTCGATCAAAGCCGTGAGAGCTGAGTAGACGAGCGTCGACGACTTACGCCTAAACTGCAGGATGAAACCCAATAGTCGGGCTCTCCTGAAGAACGGTGCGTACCGCTCGTCGTACTCCATCTTAACCGCCGTCTTGTGAGCCCTCATCCGCAGTGGCGGCAGCATCTGTGAAAATCAATAACCAAAGCATAATTAGCATGGACATAATAGTTAGCAACTTGTTTTCATCAATTGGAAAGATTTGGTTTAAAATGGTAATTACCACTCCATTCTCAGTGAAACGGGCACGGTGACGCTTGTCGAACCTAGGGTCAAGCATTGTGTACTTCGTGCCGATGTTGTCCGCAAGAGGTGGCCTCCTAAAAGAACTGCATAAGCATATCAAAATATTTTTCAACATGAACTAAGGGTTCATATTTCTCCAACAACACCCAACATGCATCATATCATATTGTTTTTTCAAAAACAAAAACCATGAACTAGGGTTCATCTTGAGGATTTTTTTAACACAAAAATTTATGAACTAGGTTCATCTTGAGGGTTCAACATTTGTTCTCCAACCATATCCACTACTTGCATCATAGCATATCAACATGCATCATCATATCAGAATAAATTCCTCCAACATGCATCATATCAAAAAAAATCCTCCAAAAATAATATGAACTAGGGTTCATCTTCACATAACCATACCAACTAGTGACTAGAGCTCATATCTAACACAATATAACATCTATCATCTACCTAAATCAATCCTAGGGTTCAAAACATTTAAATCTACTTCAAGAAGGGGGGGTGATTTGAATCAAATAATGCGACGAATCGGAAGCTATTTGACTAAAACTAATTGGAGGGATCGAAGGAGCTTACTTTTCTTTCTTCAGGGCCATCTCGATCCGCAAAACCGGTGAAGAAACGACGAAGATCTGAGGGGGAGTGGAGGATAAGAGAGAGGGGCGAGAGGAAGAACTCCTCTGTTCTTGGGCGGGTGGTTGGGGGAGAAGGGGAGGGGTGGGGGCGCCCGGCGGCTTATAACTGCATGCACCCTACCGCCAGGTCCCTTGGCGGTAGGATCGGACAGGCTACCGCCAGGACAAGCGGCGGTAGGGTGGAACGGAGGGGGGACGGAGGCTGTTTACGTTGCTGACGTGGATAAGTTTCCTACCGCCGCAGTTTGTGGCGGTAGGCTGTGTCATCCTACCGCCGGGCCTCGTGGCGGTAGGAGAAAGGGTCAAATGTCAAAAAAAAAATAAACAAACTGGGGTTAAATCTCGATTTTGTTTGACAAAAGGGTCAAAACACAAAATTTTGCCGGGACGCGAGGCTATGGCGATGTTGCTCCCCGTGCGGCAATGAGTGGGATTCCTCCATTCCCAATGAGCGCCATCATGAGACTTCGGCAGCGCCACGACGAGGCGGCGTGCGTGGAGGCACGTTTGCCTGATGAGCTGATTGATCTTCAGATCGTTGTCGACAGGAAAGTGCTGGAATTGGGAACGTCAAAGGTCCCATAGTGTATACTCCCTCCTTTCCGGTTTATAGGGCTTATCTCAAAATTTTAGTTTTTCCATTTTATAAGTCTCAATTTGGTTGTTCCCCATTATATGTTCAGATTCCAAGGTGCATTAAATCATTGCATGCAAGTATTAAGAGGAAATTGACCAATGCATGTACTTTATGCATGCATGCATTGCAATTAATACATTGGTAAGCATAATTTTTTGAGGAAAACAAGAGCATTAATTAGGTGCTTTTGCAAACTACAAAAAGTATTACACCACTCACCATCTACCTTGGTTGGTGAGATTTTTGAATTGAGCCCTATAAACCAGAAGGAGAGAGTACATAATAGTGGGCTCAAATTTGAACTGGGCCCGGACTACCAATTTATGTGATGTAATTGTTGGCCCATGTCATTAAATGAAACGATATCTTCTCTCCCCTCGTCTTCTTGCTCGATCTCCACGGCGACGCAAACATATAGACCTTAAAACGGAGCTTGCCTCTCGCTCCCATGGTGGCTAAAGAAGTACTGGAGGTACCCTATGTTTCAAACTTTTACCCGGGGCGGCCGCCCCTACACGACCCCACGTTGGCGCCGCCCCTGACTACTACAATGGGAGTTTCTATGGATATTAGTACGTGGAGGCGCGATGCCACGCCATGCCACGCCGTGTCTGAGTGCGAGTACATATCAAAATTATGAGTCATCTCTTGCTTAACTTAGAAATGGGTAGGAGAACGAATCTTCTTCCATCTCCAGACAATAAAATCCAAGATGTGTACATGTGCTTGCGGGATGAGCTTAATAAATTCTTGGATACCAGATTGAATAATGTTAGTAGTAGTAATTAGAAGAAAAAACACATAGATTCTATGGCCCATCACCGTCTAAGTTAATTGTTGGTGTTTGTGTTTGCTATTCGTAGTTCTTTGCGTTGGTTTTTCCTTCACGTTTCCGGTCCATATATTTGCATGGTTTAGGTTGGTCAAAATGATACATCAACTATCATCAATTATTTCTCTGTCAACCTAGATCAAACATTTTAGTGCACATTAACTTGCAAAAATAGAACGTCAAGTCTTTCATCTTCACACATTCCGTGCATAAGTACACTGAAATTATGAGTAAGAAACCATGTTTACGGATGATCAGTAGCGGATCTAGCCCAATGGGCCAGGGTGGGCCAATAGTAAAACTATTCATAAAAAATATATTTTTTCATAGTATGTTAATTTTTTTTCCAATGATATAAAGCTACTGAAAAAAATCCCAGGGTGGGCCATGGCCCACCCTGTCCACCCTCTACCTCCGCCACTGCGGATGATCATTCCTAATTAGTCTATTCTTCTAATTCCTAACCAATCTATTCTCTCAGTAAGAAGTGAGTATGCCATTGAGTGATAAATAAGAGCAGTTGTTCAAAATTGTCCTTAATGCATGGAAAGTATGTCACTTAGATCTGGAGTACTATTTATTCAATTTCTGAGAAAAAGGAAAACAATTGATGAACTCATTGCAAAATCCTTCTAGAATATCTGGCACGCCTGCAAAATAATAATAGTTCTTTTTATAGGCAAATAGTGATGTTCCAGTTTTGGCAGGTTGAACCATCATAAAGATTGTGAAACAGAAGCTTCACATGCTAAAATGTTGACGTATAAATGTATTGTCTAGTCTTTTTCATCGAATCGGTATTTTGATTGCATTAGATAGAGCATGCACTTCTACATGGTATCACAGCCACGAGGTCTTGAGTTCAAGACCCGGCTGGCGCAATTAAATTTCAGCCCATTTTTTGTCCACGTTTAGGTTTGAGAGAATATGACTTTGTTTTATCATAAACACTTCTCGAAATAGGCTTTCTAAATCTTGAAATAACTACTCCCAAGTAGGAAGCTAATCATGGAAAGTTACTTCCATCCTTGCAAGTGTTTTGCATGCTCTTTTCATTGGTCTAAAAAACTTCAGGTTCCACTTCTTGTGGCATTTCTTCGAGCTCTAACCAATGAACATGATTTCTCCAAGGGAATGATACCATAATCAGTGTTTATGATAAAAAATTCTTTCATTGCGATCCATGGGCATGTTAGTTAGTCTTATATTATAGGACGAAGAGAGTACAAGACTATTTGCAATCAATATTTGACTGCCATGCCTTAAAAAAATGAAATTTCGCTACGAAACCTTGGCATGCCTTAATTCTTATTCTGGAAACTGCGTTTTAGGAAGAAAAAACTGATCAATACAAGATCATTTCTTTAGAAGAATCTTGTACAAGCATGAAACAGGTATCTCCTGAACTAAGATGAAATTCAGGCCAGCAACATAAACGAATTTAAGAGATCAAATATACTAAGTGGCAAGATAAACTTGTTTTCTTAGTTAAATAGCCCAACTTAAAATAACACACTTCAAGGCTTCGCAAAAGAGATCGGTAGAGCCAGAAGACTCGACCTTGCCCTCACTAATTGTGCAATCTTCCAACAGAACGTAACTTAATTACCTTACTACCAGATATAATGACCATTAGCTCTGCAAGATCCAAACAACATATGGTAGGATAATAATTATAAAAAAAAAAGGTTCTATGAATGTTCATATGAGAATAGTAGTCGTGTATGTACATTCTGTAAGAAGACAATACATGTGGGAGAAGAAAGAAAAACAAATAAAAAAGAACTGTCTTTACGGGTATATAAAGTACGAGAAAGCTAACTTCCAGTCGACTGGACATTAACTACAGATCCACACGATCCCAGCGTCGTCAGATCCTGATCAGACGGTGGTTCTTCGGCTTGCTGTCACTCTCCATTCCCTGGTTCCAGTGCTCACTCATGCATGTCAGCGGTCCCACCAGTGGTCCTCCCACTCATGCAAGTCACTATCACAACCAATGTTCACCCCGTGTGCTGCCAATCCTCTCTCTCACTCTCTCTCTCTCCATATATGACAAGCTTCATTACGTGCTGTACTACATGACCCAAAAGAGTGATGTCTAGACATGAGTGATAGATGGGGACCCGAATACTTTTTACTTGTTTAATATTGATTGCATGCATGAGCTTCCTACCAATGAAGGATTAGTGCACTAATTAATGTTGGTGACTAGCAAATGAGATTTTATTTATTTTTTATTAGATGCCTTATGCATTGAGACTGAAAAAATGGGATTATTTTTTGATTTCTCATTAGATGCCTCGTTCATCAATTTTTTAGGGTGCCAATAGAATTCGATCTTAAACTCTTAACTTATGGAACATCATGGTAACTTTAGTCCGAAGGAGGAGGAGAGTTGTTGAAAACACATACATCCCGGTAAATTATGTGTAAATAGCATAATATTTTGATCTACCAAAGGCATGATAACTTACGCCCAAACACGATGGTAACTTCGACCCGAGGAGTAAAGGTTGTATATATGAGATAAGAGGCACTAGCCACTATGCTAACACACAACCTTTGGTGCATATCTGAACTACTTTTTTTAATTGTATGCTATACAAACAACAAATTTCGTTCCCCATTAAGATTTGATATTGGTTGCTAAAAACAGAGTGAAGCATCCACCTTAGTCGATTCAGCAAATTAAAGCTCTCATCGAGACTTTTGTACCTACTTAGTTACTATGTGATATACTTACCAACATGGTTATTATGTAGTTTATCGGTCTAGATGTACTATAGTGACCAACATGATTATTTTGTAGTTATCGGTCTAGATGTACTATAGTTACCAGCATGATTATTTTGTAGTTATCAGGCCAGATGTACTATAGTTACCAATATTGGTTACTATGCAGTTATCGGGCTAGATGTACTATAGTTATCAACATGATTAGTTTTTGTAGTTATCTGGCATGTCGTATAATACACACCTGGTAGCTTATGCATAAATAACATGATAATTTACACATCACAAACCTGCTGACTCATGCACAAACACCGCAATAACTTTGACCCCGGAGGAAAATTGTTGAAGACATCCCCCAATAGTTTCTGTGTAAATAGCATGGTAATTTACACACAACAGGCCTGTAACTCACGCACAAATACCTTGATAACTTTGACCCGAAAGAAAAGTTGTTGAAGACATCCCCGACAACTTCGACGTAAATAGCATGATAATTTACACACCTAAACCTGATAACTCATGTGTGAACATCGTGATGACTTTGAAGGGTGGTGGGGCGTGTTTAAAAATATCCTCCAATAACTTCCGTATAAATAGCATGATACTGTACACACCGTATACGTGATTACTTACACATAAATACCACAGTAAATTTGATCCGGGGTGGTTGGAGGGGAGGAAGTTGTTCCAAAACATGCCCCTCCCCCCCCCCCCCCCGATAACTTCCATATAAATATCATGATAATATACACATCGTAGACTTGATAACTCATGTACAAACACCATGATAACTATGCGTAAATAGCATGCCAATATACGGACTACATGCATGTTAAGTCATGCACAACCACTGCGGTAACTTTGTCATGGAAAAAATAGTTGTTATATAAATGTACCATGTTAACTCTTGTGTAAATAGCATGATAATAGACACACATTAGACCTGATAACTTACTTAGCCCAGACCTGGTAACTATTTGCATGAAAAAATTCGGCAGAACATATCAACATGAGATCTAGTTTCGTAGGTCACGTCGAGATGAAATTTTTATTGTGAAAATGATTTTTCGATCGGACCAACAATTTTGAGCTATAAAATATTTTGAAGTTTCAAACATGAGAGAACTAGGATGACATTAATTCTTTTCTCTCTAATGCATGCACGCATGTGCTTGTGAAGAGAAGGTTAGATGAACTTTTTTATGCCCAGATAATTTCTATGTAACATGATAACTTATGCACCACAGGCATGATAACTTATGTAGAACACGTGGTAACTTTTTATAAGAAAAAAAAGTCGTCAAAACATATCAACATGAGATCTAGTTTTGAAGATCTCGTCGCTACGAATCTTTTATGTGAAAACAGTTTTTCAATCGGAGCGACGGTTTAAGCTACAAAACATTTTAAATTTTCGAATTTGATGGAATCTCTGCTGACATCAGCAAATTTGTCCTATATGCATGCATGCAGCAATTAGGGAGAAATAATACGGAATGCGTTTGATTTAGGAAAAAAAACAGCAACACTGCATACGGAATGCATACACCTGATAGATATGCTACTGGATTGGTCGTTCGGATCTCACGCTAATGTCCGGTCGACTGGAAGTTAGCATAGTCCTATAAAGTATGCATTGTTGTATGAATGACCATCATTATGTGTACATGTGTGCATAATATAAACCTATTGATTTTGGCAACATCTTCGCATCGGTCGATTGTTTGAAATTTCTTTTGACCACTAGCTTCATCTTTTTTTCCCTGTAACCACTCAGGCATGCTCTACTCAGACCTAGATGCAGGGAGTCCAAAAATGGTGCAACCTACCAAACGCCTCCCAACTGAAATTCATACGGATCACATGAGCAACTACTCCTAGAGTTCATGCCAAAAATAATAATACTTCCGTTTCAGTACTTTCTAAAGAATAAAAAATGTTCCAGCATGTAATAGACTATAATAACTTTTTTTGCGGAATAAACTATAATTCCATTTTATGAAAGAGATGAGCTTAATCCCTAACAAATGAGCTTAATCACCACCCTTAATTTATTTAAGGGAGGTTTACTAAAACAAGGCCCACACTACAAATAATATATATGCGATATCCTGATATCAAGTATAAAAAAAATCTATGAATGTTCATACGAGAATAGTAGCCGTTTACACTCTGTAAAAAGGCATTACATGTGGTGGAAGAAAGAAAAACAGAGAAAAAAGAACCGTCTTCACAGGTCGATAAAGTATGCATTGTTGATTTGTTGTACGAATGACCATCATTATGGACATCCTTATGCACAGGAGAGACATAATTACACCTACTTAAAAGATTTCTCTTTTGGAACGGCTATTAGCTTGCTACATGACTAGATTGCCTAAATGGCTAAATTGTCCTTGATCAATCGACGTCTACCACGTCATCTTGCGCCCTACAAATAGGAGGATCTTGCTAGCCTCTGTTGCTCTCAAGTCTGGCTTGTTGCTGGGTTGAAATGGTTATGTTCATGGTACTCTTTACTCTATTGTCTAATAATCAAATAAAAATTGCTGGAGGTTGATTTCAGATGCACTACCAAAGATATTCGTGTTGTATACCCTTTGTGTGTTCAATTCCTGTTCTTTTTAGCCAAACATGCGTCGAATTCGCCAGGAGGTTTCTGCGAATCTTACGCTACTGGGAGAAATTTTTTCTTTAAGAAAAGAAAAGAAAAACTCCATCAGGATAACAACACCAAGAGTATGGAAAGAAAGCGTATTAGAGAAGTTGGATGAAACTAAAGAAGCAAGTGGCTAAAATTTGTTGGCGCGGACGAGCTCGCGCGCTCCGGGTATCGCTATGCGTTCGTTCGTTTCGGGATGCACGATGCAAGACGTATGCTTGGACTAGGACGTGAGCACATTTAATGTGTATACGTGATGGATAGAGACGCCGTTCTGCGGGACATGCCGGCCGACGGCAGCGCGTTGATGACGGCGCTTTCGACATGCACCAATATGAACCACTGTCCCAGACGGCGTACGAAGTGGTGTTCTGTTTGTGAAAGGGTTTGGTCGGGCCACCAGATCTATTCAGCGTTGACTGACAGTAGCTGCTTGAATCCGACGTGTCGTCACCGCCCGTGCAGATTCGATTCTCTGGATCATATATAGGTGCCGACCTCTTCCAGGGCTGTAAAACGGGATTGCACTTCAGGTTCGTCGTCGAATTCTTCACCAGCCATTGATGTACTGTCAGCTCTTCCGTGAACTGAAGCCTGCATGCAGGACGAAGCAGCATATAGATCTGCTATGTTTCCATTTTAGATGAGCAAGGAGATGAACACTAGTGAGAACATCTTACATCAATCACAGAGTCCGCTCCATGATAGCCGCATCCTCTGATTCACTGCTCCCAGCGATATGATCTTGGGATCCCAAAAACTGATGCTGCTGGTTCTGCTCATTGCTGGCGCACGCACACACACGCGCCCTTTCTTTTCCTTTTGCTATGACGTTGAGTGCAAATGAGTGTGGTTTGCCCGGAAGAGCCGCACTCGCTCTGTCGAGCGGTGTCAAGCAGTTTGAATTTCAACGTACGGAGACAGCTGACTTGAGTTGCCACATGCCGTTGCGTGTAGACACGAATGAGTTAATGTCGATACGGCCCAACTGCACATTGCCAATTTACTTAGTTTTACAGACGAGAAACTGAATCTGTTTTTGCAGACAAAGTTGTAGAACAGAACAAAACAGAATTTAAAATACCGAATACTCAAAAGTGAGAAGAGCACATAGAGGCGTGACAGTGATTTTACTTAAACCACAGTAGCCTCATTCATAAGCGTACAGCATGTTGGCAAGTTAACAAGTACAACAGATAGCAGTGTATCTTCAACAGGTTTTATTACACAAATTTCTATTTTTGGCTGCGGAAACCTCAACAACAGAATGTTGAAATAAACAAACTAAGGAAAATTTGTATCCACAGCTATTTTCTCCACCACATGCAGAACAACTTTTGGCTTGTTGCATGTGTTTCTCCTGTGCCCACCAACACCACAGTTTGAGCATTTCGCGTCTTTCCTTTCCTTCCGAGGAAGATCTCCTCGGACGGGGCATGTGCTGCTCTTGTTCCCTGGTCTCCGGCATATATACTGCAAAAGCGAGTCCGTTTACTTGTACCACATCTATTTGCATCTTCTGCGTTTGGTGCTCGCTTGGACTTCTTGCTTTTTGCGCCTCGATCATGATATGGAGGCTTGTCCCTGCTAGTGGTTGGTCGACCAGCTTTTCGTTTTCGTTCTGTATGTTTTAATCCTTCAAAATTTCCAACTGCACTTCCTTCGGCGTCACTCCCACAGCAGCTCAAGGGTGCAATTGCTGCAATGGGTTCTTTATCTTTTGTATTGTTTTCTTGAATTTTGTCTTGCAGTCCCATTCCATCCCGCACAGCGGCTATTAGCGTCTTCTTACCCATTGCTCCCTTCAGGATTTCCATTGCACTCTCATATGCTTCTGGATTTGCATCTCCTAGCCTGACCACTTCAAGTGCATGTGTCTACAGATTTGAATGCATGTATGTTATTGAATTCACATAAATGCTATCCTTCTGGAGATGTGACAAGTGGGCTGGCAGCAAATCTCTTGCGTACTTTGTCCACCGTTTCAATGCTTTTCTGGTTTGTGGTCTATGCCGAATAAATCAAGAACCTACAAGGGAGGTAGTGGGGTTTTGTTAGTGGTGCTATTATGCAAAGAGAAGAGGGAGAGTATTATAAATAGAAAAGGATATTTTGTTACCTTAACAGCGTGGCAACAGAAAGCCTGTGTGCTCAAAATTACCACATTCACATATCAGCTCTGCTCCCTCATCAACCACTTCCACTTTGTACACAACCCTGCACCACTTTTCATTTCTCTTTGGATGGTATCGCCTTACAAAATAGGTTTTCCCTTTTGTGACTTCCTCAACTTTGTACTGTCCTGCTTCATATACAACTTCGCCAAACTTTTCAGCCATGCATTGTGTGTAGATATCACCAGCGTGCATCTCTAGTGTTGTATTCATTTTTAATACTGGAGCTGCCTGCAGATGTACAGAATGCATTAGGTTCACATTTCGTGGCAAGTAATGAAGAAAATGGTCATAAACTTACTATCTTTGTGTGTCTCTCCTCGTAGTTCTCGCTTGCTTCTCTATTGAAAAGAAGACGCATGTACTGCCGAACAAATAGATGCATGGGGCAGCTTGCTGGAACATAACCCTTGAGCATATGGTTGGCGCTCTCGCTGCGCTGTGTGCTTGTCATCTTTGCACAGAACTTGCCATTGAAATATGGTTTTGCCCATTTTATTCTTGTTTCATGATGTTGGTGAGGTAGGCACGTTTTTGCAACCCGTGTGCCTCGGCCAGTTGCTACCATGCAGTCTCGAACTCATCAACTGTGAGCATGTGATGGATTATTTTGCAGAATTCTGATCTGAATTTGCTGTGCTTTGTGTAATATGGACCAAGATTTTATTTTGCCTTCAAGACATGCCAATTGCACCAGCGGTGAGTGGTGTCTGGCATAACTTTCTCTATTGCTAACTCCATTGCCCTGCATTGATCTGCACGTAGTTGGAAGGACACACTTTTATGTGAGTTGCATCCTGGAAAAGAGACTACTATGACAAACCAAGAAACTGGCAAGAGTATTACAGCAGGGAAACCAGTCATCATTGGTTATCATTGATTGTAGGTATTTTATTAAATTGAAGAAGAAAAACGCACTTGTCGGTGTCCTACCTGCGAGTATTGTTTGTGGATGCTTTCCTCCCACCATGCAGATGAATTCGCTGAATACCCACTTGAAAGTCTCAACTGTTTCATCTCTGACTAGCACGCCGCCAAATATCACACTAGAAGTGATTGTTCACCCATACGAACAGCCCAAATGGCATATCATACAGGTTTGTTCGGTATGTTATATCAAATGTTATTGCATCGGCCGAAACCTTTTTCCCCCTCGCTCGCTCGTGCTGCTCTCGCGGGCGGCAGGGCGAACCCTAGCCGCCGCCAGCGAGCGGCCCTCCCCCAACCCTTCCTCCCCCTGCCGCCGTCGGGCGAAGCCCGGCTGGCGTAGGTGGCGGCCGCAGATTCAGCGGCTGTGCATACCAAAGCTTGGCTTGCTTCGCCGTTCACTGACTGTTGACAGATGGTGACCTCTGGCAACTGAAACCTATGTTACAGAACACAGTAGATATATAAGGCCATCCCGTAGGTGCACTGCCTCACACTGGTAATCAACATGGGGGAATGTATTTCTCAGAAAAATTTGTATGCATACAGTTTCCACTAGCATAAAAGCAGAGTCCTACACTGGACAAGGTATCACCATTTGAATTAGAGAATTCACTCCAATCTCACGTGAGTTAATGAATAAAGTGTAGTATAATTTAGACAGCCAAACTGACGCACAAATTGCATAATTACTATATGTTTCAACTAGAAATAAACAACCGCATATATATACCTGCTGGACGAGTCAGGTGCTTGTCCATCGTCTTTGTCTGTCGACTGCTCTGAATTCGACAGGGCACCCCTTTTGGATCTGTGGTCAAATTCTTGTTGTACTGCTGCCGTCTAGCCGGCACCACTATTGCTAGATTGAGGGACCGCGCACAACAGAGATTGATTTACTTCGTCGCACAACAAGTATTCAGCAGCGGCGAGATCCGGCAATGGAAATCTATGTAAAACAACCCAGTTCCCTGATAAGATGACCCTCGAACTACAGTGGCTAAGACTGAGGTAAAAAACTAGCGGAACAAAAAAAAACCCTGTCGATTGGATCTGCTGGAAACTCGAATCCTGTCGCCTCCCGCCTCCAGCATCGCCATAGCTCTGCCCTTGACATCTCTTGCGGCACTCGAAGGGGTAGACCTCTTTTTCCTTTATTTTGTCGGCCGAGAAAATGGACCCACACCGAAACCCTACACTTATCCGTTTGGAAAGCGTCGTTTTGATGACGGCATTTTCCGCTTCACCAATGCTGGATTCAGCAGGCGCGCATACTAGAGCTTGGCTTGCACCATGGGCGAGCAGCGGCTGCGTCGGCCAGATCCGGCAGGGGAAATCTATTTCAAGTAAAGCAGTATGCGAATAAGATACTGATGTAGATGTTGGGACTGCCACAGAAAACATAAAATGGGGTCGGCAAGGTTTACCTGTCGACTGGATCTGACAAGAACTCGACTTCGTCGTCTCCAGTGGTCGCGACCTCCATAGCCATGAGCTTCTCGCTGTAGGCAGCGCCCCAGGGGAGAAGACTGATCTGCTTTTACTTTTCAGCGTCGGTCGGGTGACAATGGCCCACATTATAGTAATCACTTACCATCCCACACGCGGCGTTTGTGTAACGGACGCACCAGACGGACTTTTTTATGTACAGTACGAACTCACCTGTACCAACGGAACATAACTATCCTGGACCGACATATACCAGTTATATTGCACGGCCCCGTCTCCGCACGTCGTCTGTGGACGTACGTAGTCTCCGCACGTCGTCTGTGGACGTACGTAGTGGCGCTGTATCCATACGACCGTATTGAATACAGTAGGCAACGCGTCGCCGATTCGTTCGTCCAGCTAGCGGGAGCGCGCGAGCCCGTCCGCGCCGTCGCCGTTCTCTGTGTACTATGTATAAAGTTTACATGGCAATTCCTTATTTCAGTACTGACGTAGTTCAACTCACAGTTTTTAACATAATAAATACATAACCAGAGCAAACCAGGGGGGAGCAAGGGAAAACTGAAACCTCTCGTGCACAGCTCATCACAGAAAGAAAACAAAGCACAACATCAATCCATGTTTCAGCAGATGAAAGCCACATGAACATGCTCATCACTGCAGTAGAGCCCAGGCTGCTGAGTGTATCCTTGCTTGGACAGCGCCGCGCGTGCTTTCATAACCAGATCCTTGTTTGTTATCTTCCCATCATCGCTCGCGAGGATGGCCTGGATGGCATTGCTCATCGCGCCGAAGGACGTACCCCCCGGTATGGTTGCATCTGCTGATGTCTGGCTGGTTTGGCACCCACTGATGAGGATGCCGTTGTTAGGCGCCCATGACTTGGTCCCGGCATACGCCTCCTCAGCACTGCCCATATCTTGTTCTATCGCTGGCTTGAAAGTCTCTTCCTCGGTGCCTTCAAGCTTAGCCTTCAGGAACTGGTGAGCTAGCGAACCAACCATGCCCATCACACCGCCCTGCTCACCTGATCCACCTTCATGGAACTTATCAAGCATGACTTTCATGAACTTCTTGATCTTTGGGCTGGCATCGTCCCCGAAGACGTTAAACAGAGTCAGCCGGATTGAGCCCTCCTCAATGTCATCCTTCCCAGTTTGCTCCTTGAGCATCTCAATAAGTGTTGAGAGTGGCAGCGAGCGATTTTTAGTGAGACCATCCCCAGTTGGTTGCTCATCCTGGTCCTCACCTCCGTGGCGGCTATGAGACTCAAACGCGTCACGAACGGTCTCTTTGAGGAAGGACCGGAACCCGCCGCCAGAATGAGATCGCTCTTCTTCGGGTTCACGAGACTGGGTCTGATTCTGCTTGGTGCTATTGCCTATCTGTTCCTTTGCCTTGTCCAGTAGGCCACCACTGTGGCATGAGTCGGAGACGATGGTAAATATGCAACCATCCGGGACCTTCTGCACCAGATCTCTGAAATCTTGATCTGCAGATCATAACAGGTTAGGGATTTTGACAGCTGAGAATCATTCACTGGAGACAGAATGGTTCGGAAATGTATTTAAAATTAGAGTGCAAGGGGGTAAAATGCTTGCTCTGGCAAATTTGCAGAAAATGAACATCAGTTACATGGGAAATAACAATTTATTGGCTAGAAAATATAGTGAATAAAGATGTAGAAACAACTGACTGACATATGGCCTAAGCACTTCTCATCTTTCTATTAAGACAGTTGCTAAGAAACTTCCACTCCCCGGGAGCCTACATTCCTTTCCTCAATTGGCCGAGCATTGCTCAAATAAGATCCTGCCAGTGCTAATTATCATTTTTGCCTACAATAGAACAAATCTGAAAGAACACCGGCCCCTAAGCTGCAAGATCTTGGGAATTACTACAACCAGAATTATGTGCAAAACATGTGCACAGTAGCGACACTATGCAAATGGTAAGCACATATATGCATCTTTACATCCAGTTACTATTCCTATCCACAATAGTTTGGACAGTTGAACTGCAGCTCCGAGTTATCCTAGTACAACCATTTGCCATATATTAAGTTCAAACTTTACCAAGATCATCTTAAACTTACTGCAACGCAAAACAGATGAATAAATGAGCCGTAAACTGCCCAACAATTCATCAGTATTTGGATAGGGCTTGATCCATTCCTGGATCAGATCCACATCACATCTGCGTTCACCTGTCTCCTCCAAAACCGGTTTCACATCTGAAGGCTGTATAACTGTTTAATCCTACCGTTTCTCGATTACATTTTCAGTCAAAAAGAAGAGAAATAAACAGGGAGGGAGCGGATGCTGATCTTATCCCCGATCGCACCTGTGATGAGATTCATGTCGCTGGGCACGATGCACTCGTCGTACCCGGTGTCGTCGTCCTGCCCGGTCTCGGCCGGCAGCCGCGTGCCGTGGCCGCTGTAGTGGAAGAAGAGGAAGTCCCCACGGCGCGCGTCCCCGACGAGCTTGGCCAGCGCGTGGCGGATGTTGGCGCCGGTGGGCTGCGGCCCGGAGGAGCCGCGGTCGAGGAGGACGGTGATGTTCTCCTCGTCGAAGCCGAACCGGTCGACGAGGCACTTGTGCATGCGGTCAACGTCGTTGTGGCATCCCTTGAGCTCGGCCTTGGTGCCGGGGTAGTTGATGCCGACCAGGAGCGCGAGCTTGCGGCCCATCGCGGCGATGCGCCGGCTGCGGCGTCGGTCGGGCTGCCGGAGGGGAAGGGGGAGGGGGTGGAGTGGGTGCGGGTTCCGTCGGTTGCCGGTGGTAGTGGGGGATAGGTGCGCTCCGCGTATTGGCGTTTCCGATCTGACGGGTGGGGACTCGAGGGACGGGATTGGATCATTGAGCAGCAGCTGTGCAAGCCTGGAAGGTGGTGACGAAAACGATTGGACGGCGTCCGTCCACTCGGGCGGGTCGGCTCGGCTCGGCTCGGCACGTCGGCACATTTTCTGCTTGTGATGACTCTATGAGAATTTGTACTACCGGTTCTAGAAAAATAAAATTGTACTACTATTTCCTATCTCTACTTTTAATGTATGAGTTGGTAAAATAGTATCCACGGTTTATTGTCGTCCTATCATTTTCAACCATTTTATTTCGCTGTTTTTTTTGTCTCACCTCCCACCGCGATATCGGTTTATTTTATTTTCACTATTTCCTTATAAACAAACACTTACCTACCATACAAAAAGTCACAGATCTTACTTTTCTAACTTACCCAATCAACCATCCATCTCATCAATGCAATTTGCTTTAGGAAACAAATAACGAATTTTAAGGAAACAAATAACGGACTTTAAGAAAACAAATCCAATTTACTAATCTTCTTTCTACTCCTTCCTACGTCGCTCATTCGTCTCGACCCTCCTTTTCCGACCCGATTTATTCTTCCTTCCACCCATTTATTTTTTTCCAATTATACCCGTTTTCTCTACTCCTAAAGGAGGATTCTGCGGTCACGATGGTACGTCAGTGGTCATCGTTCGTTTCGTTCGTACGTCTTCGCTCTCGCGTCTCCTCGCTATCGCCGTCTCAAAAAGTATCTCGTATTGTCAACCCTCCTACGAGATCGCTCTGCCGCCGCCGCCTAAGACCACAACCCCGACCGCGGCACCTCTCCTCTCTCGGCGGCCCTCCTTCACCGCAGTCTTCTCTACTCGGCCCCGTCCGCTTAAATCTCCTCCCCCTTGCGGCATCAATCAGCGGCGACCGCGATGCCCGTCAACCACCAACATCCACCCAAGTTATCTATGGGTATATCTGGCCATGGGTCGAGCCAGGCTGGGCCGGGCTCGGGCCGGGCCTAAAAAAGCCCACGACAGAAAACTGAGGCCCAGGCCCTACCATCGGGCCTACTTTTCAAGCCCAAGCCCGGCCCATCTAGTAAAAAGCCCTGAAAAGCCCTAAGGGCTTAGAGCTGTGGGCCGGGCCTCTTCCTTAAAATGCCAATATGCTAAGCCCAAGCCCGTTTAGGCCCTGCTGGTGGGCTCAAAACTCAGGCCCAAGCCTGGCCCACGGGCAAGCCCATCGGGCCTAGGCTCTGGATTTTAGGGCCGGGCCTGGGTGGGCCGACAGGGCCAGGCCTGAGATGGCCAGGACTATCTATGGGTTCTCTAAGGTGAGCTTCCCTCCTTTCCATTTGTTCCCATTCATTCCCTATTTGTGTGTGACTGTGATTTTTCTTGTATGAACTATAGCATGGTGAATAAATCTTTGTTCACGGAGCGGAAGATGATTTTCGGATTTTATTTTCAGTATCGAGTTCCAATAAAATTCTTTAACCGACGTGCCTCCAATATCGTGACTGTGATGTCTTTCTCCAGAAGACGATGTCACTAATTGGCATGCCTAGGTAAGTGGTCGGGAAGGACCCCAATTGACGGAGCGCGAGCAATGGAACGAATTGCTTGCGTGTATTGCCCTTCACCCTCCCTCCCTTGAGCCTGATTTGCTCTCTTGGCACCTAGAACCAAGCGGCCGATTCTCAACTAGGTCCCTATACCAGGCGATTGTCCCCTCTCCGGGACCGGTAGAACTAGCGTTTCTTTGGGAGATCAAACTCCCCTTAAAAATCCGCATATTTCTGTGGCAATGGGTCCGAGGCCGCCTTTCTTCGGGCACGGAGGTCCAAAAACGTAATGGACCTGGGGACGGCCTCTGCCCCATTTGTTTGGTTCCGGAGGACTGCAACCACATCTTCTTCCGGTGCCCGGCGGCACAGTTCCTATGGAGTTGTTTCCGGAAGGTGATTGGTGGTAATTGGTGCCACGACAACCTCCCAGACTTATTTGGGGAGGTCCTTAGGCTCCCCGGTCCTAGTCGACCACCCACCTGGGTGGCTCTGGGTACCCTGGCTTGGACATTATGGTGTTGCCGCAATAAACTTGTCATCGAACGTGTGATTCCATGGCGTGTGACTGATGTAATCTACAAAATGTGTGGCTTCTTATAGCTTTGGAGACCGTAGCAAGCGGCATGACCGAGACGTCATCGACAACATCATTGCGGGTCTTCGTTCCTCGGCATCGGCTTCTGCTCCACCGCCTCCTCCTCCTGAGCCGGATTAGTCTTTTTTAGATTTGTTTGGGGCTTGTCCTGATGTGCCTCCAGCGTGACTTTATGACTTGATTGTACTTTATACTGACTTGTTGGATGCTTGGTTCGTTGCTTTATAATATAAAGCGAGTGAAACCCTTTTTCTTAGATGATTTTCGGATTTTATTTTCAGTTCCGAGTTCCAATAAAATTATTTTACCGCCATGCCTCAATACTGTAGCGACTGGCATGGATCCTTTGCTTTTGGTCGGCGCTGGCGCAAGCTGAAACTCATTCATGGGGAGCGGCGACAGTGGCAGCGAGCAGCAGATCAAGGCCTCCCAATACGCCCAGGATCAAGACATGAGACTTGTTGACAGATTAGCTTTCTGCATCATCTTTAATTCTTTACATCATCATGTAGTTGGGTGTAACGTGAGCTCTGCTCTTATTCTACGATGTGAGAGGAGCGACCCTGCCGGTGCGTGGCGACCGAGAGGCTCCTGGTGCTCGACAAGGTGCCTGAGCAGGACACCTTGATTAATACCTTTTTTTTTGACAAATGGCGTTTTTTATTGACTCATAGTGAAGCATCAAGGGGACACCTTGACCGCTTCAGCATATCTTCCTTGATTAATACCTGAGTTCCTGACCCTCATTACTACAGACCCTCATTACTACATGTTTATCTACCCAATCACATTAATTGATTTTTTGCACCAAAAAGGTTACAAATCAACTGCTTTGCATGACCAAGTGAGTATTGTGTTTAATTAGCAAAGTTTAATATTTCATACACAATTAGGAAGTACATGAAGATTGCATTTTTCTAGAACAGGTTCTGTTGTAAAGATGAGGTCTGAGG
Organism: Triticum timopheevii; assembly: GCA_963921465.1. Taxonomy (NCBI): domain Eukaryota; kingdom Viridiplantae; phylum Streptophyta; class Magnoliopsida; order Poales; family Poaceae; genus Triticum; species Triticum timopheevii. Next base: position 472,562,852 of record OY997266.1, on the reverse strand, counting down.
CATACCAACACAACGCTCTGAAAATTCTGATGCTTCTTACAAACTCATATTTACCACATGCATGCATGAGGGCAGGAACACCGTATTTTTCTAGAGTTACTATGTGATGAGGTCAGAGGCATACCAACACAACGCTCAAACATCCGAAGTTTCTGGAACTACTGACTTCTTGAAATCTGTAGTTGCGAGTGTCGTTTATCTTTTACCCTCCTGTTTTCCTCACTTATGTCAGCCCATGAGTTAGGTCAGTCACTTTGCTTACATATCTGCAGTTAGTCCTTTGTTGATCAGCTCTAGCACCCTTGCCTGACCTTAGATATACTCCCTATGTTCCTAAATATAAGTCTTTTTAGACATTTCAAATGGACCACAACATATGGATGTATGTAGACATATTCTAGAGTGTAGATTCACTCATTTTGCTCCGCATGTAGTCACTTGTTGGAATCTCTAGAAAGACTTATATTTGGGAACGGAGGGAGTAGTATACATGTACTTGTTGGGGAACTTAGTAATTTCAAAAAAATCCTACGCACACGCAAGATCATGGTGATGCATAGCAATGAGAGGGGAGAGTGTTGTCTATGTACCCTCTAGACCGTAAGCGGAAGCGTTAGCACAACGCGGTTGATGTAGTCGTATGTCTTCACGATCCGACCGATCCAAGTACCGAACGTATGGCACCTCCGAGTTCAGCACACGTTCAGCTCGATGACGTCCCACAAACTCCGATCCAGTAGAGCTTTGCGGGAGAGTTTCGTTAGCATGATGGCGTGCTGACGGTGTTCATGATGCTACCGACACAGGGCTTCGCCTAAGCACCGCTACGATATTACCGAGGTGGAATATGGTGGAGGGGGCACCGCACACGGCTGGGAGAGATCAACAGATCAACTTGTGTGTCTATGTGTCTAGAGGTGCCCCTTGCTCCCGTATATAAAGGAGCAAGGGGGGAGAGGCGGCCGGCCAAGGAGGGCGCGCCAAGGGAGGAGTCCTATGCTACGTCTTGAGCTTGCGTTGGTTTTCCTTGAAGAAAAAAGGGTGATGCAGCAATAGTAGCGTAAGTATTTCCCTCAGTTTTTGAGAACTAAGGTATCAATCCAGTAGGAGGCTCCTCAAAAGTCCCACACACCTACACAAACAAACAAAGAACTCGCAACCAACGCAATAAAGGGGTTGTCAATTCCTTCACGGTCACTTGCGAAAGTGAGATCTAATAGAGATAATATGATAAGATAAATATGTTTTTGGTATTTTATAATATAGAGCAAAACGTAAAGATGCAAATAAAAGTAGATTGAAAGCTTATATGATAAAAGATAGACCCGGGGGCCATAGGTTTCACTAGTGGCTTCTCTCAAGATAGCATAAGTATTACGGTGGGTGAACAAATTACTGTCGAGCAATTGATAGAAAAGTGAATAATTATGAGATTATCTAGGCATGATCATGTATATAGGCATCACGTTCGCAACAAGTAGACCGACTCCTGCCTGCATCTACTACTATTACTCCACACATTGACCGCTATCCAGCATGCATCTAGAGTATTAAGTTCATAAGAACAGAGTAACGCATTAAAAAAGATGACATGATGTAGAGGGATAAACTCAACCAATATGATATAAACCCCATCTTTTTATCCTCGATGGCAACAATACAATACGTGCCTTGCAACCTTTTCTGTCACGGGTAAGGACACCGCAAGATTGAACCCAAAGCTAAGCACTTCTCCCATGGAAAGAAAGATCAATCTAGTAGGCCAAACCAAACTGATAATTCGAAGAGACTTGCAAAGATAACTCAATCATACATAAAAGAATTCAGAGGAGATTCAAATATTATTCATAGATAAACTTGATCATAAACCCACAATTCATCGGATCTCCACAAACACACTGCAAAAAGAGTTTACATCGAATAGATCTCCACAAGAGAGGGGGAGAACATTGTATTGAGATCAAAAAAGAGAGAAGAAGCCATCTAGCTAATAACTATGGACCCGAAGGTCTGTGGTAAACTACTCACAACTCATCGAGGGGCTATGGTGTTGATGTAGAAGCCCTCCATAGTCGATTCCCCCTCCAGCGGAGCACCGACGAAGGCTCCAAGATTGGATCTCGCGGATACAAAAGGTTACGGCGGTGGAAATTGTGTTTCGTTGGCTCCCTGGATGTTTTCGGCGTACGTAGGTATATACTAGGAAAATGGCTCGTGCTTTGCAACGAGAATACAATCGTCCGCTGATTGATACGTGTTTTGCCTTACCAGGGATCCATCCTAGCCCCGCAATGAAGCCCGACTATCACCACGATGATAGGGCATGACAGCCTGTCTTGAGAAGGTCCTCGGAATCGGATAGACCTAATGCGACCATGGTCAACTACTACACATCTGCCCAACGATTCGGTGTATGGGAGCTCGTGAGCATGCGATGGCATGAGGCAGGTTTCCTTGCCAAGGCCCAGCTGCATGAGCATCTGATCTAGGGCATCCTCCCTTGCTGTGTTAGTCGAGGCCAGCGGCCGGCCAATGGCACCGTCATTGCGTGTGCGTTGCTATAAAAAAATGTGTCTAAAGTTTTTATCTTGCAGACTATATCTAAAGGGGAGATTCAAAAGAGAACGATGTGTCCCTCAAAAAAAAGAGAACGATGTGGCTCACGTACCCAGGTCATTGTATCTGAAGTTTCTATTTATTCAGGATGGCGTAGGAACACATTCAATAACGAAAGTATAATCTAATTAGTAGCAAGGCACTCGGTATCATCAGTTCGTGTTTTTCTCCAAGTAGCATTGAAACACATCCCATAACCATAATATAATACTGGACGGAGGGAGTATGTGGTAATCATAGCAAGGCAATTAGATTTGTTACTATCAATTCTCTATGCTGTTCTTGCCTTATACAATATGAACATCTTTTAAGGCTTCAGTAGATGATGACCTTTTTTAGATAACGATACTTGGGAAATCTCATAAAGCTTCTAGATTGCAGCCATTGAACCGATCAACCGAAGGGCTTGTGTAAGTTATTACTGTAAAAATTAAGACTCAGACTTGAGAAGAATTCACTTTGAACACATTTCTCTGAGACGGATAGAACAATCCTTGACAACCTATATTGTCAAGACCGCTCATGCTCCTTCTCTCACATTAACTTCAGGCATCCAACAATCACCGATCTTTGACTAATCATTCTGAAGTAATACAGGTTTAACTTAAAACATGAAGAGCAATGGTGTTGTCGCTGCTGAACATGACATCTCCCGTTGTTTTGTGTTTTTCCAGTCTACTTGTACCTACTTCTTCCTCTAAATAGAAATTTGTCAGTGTGGCTCTCTGTATGACTAATAGAATGCAGCCAATAACTGCACGTGTCGGTAATTAATCACGATGTTACCTAAAAAAGGTACTTAGTCCATTAAATCTCCACCGTGTGTGTCAAATTCCTGAACATGAAGCCTGTCCATCTGTACCTACAAAATAGCTAAAACATCTGTCAGTGAAATTTAAGGAAGATGGTGACGAGCTTCCTAGACTTGAGCTGCTGGAGATCCCACAGCTACAGCTCAATGACTCCAACAAGTCACTGTTCCAGAATGTGATTGCGTTCAAGCGGACGTACACGTACCTGAATACTATCTTTTATGATTCTGAATCTTCACAGGAGAGGGTTAATGACATACAAACAATTTGCCTTAATTCTTGAAGAGAATGTTAATCAGATTCTCATACCGAGGAACCATCTTCAGGTACATTTTCTTCACAATCTGCTTGATACGCCTATATTGATAAAGTGTGACCATCAGCTACATTCACCTCGACATAACTGAGATGAGAAATATTTTTATGATGGAGAAGAAAATAATTATTGATAGAAACCTATCCAACCATGAATAGCTCAGATTAGCTATTTATAATTTATATATACTACAGTCAAAAATCATAATTTGATCAAAACATAACTTCATCCAAGATTATGTCGCAATGGATTGCTATAAGTCCAGCAACGAATTTCGGATTTAGGACCAAACTTTCTGCCAGAAGTTAGCCACAATACTGTGCACCAATTTATGCCAACAATTTACTGCTAGGTGCATGTAGTTTATACCCAAAAAGCTATGAAAGTTACAGGACACAGCAAATGCTGGAGAAAATGAAGAGCAATGAAATTCTAACAATTTGCAAGCATCCGGAATAGGTCCTACAGTTACAAAAAGGCAGGATAGTCTGCTGCAGCCAGAATTGTAGAAGGAACAAGGATTATTCATGTAATGAATCTTCTAGAAATTGGCTGCAAGAGACACAATCACCAAACAACAGTTTAACAAGAATTATTTCTGTGCAAGTCTAAAGATATATTTAATGGCTCTTACACAGTTAACTTGGTCTTCCAGAAAATTGCTGCAAGAGACACAATCACCAAACAACAGTTTAACAAGAATTACTTTTGTGCAAGTCTAAAGATATATTTAATGGCTCTTACACAGTTAACTTGGTTGCACAGATAATTACATAGTAAACTATATATGCTGAAGAAACCATAAGCATCAAGATGGCATATAAATTCTTATGTTATGGCATCGTGGTCATTAGTGCTCATTAGGCTCTATACTTATCAAATCAATGCACAGGAGGAAAAATCAAAAGCATAGCCATGCATTCGCACCATATTTCTAGACCAGATGAAAAGAGGAAAGTATGCTTGTTACCTACATGAAATCTGATTTTGGCGGCACAGATGCGCATAGAGTGGTGGCCAATGTTGCTACAGCCGGGGATCAGGGAACTCACCCACCTCTGGCTCTCGCATGGCAGCATGGGAAATTTCCCTTTTCTTTCAACTAATCTCATCTGGAAACTTCCATGGTTCCATGAACCTCCCCGGCCGTCTTCCTCCTTGAGGCCTTCTCCTCTCAGATCCAGAGGAAACGCCAAGCCGAACAGACGGCCACCAGAGGAAATGCAGTATCACACGGATAGGCAGGTCCATGTGGAGCTTGATCTAGAGCTTGACAATGGTAGGGAATTGGAGTCCGGCAGGCAGCCTCGGTACGGCGCTCTGCTCGACCAGGACAACACCGTCCGGCCGCACGGGCACACCTCCGTCCAGCCTTGGTAACTGTCCAACGTAGCGCACTGCTACTCACCGAAGAGATGAGCCTGGAACCACCATGAACCTCCTCATGTCCCCGTTTGCGTCTTCATCAGTCCAGGGGCTACCTCCTCCAATGCTTAAGATTTAGTTTATTAAGTAACAAAATCAAAAGATTGATCCTGCAGAGATGAAGGCTTCAGAAGACCAACATGGTAGCGAGCATAATAGAACTGAATATAAAATTATAGCATGCACATGTCGCATTGATATGCATAATTAGAATTTTACAGGGCCAGAAAAATGACACTGTAGTTCACTGATGCGGTTAGAGGCCAGTGCATCCAACCATCATCCAAGTATAAATGTAGATCCTACCTCTAATATCAGTTTCACTCAGTCAGGAAAGTGTGCTGAATGTTATTGTTACCTCTCTAAATGGACAAGAAGTCCTTCTGTTCCTTGAAAGAGATCATGAATGGATGAGATAGCTAAGCATATAAGGCCTCATGATTGTTCTTGCCTAAATGAGGCATAATATTAGAAAAAATATAACACCTCATTTGGCATCAGAGATTTATAAAGTACTTGATCAAGTAAGATCAAAGAAAGCAACAGCTGAGCATGTACCTTGTCACGGATCTTCATACTCATAGGTGGAATGTGTGATATGAAGATTGTCTGGTAGTTCCTGTTTGTTGCTATATAATCTGCACTCCAATCAAGTATTGGAATAAACAGTTTTGAGCATAATCAAAGCACGTCATACAACTGTATGCCATTAGAATTCAGTTCCAAATTCATACAACTGAAAAGAAGATAGATACTACTTTATATATCGTTTTTGTCAAGCCAATATTGCCATGGTCATGAAGCATTGGATTCTAGATAAGTGTAAATTTAGAGAGTGAGGCGATGCCGCCGTCTGCCTTCTGGGGCTCCACGCCTTCGATCTCGTGCACGCCTCCCAGGACCGCGTTGGTATCGACCTCCCACCTCAATCTGGATGTCCTCCTCCATCTCGGGCTCCTCTTCCCTGTGGATCCGGTTGTGGCCAATATACAGACTAATTCCCACACAAAACATTCATTAAGTTAGCATTGTCTCTTTTCCATCTATAGTTCAATTTTCAACCCGATAGAGTTTTGGAGCCCCCAAACCGAGCAGGCATACACGAAATGAAGGAAACAGGCAAGTGAAGGAAGCAGACCTTGTCATGGGGGTGGGTGGGGAGCCGCGTAAGGTGCCATATGGCACTAGCAGCAAGCATGGTCCACGTGCCATCGTCTACGCCGCAAGCAAGGCTCCCCGCCGCGGCTGCCGCATGGACGAGCGCGGCCGGTGACGCGTCGGGCTCGGCCAGCGCTGCGACGACCGCCGGCACGGTGCCCAGGCCCGCATCCTCCTCCTCCTCCAGGTCCGCCCAGGCCCGCGTCCTCCTCCTCCTCCTGGTCCGCCGACGCCGCCGGGGCCCCCGGTCGCCAACCTGGCCGCGAGCTCCTCCGGCCGCGTCCCCATGCAGAAAGGTGCTGAGGAGGACTCCGAAGGCTCGGATGCCGGCTGGCTCGCCGGGGCGGCACCGGATCGACCGCCGCGTGGGGTGGGGCGCCTCCTGGCGGCTGGGATCGGGAGGCGAGGGAGAGAGAGGAGAGCCCGTTCTCGTGTGGGTTTCTGAATTTTTTTTAACTTAAAAAGGACCGCAGGTTGAATACCGTAAACTGTAGGGATTTATTTGCAAAATGGCTGAACGAAACGTTTTCTCACATAAGAAAGGACTGCGGGTTAAATACTATAAAACTCAGGGACATTTTGTCGAAACTGCCGCGACGTACCACCAGAAGCAATGCGTGGTTTATTAGTAGGTAAAGATAAGATAAGATAGGAGGAAGGAGTACGTCGGTGCCCGCCTATGGGGCAAAGGAGATAGGGGGCGCGCCCTCCTGTCTCCTGGCCACCTCGCAAGCTTCTTGACTTGCACTCCAAGTTCTCCGGATCACGTCCGTTCCAAAAATCACGCTCTCGGAGGTTTCATTCCGTTTGGACTCCGTTTGATATTCCTTTTCTTCGAAATACTGAAATAGGCAAAAAAACAGCAATACGGGCTGGGCCTCCGGTTAGTAGGTTAGTCCCAAAAATGATATAAATGTGTAAAATAAAGTCCATAAACATCCAAAAGGGGTAATATAATAGCATGGAACAATCAAAAATTATAGATATGTTGGAGACGTATCAAGCATCCCCAAGCTTAATTCCTGCTCGTCCTCGAGTAGGTAAATGATAAAAACAGAATTTTTGATGTGGAATGCTACCTAGCATAATTCTCAATGTAGTTTTCTTTAATGTGGCATGAATGTTCAGATCCAAATAATTCAAAATAAAAGTTCATATTGATAAAAGAAATAGTAACACTTCAAGCACACTAATCAAAGCAATCATGTCTTCTCAAAATAACTTGGCTAAAGAAAGTTCATCCCTACAAAATCATTTAGTTAGGCTATGCTTCATTTTCATCACACAAAGATGTTCCCAACTTCTATATCCCCGATGACAAGACAAGCAATTGTTTCGTACTTAAATAATCTCAAACTTTTTCAACCTTCATGCAATACATGAGTGTGAGCCATGGATATAGCAGCACTATGAGTGAAATATAATATGATGATGGGGATTGTGTGGAGAAGACAAAAAAGGAGAAAGTCTCACATTAACGAGGATAATCAACGGGCTATGGAGATACCCATCAATTGATGTCAACATGAGGAGTAGGGATTGCCATGCAACGGATGCACTAGAGCTATAAATGAATGCTCAACAAAAGAAAACTAGTGGGTGTGCATCCAACTTGCTTGCTCACGAAGACCTAGGGCATTTGAGGAATTCCATCGTAGGAATATACAAGCCAAATTCTATAATGAAAAAATCCCACTAGTATATGAAAGTGACAACATATGAGACTCACTATATGAAAAACATGGTGCTACTTTGAAGCACACTATATGAGACTCACTACATGAAGAACAAGGTGCTACTTTGAAGCACAAGTGTGGAAAAAGAGACAGTAACATTGCCCCTTTTATTTTATTTTTTTTATTTTTTCTTTCCTTTTTTTTCTTTTTTTTAGCCTTTCTTTTTTTTCTTTTGGCCTTTCCTTTTTTTGGGCAATGCTCTAATAATGATGATCATCACACTTTTATTGATTACAACATATGAATTACAACTTGAAACTAGAACAAAATATGACTCTATATGAATGCCTCCGGTGGTGTACCGGGATGGCGCAATGAATCAAGAGTGACATGTATGAAAAATTATGCATGGTAGCTTTGCCACAAATACGATGTCAACTACATGATCATGCAATGGCAATATGACAAAAGTAATGTATGTCATCATGATAAACGGAACAATGGAAAGTTGCATGGCTATATATCTCGGAATGGCTATGGAAATGCCATAATAGGTAGGTATGGTGGCTGTTTTGAGGAAGATATAAGGAGATTTATGTGTGATAGAGCGTATCGTATCACGGGGTTTGGATGCACCGGCGAAGTTTGCACCAACTCTCAAGGTGAGAAAGGGCAATGCACGGTAACGAAGAGGCTAGCAATGACGGAAAGGTAAAAGTGTGGATAATCCATGGACTCAACATTAGTCAAAAGAACTCATATACTTATTGCAAAAATTTAGAAGTCATCAAAAATCAAGCACTACGCGCATGCTCCTAGAGGGATAGATTGGTAGGAAAAGACCATCGCTCGTCCCCGACTGCCGCTCATAAGGATGCACAAGCCAGGTACACTTCATGTTTCAAATTTGTTACACAACTTTAATCATACGTGCATGCTACGGGACTTGCTAACTTCAACACAAGCATTCTTTAAATTCATAATCACCCAATTAGCATGACTTTAATATCACTACCTCCATATCTCAAAACAATTATCAAGTATCAAATTGATCATAGCATCCAATTCACTTCCTATGATAGTTTTTATTATACCCAACTTGGATGCCTACCATTCTAGGACCAATTTATAACCATAGCAAATACCATGCTGTTCTAAAAGACTCTTAAAATAATATAAGTGAAGCATGAGATGATGAAGTCATGTACCTAGGGTAGGGTCATAGACCTGATCTAAGTATCCTTCCCAAGGACACCCTCAGAAGAAACTGCATTCCAGTCGACCAAGAGGGACTTCACTCGATGGACTCAAAGGACTCGACCATGAAGACTCACTCGACCATCAGGAGATCGAGAGTCACTCTATATCCAAACGGTCTGTAATTAAGTAGTCTTTATGGCATTTAGGACACTTTATGTAAGGCGTTACCAGTAACGCCTAGACTTAATGTACTTTAAACCCTGCATTACTGAGGGCCGGAGGGGTCTGGCGGACACTATATAAGCCACCCCCCTCCTCAGTGTAAAGGGTTCGCACCCTTGTAATCCATACACACATAATCCAGTCGACCGCCTCCGGGCTCCGAGACGTAGGGCTGTTACTTCCTCCGAGAAGGGCCTGAACTCGTACATCCTTGTGTTCACAACTGCTCCATAGCTAGGATCTTGCCTCTTCATACCTACCCCCCATTCTACTGTCAGACTTAGAACCACGATAGTTGGCGCCCACCGTGGGGCAGGTGTCTTAGCGATTTTTGGAGAAGTTGCAATTGTTCCAATCGCTTCCATCATGGTTTCTGGTGGAGTTTTGGTCGAGGGCCGCGAGATTCGTCTCGGCGCACTCACCTTCATCGCTGACGACTCCGCTTGGCTCCAGGAGGCTCCACTCGACGTCGATGCGCTCCCCGTCCGCGGTGCGACGCATTTTCGCGCATGTGTCCATGGCATTCTGCTGCGGCAACCGTCGACTCCATATCAGTCGACTTCTCTGTCGTCCACCCTCCCTGTAAGCGCTCTGGTCGGTCGAGGCTCCAGCGGTGGGTGAGGCACGCAGTGGCTCGCCAGACAGCCACCACCCAAGTTGCGGCAATCAAGCCCGATGAGTCCCTCTACGGCCTGTTCGATCTGTCGACTGGCTCCGTAGAGACTGCATCCGAGTGCGATAGTAGTGATCCAGCGGCGGAAGTTTTGATGGTCAATGGGCCTCGCAGCCCTCCCGGCTTCCCCCGCGGCGACGGGGTGGACGGTGGAGGCGACCCCGCTCAAGTCCATGAGGAGTACCAGCCCGAGCCACTTAATTCCCTGCAAAGGGAAGAACTTCGCCGCAGGAACATGGATGCCCTGCATACTCCCATCGCAGGACAAACCCCCGAGGCTCGCGCCTTGGAGGAGGCACGTTTGGCCAACTTGGATGAACGCGCTCGTCTGGAGAACCTTCAGCGAGCACTCGACGAGCGCGCGCGGCAACGAGTACCCGACTCCAGTCGACGTCAACTCTTCCCGCCGACTCAGGTATATCGAATCCCGATTCAGAATTTAGCGGCTGCAACCCGTATAGCAGAGTCAATTCAGCCCTCTCAGTCGGAGGCTGGCAGAGGCTTGTTGTAGATCAGAGATTTGCTCTGGGCAGCAGGAGATCAGAATTCAGCCGTGTCGCAGTCATGCAACAGAATTCACAGTCGATCCGTCGCTGAGAATACGGTTCAGTCGGCTCACAGCCCCAGATCGCCTCTGCGACGTGAAGGACGCGAGAATCGACGGGACCAATATGGTGACCGATACGATCGTGAGGATAGGCGTCGAGTGCCCACTCCTCCTCCGAGAGGCGGGTCTTACGCTCCCCGACAGCAAGATGACAGGCATCAACTCAGTGTGGGGCGAAGAGCTCCGGTCGACCCCCGGGAACCAGGCTTCGACGCGCGATCCATCATCGTGCAAGGCTTGGTCGATCGGAACAGGGCTCACCGAGGTGGCCATGACAGAGACGCGCCCACTAGCAGCCGAGTGCATGTTTCTAGTCCGGAATGTTTCAGCAGGGCTATCAGAGCCGCGGTGATTCCCCCCAACTTCAGGTTGGCGACTGGAGTAATCAAGTTCACCGGTGAGTCTAAGCCTGAAACTTGGCTTGAGGACTACCGAGTGGCTGTACAGATCGGCGGCGGGAATGACGAGGTGGCTATGAAGCACTTACCACTCATGTTGGAAGGTTCGGCCAGGGCGTGGTTGAATCAGTTGACTCCAAGCAGTATTTACACTTGGGAAGATCTTTCCCGAGTGTTCGTCAGGACTTTTGAGGGAACCTGTAAGCGACCAGCTGGATTGACAGAGCTGCAAGTTTGCGTGCAGAAGTCGAATGAAACCTTGAGAGAGTACATTCAGAGGTGGATTACTTTGCATCATACCGTGGAGAACGTGTCTGATCATCAGGCAGTCTGCGCCTTCAAGGATGGTGTCAAGAACAGAGAATTGAGTTTGAAGTTTGGTCGGACCGGAGATATGACCCTGAGTCGTATGATGGAAATTGCCACCAAGTACGCCAATGGTGAAGAGGAGGACCGACTCCGCAGCGGCAAGTACAAGCCGAGTCAGTCGGAGAAGGGAAACTCCAGTCGGAAGCAGAAACAGAAGGCCGAACCAGCGGCTCCTGGGGAGGCTCTGGCCGTGACTCAGAGCAAGTTCAAGGGAAAACCCAAAGGATCCTGGAACCCCAAGAAGGTGAAGGATAAAGAAGGAAATGACATGATGGATATGCCGTGTCACATCCACACGAAGAAAGACGAAGAGGGTAATATCATCTACCCGAAGCATACCACTCGCCAGTGTCGACTCCTGATCCAGCAGTTCCAAGGTAAACAGCCCAAGGACAAGGAAAAGGAGTCGGACAAAGCCGAAGACAAGGAGGACAGTGAGGAAGGATATCCTCATGTTAACTCCACTCTGATGATCTTTGCGTATGTGGAAAGCAAGAGCCGACTGAAGGTTATTAACCGTGAGGTGAACATGGTCGCCCCGGCGACACCCAGTTATCTGAGATGGTCCCAAACTCCCATTACATTCGACCAGTCTAATCACCTGACTCATATAGCCACCCCTGGGAGGCAAGCTTTGGTGGTCGACCCGGTCGTCGAAGGCACTCGACTGACGAAAGTGCTAATGGATGGTGGTAGTGGACTGAATTTGTTGTATGCGGACATGCTGAAGGGGATGGGCATTCTGATGTCCCGACTGAGCACCAGCAACATGAGTTTTCATGGAGTTATACCTGGAAAGAAAGCTGAGTCGCTCGGTCAGATAGCTCTGGACGTGGTGTTCGGTGACTCGAAGCATTTCCGCAAGGAGAAGCTGACGTTTGAAGTTGTCGACTTTCAGAGCGCTTATCACGCTATTTTGGGAAGACCAGCTTACGCACGGTTCATGGCTCGACCATGTTACGTGTACCTCAAGCTGAAGATGCCCGGCCCCAAAGGCGTGATCACTGTCACTGGTGACCGGAAAAAAGCAGAAGAGTGTTTTCAGAAAGGCTCGAAAATTGCCGATTCCCAGGTGACAGCGGTCGAGTTCGAGGGATACAAGAAAAATGCAGATCCGAGTGATTTGTTGCGGGCAAAGAAGCCTGCTACAGAGTCAACGTTTCAGTCATCCGGTGAGACAAAGCCCATTCACATTCATCCGACCGACCCCAATGCAGCTCCGACCCATATTTCCACAACACTCGACCCTAAATAGGAAGAAGCGCTCATCCAGTTCCTCCGTGAGAACTGGGACATCTTTGCATGGAAGCATGCTGACATGCCGGGTGTTCCCAGGGGACTGGCTGAGCATCGCCTTAGAGTCGACTCAACCGCAAAACCGGTCAAAGAACATCTTCAACGGTCCGCCGTCCAGAAGAGAAAAGCAATTGGTGAGGAAGTGGCTCGACTATTGGCGGCAGGATTTATCCGGGAGATATACCACTCCGAGTGGCTCGCCAATGTTGTCATGGTTCCCAAGAAGGACAAGTCACTCCGCATGTGCATCGATTTCAAACACATCAATCGGGCCTGCCCGAAAGATCATTTCCCTCTCCCTCGCATCGATCAAATTGTTGACTGGACTGCGGGATGTGAGAGATTGTCTTTTCTAGATGCTTATTCTGGGTACCATCAGATCCGTCTGTACGGGCCCGATGAGATAAAAACAGCTTTCATCACTCCATTCAGGTGCTTCTGCTATATTACCATGCCATTCGACCTCAAGAATGCCGGAGCCACGTTCATGCAAATGATTCAGAAGTGTTTGCTCACTCAAATCAGTCGGAATGTGGAAGCGTACATGGACGATATCTTGGTCAAGTTGCGAAAAGGTTCCGACCTGTTGACTGACCTCGCCGAAACATTTGCCAACCTCAGGAGGTATGATATCAAGCTCAATCCATCAAAATGCACATTCGGAGTTCCTGGTGGCAAGTTACTCGGTTTTCTCATTTCCGAACGAGGAATCGACGCTAACCCACAAAAAATCGGCACTATACTCCGAATGAAGCGCCCCGTGCGGGTGCACGATGTCCAGTAGCTTACTGGATGATTGGCCGCATTAAGTCGATTCATCTCACGACTCGGTGAGAAGGCATTGCCTCTTTACCGACTGATGAAGAAGGCAGACAAGTTCGAGTGGACTCTAGAAGCTGATGCAGCATTTGCCGAGCTAAAAGCTCTGCTCTCCACCCAGCCGGTGCTTGCTGCTCCAATCAGCAAAGAGCCTCTGTTGCTTTATATTGCAGCCACAGGACAAGTCGTCAGTACAGTGCTTACGGTCGAGCGGGAAGAAGAAGGGAAAGCCTTCAAAGTTCAGCGCCCAGTGTACTATCTGTCTGAAGTTTTGACTCCATCAAAGCAAAGATATCCTCATTATCAGAAGCTTGTGTATGGGATCTACATGACCACGAAGAAGGTTGCTCATTATTTCTCTGATCATTCCATTACAGTCGTCAGCGACGCTCCACTTTCAGAGATTCTGCACAACAGAGATGCAACTGGTCGAGTGGCGAAATGGACGATTGAACTCCTTCCCCTTGATATCAAGTTTGAGGCAAAGAAAGCCATTAAGTCCCAAGCAATAGCAGATTTCCTTGCCGAGTGGATTGAACAACAGCATCCGACTCAAGTTCACTCGGAGCATTGGACCATGTTCTTTGATGGCTCTAAGATGTTGAATGGTTCCGGTGCTGGGGTTGTCCTGGTTTCCCCCAGAGGAGATAAGCTCAGATATGTGCTCCAGATTCACTTTGATTCCTCCAACAATGAGGCAGAATACGAGGCCCTTTTGTATGGGTTGCGCAGGGCCATCTCACTCGGCGTCCGTCGCCTTATGGTTTATGGAGATTCAGATATGGTGGTCAACCAAGTGATGAAGGAGTGGGACGTTAGAAGCCCAGCCATGACTGGATACTTCAATGCAGTGAGGAAGCTGGAAAAGAAGTTTGAGGGGTTAGAGCTCCATCATGTACCCCGACTGAAAAATCAAGCGGCTGATGATTTGGCGAAGATAGGTTCCAAAAGAGAAGCCATTCCCAGTGGTGTGTTCCTGGAGCATATCCATACTCCATCAGTCAAAGAAGATACTTTCACCGAAGAAGCTCCACAGCCCAAGAGTGCCACAGATCCGACTGAGGTTGAGGTCCCAGCAGTGGTCGACTTGGTCATGGAAGTTTTAGTGATCACTCCCGACTAGACGGTTCCATACATCGCGTACATCTTGAGGAAAGAGCTCCCGGAGGACGAGGAAGAGGCTCGACAGATCGTCCGCCGATCCAAAGCCTTTACTGTGATCAAAGGGCAGTTATACAGAGAGAGCGCGACCGGAGTTGGTCAGAAGTGCATAACGCCAGAAGAAGGTCGGATAATTCTTAATGACATCCACTCGGGGACCTGTGGCCATCATGCGTCCTCTTGGACCATCGTGGCCAAAGCATACCGAGCCGGATTTTATTGGCCAAAAGCGAATGAAATGGCAAAGGAAATAGTCGATAAGTGCGAGGGATGCCAATTTTACTCCAACATGTCACACAAACCTGCATCAGCTCTGAAGACCATTCCACTCGTCTGGCCTTTCGCAGTATGGGGTTTGGATATGGTTGGTCCCTTGAGAACAGGATGAAGCGGTTTCACACATGTACTGGTAGCAGTCGACAAGTTCACCAAGTGGATTGAGGCTAAACCCATCAAGAACCTTGACGCCGGTACTGCTGTCAGCTTCATCA
Organism: Triticum timopheevii; assembly: GCA_963921465.1. NCBI lineage: Eukaryota > Viridiplantae > Streptophyta > Magnoliopsida > Poales > Poaceae > Triticum > Triticum timopheevii. Next base: position 472,547,613 of record OY997266.1, on the reverse strand, counting down.
GAGAACTGATTTTCAGATATGGAGTCCCGCACAGCATCATCACTGACAATGGATCTAACTTCGATTCGGAAGAGTTCAAGGCATTCTGCGCATCTCAGGGCACTCGAGTCGACTATGCTTCAGTCGCCCATCCCCAGTCGAATGGACAGGCGGAGCGAGCCAATGGCTTGATCCTCAAAGGGTTGAAACCTCGACTGATGCGTGACCTCAAGCATGCGGCTGGGGCATGGGTCGACGAACCACGCCTAATCGGTCGACTGGAAGAACTCCATTCTTCTTGGTCTACGGAGCTGAAGCGGTCTTGCCGAGTGATCTGCTCCACAATGCTCCTCGGGTTGAGCTCTACAACGAAGCTGAAGCGGAACAAGCGCGGCAGGACGTAGTCGACCTTTTAGAGGAAGAAAGAGAGATGGCTCTGATCCGGTCGACCATCTACCAACAGGACTTGCGTCGCTTCCACGCTAGAAACATGAAGAGTCAAGCCTTCCAGGAAGGGGATTTGGTTCTCTGAGTGGATTAGCAGAAACAACACAAGCTTGCTCCTTCTTGGGAAGGACCCTTCATCGTCACCAAGGTTCTCCACAATGGAGCATACCGTCTCTACAACATCAAGCACAATATCGACGAGCCCCGAGCTTGGAACGCGGAGCTACTCCGCCCATTTTACACTTAAGTTTTCACTCGGATGAGTTGTAATAAAAAGTACTTCTGTAGTTCATGTTTTGCAAGATAATAGTGTCATAATTTCCCCAATGATTTTTGTCACTTTTATTTGTTCAGTAAAATTTCCCCTCAGTGGGTGGCTTAGCTGCGAATCCGTTTCGCCTAAGTTTGTAAAAAAATCCTTACCGAGTGGCGAGCCAGCCTCCCACTCGGGGGCTTAGCTGCGAATCCGTTTCGCCTAAGTTTCAATAAAATCCTACCGAGTGGTGAGCCAGCCTCCCACTCGGAGGCTTAGCTGCAGATCCGTTTCGCCTAAGTTTCAATAAAATCCTACCGAGTGGTGAGCCAGCCTCCCACTCGGAGGCTTAGCTGCGGTCCAAGTACTTGCCTAAGTTTCAATAAAATCCTACCGAGTGGTGAGCCAGCCTTCCACTCGGAGGCTTAGCTGCAGTCTAAGTACTCGCCTAAGTTCAAATTCAACGTGCGGTCGCAAGGAGGACCAGGTGCAGGTCGACTGCGACCCTCTCCTCCGAGCTACGCCACAAGTACAACGTGCGGTCGCAAGGAGGACGAGGTGCAGGTCGACTGCGACCCTCTCCTCCGAGCTACGCCACAAGTACAACGTGCGGTCGCAAGGAGGACGAGGTGCAGGTCGACTGCGACCCTCTCCTCCGAGCTACGCCACAAGTACAACGTGAAAATCCTACCGAGTGGAGAGCAGACCTCCCACTCGGGGGCTTGACTGCAGCCCAGTGCTCGCCTAAGTTTTGAAAATCATACCGAGTGGAGAGCAGACCTCCCACTCGGGGGCTTAGCTGCAGCCCAGTGCTCGCCTAAGTTTTGAAAATCCTACCGAGTGGAGAGCAGACCTCTCACTCGGGGGCTTAGCTGCAGCCCAGTGCTCGCCTAAGCTTTTGAAAATCCTACCGAGTGGAGAGCAGACCTCCCACTCGGGGGCTTAGCTGCAGCTCAGTGCTCGCCTAAGTTTTGAAAATCCTACCGAGTGGAGAGCACACCTCCCACTCGGGGGCTTAGCTGCAGCCCAGTGCTCGCCTAAGTTTTTGAAAATACTACCAAGTGGAGAGCATACCTCCCACTCGGGGGCTTAGCTGCAGCCCAGTTCTCGCCTAAGTTTTTGAAAATCCTACCGAGTGGAAAGCAGACTTCCCACTCGGAGGCTTAGATGCAGCCCAGTGCCTGCCTAAGCGATTGAAGAATAAGTCAATTGCAAAAAGCTTCTCGCTTCAACCTGCAAAAGACATCTCAAACCAAATACGAGCATATTCAAACGACGAATCCAAGTTCGGATAAATACCTAACGGAACCAAAAGTGCTCAGGCGCTAGGCCTGTTAAGGTTTGTCGGTTACACAATCACTCGACATACCGAGGCAAATTTAAAGTGTCGAGCTCAAGAAGTTTTTTACCCCTCCTGTGGAGGGCTGGAAGGTGCGACAAATTCGTCGAGGTCAATTCCGTCAGCAATCCGAGTGGCAGCGGCGATGAAGGTCTCCATGAAGGACCGAAAGTCGTGTTTCTTGGTGTTAGCCACCCGAAGAGCCGCTAGCTTGTCCTCTCGTGCATCCTTGCAATGGACTTGAGCCAGACACAGAGCGACATCTGCACCGCACCTGGCAGAAGACTTCTTCCACTCCTGCACTCGACCAGGGACTGTGTTCAGTCGAGTCATCAGAGACTCGAGGTCATTCTGGAGCGTCTCTTTGGGCCAGAGCGTAGCGTCGATGCGAGAAGTGGCGACCTTCAACCTTGCGAGATAATCGACAATGGCAGCAACACGAGATTCGAGCCAGAGCACGTTCATGGCGACTTCGTCATTCACGGGAGAGTTGATGGGGTCCAGGCTTGGCTCCAGTCGACCAGTCTCCTCTTCAAAGTTCTGACAAAATTCTGCAAGCACAATCACCGAGTCAAGATAACAGTCGAATGGAAAGATCACAGTTAAAATACCCGTTTGGTGCAAAAGTTTACCTTCGAGCATGAGGAATAGCTTCTTGGCAAGTCCGCCTAGATAAGCCTCCAGATCCTTCTTCTTCCCCATCAGCTCACTGGCTTTGTCATTCAGGGCAATCTTGTCACTTTTCAGTCGACTCACTTCTTTGTTAGCAACATCAAGAGCAGCTCTCAGATTGGTATTCTCTTCTTCAAGCTTGCTGACCGAAGCCAACTTCTCGTCTGCGAGCTTGGTCTTCTCCAAAGCTGTCTTCTGCATCTCAGCTAGCTCAACGTCTTTCTTCTTCTGAGCCTCCTTCACTTTGCCTGCAAAGTTACAGCAAGATCAGACTTTGAAACAAATGAAGGGCAAAAGCAGTCGTCGAGGCCTCACCAAACATACCTTTGGTCTCCTCCTTTGCCTTCGCCAAATTCTCCTGGACCAGCTTCAGATCAAGCTCGAGTTGGATATGTTTGTTCTCCAACTCGGTGTAACGAGCCGCAAGGTCGCAGGATTTCTACGACGAATCAATCGACAAGATGTCAAAGATAATTCACTTCCGAGTGACTAAGGAAAAATCATACGTTTCTAAGACTACAGCCGAATACAAACATTCGACCATAGTCTCGGGGACTACACCCAGTGGATGCACTCAGCGTGCCCCCACTAGTTCTATCAAGGAAGAGTTGACCAGTCGACCAACAAAAAAAAACAGGAGTTGCTCTTCAGACTTTAGTCCACTGCCAGCAGTCGACCACAGTCTCGGGGACTACACCCAGTGGGTGCACTCAGCGTGCCCCCACCGGTTTGAGAAATCCATTCGACCTAGTCGAATGAAGGAAAAATTTATAAAGCCTATGGTCGACTGCCAGCAGTCCACCATAGCCTCGGGGACTACACCCAGTGGGTGCACTCAGCGTGCCCCCACTAACCTGGAATTCCAATCGACACACCCAGTGGGTGTAGGACAATTACTTCGGATTTCAGAATGAAGAATTTTCAGATATCATATCCTAACAGAACAGGCGATGACCGACTGACCTGAACGTTGCTTTGAAGGGCGAAACTGGCGTCATAGGCTGCCTGGCTAGCCTCCCGGATGGCCTTCACCTGCTCCATCATGACTCCCACCTGGCGTATCGCTTCTTTTGCAGCACTGGCTTGGTCCTCTGGGACGTAGTGGGTCGAGAAGAGTGAAGGCTGTGCAGCACTCGATGACGCGGGGTGAGCACTCGTCAACGGCACTACGAAGGATACGGTGGGCCGAGTGGTGTTCTCCCCCTCCACGACCAGTGTCTCGGGTGCTGGCACGTCCCGAGTCACCCTGCCAGCAGACGCTTTCCTGCTCTTCCTTTGCTTCAGTGGTTCCTCACCGTCGTCATCGTCAGGAAGGGTGATAACGACATTGGATGGAGCTACAGAAAAGAATCAGAATTAGAGACTAAGAGCCAATCAACTAAAAGACGGAATTACGAGTCATACCAGGTTTTGAAGTGGCAGTGTCCTTCATCTCATGATCGTCAGCCCTAGCTGAGGTGTCAGAAGTAGCAGCACTGTGATTCCAAAAGATAGTCGGTTGATTTATGAGTCGACTAAAGATAAGTTCATGGAGAACGGAAAAACTCAAGCAACATCATTACCCTGAGATAGTGGGGATCGACACCTTCATCTTCGACAAGACCTTCGCCAGCTTCGATGGCGCCATTCGAGATTGCTTTAGAGCCTTCTCAGTCGGCGCCGGAGAAGTGGTCCGAGGGCGCTTGGTCGACTGCGCGACAGCCGCGACCCCCTTGCCGCGTTCAGTCGCAGGGTCATGGGCAAGCTTCGATCGCCTTTCCGAGCGAGGCGGTGCAACTTCCTCCTCCTCCTCCTCTTCTTCATCCCCATCAGAGTCATCATCGTCATCATCATCAACAGCGTCCGAGTCCCACTCCTCCTGGCTTTCGCCCCCACTTCCTTCCTCTTCTTCAGTCGGCGTCTGTGCTCCATTGGGCATCGAGTATAGTTCGGTGAAGGCCTGACAGGCAGCAAAATAAAGATCAATCGACCAATTTGCAGTGAGAGCAGAATAAGTATGGCAAGATTACAATTGGAAATAAAGTGGACATACCTTGTCTGGAGTGCTAGAATGGTCGAGTGGCGGAATCCTCCTAGCTCCTCGAGGGTTGTCTTTGTTCCCAGTGACCGCGGCCATCCACCTTTCCAGTGTGGCATCGTCGACTGCTTTTGGATGGACCCGAGTTTCATCCTCGGTTCCACAGTACATCCACATACAATGGCCTCGATACTGAAGAGGCTGGATGCGTCGCCTAAGGAAGACTTCCAGAAGGTCCATACCCGTCACTCCTTCCCGAACTAGCTGGACTACACGCTCCATCAACATCTTCACTTGGGCTTTCTCCTCAGGGAGCACCTTCAGAGAAGAGGGTTTGCTTGCTCGGTCCATGGTAAACGGAGGGAGACCACTCGACAGCCCCGGCGTCGACTCGTTTTGGCAGTAAAACCAAGTCGACTACCATCCCCTGACCGACTCGGGGAGAGTCATGGCCGGAAAGGTGCTCTTGTTTCTCATCTGAATCCCCAGACCTCCACACATCTGAATAACCTTGGTCTTATCGTCATCTGGACTCGCCTTTTTCACTGTCTGAGAACGACAAGTGAATATGTGCTTGAACAGACCCCAGTGCGGTCGGCAGCCCAGGAAGATCTCGCACATGGACACGAAGGCAGCAAGGTAGGCAATGGAATTTGTATTGAAGTGGTGGAGTTGCGCCCCAAATAAATTCAAGAAACCACGGAAGAAAACACTCGGAGGCAGAGAGAACCCACGGTCGACGTGGGTAGCCAAAAGAACACACTCACCCTCTTCTGGCTGTGGTTGCCACTCGTTCCCCGGGAGCCTCGCTGCTCCGTGGGGGATCAGACCCTCGTTGGCCATCTCCGTGAGATCCTTCTCGGTGATGGTCGACCGGATCCAATCCCCTTGGACCCAGCCTTGCGGCAGGCGGGACCTTGACGAGGATCCACCCCGACTAGTCGCTCTCCCTTTCGCCTTCCCCGTCGCCGTCACCTTCTTCGCGCGCTCCAGAGCCGCCGTCCTCTCCTTCACCATTGTTGCCGTCGAAGCGCACGAGGAGTGCTTGAGCAGAGGCGAGAGAAGGCGATGCGGGCGGAGGTGGAGAGGACAGAAGGGGGATTGGAGAAGTACTGTACAAAAACCCTCACCGGGCGCGTTTTATAGAGCCGCTTCTGAGTGGATGACAAGTGGGCCCAGGCAATCCAATCACATCCCGAAACAGTCACGCATACGCGATACATGGCGAAAAAGACGGCGCGGGAATCGAGGCGTCTATGCCCTATCCCATCCGAGCGCCGCGGTCCGCCCCGCTTCGCGCGCTTCCCAAAATTCGGATCTCGCAAAATCCGCTAACAGCAGATCGGTCTATCAGACAAGAGATTTCCCGCGATCCGTCGCTCGGAAATTACTAAGTTCAAAAGTTCACTCGACGAGAGAAAAGAATGGATCAAGGCGACTAAAAGAAAAGTTGCTGTTATCAACGAAGAGATTATTGGTCCAAGACGATACATATCCAGAACAAAAAAGCAGGTCGGAAATTATATCAACTCCTTCCTCACTCAAACTTCTATCCATTCAGGGGCTAATGATGAAGTCATGTACCTAGGATAGGGTCATAGACCTGATCTAAGTACCCTTCCCAAGGACACCCTCAGAAGAAACTGCATTCCAGTCGACCAAGAGGGACTTCACTCGACGGACTCGAAGGACTCGACCATGAAGACTCACTCGACCATCAGGAGATCGAGAGTCACTCTGTATCCAAACGGTCTATAATTAAGTAGTCTTTATGGCATTTAGGACACTTTATGTAAGGCGTTACCAGTAACGCCTAGACTTAATGTACTTTAAACCCTGCATTACTGAGGGCCGGAGGGGTCTGGCGGACACTATATAAGCCACCCCCTCCTCAGTGTAAAGGGTTCGCACCCCTGTAATCCACACACACATAATCCAGTCGACCGCCTTCGGGCTCCGAGACGTAGGGCTGTTACTTCCTCCGAGAAGGGCCTGAACTCGTACATCCTTGTGTTCACAACTGCTCCATAGCTAGGATCTTGCCTCTTCATACCTACCCCCCATTCTACTGTCAGACTTAGAACCACAACATGAGAGACTAGCAATTTCTACAAAATTAAGCCACCGCCGTGCTCTAAAAGATATAAGTGAAGCACTAGAGCAAAAACTATCAAGCTCAAAAGATATAAGTGAAGCACATAGAGTATTCTAGCAAATTCTAATAAAGTAGGCTTCTCCCAAAAGGTTTGTACAGCAAGGATGATTGTGGTAAACTAAAAAGCAAAGACTAATATAATACACGATGCTCCAAGCAAAACACATATCATGTGAGAATAAAAATATAGCTCCAAGTAAAGTTACCAATAAACGAAGACGAAAGAGAGGATGCCTTCCCGGGGCATCCCCAAGCTTAGGCTTTTGGCTATTCTTGAATATCTTGGGGTGCCTTGGGCATCCCCAAGCTTAGGTTCTTTCCACTCCTTATTCCATATCCATCAAAGCTTTACCCAAAACTTGAAAACTTCACAACACAAAACTCAACAGGAAATCGTATAAGCACCGTTATTGAAAGAAAACAAAACCACCACATAAGGTACTGTAATGAACTCATTCTTTATTTATATTGGTGTTAAACCTACTGTATTTCAAGTTCTCTATGGTTCATACCACTTAATACTAGCCATAGATGCATCAAAATAAGCAAACAACACACGAAAAACAGAATCTGTCAAAAACAGAACAGTCTGTAGCAATCTGTAACCCTCGAATACTTATGGAACTCTAAATATCCTACCAAAATAGGAAGTCCTGGACAATTTGTATATTGATCTACAGCAAAAATAATCAACGCAAAGCCACGTTTCTGTGATTTAACAAAATTATTTTCGTGCGTGCAAAGTTTCTGTTTTTCAGCAGAATCAAGTTAACTATCACCATAGGTTATCCTATAGGTTCTACTTGGCACAAACACTAATTAAAACATAAAAACACATCTAAACATAAGGTAGATGCAAAATTTATTAAATAACAGCAAGGAAAAACATTGGGTTGTTACCCAACAAGCGCTTGTCTTTAAAGCCTTTTTAGCTAGGCATTGAGATTTCAATGATGCTCACATGAAAGACAAGAATTGAAGCACAAAGAGAGCATCATAAAACATGTGACAAACACACTTAAGTCTAACATAATTCCTATGCATAGGCATCTTGTAAGCAAACAAATTATCAAGGCAAGCAAAACCTAGCATATGCAAGGAAGAACAAAGAGATGATAGCAATCTCAACATGAAGAGAGGTAATTTAGTAACATGAAAATTTCTACAACCATATTTTCCTCTCTCATAAAAACTACATGTAGGATCATAAGCAAATTCAACAAAATAACTATCACATAACATATTTCCAACACGATCCACATGCATACAAAGTTGACACTCTTCCAAAATAGTGGGATTAACATTAACTAAAGTCATGACCTCTCCAAACCCACTTTTATCAAAAATACCATAAGATTGAACATTCTCCAAATATGTGGGATCTAATGTTGACACTCTTCCAAACCCACTTTCAATATTATTGCAAACACTATTATCAATCTCATATTCATCATGGGGCTTAAATAAATTTTCAAGATCATAAGAAGAATCACTCCAATCATGATCATTGCAACAAGTAGTAGACATAGCAAAACTAGCATCCCCAAGCTTAGGGTTTTGCATATTATTAGCACAATTGACATCAAGAGAATTTATAGTAAATTCATTTAATTATGCTTTTTATTCAAAGATCTATCATGAATCACTTTATAAAGTTCTTCATTCAGATTCACAAATTTCAAGCAAAACTTCATAAAGATAGTCTAGTGCACAAAACTCACTAGCAATTGGTTCATCATAACTGGATCTCTTAAAAAGATTAGCAAGCGAATGAGGATCCATAGATCTTAGCTTCTTTGTTTAGTAATAAATACACAATTATTCCAACCAAATGAGCAAACAAGCCAAGTAAGACATTAAGGTAAACGAAAAGACGAACAGAAAAAGGGCGAATAAAACGGCAAGGGTGAAGTGGGAGAGAGGAAAACAAGAGGCAAATGGCAAATAATGTAAATGCGAGGGAGATGAGTTTGTGATGGGTACTTGGTATGTCTTGACTTGAGCGAAGACCTCCCCGGCAACGGCGCCAGAAATCCTTCTTGGTACGTCTTGAGCTTGCGATGGTTTTCCTTGAAGAGGAAAGGGTGATGCAGCAATAGTAGCGTAAATTCTTCCCTCGGTTTTTGACAACCAAGGTATAAATCCAGTAGGAGGCTCCTCAAAAGTCCCACGCACCTACACAAACAAACAAAGAACTCGCAACCAACACAATAAAGGGGTTGTCAATCCCTTCACGGCCACTTGCGAAAGTGAGATCTGATAGAGATAATATGATAAGATAAATATGTTTTTGGTATTTTATAATATAGATGCAAAAAGTAAAGATGCAAATAAAAGTAGATTGAAAGCTTATACGATAAAAGATAGACCTGGGGACCATAGGTTTCACTAGTGGCTTCTCTCAAGATAGCATAAGTATTACGGTGGGTGAACAAATTACTGTCGAGCAATTGATAGAAAAGCGAATAATTATGAGATTATCTAGGCATGATCATGTATATAGGCATCACGTCCGCAACAAGTAGACCAACTCCTGCCTACAACTACTAATATTACTCCACACATCGACCGCTATCCAGCATGCATCTAGAGTATTAAGTTCATAAGAACAGAGTAACGCATTAAGAAAGATGACATGATGTAGAGGGATAAACTCAAGCAATATGATATAAACCCCATCTTTTTATCCTCGATGGCAACAATACAATACGTGCCTTGCAACCCTTTCTGTCACTGGGAAAGGACACCGCAAGATTGAACCCAAAGCTAAGCACTTCTCCTATGGCAAGAAAGGTCAATCTAGTAGGCCAAACCAAACTGATAATTCAAAGAGACTTGCAAAGATAACTCAGTCATACATAAAATAATTCAGAGGAGATTCAAATATTATTCACAGATAAACTTGATCACAAACCCACAATTCATCGGATCTCGACAAACACATCGCAAAAAGAGTTTACATCGAATAGATCTCCACAAGAGAGGGGGAGAACATTGTATTGAGATCCAAAAAGAAAAAAGAAGCCATCTAGCTAATAACTATGGACCCGAAGGTCTGTGGGAAACTACTCTCAACTCATCGGAGGGGCTATGGTGTTGATGTAGAAGCCATCCATGGTTGATTCTGTTGGGGAACGTTGCAGAAAATTAAAAAATTTCCTACGGTTTCACCAAGATCCATCTATGAGTTCATCTAAGCAACGAGTCAAGGGAGTGAGTTTGCATCTACATACCACTTGTAGATCACGTGCGGAAGCTTGCAAGGGGATGGTGATGATGGAGTCGTACTCGACGTGATTCAGATCACCGATGTCCAAGTGCTGAACGGACAGCACCTCCACGTTCAACACACGTACGGGACGGGAGACGTCTCCTCCTTCTTGATCCAGCAAGGGGGAAGGAGAGGTTGATGATGATCCAGCAGCACGACGGCGTGGTGGTGGATGCAGCAGAACTCCAGCAGGGCTTCGCCAAGCGACTACGGGAGGAGGACGAGGTGTAGCAGGGGGAGGGAGGCGCCAAGCACAAGGGTGTGGCTGCCCTCCCCCTTGCCCTCCTTTATATAGGCCCCCAAGGGGGGGCGCCGGCCCTTGGGAGATTGGATCTCCCAAGGGGGCGGCGGCCAAGGGGGGAGGAGTGCCCCCCAAGGCATGTGGTGCGCCCCTCCCCACACTAGGGTTTCAACCCTAGGCGCAGGGGGTGGGCCTAGGGGGGTGCACCAGCCCACTATGGGCTGGCTCCCCTCCCACGTCAGCCCATGGGGCCCTCCGGGATGGGTGGCCCCACCCGGTGGACCCCCGGGACCCTTCCGGTGGTCCCGGTACATTACCGGGAGACCCCGAAACTTTCCCGATGGCCAAAATACCACTTCCTATATATTATTCTTTACCTCCGGACTATTCTGAAACTCCTCGTGACGTCCGGGATCTCATCCGGAACTCCGAAAAACATTTGGTATGCTGCATACTCATATTCATACAACCCTAGCGTCACCGAACCTTAAGTGTGTAGACCCTACGGTTTCGGGAGACACGCAGAAATGACCGAGACGACTCTCGGGCAATAACCAACAGCGGGATCTGGATACCCATGTTGGTTCCCACATGCTCCTCTATGATTTCATCGGTTGAACCACGATGTCGAGGATTCGATCAAACCCTGTATACAATTCCCTTTGTCAATCGGTACGTTACTTGCCCGAGACTCGATCGTCGGTATCCCAATACCTTGTTCAGTCTCGTTACCGGCAAGTCACTTTACTCGTACCGTAATGCATGATCCCGTGGCCAACACCTTGGTCACCTTGAGCTCATTATGATGATGCATTACCGAGTGGGCCCAGAGATACCTCTCCGTCATACGGAGTGACAAATCCCAGTCTCGATCCGTGTCAACCCAATAGACACTTTCGGAGATACCTGTAGTGCACCTTTATAGTCACCCAGTTACGTTGTGACGTTTGATACACCCAAAGCACTCCTACAGTATCCGGGAGTTACACGATCTCATGGTCGAAGGAAGAGATACTTGACATTGGCAAAGCTCTAGCAAACGAACTACACGATCTTTGTGCTATGCTTAGGATTGGGTCTTGTCCATCACATCATTCTCCTAATGATGTGATCCCGTTATCAACGACATCCAATGTCCATAGCCAGGAAACCATGACTATCTGTTGATCACAACGAGCTAGTCAACTAGAGGCTCACTAGGGATATATTGTGGTCTATGTATTCACACGTGTATTACGATTTCCGAATAATACAGTTATAGCATGAATAAAAGACAATTATCATGAACAATGAAATATAATAATACTTTTATTATTGCCTCTAGGGCATATTTCCAACAGATTCCCCCTCCGGTGGAGCACCGACGAAGTCTCCAAGATGGGATCTCGCGGATACAGAAGGTTACGGCGGTGGAAATTGTGTTTCATTGGCTCCCTGGATGTTTTCGGGGTACGTAGGTATATATAGGAGGAAGGAGTACATCGGTGGCCGCCTGTGGAGCCCAGCAGATAGGGCGCGCCCAGAGGGGGTGGGCGCGCCCTCCTGTCTCCTGGCCGCCTCGCAAGCTTCTTGACTTGCACTCCAAGTTCTCCGGATCACGTTCGTTCCAAAAATCACGCTCCCGAAGGTTTCATTATGTTTGGACTCCGTTTGATATTCCTTTTCTTCGAAATACTGAAATAGGCAAAAAAACAGCAATACGGGTAGGGCCTCCGGTTAGTAGGTTAGTCCCAAAAATGATATAGATGTGTAAAATAAAGCCCATAAACATCCAGAAGGGGTAATATAATAGCATGGAACAATCAAAAATTATAGATACGTTGGAGACGTATCAAGCATCCCCAAGCTTAATTCCTGCTTGTCCTCAAGTAGGTAAATGATAAAAACAGACTTTTTGATGTGGAATGCTACCTAGCATGATTCTCCATGTAATTTTCTTTATTGTGGCATGAATGTTCAGATCCAAATGATTCAAAATAAAAGTTCATATTAATAAAAGAAATAGTAATACTTCAAGCATACTAATAAAAGCAATCATGTCTTCTCAAAATAACATGGCTAAAGAAAGTTCATCCCTACAAAATCATATAGTTAGGCTATGCTTCATTTTCATCACACAAAAATGTTCCCAAATTCTACACCCCTGATGACAAGCCAAGCAATTGTTTCGTACTTAAATAATCTCAAACTTTTTCAACTTTCACGCAATACATGAGCGTGAGCCATGGATATATCACTATGGGTGGAATAGAATATGATAATGGGGATTGTGTGGAGAAGACAGAAAAGGAGAAAGTCTCACATTGACGAGGATAATCAACGGGCTATGGAGATGCCCATCAATTGATGTCAACATGAGAAGTAAGGATTGCCATGCAACGGATGCACTAGAGCTATAAATGAATGAAAGCTCAACAAAAGAAAACTAGTGGGTGTGCATCCAACTTGCTTGCTCAAGAAGACCTAGGGCATTTGAGAAAGCCCATCGTAGGAATATACAAGCAAAGTTCTATAATGAAAAATTCCCACTAGTATTTGAAAGTGACAACATATGAGACTCGCTATATGAAGAACATGGTGCTACTTTGAAGCACAATATATGACACTCGCTATATGAAGAACATGGTGCTACTTTGAAGCACAAGTGTGGAAAAAGAGATAGTAACATTGCCCCCTTTTATTTATTTTCTTTTTTTCCCTTTTTTTCCTTTTCTTTTCTTTTCTCTTTTTTTGTTTTTTTTCTTTGGCCTTTCTTTTTTTCTTTTGGCCTTTTTTTGGGGGACAATGCTCTAATAATGATGATAATCACACTTTTATTGATTACAACACATGAATTACAACTCGAAACTAGAACAAGATATGACTCTATATGAATGCCTCCGGCGGTGTACCGGTATGGTGCAATGAATCAAGAGTGACATGTATGAAAAATTATGCATGGTGGCTTTGCCACAAATACGATGTCAACTACATGATCATGCAATGGCAATATGACAAAAGTAATGTATGTCATCATGATAAACGGAACAGTGGAAAGTTGCATGGCAATATACCTCGGAATGGCTATGGAAATGCCATACTATGTAGGTATGGTGGCTGTTTTGAGGAAGATATAAGGAGGTTTATGTGTGATAGAGGGTATCATATCATGGGGTTTGGATGCATCAGCGAAGTTTGCACCAACTCTCAAGGTGAGAAAGGGCAATGCACGGTACCGAAGAGGCTAGCAATGGTGGAAAGGTAAAAATGCGTATAATCCATGGACTCAACATTAGTCAAAAGAACTCATATACTTATTGCAAATTTTAGAAGTCATCAAAAACCAAGCACTACGCCATGCTCCTAGAGGGATAGATTGGTAGGAAAAAACCATCGCTCGTCCCCGACCGCCACTCATAAGGATGCACAATCCAAGTACACTTCATGTTTCAAATTTGTTACACAACTTTAACCATACGTGCATGCTATGGGACTTGCTAACTTCAACACAAGCATTCTTTAAATTCATAATCACCCAACTAGCATGACTTTAATATCACTACCTCCGTATGTCAAAACAATTATCAAGTATCAAGTTGATCATAGCATCCAATTCACTTTCTATGATAGTTTTTATTATACCCAACTTGGATGCCTACCATTCTAGGACCAATTTTATAACCATAGCAAATACCATGATGTTCTAAGAGACTCTCAAAATAATATAAATGAAGCATGAGAGACTAGTAATTTCTACAAAATTAAGCCACGGCCGTGATCTAAAAGATATAAGTGAAGCACTAGAGCAAAAACTATCTAGCTCAAAAGATATAAGTGAAGCACATAGAATATTCTAATAAAGTTCTAATCAAGTGGGCTTCTCCCAAAAGGTGTGTACAGCAAGGATGATTGTGGAAAACTAAAAAGCAAATACTAATATCATACACGACGCTTCAAGCAAAACACATATCATGTGGCGAATAAAAATATAGCTCCAAGTAAAGTTACCAATGAACGAAGACGAAAGAGGGGATGCCTTCCCGGGGCATCCCCAAGCTTAGGCTTTTGGCTATTCTTGAATATCTTGGGGTTCCATGGTCATCCCCAAGCTTAGGCTTATGCCACTCCTTATTCCATAGTCCATCAAATCTTTACCCAAAACTTGAAAACTTCACCACACAAAACTCAACAGGAAATCCCATAAGCTCCGTTAGTGAAAGAAAACAAAAAACCCACATAAGGTACTGTAATGAACTCATTCTTTATTTATATTGGTGTTAAACCTACTGTATTTCAAGTTCTCTATGGTTCATACCACTTAATACTAGCCATAGATGCATCAAAATAAGCAAACAACACACGAAAAACAGAATCTGTCAAAAACAGAACAGTCTGTAGTAATCTGTAACTAACACAAACTTCTGGAACTCTAAAAATCCTACCACAATAGGAAGTCCTGGGAAATTTGTCTATTGATCAGCAGAAAAAAGAATCAACGCAAAACCCGTTTCTGTGATTTAGAAAAACTAATTTCGTGCGCGCAAAGTTTCTGTTTTTCAGCAGAATCAAATTAACTATCACCATAGGTTATCCTATAGGTTTTACTCTGCACAAACACTAATTAAAATATAAAAACACATCTAAACTGATGTTAGATGCAAAATTTATTGCTAAACAGAAACAAAAACAAAAACCACAAATAAAATTGGGTTGTCTCCCAACTAGCGCTATCGTTTAACGCCCCTAGCTAGGCATAAAAGCGAATATAGATCTAAGTAGTGCCATCTTTAATTTTCAGTTTTTTAGTGGAGTCATGCTCGAATCTGGGAGGTTCTTTACATTTCCCTTCATACTCGGAAATTTTTAGATCTAAAGAATCCAACCGCTTATTGCAAAGAGTAATCATGCGGTGAAGATTTCCGCTAACACTTTTAAGAGGCTCAAGAGACTTATGTAAAAAAATTGTTACTTCGCAAATCTTTCCAAATACTTGTGTTTCTTCTTGGGTAGGATGTGATCCCCCTTTTTGAGGTAGTGTTCCCACTATCCCCTCTATAATTTCATGCGCAATACTAGGATCAATTTCAATAAAATTTCCCTTGGCAATGCAATCCAAGAGTTGTCTATGCGACATATTTAACCCAACATAAAAATTGCGAAGAAGAATTCTAAAATTCACCTCTAGGGTGCAATTGCGATAATATTCCATCATCCTATACCAAGCATCTTTTAAGTTTTCTCCTTGCCTTTTCTTGAAGTGTAGAACTTCAAACTCGGGAGACATAGGAGCGGATAAGGAACTAGCCATAATGACAAGGTAAACGATCTAACACACGAGCAAACAGAAAAAGGCAATCGAAAAAGAGAGGAGAAGATTGGGAAAGAGAGGGCGAATAAAACGGCAAGGGTGAAGTGGGGAGAGGAAAACAAGAGGCAAATGGCAAATAATGTAAATGCGAGGGAGATGAGTTTGTGATGGGTACTTGGTATGTCTTGACTTGAGCAAAGACCTCCCTGGCAACGGTGCCAGAAATCCTTCTTGCTACGTCTTGAGCTTGCGTTGGTTTTCCTTGAAGAGGAAAGGGTGATGTGGCAATAGTAGCGTAAGTATTTCCCTCAGTTTTTGAGAACCAAGGTATCAATCCAGTAGGAGGCTCCTCAAAAGTCCCACGCACCTACACAAACAAACAAAGAACTCGCAACCAACGCAATAAAGGGGTTGTCAATCCCTTCACGGCCACTTGCGAAAGTGAGATCTGATAGAGATAGTATGATAAGACAAATATATTTTTGGTATTTTATAATATATATTGGAAAAGTAAAGATCCAAATAAAAGTAGATTGAAAGATTATATGATAAAAGATAGACCCGGGGGCCATAGGTTTCACTAGTGGCTTCTCTCAAGATAGCATAAGTATTACGGTGGGTGAACAAATTACTATCGAGCAATTGATAGAAAAGCAAATAATTATGAGATTATCTAGGCATGATCATGTATATAGGCATCACATCCGCGACAAGTAGACCGACTCCTACCTGCATCTACTACTATTACTCCACACATCGACCGCTATCCAGCATGCATCTAGAGTATTAAGTTCATAAGAACAGAGTAACGCATTAAGAAAGATGACATGATGTAGAGGGATAAACTCAAGCAATATGATATAAACCCCATCTTTTTATCCTGGATGGCAACAATATAATACGTGCCTTGCAACCCCTGCTGTCACTGGGTAAGGACACCGCAAGATTGAACCCAAAGCTAAGCACTTCTCCCATTGCAAGAAAGATCAATCTAGTAGGGCAAACCAAACTGATAATTCGAAGAGTCTTGCAAAGATAACTCAATCATACATAAAAGAATTCAAAGGAGATTAAAATATTTCTCATAGATAAACTTGATCATAAACGCCCAATTCATCGGATCTCTACAAACACACCGCAAAAAGAGTTACATTGAATAGATCTCCACAAGAGAGGGGGAGAACATGGTATTGAGATCCAAAAAGAGAGAAGAAGCCATCTAGCTAATAACTATGGACCTGAAGGTCTATGGTAAACTACTCACAACTCATCGGAGGGGCTATGGTGTTGATGTAGAAGCCCTCCGTGGTCGGTTCCCCCTCCGACGGAGCGCCGGCGTGGGCTCCAAGATGGGATCTTGCGGATACATAAGGTTACAGTGGTGGAAATTGTTTTTCATTGGCTCCCTGGATGTCTTCAGGGTACGTGGGTATATATAGGAGGAAGAAGTAGGTCGGTGGCCGCCCGAGGGGCCCACGAGACAGGGGGGCACGCCCTGTAGGGTTGGGCGCGCCCTCCACCCTCGTGGCCGCCTCGATCGCTTCTTGACTTGCACTCCAAGTCCTCTGGATCACGTTTGTTCCAAAAAATCACGCTCCCGAAGGTTTCATTCCGCTTGGACTCCGTTTGATATTCCTTTTCTTTAAAATACTGAAATAGGCAAAAAAAAACAATACGGGCTGGGCCTCCGGTTAGTAGGTTAGTCCCAAAAATGATATAAATGTGTAAAATAAAGCCCATAAACATCCAAAAGGGGTAATATAATAGCATGGAACAATCAAAAATTGTAGATACATTGGAGACGTATCAGCGCCCCCCACCCTCGTGGCCAGGGTGTGGGCCCCCTGGTACTTCTTCCGCTCAATATTTATAATTAATTCCAAAAAAGACTTTCGTGGACTTTCAAGACTTTTGGAGCTGTGTAGAATAGGTCTCCAATATTTGCTCCTTTTCCAGCCCAGAGTCCCAGCTGCCGGCATTCTCCCTCTTCATGTAAACCTTGTAAAATAAGAGAGAATAGCCATAAGTATTGTGACATAACGTGTAATAACAGTCCATAATGCAATAAATATCAATATAAAAGCATGATGCAAAATGGACGTATCAACTCCCCCAAGCTTAGACCTCACTTGTCCTCAAGCGGAAGCCGACATCAAAAAATATGTCCACATGTTTAGAGATAGAGGTGTCGATAAAATAAAATACGGACTTAAGGGCATCATGATCATTCTTATAACAGCAACATAAATATATTTTGTCATATGATTTCTTATGCTAAAGTAACAATCTATCCACAATGTCAAGTATGAATCAGAAACTTCATTGAAAACTAACAAACTATAATCTCAGTCATTGAAGCAATTGCAATTTATCATAACATCGGAAAGAGTCAAAGGTGTCAAAAAAACACCGGAAAGAGTCAATATAAGAGCTTTTCAGCAACTCCACATATTCAACTATCATTTAGTCTTTCACAATAGCTAACACTCACGCAATACTTATGGGTATGGAGTTTTAATCGGACACAGAGAAAGATAGGGGCTTATAGTGTTGCCTCCCAACCTTTTACCTCAAAGGTATTGTCAACAGTAATAGTTCATGCTAACTTACATCCAATTGGATATATATATATATATATATATATATATATATATATATATATATATATATATATAAACACTATTCTGATCACGGGATCAGAATAATATTCTGATCACAACCTGAACTGCCTGAGTAACGCGCCTGAACTTCCCTTTGTACTGGGTTGAACTTCAGCTAAAAGGTGTCCAAATTGGGCTTGCGATATACCGTTGGAAATCTATGGACACCAATATCATGATCCAAGTTAAATTTTTGGCAAAATGTAAGCGGTTTAAGAGCAGTTTTGAAACCGTTTTTTCTTCATACAAAAAACCTGAATCGTATTTTCGATCGCATTTCTAAACCGTTTATCGGAATGAGGTAAATAATATAGCATTGGAAAGCTGCTGCAAAACCGCTTCTTCGACATGTTGAAAGTTTTCTCTAATTCCCTATGGATAAAGAGTAATTTTGAAAATCGTAAAATTTTGAAAACCGAACAGCCGAGTTCGTATTTTCAATGTAATTTCTAAACGGCTAATCCATTTGAGGCAAATGATATGGCATTGGAAATCTTGTGAAAATGCGCTACTTTTTCATGTTAAAAGTTTTTTCTAATTTGGAACGGTTTAAAAGTAATTCAGAAAACGGTACAAGTTCCACCCAGTTCGTATTTTCAAGATAATTTTTTAATCGTACGGCCGAATGCAACAAATAATACGGCGTTGGAAAGCTTGAGAAAATGCGAAACTTTTTTTTATATATTGTTTCTCCTAATTCCTTACAGTTTTAAGTCAAATTGGAAAATGGCTAAAAACGTATTTTTGGCATAATTTCTACATACTTTATCAAAATGGAGCAAATAATATACCGCTGAAAAACTACGGAAAATGCGAAACTTTTTCATGTTGATGGTTTTCTCTGATTCCTAGCCGTTTTCAAGTAATTGCGAAAATGGCGAGAGCATTCGTTCTGCTCAATCGTGAAATAGATTCTTCGAAATTGCACCGCGTGAAGAACCTGAACTTCTCGACGCGTGTACCTGAACTTCACTCTGTTTTTCACGTGATTTTTTTGCTCGTAGGTCTCCATCCACTACTCGTAACTCTCCATCCACTCACCGGAATTGAGCAAGTGATATACCGGTGGAAAGCTGCTGTAAGCACATAACTTTCCCGTGTTGATCGTTTTTTCATACTCGCAACGATTTTAAAAGTTTTTCATCAAAATTCATTCAGCGTAGTAGTTAAACTTCATGCTGTTTTCACGTTGAACTTCTGTGACGTATTTTTGTTTGTACGCGCGCCTGAACTTCTCTCTGTACGAACCCGACATTCGGGCTATCTTCGCAACCGTGCCTTCTACCGCGAGTTTTTCTGGTTAGTCGTGTTCCATGTGATGTAAGTGTAATCTTCAAACAATTTTTAGCAACTAAATACTCGTTTTAGATAGGAATCTCACTCATAGGCGGATTTTGCACTCGGGTCGTGAAGAACTCGCGTTTTTTGCGATTTTACTGCCTGAGTTGTTCGACCTGAACTTCCCCCTGTGCTAAGTTGAACTTCCCGCAACATTGCCCACATAGGGCTTGCTATATACCGTTGGAAAGCTATGGACACGAGTATCATGACCCAAGTTAATTTTTTCCAAAATGTAAGCGGTTTAAGAGCAGTTTTGAAAGCCGTTTTTTCTTCACACAAAAAACGTGAATCGTAATTTCGATCGCATTTCTAAACCGTTTATCGGAATGAGGCATATAATATGGCGTTGGAAAGCTGCTGCAAAACCACTCCTTCCACAAGTTGAAAGTTTTTTCTGATTCCCTATGGTTAAAGAGTAATTTGAAAAAACGTAAAATTTCGTAAACCGAACAGCTGAGTTCGTTTTTTCGATGTCATTTCTAAACGGCGAATCCAATGGAGGCATGTGATATGGCGTTGGAAAGCTTATGAAAATTTGCTAATTTTTCATGTTGAAAGTTTTTTTCTAATTTTCAATGGTTTAAGAGTAATTTAGAAAACGGTCCAAGTCCTACCGAGTTCGTATTTTCGAGGTAATTTTTTAACCGTGCGTCCGAATGCCGCAAATGATATGGCGTTGGAAAGCTTGAACAAATGAGGAACTTTTTGGTATGTATTGTTTCTCCCAATTCTTTACAGTTTTAAGTCAGTTTCGAAAATGGCGAAAAATGTATTTTCACCATAATTTGTACAACCTTTATCAGAATTGGGCAAATAATATACCGTTGAAAAGCTATGGAAAATGCGAAACTTTTTCAGGTTGATGGTTTTCTCTGATTCCTAGCCGTTTTCAAGTAATTCCGAAAACGGCGGGATCATTCGTTCTGCCTCTACTGCGAAACGGATTCTTCAAAAATGCACCGCGTGAAGAACCTGAACTTCTCGTTGCGTGTACCTGAGCTTCACTCTGTTTTTCACGTGATTTTTTTGCTCGTAGATCTCCATCCCACTCACGGGAATTGAGCGGGTGCTATACCGATGGAAAGCTGCTATAAACACGCAACTTTCCCGTGTTGATCATTTTTTCATACTCGCGACGATTTTGAAAGTTTTTCATCTGAAATTCATTCAGCGTAGTAGTTGAACTTCATGCTGTTTTCACGTTGAACTTCTGTGATGTATTTTTGTTTGTAATTTTCGCGTTGAACTTCACGTTGAACGACTGTTTTCAAATGATATTCCTTTTGTACAAACCCCTCTCACAATAATTTTTTTGACTTTCTCCGACCGAGGACTTGAACTTACACAAATGATATTCCTGTCGTTTTGAAGTAAATTAGAAAATGACAAGATCATGATTTCTGCCTTCATCGCGAATGGAAATGCATTGTGTGAAGTAGTTGAACTTCTCGGGCATGTCTGTTTGAACTTCACTCTGTTTTTGACGTGCTATTTTTTGACATGTTCTTTTTCGCACTGCGTGAAGTAGTTGAACTTCTGGGGCATGTCTGTTTGAACTTCACTCTGTTTCACTTTATTTGTATTTTTTTGTATGAAATACACACCATGTAGTACGTGAACTTCCGGTTGTTATCACTTTTGAACTTCTATTTGGTTTGAGAGAATTATTTTAAAACACAAAAAACAACATATTTTTTATGTATTTTGGACATCTAAATACACATTGAACCTCCCTCACAAATTTTTTTGAACTTTTCCTTGCTGAGCAATTGATCTTCTATCAACCATTCTTTTCATTTATGAGTTGTTTTTAAAAGTGCAAAAAATGGTGCTATGTTTTTTATTTTTTCAACAGGTAAATCCTAGGTTTTAATAAACTCTGAACTTCTCTGTTATTTAAATTTGAACTTCACCTTTTTATATTTTGAGTAAAGAATTGCATTCGATTTTTATACGAAAAAAATCGAACATGGAAATACAAGGTGAACCTCTCTCGCAAGAATTTTTGAACTTCCCCGGACAGAGCACTTGAACTTCTTTCAACAAACCTTTAGCTTTTATTTTTTCTATAATTTTATTCTCACCTGAAATGCATCCCTTCCAGTACTTGAACTTCTCATTGTTTTCACTATGAACTTCTGTCATATTTTTTGTGTATACGTCGAATTACACGCAATTGATGGTTGGACGTCATTGTTTCCCATTTTAAAACATGCCATTGCAGGTCGGACGTCCCGCAATATAAATCCTGAACCGTGCACGGAGGTGCACGTGAACTTCTTATAACAAATCTGAGTTTATTATATACTTCGAACTTCTCCGTTATTTTAATTTCAACTTCTTAGTCATATTCTTAGAAAGGAAATATGTTTTTAAATAAGCATCAAACATTTTGTTTTTGTAAATTGAACTTCATAGTTATATTTTTCTTAGAAACGGTAATATTTTGAGTGTCCCGTATACATCGAACTACTCTATTTTAATTTCAACTTCATAATTTTCTTTCTTTAGTAACAAGGAAAATCTGAGTTTTTATAAATATCGAACTTCTCTATTTTTGTAATTTGGACTTCTTGGTTTATTCTTTTAGTGACGGAAAAATCCTAGTTTAGTTCCGTTATTTAAATTTGAACTTCTAGAGTTTTTTTAGAAATAATGATAATCCCATTTTTATGATTTTTTGAACTGCTCTATGTTAAAATTCAAACTTCTTATTTTTTTTATTAGAAGCGGTGAAATATCCGTTTCAAAGTGCTCTCTTATTTTTGTACTATTGTGTTATTTTTGTCTGAACTTCTTATGTTCTTCCCATCAACAGATTGAAATTTTCCATTTTTTATACATTGAAATATTGCTTTATTTTATTTTGAACTTCTTGATTCCATTCTTTAATAACGAGGAAAATCATAGTTTCTATAATCATCAAACTTCTCCATATTTTAAATTTGGACTTCTTGGTAGTAGAAAAAATTCTAGTCTTGTAATAAACATCAAACCACTTTAATAACGAAACATTTCGTAGGATTTTTGCAAAGAGTAAAATCTGAGTTTTTATAAACATCATACCACTCCATTTTTTAAATTTGGACTTCTTGGTTTTAGAGAATAAGTAAAGTTTGAACTACTCATTTTATTAAAGTTGAACTACTCATTTTATTAAAGTTGAACTTCTGAGTTTTCTTTTTTGTTATGATTGGGGAAAATAAAAACTAAACACTTTTTCGCACACATCTAACCGTTTTTGTATTTGATAATTTTTTTACATGATACCATCCGAATTTATTCATGTACAAACTTTATTTTGGCATTTCATATTTTGACCTTTTTGCAAATATCTTATATGAACATTCTGTGGGCATTTTTAACGCACTTATGGACGTGCACTTTTCAAGAACTATTCATTTTGGACTCTCACGCATGATGAAATAGAACTACAATGATGTGGGTGTTTTTATTTAATTTTAGTGCTTTGAAATATCTTTTTCTTTTAGGTAAAATAAGAAACAACAATTTAACGTGGCTCATAGTTGCTTTTTTACTTTGTATATCTTGGATGTATTTCTAGAACAAAAATCATAGTTGCTTTAACTTTTAATAATATACCTTCGCCTTTTTCTTGATGGAGACGTACTTACATACATTTTGTTTTGAACAAACAATTCATGAACTACCTCAAACTTGACCTTCTCGAACACAATTTCTTGGCCTTAGGAAAATAAATAAAAAATAGAAAAATACATGGTTGTACAAGCACCAAAAATAGATCGATTTCTTTGTATTCTCTTTTATATGCCTACAAAAATACTCATCATCCCCTAGGGGCGATGCACATGTTTCTGAGATCGCAGAAACGCCGAAAAATAAAAACTGATCGGTCCATCTAACCCCTCCGAGCGGCCCACCCTCCCTCCCGCACCACCTCTCCCCCGATCCTCCCGACCCCCTCCGTAACGATGACGTAACAAGGATGGAAAATGATATATCTACAGGAAGACCATCTGCAGAAAAGCCACATCATAATCTTTAACCATGGGCAACAACAAGTTCAAACACAAAACCAAGGACTATAGTAGCTAAGAGCATCTCCAATAGCTTGTCTATATGGATGTCTATACTCGTTTTCCATGACGTGAGTCCAAAACAGGCGTCCAACAGCTTGTCTATATGGTTGTCCAAATATACACATCCTCTAAATCGACCTCGACAATGTCCATGCCTGGACAATGTGAAGGCGTTGTCTAAACTCAGCTGTAGTCATGATTTCTTCCTCTCCCCAGCAACGGCCCACCTGTCATGGACCCTGTATATAGACGTTCTGATGCAAAACTGGATGTGTATATGAGGGAATCTTTTTAGACCATTGTCTATATGAATATATAGACATCCAAATATACACATGCTATTGGAGATGCTCTAACTCTCACAGAAATCTCTCTCTAGCATTCTAGTTGAACTTCAACAGTAGCGCACCAACCCTAGCTAGAGGGCGAGGCAGGACACAACAACAGCAGCTAGCAGCGACCAGCAAATGGAGGCTGGGTCATGACGGTGGCACTGAGATGGAGGAGGTGCCAGGGCATGGCAGGCAAAAATAACTGTGATTGAATAGTCTTAATCAGGTAGGTAGGCGTTACAAGAAAAGAAATAGCAAGTACATCAAGTTTTAGTGCCTCTTTCACACACAGATGTGCAACAAAATTGGCATTCCTTCTTATATAGATGAACTTGAACCCTTGGAAACTTGTGAGATATGAATGCATCTCTCGAAAGCCAACGACCGCCTCAGAAAAAGACTTGGAATCCTTTGACATCGTGCATCAAACTTGGCCTTCAGCCTCAATAATACTATTTCATAATCCTTTTTCAATCACGATCAACATGGTTGTCCCTGCGAGCCAACTATCAACTTTATGATTATGAAAGTACTAGATTTTGGCAAAATGTGTACAAGCTACTGAAAAAATTGAAGATAGTTGCAAACAATATACGAGCTACAACCTAACAATTTGCAAGCACTTGAGTGAAGGCAACACCTTTGTTCTTCTTGAACTTCTCATTTTTCTTATTCTAAACTTGATGTTGTTATTTTTTGCGTGGGAGGCTGGCTTCGCTCCATCAGGTAGCCGCGTCCACCTGCTCACAGGATAGCGAGCAAGGGAGGAAGGAGAGACAGACCCGGCAGCAAGCGGGGGAGGAGCCGGAGTAGCGCTACGTCAGGGATGCAGGGTGAACTTGAACCTGAAGTGCAGAACACACATGAAATCCATCTTACCTCGCACGACAGTGGCGAACGACTGCAACTGGAGTCGTTGGACTGCAATGGTGGGGTTGAGCTGGAGGACGCAATTGCCGCGGCGACATGCACATCAGTGCCGAGCAAAATAATGTGCCCATTTTTTTTCCTGCATTAGAAAATGTTTTGCAAGAGATTCCAGATGCTACAGCTAGTTCTCATTAAATTGGAGGATACAAAATCAAACTCCCAATACAAATACATTTTTAATCTGGAACTAGAAGAGGTTACAACAGAGAACAATCCCTGGTTTCTCAAAGTGGAATTCATGCCCTTTTTATGTCATCGTTACAAACTGGACTTCTCTTTTTTTTTCTAATAAAAACACACACTATAAAGGAAAAATAGATATTTCTTTTGTCATCCTTGGTGGAGCACATAACGGCAGGTGCAACAAGTTCAGAGTGTGCAAGCAGAAAGGAAGAGGTTCAGAGAAAAAGACTGGCACTTGGTCATGCTGCGTAGGCGTCCTGTAGTCCATACTTGTCTGGAGCAGCAGTAACGTGGCCAACGGAAATTTTGCAAACAACACTCCTCGCCACAGCACATACTTTGATCTCCTCCAGTACCTGCTACTACTACTGCTCCTTGTTGGATTTGGGCACGGCCAACCTGACGACCAGCAACAACAGTAGCACAGGTGGGTCTAATTTTCCATTAACAACCACTGTCGTACGCTGACCATTGGAGGACAAGTCGTGGCTGCGCACGAGAGATGCAGAGGAACCAAGGGGAGCGTGGAGTGGATGAGGTAGGAGGGGCTGAGAACAGCATTATCGACAGCGACCTGTACAAGGGCTGACTAAGGCGACCTGCGGAGGCGTCGGACGGTGGAGAGACGAGGCTGGAAGCTCGGACAGCGCGCGATGACCATCTCAGAGGCGGTGCATGGGAGAAGGCATGCTGCGGGGGTGGCGCACGGCGCCCGGTGCGCAAGTGACCCGAGAAAGGAGGCGGGATACGGGGCCGACCCACGGTGAGGTGGGAGGAGCTGGAAGTCCAGATCAGGGTCTCGGCGTGGTTCGCCATGGGGATCCACGGTGATGTATGGCGACTCGCTTGGGGGAGATAGGTTGGAGCGCCGGCATCATCCAGGAGAGGCGAGTGGTGGAATGAGGTGGGGCGCGAGCTCAGGAACGGCGGCGGCGGGCGAGCTCAAGAATGGCTACGGCGGCGCACTAGCTCAGGAACGGCGGCGCGCGCGAGCACATGTGGCGGCGACGCGTGGAGGTGTGTGGATCCTGGTGGCGACGTTGATGAGAAGTTGGCGGTGCGGGAAGGTGGGTTGTGGCGGCGGTGGTGCGCAGGCGGCGGCGCAGGGATGTGGCGGGGCGGCGCACGGGGCTGCTTGGGCGCGGCGGCGAGGATCTGGGAGGTCGCCGCGGCAGCGGGGGATCTGGGGACGAGATAAGAAGGGGTGTTTTTTTTGGTTTTCGGAAGTTCGGGAGGGGCGGCCCGGGCCCTATATAGTGCGTTGTGATCCGAATAGTTATTCTAATCCCAGGATCAGAATCTTTTCAACACGAGGTGCTTGCCAAAGGATAAAATAAAAGGAAAAGGTGAAGATCACCATGACTCTTAATGTAATATAAGAAGTAAAAGATAGGTCCTTCGTAGAGGGAAGCGGAGGTTGTCATGTGCTTTTATGGTTGGATGCACGAAATCTTGATGCAAAAGAACGTCACTTTATATTGCTACTTGTGATACGGATCTTTATTATTGCAACATGACAACTTACTTGAAGGATCTTATTCAATCCATAAGTAGATATGGTGAACTCTCATGGCAAAACTGGGTTTAAAGATGTTTGGAAGCACAAGTAGTATCTCTACTTGGTGCAAAGAATTTGGCTAGCATGAGGGGGAAAGGAAAACTCAACATGTTGGACGATCCAAGACAATATACTTTAATTAAGATGTGAGAAAACATAACCCATTACATTGTCTTCGTTGTCCAACATCAACTCTTTAGCATGTCATACTTTAATGAGTGCTCACAATCATAAAAGATGTCCAAGATAGTATATTTATATGTGAAAACCTCTCTTTTTTCATTACTTCCTATTAATTGCAGCGATGGCCAAAACTATGTTTGCCAACTCTCAACAACTTTTAATCATCATACTCTTTATATGTGAAACCATTACTCTTCATAAGATCAATGTGGTCTCTTTTATTTCTTTTTATTCTTTTTATTCCCTCAAGATCATAGCAAAATAGCAAAGCCCTTGACTCAACACTAATCTTTATTACATATAGCTCACTGACTCGATTACATAGAGGGATCATAAGGCAAAACTCAAAACTAAATCATACAAAAACTTTATTCTACTAGATCAAGATATTACTAAAAGGATCGAACTAAGTAAGACGGTAAAGATAGGAGTGTGATGGTGATACGATACCGGGGCACCTCCCCCAAGCTTGGCAGTTACCAAGGGGAGTGCCCATACCCATGTAATTATGTCCTCGGAGGTGGTGATGATGGAGTTGTTGATGATGTAGGCTTGTCGTCCGTCTTCCAAGGCATAGGCTCACCATCATAGAAGGATAATCGAGTCTCCGGGATTCTCAAATTTGCAGCCAAACTCATCCTCTTGAATCTATATTCATACTCATAGTTTTGGTTTTGCAGGTCATAGATCTGGGCTTGGAGGTGCTCGATTTTCTCATGAAGCTTGAAGATGGTCTCCACAATGTTCTTGGCGTCCAGCTTGTGGTTGTTGGTGAACTCCGCGGTCATCATCTGGTTGGCGTTGAGTCCGCGTTCCACCATCCCTTGGCACTTGTAAACTTGTTGTTCCATTGTTTCGAGCTTTGTCTCCATGCTTCCGGTACTCCTTGGTCCCTCAACATCGTGGATGTGCAGCACCCCCTCACGCATCTCAATGATTTGAGGATGATGCAGCACCTCCGCGAGCTAGGGGTTGATGACCCTCTCGAAAAACTTGTCCTTTGGGGCGCTTGAAGACGTCATGGTGCTCTAGATCTGTCAAAAAAATAGTTCGAAACAAAGACAAAAGATTTTTGCGTGATACGGTGGTCAAAACCTTCGAGAGATTATATAATGAATTTTTACCGACCGAAAGAAGTATCGTGCAAGAAAACAGAGTCCGGAGGGCACAAGAGGTGCCCACGAGGCAGGGGGCGTGCCCAGGGGGGTAGGGCGCGCCCTCCACCCTCGTGGATGCCTCTTGTCCTTCCCGGACTACTTCTTATTTTCTTATTTTTTTAAATTTTCCAAAACGGAGAAAAATTGCTATTAGAATTGTTCTGGAGTCGGTTTACTTACCGTACGACATACCTATTCCTTTTCGGAGTCTGAAACGTTCTGGAAAGTGTCCCTTATGTATTCCTCCGGGGTTATGGTTTCAATAACATTAGTTTCAACATTTATAGGATTACCTGAGATATAATGTTTGATTCTTTGACCGTTCACCACCTTCGGATTTGTGCCTTCGAAATTGTTGATTTTTATGGCACCGGAACGATAGACCTCCTTGATAACGTAAGGGCCTTCCCATTTAGAGGGAAGTTTTCCTGCAAAAAATCTTAAACGAGAGTTGAATAGCAACACATAATCACCTACGTTAAACTCACGCTTTTGTATCCTTTTGCCATGCCATCTTTTAACTTTTTCTTTAGACAGTTTGGCATTCTCGTAGGCTTGGGTTCTCCATTCACCAAGTGAGCTAATGTCAAATAACCTCTTCTCACCGGCAAGTTTGAAATCATAATTGAGCTCTTTAATGGCCCAATGTGCCTTATGTTCTAGTTCGAGAGGTAAGTGACATGCTTTTCCATAAACCATTTTATATGGAGACATGCCCATAGGATTCTTATATGCAGTTCTATAAGCCCATAATGCACCATCAAGTTTCTTAGACCAATTCTTTCTAGATCCATTAACAGTCTTTTGCAAAATTAATTTGAGCTCTCTATTACTCAATTCTACTTGACCACTAGACTGTGGGTGTTATGGAGATGCAATTCTATGATTAACATCATACTTAGCAAGCATTTTACGAAAAGTCCATGAATAAAATGTGAACCACCATCAGTCATTAAGTATCTAGGGACTCCAAACCTCGGAAAAATAACTTCTTTAAGCATCTTAATAGAGGTATTATGGTCAACACTACTAGTTGGAATAGCTTCTACCCACTTAGTAACGTAATCAACAACAACTAAAATATGTGTATAACCATTAGAGGATGGAAATTGTCCCATATAATCAAAGCCCCAAACATCAAATGGTTCAATAACAAGAGAATAATTCATAGGCATTTCTTGACGTCTACTAATATTACCAATTCTTTGACATTCATCACAAGACAAGACAAACTTACGAGCATCTTTGAAGAGACTAGGCCAATAAAAACCGGATTGCAATACCTTATGTGCAGTTCTATCTCCAGCGTGGTGTCCTCCATATGCCTCGGAGTGACACTTGCGTAGGATCTGTTCCTGTTCATGCTCAGGTATACAACGTCTAATAACACCATCTACTCCTTCTTTATAAAGGTGTGGGTCATCCCAGAAGTAATGTCTTAATCATAGAAAAACTTTTTCTTTTGCTGGTATGTGAAACTAGGTGGTATAAATTTAGCAACAATATAATTAGCATAATCAGCATACCATGGAGTAGTACGGGAAGCATTTATGGCAGCTAATTGTTCATCAGGAAAGCTATCATCAATAGGTAGTGGATCATCAAGAACATTCTCTAACCTAGACAAGTTGTCTGCAACGGGGTTCTCAGCTCCCTTTCTATCAATAATATGCAAATCAAATTCTTGTAGCAAGAGAACCCATCTAATAAGTCTAGGTTTAGCATCTTTCTTTTCCATAAGATATTTAATAGCAGCATGATCAGTGTGAATAGTTACTTTAGAATCAACAATATAAGGTCTAAACTTCTCACAAGCAAATACAACTGCTAAGAATTTTTTTTCAGTAGTAGCATAATTTCTCTGGGCAGTGTCTAGAGTTTTACTAGCATATTGAATAACATTTAGTTTGTTATCAACTCTTTGTCCTAGAAGAGCACCTACAACATAATCACTAGCAGCACATATAATTTCAAAGGGTAAATTCCAATCAGGTGGCTGAATAATAGGTGCAGAAATCAAAGCTTTCTTAAGTATTTCAAATACTTCTACTCAATCATCATCGAAGACAAAAGGAATATCTTTTTGTAAGAGATTAGTCAGAGGCCTAGAAATTTTAGAGAAGTCCTTAATGAACCTCCTATAAAACATGACCAAGGAAACTTCTTATACCTTTAATGTCTTTGGGACACGACATCTTTTCAATAGCATCAACCTTAGCTTTATCAACTTCAATACCTCTTTCAGAAATTTTATGCCCCAAGACAATGCCTTCATTAACCATAAAGTGGCACTTCTCCCAATTCAAGACGAGACTAGTATCTTCACATCTCTGCAAAACTTGTTCAAGGTTGCTCAAACAATCATCGAAAGAGGATCCATAAACGGAGAAATCATCCATGAATACC
Source organism: Triticum timopheevii (assembly GCA_963921465.1). NCBI lineage: Eukaryota > Viridiplantae > Streptophyta > Magnoliopsida > Poales > Poaceae > Triticum > Triticum timopheevii. The sequence continues at coordinate 472,517,141 of OY997266.1, read as the reverse complement.
TCACAAATCTTTTCACAAAAGTCAGAGAATATAGCCATCATGCATCTTTGAAAGGTAGCAGGTGCATAACATAAACCAAAAGGCATACGTCTATAAGCAAAAGTACCTAAAGGGCAAGTAAAAGTGGTCTTTTCTTGATCCTCTGCTGACACATGTATTTGAGAGAAACCAGAGTAACCATCCACTCCCTCCGTTCGTAATTACTTGTCTCAGAAATGGATGTATCTAGAACTAAAATACGTCTAGATAAATCCATTTCTGCGACAAGTAATTCCAAACGGAGGGAGTAGAAAGCAAAAATGTGTATGTTTGGATAATCTTTCTAGCCTTTGATCAATAAAAGGTAACGGGTAATGATCCTTTTTAGTAGCTTTATTTAATTTGCAAAGTCAATTACCATCCTATATCCTGTAATAATTGTTTGTGGGATCAATTCATCTTTATCATTAGAAATGACAGTAATACCTCCCTTCTTAGGGACACAATGGACAGGACTTACCCATTGACTATCAGCAACGGTTTAAATTATACCTGCCTCAAGGAGCTTTAGTATTTCCTTTCTTACCACTTCTTTCATCTTAGGATTTAACCGTCTTTGGTGATCAATAATTTGTTTGGCGTCTTCCTCCAATTTTATTTTGTGTTGGCATAGAGTGGGACTAATGCCCTTAAGATCATCAAGAGTATATCCAATAGCAGCACGGTGCTTCTTCAGAGTTTTCAATAATCTTTCCTCTACCTGCTCTGAAAGGTTAGCACTAATAATAATAGGATATATTTTCTTTTCATCAAGATAAGCATATTTTAGAGTATCAGGTAATGGTTTAAGCTCAAATACGGGATCACCCTTGGGTGGTGGAGGATCCCCTAAGATTTCAACAGGCAAGTTGTGTTTCAAAATAGGTCCCTGTTTAAAGAATACTTCATGTATTTCCCTTCTTTCTTTCATAAACATATCATTTTCATGGTCTAGCAAATATTGTTCTAAAGGATCATTAGGAGGAATGGCAATATAAGCACGACCAATAATTTCATCCTTACTAGGCAATTATTTATCATGGGGTTGTCTATGAAATTTAGCAAAATTAAACTCATGAGACATATCTCCCAACCCAATAGTAACAACATCCTTTTCGCAATCTATCTTAGCATTAACAGTATTCAAGAAGGGTCTACCAAATATAATGGGACAAAAGTCATCTTGTGGGGAACCAAGAACAAGAAAATCAGCAGGATATTTAACTTTCCCACACTAGACTTCAACATCTCTAACAATCCCAATTGGTGAAACAATATCTCTATTGGCAAGCTTAATTGTAACATCTATTTCTTCTATCTCAACAGGTGCAATATCTTGCCTAATTTTTGTGTATAAGGAATGAGGTATTGCACAAGCACTAGCACCCATATCACATAAGCCATGATAACAATGATCTCCTATTTTAATAAAAATAATAGGCATGCCTACAACAGGTCTATGTTTCTTAGCATCGGGTCTAGCAATTCTAGCAGCTGCATCACAGAAATAAATAACATGCCCATCAATATTATCAGCCAAGAGATCTTTAACCATAGCAATACTAGGTTCAGCTTTAATTTGCTCAGGTGGTGTATAAGTTCTAGTATTATTCTTACGAACCACAGTTGAAGCTTTAGCATGATCCTTTATCCTAACAGGGAAAGGTGGTTTCTCAATATAAGTAGTAGGAACAATAGGATCATTATAAGTGATAGTCTTTTCTTCAACTATAATAGGTGCAACTACTTTTACTTCAGTGGGAGGATTGTATTTAAACCACTTATCTTTAGGGAGATCAACATGAGTAGCAAATGATTCACAGAAGGAAGCTACTATCTCAGAGTCAAGTCCATATTTAGTGCTAAATCCACGGAAAACATCAGTATCCATAAAAGATTTCACACAATCAAACTTAGGTGTCATACCTGACTTCTTACCTTCGTCGGGATCCCAATCTTCAGAGTTGCATTTAATTCTTTCCAATAGATCACATTTGAATTCAATAGTCTTCATCATAAAAGACCCAGCACAAGAAGTATCAAGCATGGAACGATTGTTGAGAGAAAGCCGAGCATAAAATTTTTGAATAATCATTTCTCTTGAGAGCTCATGATTGGGGCATGAATATAACATTGACTTAAGCCTCCCCAAGCTTGAGCAATGCTTTATCCTTCGCTAGGACAAAAATTATATATATAATTATGATCACGATGAACAAGATGCATAGGATAAAACTTCTGGTCAAATTCCAATTTCAATCGTTTGTAGTCCCATGATCCCATATCATCACATAGCCTATACCATGTCAATGCATCTCCATTCAAAGATAAAGGGAAGACCTTCTTCTTGGTAACATCATCGGGCATACCTGCAAGCATAAATAATCCACAAACTTCATCCACTTAGATTAGGTGTAAATCGGGATGCAATGTTCCATCTCCTGCAAAGGGATTAGCTAGCAGTTTCTCTACCATACCCGAAGGAATTTCAAAGTAAAAATTTTCAGTAGGTTTAGTAGGTTGAGGAGCAACTCTTTGCTCTACTGGTCGGGGTGAAGATACCCCGAACAAGCCCCTCAAAGGATTATGTTCCATAGTAACAAGTGACAGTAAATTTCAGCACACTGTACAAATTTTTCCTTACCAAGTTCCACTTACCAAAGGCGCTTCACTCCCCGGCAACGGCGCCAGAAAAGAGTCTTGATGACCCGCAAGTGTAGGGGATCTATCATAGTCCTTGCGATAAGTAAGAGTGTCGAACCCAACGAGGAGCAGAAGGAAATGACAAGCGGTTTTCAGTAAGGTATTCTCTGCAAGCACTGAAATTATCGGTAACAGATAGTTTTGTGATAAGGTAATTTGTAACGGTAACAAGCAATGAAAGTAAATAAGGTGCAGCAAGGTGTCCCAATCCTTTTTGTAGCAAAGGACAAGCCTGGACAAGTTCTTATGTAGAGAAAAGCCCTCCCGAGGACACATGGGAATTATCGTCAAGCTAGTTTTCATCACGCTCATATGATTCGCATTCGTTACTTTGATAATTTTGATATGTGGGTGGATCGGTGCTTGGGTACTGCCCTTTCTTGGACAAGCATCCCCTTATGATTAACCCCTATTGCAAGCATCCGCGACTACAAAAGAAGTATTAAGGTAAACCTAACCATAGCATGAAACATATGGATCCAAATCAGCCCCTTACGAAGCAACGCATAAACTAGGGTTTAAGCTTCTGTCACTCTAGCAACCCATCATCCACCTATTACTTCCCAATGCCTTCCTCTAGGCCCAAACAATGGTGAAGTGTCATGTAGTCGACGTTCACATAACACCACTAGAGGAGAGACAACATACATCTCATCAAAATATCAAACAAATACCAAATTCACATGACTACTAATAGCAAGACTTCACCCATGTCCTCAGGAACAAACGTAACTACTCACAAAGCATATTCATGTTCATGATCAGAGGGGTATTAATATGCATTAAGGATTTGAACAAATGATCTTCCATCGAATAAACCAACTAGCATCAACTACAAGGAGTAATCAACACTACTAGCAACCCACATGTACCAATCTGAGGTTTTGGGACAAAGATTGGATACAAGAGATGAACTAGGGTTTGAGAGGAGATGGTGCTGGTGAAGATGTTGATGGAGATTGACCCTCGCCCGATGAGAGGATCGTTGGTGATGACGATGGTGATGATTTCCCCCTCCTGGAGGGAAGTTTCCCTGGCAGAACAGCTCCGCCGGAGCCCTAGATTGGTTCCGCCAAGGTTCCGCCTCGTGGCAGCGGAGTTTCGTCCCGTAAGCTTGCTTATGATTTTTTTTCTAGGGTAAAAGACTTCATATAGCAGAAGATGGCCACCGGAGGGCTGCTAGGGGGCCCACGAAGCAGGGGGGCGCACCCAGGGGGTAGGGCGCGCCCCCACCCTCGTGGCCAGGGTGTGGGCCCCCTCTGGTACTTCTTCCGCTCAATATTTATTATTAATTCCAAAAATGACTTTCATGGAGTTTCAGGACTCTTGGAACTGTGCAGAGTAGGTCTCCAATATTTGCTCCTTTTTCAGCCCAGAATCCCAGCTGCCGGCATTCTCCCTCTTCATGTAAACCTTGTAAAATAAGATAGAATAGCCATAAGTATCATGACATGACGTGTCATAACAGTCCATAATGCAATAAATATCGATACAAAGGCATGATGCAAAATGGACGCATCAACTCCCCCAAGCTTAGACCTTGCTTGTCCTCAAGCGGAAGCCGACATCGAAAAATATGTCCACATGTTTAGAGATAGAGGTGTCGATAAAATAAAATACGGACTCAAGGGCATCATGATCATTCTTATAACAGGAACATAAATATATTTTGTCATATGATTTATTATGCTAAAGTAACAATCTATCCACAATGTCAAGTATGAATCAGAAACTTCATTGAAAACTAACAAACTATAATATCAGTCATTGAAGCAATTGCAATTTATCATAACATCGGAAAGAGTCAAAGGTGTCAAAAAAACATCGGAAAGAGTCAATATAAGAGCTTTTCAGCAACTCCACATACTCAACTATCATTTAGTCTTTCACAATTTCTAACACTCACGCAATACTTATGGGTATGGAGTTTTAATCGGACACAGTGAAAGATAGGGGCTTATAGTGTTGCCTCCCAACCTTTTACCTCAAGGGTAATGTCAACAGTAATAGTTCATGCTAACTTACATCCAATTAGATGTATATATCAGGATCTTTCCAACACGAGGTGCTTGCCAAAGGATAAAATAAAAGGGAAAGGTGAAGATCACCATGACTCTTAATGTAAGACAAGAAGTAAAAGATAGGCCCTTCACAGAGGGAAGCAGAGGTTGTCATGTGCTTTTATGGTTGGATGCACAAAATCTTGATGCAAAAGAACGTCACTTTATATTGCCACTTGTGATACGGACCTTTATTATGCAGTCTATCACTTTTATTACTTCCATATCACAAGATCGTATAAAGCTCATTTTATCCACACTAATAAGTCATACATATTTAGAAAGCAATTTTTATTGCATGCAACATGACAACTTACTTGAAGGATCTTATTCAATCCATAGGTAGATATGGTGGACTCTCATGGCAAAACTGGGTTTAAGGATGTTTGGAAGCACAAGTAGTATCTCTACTTGGTGCAAGGAATTTGGCTAGCATGAGGGGGAAAGGCAAACTCAACATGTTGGACGATCCATGACAATATACTTTAATTAAGATGTGAGAAAACATAACCCATTACGTTGTCTTCGTTGTCCAACATCAGCTCTTTAGCATGTCATACTTTAATGAGTGCTCACAATCATAAAAGATGTCCAAGATAGTATATTTATATGTGAAAACCTCTCTTTCTTTATTACTTCCTATTAATTGCAACGATGACCAAAACTATGTTTGCCAACTCTCAACAACTTTTAATCATCATACTCTTTATATGTGAAGCCATTACTCTCCATAAGATCAATGTGGTCTCTTTTATTTCTTTTTGTTCTTTTTATTCCCTCAAGATCATAGCAAAATAGCAAAGCCCTTGACTTAACACTAATCTTTATTATATATAGCTCACTGACTCGATTACATAGAGGGATCATAAGGCAAAACTCAAAACTAAATCATACCAAAACTTTATTCTACTAGATCAAGATATTACTAAAAGGATCAAATTAAGTAAAACGGTAAAGATAGGAGTGTGATGGTGATACGATACCGGGGCACCTCCCCCAAGCTTGGCAGTTGCCAAGGGGAGTGCCCATACCCATGTAATTATGTCCTCGGAGGTGGTGATGATGGAGTTGTTGATGATGTAGGCTTGTCGTCCGTCTTCCAAGGCATAGGCTCACCATCATAGAAAGATGATCGAGTCTCCGGGATCCTCAAATCTGCAGCCAAACTCATCCTCTTGAATCTATATTCATACTCACAGTTTTTGTTTTGCAGGTCATAGATCTGGGCTTGGAGGTGCTCGATTTTCTCATGAAGCTTGAAGATGGTGTCCCCAATGTTCTTGGCGTCCAGCTTGTGGTTGTTGGTGAACTCCGTGATCAACATCTGGTTGGCGTTGAGTCCGCGTTCCACCATACCTTGTGAGGGAGTCCTGGACTGGGGGGTTCCGGACAGCCGGACTATCATCGTCCGCCGGACTCCAAGACTACGAAGATACAAGATTGAAGACTCCGTCCCGTGTCCGGATGGGACTTTCCTTGGCGTGGAAGGCAAGCTTGGCGATACGGCTATGTAGATCTCCTACCATTGTAACCGACTCTGTGTAACCCTAGCCCTCTCTGGTGTCTATATAAACCGGAGGGCTTAGTCCGTAGGACACAACATACATTACAACAATCATACCATAGGCTAGCTTCTAGGGTTTAGCCTCCTTGATCTCGTGGTAGATCCACTCTTGTACTACCCATATCATCAATATTAATCAAGCAGGACGTAGGGTTTTACCTCCATCGAGAGGGCCCGAACCTGGGTAAAACATCGTGTCCCTTGTCTCCTGTTACCATCCGCCTAGATGCACAGTTTGGGACCCCCTGCCCGAGATCCGCCGGTTTTGACACCGACATTGGTGCTTTCATTGAGAGTTCCTCTGTGTCGTCACCGATAGGCTCGATGGCTTCTTCAATCAACAACAACGCTGTCCAGGGTGAGACTTTTCTCCCCGGACAGATCTTCGTATTCGGTGGCTTCACACTGCGGGCTAATTCACTTGGCCATCTGGAGCAGATCGAAAGCTACGCCCCTGGCCGTCATGTCAGGTTTGGAAGCCTAAACTTCACGGCCGACATCCGCGGTGACTTGATCTTCGACGGGCTCGAGCCACAGCCAAGCGTGCCGCACTGTCACGATGGGCATGATCTAGATCTGCCGCCGGACAGTGCCTTGGTGGCCGCACACGAATCCGCTCCGGCCCTCAGTCCGGTGCCGATCGCCCAGATCGAGGACCGGTGGCTGGACACCGCCTCGGGGGCTGTAACTTCCGCGGCGATGGAGCCGAACACTGACCTTGTCCCCTATAAAGCTCGTAACTCCAAGGTGTCGGACTCTCTGCCGGACTCCAAATCTCCTGCGCCCCAGCCAATCAAATCCGATTGGGCGCCGATCATGGAGTTCACCGCTGCGGACATCTTTCAGCACTCACCCTTTGGCGACATCCTAAATTCGCTAAAGCATCTCTCGCTATCCGGAGAGCCCTGGCCGGATTATGGCCAGGATGGTTGGGAAATGGACGACAAAGAAATTCAAAGCCCACCCACCACCCACTTTGTAGCCACTGTCGACGATCTAACAGACATGCTAGACTATGACTCCGAAGACATCGACGGCATGGACGACGATACCGGAGACAATCAAGAACCAGCGCCTATAGGACACTGGAAGACCACCCCAACACATGATGTATATATGGTGGATACCCCAAAAGGAAGCGATAACGAGGACCAACAGGGCGCGGCAAAAGATAATCCCGCCGATAAACAACCAAAACGGCGACGTAGACGCCGCCCTAAGTCCCGCCTCGACAATAACAACACTCCTAATGACCCAGCAATAGAACAGGGCAAACCAGTGGACGACGAACACGCAGCCAAGCAACCATCCGAACAGGACGAGTCGGATAATCAATCCATGCCCGGCGAAACCATTAGTCCAGACGACCTCACGCCAGACACACCACCGGAGAATAAAAATCTTCGGGAAAGACTCGTAGCCACTGCAAGAAGTTTGAAGAAGGAAAAACGGAAGCTCAAAACAGCAGAAGATATACTCAGAATGAGGTGGAGCAAAGTGCTTAAAACCGCAGACAAATACGGCAATAGCCAACAATCAAAGAGCTACCCGAAGCGCAAGCTGCTGCCAGAATTTGACGAGGAAGCCATAGAGCCCCCACAGTCAAAAAACAAAGAGGCCGCCTGGCCGGGTAGACGGCCAGATGATAGGCCAAAATCTAAAAGCGGCACCCCGCACAAGCCGACTCATGACCCTGGAAAAACAGATGGCCCAGCCAGGTCCATTTACGGGCCAAAAAAGAGGGCCCCAGGAATCAACACAACACGTCAAGTGTTCGAAGACAGCGGTACACCCAAATACAGGGGCGCCGCACACCCACTATGTTTCACCAATGAGGTGCTGGATCATGAATTCCCAGCAGGGTTTAAACCCATAAACATAGAGGCCTACGATGGAACAACAGACCCTGGAGTCTGGATAGAGGATTATATACTACACATACACATGGCTAGAGGACACAATCTCCACGCCATAAAATATTTACCCCTCAAGCTCAAAGGGCCAGCCCGTCATTGGCTCAAAAGCCTCCGAGAAAACACTGTTGGAAGTTGGGAAGAGCTTGAGGACGCGTTTAGAGCAAATTTTTAAGGGACTTATGTCCGCCCTCCGGATGCAGACGATCTAAGTCATATAACTCAACAGCCCGGAGAGTCAGCGCGCAAATTCTGGAACAGGTTCCTTACTAAAAAGAACCAAATAGTCGACTGTCCGGACGCCGAAGCCTTAGCAGCTTTTAAACACAACGTCCAAGACGAATGGCTCGCCAGACACCTCGGCCAAGAGAAGCCAAGGACAATGTCCGTGCTAACAAGCCTCATGACCCGCTTTTGCGCGGGGGAAGATAGCTGGCTAGCAAGATGCAGCACCAGCGACCCAAGTACATCCGAGATCAGAGATGGAAACGGAAAATCACGGCGCAGAAAAGATCAGCGCCGGAATAAAGAGAAAAGCCCAAAGAACACGGTGGTTAACGCCGGATTCAAAAGCTCGCGGCCAAACAACAAAACACTGCCTCTTAAGGATAACAGTGATGAGCTATCCAACTTAAACAAAATTTTGGATCGGATATGTCAAATCCACAGTACCCCCGGAAGGCCTGCAAACCACACCCACCGAGATTGTTGGGTTTTCAAACAGTCCGGCCGACTCAACGCCGAACACAAGGGGCTCGACGCATCAAGCGAGGATGATGATAAACCCCACCGGCAGAGCACCGGAAAACAAAAGACTTTCCCGCAAGAAGTCAAGGCAGTAAACTCACTTCATGTGATAATACGAAAAAACAATGCGGCACCCGCTAAGATGGGTCTTGCACGGTCCACCCCAGTGGAACCGCGAGATTGGATGTCAAAACCAATCACTTTTGACAACCTGGATTATCCCAAAAGTGTTCGAAATGCAGGATGGACTGCTCTGATATTGGATCCTATAATCGACGGACTACAATTTACAAAAGTCCTGATGGACGGAGGCAGCGATTTAAACCTGCTATATCCGAACACAATCCGCGAGTTGGGGATGGACCTTACTAAAATCCGACATAGCCGCACTTCCTTTAAAGGAGTGACGCTAGGCCCTTACGCCAAGTGCACAGGCTCCTTATTACTAGAAGTTGTGTTCGGGTCACCGAACAACTCCCGACGCGAAAAACTAATCTTTCATGTCGCCCCGTTCAAAAGTAGCTATCAAGCACTATTGGGACGTGAAGCTTTTGTCCGCTTCAACGCCATACCTCATTACGCGTCTCTTACACTTAAAATGCCCGGTCCACGTGGCATCATTTCATTGCGAGGGTCATTTAAAGACCCCAGACACAGCTAGACAAGTCCAGCATAAATAAGCTAGGGGCTCCCTAGCCGCACACCCCTTCACAAGGGGCTGGGCGTACAAGCAACAATGAGCTCATATAGACTCTGCCTTACTTATTAATACTTTTTTTCATATACTTTTTCTTGCACGATTTCCTTTCAAACTAAGTTCCTCTCTTTTTACAGATGAACAACGTGCACACCCGTCCAGGATAACGGCACAACAGAGACACAGGCGCAGACGTGCAGTAGGGACCCGTCGCAAGGATTCTTTTCAGATTAAGACCCTGCGTAAACCTTTTTTACTGTCTCTTGTTGTTATAATCCCCTGGTTTCTCATTATAACCAGAGTGGAGCCTGACGTTTTGGCATCGGCCGCGTCAGAGGACCTTGCCCGTACCTGGACACTAGGGGCTTAGGGCATTGTTCTGCCCATTATTATAAAGACCGAACACCTTAGGGAGTGTTCGGCGTCTCGAGTTAGGCCTTATATGCATCAGCTCCGAATCATGTCTTTGGTCAAATGTTGGGTTTGCCCGGCTCCTGTGTTTTGCTGCCTTACGTTCCGTATCATCGGCTAACGCGGCACCAGGAGAACTACTGCGATTGTGCCCCAGTTCGGCTGGGCGAGCACCTCAGTAGAGAAAGCCGAAAACTAACTGTCATGATATAGTGAGAGACTGGTCAACCACTCGATCGACCACCGGAATGTTTAGAATTCCTCCGCTTTGACGAAGGACCGTTTCCCGGTCAGGCACACACGCGCCCCGAATTTGGAGAGCGCGGTGCCCCCAGGGGCTATATCGTAGCCCCACCCTCGAACTCCAATGGCTAAGTGAAAGTGATAAAGCATCATAGTCCGGTTGCCTCGTTTGCTACGCTACCACCTCCTCAACAGGACCGAGACGTCGGATTAAGTGTGAAAATGTGCTATTTTTTGCGAACACCCCCGCACCTTGTGCGTGGGGGCTGAAGCCGAAGACTGCCATCTTTCAGGTTATACACACGTATACATAAACGGCTGCATAGGAGATATCTCAATACTTGGAACGCACAAGTATAAAAAGCGATTACATCATAACCATTGTTTTACAAGATAAAACGTTCATTTGAACGTGACATTTTTCGAGCACTGCGATTCTATTACACGAGCACCACGCATAACTTCCCCAAAATAGTGCTCGGCGGGTAATCGGCTTTCGTCCGAGCCCTGGGTCGCAACAGCGGTGGCATCCATCTCTGTCCAATGTGTCTTCACACGGGCAAGGACCATATGCGCACCCTCTATGCAGGCCGACCGCTTCATCTCCTTGATGTGCGGCACCGCCCCAAGAAACTCTTGCAACAAGCCAAAATAGCTCGTCGGCTTGGGCCTCTCCGGCCAGACATGAGTCACGATATCCGTCATGGCAAGTCCGGACAACCTATTCAGCTCAGCCCATTCGGCCAACTGATCGGTCAGCGGAAGTGAATGATCCGGACTATGGAATTGAGACCAAAATAGCTCTTCCGTCTTGTGATCCTTCTGACTTCGGAAGTGCACAACAGCATCCGCCGCACTCGCCGCTAAGTCCATATATGGATCCTCCGGACCCCACAACTGGCCAAGCTGGGCATACTTTGGATCCGTAAACCTGCGGCATAGCAGAAAAGGCTTGCCAGCCATAATGTCTCCGGCCTGACGCAGCTCCTCCTTCATAGCCCGCATTGCAGAACGGGCATCCTTGGCTTCGGCGGTGGCCTTCCCTAGGTCTTCTCGCTCCGATAGGCGCTCCTTTTCAAGAGCCTCATTGCGGTCGGTAGCATCCTTCAATTTCATGGCCAATTCGGCCATCTCTTCCCTGCTTAGGCAGTGTGCAGCCCTTTCGGCTTCTAACTCCTCGCCCGCCCTCGAGGCAGCGCATTACTCCTTCTGGCTTGCTCCTTGGCTTGAGCAAGTTCGGCCCGAAGGCTCTCCACGGCAGCAGCACCATCTGCGTCAAGCATAAATATTGTAAGAGGTGGGCTTTAGCTCCCTTAAATAGGTGACTGCGAAGAATTAATTTACCTTGCGACTCGTCAAGTCGCATGTTGACTAGCGCGATGTCTGCATCCACCACATCGAGTTGCCGCATTAATTCGGCAACTCCATCAGTCCGGCTAGCCCCCGGACTATCCGCCACCTGCATAGGAAAGGCGACATTCAATACCTGCGAGTTTGATCCTCGGCACGCTGTCGCTTTCGAGAACCTACCAAGTCTCAGGGGCTACTATCTATACAGGGCACACTTTCATGTGCAAAACTGTCAAAAAAGGCGCGTCGTTTTTACGTACCTCAAAACCCGCCAGCAAACTCCTGATGACATTATGCAATCCGCTTTCGGCGGACGAAACCCTTCCAATCACCATGCTCATCAATGCACGGTGATCTTCTGAGATGGACGCCTTCTCAAGCAGATCCTTCAGCCGAACACTAGTCGGCATCGAACTCTTCGGCTCTGCTGGGCTCGGGGATACCCTCTGTGACGACACTTCAGCCTCGTCCGCCCTATCCGACGGCACAGCAGACGGAGGCGTCTCGCTCTCCATCATCTCCGGACGAAGATCCCCCGAAGACGAGCTCATCTGAGAAGGTCGCAGATCCGAACTACAAGGTAAAATTTCGGTTATCCTCAGAAGCACAAATAGGGATGTTTCTTATTAATGAACTCCCCTTTTTTTACTCACGGCTCGCTGGAGGGCTGATTCTTTGGAGAAGACTGTGCGGCCGGGGCCTCCCTGGACGCAGGACCCTCTGGTGAAGATTTCTTCCCCCGCTTAGGGGCTTTGGCCTCCGGGTTTTCGGAGGCGGTCCTCTTCTCCCCCTGGAGGGAGGGATTCTCGATCCCCCCTTCTTCAAGCGCCCCCTTGGGCGAGGTGATAGCTCCTCTATTTTCCCCTTCGCCTTCTTCTGAAGGCGCGACCTCCAACATTCTGACCAGCATGGGCTCCAGTGCGGTCTCTGGGAGGGGGGGCGGACACCGTATCAGCTTTGCTTGCGCTATCCACTCCTGTTGAAGGATAACGGGTTAAAAGGCAAATTGTAAAAAGGCAAGCAAAAGGTGCGTCCGAACACTGAGCTACTTACTTGAGTATCCGGGCGATTGCAGCTTAGGCCGACATCCTCGGTCAATTCTGGACACGCTACCTGCAGTCCGAAGAATAACTTGTACATCTACACGGGAGTCACACCCATGAAGTGCTGGAGAATCAGTGGTCCCTCCGGATTGAACTCCCATAGCCAGAGAGGACGGCGTTTGCAGGGTAGAAGACGCCTGATTAGCATAACCTGCATCACCATGACCAGATCGATCTCCCTCGCTTGGAGGTCTCGAATCCGGCCCTGCAATGGGGGCACGTCTTTTGACGGCCCCCAATTGAGCCCTTGGTTGACGCACGACATCAATCGTCATGGAGGTCCCGAGCGGAATGGAGGCGGCGGTTTCTGCTTGCTGCCCTTTGGAGCGGTGATATAGAACCACTCCTGCTGCCACAAGCCGAGCTCCTCTTGGAAGGAGCACTCGGGCCACGGGGCATCGGCCCTCCTGCTTATGGCCGCCCCGCAGCACTCTGCTTGACGCCCCCCGATCATCTTCGGCTCCACATTGAAGGTCTTCAGCCACAGGCCGAAGTGGGGGGTGACGCGGAGGAAGGCTTTGCAGACGACGATGAATGCGGAGATTTGGAGGATGGACTCCGGAGCCAAGTCGTGGAATTCCAACCCATAGTAAAACATGAGCCCTCTCACAAAAGGATCCGTCGGGAAGCCTAAACCCCGACGGAGGTGGGATACAAAGACGACATACTCGCCGGGCTCAGGGGTGGGGATGGCCTGCCCTTCGGCGGGCAACCTGTGCGAGATCTCGTAGGACAGGTACTTGGCTTCTCATAGCTTTAGCACGTCCTCCTCCGTAACGGAGGAGGGCATCCACCGGCCCTGAAGGTCGGAGCCGGACATTGTTGAAGGTCCGAAGCGCTCGAATCTAGGGCTCTGGGTGTTGGAACTTGGAGCGAGGAGAAGATTCGGTGGAAGATTGAAGAAAAGGAACAAGCCTTGGTCCTATTATAAAGAGGGAGAATACCAAGAGCCGTCTCCGTGACCGTTCGGGACTCGCCTTCGATAGAGGAGGCGTGGCGACAGGCGCGGTTGGGTTACCCACGTCCGTATTGATGAGAATCCCGGAATAAGGGGAACACGATCTCTGCTTTGACAAGACGTGCCAAGGAAACCGCTTCGCTAAACGTGCTGAGACGGTATAATAAAAAAGATTCAAGTAAAGACTAGTGGTGTGACGTCATGCCACAAAATACGTCAGCAGATTGAACTTGTGCGCATTTTATTCTCTCTACGGTGGAATGTGGAATTTATTTTGCAGAGCCGGACACTATCCTGGTGTTCATGATCTTCTCTGGATTATTTAAAGGAGGAACCCACCTTGCAATGCCGAACATTATGCGCGCCGAACTCATCGTCATTGAAGCCAGGTTCAGCGGCTACTGAGGGAGTCCTGGACTAGGGGGTGTCCGGACAGCCGGACTATCATCGTCCGCCGGACTCCAAGACTACGAAGATACAAGATTGAAGACTCCGTCCTGTGTCCGGATGGGACTTTCCTTGGCGTGGAAGGCAAGCTTGGCGATACGGATATGTAGATCTCCTACCATTGTAACCGACTCTGTGTAACCCTAGCCCTCTTCGGTGTCTATATAAACCGGAGGGCTTAGTCCGTAGGACACAACATACATTACAACAATCATACCATAGGCTAGCTTCTAGGGTTTAGCCTCCTTGATCTCGTGGTAGATCCACTCTTGTACTACCCATATCATCAATATTAATCAAGCAGGACGTAGGGTTTTACCTCCATCGAGAGGGCCCGAACCTGGGTAAAACATCGTGTCCCTTGTCTCCTGTTACCATCCGCCTAGACGCACAGTTCGGGACCCCCTACCCGAGATCCGCCGGTTTTGACACCGACACCTTGGCACTTGAAAACTTGTTGTTCCATTGTTTCGAGCTTTGTCTCCACGCTTCCGGTACTCCTTGGTCCCTCAACATCGTGGATGTGCAGCACCCCCTCACGCATCTCAATGGTTTGAGGGTGATGCAGCACCTCCGCGAGCTACGGGTTGATGACCCTCTCGAAAAACTTGTCCTTGGGGGCGCTTGAATACGTCATGGTGCTCTAGATCTGTCAGAAAAACAGCTTGAAACAAAGACAAAAGATTTTTGCGTGATACGGTTGTCAAAACCTTCGAGAGATTATATAATGAATTTTTACCAACCGAAAGAAGTATCGTGCAAGAAAACGGAGTCCGGAGGGGACAAGAGGTGCCCACAAGGCAGGGGGCGCGCCTAGGGGGTAGGGCGCGCCCTCCACCCTCATGGATGCCTCGTGTCCTTCCCGGACTACTTATTTTTCCTATTTTCTTAAATATTCCAAAATGGAGAAAAATTGCTATTAGAACTATTTTGGAGTCGGTTTACTTACCGTACCACATATCTATTCCTTTTCGGAGTCTGAAACGTTCTGGAAAGTGTCCCTTATGTATTCCTCCGGGGTTACAGTTTCAATAACATTAGTTTCAACATTTATAGGATTACCTATAATGTTTGATTCTTTGACCGTTCACCACCTTTGGATTTGTGCCTTCGAAATTGTTGTTTTTTTATGGCACCGGAACGATAGACCTCCTTGATAACATAAGGGCCTTCCCATTTAGAGAGAAGTTTTCCTGCAAAAAATCTTAAACGAGAGTTGAATAGCAACACATAATCACCTAGGTTAAACTCACGCTTTTGTATTCTTTTGTCATGCCATCTTTTAACTTTTTCTTTAAACAGTTTGGCATTCTCGTAGGCTTGGGTTCTCCATTCATCAAGTGAGCTAATGTCAAATAACCTCTTCTCACCGGCAAGTTTGAAATCATAATTGAGCTCTTTAATAGCCCAATATGCCTTATGTTCTAGTTCGAGAGGTAAGTGACATGCTTTTTCATAAACCATTTTATATGGAGACATACCCATAGGATTCTTCTATGCAGTTCTATAAGCCTATAATGCATCATCAAGTTTCTTAGACCAATTCTTTCTAGATCTATGAACAGTCTTTTGCAAAATTAATTTGAGCTCTCTATTACTCAATTCTACTTGACCACTAGATTGTGGGTTATATGGAGATGCAATTCTATGATTAACATCATACTTAGCAAGCATTTTACGAAAAGCGCCATGAATAAAATGTGAACCACCATCAGTCATTAAGTATCTAGGGACTCCAAACCTCGGAAAAATAACTTCTTTAAGCATCTTAATAGAGGTGTTATGATTAGCACTACTAGTTGGAATAGCTTCTACCCACTTAGTAACGTAATCAACAGCAACTAAAATATGTGTATAACCATTAGAGGAAGGAAACGGTCCCATATAATCAAAGCCCCAAACATCAAATGGTTCAATAACAGGAGAATAATTCATAGGCATTTCTTGACGTCTACTAATATTACCAATTCTTTGACATTCATCACAAGACAAGACAAACTTACGAGCATCTTTGAAGAGAGTAGGCCAATAAAAACCGGATTGCAATACCTTATGTGAAGTTCTATCTCCAGCGTGGTGTCCTCCATATGCCTCGGAGTGACACTTGCGTAGGATTTGTTCATGTTCATGCTCAGGTACACAACGTCTAATAACACCATCTTCATGTAAACCTTGTAAAATAAGAGAGAATATCCATAAGTATTGTGACATAACGTGTAATAACAGTCCATAATGCAATAAGTATCGATATAAAAGCATGATGCAAAATGGATGTATCAACTCCCCCAAGCTTAGACCACACTTGTCCTCAAGCGGAAGCCGACATCGAAAAATATGTCCACATGTTTAGAGATAGAGGTGTTGATAAAATAAAATACGGACATGAGGGCATCATGATCATTCTTATAACAGCAACGTAAATATATTTTGTCATGTGATTTCTTATGCTAAAGTAACAATCTATCCACAATGTCAAGTATGAATCAGAAACTTCATTGAAAACTAACAAACTATAATCTCAATCATTGAAGCAATTTAAATTTATCATAACATCGGAAAGAGTCAATATAAGAGCTTTTCAGCAAGTCCACATACTCAACTATCATTTAGTCTTTCACAATTACTAACACTCACGCAATACTTATGGGTATGGAGTTTTTGTTGGGGAACGTAGCAGAAATTCAAAAATTTTCCTACGTATCACCAAGATCTATCTATGGAGAGACCAGCAACGAGTAGAAAGGAGAGTGCATCTACATACCCTTGTAGATCGCTAAGCGGAAGCGTTCAAGTGAACGGGGTTGATGGAGTCGTACTCGTCGTGATTCAAATCACCGATGATCAAGTGCCGAACGCACGGCACCTCCGCGTTCAACACACGTACAGCCCGGTGACGTCTCCCAAGCCTTGATCCAGCAAGGAGAGAGGGAGAGGTTGAGGAAGACTCCATCCAGCAGCAGCACAACGGCGTGGTGGTGGTGGAGGAGCGTGGCAATCCTGCAGGGCTTCGCCAAGCACCGCGAGAGAGGAGGAGCACTTGGGAGAGGGAGGGCTGCGCCAGGGGCAAGGGTGAAGCTCCCATGCGCCTCCCCACTATATATAGGGGTGGAGGGGGCTGGTTTCTTGCCCTCCAAGTCCATTGGGGCGTTGGAAAAAGGTGGGAGGAAAGAAATCCCATCATTTCCTTCCCCACCGATTGCTATCCCCCCTTTTTAGGGATCTTGATCTTATCCCTTTGGGATATGATCTTATTCCTTCTAAGGGGGATCTTGGTGCGCCTTGACCAGGGGTGTGGGGCCTTGCCCCCACTACCCACGTTCATGTGGGTCCCCCCATGCAGGTGGGCCCCACTCTAGAACCTTCTAGAACCTTCTCGGTACAATACCGAAAAATCCCGAACATTTTCCGGTGGCCAAAATAGGACTTCCCATATATAAATCTTTACCTCCGGACCATTCCGGAACTCCTCGTGACGTCCGAGATCTCATCCGGGACTCCAAACAACATTCGGTAACCACATACAAACTTCCTTTATAACCCTGGCGTCATCGAACCTTAAGTGTGTAGACCCTACGGGTTCGGGAGACATGTAGACATGACCGAGACGTTCTCCGGTCAATAACCAACAGCGGGATCTGGATACCCATGATGGCTCCCACATGTTCCACGATGATCTCATCGGATGAACCACGATGTCAAGGACTTAATCAATCCCGTATACAATTCCCTTTGTCTAGCGGTATTGTACTTGCCCGAGATTCGGTCGTCGGTATCCTTATACCTTGTTCAATCTCGTTACCGGCAAGTCTCTTTACTCGTTCCGTAACACATCATCCCGTGATCAACTCCTTGGTCACATTGCGCATATGATGATGTCCTACCGAGTGGGCCCAGAGATACCTCTCCGCTTACACGGAGTGACAAATCCCAGTCTCGATTCGTGCCAACCCAACAGACACTTTCGGAGATACCTGTAATGCACCTTTATAGCCACCCAGTTACGTTGTGACGTTTGGTACACCCAAAGCACTCCTACGGTATCTGGGAGTTGCACAATCTCATGGTCTAAGGAAAAGATACTTGACATTATAAAAGCTCTAGCAAACGAACTACACGATCTTTGTGCTATGCTTAGGATTGGGTCTTGTCCATCACATCATTCTCCTAATGATGTGATCCCGTTATCAACGACATCCAATGTCCATAGCCAGGAAACCATGACTATCTGTTGATCACAACGAGCTAGTCAACTAGAGGCTCACTAGGGACATATTGTGGTCTATGTATTCACACGTGTATTACGATTTCCGGATAATACAGTTATAGCATGAATAAAAGACAATTATCATGAACAAGGAAATATAATAATAACACTTTTATTATTGCCTCTAGGGCATATTTCCAACAGTCTCCCACTTGCACTAGAGTCAATAATCTAGTTCACATCGATATGTGATTAACACTCAAGGTCACATCCCCATGTGACTAACACCCAAAGAGTTTACTAGAGTCAATAATCTAGTTCACATTTACCATGTGATTAACACTCGATGAGTTCTGGGTTTGATCATGTTATGCTTGTGAGAGAGGTTATAGTCAACGGGTCTGAACCTTTTAGATCCGTGTGTGCTTTACAAATCTCTATGTCATCTCCTAGATGCAGCTACCACGCTCTATTTGGAGCTATTCCAAATAACTGTTCTACTTGGAGCTATTCTAAAAGTTGCTCCATTATACGTATCCGGTATCTCTACTCAGAGCTATCCGGAGAGGTGTTAAGCTTGCATCGACGTAACTCTTTACGTCGAACTCTTTATCACTTCCATAATCGAGAAAATTCCTTAGTCCACTAGTTACTAAGGATAACTTTGACCGCTGTCCTGTGATCCATTCTTGGATCACTCTTGTACCCCTTGACTGACTCATGGCAAGGCACACTACAGGTGCGGTATACAGCATAACATACTGTAGAGAGCCTATGATAAAAGCATAGGGGACGATCTTCGTCCTTTCTCTCTATTCTGCCGTGGTCGAGCTTTTAAGTCTTAACTTCATACCTTACATCTCAGGCAAGAACTCCTTCTTTGACTGATCCATCTTGAACATCTTCAAGATTATGTCAAGGTACGTGCTCATTTAAAAGTACCATTAAGCATTTTGATCTATCTTATAGATCTTGATGCTTATTGTTCAAGTAGCCTAATCCAGGTTTTCCATTGAAAAACAGTTTTCAAATAACCCTATATGCTTTCTAGAAATTCTACATCATTTCTGATCATCAATATGTCAACAACATATACTCATCAGAAATTCTATAGTGCTCCCACTCACTTCTTTGGAAATACAAGTTTCTCATAAACTTTGTATAAACCCAAAATCTTTGATCATCTTATCAAAGCGCACATTCCAACTCCGAGATGCTTACTCCAGTCCTTAGAAGGATCGCTGGAGCCAGCATACCTTTTAGCATCCTTAGGATCGACAAAAACTTTTGGATTGTATTACATACAACCTTTCCTTACGAAAACTGGTAAGGAAACTTGTTTTGATATCCATCTGCCAGATTTCATAAATGCAGCTAATGCTAACATGATTCCGACAGACTTCAAGCATCGCTACAGATGAGAAAATCTCATCGTAGTCAACTCCTTGAACTTGTGAAAAACTCTTCGCCACAAGTCGAGCTTCATAGATGGTGACATTACCATCCACATCCGTCTTCTTCTTAAAGATCCATTTATCTCAATGGCTTGCCGATCATCGGGCAAGTCCACCAAAGTCCATGCTTTGTTCTGATACATGGATCCTATCTCGGATTTCATGGCTTCTAACCATTTGTCGGAATTTGGGCCCACCATCACTTCTCCATAGCTCATAGGTTCATTGTTGTCTAGCAACATGACCTTCAAGACAGGATTACTGTACCACTCTGAAGTAGTACGTATCCTTGTCACCCTACGAGGTTCGGTAGTGACTTGATCTGAAGCTTCATGATCACTATCATAAGCTTCCACTTCAATTGGTGTAGGTGCCACAGGAACGACTTCCTGTGCCCTGCTTCACACTGGTTGAAGTGATGGTTCAATAACCTCATCAAGTCTCCACCATCCTCCCACTCAACTTTTCGAGAGAAACCTTTCCTCGAGAAGGGACCCGATTCAAGAAACAATCCATATTGCTATCGGATCTGAATTAGGAGGTATACCCAACTGTTTTGGGTGTCCTATGAAGATGCATTTTATCCGCTTTGGGTTCGAGCTTATCAACCTGAAACTTTTTCTCATAAGAGTCGCAGCCCCAAACTTTTAAGAAACGACAACTTAGGTTTCTCCAAACCATAGTTCAAACGGTGTCGTCTCAACGGAATTATGTGGTACCCTATTAAAGTGAATGTGTTTGTCTCTAATGCCTAACCCATGAACGATAGTGGTAATTCGATAAGAGACATTATGGTACGCACCATATACAATAGGGTGCAACTATGATGTTCGGACACACCATCACACTATGGTGTTCCAGGCGGTTTTAATTGTGAAACAATTTCCACAATGTCTTAATTGTGTGCCAAAACTCGTAACTCAGATATTCATCTCTATGATCATATCATAGACATTTTATCCTCCTGTCACAATGATCTTCTACTTCACTATGAAATTACTTGAACCATTCAATAATTCAGACTTGTGTTTCATCAAGTAAATATTCTCAACATCTACTCGAATCATCTGTGAAGTAAGAACATAACGATATCCACTACATGCCTCAGCACTTATTGGGTTGCATACATCAAAATGTATTTCTTCCCACAAGTTGCTTTCTAGTTCCATTTTACTGAAACCGAGGATTTCAGTCATCTTGCCCATGTGGTATGATTTGCATGTCTCAAGTGATTCAAGATCAAGTGAGTTCAAACGGTCCATTTGCATGGAGTTTCTTCATGCATATACACCAATAGACATGGTTCGCATGTCTCAAACTTTTCAAAAACGAGTGAGCCCAAAGATCCATCAACATGGAGCTTCTTCATGCGTTTTATACCGATATGACTTACGTGGCAGTGCCACAAGTAGGTGGTACTATCATTACTATCTTTTGGCATGAACATGTGTATCACTACGATCGAGATTCAATAAACCATTCATTTTAGGTGCAAGACCATTCAAGGTATTATTCAAATAAACAAAGCAACCATTATTCTCCTTAAATGAATAACCGTATTGCAATAGACATAATCCAATCATGTCTATGCTCAACGCAAACACCAATCTCGATGGTAGAGGGAGCGTACGATGCTTTGATCATATCAACACTTGGAAACACTTCCAACACATATCGTCAGCTCACCTTTAGCTAGTCTCCGTTTATTCCGTAGCCTTTTGTTTCGAGTTACTAACACTTAGCAACCGAACCGGTATCTAATACCCTGGTGCTACTAGGAGTACCAGTAAAGTACACATTAACATAATGTATATCCAATATACTTCTATCGACAGCCTTCTCATCTACCAAGTATCTAGGGTAATCCTGCTCCAGTGGTTGTTCCCCTTATTACAGAAGCACTTAGTCTCGGGTTTGGGTTCAACCTTGGGTTTCTTCACTAGAGCAGCAACTGATTTGCCGTTTCATGAAGTATCCTTTCTTGCCCTTGCCCTTCTTGAAACTAGTGGTTTCATCAACAATTGATGCTCCTTCTTGATTTCTACTTTCGCGGTGTCAAACATCGTGAATACCTCAAGGATCATCATATCTATCCCTGATATGTTATAGTTCATCACAAAGCTCTAGCAGCTTGGTGGCAATGACTTTTGGAGAAACATCACTATCTCATCTGGAAGATCAACTCCCACTCGATTCAAGTGATTGTTGTACTCAGACAATCTGAGCACAAGCACAACAATTGAGCTTTTCTCCATTAGTTTGCAGGTTAAGAAAATCGTCGGAGGTCTTATACCTCTTGACGTGGGCACGAGCCTGAAATCTCAATTTCAGCCCTCAAAACATCTCATATGTTCCGCGACTTTTCGAAAAACGTCTTTGGTGCCTCTGCTCTAAACCGTTTCACTGAACTATCACGTAGTTATCAAAACGTGTATGTCTGATGTTCGTAACATCCACAAACGACATTTGGGGTTCAGCACACTGAGCGGTGCATTAAGGACATAAGCTTTCTACTGTCCGCATAATAGCTACTATCAACTTTCAACTATATTTTCTCTAGGAACATATGTAAACAGTAGAACTATAGCGTGAGCTATGACATAATTTGCAAAAGGTCTTTTTGACTATGTTCAGGATAATTAAGTTCATCTTATGAACTCCCACTCAGATAGACATCCCTCTGGTCATCTAAGTGATCACATGATCCGAGTCAAACTAGCCCGTGTCCGATCATCACGTGAGACGGACTAGTCATCATCGGTGAACATTTTCATGTTGATCGTATCTACTATACGACTCATGCTCGACCTTTCGGTCTCCGTGTTCCGAGGCATGTCTGTACATGCTAGGCTCGTCAAGTTAACCCTAAGTGTTTTCGCGTGTGTAAATCTGTCTTACACCCGTTGTATGTGAACGTAAGAATCCATCACACCCGATCATCACGTGGTGCTTAGAATCGACGAACTGTAGCAACGGTGCACAGTTAGGGGAGAACACTTCTTGAAATTTTGTAAGGGATCATCTTATTTACTACCGTCGTCCTAAGTAAACAAGATGCATAAACATGATAAACATCACATGCAATCAAATAGTGACATGATATGACCAATATCATTTTGCTCCTTTTGATCTCCATCTTCGGGGCTCCATGATCATCATCGTCACTGGCATGACACCATGATCATGATCTCCATCATCGTGTCTCCATGAAGTCGTCTCGCCAACTTATTACTTCTACTACTATGGCTACCGGTTAGCAATAAAGTAAAGTAATTACATGGAGTTGTTCAATGACACGCAGGTCATACAATAAATTAAGACAACTCCTATGGCTCCTGCCGGTTGTCATACTCATCGACATGCAAGTCGTGAATCCTATTACAAGAACATGATCAATCTCATACAACACATATCATTCATCACATTCTTGTTGGCCATATCACATCACATAGCATACCCTGCAAAAACAAGTTAGACGTCCTCTAATTGTTGTTTGCATGTTTTATGTGGCTGCTATGGGTTTCTAGAAAGAACGTTTCTTACCTACGCAAAACCACAACGTGATATGCCAATTGCTATTTACCCTTCATAAGGACCCTTTTCATCGAATCCGTTCCGACTAAAGTGGGAGAGACTGGCACCCGCTAGCCACCTTATGCACCAAGTGCATGTCAATCGGTGGAACCTGTCTCACGTAAGAGTACGTGTAAGGTCGGTCCGGGCCGCTTCATCCCACAATACCGTCGAAACAAGATTGGACTAGTAACGGTAAGCATATTGAACAACATCAACGCCCACAACTACTTTGTGTTCTACTCGTGCAAAGAATCTATGCAATAGACCTAGCTCATGATGCCACTGTTGGGGAACGTAGCAGAAATTCAAAAAATTTCCTACGTATCACCAAGATCTATCTATGGAGAGACTAGCAACGAGTAGAAAGGAGAGTGCATCTACATACCCTTGTAGATCGCTAAGCGGAAGCGTTCAAGTGAACGGGGTTGATGGAGTCGTACTCGTCGTGATTCAAATCACCGATGATCAAGTGCCGAACGCACGGCACCTCCGCGTTCAACACACGTACAGTCCGGTGACGTCTCCCAAGCCTTGATCCAGCAAGGAGAGAGGGAGAGGTTGAGGAAGACTCCATCCAGCAGCAGCACAACGGCGTGGTGGTGGTGGAGGAGCGTGGCAATCCTGCAGGGCTTCGCCAAGCACCGCGAGAGAGGAGGAGCACTTGGGAGAGGGAGGGCTGCGCCAGGGGCAAGGGTGAAGCTCCCATGCGCCTCCCCACTATATATAGGGGTGGAGGGGGCTGGTTTCTTGCCCTCCAAGTCCATTGGGGCGTTGGCAAAGGTGGGAGGAAAGAAATCCCATCATTTCCTTCCCCACCGATTGCTATCCCCCCTTTTTAGGGATCTTGATCTTATCCCTTTGGGATATGATCTTATTCCTTCTAAGGGGGGATCTTGGTGCGCCTTGGCCAGGGGTGTGGGGCCTTGCCCCCACTACCCACGTTCATGTGGGTCCCCCCATGCAGGTGGGCCCCACTCTAGAACCTTCTAGAACCTTTCCGGTACAATACCGAAAAATCCCGAACATTTTCCCGTGGCCAAAATAGGACTTCCCATATATAAATCTTTACCTCCGGACCATTCCGGAACTCCTCGTGACGTCCGAGATCTCATCCGGGACTCCGAACAACATTCGGTAACCACATACAAACTTCCTTTATAACCCTGGCGTCATCGAACCTTAAGTGTGTAGACCCTACGGGTTCGGGAGACATGTAGACATGACCGAGACGTTCTCCGGTCAATAACCAACAGCGGGATCTGGATACCCATGATGGCTCCCACATGTTCCACGATGATCTCATCGGATGAACCACGATGTCAAGGACTTAATCAATCCCGTATACAATTCCCTTTGTCTAGCGGTATTGTACTTGCTCGAGATTCGATCGTCGGTATCCTTATACCTTGTTCAATCTCGTTACCGGCAAGTCTCTTTACTCATTCCGTAACACATCATCCCGTGATCAACTCCTTGGTCACATTGCGCATATGATGATGTCCTACCGAGTGGGCCCAGAGATACCTCTCCGCTTACACGGAGTGACAAATCCCAGTCTCGATTCGTGCCAACCCAACAGACACTTTCGGAGATACCTGTAATGCACCTTTATAGCCACCCAGTTACTTTGTGACGTTTGGTACACCCAAAGCACTCCTACGGTATCCGGGAGTTGCACAATCTCATGGTCTAAGGAAAAGATACTTGACATTATAAAAGCTCTAGCAAACGAACTACACGATCTTTGTGCTATGCTTAGGATTGGGTCTTGTCCATCACATCATTCTCCTAATGATGTGATCCCGTTATCAACGACATCCAATGTCCATAGCCAGAAAACCATGACTATCTGTTGATCACAACGAGCTAGTCAACTAGAGGCTCACTAGGGACATATTGTGGTCTATGTATTCACACGTGTATTACGATTTCCGGATAATACAGTTATAGCATGAATAAAAGACAATTATCATGAACAAGGAAATATAATAATAACACTTTTATTATTGCCTCTAGGGCATATTTCCAACAGTTTTAATCGGACACAGAGAAAGATAGGGGCTTATAGTGTTGCCTCCCAACCTTTTACCTCAAGGGTAGTGTCAACAGTAATAGTTCATGCTAACTTACATCCAATTGGATATATATATATATATATATATATATATATATATATATATATATATATATATATATATATAATCAGGATCTTTCCAACACGAGGTGCTTGCCAAAGGATAAAATAAAAGGGAAATGTGAAGATCACCATGACTCTTAATGTAAGACAAGAAGTAAAAGATAGGCCCTTCGCAGAGTGAAGCAGAGGTTGTCATGTGCTTTTATGGTTGGATGCACAAAATCTTGATGCAAAAGAACGTCACTTTATATTGTCACTTGTGATACGGACCTTTATTATGCAGTCCGTCTCTTTTATTACTTCCATATCACAAGACCGTATAAAGCTTATTTTCTCCACACTAATAAGTCATACATATTTAGAGAGCAATTTTTATTGCATACAATATGACAACTTACTTGAAGGATCTTATTCAATCTACATATGGTGGAATCTCATGGCAAAACTGGGTTTAAGGATGTTTGGAAGCACAAGTAGTATCTCTACTTGGTGCAAGGAATTTGGCTAGCATGAGGGGGAAAGCCAAACTCAACATGTTGGACGCTCCATGACAATATACTAATCAGTGAGAGCAGCTATATGGGTCATACTACTATATAGTAGTATTATCCCATCCGTTGGCTCGCGTAGATCATGCGGGTGCGCTGCATTCAATGTGTCGCTCGGTGTCGCTAGAAAATGGGTGGAAATGAAGTGGGCCAGGTACGCCGCGAGCAGATACGATACAAATACGCGGGCAAGACAGACGGGAGGACGCTAGCTTGTGACGGACGTGGGCTGGTAGTCCATGTTGATAGGAAGGTTCTATACCATAGTAGTATGACCCATATTGAATTTTCATAATTTTAGTTGTTTTTAACTACATGCTTATACATTTCTTTTAATGCGGTTTCCGTAGCAACGCGCGAGACATCGTATATGTTATTTTGTTTTTTGCTTCGTAATAAGATAATAAACTAAATCAGCATGCATGTTGGCGCTATCTTATCAGCGAAGTAATATAACTCAGAATACAATGTTTATGAACATAATTTTAGAATATGTTTTCAAATAAACAAGTATCAGATCCAGCCCAACTCGAAAAAATGGATGCTCTAACAATCATACTCAAGCAGCAACAACAACAACATGCATCATCTACAAACAGCAGTGCAAGCCCTACAAGCATAAACAACATACTCCTAAACTTTCAGATGTCATTTTTATACTCCATCTGTACTCACCTACTCATGTGATCATGTTTATACTCCCTGTGATCATGTATAATGATGGAGTGTTGCAAATCATTTAATATTGTTTAATCATGTAAATTTACTCACCTACTGTAACCGATTTAATCATGTTTATACTCATCTATATTGCACTCCATGTATGATCTATACTCCCTGTTTCAGCTATAAAATAATTACAGTACTCCTTGGTGTTTTATACTACCTTCCGTCCATCCCCTAAGAACTGAATCACAGGGATGCCGTGCATTGTTCTACTCCAACAGAACTTTTAATATGGACGTCACAGTACATAGGAATCAACTATTCCATGACACGAGAGTAAATTCTTCTTATTACCAGTACATTATCCCATGATAGTAGCTAACTAGACTGCAACACACAGGCACAACAAGCACAAACAAACTACCCATGACCATGAAATAGATCAAGGTACTACAACTGCACAAGAGAGTGATCTAGAGGTGGGAGATGGACTCACAGGAGAGGAGGTTGTAGTCGACGCCACACACACCCGTCGCCGCCACTGAAAATGTTGGCTACTAACTTGAATTGGAAGGCAGTGAGGGAATCCCTTCCCCTGGCACGAGCTTCGGATCAACGGTGGAACTTGTTCCTTCCTATTGAGGATTGTCGACAATGGATAAAAGAAGGCATCATCACACACACAAATATTCCTATGAAAACTGAAATGGCCATGGGGTGTTGCTGCTTACCCGAGGAGATGTTGAGGTGGAGTGACGCGGCCGAGCGGAAGCACATGGAGGTCTCAATCTGGGAGGAAAGGGGGAGAGAGAAGATGAGTATTAGCGGTGTACTAAGCCACAGGAGGAGAAGGGTGAAGAGATGACCTTGAGGGGATCGAGCTCGGTCCATGGCGTGTGTGGGAGTAGAGGAAGGTCAATCCATGGCGTGGTGAGAGGGGCGCTGAGCAAGGAAGAAGCAGAAGACCCCCTCTCCTCTCCTAGCGCGCGAGCACGTCTATCGAGGTGGAAGAAGCCCGCCCTTCGACGACGGTGTTGGCGGCCTTAGCGTGATGTTGGTTGCCAGTTGTGGTCAGATTTGTCCACCGCCTGCAGGGCCGGCCCTGTGTTTTGGAAGGCCCTAGGCGAACTCGGTGACATGGGCCCCTGTATAAATTTCAACCAAATTTGACTATAATAATTCAATTGACTCCATCGACAACAATAATAACTAAATTCGAACCGACTCGATCGACAACAATAATACTAAAAAGATGGCAAAATAAAACTAACATGCCATGATTACCTCAAATAAGAACCAAATTCAACTGACTCCATCGACAACAATAATACTTCAATGCTTTTTCTTATTTGAATACGTACATACTACTGAAATTGTCAAATTGGGATCTGGAGGGATGGATTAGATCATCAGGAACATGGATGGATCATGGATACATATACGGGCTGAAGAAACTGACGGATGGAATGGATCATGGATTACCTCGTTGGCTCGTTGCAGACTTTGGGTTACCGGACTGCTATGCGGCGCGCGCAGCGGCAAGCCGGCGGTGGCCGAGACGGCAAGGCGCCGAGCGCCGAGCGGCAGGCAGGACGAAGAGATTAGAGACCAACCGTCCAGACTCCAGACGAAGGAAAAGAAAATGAGCACCCGGTACCGATCGCTGGCGCTAGCGTAACGTTTCGTAATCGATCGCATGGGCCTCGCGCCCTAGCCCATCTCTTTTTTTTACCATTTTTTGCTGGGCATTAGTATGTATGTGTACTACATCATGGGGCCCCCTCCCGCCTGGGCCCTGGGCCGCCGCCCCACCGCCCATGCCCCAGGGCCGGCCCTGACCGCCTGGTTGCTCGATCTCCCCCTTCATGTTTTTTCTGATGGGGAGAGGGGAGGGGATGAGAGGGGACAGCGGTGAGAGACGAGGTCGTGGGTTGTGACAGCTATGGGGGCGAGGGTGGAGGGAGGGAGGGGTGGGTGACGCCGGTGAGATCGGGATTTGGAGAGGGAGTGGACAGAGAGGGGGGGGGGGGTAGAGAGAGTGAGGGGAACGGGAGAGTGAGTGTTGCCTCTCGCTATGCGCCCGTGTTGGAGAGTAAGATGGATCGGCAACATTTTCTGTCTTTTTTAGGTAGCAATGTTTCCTATCAAAAAGGAAAGATGCATATGAGGGGTAAAATAGGAATAAAGTAAATAACATATATATATTAAATATGGGTCATACAAATAAAGCTTTTTTACACATATTCACTATATTCAAAATATCATACAAATAAACACAAATTTGAGAGAGGAAACAGAATATACTTGGTTTATGTTGGACTTCTTGCATGTGTTTATCTTGTGTCGGACAATTTCTCTTAGTCTATATAAATAAATTATAAGGATTCAAGAAATTACGGATAACCAACTATTTTTATATAATAAAGGAAAAACGGTTGTTTGGTCATACAGAAATGCAACATATTTTTTCTTTGGTGGCTGCTATGGTGGTGCTAGAGATAGGTGACACGCGTTGGTGTCAAGCTTAGATGTTTCTTCACTATTATTTGTACTTTTACTTCTTGGTTATTGTTACTTTGTATAAAGACTAGTGTTCTGCTAATTGTTCAGTTTTGCCAGGTCGGCATGTACGTGGTTTGTACTATGATCCTTATGATATAAATGAGACACGTATTCTATGAAAAAAAACACTTTTATTTTCATCTGGTATTCCAACGAGCATAGATGGGTAATAAATTAACATATTTCATTATCATACAATTCATAATACAAGCATTTATTTTTGTTCTCACTATATTAAATACATTAGTTTGGGAAATCGGAGGGATGTGTCTGGCTATTTTTTAATGCTTTGGTGGAACGATAAAGAACTGGTGAAGCCGGTTTGCGCGGTGAGTATTCTCCTTTACACGTTTTAAGACCTTTCACGTGAATTATTCATGCTAACTACACATATCGCTTGTGCGGGATGGGTGTGAGTTGAGGAAACCGTTTTTATTATACTTGCTCAAACTTCGTGTGAATGAAGCTAAAAGACAACTTTCGTGATTTTGTGAGAAAATTTCTTAGACGCATCATGTAGATCTTAATTTGTAATGTTTTTTTAGTTGGATCATCGCTTTATATGTATACATCGTCAATTCGCCTTTTTTGTTATCAATTACATTGCAACTGAATTGAACTTCAATTAATATCCGATTGTGCTCAGATTATATTGTCTTTACATGTGAAATTTAACATGTATTATTTTTATATAACTCCAACTAGATATACTTCAAAAGCCCGTGGCAACGCACGGGCATTCTACTAGTCCATATAATTTATCGTTGATTTAGTACTCCCTCTAGTCAAAATAAGCGTCTCAACTTTGTACTAATTTTGGTACAAAGTTATAGTACTAAGTTTGATACACTTATTTTGGTCGTGAGGAAGTATAACTTTATACTGATTCGCAAAAAAAATTATACTGAAGTACTACCGCCTCTGGGTACCGGTTTACTCCTCCAATTTGGATCAAGGATTTTGCATGATGTCGGCGATGTTCTAATTTTCTTTTCTTCTCTTGATCAAGCTACGTTCTGAACTAAGAGCGTCTATAGTCGAGCGCCTCAAATCCTTTATAGATTTGTCGGACGGCCCGGTAACTGACCGGTCAAAAACCCTGATTCAGACGGGCTTTTCATATCGATCTTATACGTCTGGGCTGACCGACACCCCTCATGTCCAGCACATATGTAGAACGGATATGGGGAGGCCGTAGCACGCCCGGGCGCGTCCGCCATGTCGGACTAGACAGGCCGATCCCACCTCAAATTGCATCAAATCCTCCCTCCCTCGACTTTGTCGATTCGACCATGTTCCTCTCCTCTCTTCTCCCTCGTCTGTGTCGGCCCTTTCCTAGCTTCGCCGCCACCCTTGCTCTACCACTATACCAACCCCACAGTGTCGCGAGCACAACCACAACACTCCTCCCTCCGTGCTCACAGCCACGGACATTGTCGCCGGCCAGCGACGGCTTTCGGACTACACCTTGCCCTCTATGTTTTCGACATATTGTCCTACCAGTTTTTCCGAATGTTTTGTTTGCAAAATGATGGATTCAGATGGTTAGCCGGACAAGGAGTATGGAGCCACATAGCTTGATGAATTAATTCAAAAGAAGTTAATCGATTCATCAGGTTCGGAAGAAGAAATTGCGATAATAGTGATGATCATGGCATCCAATATAAAATGAACTGGGAGGCCGAGCACATTCTCAACTTCAAGGGCTCAATCAAAGGGAGAAGAGTTCTAAACCGGGATGGGGTCTCTGGAGCACGGCTAATCTATAAGAACTACTTTGCTCCCAAACCAGCTTTCCCTGATGAATGGTTTCGTCGATGTTCCTGTATGTGCAAAACATTGTACTTGCGCATGGTGGAGGGAGTGGAGGCACACGATCCCTACCTCAACCTCACCAGGGATTGTTGCAGACAACTATTGTTCTCTGCTAAGTAGAAATACATGGCTGCTATGAGGATGCTTGCACTTGGTACCGCTGCCGATGTCGTTGGTGGGATTTGTGATATTTTGGAACACAAAGGAAAAATGATTTCAAATGTGAAACCATAGATGAAAAGTTATGATCATTTCTACATTGAATTGGTTTGAAAGTTCAGCCATGACACAAAAATCTCAACCAAAATGGTACCTTTGAAACTCTGCCATGTTAGCGAGAATTGAGCCAAAATGGTTTTCATGGCAACATTTTCTGTTGTGTTCTAAAGTTTAGTTAAATTTAACTTCAATTTTTCAAAATGAATCCCATTGGCTACAATTGGAAGTTAACATCCTAAAGATCAATATGAAGAAGTTTTAACTCAATTTGGACTAATGTTTGCATTTTGGTCCTAAACAAGGTTTGAATAAAATTTGAATGATGCAACATTATCACATCATCTCCAGCTCCTTCTAAGTAGGTCGGAACAAAGAATGTTTCTTCCTTCAGGATTGAGGAGGGACCCCATCAAGATTTTGCCGGGCGATCCAAGACATCGCACGAAGTACCATCCCAACTCGGATGTAACAAAACTCCTAACAAGCTTGGGAGCTACTAATGATACAAGCTACCGAGGGTGACCAACTTGTGGGAAAGCGGGCCCGCCAATGGGCTTCAGGGCCCGGTGGGACAAGGTGTGGCCTAGGCCCCTTAACCCGCACGTGTCCCTCCTTCCAAAAGACCACCATTAGCGGGTAGGTAGAGAACCCTCTGATGAAGTCAAACTCTAGGCCGCTAGCAACCGAATAGGATTCATGTAAACTCTTGGCCTCGTCCCCTGTATAAGGCGAGGCCCTAGGTAGCTAGACGCACCTTACAATTTTCTACCCTAATCTTAATAGAATCTACGTCAACTCCATTGTACCCCCCACCCCCGCATATGAGGTGACCCATACATCAATCAAGTCCAAGGAGTTAGGATATTACCTCTACCATGAGGTTCAGAACCTGGGCAAACACTTTGTGTGTTATCCCTTCTAGCACTTCCAGCCAGGAGCTCCACCCTATCTGGACTACTACCAGTTTCCAGTATAGACACTAACTCTTATAGTACCGACTGATAACTTTCACCTTCTACCACTTCCAAGTCAATTTGAATTTTTTGAAATACGGGATAATTTAAGATAACATCAGTTTTTATCTTCTAGTGCATGCATGCATCTCCCTAAAGAGAGAAGGGTAACAAACATTTGGATCTATCTCTAGTTTCATAATGTTCGCTATATATCACACTCCTTCGAAGAAAATCTACCTTCCAAGAATGGTTTATAAATGTGGGATGTTTCCTTTGCCACTTGTGATTTGATGTATGTACATGCATTGGTATCATGTTTGGGCCTAAATACTAGTTGTGCATTGAGGGTACTACCGACGTCCACTGGTATCATAAATGTGGATTCCATAAAAAAACTATTAGTGTGTTCTAAAAAATGAGCAGTGTATGTTCTGCCAAATATCAAGGGGGAGAACATTTTGGTGGGTGGGGGTGGTTCTGGTAGGGTGGACTAGGATGCAGAGAAGCTAGCTCGAAGGCAGTCGATGACCCACAAGTATAGGGGATCAATCGTAGTCCTTTCGATAAGTAAGAGTGTTGAACCCAAGGAGGATCAGAAGGAATCAGTAAACGGTTTTCAACAAGGTATTCTCTGCAAGTGTTGTAAAGTAGTTGTGACAAATAGTTTGATAGCAAGATCATTCATATCAAGTAACAATAATAACAAGGTGCAGCAAGGTGGCCCAATCCTTTTATTGCAAAGGACAAGCTGGAAGTACTTCTTATAGTGAGGAAAGCGTTCTCGAGGACACATGGAAATCTCGTCTAGTTAACTTCATCACGATTCACATGACACCACTAGAGGAACAACAACATAACACGTCATCAAAATATTAAACGAAAACCAACTGCACATGATTACTTCTAACAGTCTTCTCCCATGTCCTCAAGAACAAACAAAACTACTCACAAATCATATTCATGTTCAAGGTCAGATTAGAATAATATATGATTAACAATCTGAACATATGATCTTCCACCAAATAAACCAAATAACATGAAGTGCAAGATGTAATCAACACTACTAACAACCCACAGGCACTAATCTGAGGTTTGACGAAAAAGATTTAATACAAGAGATGTACTAGGGTTTGGAGATGAGATGGTGCTAGTGAATATGTTGATGGAGTCGAGTCCTCTCACAATAAGAGGAACGTTGGTGATGGCGATGGCTTCGGTTTCCCACTCCCGGAGGGAAGTATCCCAGGCGAAATCGCTTCGCCAGAGAGCAAAAGTGCTCCTGCCCAGGTTCCGCCTCCAGACACCGGTTCTTCGTCCCGAAAGTTGTCTCTTGATATTTTTTTTCTAGGGCAAATGGCTTCATATATTAGGAGACAGGCCACGGAGGCCCTCTGTGGGGCCCACAAGCTCACCAGGGGCACGCCACCTAAGCTTGTGGCTCCCAGGTGGGTCCCCGTGGTGCATTTTCCTTCCAGTATTTTATAAATATTCCAAAATAAATCTCCGTAAATGTTCAGGTCATTTGGAGATCCAGAGAATAGTTATCTCTGTTGTAGCTCTTTTCAGGTGTAGAATTCCAGCTGCCGGCAATCTCCCTCTTGCGATAGGACTTGCAAATTAACAGAGAAAAGACATTAAAACTACATCAAAAAGTGAAATATAACTTTAAAACAGTATAAATAGTAGCAGTAAAACATGATGCAGAATGGACGTATCAACACTCGACCTTCTCCTAGGTGTACGTTGCTTCAATTCTCTTCGGTGAGTAGTTGGTGTGGGTGTAGTGGCCAATTCCTTGCCCCCAAATGACTTAAGGGTTGTTTCGATGGAGTCCTGACAGGTGACTCCTTGACCTCTGGTCTCCAAAACCAATACCAAAGAATGATGCCTGAATCAGGCAACATTTTGTGTGGTAGCCAACCAAACAACCCCTTAGTGCCCGACATCGCTAGGACTAGGTATAGGCGGAGGTTTCTAATGACCGAATTGTTATTTAGCTTTGTAATGTGGGCTCCTGTTGTAAAATCGAAGACTTGGTCATGTTTTCTTGTTTTTTGGTGTCCTAGTGCTCGTTCTAATTTGTCATGGAAAAAATAATGCAGCGATTTAGGGTACTTTGGAACCATTTGGTGTGCTTAAAAATAACTTGGATGCAAACCTGGATGTTTGTGTCTCATGTTCATGGCACTTGTGAATGGTGTGTGATGTATTATGTATGGGCTTGGCTAGAGCTGAGCGGCCTGAATTAAAAATGCCGGTCATTAATATTAGCGTTGCATATGATATGTTAGTTTTCAATACTAAGATAATGAAATAAAAATTAAAAGTAAATCAAAATAAAGATTTTTTTTCCTAAGGAACAATGAATTAGTGGCATTGATATTACCCTTTAAGAAAAAAATAAAAATAAATAATGACAAAATTTGCACATAATCTACACATAATTTGTGCTTTTTAATAATATACAAGAATAAGCATATAATAGTGTAATTTTCACAGAAAAAGTTTTCCTAAAAAAGAATGAATTAGTGGCATTGCTATTACCCTTAAATAAGAAATAAATACTAAAAAAATTGAGATAATGAAGTTTTCTAAAAAAAGAATGAATTAGTGGCATCGGTATTACCATTTCAGAAGAAAGAAAAAATATCAAAAATTGCACACAATTTACACATAAATTAAGTTTTTGTGAAATACAAAAATAAACATATAATAGTTTCCTAAATAATAAATTTCCTAAGAAGGAATGAATTAGTGGAATTTGTATTATCCTTAAGAAGAAAAAACTAAAACAAAGTCAAAATAATGAAGGTTTCTGAGGAAGAATCGACTAGTGGCCTTGGTATTACTCTTAAGAAGAATGTAACAAAAAAATAAACAAATAATGACAAAATTTGGATGTAATTTACACAAAAAGTATGCTTTCTATATGGAATAATTAGCATATAATAGTGGAAATTTTACAAAAATGAAGTTTCATAAGAAGTAATAAATCAATTGCATTGACATTACCCTTAAAGAAGCAAGAAAATAAAATAATAAAGAAAATCAAAATAATGAAGTTTTGTAAGAAGAAATGAATTAGTGACACATGTATTACAATTTAAGTAGAAGGAAAATGAAAGAAAAAATTTATAAAAAATTTCACCCAACTTTGCACTGAAATTGCACTTTTTGTAATATGCAATGAATAGTCATATACTCCCTCCGTTCCAAAATATCAAGTTTAGTATAACTTTGTACTAAAGTTAGTACAAAGTGAGACACTTATTTTGGGACGAAGGGAATAATAGCACAGTTTTAACACCTAGTGTAATTTACACATATATTGTATAGCACTTGTGTATATACATTTACACTCACCCACCATCCTAAAAATACTCATATAGAGAAAAGGATAATCAACTAAAAAGGAAAAACAAAAAAACAAAAGCATAAACACATAAATGATGGTGACACGGCTCATCGCTAGCACCATCCTGCACCCATGCAGCGAGCGACTATCAAACGTCATCCAGCGCCACAAGCGCGTAAATGCATACCCTCACTTGGAGCCTCCTCATTTGATCTGCGGAGAACTCGCAAAAACAGAAAAAACCTTCACGAATGTATGATTTTTCAACATCAATTTTTCATCCATAAATCTATCTCTTTGCGAAATACTACTCCTCAAAGCACAAGCTAGCTAGCTATACTAGTATGTTTTGTTGAACAAATTCTAGAAACTACACACAAGTGTTAGAGTTTACAGATATATATATTCTTTGTGTAAGTTTTGATCGATCGATCCAATGAAACATAACTACGATACGTATATATATATATATATATATATATATATATATATATATATATATATATATATATATATATATATATATATATATATATATATATATATATATAGACACACACACACACACACGAAGTTATAGTTCAGTTAATCTTCACATGAGGACGACGAGAAAAGGCGTAGGCAGGCCTATAATATGTGTAGTTTTCTATACTGAGATAATGAAAAAAAATAAAACTAAATCAAAATAATGATATTTTTTTCTAAGGAAGAATGAAGTAGCGGCATTGATATTACCATTTAAGACAAAATAAATAATGACAAAATTTGCCCACAATCTACACAAAAATTTTGCTTTTTAATAATATGCAAGAATAAGCATATAATAGTATAACTTTCACAAAAAAAATTCCTAAGAAGGAATGAATTATTGGTATTTGTGTGTGTGTGTGTCTATATATATATATATATATATATATATATATATATATATATATATATATATCCCTATCCTAAAGTTTTCAAAAAAAATTATTATTGGTATTTTTTGTATTTATCAAAAAAATTACCATTTCAGAAGAAATAAAAAACATAATGTAAACATTTGGATACAATATATTCATAAATTAAGTTTTTTGTGATATGCAAAAATAGACATATAATAGTACAATTTCCAAATAATAAATTGCCTAAGAAGGAACGAATCAGTGGAATTTGTATTACCCGTAAGAAGATAATAAAATAAAAACAAATTAAAATAATGATGGTTTGTGAGGAAGAATCGATTAGTGGCATTGGTATTACACTTAAGAAGAATGAAAGGAAAAAAATAATGACAAAATTTGGATATAATTTACACAAAAAATGTGCTTTCTATTATACAGAATAATTAGCGTATAATATTATAAATTTTACAATAATGAAGTTTCGTAAGAAGTAATAAGTTAGTGGCATTAATATTACCCTTAAAGAAGCAAGGAAACAAAATAATAAATAAAATCAAATTAATGAAGTTTTGTAAGAGAAAAATGAAGACACTGGTATTACCATTTAAGAAGAAAGAAAATGAAGGAAAAACTTAAAGAAAATACAAACCAAACTTTGCACTGAAATTGGACTTTTTTTAATATGCAAGGAATAAGCATATAATAGTACATTTTTAACAGTCATCCACCATCCTAAAACTTATGCGTATACATTTACAATTATCCACCATCCTAAAAAAACTCATATAGAGAAAAAACAACTAAAAGAAAAAAAGAGAAAAAAACAAAAGCAAAAACAATAGCACATACAAATATGAAAAAGCAGGCAACGGTTAGCGGGCTTCAAACTCGGTAAAAATGTGACTTACCCCAAACAGGGGTAAGTGGGGTGAGTCAAATATTCAGCCCAAAAAGGCATGAACCAACAAAAGAAAAAAAATCAGCACAAATACTTACAAATTAATCAACAATCAGAAAATTGACTTATCCAAATTTAAAATTTAATCAACTTACATATAGCTAAAGTGATTATGTATATATGAACGGTGTACAAAATACATGGGAAGTTCTGGCCCATTTCTAAATTAAAATCCAAGTACGAGATATACGAACTGTGCACAAGTTCCTTGAATTAAAACCAGTTCCGCGGATGCGATAGAACAACATTTTGGCGTCGACGTTGACTGTACCTGATTGAACCGTGACAAAATATACCGCAACGTTGCTGCTTTGGTCCTGTAAATATATTTTTGTCGCACACCGTAGCAGGGGCAAAAATCATCTTTTTTAGGTGTCCTTTAACACTGTTAATAGTCAAAACGGACGGCACTGTCATGAATGCATGGAAGTTGGACAAGCGTGAGATAGAAAAAGAAGTTCCACGGGTGAACACGAAAGCCACAATTTTAGCCAGTTTTAAGCCCGATTGCATTGCATCGTTCGTTTACGAAAAGGATTGGACCTGTGGAAGAAAAACTCTACGCAGTGCACTTTTTTTTTCCTTTGCGGGTATAGACAAATAAGTAGATAACGGCAGGTCGCAGTCATATCAACTGGCCATAGCCTTCCTGTACGACGAGCAAACCAAGCCTGGACAGAATCATAACACCCACTTGGCGTCAAATCACGCCTCAGAAGTCGTTCATGAGACGTTGCCGTCGTATTAAATGGCAGAAAGTAACATCACGTATGTGTACATACTACTCCCTCCCTCCGTTCCTAAATATTTGTCTTTCTAGACATTTCAAATGAACTACCACATACGGATGTATGTAGACATATTTTAGAGTGTAGATTCACTCATTTTGCTCTGTATGTAGTCACTTGTTAAAATCTCTAGAAAGACAAATATTTAGAAACGGAGGGAGTACATGCCAGTACGGCATCACCTTGCATGCCAATCTGAGTAAGCTAAGCAGGGAGACGAGCGATCCAGCTGAATCATGGCGACGTTGTCAGTTGCGAGCAGCCGGGCCCGCCTAACTAACCTTGATCCACAGGCTAGCTAGCTGTTGCCATCATGAAACCATCAATTAAGCCGAGCCCTCCACCGCCACCGGCCCGCAGCATTCATACGCGTGCATACAAACACAATGCAAGAACCGCAGCCATACATAAACAAGCAACAAGAAAGCTGTAAGCTGCAGGGACGGAAGACGCACGGACGGAAGCAAGGCACCAAACGCCCGGAAGGGTAGCACATGCCAAGATTCCTGCGGGGATGGGATGGGATGGGATGGATGCGCTCGTGAGACCAGATAACTAGTCCTATAGTCGTGTTGGAAACTCACGATGGAAGCGACCACGGAAACACAGCGCAAGGTAGTGGGCGTAGCTGGCCGGAGAGGCGAGGATGTGGGCAGCGCGGTGGCCTGGGTCCGTGTCCCGTGCCCGTCCTCCCCATTCGCGCGCATGGATGGATTGGTTGGATGAGTCGCGAGACCGGCCGCGAGGGAGGGCTGCGGATCACATGCGCCAAAGGTGGTGATCGGGCCCTGCTGTGATACCACATGGCCTGTCTGCGTGAGTGTGCCCCCGCTTTAATCCAAGCCACCTACATCCACATGCACGAGGGTAGCCCACACGGCCTGCCTTCCTAATGACCCGCCCGCCCTCGGTACATCGCCATCGCCATCCTTATCGTGGGAGAACAAAGGCAAGAGAATCAGATGCGTGCAGCAGCCATTGCATTGCAAAAGCGAGCTGCGAGCACACCACATGCACGCATGCACGCACGCACGCACCCACCTTGCATCGCACACAAGGCAAGGACTATGCAGACACAGCATCGACCCGAATCCGATCAATCACACAAAATGACTATACACCGAGCAGTGGCCGATTACATGCACGCACGCACGTACCAACCGAACTGGCAGTGATTACCAAGCAAGCTAATTAGGGGCGGCACGCAGTTAATCTACGCGTGCCGACCGAGCACACACACATACACACACGCGGGCGCGGATCATCGCTCCCGTTTCGTATAACTGCTACGTACTCCCCTGAGTTGAGGGCTGAGGCTATCTCGTGTCATCTGTCTCTTCGAGATCTTCTTTTTTTCTCTTTTTGTGGGGCGACCGGCGGCCGGCCGTCAGCTTAGGCGGAGGAGGAGCAGACGCGGTGGCGCGGGCAGGAGACGAGGTGGTCGTTGGTGAGCCCGACGGCCTGCATGAAGGAGTGGAGCACGGTGGGGCCGACGAACCGGAAGCCTCGCCGGACCATGTCCTTGCTGATGGACTCCGACTTGGACGTCTTCACCGGGATCTTCCGGCTGTATTTGTACCCCGGCGACAGCGCCTTGTGGTTCACGAACCCCCACACGTACTTGCCAAACGACCCGAAGTCTCGCCTCACCTGCTTGTCCATGCGAAAACATCGTTAGATTTCTTCCTTAATCTAAACCTAGCTGCTAATGAGGCTTAAGATATTACTACTGTTTAACAAGTTGTACGTAGAATGTAGTTGGTACATACTAATAGTATTATACAGGTTAAAATACTCCGTGGTCGGTGTGCTTCTGACAAAACAGGTGGCGTCATCTACCTACATGCGTACTTATTAGGGAAGGCTGTGGTTGATTGGTGGTTAGGCGCGTAACATAATTGCGAGCGGTTACGTCGTGTGGAACACTCACACTACTCTTTTCAACCACGGAGGAGAATATTTTGTGGACTGTTGCATGAGCGTCTTTTCCAGCTATCAAATGTTGCATCCCTCTTTTTGGTTGCATCGAGCTTTATGACGCACTTGCTTTGCTTCTGCAAAGTATAGTGTCTTGCTGCTGATACAAGAGCTGTCCACCACTAGAGTCTAAGCTGTGAGGGATTCTGTTCAGCTTCGCTTTCACTACTCAGCCTTCATTTCATTGCACTTCTTTGTGTGTTGATGAGGTTTTCATTGGTAGTTACTCTTACTTATAGGACGGTGAACTGTCTTGTCAACTCTACTATCAACCGGGAGCACTACCCCGCAAAAAAAAAATCAACCGGGAGCACTAACACACAACAGAAAATCTAAGATATGACAAACGGGGGCTGTTAACTACGTAGGATTTTTTTTCGCAGTCCAGGTCTAAAGTTTGTGGTACCTCGAGGATGCGGCAGGCGTTGTTGACGGCGCCTCTGATGGTGCCCAAGTCCAGCCCATACCCGGCGCTCACGGAGGCCATCTGCTTCTCCGTGTACTTGGCGACTGCGTCCACGTCGAAGCCGGAGAATGCCTCCCTATTCGTGACCAGGCACAGCACAAAATCAGCACAAACGTCGCGGCGAATGCACTACTCCAAGCAAGCAAAGCAGCATGGGCGATCGCTCCGCTCCAAACGAACCTGTAGATGTGTCTCCTCCTGAGGATGGAAGCCCAGTCGGCCCCGACCTGCACGCCGGACAGCGTCAGCATCTCGAACAGCAACCTGTCGACCGGGGAGGAAAAATGTGAGAAACCATCGCTGCCAAGATCGGTCGGTTTTGATGGACTGTCGTTACTGGTTGGGCTGAAATGGCGGCCACTCACTCGTCCTC
Source organism: Triticum timopheevii (assembly GCA_963921465.1). NCBI lineage: Eukaryota > Viridiplantae > Streptophyta > Magnoliopsida > Poales > Poaceae > Triticum > Triticum timopheevii. The sequence continues at coordinate 472,475,989 of OY997266.1, read as the reverse complement.
GTGCACGGGCACGCCCCACTCCTCGTCGTGGTACGCGACATACACGGGGTCCGAGTATGCCGTGATGAAGCTGCAGCGCTTCTCCTCCAGCGCCGCGGCAGGCGCTGTCGCGGTGGCGGCGGCGGTGGCGCCGACCTTGCCCTCGACCCGTGAGAAGGACGCGGTGCGCCCGTAGTGCGCGATCCGCATCTTGCGCTGCGCCTGCGCCTGCGTGACGTGCTCCCGCTGCGCCGCCGCGATGCTCCCGGCGGGGCCGGCGAGCTCGAATGCCTCCAGCGCCGCGAACGTCACCACCGGCAGCACGGCGCCGTTCTTCCTGGGCGCCTGCTTCCTGCTCTTGTCCGCGCCCATGGACGCCGCCGCCCTGGCGCCCGCCACCTTGGCTCCTGCCGCCTTTGCCGGAGTCGGCGGCAGGAGGTAAGGCGTCGCCGCGGCCGCGCGGGCGAAGTCACCGGCGCCGGTGCTCTTGGGCGCTGCCGTGCAGGTGGCAGCGGCAGCGGCAGCAGCATTGTCATACGAAGCAGGCATCGACAGCGACTTCTGCAGGGACTTCTTGAGCGGCTTGGCACCTTCCGGCGCCGCGACGCGGTTGCCGGCCGGCTGCAGGACCGGGCGGCCGTCGATCTGGGCGACGCCGGCGGACTTGACGTTGGAGTTACACATTTTGCCTGGGAGACTGTCTGGGTTCGGTTCGAGGCGTGGTGGTTAACGGCGCTTTGAGCTGGCTGTGAGAGATATGAGGAGTGCGGTGGATTGTGGTGCGGCGAGCGAGGTGGTATATATAAGCGGGGAGCTGGGCGCGGATGACGAAAGGTAGACGAAGGTGGTAGGGACGGAGAGGATGTGAGGTGGCGAGCAAGGGTGGGGACAGGTCACAGGTGAGGTGAGGAGAAGTCTCTGTGTGCATGCGTTGGAGCTCCTGCAGTGACGGTTAGCTTGCTCTTGATATTATTTTCATGTTGGATCCAACGGCTTGGGCGGTGGTAAGAGGAACTGGTAAGGATCGGTTGGGATGGGTCAACTTGCCTTCTGGCTTATTGTAAGATTTTTTTGAGAAGTCACAGCCTGCATATAACCTACTTTTGTCCTGCTTGCCAAGTTTCAACGAACTTGTTCATGAGAGTAACGCTGTTCATAATGCTTGGAAATGGCGAGAGCACATCAAGAATGTCGAGCCTTGCCAAATCTTCGGTTTCATAAAAAAAAATTTGAAACAGAGGCAAAAGACTTGCCTCATTCCTTAATTAAAAAGGAGAACTTAGAGTACATAAAGCCGGCTTCACAACATAGCCCGTCGAAAAAAGACACATATGAATTAGTCTCGCGCCATGATTATGCTTAGATGCCTAGCCCTACGCTGACCCACGATTTTGGCCTCTTCTTGGATGAGTTCTAGCATATAGTAGGGCGGCGTCGATTTCTTTCTGAAGACTAGCGTTTCTCTTGATCCAGATGATCCAACAGACGAACACAATGAGTGAGGCCATGGCCTTCCGATTTGTCGTATTTAGTTTTGACATGCTTGTCCACCAACACTTGACGTTGTGTTCGACCACTCGGTTGTTTTATCTCCAAAGCCCCTAATCCAAGCCAATCCTCGGCCATTTTCCAAATGCGCAGTGTAGATTGGCATTTAAAGAAGAGGCGGGCAGATGTCTCATTAGCCGTCCAACAACGAGTACAAAGGTCACAATTTTTCCAACCCCTCTTCTTCCAATCCATCTGATGTCCATATCCTGTTTTGAAGCACTAACCAAGAGAAGAACTTGACCTTGCAAATGATCAAGTTCATGGTGGTGGACTGGGTCCCAAGAATTAGGACCTATAAGCAGAAGCTACTGAGTACTCTCACTCGCCTCAAATTTCCAAGAGATGTCGTCTTCAACGTCCATTTCTAATTGTATGTGCTCGAGACGCACCCAAAGGTCCACAAACTCAACAATGTGATTGAATGTGAGGTTGATGGAAGGGTTGATCTTATGCACCCAGGAATTGCCCCGCAAAGCGTCCTTCATCAACCAATTCTCGCACTTGGAGATCGGAATATGAGGGAGGGTGATATCTTTTGGCTTTTTTCGTTGCAACCATGACGTATCCCAAAAAGGCATCTTCCCACCATTTCCCAACGTAATTGCGGTGTAAGTGTTAGAATAGGTTCATATCCACCTCGGTGCACGGGTTCCCCAACCCGATCCACATCTTAGTCGGATCCTTCCATGCCACCCAGGGCCATCTAAGTCCGAGTTCTCGCTAAAATTCACAAGTGAAGGATACCAAGCCCACGAAGATGGGTGGGGCGCCAGACTCTCTCCCAGTTACCCTTGCATTTCGCTCTTGTAGTTTTATCTGTTGGGGAACGTAGCAGAAATTCAAAATTTTCCTACGTGTCACCAAGATCTATCTATGGAGAAACCAGCAACGAGGGAAGGAGAGTGCATCTACATACCCTTGTAGATCGCTAAGCGGAAGCGTTCAAGAGAACGGGGTTGAAGGAGTCGTACTCGTCGTGATCCAAATCACCGGAGATCCTAGTGCCGAACGGACGGCACCTCCGCGTTCAACACACGTACAACCCGGTGACGTCTCCCATGCCTTGATCCAGCAAGGAGATAGGAAGAGGTTGAGGAAGACTCCGTCCAGCAGCAGCACAACGGCGTGGTGGTGGTGGAGGAGCGTGGCAATCCTGCAGGGCTTCGCCAAGCACCGCAAGAGAGGAGAAGGGAGAGAGGTAGGGCTGCGCTAGGGAGAGGTCAAAACTCATGTGTTGGCAGCCCCTAGACCCTCAAGTATATATAGGGGGAGGGGGGGCTGCGCCCCACCTAGGGTTCCACCCCTAGGGGCGGCGGCCAGCCCAAACCCATCTAGGGTGGCGGCCAAGGGAGGGGAGAGGGGAAACTTGCCCCCCAAGTTTAGGTGGAAGCACCCCCTCCCCAAACCCTAGGCGCCTTGGGCCCTTGTGGGGGGGGGGGGGCGCACCAGCCCACCTGGGGCTGGTCCCCTCCCACACTTGGCCCATGCAGCCCTCCGGGGCCGGTGGCCCCACTTGGTGGACCCCCGGGACCCTCCCGGTGGTCCCGGTACGTTACCGATAAAATCCGAAACTTTTCCGGTGACCAAAACAGGACTTCCCATATATAAATCTTTACCTCCGGACTATTCCAGAACTCCTCGTGACATCCGGGATCTCATCCGGGACTCCGAACAACATTCGGTAACCACATACAAACTTCCTTTATAACCCTAGCGTCATCGAACCTTAAGTGTGTAGACCCTACGGGTTCGGGAGACATGTAGACATGACCGAGACGTTCTCCGGTCAATAACCAACAGCGGGATCTGGATACCCATGTTGGCTCCCACATGTTCCACGATGATCTCATCGGATGAACCACGATGTCAGGGACTCAATCGATCCCGTATACAATTCCCTTTGTCTAACGGTATTGTACTTGCCCGAGATTCGATCGTCGGTATACCGATACCTTGTTCAATCTCGTTACCGTCAAGTCTCTTTACTCGTTCCGTAACACATCATCCTGTGATCAACCCCTTGGTCACATTGTGCACATTATGATGATGTCCTACCGACTGGGCCCATAGATACCTCTCCGTTTACACGGAGTGACAAATCCCAGTCTTGATTCGTGCCAACCCAACAGACACTTTCGGAGATACCTGTAGTGCACCTTTATAGCCACCCAGTTACGTTGTGACGTTTGGTACACCCAAAGCATTCCTACGGTATCCGGGAGTTACACAATCTCATGGTCTAAGGAAAAGATACTTGACATTAGAAAAGCTTTAGCATACGAACTACATGATCTCTGTGCTAGGCTTAGGATTGGGTCTTGTCCATCACATCATTCTCCTAATGATGTGATCCCGTTATCAACGACATCCAATGTCCATGGTCAGGAAACCTTAACCATCTATTGATCAACGAGCTAGTCAACTAGAGGCTTACTAGGGACATGGTGTTGTCTATACATCCACACATATATCTGAGTTTCCTATCAATACAATTATAGCATGGATAATAAACGATTATCATGAACAAGGAAATATAATAATAACCAATTTATTATTGCCTCTAGGGCATATTTCCAACAGTCTCCCACTTGCACTAGAGTCAATAATCTAGTTCACATCGCCATGTGATTAACACTCACTGGTCACATCGCCATGTGACCAACATCCAAAGAGTTTACTAGTGTCACTAAACTAGTTCACATCATCATGTGATTAAGACTCAATGAGTTCTGGGGTTTGATCATGTTTTGCTTGCAAGAGAGGTTTTAGTCAACGGGTCTGCAACTTTCAGATCCGTATGTACTTCGCAAATCTCTAGATCATTCTGTAAATGCTACTTCCACGCTCCACTTGGAGCTATTCCAAATGGTTTCTCCACTATACATATCCGGAATCCGGTTTGCTACTCAGAGTCAATCGGATAGGTGTTAAAGCTTGCATCGACGTAACCATTTACGCCGAACTCTTTATCACCTCCATAATCGAGAAACATGTCCTTATTTACTCCAAAGACAATTTTGACCGCTGTCCAATGATCCATTCCTGGATCATTCTTGTACCCCTTGACTGACTCATGGCAAGGCACACTTCCGGTGCGGTACACAGCATAGCATACTATAGAGCCTACATCTGAAACATAGGGAACGACCTTCGTCCTTTCTCTCTTTTCTGCCATGGTCGAGCTTTAAGTCTTGACTTCATACCTTACATCTCAGGCAAGAACTCCTTCTTTGACTGATCCATCTTGAACACCTTCAAGATCATGTCAAGGTATATGCTCATTTGAAAGTACCATTAAGCGGTTTTTGATCTATCCTCATAGATCTTGATGCTCAATGTTCAAGTAGCTTAAACCAGGTTTTCACTTGAAAAACACTTTTCAAATAACCCTATAAGCAATGTTCGCCCCCCTGCCTATGGAGATAGTGAGACCTGGACAAATCTCATTCTTGATAGATTGTATCGATTTTCAGAATTGGGATTCCTTCTTGCGATCACACGCAAGAAGGGGGTGGCCCTGCAAGTACTTTCCTTTGATAAGTTGCAGCTACCAGCGCCATCATCGCCGAGGATCCTCTAAGCCCAATGTAGCATCAGGGCCGCATTTATTCGATAGGACGGGATAATACCTATACCCCCCCTCCCTCAGTCCTTAGGCAAGCGGATCTCATCCCACTTGACCATATCATATTTGTGTTGCACGTCTGTGGCCTGCCAGAAGAAGTGAGATACATCCTTATCAAAGGAGTTATGCACTCCTCCTGACAACAAATACAACTCCATCATATACATGGGGAGGCTTAGAGAGCAAGAGTCGATAAGCATGGGTTTACTCCATTTGGACGTAAACCGACCGCACCACGACTCAGACCTAGAGGGCACACGACCCATAAGCGGGTCAAAATCCCGGATATGGACATTCGATTCAGACAACGGCGTCCCCAAGGAAGAAATGGGGAATGAGGACAACTTGTTATTAAAGTTTTCTGCAATTTGCTGCTCATGGGCTACAAAATATGCTAACACCATAACTTCAGTCTTATCGAAATTGATCTTAAAGTCGGACATGGCCTCGAAGCAAACGAGAAGGAACTTAAGGGTGATGATATTAAGTTTTGACCCATCTACCATGATCATGGTGTCATCCGTGTACTAAAGGTGAGTAACCTCGCCTCCAAGAATTATATGCCCAACCACGCCATTGATGTGGCTGACCATCCTAGCATTATCTACGATGGCTGCCAGGGCGTCGACCGTGATGTTAAAGAGTAAGAGAGAGATAGGCCCCCAGCCTCACCCCGTGAGAAGGCCTAAAGAAAGGGCCAACCTCCCCATTAACATTAATCGTGGTGCTATTGCTCCTGATTAACTGCATGATCCATGAACATCGATGATCACCATATACCCTTTGCTTAAGAACTAAGCATAGGAAAGACCAGTCAAGGCGGCCATATGACTTCTGAAAGTCCAGCTTGAAGAACACGCTTCCGGACGGCGTACCTTGACCTCATGAACTATTGCATGGAGGGCCAAAATCCCATTGGATATGACGTCCCTTCAGGAAGGCAGATTGACAGGGGTGCAAGAGGCGTTTCGCCATCGGGGCACACCGCGCCACGCACACCTTGGAGAAAATCCGTTGAAGAAAATTAATCACCGTGGTAGGCCTAAAGTGTCAGATATCCGTCAGCCCAACTATTTTGACGATTAGGATGATGACATCCACAACTTTTGGAAGAAGAAGACCAGAAGGCCATCCGATCGGGAGTTGTATTTGCCTTCATCTCAGAAATCGACCGACCAACCTCCTCAGACGAGAACAAGATGGTAAGTTCCGCTTTCTCATCCGCAGTGATCATGGCCGCCATAGGCCAACAGTCCGCTGCCAACGAAATCCCGGAATGGGGCTCCGTCGTGAAGAGCTTCTTATAAAAGGGGTGAATGCAATAGGCCGATGGACAAGATGCAAAATGAGTCGATATTTTTTTCCTGCAAAAAAAAAACATACACCACTACTATCTCAGAAGGCGAAGAGCAGTGATGTCACTGTAAAAATTATACTCCCTCCGTTCCTAAATATTTGCCTTTTTAAAGATTTAAATAAGTGACTACATACGGAGTAAAATGAGTGAATCTACACTCTATAATATGTCTATATACAGCCGTATGTGGTAGTTCATTTGAAATATTTAGAAAGATAAATATTTAAGAACTGAGGGAGTACATTGCTTACTCTGCTCACTCTACTTGGCATGCTTCCCTCCTGCCCAAGACAGCAAAAACGTCTGAGATACCTTAACGTACAGGGCGCGGAGTACACTACCAAGATGGCAATACTCACCCACTAGTCCACTACTACAAATTAATCGAGCCAAAATGGCGATACAAGTTGCATCCAATCTTTCGTCCATGTAGGAACAAAACGAGTCCTGTTGTACAGTACGCACGTTCAATTTGAGTGCATGCACCATGGCATTCCTCTCCTCAATCATGCCGCCGCAAAGAAATCACGGTCCGTACACGGCTCGGAGAACCGGAGCGTACGTGCGCCGCATACGAAGCACACCGCAGAGCGCAGAGAATGTACGCGCGTACGTGACAAGACAAACAAAAAATCATGCGCGCCCGTGCGCGTCTGCGTTCACGAGCCGCTTGTTGGCGGAACCGACGGGGAGCATCGTGGTCGTGCTCGTACTCGCGCGCGTCGCCGGCCGCGCCGTGTCCCGTCCTCGCGGCGTATGATTGTGCCGGTGGTGCGCGGCCTGCATCCGGTCCGACAAGAGCGCCTGGCCGCTTGATGATGAGTGGGGGAGAAGAAAAGGATGGCGCGCAAGCCAGCCCACGTTCTCCCGCCCCTCTTTCGAGCTGGCGGAGGAATCTTGTGCTCCTTCCCCTCCAATGATCCGCCATCGGTTAGGGTTTCGGAGATGGTTAATGCGCGGTTCCCCCCTCGCACCATCGTCGCTGTTGTACAGCAGTTGCGAGATCGACGGGGACGAATCATTGGGCCGAGCTGAGGCCGGCGAGGTGCGCTCGCTGATTAATAATACTGCAACCGAAGTAAGATGATTAACCAAAGCTGCAACCGACGTACGTATCATTTAGTAGTTCATTAGTTGTGTGCGTTCGTGTAGGTTGTGGCGGCCGATCTTGTCCCTCGTCGTGATACGGCGAGCACATGCGCCGGATAATGCCCGATCGCCCGTGTTCAAGGGGCCGGGATATACACGCGTGGCTAAATTATTTGCTATGCTGGCTCGGGATGATTAGATTAGATGATGATACCCGGAATCTGGTGGTTAGAGGGAGGCTCTCCTTCCGTGCGCATTCGTTCCATTTGATCCACCTATCTATCTATCCGAGCTTGTGACAAGTGGCCAATGTGCAACAGGAGAAGTACGGCGGGAGAGTATCATCTGATTCTATACGAATCATCGTGCCTCAAATGCTTGATCTATCCATCTATCTAGCTGATAGATAGAAAGCCACGTTCTTTGCACCAGTGCCGGTGACACTGCTGCAAGTTTAAGGCCGGCGTGGTGTGTCATGTGCGTGGTGATCTGCAGCAGCGCCATTGTTTTCGGCTGCCCGGACATGTTCCAGATTGAGATGTAGTATATCCAGTCCAGCAGGGAATGAGTGCATGCATGAACCTTATGGCACACCATGCGTTGCTTTGTCCTACCACCATGCATCCAGTCCGGCTTGCATTGCATGAACCTCAATGATCTGACCTGAATGCACGCAGCATATCCGGCCCTTGACCATATGGTTCGGCCCTACGCGTCCATGCCGAGCTATCAGGCTTTGCATGATTGGATAATCACCCAAGACCAGCCGAGCCGAGTATTCCGCATGCAAATGCAATGTGTCAAATTTTGCAGGCGCACCACCACTCGGCAAGTAGCAGGCCAGCCGCTTTCCAGGAATACGGAGACGAGCAGCCGCTTTCCATGTTCGGACGGACGTAATTTCTTCTGTCAAATGGGCCCGTTTAAAATAGCCAGTTGTAGTAACTTGTTACGACTTTGGATACCTATGGAAGTACTACTCAGCTTGTCAGGTGACCTTTTTCAGCTGACGGCATCTTTTCCTCACTGCGAGTGCTTGTCAGGCGTTCAAGATCTCTGGCGGAAGGTACACTGCTATATGTGGCACCAACCCATTTACTACGCGTTCAGTCGCCATTGACAGTCTCGGCAATATACTGCGACGCGTGACCGCCGAAACAGATACCATGCCGCGCCTTGGCATTGCAAAGAAAGGAGACGAGACGTGCCACCCCGTCGCACGGACTCGTGACGGAAGCCAGACACAAAAAACGGCGGATCGGTTGGCCTTTACCAATCATTCACCGGCAGTCGAGTACAATAGAGCTTGGACGCGCCACAAGAGCAACAAAAGACGGCCGGCTTCCCCGTATAATGACAGCACAGTGTTGGTGTACGCAGTACGCCACGACCACGAGAGCTTGATCTACGCCGCTGCACAACATGGCTAGGCCAAAACGGGGCCACGCTACCACGCACTGGATCGTCGTCACCGGCGAGGCTCACTGCTGTGTCCCCACACTACGTACGTACAGTAGGTCGACAACACCAAAAAGCTCGCCGGCCCCGGCGCATGTTTGGACCGATCGACCGGAGTATAGATCCACATTAAAAACCCTGCCCCTACCCAAAAAGAAAGAGAAAACCCTGCCGCGGAACGGAAGGAATGGGAGGGAGGGAGGGACGAACGAACGAGCCAACGATTACACGAGACGCCGGCACGATCGGGGACGCGTACAAATCCGCATCCGCGTCCGCTCAACCAACTCCGGGAGACATGGCATGTGCCGCGGGCCCCGGCGCGCCCATTATTCCGATGCCAATCTCGCGGGAAAGCGCCCCACTTTCCGTGCCCGCCGAGCTACCGCGATCCGGGAGAGGGACGGGTGCGCGGAGGAGGGCAGGCCGGCCGCGGGACAGCCGTCGTGCGGGCAATGTGCACCGGTGCTGGGTCGGGGAGGGCCGATGCGGCGTCGGTCTCGGCGGAGGGTGGGGCGCAGCGCACGATGGGCGCGTACGTACTACTACTACTACGTGGCCGACGTCCGCCGTGCCCTCGAGATGAACGAACGAACGAGGGAGCGAATGGATGGATGGATTCCGCTTCCACCACATGCACATGCGTGCCTGCCAGGTTGGTGGATTGCACCACAGTTGCTTGAATAGCCGGTGCAGGGCTACGGGGCAACATCGTGTTGGGGCTAGCCTGGTCCACGTGTTGGGGCTAGCCCAGGCCGGCCCGGGTCCTTCTCACATTTGGTGGCAGATGAATCAAGGCTGTGCCTGTGATTTCGCAGAGTTGTTCGGCTCATTGACTCGCAGAGTATACGATGTACCAACTGTGAATCGTGCAAGGTTCATTCACGGCTGCCCCCCTTGTAGTGCTGCGACAGTGTTACAGACGCCACAGGTACAGCAGCAGTAAAAGTGCAGTTTCATCACTGGAAATAAAGATGAACATGTCCGCCAATCCACACTAGGCTGGATCCATGTACCGCACCAACGAAGACTCATCCTTCAGACGCAAAATGTGGAAGCAGGGGGCCCCAGTTTCTGAAGAGCATCCAACGCTTGGCGCCTTGGTCATCCGGTCCCAGACCAAATCGTCCCACCAATGCGTCTCTCCCATTACTGTTGTATATATAATGAATGTGCTATTTTCAGTCACACCGATAGGAATCCTCTTCAGTTAAGCACAGCCTCTCACCTTCAAGTCCTTGAGAGATGGCAAGACTCCTCCACACACACGCAGCTAAGGCCAACTCCACGGCGCGACCCCATCCTGTCTGGGCCCGTTCGTTTGGGGTAAAATGAACAAACGGGGCGGCCCAGCGCGCGGGAGCAAACAAACTTTTGTCCGTTTTGTGTCCGCTTTCGACCCATCCGCGACCCAAGTTTGCGCCGCTTTTGGGGTGAAACGGACACCACGCGGACGCGCCGGCTGTTTGCGCGTGTCCTCCCCTTGCCCCCCTGGCCCGCCTGTCGGTGGCACAGGACGGGCCTTTTTCTATCCGCCCCCCTCCCTCCCTCCGGCCGCATCCACTCCACTCTTCCCCACTCTTCCTCTCTCTTCCCCTCGCCGCCGCCGGCCGCCCGCTGCCATTGCAGGCGTGCAACTCGTACGCACGCTTGCCCAGCCCCTTCCTCTCGTCGCCGCCGAGCTACCCAAGCACGGCCACCTTGTTTGCGCACCCGCCGGCCGGATTTGGGGCGGATCCGGTCGGTCTTGAGCTCGCCCGGCTGTGGGAGGCCGGGCTGCGCCATGGACTGGCCGGGCACCTCGCCGGAAGGCCCTGGCAGGGCCGCAAGGCCACATATAGGCAGTGGCTCGTCCTCTAGCCGCTCGGATCTGCACCGTCGGTGGTCCGCCGGCAGATACGCGAATGGCGGCCAGCCGGGCTCGGTGCTTGCCCAAAAGCTCGTCGGCGCATCGTTGCCCCCTCATCAAGTGCGACCACTGCCCAAGGGTGGTCGTGCGCCGCGTGTCTACAACGCCGGAGCATCCCGGATGGGTGTTCATCAAGTGCTTAAACGATGGGGTATGTGCTCTTTTTAGTTTCGGTTTGTGCTCTTGGATTAGACTAGTGGTGCTAACTTTAAGTTTTATTGTGTAGAATGGATGCAAATTTTGGTATTGGGAAGAAAAGTACATCGATATGTCGATAGAGCGAAATGTAGTGCATGTTCGTGCACTTTTAGCTAGCCTAGAGGCTTTAGATGAGACAAGTGCACTTGTTGCTAGATTAGAGACTAGGCACGATACTACGTGTGAAGAAGCAACAAGGCACGATACTACGTGTGAGGAAGCAACGTCGACTTCTGGCTTGAAGAAGAAAGGAGGGTGCAACGTCGTGCCTCCTCCACGGATCAACAATGAGTGCATCGAGAAGGCGCTAACCCAACTCAAGGGAGCAGTTATGGAAGTTGGGTATCTTCTCAAATGTATTCTTGTGGTTCTTGTTTTCTTTGGCTTTGCTTTACTAGTCAAAATGTAATGATGTATTGTCATGTATCAAAAATGAATGATAAAAAAAAATTAATGACTTGCAAAGAAATGTGCACACGGACAAGATGCGGCCGTGATGCGTCCGCGCGCTAGGCGCACGGTCACCCCATCCCGAAAACTGCCCGGACACGACCCCATCTCCCTATCCAAACGGACAGAATTTGAACAAAACGGACGTCCATTTGGGATCGCGCGATGAGTTGGCCTAAGCTCCGGGAGCTCCCACAGCCGCAGTGACTGTAACCCTGGAAGAGCATTTTCCGCCGCGACTGATTCGTCGAAAACTCCCTCCAGGCTATCACAGAACCTTATATGTAGACTCAGGCTGTGTAGACTGCGAAGCTTCGGCAGGCGTAGCGACGAAGGGAAGAGGAAGTTCAGTCTTGGACAGCAATCGAGGAGCAAGTGCGTCAGACAACTGAAACTCGTCGAATCTTCCACCCCTTGGCAGAAGTATGCTAAATTGTCCATGTTGGAGATAAATATATTCTGCAATTTTCCTATTCTAGACAATTCATCCACTTCTTCCCGGGAGAAAAGATTCTCCAGCTGGTGACATTCCTCTATCCAAAGTTCTCGTTCTGCTGTCAGTCTTCCAGTATTCAGATTCCACACTTGATCTGTTGTTGTTATGCTTCTTGATAATATCAGCTCAGCACGGCCAAGAATCTCCTCAATACCATTAGGAATGCTGACACGGTTCATCTCCAGATATCGGTCGAAATCACCACCGGAATGCGCGTCCACAGAAGAGAATTTTGTCCTCACTGCTCTCAAGCCCTTGTGCATGGTTTGATCAAACTTTGAAGAGCAATTTGATTATATGACACACCTTTCCTGGAAGTTTGATCTAGTGACACACTTTTCTTTTGGTTTGATTATATGACCCACCTTTGATTGATAGCTAGATTAAATGGCATAATTTAAGTTTTTCTCTCCTTTTTCAGGTATTGGCCCGAACATAATTTGTTTGAGGACGGTTTTGCCCTCGTCGATTCACTTGCCTGGTTCGATCGAGCCTTCGTGGTCGAACGGAAACATGCACAGGAGGCCGGCCTCGATCAGTACATGCATGTAGAGGCTCCATGCATGCACGCGTACATATGGGAGCTCTACGTATGGAACGAGGTGACCCTGATGCATGCCTCCTTCCCGGCGCCTGCACCTCACCGTGGCTCTTTCTGGGCTCTCCCGCCACCTCGCTGTGTCTCCTTCCCGTCGCCGTCACGGCCGCGCCTTCGCCAGAGCGTGCCATCGTTGCTAGCTTTGTAACTGTTTGTTAGCTCTGTAGGTCTTCGCTGCTAGCTTTTTGCCGTTGGCTGAAGCCTTCTGTAGCTGCTCGCTGTTGTTGTCTGAAGTAGCATACGGCCAGCAACAAATTACTATAACTGTTGCCCTTGCTTGATGGTTGTAGCACGAATTGATGTACAGTTTTGTTCAGAAAATTGACATTTCACCTTGACATGATCTCTCCTTATTTTGTACCATTTTCATATGTCACAAGAATATATATGCGAATCCACAAAATCAGCTGAATAAGGTGCATATGTACCGACAGACTTGACAATCCATAACTGACAAATCACAACATGACATGCTAGTATGAATGTATTTTTTTTGAAACCGAGGCAAAAGGTTTGCCTCATATATTAATGGACTGTGCTAACCACGAGTCGACTGGTGGTTAGCGACAGATCCGCGCGATCGCTTCTCCCGCTCCCCGCTTCGTTCCCCTCCCTTCTCCTGTTTTTTTTTTCTGGCGTGGTAAAAAAATGTACAAAGTGGGACTTGAACCCATTACCCACGGTTCATCATAGCTGTTCACAACCAACTGAACTAGCTTAAATTCTGGCTATAATTTAGGTTGGGTAATATTTATACCGGACTGTGCTAAACAAATCCGAAGCGGTTTTTCTGGCGCACATCCTTCTTTCTCGATCCCATCCCATCGCTTCTCCCGCTTCATTTTATTTCCTAGCGTGGTAGAAAAAACATGGTAAAAAGTGCATATGTCACAAGAATATATATGTGAATCCACAAAATCAGCTGAATAAGGTGCATATGTACAGACAGACTTGACAATCCATAATTGACAAATCACAACATGACATGCTAGTATGAATGTATTTTTTTTTGAAACCGAGGCAAAAAGTTTGCCTCATATATTAATGGACTGTGCTAACCACGAGTCGACTGGTGGTTAGCGACAGATCCGCACGATCGCTTCTCCCGCTCCCCGCTTCGTTCCCCTCCCTTCTCCTGTTTTTTTTCTGGCGTGGTAAAAAAATGTAGAAAGCGGGACTCGAACCCACTACCTACGGTTCATCATAGCTGTTCACAACCAACTGAACTAGCTTAAATTCTGGCTATAATTTAGGTTGGGTAATATTTATACCGGACTGTGCTAAACAGATCCGAAGCGGTTTTTCTGGCGCACATCCTTCTTTCTCGATCCCATCCCATCGCTTCTCCCGCTTCATTTTATTTCCTAGCGTGGTAGAAAAAACATGGTAAAAAGTAGTATGAGGTGGGAGTTGAACTCACTACCTCTTGATTCAAGATCACTTGTCATATCCATCTGGTCTAGTTTCAAGTTGTGATTACATAGAATGCCAATAAATATTTGTACTTCTACATACGCGACCAAAAAAAACAAGCTGTTTTTCTTTCTTTCTTTTTTATTTACCAAATTTCCTTTCCTTTTGTACATGGCAATCCATGCATCACAGACCTGATAACTCGCGCGCCGCTGTAACCTTTTGACCCTAGGTAAAATGTTGTAATAATACACCTCGATAACTTATCTGTAAAAGAGCATGGTAATTATACGCCACGAACCTGATAACTCACTCACAAATCTCTGTGGTAACTGTGAAGAAAAAGTGTTGTTGTAACACACCCCGATAACTTATCTGGAAAAAGAGCATGATAATTTATTACGCCATGAATCTGATAACTCACGCACAACACACTATGGTAAATTTTCTGACCACATGAATTTTTGTTGTTGTAACAAATTCCAATAATTTCTTTATAAAGAGCATGGTAATATATAAGCCACAAACTTGTTAACTCACTCACAAACACTGCTTAACTTTTTGCCCGAAGAAAAAAAGTTGTTGTAACATACCCCGGTAACTTTTTTGTAAAGAGCATGATAATGTATACGCACAAACATGATAACTCACGCACAAACACCATGATAACTCACGCACATCAAATATTTTCGCCCAAGTAAAAAGTTACTATGGTGTTTTGTACATAAGTTATCAGAGGTGTGGGCACACAAAAGTTACCGGAGTTACATTTTAAACAACCTTTTTTTCTCAGATTAAAGTTATCAGGGTATTTGTACCTAAGTTATCAGGTTTGTTGTCGTATATTATCATGCTATTTATACAAAAGTTATTGCGGATGTGTCTTCAACATTTTCTTTCCCGGATAAAAATTACCGTGGTGTTTGGACCTAAGTTATCAGGTAAGCGGTGCGTATATTACCATATTATTTTACACATAAGTAATTGAAGATATGATTTTAAGAAAGAAAAATCCCAGGTCAAAGTTATCACATTGTCTGTGCCCCTAAGTTATCTGGTCTATGGTGCATATATTTCCATGCTATTTATATTGAAGTCATCAAGTTGTGTATTTAACCACTATTTGCTGCCGGGTCAAAAATACTGTGAGTATTACGTACCACTGAAGATGCCGGAGTATATTTAAGCAACTTTTTTCTGGGTTAAAATTAACATACTATTTGTTCATCAAGTTATCAGATCCATATCTCGCCAAAAACAAGTCGTTTTCGTGGGCCGGACCACTAGCATGCTATAAG
The DNA here is from genome assembly GCA_963921465.1 of Triticum timopheevii. Lineage (NCBI taxonomy): Eukaryota > Viridiplantae > Streptophyta > Magnoliopsida > Poales > Poaceae > Triticum > Triticum timopheevii. The sequence continues at coordinate 472,460,568 of OY997266.1, read as the reverse complement.
GATGTTTGTACAAAGTTATCATGATTTTTGTATATAAGTGATCAAGTTTGTTATGCGTGAGTTACCATGCTATTTACACATAAATTATCATCAAACAACACTCCCCCACTGGACCAAAATTATCATGTATACGGTACTTATATTATCATGCTATTTTCACACGAGTTATCGGGATGTGTTTCAAAAATGGTTTTTCACCTGATCGAGGTTTCTACAATATTACGTAAGTTATCAAGGTTGCGGTGAATAAATTATCATGTTAAGACCATGAACTCAGCTCATATCTATGTACAAAAGAGTACAAGAGTCTAGTCTTACATGTTAAATCGTGAGCTCAACTCACATCTCTAATTTATTTTTGATAAAAATGTATGTTTTGTATATTTTTTGGTAAAAAGTTTGTAAGAAAAACCAAAAACGACAGCAGAATAACACTCGATCAGATCTGTGAGTAGAAAAGTCTACCTCAACATAAAGGTATGAAAAGTACGTAACAAGAATCAAATCACAACATAGAGTTTGCTTAGGTGGTTGCTGCTAGGTTCCTAATACCGCTGGATCTATCAGATCCCAGGTTCGACTCCCCCAGCACTCCTATATTTTGAGCGGGGACGAGCGAGACGTGCGGGAATTGTGGATCGACAGCGGGAGCGGGAGCGATCGTAAAGAAAGATCAAAGGAAAAAAAACAGGCGGAAGTGATCGTACGTGCCTATTGCAAACTGACAGTCGGCAGGTATTTAGATTTCTCGTATATTAATTAAGCAGAGAGGAGAGTTTGTTACAACAGTCACTCATACACAGCATGAAAGATTACTCACACACAATAATAGACCCTAGTTTCTTTGCTCCGGCGATGACCCAAAGATTTGCCTCGTTAGTGATCGTAGTGAGCAAGACTGGCGGTGGTGCGCTCTTATGCCGGAAAACCCGAGCATTTCTTTTGTTCCATATGGTCCATGACACGAGCATGGTCAGCGAGGCCATCGCTTTTCTGTCGGGGACTCCTGCGATGGTTCGATTTTTCCACCAATTCTTGACGGAACCATCCAGATGCCACAAGGAGGTGTCCAATTGCTCTAGACGGAATTTCTCAGAGACCATCTTCCAAAGCCGTATGGAATAGCGACACTTGAAGAAGAGATGTGGCCCACACTCTTGCTCCCTTTTGCAAAGAGGGCAAAGACCACAATTTGGCCATCCCCGCTTGGCAAGCCTGTCGGCTGTCCAGAGTCTATCTTGGATAGCCAACCAAGCAAAGAACTTTGCCTTTGGCGGCACCCAAACCTTCCAAATCATGCTCTCCATTGAAGAGAGGACCAAACCAAGAAACTGTGCCCTATATGCGGAGGCCGCGGTGTAGAGCCCATCGGTCGTGTGCTTCCATATAATAGAATCCTCTGAAAGCTCATCGAGGTGGAAATTATGCACGAGCGACCAAAGCGTGAAGAATTGCCGGATGTGCTCGGTGGAGATGGCCGTGGAGGGGTTGATCTTGAGGATCCATGCGTTGTTTTCTAGAGCCTCCCGCACCTTCTAATTTTTTCTCATGGAAGCCTCAAAGATTAGTGGAGCGACATCCTTTGGCTTGGCTCCATGTAGCCAGGGGGAATCCCAGAATGGTGTTTTGGCCCCATTCCCCATGATAATGGTAGTTGAGGCATAGAAGAAATAAAGGTCTTCCTCATCACATGGGTTGCCCAATCTGACCCACATCTTGTTTGGCTCCGTCCATTCAAACCATGGCCACCTCAGGCGTAAGGCACGAGCAAACTTATCGGTGTTGAGAACACCAAGGCCACCATATTCCCGCGGGCGGCAAACATCCTTCCAATTTACCTTGCACTTTGCACCTGTGGTCTTATTCGATCCGGACCAAAGGAAAGCTCGTTCCAACTTGTTCACATTTTGCAAGATGCTCCGTGGAACAACCAGCGAAGTGATGAAGTAGACCGCGAGGGAGGTAATGACAGATTTTACTAGTGTTGTACGCCCAATGGTCGTTATGTTTTGCCCTTCATAAGTAACCAGCTTGCTCGCAACCTTGTCCTCGAGAAATTGGAAGTCCGCCTTCTTTAGCTGCCCAACGGATAGGGGGAGGCCCAAGTATCTTAGAGGGAACAACGCTCTAGTTGCCGGCAAACTCTGAAGAATGTTTCCCAGTATAACATTATTGCACCGAATGGGCACACCAGAGCTCTTGTGAAAGTTGGTGCAAAGGCCGGTGACCTCCCCGAAACCATGTAAGATCGCCGAGAAATTGTCAATGTCATTCTTGATAGGGGCCATGAACACCACCGCATCATCAGCATAAAGGGAGGTCCGCACCATGATGCTTCTTCCCTGGACCTTGTGGAGCAATTTCTTTCGTGTTTCCAAGTAGAGTAGTTGTTGGAGTGGGTCAATGGCAATGACGAACAGAAGCGGCGAGAGAGGATCTCCCTGCCGGAATCCTTGGCCATGCTTAATGGGTGGGCCGGCCACACCGTTTAAGAGTATCCTCGATGAAGAAGTGCAAAGCAGCGCCGTGATCCAATTACGAAACTTGCAAGGGAAACCTCGCCGGCGTAGACGATCAAGGATGTACTCCCATTTGACCGAATCAAAAGCCTTGCGGATGCAAGCTTGAAAAGAAGAGACGACGTCTTGCATTTATGAAGCCGACGGGCAAGGTTGCAGACGCACATGAAGTTATCATGGATACTTCTAGTCTTGATAAATGCGCTTTGGGCGTTGGAGACAAGTTTGTTCATGTGCGGGGCAAGGCGGATGGCAAGCACCTTCACGAGGATTTTGGCAAAAGCATGAATAAGGCTAATAGGCCTAAAGTCAGTGATCCCCTCAGCCCCTTCTTTCTTGGGCAAGAGCACAATGTTTGCAGAGTTGAGCCACTGGAGATTGGACGTGTGGAGGGAGTCAAATTGGTGAAACGCCTTCATCACGTCATGCTTAATTATTTCCCAACAGTTCTTGAAGAATATACCCGTGAAGCCGTCTGGCCCCGGCGCCTTATCACTTGGCATGTCGTTTATTGCTTCTCGCACCTCCGCCTCTGTGACGGGAGACTCGAGCTCGTGCAAGTCCAACTCATGAGACTCCAAATGAAGCTCCACCCAGTTAATAACTTTTGCGCTTGAGGAACTTTTCTTCATGACCTCACAGCAGTGATCATGTATTGACTTCTCTTTAGCTTCATGGTCAGTGACCCATCCCTGGCCATGCTTTAGCCTATGGATATGGTTCTTTCTCCTCCTTGCATTGACCCTGCGATGGAAATACTTGGTGTTGGCATCCCCTTCCTTGAGGTTCACAATACGCGCGCATTGCTTCTTTCGAGCCCTCTCAAGCACGGCCAAGCTTATTATCCTCCTCTTAAGCCTCGCCCTAAGGTCCAACCCGTCGTGAGATAGTTGCCGATTTTCCTGCGCGATGTCAAGATGCAGGATCACCAAGAGGGCAGCATGAAGATGGACCTTTGCTTTAGATAAAAGCCCCCTACTCCACTCAGAGAGGCGCCGCCCCACCTTCTTGAGTTTGTGAAACAAAATTTGATATGGCTCAGAGTGCGGGACATGCTCGTCCCAAGCCTTGCTAACCACTTCCATGAATCCAGGCATGGAAACCCAGAAGTTTTTGAACTTGAAAGTCCGAGGCCTCCTTGGCCCCTTGTCATCGGCGAGGAGAAGCGGACAATGGTCGGAGAGGGAAGAAGATAGGGCGTGGAGCACGTGAGTATGAATGTATGATACACTGTTTTTCTCTTCCTTGGTGTGATCTTCTTTGTGGACTTCACAACAACTTTTGGTGGGGAAGTTGGAGTCATTGTTTCCATAGAAAGTTTCCTACATAATGCATCGATTTGTCGAATTAAAAAACCGACAAATGTTATACACAATTGAAGAAAAACTTCAGTTTTTTTTCACCATGAGAGAGAGAGAGAGAGAGAGGAGGGATGGGATGCCACCTGTGAGATCGTCGATGAGCGAGGCGGCGGCGGCAGAACCGATGGATCGTCCCGGGAGGAGAGGAAGCAGGACATGAGGCCGAGGGGAATTAGCAGCACGTTGGGCAAGATGCACGGCGAGGTAGGCGCTGGGGAGAGGCGGCGCGCGGTGGGACCAAGCCAGGAGCCGGCGAGGCGGCGGCGCAGTGCTTCATCTTCCTATACGTCGCCTCGTCTGACCTCTCTGCGTGGTTTCGTAGGCTCGATCGAACCAGGCAAGTGAATCGATGCATGAGAGGGCAGAACCGTCCTAAAATAATCTTATGCGGGCCAATACCTAGAAAATTAGAGAAAAAACTCAATTTGTGTCATTTAATCTAGCTGTCAATCAAAGGTGTGCCATATAATCAAATCAAACGAAAAGTGTGTCACTGGATCAAACTCCCAGGAAAGGTTTGTCATATAATCAAATTGCTCAACTTTGAAGAGGAGATAACTAATTTTTTGTTCATAAATAGTTTGAATTGCTTACCACATGTGTCATGTGGTTTGAAGAGGAGATAACTATGTGAAACTTCACTTAAGCTTCGGTACAAACCCCTAAATCATATCAACGGATGAGATCTGTTGATACCCCTTCATAATAAAGGGTAGGATAGTCTTTCTTAGAAATACGTCGCTCGCACTTAAAATTAAAGACAACACAGAGAAAGTCCGTCATAGGCCGGCCCATTAGTGAGTGTATCCTGTAGCGGGGTACCGAAAATCAAAAAATAATGCAGGCTACAAAGGAGCGAACCCGGAACCTCCACCGGCAGTGGACATGTTGCTAGCCAGTGGGACAAACGAACTTTGGTGGCACATATGCAGCGCCATGTAATATCATATATATTTGATGTACTGTAACTAGTTTTTTTTTCTCGGACGAGTTTTTCAGAAACGGGTCGAAACGGGATTTTCCGTTACCCCCGAGAAAATATGCTACCGATCATTTTATTTTGAAATATTTGAATCTGATCTGTGCAAATGATCATATACGATACCTTTGCGGCTATGCAAATTATTGTTGTTTAGATGATTTGGCGTGCTGGTTGTTTGTGCCAGCAAAGGCCAGGAGTGGTAGGGATGGAGCTCCCACTTTCCTTTTAGTGATTTATTCTGTCCGGTGGGCTATTCGCGTTGAAATAGGCGACCGCAAGGACTCGATCCCAGCAAGTCCATGGAAGATGTGTCGCGTACTGACAAACACAAATATTATTTCAAAATTTCGAGATTGAAAACACAAACATTTTTCTAGAATTACGAACATTTTTTGAATACATCTTTTCATTTTGTATGCATAAGCAATTTTTTGTTCTATATATTTTTGGGTTTTCTTCTCTTTTTTGTTAATTTATTTTTCTCCTTCTTGAACTTTGATCTTCTTTTAGGAATTTGTTCAAAAATTTGAATTTTTTTTATAATACTAGATCTTTTTTTAAATATGGTTTACAATAAAAAATGCTCTGGAATTTCACAACATGTCACATTTTGATTTTTTAGTTCACAAATTTAGAAATTTAATAAAAAATTGATAAATTTTTAAAAAGTACATGCCCTACAATTTTCGTCAATTGTTGAGATTTTGTAACACTTTTGGAAAAAAACCCAAGTTTGTAAATTTTTCATACACAAGAAATTTCAAAATTGTCGAGCAATTTCAATAAATGGTTAGGACATAGGAAAATGTTCATATTGATTGATAATGACAAAATCGCAATTAACAGAAGCGATCAATTAGGAAAAGGAACATGCTCAGTGAGGCCTGATGTGACACACACTTTTCAAATGGTGTTTTTTTGTATTATGGATAAATGACCCCAACTTATTGAAGCAGCCTGCCACAGACATATGCGCCATTCATGTCAGGTATTAATAAGTTCTGACGTGTTTACATGTTGCGACGCTTCTGCCCATTTTATAGGCTCTTGTCACCAAGAAAACTCCACAAAATGCAAAACTTGTCAAAAATCCAAACAACTTGGCATGATGCATTGTTTGTCACAGAAGCTGGTGGAAAGCATTTGGGTCATTTGAGGGACGTCGAAAAAAAACGTGCTTTCAAATGGGCCCTTCTAGCCTTACCCGAACACCCTCCGTCGAATATGTCTGTTTTTGGACATATTAAAATGACCCAACTTTTTCAACAAGGTGGGGATGCCCATGGAAAGCATGCATGCAAGGTTTGAACGCCTTTCATCACTGTATGGCTACTTTGGTATTGCAAACAATATTTTATTTTTTTTAAAGATTTCAAAAATAATAATAAAGTAAAAAATAGAAAAGAATTGACGAAGAAAGAGAACGAAAACAAAAAAATAGAAAAGCAGAAAAAAGAAGAGAAGAATAAAGTTTTTTCTTTGAGAAAAGCAGCAAAATACTTCAGATTGCCACTGTTTCGCAATCTGCAGAAAAATATAGTCTTCAGATTGGGAACCTTCTAGTTTGGGTCAGCCATTTCTGCAGATAGCGTAGGAACAGTGGCAATCTGTTTCACAATCTGAAGTAGAAAAGTTTTTCTTTGAGATTGTATCGAAGCGGGACTCGTGAAACTTTTGTAAGCAGGTTAACCATAGTGGAGATTCTTTATGCAAAGACCAAAAGAAATTGGCCTGACTTGCATGTATGTACGTTTTGCCGTTCTCATCTACCTCTTCAAAGACCTTCATGACAAATCTGTGAGACAACTCAAAAGTCAGCCCGCCAGACAACCAAATCCAATCCACTAGAACCTCCATACTTACCCCTATTTGTACGTTCTTAACCTGCTTTTGAAACTCCATAAGGGAACTTAACAAAAATTGCATTGCAGGACTTGTCATTTGTTTCTGTAGTTTGCTGACATTCAAGACATGGGCAATCGTGTAGTATGAGTTGTTGAAGTCCGACGCACGCAGCTAGAGATGGCAAGCATGCAATAGAAGTCCGGGAAAGGTCAAGAATCTTGAGCAACCTCATACGATCAAATGATCCACACTCTACCCCATTTAGGGAACCACAACCTGATGCATCAAGTATTTCAAGCATCTCTAGTGAGCTTATGTGCTGAATTTTCTCCAAGTGTCCGCATCCAGCTAGTAGCAGCGCCCAGAGCCAGAGGTAAAACAAACTAGAAATGGATTGGGGCAGGATTATGATTCGAGTAAACGATAGGTCTAGCACTCTAAGCATTTGCACACAACAAAAAAAATCTTCCGATATACTCCCTCCGTTCCTAAATATAAGTCTTTTTAGAGATTTCAACAAGGGACTACATACGGAGCAAAATGAGTGAATCTACACTCTAAAATATGTCTATATACATCCGTATGTTATAGTTCATTTGAAACCACTAAAAAAAAACTTATATTTAGGAACGGAGGGAGTAGTTCTCATATGGCGGTTTCCTCTCAAAAGTAGCGTCGAAGTTGAAAAGCACTTGGCACTTGGACTTCCACGGAGTTCTTCCATTTTTGTATTCATTAAGGAAATTTTGCTGCCCAACTTGGCTAGATGCTCAAATTGAATGTAATCGTCAAAGTCCCATTGAGGCTGTTCCACATAGCCATTGCCCCGTCCAAGTTGAGATAACGTCTCTCTAATGAGTAATGACGTCGTGCATGCGGATATGATCATCACCCTCAAAATGAATCAACCCATGCTTTAAAAGCACATGGAAAATTTCCCTGCCAGTACAGTTAGCCTCATCAGTGATACCCTCCAGCTTCTAGAAGAAGATTAAGTCTTTGACAGAAATTGCTTCATCTTCAGGGAAGAGTAAACAGTATAGGGAACAGTGCCTAGCAGTATCACTAGGAAGCTGGCTGAAACCAAAATTTACAAGGCGATTCACGGAAGCCACATGAACTTCACTGATTAGCTTGCTGAATTCCTCTTGTGTGGGCACATCATACAATGCCCCAGCTAATAAGATAACTGATAATGGCATACCAAAGCAACAATTACTTAAGTCTAGACGAAAATCTTTGCCAATCTTCTCACACAGTAGGTCACATGAGGCCTGGTCTGTAAGAGGCTGTGGCCATATAATTATATCTGGCTCCATGACTGACACTACCCTCCTGGTTCTAGTGGTCACAATGACCTTTGAACCCATACTCTGCTCTCGAGGATGAGGAATCCCCAACTTCATTAAGATGTTTTCCTCGACAAAATAAGCATTATCAAGAACCAACACAAACTTCCGTCTCACGAGATGTTCCTTGATCATTACACTAATTCTGGATGATAACAGTTCCTCTCCGATGTCAATTAAAAGACATGTTGCAATCTTCTCGATGCACCGTCGCAGACTACAACCTCTAGACAATGATACCCAAATATAGTTATCAAAGCGATTTGAGTTCCTTGCTGTTTCAAATGCACCTTTTGCCAACCATGTCTTTCCCAAGCCACCAATGCCCTCAATGACAACAACTTCGCCTTCTGGACGAAGAACCAGGCAAAACATATCTTGGAGCGATGACAATCGAGATCGTGGTATAGTAATAGTAGTGGTTAACAAATGCCTCTCTGATTCCTGAGACCCCAACCTAGCCACTTGCCGGGTCTGGGGCACACACTGGTCCGGCGTGCTCTCAAAGGCCGCCGCCGCCAACTGCCACCGCTCCATCTTCAGAAATGTACCGATGCATCAACCTTGCTCGGTCCAGCTATCGTCGACGCCACCACGGCGCCCAACGTCACCTCCTCCCTGCGCGCAAACAGCTGTACACGTCGCGGTCGCCACTGATACACCTCAGCGCCATGCTGCCACGTACCACCAGCCGACACAGCTTGAAGCCCTTGGAGGATTTGTCGTGCGTAGCACCTGCCGACTAGGCATGACCAAGCGTAGCACCTGTCGGTCAGGCATGACTTGACATCTCCACCAAAGCTCCGTGCAAGAATAAGCCGCTCCACCTCCTGCCTCTGACTTCCAGCGCTGCTCCACGAAACGACGCTCCCAAGAGAGAAACGACACCGTAGTGCCGCCATCGTCCGGTCTGGAACACCAGATCCTAGGGTTTCCTCCGGAGCAATACGAGTGGGTCGACGGTAGTCACATGACGATGCCTTCATCAAGGTAACGACGTGGAACGCCGCCATCGCCCGTCGTCGGCTCGGTTTTCACCGGCAACTACGTCTCCCCGACTCGCAGCTGGTGCCAGATGACGGATCCCGAGATCCAAACACCGAGCCTCAGGCCGACCACCTCTGACGGAAGAGATGACCACCACCGCCGGCTGCACTGGTCAAAACAGATCCGATCGGAGGTGCCGCCGACGAGACCACCAGGCCCTCCACGCCGCCGTCGCCGATCTGAAGGCAGCATGCACGCCGCCGCAGCCAAGCCGGCCGCCGTCAACCGCAGCCGCCGCCGCCGCCCGAAGGGCCATCCGCAGCGCCCGCAGCCCTGCCCTCCACCGCGCCAAGCCGTCGCCGTCCGAGGACGGGCCGGCCTCCCGCCGCCTGCCGCCATCCGCCATCCGCCGCGCCGCAGATCCCAGATCGGTCGCGCCACCACACGCCTTGGGGTCCTCCCCACCCCGAAGACGCGCGAGAGAGGAGATCCCCCGCCACCGCCGTCGGCCCCTGGGCTTAGCCCGGCGGCGTCTTCCGGCGGCGGCGGAGGGAGGGGAGGTGGGAGTTTGTGGTGGCGGCGGCGGCTAGGTTTCTAGCCGCCCGAGTCGCCCCAGGAGGAGGACGACGCGGGCGTTCCTATGTCCCTCAGTGTTCAACATCTAGTATAGTTGAACATACTGATAGGTTCAAGACGATATAGCTTTTGCTTCTTTAGCAGTTCTGACAGTTTTTCTTTAAGTGCAACTCTGAAGTGACATGTTACATCTCTTTGATTCTCTACTGGATCCAGAAGACTAATTACTGCATTTGCATCCTCAATTTCTTCTTTCATGTATGTTCAACTCGATGTTAGGTGTCTTTGATTCTCTACCGAATGTTTTTTATTTGGTGGGTGCAGTGCTCACACTGTAAATCTTGATAATTTGCTGTTCTTTTTTCTTTTCTCGTCCGCCCTATCTTAGCCTTTTCTTCCCCATGAATAAAATGAGGTGCTTCCAAGCATGTTCCAGAAAAACCATAAGTTGGCAAATAATTCGAGAGAAGTAGGCTAGATTATCTGCTGCTGCTGGTGATGCAGAGAATGAGGTGGTAATTCGCAGGGAATTTCTCAACATTTTAGCATAACATATGTTATACTCCCTCCGTCCAAAATAAGTGTCTTAGCTTTATACTAACTCTAGTACAAAGTTGTACTAAGCTTAAGACACTTAGGGTATTGTTACCAAGTTCGAAACTAGATCCCCTAGCACTCCACTGCCTTTCATAACCTATCAACTCTCATTCAATCTAAAAGGAAATGCAGTGCTACTCAATGCTTTCTAATCAATGGTATGAAAGATTTAGAAAATCAACCTACACTATTGTTTTATATGAAACAATATGGTGAACATCAAGGAACAACCACTTTATTGCATAGTTTATGTCTGTGCTTTATCCTGATTGTAGTTTCAGTCATAGGTCACGCAGGGCACTATTCATAATAAAGGGTCATGGTTCTATATGGTGTTTATTGCTATGATGTTTACTGTCGATGGTACCTTTAGATTGTTGACTATATTTGTTTTGTGCTCTTAAACAAGGGTCAACATTAACTAGTTAAGCACCCAGTAGAGTTTAACCCATCGTTGTATCAAAGAGTTTACTATTTCCATCTGCTCAGCACAGTTTTGAGACATTCCATCATAATTATCTAATTTTAATGCTTTTATGATGCAGGAATAATATCTTGTGATGTGGCTTTCTTGCATCCCATTTGCCCAGCTGCCCCTAAAAGAGATACCATTTTGGTGGTGTTCAGGGAGCTGAAAGACAAGGCGCTCAGCATGGTGGACACCGAAAATTACCGCAAGTTCAGCAACCACAGGGGCCAGTGGGCGCTGCAGTGCAAGGGTTACTACAGGAGCTCGGCTGGAGTGTCGAGGCGGAGTTCGACGAGAGCATTCTCCTCTGGCACATCGCCACGGACCTCTGCTTCTACTCGGACGACAGCAACGACGATCCGAAGCTCACCGAGTATGTCAGCATCAGCGGGGCGGTGTCAAACTACATGCTGTTCCTGCTCGTGGCCCGGCCGTTCATGCTGACTGCGGGCATCGGGCAGATCCGGTTCGGGGACACATGTGCGGAGGCCAAGAACTTCTTCGGGCGGGAGGCGACACGCCCGGATGAGCTTGCTGCGGCAAGGGTGGTGCTGGAGGTGAACGCGGAGATTGCGCCTAGGGACGTGAAGGGGGGACAGGAGCAAGTCCGTGCTGTTCGACGCGTGCCGGCTGGCCAAGTCGCTGCTGGAGCTGACGCCCGGCAAGAGGTGGCGGCTCATTCGCGTGGTGTGGGTGGAGATGCTCTGCTACGCCGCGAGCAAGTGCCGGAGTAATTTCCACGCCAAGCAGCTGAGCAATGGCGGCGAGCTGCTCACCGTCGTCTGGTTCTTGATTTTTTTTTCGAAAAAGGAGACTCCCCGGCCTCTGCATCAAGAATGATGCATACAGCCATCTTATTAACGAAGCAACAAAATGTGCATACAAAGTTCCATAGTCTCACACTCAAAACAACAAAAAGCAGCCCACACAGAGCGCAGAGGGCTAGAAACACGAACTAGCCATTAAAAAAAGGCACAACCGGCTAGCTAAAAAGATAGGAAAACTAATTGCCTATCTTATTACATGACCGCCATCCAAACCGGTTGAAGATATCCCGAGCAACCATCTCCCACCGGATAGACCCAGTAACCAAATGCTCCCTGGCCTCCATTGGAGTGAGTAATGACTATGAACGGATCAACGCCGTAGCTCGGAAGATAACCTGCAAAAAATGAATTCGTGATGTTCTGTTAAAAACCAAATCATTTCTGCAAAGCCAGATGGTCCACATCAAAGCACAGACTCCAACCCAAATATATCTTGCTAATGTAGAGTCAATCCCATTTAGCCAATTCCCAAATAAAGCATTAACAGCAGTCGGTGGAGTAATATTAAAAGCAATGTGGACCGTCTGCCAAAGAACCTTGGCCAGCGGACAATCAAAAAAGAGATGTTTAATTGTCTCATCCCGATCATAAAAACTACACCTAGTAGGTCCTGTCCAATTACACTTTATCAAGTTGTCCTTTGGATCGTCTGGTTCTTGATGACGCACCTGGGGATGGGCGAGCAGTACAGGATAGAGGCTGGACATGCAAGAGCTAAACTGATAGTAGAGAAGAACTGAGATTGAGAAGATCACCAAACGGTGGTGTACTTTTTTACTACCTTCAAAATTCTTAGGTAATACGTGCGCTTTCAAGTAACTTGAACTGATCTGGTCAGTTGGGTGAATTGGAATGCAATGGCAATACTGAAACTAGTATAGTACGAGGGGGGAATATCACATGATACCACACTTCAATGACAACATGGTACCACTCCTCAAACTTCAAATTTGCAAGTCTCCACAAAATTCGATAAAAGTTGTGAACGTTCAACAAGATATGTTTATACAATCCCTTAAATTTTCAGACCCAAATCCGAAATATACAATGAGAAACAAAAAGGACAAATCTAGCATGAACAGTGTCACAAAAAGACAAATAGCACTATTCACAATTGAATTTGTCTTACTTTGTTTCTCTGTGTGCATTTCGATTTGATTGAAAATTTTAGAGATTGTAGACTCATATGTTGTGAACATTCAGAGTTTTATTTTTCATTTTTTCTAAAAAAAATGCAATTTTTTTGAGGAGTTGTATCATGGTATCACGATCATGCAGAGCATGCACAGCACATGAACGAAGTCAAGTCAACGAACCAAGCGCCATATGGCTAGATCTACGCAGAACGAGTATGTAAGTGGGCCCCGACGACTAAGTTAAGCCAGGAAATCATGAAACACACGATCTAGCGGGCTGACCGGCGGTGTGCCCCTCCACTCCACCACCACCCGCCACCGCGACCTTACCCGGCCACCTCACTATATACCGGTACTGCGCTAGCTAGACGTACGTCCTCCCCGTTCCCTCCAAGGCGTTCGAATTTGTGTGCACCAGCCGGCGAGCGCCATGCCCCAAGCGCCGGACGCCGAGCCCGACGAGCGCACCGGCTTCACCTGCGGCACGCTGTTCACGTGCCTCTGCCTCCCAGGACTCTCCAAGAAGAAGCCCGAGGAAACCGGCGAGAGCCAGCAGGAGCAGCCAGCGGCGCCGGAACAAGACCGGCGCACGGAGCAGGAACCCCCGCAGGTGCTGCTAACCCGCGCGGCGTCCCTGGAGAAGCTCGAGTGCTCCTCGCTCTACTCCGGCAGCAACATCGTCTTCGACTTCCTGGTGGAGCCGGGGGAAAGGGACGACCGTGGCGCCGTCCATGGATACTGCCCGTCGCCGTGCTTCGACCTGCCGGTGGAGCTGATACGGGCCGGCGAACGATGCGGGGTCGTCGCCAGCGACGCGCCGGTCACGTCCGCCTTCGTGTTCGACGGCCACCGAGATGGCGCAGCTCTGAAGAAGATGGCGTCGTGCCTGGCGTCCAGCGTCCCTACGGGCGGCGAGGCGCGGCCAACGCATCTCGTGAGGTTCCTGTCCGCGTCGGGTTCTGCCGTGCCGGTGCGGTCTCCCGTGACGTCTTTCGGTGGCCCGGCAAATGGTGGCGGCGGTTGACGACTCGTGCCCGCGGTGGCATACAACGTGAAGCCGAAAACGATGCGAGAGGGGAACCGTCGTCTGCATGAAGTTGGTGTCGCATTTGGGGCGTGCTTGGCAGACGTTTCGGTGCAGCCTGGCTCGAGGCTCAACGGATTCTGGTTGAGGAAATAAATCTGCATATTCTCTGGTTGCCCACGTCTAGGTCTCTCACATTAGGAGAGCAATTTTGATAATAGCGTTTGGTTGCTTGCATTGGCTCGGTTCACACAACTACACGGTGTTTGGTTATATACACGGGATACGATTAAGAGGTAACACTTACACTTAACATACTTTCTTCATCCCGAAATATTTGTCGGAGAAATGGATGTATCTATACGTATTTTAGTTTTAGATACATCCATTTTTATGCATTTCTCCGACGAGTATTTTCGGACGAAGGGAGTATATAGTTACACCGTGCCTCGCGACTGCGGTGGACGGTGAACACGATGCTGTGTCCGACACGACGAGCACGAAGTCTCGGGCGAGCGTTCTTGCCGGCGCCGCGGCGAACTGGTTGCTAGCGTCGCCGCCGCCGCAGAGAAAGTCCATGTGGAGGAGCGTTGAGGCAGATGACGGTGAGGGAGTCCTGGATCAGGGGTATCCAGACAGCCGGACTATATACTTGGCCGGACTGTTGGACCGTGAGGATACAAGACTCAAGACTTTGTCCCGTGTCCGGATGAGACTCTTCTTTGCGTGGAAGACAAGCTTGGCGATCCGGATATTAGATCTCCTTCTTTGTAACTGACTCTGTGAAAACCCTAGCCCCCTCCGGTGTCTATATAAACTGAAGGGTTTAGTCTGTAGAAGGACAATCATAATCATCATAGGCTAGCTTCTAGGGTTTAGCCTCTACGATCTCGTGGTAGATCAACTCTTGTAATACTCATATCATCAAGATCAATCAAGCAGGAAGTAGGGTTTTACCTTCATCGAGAGGGCCCGAAACTGGGTAAAACATCGTGTCCCCTGCCTCCTGTTACTATTAGCCTTAGATGCACAGATCGGGACCTCCTACCCGAGATCCGCCGGTTTTGACACCGACATTGGTGCTTTCATTGAGAGTTCCTCTGTGTCGTCGCTGCAAGGCTCGATGGCTCCTTCAAACATCAACAACAACGCGGTCCAGGGTGAGACTTTTCTCCCCGGACAGATCTTCGTGTTCGGCGGCTTCGCACTGCAGGCCAATTCGCTTGGCCATCTTGAGCAGATCGACAGCTACGCCCCTGGCCATCAGGTCAGGTTCGGAAACTTGAATTACACAGCCGATATCCGCGGAGACTTGATTTTCGACGGATTCGGGCCTACGCCAGGTGATAATCCCCAAGTGCAGGGAATCATCGTAGCAATTTCCAAAGGTGGAAGTGATAAGTATGGAGTGTCGAACCCACAAGGAGCTAAAGGTAAGATCAATATTCTCTCAAGCCCTATCTGCCATTGATACGACTCTACGTGTACCGAACGTTTGCTTCCAACTAGAAACAAGAAATAAAACTGTGTTGTGGGTATAAAGAGGATAACTTTGCATGATATCGGAGAGCTAAAATATGAAAATAGGTGTTGTTATCATAAAGTTAGAATATATTACTAAATATTATAAATAACGAGTGTGGAATAATGGTGGATCGGTGTGCGGAATTGTCCTAGGCAATTGTTAACAAGACCGATAGTCGTCATTGCAATTTCATATGAGGGAGAGGCATAAGCTAACATACTTTCTCTACTTGGATCATATGCACTTATGATTATGATTGGAACTCTAGCAAGCGTTCGCAACTACTAAAGATCATTAAGGTAAAACCCAACCATAGCATTAAAGCATCAAGTCCTCTTTATTCCCATACACAACGACCCCCTTACTCGGGTTTGTGTTTCAGTCACTCACCAACCCATTATAAGCGAATCATGAACGTATTGCAACACCCTACAACGGGAATCCCTCACGCTTGCGCTACACGGAGGGCACCATAGGACAACACCAAAATAAAACATACATCTCGTACCAATCTAGATCATCAATCAACCCAAGGACAAAAGATATCTACTCAAAACATCATAGGATGGCAACACATCATTGGATCATAATATGTGGCATAAAGCACCATGTTCAAGTAGGGATTACAGCGGGGTGCGGGAGAGTGGACCGCGTAAAAGAGATGAGTATAATGATGATGATAGTGATGTTGATGAAGACGATCACCGCGGCGATGATTCCCCTCCCGATGGCACTCCGGTGCCACCAAGAGGGAGGAGGAGAGGTTCTCCCCCATGTGCTTCCTCCTCCATGGCCTCCGGTGATGATGTCCCCCTCCGGCAGGGTGCCAGAGAGGGCCTAGATTGATTTCTCGTGGCTACAGAGGCTTGCGGCGGCGGAACTTCCAATCTCGGTTATTTTCCGAAGGTTCCTGTATTTATAGGAATTTTTGGCGTAGGTTTCACATCAGGGGGGTCTCCGGGCTGTCCACGAGATAGGGGGGGCGCACCCTAGGGGGTGGGCACGCCCCCCACCCTCGTGGGCAGCCCGGGACTCTTCTAGCCCAACTCCGATGCTCCGTGGTCTTCTTTTGGTCCATAAAAAATCCTCAAAAATTGGCACATCAATTGGACCCCGTTTGGTATTCCTTTTCTGTAAACCTCAAAAACAAGGAGAAAACAGAAACTGGCACTGGGCTCTTGGTTAATAGGTTAGTCCCAAAAATAATATAAAATGGCATATAAATGCATATAAAACATCATAGATGGATAATATAATAGCATGAATACTTCATAAATTATAGATACATTGGAGACGTATCACTAGGCGCGCCGAACAGTCCTGACGGGCACGACTTAGACCTACTGTCAGACAATAAGCGGGATATCGCACCTGCAATAGCTCCGGACCTAAATCCGGGGCAGATCGCGTCGTCCGAGGACGGGTAGATGGACCCCGCCCCGGAAGCCGCACACTCATCGGCGGTAGAGCCAAACACAGACTCCACCCCCAAGGAAGCCTGTGTCACCGGGCCCCCGGACTCGTGTCTGGCTGTAGGTTCCAGACAGCGCGCCCCCGAGCCCGCTGAATCCGGTTGGGCTCCGGTAACGGAGTTCACCGCTGAGCACTCGCCCTTTGGTGACATGCTGAATTCATTAAAGTCTCTCTCTTTGTGAGGAGACTCTTGGCCGAACTATGTCCGGCTCGAGTGGGAAGCAGGCGACAACGAAATTCGTTGCCCACCCACCACCCACTTCATTGCCACTGTCGACGATTTGACCGACGTGCTTGACTTCGTCTCTGAAGACATCGATGGTGTGGACAACGATGCAGGAGAAGAACAGGAAACACCGCCCACGGGGCGCTGGACAGCCACCTCTTCTTATGATATATATATGGTGGACACTCCCAAAGAAACTAATGGCGATGAGGCAATGGAGTGTAGCCCCTCAAGGAAGAAGGCAAAGCATGAGCGTCATCGACGCCGCTCCAAGCCCCGCCATAGCAGTACCGGCACAGGAGACGAAAACAATCCGGATGGTGCCGAAGACGAATACAATCCCGATCAGCCCTTCGAGCAGGCTGGACAGGAAGACGGGCAGATTAGCCCAGATGAACAGGTGACGAACGGATACTCGAAGGAGGACAGCCACATGCCTCCCTCCGAAGATGAGGTGAGCCTCGACGACGATGAATTCGGCGTGCCCGAGGATCCCGTAGAGCAAGTTCGCTTCCAGCGACGGCTTATGGCCACTGCAAAGAAGCCTGAAGAAGCAGCAGCAGCAGCTCCTAGCTGACCAAGATCTGCTCACAGATAGATGGACTAAGGTCCTGGCAGCCGAGGAATGCAGACTCGACCGCCCCACCAAAGGGTACACAAAGCACAATTTGCTACCTCAACCTGAGAAGAAGGTCCTAAAACCCACACCCCGACGCCAATACATCACGGTCCGGGGCAATACGCAGGAAACGCGAGGTAGCATCCATAAACCTCGATGCAACAGACATAAGCGTCACAAAAATAATGATGACGACCAAGACAAGGGAGTTGGTGCCGGATTCCGCGGCCCCCAATCCGGTCAGCGGAGAGAGAACAGCTCAGGCCCATCCGGCCCGGGCAGCATACTCGACCAACCATGTCAAATCCACGGTACCCCTAGAATGGCGGCCAAGCATACTAATAGAGAATGCCGGATCCTCAAAACAAAACGGCCGGTTGGGCGCCGGAAACAATGAAAAGAGGTCTCAAACAACAAGGTGCCCATACCACCAAACATTGCGAGGTCAAGGGAAAATCCTCCGCAAACCAACAAGGGAACGAATGTGTACCCCTCGGGATGCCGACTCAACAATAGAAGTCACCCCACGGTACAAAAATACGACCGATCATCTCCGGTCACATAGACCGTCCGGACAATATCAACAATAGCAATTTAATTGCACTTACCATCAACCCAATAGTTTGTGGGTTCCATCTCACACGAGCCCCTATGGGCATAAACAGCAGCCCAAACTCGCTGCGCCAGGACAAAATTTACCAGATAGGTATTGACCGCTCGAGGATCAAACCCATTAATAACATCTTCTAAAAAGATGTCGTTCCAGGTGCAAAGGCCAAGTTTTACAGGCCCACCACCCTGGGGGTTGTCTTCGGATCACCAAACAAGCACCATGCCGAAGAGTAAGTCTTCAGCATTGTCCCCTTATACAGTAACTACCATATACTACTGGGACGAACCGTGTCGGCTCGACTCAACCTGGTGCCATATCAGGCCAAACCCACGTGACATGGTCACAATTATGGGCAAGGCCGAACTCCACCCCGAGTGGAAATTATACCGCCGCTGATATAGCGAGTTGTGCCCGTTTATCGAACTTAGATTCGACAGCCAGTCCCCCGGACACCAACAGAGGAGTCCAAGCTACTTTACGGCATGATAGCCTGGTTCGACCAGGCTCCGATCAGGCACCCGTGGTTCAACCACCCTATGACATGCAACTGGCTCTAAGCATTTTTTCTTTACAGGCTCACTTTTGTGCAGAATAAGACTGGCGACATGGAATCAGCTCGGAGCACAAGACGGGAACATACAAGTATCCCCTGAGGGGACAGTCCGGATACACTTTGGATCCGCACATAGCCTCCTCCCGTCCGGCCACGACAGGTTCTGCCAGCATACCTCTTTTCATAGTATAAACCGTACCCATACACACAGATGTGTCACTCCACTACGACACGTAGACTTAAATAACACTTGCCGGTCGTCATTCCTCATTGATGCCTTTTTCGTCATAACGGCACCCACACATAGTGTCATGCCCCATTATGCCAGGGGCTTCATTGTACTCATAATATGGCAACAAAGTCCGGCCACCTTCTCGGTCGCCCGGCACCCCGAACTTATAGCACTATATGCATCAGCTCCGAATCATGTCTTGGGTCATTAGTTGGGTTTGCCCGGCTCCCATGTTTTGGTACCTTATGTTCCGCTCCATTAGCTAAGGTAGCGCTGGGAGAACTACTGTGATCGTGCCCCGGTTCTTCCGGACGAGCACCTCAGTAGAGAAAGCCAAAAACTGACTGTCAAGATACGGCGAGAGCTGGTCAGCTGTTCGAGAGGTTGTAAAATCTTTAAGGATTTATTCCGCATAATGCCATAACAAATGCAGAGTGCGACGGATCGATCTTCCGATCAGGCACTGTTAGAGCCCCTCGTACAGTCTTTCGAACACCAGGGGCTGCGCCTACCATACTCGAATTCCTATGGCTAAGTGAGAGTGATAAAGCCCTATAGTCTGATTGCCTAGTTCGGGGTAATGAACACCTCCTTCAAGGACCCAAAAATGGGATAAAGAGTGTTCAGGTATGTCCCAAACACCCCCGTACTTTCTACGTGGGGGCAGAAGCCGACGACTGGCCAACTCTCAGGATTTATATATACTAAACGGCCGCACAGGAAGAAAACACTTTCATATAACAGGCAATAAATAATAACAGTGCAAGTATCCCGCATTACAAAGGACATCATGACTGCCCTCAGGGAAATATAGTGTCTTTGGTACACTGTTCCGCCACAAGGCGGGCTCCTTTTAGGACACCCTCATAATATAATTCGGGCTTGCGATGCTCCTTACCCTCCGGTGGTCCCTCAGTCATCAGCTTTTCAGCATCAAGCTTCCCCCAGTGCACCTTCGCACGGGCAAATACCATACGCGCACCTTCTATACAGACCGACCGCTTAATGACTTCGAGCTGAGGGCAAGCACCAACAATCCGCTTCACGAGACCGAAGTAACTGCTTGGAATTGGCTCAGCGGGCCACAGTCAGACAATTAAGTCCTTCATGGCTAGTTCGGCCGCCTGGTGCAGTTCGATCAGCTGCTTTAGCTGATCGACAAAGGGCACCGGATAATTCGGCGCCAAATACTGCGACCAGAAATGCTTCTCCACAGACTTCTTCTCTTCAGACCGGTAGAATTGGGCAGCGTCAGATATGCTGCATGGCAGGTCCACAAACGCTCCTGGAGAAACAAGAATTCAGTTTGTCGCTTAGAGTTTCTCCTATTACTATATAAAAAAAATTGCTTTGAGTAAAAAAGCCTTACCAGCCGCAATCCTCATTGCCCCTGAATGTCTTTCAGAGCACCTCGGGCTTCCTCCCGAGCATCATTTGCAGCTTGGAGAGCCTGGGCGAGTTCGGATTCTTTCCCTGCTAGACTCTGCTCCAAGGTCTCGCTTTTCTTCACGGCCTCCTGAAGCTCTCGTTCAGCTTCGATGACCCTGGCCTCGTGCTTCTCGCGAAGAGCCTGCTCCGCGGCGGCCTTCTTGTCGGCTTCGGCCATAGCCTTCTCCAGTGCCTCAATTTCGGCATTTGCTCCTAGAGCACACAATACAAATATTTTCATTAGGCACAACTACTCATTTGTGCTCAACTTGTCAAAAGGTTTCGACATACCTTGCTTGTCCTCCAAGTACTTCTTCACTCGGCCAAGTTCTTCTTCGGCCCGTTCCAGACTTTGCTTTAGTCCGGATGCCTCCGCAGTATGAGAGGCAGTCGTCACTATAGACGCCTGTTTTCAAACAAAGAGATACATGTCATCAACCGAGTCTCCTGCGAAGCGGAAATTTGATCCCCTGCCCGGCTCTCTATCTTTCACCGGACAGTGCATTAGGGGCTACTACTCATACTATGGCAATCTTCAAAGGTTTCTAAAAACATACCTCAAAGCCTTTTATAAGGCTAAGGCAGGATTCGTTCAGTCCGCTCTCAGCGGACTGAATCTTTTCAATCACCGCACCCATGAGGGCGCGATGTTCATCGATGATGGACGCATTCTTTAGCGCTGTCGATAGGCCGCCCTGCAGCTCTGCTTGGACAGAGGTTGCTGGCGGAGCGGGCTTGCCTCCCTTCGTCAAGGGGGGCTGCTCGCCCGATCTTGGAGCTTTAAAGGTCTCCAGGACCGTGTCCGGCTGCGAGGAAAATCTAAGATCTCCCCCGCCGTCGACGTTTATGGGAACCGTTGCACCCGTGTATCTGGCCCCAGAGGTGCGCCCTCCCTGGTCTGGGCCCTGCTGGGACGACACCTCGGCATCACGTACATGCTTCAAGGAAGGGGCCTCCGGAGGCGTCTCGCTCTCCAGGGCATCTGAGCTCAGCGAATCCTCCAAGGAGGTCTGTTCGGCGCGAGACCTCGCCGGGTTGCACAAAGTAGGGCGCAAGTTAAAATATTGCACCTTAGTAATCCTGGGCGCTTAGGCGTATTCGGATTTTGTGTAATCACGATTTTACCAGGGGCTGGGCCCTGGGATCCCACTCCGGGCTGCTATTGGCAGCCGTTGTGGACGCCTCCGGGAGGAGCTTTTCCCCCTCTTTAGCGATTCGGCCTCCAGGGATGAGGAAGCCGTCCTTTTCTTCCCTTCCCCTGTGGAGGACTCATCTTCTTCCTCCTCCTCCTCGTCTTCGGAGGAAGGATGGGCGCTGGAGTCTTCGGATTTTGTGTCCGAAGCACCGCGGCGACGGAGGCCACTCCGGGTCTCCTTAGCCTTCTTGGAGGCCTCTTTCTTCGGCGCCTCGTAAGGCGCTGAGACCAGCATCTTCATTAGAAGAGGTCCTGCCAGTTCCTCCAGCAGCGGGGCCGGACAGTGTATCCGCCCCACCTTCTTCGTCCATTCCTGGGATGATTGCAAAAAGCATGATAAAGCGTCTCCCATGGGATATGCCAGCTAAACATGGATAGACAGAATAGAGCGGTAACTTACCGGACTTGCGGAGTGGGATAGTTGATACCCGCAGTCCTCGGTGGAGCTCGGCCACGGTTTACCGGACTTGAAGTGCACCTTCCAGATGTCCTTGTGTGAGGAGCCGTAGATCTCTCATAGGGTCTGGTGCTCGGCCGGGTCGTATTCCCACAAATTGCAGGATCGGTGCTGGCAAGGGAGAACCAGGAAAACTAACATCACCTGGACTACATTGACGCGTTTGACATCCTTGTCTATCATGCTCTGGACGCGTGTTTGGAGCACCGACAGCTCATCGGATGAGGACCAGTTCAGGCCCTTCTTGGGCCAGGACGTGAGCTGCAGGGGGGCTCCGGATTTGAATTCAGGAGCAGCGGCCCACTTTTTACCGTGCGGCTTGGTGATATAGAACCACTGCTGCTGCCACTCCTTGACAGAATTATTGAAGGTGCCCGTCGGCCACGTGACCTTGGGCATCTTGCTCACCATGGCGCCGCCGCACTCAGCGTTCTCTCCGTTCACCACCTTGGGCTTCACATTGAAGATCTTCAGCCACAAGCCGAAGTGGGGAGAAATACGGAGAAAGGCCTCACACACGACGATAAATGTCGAGATGTTAAGGAAAGAATTAGGGGACAAATCATGAAAATCAATCCCGTAATAATACATGATGCCGCGAACAAATGGGTGAAGGGGAAATCCGAGCCCGCGGACAAAATGAGGAAGAAACACGACCCTCTCGTGGGGCTCCGGATTAGGGATGATCTGTGCCGCCGTCAGAAGACGATGGCCGATTTTCTTGTCCAGGTACCCGGCCTCTCGAAGCTTTTTGATATCCTTCTCCCGGATGGTAGAGGCCATCCATTTGCCTCCTGATCCAAATCCGGACATCTTCGGAGAACCTCTTTTTGGTGGAGGAGATGAGTGCTTGGGCGTTAGGGCTCGAGCGAAGGGGAATGGACGAGCGGAAGGGAAAGGCGTGGGTAAAGAAGAAGAGGCCTTATCTCTTTATAGAGGCAATAAAAACTTTTGCGCCTCCCTACTTGCCGGGTGGAACCCGCTCGTTCCCCACTCACTGCGATTGGCGGTGCGATTGGGCTACCCGTGCCCATATTGATGAAAGCCCCGCGATAAGGGGAACACGATCTCTGCTTCGACAAGACGTGCCGAGGAAGCCGCCTCACAATATGTGCGGTGGCTGGTTGTGGAAAAACGGTTTGAATAATGACTCGACCATGGTGTGATGGCACGTTATCTAAAATTGTCAGCAGATTATATTTGTGGAATAATCGTTCTCTCCGTGATGGAATGTGAAAATTGCCTTGCAGAGACGGACACGATTTAAGTGTTCGAGGTTTACTTTGGAGTATTCGGAGATGGAACCCGCCTTGCAATGCGGAAGACAATCTACGCGCCGGACTCATTGTCATTGAAGCCTGGTTCAGGGGCTACTGAGGGAGTCCTGGATTAGGGGGTATCCGGACAGCCAGACTATATACTTTGGCCGGA
Organism: Triticum timopheevii; assembly: GCA_963921465.1. NCBI lineage: Eukaryota > Viridiplantae > Streptophyta > Magnoliopsida > Poales > Poaceae > Triticum > Triticum timopheevii. Next base: position 472,437,144 of record OY997266.1, on the reverse strand, counting down.
CTATTGGACCGTGAAGATACAAGACTCAAGACTTCGTCCCGTGTCCGGATGGGACTCTCCTTTGCGTGGAAGACAAGCTTGGCGATCCGGATATTAGATCTCCTTCTTTGTAACTGACTCTGTGTAAACCCTAGCCCCCTCCGGTATCTATATAAACTAGAGGGTTTAGTCTGTAGAAGGACAATCATAATCATCATAGGCTAGCTTCTAGGGTTTAGCCTCTACGATCTCCTGGTAGATCAACTCTTGTAATACTCATATCATCAAGATCAATCAAGCAAGAAGTAGGGTTTTACCTCCATCGAGAGGGCCCGAACCTGGGTAAAACATCGTGTCCCCTGCCTCCTATTACCATTAGCCTTAGACGCACAGATCGGGACCCCCTACCCGAGATCCGCCGGTTTTGACACCGACAGACGGGGAGAAGAAATGCAGTGTGTGTCGGACCATGACGACTACGGTGGATGGTGACGGCGGCACCGCGGCCGACATGACGAGCACGAAATCTCGAGTGAGCGTTCCTGTCGGCGCCGCGTCGAACTAGTTGCTAGCGTCGCCGCCGCAGAGAAAACCCGTGCGAAGGAGCACTGAGGCAGAGGACAGGGGAGAAGAAATACAGTATGCGCACAGTGGCAACATCACTGCAGCAGGATCGTCGAAACAGAAAACTTGCAACACGAGTGTCATGAGGAACTGCGAGATTAGGCTACTGGTCAAAGAAAAATTTCAAGCGGTCGATCATGCACGATGAATCTGACAAAATTCGTCCAAAATATCTTCAAGCGTCAGCATAAAATTGAGCGTTTACAGCCGACGAAACTAAGATCGCCTGAATGGAACTGTAACATCGATGTGCATCTTTTTTGTGTAGAGCTTATCTTGTATCGAAGCACTGCTGTGTTGATTAGAGGGGAGAAGGAAGAAAGGAGATTAGGGAGTATCTTAGTGGAGGTATAAGAATAAGCACGTACACAACTTGCATCCCTCGAGCCTCCTCTCATGCAAGGGGCCTACCCATGTATGCTCGTTGTGCATCGCTCGGGCCTGGTTCTCCAGAAACACCTGATTCGGAACTAGCTATTGGGCCTGGCTCGGGGGTGCTTTAAAATTCATGTCATGCAGGCCGAACAGTATATGCGGGCAACCAATCAGCCCGTTTCCTTCCTGCACGGGCCTGGTTGGGTCTTATGTAGGCAACCAAACACGCCATTGGTTTTCACTATTTTGACAAAATAAATCCAATTCCCTAGGGCATCTTTTTTTCTAGAGAAGAATGTCGTTCTATTCATCTTTGATCCTGAGTTCATGACAGTACAAGGAACACCAAAAATAATAAAAATTGTATCGAGATTCATAGACTACTTAGCGACGACTACAAGCACTCAAGCGTGTCGAAGGCATGCCACCATCATCACCCCTCTCTCACCGGAGTCGGGTGAAATTTATTGTAGTAGATAGTCGGGAAGTCTTCGTGCTAAGACCTCATGAGACAATCGTAGCAGAATAACAACCGCCGCTGATGAAGAGTAGCGTGGATTAGAAAGATCCAACCTGAAGACACACCAACATCGACAGACGATGACTAGATCCAAGCAAATTCACCAAGGACGGATCCGCCAGAGACACACCTCCCACGCCCATCGACGATGCTACACACCATCGTGACGATGGCTAGATGGAGAGAACCTTATTCCATCTTCAGGGAGCCACTGTCGTCTCATCTTTCTGAGCACGACACAAAACCTAACAAAACTCGAAGAAATGTCTAAAACATGACCCTCTCACTGGCAAGGGCCGGGATCCACTACGCCATCATGGCCCTAAGGCTATCAGAGACGGGGCAAACCGGCGGCGGCGCTGACGAGAGGTCGAGGAGCTTTTCTTAACTTGCAAGCTGGGGCTCGAGTCTCCCTCCCTATGGCATCTTTAAGGGCATGCTCAAATTGCGTACCCTATTCATCTACTATAAGGTAACAAATGTTGTTCTGTGTATTGTTGAAGGAGGTAAAAGTGTGGAATCAATCAATGACATGACCCTAGTTCTCATTCCTAAAGTACTAAACCCTTCAGCTTTATCTCATTTCCGTCCTCTCAGCCTGTGCAATGTACTCTATAAGATCGCTTCAAAGATAGTGATAATTCTCCTAGACATTATTTCAAAGGAGCAATCAACTTTTGTTTCCGGACGCTTAATAATGGATAACATTATTTTTGGCATATGAGTGTTTGCACTTCATAAAGCGGAACACAACAAAAAAACATAGATTTGTGCCCTGAAGTTGGCAAAGCCTATGACTAAGTAAAGTGGACTTATCTTCAGGCGATCGTGGAAATGTTGGGTTTTAATCACCGGTGGGTCTCCATCGTTACAGGTATGATAAGCTCAGTTTCTTTTTATGTGATGTTTAATGGTACAAGGTTGGACAATTTTAAGCCTTCACGAGTAATCCGTCACGGAGATTCTCTTTCACCTTACCTCTTCTTATTAGTAGTAGAGATCCCCTCGTGCCTGTTGAAAGCTAATGATAGTCATTGTAACTTTGTGAATTAAAGTGGTTCAAACTGCTCCGACGGTAAACCACTTACTTTTTGCAGATGACAACATGTTGTTTATGAAAGCGGGCAGGGGGAGAAGTTTCACACCTTTTGTATGTTTATTGTAAGGCATCAGGTGAGAGGAACAATTGGAAAAATCATCTAGATTCTTTAGTAAAGGGTGTCCTTAGTCCTTTAGAGAGGAGGTAAAATTGGTGCTAAATCTGCAAAATGAATCTTTAAGTGAAAAGTATCTTGGCATGCCCTCTGAAGTAGGAAGATAAAAAAATGGCACGTTCAAGTATCTAAAGGACATAATATGGAACAAGGTCCAAGGCTCGATGGAAAAACTTTTGTTAACAAAAGGCAAAGATGTTTTGGCGAAGTCTATTGTCCAAGCTATTCTAGTGTATTCCATGGCCTGTTTTAAATTACCAAGGGGCTTGTGTGAACATATAAATTCTATCATCAAAAAATTCTAGTGGGACAGCAAAGGAGGATAAAAAAAAGATGCTTGGGTGTCTTGGGAGGTGATGACACGCCCAAATTTCATGAGAGGTTTTGGTTTTCATGATCATCTCATTCCAACGCGACAGCCCTCCTCCTCTTTGTGAGGTGTTGTCGGGTGGAAACCAGACGACCAATGCTAAAGGTTTAGCCTGCTTAGTTAGATGACAATGGATGCCGAGGACCTACCCCACTTGCTCAAGCTAGCATGATCTTTAAGCCAAATTAGTGTTGTTGTGTTGTTCTTATTGCGTGTGTGTTGTTGTGGTTATTTCACCTTATCTCCGAAGAATTAGAATTAGTTGTGTGCGCATCTTAAGCTTTGTAACACCTTCTTCATGGAATGAAATGCAACATTGGTCAATATAGCTTGGATGTCTGTCAGCGCGCGCAAATTGTTTGCGTCTAGTGGTGGTGCTTGGCGTCGGAAGGGCGACGCGAGTGGTGGCTCCTGGCGGCATGGAGGCGGTCGGCCACGCTGGTGGAGCTGGGATGTCGCGGTTCGGTGGATCTGCGATCTGGTGGCGACATGCGGGTCGGGCGTGCTATGTGGTGGTGGATGGAGGCTCGGCCGGGTTTCTGTTGGGCGGTGGTCCTCGACGAGTGTGATGGTTCAGCCGGCGCCAGGTAGGGGTGGCAGCAGTGGCTGGGGTTGTGCCAGTTATGCGTCCATTTTGCATCATGTTTTCCTACTATTTTTATAGTGTTTTAATCAATATAACACTTTGTGGAGCAATTCTAATGCATTTTATCTCTTAATTTGCAAGATTTACATGAAGAAGGAGAATGCTAGCAGCTGGAATTCTGGACCTGAAAAAGCTATGTGAGGGATACCTATTCTGCACATCTCCAAATGAGCTGAAATTTCAGGAGAATTATTTTGGAATAAATAAAAAATACTGGAAGAGATAAATACCAGAGGGGGCCACCCAGGTGCCCACGAGGCACAAGGGCGCGCCCTAGTGGCTCGTGGGGCCAGTGGCCAGCCTCCGATGCCCATCTTCTGGTATATAGGCCCATTTGTCATAGAAAAAATAAAGAGAAGAATTTTGGGATGAAGCACCGCGTCTCGAGGCAAAACTTGGGCTGGAGCACTTTTGCTCTCCGGCAGAGCGATTCCGCCAGGGATACTTCCCTCTGAGAGGGGGAAATCGAAGCCATCGTCATCACCAACGATCCTCACATCGTGGGAGGACCAATCTTCATCAACATCTTCACCAGCACCATCTCATCTCAAACCCTAGTTCATCTCTTGGATTCAATCTTCGTATCAAAATCTTAGATTGGTACCTGTGGGTTGCTAGTAGTGTTGATTACATCTTGTAGTTGATGCTAGTTGGTTTATTTGGTGGAAGATTATATGTTCAGATCCATTATGCTATTCAATACCCCTCTAACATTGGAAATGAATATGATGTGTGAGTAGTTACGTTTGTTCTTGAGGACATGTGATAAGTCTTGTTATAAGTAATCATGTGAATTTGGTATTCGTTCGATATTTTAATGATATGTATGTTGTTGTTTCCCTTAGTGGTGACATGTGAACGTCGACTACATGAAACTTCATCATATTTGTGCCTAAGGGAATGCATTGTGGAGTGCTTATTATATGATGGGTTACTAGAGCGATAGAAGCTTAAACCCTAGTTTATGTGCTATTCCATAAGGGGCTGATTTGGATCCATATGTTTAATGCTATGGTTAGATTTGTTTTAATTCTTTTTTCGTAGTTGCGGATGCTTGCGAGAGGGGTTAATCATAAGTGGGAGGCTTGTTCAAGTAAGAACAACACCCAAGCACCAGTCCACCCACATATCAAATTATCAAAGTAGCGAACGCGAATCAAACAAACATGATGAAAGTGACTAGATGAAATTCCCATGTGTCCTCAAGAATGCTTTGCTTATTATAAGAGACCGTTCGGGCCTATCCTTTGCTACAAAAAGGATTGGGCTCCCTTGCTGCACCTTAGTTACTATTGCTACTTGTCACTTGTTACGAATTATCTTGCTATCAAACTACTCGTTACCTATAATTTTAGTGCTTGCAGAAAATACCTTGCTGAAAACCGCATGTCATTTCCTTCCGCTCCTCGTTGGGTTTGGCACTCTTACTTATTGAAAGTACTACAATTAATTCCCTATACGTTTGGGTCATCAAGACTCTCTTCTGGTGCCGTTGCCGGGGAGTGAAGCGCCTTTGGTGAGTGGAATTTCGTAAGGAAACATTTATATTACATGCTAAAATTTACTGTTATTTGTTACTATGGAAAACAATCCTTTGAGGAGTTTGTTCGGGGTATCTTCACCTCGATCGGAAGCACAAAGAGTTGCTCCTCAACCTACTTCAGCTACTGAAAATATTTACTATGAGATTCCTTCGGGTATGATAGAGAAACTGCTAGCTAATCCTTATGTAGGAGATGGAACAATACATCCTGATATGCACCTAATCTATGTGGATGAAGTTTGTGGATTATGTAAGCTTGCAGGTCTACCCAGAGATGAAGTTAATAAGAAGGTTTTCCCTTTATCTTTGAGGGGGAATACAATGACATGGTATAGGCTATGTGATGATATTGGAACCGATGGAGATTGGAATTTCATCAAAAGTTTTATCCTCCGCATCTGGTTCATTGTGATTGGAACTATATATATATATATATATATATATATATATATATATATATATATATATATATATATATTTGGCCTCGTGAAGGATAAAGCATCGCTCAAGCTTGTGGGAGGCTTAAGCATATTATGTACACATGCACCAATCATGAGCTCCCAAGAGAAATTATCATGAAGAATTTTTATGCTTGGCTTTCTCATAATGATCAAACCATGCTCAATTCTTCTTCAACTGGTTCCTTTATGAAGAAAACTATTGAATTCAGTTGGATCTTCTAAAAAGAATTAAATGCAATTCTGATGATTGGGAACTCGAGAAAGGTAATGAGTTTGACTAATACTACTTGAGTTCGATTGTGTAAAATGTTTTATGAATACTCATGCTTTTCATAAGTTTAACACTAAATATGGACTTGACTCTGAGATAGTAGCTTCCTTTTGTGAATCATTTGCTACTCATGTTGATCTCCCTAAATGGAAGTGGTTTAAATATCATCCCCCTATTAAAGAAAAGATTAAAGAACTCGTTATAGTTAAACATGAAACTATCATTTACAATGTTGATCCAGTTGTGCCTTCCGCTTATATTGAGAAATCACCTTTTCTTGTTAGGATAAAGTAACATGCTTTCAACTGTGGTTAACAAAAGTAATATTAGAGCACCTAGAACCTCTGAACAAATTAAAGTTGAACCTAATGTTGCTATGGTTAAAGATCTCTTGGTTGATAATATAGATGGGCATGTTATTTACTTTTGTGGTGAAGACGCTAGAATTGCTAAGCCTGATCCTAAAGACAATAATAAACATGTCATTGGCCTGCCCGTTGTCTCAATTAAAATAGGAGATCATTGTTATCATATTTTATGTGACTTGGGTGCTAGTGTGAGTGCTATTTCGTTTACCTTATATCAAGAAATTATGAATGATATTGCACCTGTTGAGATAGAGGATATTGATGTAACTATTAAGCTTGTGAATAGAGATACTATTTCACCACTTGGGATTGTTAGAGATGTTGAAGTCTTGTGTGGGAAAATAAAATACCCTACTTATTTTTCCAGTTCCTGGTTCTCCACAAGATGATTTTTATCCCATTGTATTTGGTAGGCCCTTCTTGAACACCGTTAATGCTAAGATTGATTGTACTAAAGAAACTGTTAGTGTTGACTTTGGTGATGTGTCTCATGAGTTTAATTTATCTAAATTCCGTAGACAACCTCATGATAAATAATTACCTAGTAAATATGAAATTATTGGTCTTGCTTTTATTACCGTACCTCCTACTGATCCGTTAGAATAATATTTGCTAGACCATGAAAATGATATGCACTTGAATGAGAGAAATGAAATAGATAAGATGTTGCAAACTAAGGCATAGCCTAGTGGTGGGAAGGGGCTGATGCCTTCCCACCCACCCAGGTTCAAGGCATGGTACTTGCAATTTGGGTTTGTTGCACCAATTATACTGTAGGGGGTTCCCTTACAGTCTTTCTGTCAAAAAAAGATAAGATGTTCTTTGATCAACCACATATCCTCAAACATAATTGGCATGTTGAAACTCTTGGAGGTCCTCTTCCACCTAAAGGTGATCCTGTGTTTGAATTGAAACAATTACCTGATACATTGAAATATGCTTATCTTCATGAAAAGAAGATATATCATGTTATTATTAGTGCTAACCTTTCAGAGCATGAAGAAAAGAGATTACTAAAAACTTTGAGGAAGCACCGTGCTGCTATTGGATATACTCTTGATGATCTTAAGGGCATTAGTCCCACTCTATGTTAGCACAAGATTAATATGAAACCTGATGCTAAACCAGTCGTTGATCACCAACAATGATTAAATCCTAAGATGAAGGATGTGGTAAGAACTGAAATATTAAACCTTCTGGAAGCAAGTATAATTTTACCCATAGCTGATAGTAGATGTGTAATCCTGTTCATTGTCCCTAAGAAAGGAGGCATTGTCGTTGTTCCTAATGAGACGAATGAACTCATTCCACAAAGAACTGTAACTAGCTATATGATGGTAATTGATTTTTGAAAATTAAAGAAAGCTACTAGAAAAGATCTTGAAACAATTGCCTTTTATAGACCAAACGTTAGAAAGACTATCTAAGCACACACACTTTTGCTTTCTTGATGGATATTCTGATTTTTTCTCTCAAATACCTGTATCACCAGAAGATCAAGAGAAAACTAATTTTACTTGCCCTTTTGGAACTTATGCTTATAGACGTATGCCTTTATGTTTATATAATGCACCTGATATCTTTCAAAGATGTACGCCTACTATATTCTCTGATTTTTGTGAAAAGATTGTTGAAGTTTTCATGGATTATTTCTCCGTTTATGGGACTTCTTTTGATGGTTGCTTAAGCAACCTTGATCGAGTTTTGCAGAGATGTGAAGAAACTAATCTTGTCTTGAATTGGGAGAAGTACCACTTTATGGTGAATGAAGGTATTGTCTTGGGTCATAAAATCTCCGAAAGAGGTGTTGAGGTAGACAAAACTAAAGTTGATGCAATTGAGAAAATTCCATCCCTAAAGATATATAAGGTATAAGAAGTTTCCTTGGTTATGGTGGTTTCTATAGGAGGTTTATTAAAGACTTCTCTCAAATTTCTAGGCCTCTCACTGATCTCTTGCAAAAAGATGTTCCATTTGGTTTTGATGATGATTGTGTAGAAGCCTTTGAAACACTTATTGTTCAACCCCCTGATAGGAACCCGCCTTTTGAAATTATGTGTGATGCCAGTGATTATGTTGTTGGTGCAGTTCTAGGACAAAGAGTTGACAAGAAATTAAGTGTTATCCATAGTAAAACTCTAGATAGTGCTCAAAGAAATTATGCTACTAGTGAGAAATAATTTTTAGTAGTTGTGTTTGCATGTGATAAATCCAGATCTTACATAGTTGATTCTAATGTAATTGTTCACACCGATCATGCTGCTATTAAATACCTTATGGAAAAGAAAGATGCTAAACCTAGACTCATTAGGTGGGTTCTATTGCTACAAGAATTTGATTTGCATGTTAGTGATAGGAAGGGGGCTGAGAATCCTTTAGCTGATAATTTATCTAGATTGGAAAACATTCTTGATGACCCACTACCTGTTGATGGTAGTTTTCCTGATGAACAATTAGTTGTTATAAACACTTCTCGTGATACTCCTGGTATGTAGACTATGCTAATTACATCATTGCTAAATTTATAGCACCTAGTTTCACATACCAACTAAACAAAAGGTTCTTCTCTGAATTAAGACATTACTTCTGGGATGACCCACATCTTTATAAACAAGGAGTAGATGGTATTATTAGACGTTGTATACCTGAGCATGAAAAGGAAAAAATCCTATGAAAGTGTCATTCCGAGGCTTACGGAGGACACCGCGCTGGAGATAGAACTGCATAAGGTATTACAATCTGGTTTTTATTGGCCTACTCAAGGATGCTCGTAAATTTGTTTATCTTGGGATGAATATCAAAGAATTGGTAATATTGGTAGACGCCGGGAAATGCCTATGAATTATTCACTTGTTATTGAACCATTTGATGTTTGGGGATTTGATTATATGGGACTTTTTCCTTCCTCTAATGGGTATACACATATTTTAGTTGTTGTTGATTACGTTACTAAGTGGGTAAAAGCTATTCCAACTAGTAGTGCTAATCATAACACTTCTATTAAAATGCTTAAAGAAGTTATTTTCCCAAGGTTTGGAGTCCCTAGATATTTAATGACTGATGGTGGTTCACATTTTATTCATGGTGCATTCCGGAAACTACTTGCTAAATATCATGTCAACCATAGAATTGCATCTCCTTACCATCCTCAGTCTAGTGGTCAAGTTGCATTGAGCAATAGAGAAATAAAGCTAATCTTGCAAAAGTCCGTCAATAGATCTAGAAAGAATTGGACTAAGAAACTTGATGATGCATTATGGGCTTATAGAAGAGCTTATAAAAATCCCATGGGCATGTCTCCGTATAAAATGGTCCATGGAAAAGCACGTCATTTACCTCTTGTGTTAGAACATAAAGCATATTGGGCAATTAAAGAAGTCAATTATGATTTAAACTTGCCGGTGAGAAGAGGTTATTTGATATTAGCTTGTTAGATGAATGGATAACCCAAGTTTATGAAAATGCCAAGTTATTTAAAGAAAAGGTTAAAAGGTGGCATGACAAAAGAATTCAAAAACAGGAATTGTAAGTGGGTGAATAAGTTCTATTGTACAATTCTCATTTCAGATTCTTTGCAGGAAAACTTCTCTCTAAATGGGAAGGACTGTATATAATCGAAGAATTTTATTGTTCTGGAGCTATTAAGATCAATAACTCTAAAGGCACTAATTCAGAGGTGGTAAATGGACAAAGAATTAAGCATTATATCTCAGGTACGCCTGTTAATGTTGAAAATAACATTATTCAAACTATGTCACCGGAGTAATACATAAGAGAGACCTTCCAGAACACTCCAAAACCCTAAAAAGGAATAGGTATGTGATACGGTAAGTAAACCGACTCCAAAAATTCCATAAAGATATTTTCTATCAGTTTTGGAATATTAGAAAAAATATAAAAAATAAGAAATAGCTGAAGGGACCCGCGAGGTGCACACAAGGCACCAGGGCGCGCCCAGGGGCCCCTCGTGAGCCTTCCCGACTCCATTTTCTTCTGGAATACTTATTTTGCAAGATAAAAATTCTTTATATATACTCCCCGGACGTTTTGACCACCCCATCACAGAAATATCATGTGTTCTTGTTCCGTGCTATTTTCCCGACAGATCTAGATCACCATGGCTCCACCAAGCTCCTCCAAGGACAAGTTCTATGAGAAGGTCATCAACACGTACCTACCGGAGGTGATGAAACACCCTCAAGACATTGAGATGCGTGAGGGGGTGCTTCACATCCGGGATGTTCAAGGGCCCAAGAAGACAGGAAGCATGGTGGCCAGGCTTGAAGAAGTGGAGCAAGAGATCTTCAAGTGCCAAGGGATGGTGGAATGCGGACTCAGCACCAACCACTCCATGATCACGAAATTCAACCGTGAGCATAAGGTGGATGGCAAGTCAATGGGGTATATCATCATCAAGCTCAACGAGCAAATCGACTATCTCCAAGGCCAAATCTATGATCTTCAAAATCAAAATTTTGAGTATGAGGCAAAATTTAAAGGTATGAGTTTAGCTGCCAGTTTCAGGACTCCGGAGACTCTTTCATCCTTTTATGATGGGGAACCTATGCCATGGAAGCCGGAGGATAAGCCCACTATTTCATCACCACCATCATCATCGAAGAAAGAACCTCAAGTACACGGGTATGGCCACTCCCCTTGGCTTGTGCGAAGCTTGGGGGAGGTACCCTGGTATCGTATCACCATCACTTTTAATATCTTTACCTATTTTTAGTTCAATCCTTAGTTATTTCGTGACTTAGTTGAATAAAAGTTTAGTATGATCTATTTTTGAGTGCTAGTTTCGTGATCTATGTATCTATGTAATCTATGTGAGATTTATATAATAAAGAGTAGTTTGAGTTTTGCTTCTTTACTTTTATGTTTCAATCCTAGCAATGAAAATAATGAAAAAGATCATATGCTAATCTTAGGGAAAATGATGACATTACATAAGGAAAAGTGTAAATGGTAAAATTTATTGAAGGTTAACAAGCATAGCAATGGTCAATGATGCAATTCATGAAAGAATTATTAAGGGAAGAGAAGATTCACATATAAATATACCATCTTGGACATCTTTTATGATTGTGATCCCCCATTAAGTATTTTATGTCCAACTGTTGATGTTGGACAAGGAAGACAATGTAATGAGTTATGTTTTCTTATATTCACATAGAAGTTATATTGTTATAGATCCTCCAACATGGGGTGCTTGCTCAATATACTTGCTAGCCAAAAACCCACACCAAGCAGAGATACTACTTGTGCATCCAAAAACCCTTAAACCCAGTTTCATGTCATGAGAGTCCACTATACCTACCTATGGATTGAATAAGATCCTTCAAGTAAGTTGTCATCAATGCATAAAGAAATAAAATTGCTCCTAAATATGTATGATCTTTTATTGTAAGGGAAAATAAGCTTTGTACAATCTTGTCATGGTAAAGAAATAAAAGCGACGGACTGCAAAATAAAGGTTGCTATCACAAGGGGAAATATAAAATGACATTCCTTTACATTAAGAGCTTGCACATCCAAAAACAAAAAGCGCATGACAACCTCTGCTTCCCTCTGTGAAGGGCCTATCTTTTACTTTTTTGTATTTACTTTTCATGCAAGAGTCAATAGTGTTCTCCTCTATTCCTTTTTATTTTTCTCTTTTGCAAGTGATACATCTCCGTCGTATCTATAATTTTTGATTGTTCCATGCCAATATTATTCAACTTTTATATACTTTTGGCAACTTTTTATACTATTTTTTGGGACTAACATATTGATCCCGTGCCCAGTGCCAGTTCCTGTCTGTTGCATGTTTTTTGTTTCACAGAAACCCAATATCAAACGGAGTCCAAACGGGATAAAAACGGACGGAGATTTTTTTGGAATATTTATGATTTTTGGGAAGTAAAATCAACGTGAAACGGTGTCCGGGGTCGCCACAAGACAGGGGGGCGCACCCTCCCCCTGGGTGCGGCCTAGGCTCTCGTGGGCCACCCGTAAGGCGGTTGACGCTCTTCTTTTGGCGCAAGAAATCTAATTTTATGAGAAAGATCTGGGCGAAGATTCACCCCAATCGGAGTTACGGATCTCCGGATATTTAAGAAACGGTGAAGGGGTAGAATCTAAGAATGCAGAAACAGAGAGATAGATCCAATCTCGGAGGGGCTCTCGCCCCTCCCACGCCATGGGAGCCAAGGACCAGAGGGGAAACCCTTCTCCCATCTAGGGAGGAGGTCAAGGAAGAAGAAGAAGAAGAAGGGAGGCCCTCTCCCCCTTGCTTCCGGTGGCGCCGGAGCGCTGCCGGGGGCCATCATCATCACCGTGAGCTTCACCAACACCGCCGTCATCTTCACCAACATCTCCATCACCTTCCCCCATCTAATCCAGCGGTCCACTCTCCCGCAACCCGATGTACCCTCTACTTGAACATGGTGCTTTATGCTTCATATTATTTTCCAATGATGTGTTGCCATCCTATGATGTCTGAGTAGATTTTCGTTGTCCTATCGGTGATTGATGAATTGCTATGATTGGTTTGAGTTGCATGTTTTATTATTGGTGCTGTCCTATGGTGCCCTCTATGTCGCGCAAGCATGAGGGATACCCGCTGTAGGGTTTGCAATATGTTTATGATTTGCTTATGGTGGGTGGCATGAGTGACAAGCACAGATCCGAGTAAGTAGGTTGTTTGCGTATGGGATAAAGGGGACTTGATACTTTAATGCTATGGTTGGGTTTTACTTTGATGAATCTTTAGTATTTGCGGATGCTTGCTAGAGTTCCAGTCATAAGTGCATATGATCCAAGTAGAGAAAGTATGTTAGTTTATGCCTCTCCCTCAAATAGAATTGCAATAGTGATTACCGGTCTAGTAACGTAGTCAATTGCTTAGGGACAATTTCACAACTCCTACCAACACTTTTCCACACTCGCTATATTTACTTTATTGCTTCTTTATCTAAACAGCCCCTAGCTTTTTATTTACGTGTTCTTTGTTATCTAGCAAATCTATCCAACAACTCCTACAAAGTACTTCTAGTTTCATACTTGTTCTAGGTAAAGCGAACGTCAAGCGTGCGTAGAGTCGTATCAGTGGCAGATAAGACTTGAGAGAGTATTTGTTCTACCTTTAGCTTCTCGTTGGGTTCGACACTCTTACTTATCGAAAGAGGCTACAACTATCCCGTATACTTGCGGGTTATCAGCAAGCATCATGTGGTTGGGAAAGATCAAGGCATATATATCCAGTTATATATGAGTGTCATGAGTTATTATTGTTGACATTACCCTTGAGGTAAATAAGTTGGGAGGCGAAATTATAAGCCCCTATCTTTCTATGTGTCTGACTGAAACTTTTGCTCCATATATATGTCGTGAGTGTTAGCAATCATAGAAGACTAAATGATGGTTGAATATGTGGACTTGCTAAACAAAAGCTCCTACATGAGGCTCTTTCTGAAAACATGATGAATTGTAATTGCCTTGTTGACTGAGAACATAGTTTGTTAACTTTCAAGAAAGTTTATGACTTACACTTTTTTGTTGTGATGAATTGTCACTTGTTCATGAGAAGTTTTATGATAATGCTTATTGCCGCTATAATAATGATCATGATGCTACTATGTCCGTATTTTGTTTTCATCGATACCTCTCTCTCCAAACATGCGGACATGATTATCGATATCGGCTTTCGCTTGAGGACAAGCGAAGTCTAAGCTTGGGGGGGTTGATACGTCCATTTTACATCATGTTTTCCTACTGTTATTAATAGTGTTTATAATCAATATAACACTTTGTGGAGAAATTCTATTACCTTTTCTCTCTTAATTTGCAAGATTTACATGAAGAAGGAGATTGCTGGCAGTTGGAATTCTGGACCTAAAAAAGACATATCAGAGATACCTATTCTGCACATCTCCAAATGAGCTGAAATTTCACAGAGAATTATTTTGGAATAAATAAAAAATATTGGAAGAAAGAAATACTAGAGGGGGCCACCCAGGTGCCCACGAGGCACCATGGCACGCCCTGGCAGCTCGTGGGGCCACCGGCCAACCTCCGGTGCCCATCTTCTGGTATATAAGTCTATTTTCCCTAGAAAAAAATAAAGAGAAGACTTTCGGGACGAAGCGTTGCCGTCTTGAGGCAGAACTTGGGTAGGAGCACTTTTGCTCTCCGGTGGAGCGATTCCACTGGGGATACTTCCCTTCGGGAGGGTGATACATCTCCAATGTATCTATAATTTTTTGTTGTTCCATGCTATTATATTATTTTTGGATGTTTTATATGCATTAATATACTATTTTGTATCTTTTTGGGACTAACCTATTAACCGAGTGCCTAGTGCCAGTTGTTATTTTTTCCTTGTTTTTGGCTTTTTCAGAAAGGAATATCAAACGGAGTCCAAACGGAATAAAACGGAGTCCAGCACCTCCCCGCCACCGTCTCTCCCCTCTCTGTAAGCCCCCCCACCCCTCCCCCCGCCCCCCTCTCTCTGCTTTTTCTTCCTCTGCCATGTTAATTAGCAGTAGTAGTAGATGTTAATTAGTACTAGGGTTCATAGATAATGATTTTTAGTAGTAGTAGTAGATGTTAATTAGTAGTAGTGATGGTACTAGTTAACTAGGGCAGTATGGTTAATAGTAGATGTGTTTTAGTTAGGGTAATAATAGATGTTAAGTAGTAGATAATGTAGATGTTAATTACTTCAGTAGGGTTTAGTTTTTGAATTGAGTTTGTTTAACTAGATGTTAATTAGGGCAGTAGGGTTTAGTTTAGAGTAAAGTTTAGTTTAGTAGTTAACTAAATATAATCTATATTTGGTTTTTGAATTGAGTTTGAGAGAGCATGATATTTGTGTAGATTTTCTTGAAGTGTCAAACGCTAGGAGACGCAAATTTGAAGTGGTCAGAATATATGCAAATTCCTCAATTGTGTTTGCACATGTTTCGATTGTGCCCAAGTGGCTTTGTTGTTTCCAGGGAATGAAGCCGAGTGGCATATGTTTTGCTAGAATGTTGATTCATTTCTGTTCCGGCAAATTTCAGGTTCTCGATTTGTCCACTTTTTAGCAAAAGTCATGCTGAAATTTTCCGTGAATTTCGGCATGACTTGTGCTACAAACTAGGACATATCGAGTGCCCGGGATTCGCCGCACCGGGAAGGAGTCAACGTTCCTATAAAGCATAGGCCTTTTTTAATGTCATTATTCATTTTATTAGGTCTAGAATTAATTGACTAGATTTAAATATAGGAAACATGGCTAGGAACGATGAAGGACATGGTTCCGGTGACTGCGACAACGTCTACCTGGCGGCAGACGAATTTTTGAGGGAAGCCGACGATCAACAGTTGATGTTGCTGGGTCCACCTGTCACATTGGAGACTGAGACTGACATCGAGACCGGCGTTGAGACTGAGACAAGCGCTGAGACTGAGACCGGCATCGAGACCGGCGCTGAGACTGAGACCGACGCCGAGACTAGCGGAGATGGTATAGAACCGAAAGCAAAGAGGTAACGGCTTCCTAACAAGCTCAGGACTACTAGACTGGTGGTCACGGAGGTGGACGATGGCAATTTTGAGCCAAACGCGCTCGCGGAAGCACGCGCGTGCTACAGCAATCAAATAGGCTGCATCGTACGGACAACCGCCACCATCAATGATGAGAAACTAAAGAAGATAGATAATATGAGGCCCTCCCTCCTAAAGAAGCTGCACCAGATATTCTTGTTCCCGGGCCGGAATGAAAAGGATTATAAAGATCCAGAAAAGGACCCGACAATGAAGAAGATAAGCAAACACGCCATGAACAAGTTTAGCGATGTGTTGGCCGCCTGGAAAGCAAGGGTGAAACATTAGATCATTAACATAAAGGAACCCTACTCAGAGATTGTAAAGGATAATCCGACAATCACGGAAGAGCACTTTGAAACATTCAAGGCGGCTTGCGAGGCCGAAGCTGCCAAAAAAAGTCGAAGTACATGAAGGGGCTTCAACAGAGGAACATGGGGTGCCACCACCTCGAAAGCCATGGTTAAAGCGGGAAGAGGTCCATATGGGCCAAGGAGGACGCGGAATGCGAGAGTCTGGGCACCCCAAACCCCTTGGCGGAGTTCACCGTCCCGCAGGAGCGTGACGTCCTTAGGGCCCGGCACCGTTGGGACCCAGTGAAGAAGGTTTTTGAGACGAACGCGGTCATGACGGAGTTCATGAGACTGCTGGTAATTTTAGTTTCTGATCAATTCGACTGCACGTTAGTCATATTTGTAAACGATCCTTGTGCCTTTTGCAGAGAGAGCAATACAGGATTGCGGCCGAAAGTGACTCACCATCTGAGGCGTTGGCGAGGCCCAAGTGGGACACTCCATTCAACCGAGCGTTGAACATATTGAAAGGACTCCCGGTGGAGACTCGACCGTCGTATGGACGCGTGCACGGTGTTGGAGACGGCGCCACGTGGAAGAAGTACTACCGTGAGACCATGGAGGAGAGACAGGAAAGACCGAGGCTAACTGAAGAAAACATCGACAAGAAGGTTGAGATTGCGGTTGAGAAGAAATCATCTGAGACAGTCGCAACAGCGATAGCTGCCGCAAAACAGGTGGTTGCAGATATGTCTACTGTCTTGGTTCCGACCATTTTCAATTGGAGCATGCAAAATCTAGAAAAAATGCAGCGGACTTTCCCCTTGCTGACTTCTCCCTTGAGCAGCTTGACTAGCGTTGCACCAGCACCTGCAGCTGCACTAGCTCCCGCAACTGCTCCGGCACCGGACGTGCTCGACGGTGCTTCATCTTTGGCTGAGCTCGACTCCCTCGCGGTATCTGTCACACCGGCCCTCTTCAATAAATGTATAATCTCCCGTTTTCCTTGCCTTTCGGATGTCTCACGTCGCAGACATGTCTTTGCAGGCCGACGTAACCCCATGCACCATATTGTACAGCATCAGTGACCAGAAGGTGGACGTGGGGAAGGCAACGATAATGGAGCCGAAGGAACCATTATTCGACAGCCGACCGATCCCCCTGGATGTCTTCAAGGTTTCCGTGGACAGTGTCAAACCGGGCCACGAGAATTTGGCTCCTCTGGTACTAGGGGGGATGACGATGAGACCCCGCGGCGACTTGGTGATTGCAATGGGTGGGTCCTTTTGTGGCCAAAGAGTCTGCTTCATCTGGAGGCGGCCGGGAGCACCCCCACGAGCACGCAGTTAGGTATGAACATCAACACCCCACCTACCCAATTAGCTTCAGTTGTCGTGCTGGGTGATAGCGGACGGGGTGAGGAAGAGGCTCCATTAGTCGCTGGTGACGTCGCCATAGATGAGGATGAGGATGACGATGTCACTCAACAGTACTTCAATACTGGCGCCTACTTAGGGTTTGAGCATCATAAGTCGGTGCCTGAATTGCCGCCTCCGGAGTCTGAACGTATTACGGACGACCTTCCGGTATCAAAGAAGCCTATGAAGAGTCCGAGGAAAGGCAACAAAGCTGCTTCTATGATCCAGCCGCCTCAGCAGCCTCGGGTTCAAAACCGTATAAATATCCCCAATGCGGCAAAATGGCATATCCCCGGTGAACCAATCCTACCTAAAGCAGCGCTAGGGGCCAGATTCAGCGATCTAAGGAGACTTCATGACGATGTGCTGCGGATAGAGAAAGGCCTCATCGCCTCGAAAAATCCAGGATACCCACTCTACGTGGTTAACGTGCCGTGGCAATTGTCGTATGTCGACACATTCCCCGCGGAGAAGTTCTTCCTTCGATTCGATTACATCATCGACATGTTTCACTTGAAGAAGCTGGATTTTACGTTTGTCCGCCTTTATGACTTGCACTTGAACTACCTCATTGGGGTTGAGCGAATACTTTATATCTGTGTTGCTGACCCTTACTTCATGCACGAGGGCTTCTTGGCAGTCTGCGTAGAGCACCATGAATACGCGAGGGGCTACCTCGTCAATTTCATGCTCGCCAATAAGGACAAGTAGGCGATTCTCGTGCCTTATCATCCCTTGTAAGTCACCCGCGCGGATATCCTTCCTTCGATTTCAATCATTCATTTGCACGGTGGAGGCTAATTAATTTGAGGTGTACTTATTTTGCACAGCGACGGGCGCGCCGTCCTCATCATCCTCTACCCCCGATACTCCCATGCTCTTTACTTGGACTCATCGAAGAACATTAATAAAAAGGATTACACCCACATAAAGTCTGTTCTCGATAGTGCTATGTTTTACTACGACACACGGGGTGGAGAGGTCAAGGACAAGAAGAAAAGGGACGGCAGGGCTGCCTTCAGCCATAAAACCAACTTCTGCTGCATCCATCAACCGAGTGATTCTCTTAATGGTGGATTCTATGTCCTACACCACATGCTGGAGTACAGACAGGATCACCAGAACCTTTGCTTGTCACCTAGATCGGGCGATGCCCATATTCTGCAATGGGCAAAGAACTTAGGAAATATCGAGGATCATCGATTTCGAGCTGAGTTCTATCACATCCAGCACGAACTTTCCCAAATCATCATGAAGGAGGTCGTCGAAAAAATAGTGATGTTCTACAAAGAAGGACAAATGTCGCGGGAAGACGTCCGAACACGCGTATCCTCTCAGCGTCTCGACCTGAAGCCTTTCACTAAGCTCAGGGACTATCTCCCTGACTTGGATGGATGGCACGACATGTTGGAGTGATTGTCGATATGTGACAATGTGTCCGGTTAGTCCATACTTTCCGTATGAAGAAACTTTGAGTTATGCACGACGAAACTTTATTTGTGATGTAATTAAACTGTCCTCCTCGACTAGCGAAGATCACTCTAGTTATGGCATTTTGGGTATGATGAACTTTGTTATTTATGCTTATGATATGTTGCTTCTATTTTTGCCAAGTCTGTCTCTTTCTGTTGCTCAACTATATATGTTGCATATCATCAACTCATGTGACGATACAGGTGCATAGATCATCGATGGTGAAGAAGTGCTACGCCAGGAGTATATGATCAGTGGCCGGAGTGTCAGGCCCAGCTGTACCGGTTTCCGGTTTCCGAGCGACAGCCAGTAGTTAGTTTAGGTTCATGCTAATGCGAGAGAGGGATACGAACTCATGTACTGCATAGTTCCTCTCTCACTCATAGTGATAGCTCTTCTCGCGTATATCATTGTTTAGATGGATGACGATGTAGTTGCAAGTAATCGAGACTTGTATCGCTATTTTCGAGATGATGAAGAGAGACCACTTTGTGTTGGATGATGATTATGATGATGACATGATTTAATGAGACTATTTGTATGTATATGCTATGATTACATTTGTATGTGTATGATATGCTAAAGATTATTGTATAAATCCTATTAAAATACAAAACAAATATGCAGAAAAAAAACAGAAACTAATAAAACTAGCAGTAGCGAGGGGAATAAAGTTAGCAGTAGCGCTCCCTTACCAGTAGCGCTTCCTGCTAAAAAGCGCTTCAGATATTAGCAGCTGCGCTCTACACTAAAGATCGCTACTGTTAGCCATGTATAGCAGTAGCGTGGGATGACACGCGCTACTGCTATATGTTAGCTGTAGCGCCTTATCAGTAGCGCGGCATCCCGCGCTACTGATAGGCAAAATACCCGCGCTTCTGCTAGGGTTTTCCCTAGTAGTGTCAACCTGATAAGCTCGAACCCAAAGCGGAGAAATGCATCTTCATAGGATACCCAAAGGAAACTGTTGGGTACACCTTCGATCATAGATCCGAAGGCAAGATATTCTTTGCTAAGAACGGATCCTTTCTAGAGAAGGAGTTTCTCTCGAAAGAAGTGAGTGGCAGGTTAGTGGAACTTGATGAGGTAATTGTACCTTCTCACGAATTGGAAAGTAGTTTATCACAGAAATTAGTTTCAGTGATTCCTATACCAATTAGTGAGGAAGCTAATCATGATCATCATGAAACATTAGATCAAGTTACTACCGAACCTCATAGGTCAACTAGAGTACGGTTTGCACCAGAGTGGTAGTGTAATCCTATTCTGGAAGTCATGTTACTAGACCATGATGAACCTACGAACTATGAGGAAGCAACGATGAGCCCAGATTCCGTGAAATGGCTTGAGGCCATGAAATCTGAGATGGGATCCATGTATGAGAACAAAGTGTGGACTTTGGTGGACTTGCCCAATGATCGGCAAGCCATAGAAAATAAATGGATTTTCAATAAGAAGACTGATGTTGATGGTAATGTTACTGTCTACAAAGCTCGACTTGTTGCTAAAGGTTTTCAACAAGTTCAAGGAGTTGACTATGATGAGACCTTCTCACCCGTAGCGATTCTTAAGTCTGTCCGAATCATGTTAGCAATTGTCGCATTTTATGATTATGAAATTTGGCAAATGGATGTAAAAACTACATCCCTTAATGGATTCCTTAAAGAAAAGTTGTATAAGATGGAACTGAAGGTTTTGTCGATCCAAAAGGTCCTAACAAAGTGTGCAAGCTCCAATGATCCATTTATGGACTGGTGCAAGCCTCTCGGAGTTGGAATATACGTTTTGGTAATGTGATCAAAGCATATGGTTTTATACAAACTTTTGGAGAAGCCTCTATTTACAAGAAAGTGAGTGGGAGCTCTATAGCATTTCTAATATTATATGTGGATGACATATTGTTGATTGGAAATAATACAGAATTTCTGGATAGCATAAAAGGATACTTGAATAAGATTTTTTCAATGAAAGGCCTCGGTGAAGCTGCTTATATATTGGGCATCAAGATCTATAGAGATAGATCAAGACGCTTAATTGGACTTTCACAAAGCACATACCTAGATAGAGTTTTGAAGAAGTTCAAAATGGATCAGTCAAAGAAAGGGTTCTTGCCTGTGTTACAAGGTGTGAAGTTGAGTCAGACTCAATGCCCGACCACTGCAGAAGATATAGAGAAAATGAAAGTCATTCCCTATGCCTCAGCCATAGGTTCTATCATGTATGCAATGCTGTGTACCAGACCTTATGTGTGCCTTGCTATAAGTTTAGCAGGGAGGTACCAAAGTAATCCAGGAGTGAATCACTGGACAGCGGTCAAGGACATCCTAAAATACCTGAAAAGGACTAAGGATATGTTTCTCGTTTATGGAGTTGACAAAGAGCTTGTCGTAAATGATTACGTCGATGCAAGCTTTGACACTGATCCAGATGAATCTAAGTTGCAAACTGGATAAGTATTTATATTGAATGGTGGAGCTGTTAGTTGGTGAAGTTTCGAGCAGAGTGTCATGGCGAGATCTACGTGTGAAGCGGAGTATATAACTGCTTTGGAAGCAGCAAATGAAGGAGTTTGTATGAAGGAGTTCATATCCGATCTAGGTGTAATACCTAGTGCATTGAGTCCAATGAAAATCTTTTGTGACAATACTTGAGCAATTGCCTTGGCAAAGGAATCCAGATTTCACAAGAGAACCAAACACATCAAGATACGCTTCAATTCTATCCGCGATCAAGTCAAGGAGGAAGACATAGAGATTTGCAAAATACATACAGATCTGAATGTTGTAGACCCATTGACTAAACCTCTTCCACGAGCAAAACATGATCAGCACCAAGACTCCATGGGTGTTAGAATCATTACTATGTAATCTAGATTATTGACTCTAGTGCAAGTGGGAGACTAAAGGAAATATGCCCTAGAGGCAATAATAAAGTTGTTATTTATATTTCCTTATATCATGATAACTGTCTATTATTCATGCTAGAATTGTATTAACCGGAAACTTAGTACATGTGTGAATACATAGACAAAACAAAGTGTCCCTAGTATGCCTCTACTTGACTAGCTCGTTAATCACAGATGGTTATGTTTCCTGACCATATACATGTGTTGTCATTTGATGAATGGAATCATATCATTAGAGAATGATGTGATGGACAAGACCCATCTGTCAGCTTAGCATAATGATCGTTAATTTTTATTGCTATTGCTTTGTTCATGACTTATACATGTTCCTCTAACTATGAGATTATGCAACTCCCGAATGCCAAAGTAACACCTTGTGTGCTATCAAACATCACAACATAACTGGGTGATTATAAAGATGCTCTACAGGTGTCTCCGAAGGTGTTTGTTGAGTTGGCATAGATCGAGATTAGGATTTGTCACTTCATGTATCAGAGAGGGATCTCTGGGCCCTCTCGGTAATGCTCATCACTATAAGCCTTGCAAACAATGTGACTAATGAGTTAGTTACGGGATGATGCATTATCGAACGAGTAAAGAGACTTGCCGGTAATGAGATTGAACTAGGTATGAAGATATCGACGATCGAATCTCGGGCAAGTAACATACCAATGACACAGAGAACAACGTATATTGTTGTGCGGTTTGACCGATAAATATCTTCGTAGAATATGTAGGAACCAATATGAGCATCCAGGTTCCGCTATTGGTTATTGATCGGAGATGTGTCTCAATCATGTCTACATAGTTCTCGAACCCGTAGGGTCCGCACGCTTAATGTTCGATGACAATTTGTATTATGAGTTATGTGTTTTGGTGACCGAAGTTTGTTCGAAGTCCCAGATGAGATCACGGACATGACGAGGAGTCTCGAAATGGTCGAGAGGTAAAGATTGATATATTGGAAGGTTACATTCGGATACCAGAATGGTTTCGGGAAGTATCGGATAAGTTTCAGAGTACCGGGAGGTTACCGGAACCCCCCGGGGGACTATTGGGCCTTCATGGGCCCTAGTGTAGAGAGGAGGCCGGCGGCCAGGTGGAGGCGCCCCCCAATCCCAAACCGAATTGGACTAAGGGTGGGGAGCGCGGCCCCCTTTTCCTTCTCCTCCACCTCTTTCCCCTTTCCCCCTTCTCCAGAAAGGAAGGGAGAATCCTACTAGGACTGGGAGTCCTAGTAGGACTCCCCCTTGGCGCGCCCCCTCTAGGTCGGCCGCCCCCTCCTCTCCTCCTTTATATACAGGGGCAGGGGGCACTCCAAAGACGCAACATTATCTTACCCGTGTACGGTGCCCCCCTCCACCGTTTACTCCTCCGATAGTATCATCGTAGTGCTTAGGAGAAGCCCCGCACGGATCACATCATCAACACCGTCATCACACCATCGTGCTGAAAAAACTCTCCCTCGGCCCTCTGCTGGATCAAGAGTTCGAGGGACGTCATCGAGCTGAACGTGTGCTGAACTCGGAGGTGTCGTACTTTCGGTGCTAGATCGGTTGGATCGTGAAGACGTTCGACTACACCAACCGCGTTAAGCTTCCGCTTTCGGTCTACGAGGTACGTGGACACACTCTCCCCCTCCATTGCTATGCATCTCCTAGATAGATCTTGCATAATTGTAGGATTTTTTTTTGAAATTGCATGCTATGTTCCCCCAACAACTTCACCATCTTTGGGCCTAAGGGAATGCATTGTGGAGTAGTGATACGTCTCCAACGTATCTATAATTTACGAAGTATTCATGCCATGTTTACAACAATTCTATATGGTTTTGATATGATTTGAATGGAACTAACTCGGACTGACGCTGTTTTCAGCAAAACTACCTTGGTGTTGTTTTTTGTGCATAAATAAAAGTTCTCCAAATGCAACGAAACTTTTTGATGATTTTTTTTGGAACAAAAGATGCACTAGAAGCTTCGTGGGAGGACCAGAAGGTGAACAAGATGAGCACAACCCCCCTGGGCGCACATGGGCCCTTGCCCGTGTGCAGGTGGGTTGTGGTCACCTCAATGCCCATCTTAGCGTGAGATCGATGTTAAAAAATCCTATAAATATAGAAACCCCCAGAAATAACCCTAGATCAAAATTTCCATCGTCGCAAGACTCTGTAGCCATGAAAAACCAATCTGGACCCTGTTCCAGCACCCTGCCGGAGGGGGAAATCATCATCGGAGGCCATCTTCATCATCCCGGCGGGCACCATGATGAGGAGGGAGTAGTCCATCCTCGGGGCTAAGGGTTTTTACTAGTAGCTATGTGTTTAATCTCTCTGTCGTGTTCTTGAGATGGCACGATCTTGATGTACCGCAGGCTTTGTTAATATAGTTGGATCATATGGTGTTTTCCCCTCTCTATCTTGTTATGATGAATTGAGTTTTCCCTTTGAGATTTCACTTTTATCGGATTGAATACTTTTGTGGATTTCAGAGCACTTGATATATGTATTGCATATGAATACCCGTGGTGACAATGGGGTATTATATTGATTCACTTGATATATCTTTTGGCACTCAACTCGCGGATTCCTGATGTGACATTGGGGTAATCTATGCATAGGGGTGATGCACGTTTTCATTCTACTTTCTTTGGTAGAAATCTTGGGGGTACTCTTTGAGGTTCTTTGTTCTGGATTGAGTATTATGAATCTGAATTTGCTTTGGTGTTATTTTAGTACGAACTCTTGGTAGATCGATCGGAAAGAATAACTTGGTGTTATTTTAGTACGAACACTTGATAGATGGATCGGAAAGAATAACTTGGTGTTATTTTAGTACGAACTCTTGGATAGGTCGATCGGAAATAATAGCTACAAACAACTTCTTCTTATGTTCTCCTCTAGATAAGAACTTTGGAGTGATTCTTCATTGCACGTTGAGGGATGATTATATGATCCAATTAGATTAGCATTATTGAGAGACTGCACTAGCGAAAGTACGGACCCTAGGCCTCATTTTCAAGCATTGCAATACCGTTTGTGCTTCATTTTATCAATTGCTACCTTGTTGTTTTTTTATTGTGCCTATTACAAAAATCAATATCTACTATCATTACTACACTTTTATTACCATCTCTTCGCTGAACTAGTGCACCTATACAATTTTCCATTGTATTGGGTGTGTTGGGGACACAAGAGACTCTTTGTTATTTGGTTGTAGGGTTGTTTGAGAGAGACCATCTTCATCCTACGCCTCCTACAGATTGATAAACCTTGGGTCATCCACTTGAGGGAAATTTACTACTGTCCTACAAACCTCTGCGCTCGGAGGCCCAACACGAGTCTACAAGAACAAGTTGTGTAGTAGACATCAAGTAGTTATTAGATGGTGGGTTGCTAGAGTGACAGAAACTTAAACCCTAGTTTATCCTCTATTCCGTAAGAGGATAATTTGGATCCACATGTTTAATGCTATGGTTAGGTTTATCTTGATTCTTCTTTCGTAGTTGTGGATGCTTGCGAGAGGGGTTAATCATACATGGAGGCTTGTTCAAGTAAGAACAACACCCAAGCATCGGTACACCCAAATATCAAATTGTAAAAGTAGCGAACGTAAATCAAACAAACATGATGAAAGTGACTAGATGAAATTACCGTGTGTCCTCAAGAATGCTTTGCTTATTATAAGAGACCATTATGGTCTGTCCTTTGCTACAAAAAGGATTGGGCTACTGATACGTCTCCGTCGTAACTATAATTTTTGATTGTTCCATGCCAATATTCTACAACTTTCATATACTTTTGGCAACTTTTTTACTATTTTTGGGACTAACATATTGATCCAGTGCCCAGTGCCAGTTCCTGTTTGTTGCATGTTTTTGTTTTGCAGAAAATCCATATCAAACGGAGTCCAAACGGGATAAAAACGGACGGAGAATATTTTTGCAATATTTATGATTTTTGGAAAGAAGAATCAACGCGAGACGATGCTCGAGGGGCCCACAAGGCAGGGGGGCGTCCCAGGGGGGTGGGCACGCCCCTGACCCTCGTGGACACCCCGTAAGGCGGTTGTTGCTCTTATTTTGCCGCAAGAAAGCTAATATCTGGAAACAAATCGTGTTGAAGGTTTCGGTCCAATGGGAGTTGCGGATCTCCGGGAATATAAGAAACGGTGAAAGGGCAGAATCTGGGAACGCAGAAACAGAGAGAGACAGAGAGACAGATCCAATCTCGGAGGGGCTCTCGCCCTTCCCACGCCATGGAGACCATGTAACAGAGGTGAAACCCTTCTCCCATCTAGGGAGAAGGTCAAGGAAGAAGAAGAAGAAGGGGGGCTCTCTACCCCTCTATCCCGCTGGTGCCGGAACACCGCCGGGGCCATCATCATCACCGCGATCTACACCAACACCTCCGCTATATTCCCCAACATCGTCATCACCTTCCCCCATCTATATTCAGCGATCCACTCTCCCGCAACCCGTTGTACCCTCTACTTGAACATGGTGCTTTACGCTTCATATTATTATCCAATGATGTGTTGCCATCCTATGATGTCTGAGTAGATTTTCGTTGTCCTATCGGTAATTGGCGAATTGCTATGATTGGTTTAATTTGCTTGTGGTTATATTGCTGTCCTTTGGTGCCCATCATATGAGCGCGTGCATGGATCATACCAAAGGGTTAGTTGTATGTTGATAGGACTATGTATTGGAGGGCAAGAGTGACAGAAGCTTCAACCTAGCATAGAAATTGATGCATACGGGATTGAAGGGGGGCCAATATATCTTAATGCTATGGTTGGGTTTTACCTTAATGAATGTTAGTAGTTGCGGATGATTGCTAATAGTTCCAATCATAAGTGCATAGAATTCCAAGTCAGGGATGACATGCTAGCAGTGGCCTCTCCCACGTAGAACTTGCTATCGGTCTAGTAAAGTAGTCAATTGCTTAGGGACAATTTCACAACTCCTACCACCACTTTTCCACACTCGCTATACTAACTTTATTGCGTCTTTATCTAAACAGCCCCTAGTTTTTATTTACATGTTCTTTATTGTTGGAAATATGCCCTACAGGCAATAATAAAAGTATTATTATATTTCATTGTTCATGATAATTGTCTTTTATTCATGCTATAACTGTATTATCCGGAAATCGTAATACACGTGTGAATACATAGACCACAATATGTCCCTAGTGAGCCTCTAGTTGACTAGCTCATTGTGATCAACAGATAGTCATGGTTTCTTGGCTATGGACATTGGATGCCGTTGATAACGGCATCACATCATTAGGAGAATGATGTGATGGACAAGACCCAATCCTAAGCATAGCACAAAGATCATGTAGTTCGTTTGCTAGAGCTTTTCCAATGTCAAGTATCTCTTCCTTTGACCATGAGATCGTGTAACTCCCAGATACCGTAGGAGTGCTTTGGGTGTATCAAACGTCACAACATAACTGGGTGACTATAAAGGTGCACTACAGGTATCTCCGAAAGTGTCTGTTTGGTTGACACGGATCGAGACTGGGATTTGTCACTCCGTATGACGGAGATGTATCTCTGGGCCCACTCGGTAATGCATCATCATATTGAGCTCAAAGTGACCAAGTGGTTGGTCACGGGATCATGCATTACGGTACGAGTAAAGTGACTTGCCGGTAACGAGATTGAACAAGGCATTGGGATACCGACGATCGGGTCTCGGGCAAGTAACGTACCGATTGACAAAGGGAATTGTATACGGGGTTTGATCGAATCCTCGACATCGTGGTTCAACCAATGAAATCATCGAGGAGCATGTGGGAGCCAACATGGGTATCTAGATCCCGCTGTTGGTTATTGCCCGAGAGTCGTCTCGGTCATGTCTGCGTGTCTCCCGAACCCGTAGGGTCTACACACTTAAGGTTCGGTGACGCTAGGGTTGTATGAATATGAGTATGCAGCATACCGAATGTTGTTTGGAGTCCCGGATGAGATCCCGGACGTCACGAGGAGTTTCGGAATGGTCCGGAGGTAAAGAATAATATATAGGAAGTGGTATTTCGGCCATCGGGAAAGTTTCGGGGTCTCCCGGTAATGTACCGGGACCACCGGAAGGGTCCCGGGGGTCCACCGGGTGGGGCCACCCATTCCGGAGGGCCCCACGGGCTGAAGTGGGAGGGGAGCCAGCCCATAGTGGGCTGGTGCGCCCCCCTAGGCCCACCCCCTGCGCCTAGGGTTGAAACCCTAGGGTGGGGGGGGGGGGCACACCACATGCCTTGGGGGGCACTCCTCCCCCCTTGGCCGCCGCCCCCTTGGGAGATTCAATCTCCCAGGGCCGGCGCCCCCCGGGGGCCTATATAAAGGAGGGCAGTGGGAGGGCAGCCGTACCCTTGTGCTTGGCGCCTCCCTCCCCCTGCAACACCTCGTCCTCCTCCCGTAGTCGCTTGGCGAAGCCCTGCTGGAGTTCTGCTGCATCCACCACCACGCTGTCGTGCTGCTGGATCATCATCAACCTCTCCTTCCCCCTTGCTGGATCAAGAAGGAGGAGACGTCTCCCGTCCCGTACGTGTGTTGAACGTGGAGGTGCTGTCCGTTCAGCACTTGGACGTCGGTGATCTGAATCACGTCGAGTACGACTCCATCATCACCATCCCCTTGAAAGCTTCCGCACGCGATCTACAAGTGGTATGTAGATGCAAAATCACTCCCTTGACTCGTTGTTTAGATGAACTCATAGATGGATCTTGGTGAAACCGTAGGAAAAATTTTAATTTTCTGCAACGTTCCCCAACAGTGGTATCAGAGCTAGGTCTATGCGTAGTTCTCTAATGCATGAGTAGAACACAATTTTGTTGTGGGCGTGGATCTTGTCAACTTGCTTGCCACTACTAGTCTTTTCTTGCTTCAGCGGTATTGTGGGATGAAGCGGCCCGGACCAACCTTACACGTATGCTTACGTGAGACCGGTTCCACCAATTGACATGCACTAGTTGCATAAGGTGGCTGGCGGGTGTCTGTCTCTCCCACTTTAGTTGAAGCGGATTCGATGAAAAGGGTCCTTATGAAGGGTAAATAGAAGTTGACAAAATCACGTTGTGGTTATTTGTAGGTAAGAAAACGTTCTTGCTAGAACCCAATTGCAGCCACGTAAAAGATGCAACAACAATCAAAGGACGTCTAACTTGTTTTTGCAGCGATTGTTCATGTGATGTGATATGGCCAGAAGTTGTGATGAATGATGATTGATAATTGTGATGTATGAGATCATGTTCTTGTAATAGGATTCACGACTTGCATGTCGATGAGTATGACAACCGGCAGGAGCCATAGGAGTTGTCTTTATTTTTTGTATGACCTGCGTGTCATTGAAGAACGCCATGTAAATTACTTTACTTTATTGCTAAGCGCGTTAGCCATAGAAGTAGAAGTAGTCATTGGCGTGACAACTTCATGAAGACACGATGATGGAGATCATAATGATGGAGATCATGGTGTCATGCCGGTGACAAGATGATCATGGAGCCCCGAAGATGGAGATCAATGGAGCTATATGATATTGGCCATATCATGTCACTACTATATAATTGCATGTGATGTTTATTATGTTTATGCATCTTGTTTACTTAGAACGACGGTAGTAAATAAGATGATCCCTTACAACAATTTCAAGAAGTGTTCTCCCCTAACTGTGCACCGTTGCTATAGTTCATCGTTTCGAAGCACCACGTGATGATCGGGTGTGATAGATCCTTACGTTCACATACAACGGGTGTAAGACAGTTTTACATAGCAAAACACTTAGGGTTAACTTGACGAGCCTAGCATGTACAGACATGGCCTCGGAACACGGAGACCGAAAGGTCGAACACGAGTCTTATGGAAGATACGATCAACATGAAGATATTCACCGACGATGACTAGTCCGTCTCTCGTGATGATCGGACACGGCCTAGTCGACTCGGATCATGTAACACTTAGATGACTAGAGGGATGTCTAATCTGAGTGGGAGTTCATAATTTGATTAGATGAACTTAATTATCATGAACTTAGTCTAAAACCTTTGCAAATATGTCTTGTAGATCAAATGGCCAACGCTCATGTCAACATGAACTTCAACGCATTCCTAGAGAAAACCAAGCTGAAAGATGATGGCAGCAACTATACGGACTGGGTCCGGAACCTGAGGATCATCCTCACAGCTGCCAGGAAGCAATATGTCCTAGAAGGACCGCTAGGTGACGCTCCCGTCCCAGAGAACCAAGACGTTATGAATGCTTGGCAAACTCGTGCTGATGATTACTCCCTCGTTCAGTGCGGCATGCTTTACAACTTAGAACCGGGGCTCCAAAAGCATTTTGAGCATCACAGAGCATATGAGATGTTCGAAGAGCTGAAACTAGTTTTCCAAGATCATGCCTGGGTCGAGAGATATGATGTCTCCGACAAGTTCTATAGTTGTAAGATGGAGGAAAACAGTTCTGTCAGTGAGCACATACTCAAGATGTCTGGGTTGCACAACCGTATGACCCAGCTGAACATTAACCTCCCAGATGAGGCGGTCATTGACAGAATCCTCCAGTCGCTCCCACCAAGCTACAAGAGCTTTGTGATGAACTACAACATGCAGGGGATGGTGAAGACCATTCCTGAAGTGTTCTCAATGCTGAAGTCAGCAGAGGCTGAAATCAAGAAAGAACATCAAGTGTTGATGGTCAATAAGACCACTAAGTTCAAGAAGGGCAAGGGCAAGAAGAACTTCAAGAAGGACGGCAAGGATGTTGCCGCGCCCGGTAAGCCAGTTACCGGGAAGAAGTCAAAGAATGGACCCAAGCCTGAGACTGAGTGCTTTTATTGCAAGGGGAAGGGTCACTGGAAGCGGAACTGCCCCAAATACTTAGCGGATAAGAAGGCCGGCAACACCAAAGGTATATTTGATATACATGTAATTGATGTGTACCTTACCAGTACTCGTAGTAACTCCTGGGTATTTGATACCGGTGCCGTTGCTCATATTTGTAACTCACACCAGGAGCTGCGGAATAAACGGAGACTGGCGAAGGACGAGGTGACGATGCACGTCGGGAATGGTTCCAGAGTCGATGTGATCGCCGTCGGCACGCTGCCTCTACATTTACCTACGGGATTAGTTTTGAACCTTAATAATTGTTATTTAGTGCCAAGTTTGAGCATGAACATTGTATCAGGATCTCGTTTAATACGAGATGGCTACTCATTTAAATCCGAGAATAATGGTTGTTCTATTTATATGAGAGATATGTTTTATGGTCATGCTCCGATGGTCAATGGTTTATTCTTAATGAATCTCGAGCGTAATGTTACACATATTCATAGTGTGGATGCCAAAAGATGTAAAGTTGATAACGATAGTCCCACATACTTGTGGCACTGCCGCCTTGGTCACATTGGTGTCAAGCGCATGAAGAAGCTCCATGTTGATGGACTTTTAGAGTCTCTTGATTATGAATCATTTGACACATGCGAACCATGCCTCATGGGCAAAATGACCAAGACTCCATTCTCCGGAACAATGGAGCGAGCAACCAACTTGTTGGAAATCATACATACCGATGTGTGCGGTCCAATGAGCGTTGAGGCTCGCGGAGGATATCGTTATGTTCTCACTCTCACTGATGACTTAAGTAGATATGGGTATGTCTACTTAATGAAACACAAGTCTGAGACCTTCGAAAAGTTCAAGGAATTTCAGAATGAGGTGGAGAATCAACGTGACCGAAAGATAAAGTTCCTACGATCAGATCGTGGAGGAGAATACTTAAGTCACGAATTTGGTACGCACTTAAGGAAATGTGGAATCGTTTCACAACTCACGCCGCCTGGAACACCTCAGCGTAACGGTGTGTCCGAACGTCGTAATCACACTCTATTGGATATGGTGCGGTCTATGATGTCTCTTACCGATTTACCGCTATCATTTTGGGGATACGCTCTAGAGACAGCTACATTCACTTTAAATAGGGCACCGTCTAAATCCGTTGAGACGACACCGTATGAATTATGGTTTGGGAAGAAACCTAAGCTGTCGTTTCTAAAAGTTTGGGGATGCGATGCTTATGTCAAGAAACTTCAACCTGAAAAGCTCGAACCCAAGTCAGAAAAATGCGTCTTCATAGGATACCCTAAGGAAACTGTCGGGTATACCTTCTACTTAAGATCCGAGGGCAAGATCTTTGTTGCCAAGAACGGATGCTTTCTGGAAAAAGAGTTTCTCTCGAAAGAAGTAAGTGGGAGGAAAGTAGAACTCGATGAAGTACTACCTCTCGAACGGGAAAGTGGTGCAGCTCAAGAAAATGTTCCTGTGATGCCCACACCAACTGAAGAGGAAAACAATGATGATGATCAAGGTACTTTGGATCAAGTTGCTACTGAACTTCGTAGGTCCACAAGGACACGTTCCGCACCAGAGTGGTATGGCAACCCTGTCCTGGAAATCATGTTGTTAGACAACGGTGAACCTTTGAACTATGAAGAAGCGATGGCGGGCCCAGATTCCAACAAATGGCTTGAAGCCATGAAATCCGAGATAGAATCCATGTATGAAAACAAAGTATGGACTTTGACAGACTTGCCCGATGATCGGCGAGCGATAGAAAACAAATGGATTTTTAAGAAGAAGACGGACGCGGATGGTAATGTTACCATTTATAAGGCTCGACTTGTCGCTAAGGGTTATCGACAAGTTCAAGAGATTGACTACGACGAGACATTCTCTCCCGTAGCGAAGCTGAAGACCGTCTGAATCATGTTAGCAATTGCCGCATACTATGATTATGAGATATGGCAGATGGACGTCAAAACGGCATTCCTTAACGGACATCTTAAGGAAGAGCTGTATATGATGCAGCCGGAAGGTTTTGTCGATCCTAAGAATGCTAACAAAGTATGCAAGCTCCAGCGATCCATTTATGGGCTGGTGCAAGCATCTCGGAGTTGGAACATTCGCTTTGATGAGATGATCAAAGCCTTTGGGTTTATGCAGACTTATGGAGAAGCCTGCGTTTACAAGAAAGTGAGTGGGAGCTTTGTAGCATTTCTCATATTATATGTAGATGACATACTCTTGATGGGAAATGATATAGAACTTCTGGACAGCATTAAGGCCTACTTGAATAAGTGTTTTTCAATGAAGGACCTTGGAGAAGCTGCTTATATATTAGGCATCAAGATCTATAGAGATAGATCGAGACGCCTCATAGGTCTTTCAAAAAGCACATACCTTGATAAGATTTTGAAAAGGTTCAAAATGGATCAGTCCAAGAAAGGGTTCTTGCCTATGTTGCAAGGTGTGAGATTGAGCTCGGCTCAGTCACCGACCACGGCAAAGGATAAAGAAGAGATGAGTGTCATCCCCTATGCTTCAGCCATAGGATCTATTATGTATGCCATGCTGTGTACCAGACCTGATGTAAACCTTGCCATAAGTTTGGTAGCAAGATACCAAAGTAATCCCGACAAGGAACACTGGACAGCGGTCAAGAATGTCCTGAAGTACCTGAAAAGGACAAAGGACATGTTTCTCGTTTATGGAGGAGACGGAGAGCTCGTCGTAAAGGGTTACGTCGACTCTAGCTTTGACTCAGATCTGGATGACTCTAAGTCACAAACCGGATACATGTATATGTTGAATGGTGGAGCAGTAAGCTGGTGCAGCTGCAAGCAGAGCATCGTGGCGGGATCTACATGTGAAGCGGAGTACATGGCAGCCTTGGAGGCAGCGCATGAAGCGATTTGGGTGAAGGAGTTCATCACCGACCTAGGAGTCATACCCAATGCGTCGGGGCCGATCAAACTCTTCTGTGACAACACTGGAGCTATTGCCCTTGCCAAGGAGCCCAGGTTTCACAAGAAGACCAGGCACATCAAGCGTCATTTCAACTCCATCCGTGAAAATGTTCAAGATGGAGACATAGATATTTGCAAAGTACATACGGACCTGAATGTCGCAGATCCGTTGACTAAACCTCTCTCGTGAGCAAAACATGATCAACACCAGAACTCTATGGGTGTTCGATTCATCACAATGTAACTAGATTGGTGACTCTAGTGCAAGTGGGAGACTGTTGGAAATATTCCCTTGAGGCAATAATAAAAGTATTATTATATTTCATTGTTCATGATAATTGTCTTTTATTCATGCTATAACTGTATTATCCGGAAATCGTAATACATGTGTGAATACATAGACCACAATATGTCCCTAGTGAGCCTCTAGTTGACTAGCTCGTTGTGATCAACAGATAGTCATGGTTTCTTGGCTATGGACATTGGATGTCGTTGATAACGGGATCACATCATTAGGAGAATGATGTGATGGACAAGACCCAATCCTAAGCATAGCACAAAGATCGTGTAGTTCGTTTGCTAGAGCTTTTCCAATGTCAAGTATCTCTTCCTTTGACCATGAGATCGTGTAACTCCCGGATACCGTAGGAGTGCTTTGGGTGTATCAAACGTCACAACGTAACTGGGTGACTATAAAGGTGCACTACAGGTATCTCCGAAAGTGTCTGTTGGGTTGACACGGATCGAGACTGGGATTTTTCACTCCGTATGACGGAGAGGTATCTCTGGGCCCACTCGGTAATGCATCATCATATTGAGCTCAAAGTGACCAAGTGGTTGGTCACGGGATCATGCATTACGGTACGAGTAAAGTGACTTGCCGGTAACGAGATTGAACAAGGTATTGGGATACCGACGATCGGGTCTCGGGCAAGTAACGTACCGATTGACAAAGGGAATTGTATACGGGGTTTGATCGAATCCTCGACATCGTGGTTCAACCAATGAAATCATCGAGGAGCATGTGGGAGCCAACATGGGTATCTAGATCCCGCTGTTGGTTATTGCCCGAGAGTCGTCTCGGTCATGTCTGCGTGTCTCCCGAACCCGTAGGGTCTACACACTTAAGGTTCGGTGACGCTAGGGTTGTATGAATATGAGTATGCAGCATACCGAATGTTGTTCGGAGTCCCGGATGAGATCCTGGACGTCACGAGGAGTTTCGGAATGGTCCGGAGGTAAAGAATAATATATAGGAAGTGGTATTTCGGCCATCGGGAAAGTTTCGGGGTCTCCCGGTAATGTACCGGGACCACCGGAAGGGTCCCGGGGGTCCACCGGGTGGGGCCACCCATTCCGAAGGGCCCCACGGGCTGAAGTGGGAGGGGAGCCAGCCCATAGTGGGCTGGTGCGCCCCCCTAGGCCCACCCCCTGCACCTAGGGTTGAAACCCTAGGGTGGGGGGGGGGCGCACCACATGCCTTGGGGGGCACTCCTCCCCCCTTGGCCGCCGCCCCCTTGGGAGATTCAATCTCCCAGGGCCGGTGCCCCCCCTGGGGGCCTATATAAAGGAGGACAGGGGGAGGGCAGCCGTACCCTTGTGCTTGGCGCCTCCCTCCCCCTGCAACACCTCGTCCTCCTCCCGTAGTCGCTTGGCGAAGCCCTGCTGGAGTTCTGCTGCATCCACCACCACGCCGTCGTGATGCTGGATCATCATCAACCTCTCCTGCCCCCTTGCTGGATCAAGAAGGAGGAGAGGTCTCCCGTCCCGTACGTGTGTTGAACGCGGAGGTGCTGTCCATTCAGCACTTGGACGTCGGTGATCTGAATCACGTCGAGTACGACTCCATCATCACCATCCCCTTGAAAGCTTCCGCACGCGATCTACAAGTGGTATGTAGATGCAAACTCACTCCCTTGACTCGTTGCTTAGATGAACTCATAGATGGATCTTGGTGAAACCGTAGGAAAAATTTTAATTTTCTGCAACGTTCCCCAACATTTATATTCTTGCAAACCTATCCAACAACACCTACAAAGTACCTCTAGTTTGACACTTGTTTTAGGTAAAGCGAACGTTAAGCGTGCGTAGAGTTGTATCTGTGGTCGATAGAACTTGAGGGAATATTTGTTCTACCTTTATCTCCTCGTTGGGTTCGACAATCTTACTTATCGAAAGAGGCTACAATTGATCCCATATACTTGTGGGTTATCAAGACCTTTTTCTGGCGCCGTTGCCGGGGAGTCATAGCGTGGGGTGAATATTCTCGTGTGTGCTTGTTTGCTTTATCACTAAGTAATTTTTATTTGCTGTTCTTAGTTGTTTTCTATCTTTAGTTATGTGTAGGAAACGCAAAATACCAAAAAATTGAGTTGTACCTACTACACTAATGGTTGAAGAACAACTGAAAATCTATCACACTCCTGAAGCTTTTTACTTGGATCATCTTCGATCCCTATGTGCTCGTGCTGAAACCCCAACTAGCTTAGTTGAGGGAAAATCTTTAGATGAGCATGCTTGTTATGTGCAACACCGCATATCTAAAAAAGGGAAACTTTTACTGGATCAAATTCATCGTTTGCAATGCTATGCTTGGAATTTATGTGAAATATATGATTTTACTTGTTGTTCTGAAGACCCTAAGAAACACCTTCCCTACCAATGTGAGTTTAGTGATAATGGAATCGTATCTTCATATGCTAAGGGTGTTATAATTACTATGATGTTCAATAAATTGAAGAATTTGTTGCTTTTAAGGGTGCTTATGAAATTGCTTCTTTGATTGGAAAGTATGATGCTACTCTTTACAAATCTGAAAAATTTGCCATACCTAAATATTGCTATGATAATTATGCTTCTAGTCCTTATGTTAAACCATATATTGAGGACTCCTCCGCTGTCCAAGAAGAGACTAATATTTTGCAGGAGTCTATGGAAGAAGGAATTGATGAAATTGTGAGCTCATTGGATGAAAAAGATGATGAGGAGAGCAAACAACAAAAGGAGGAAGAGCGGATTGATCACCTGTGCCCACCTTCTAATGAGAGTAACTCTTCAACTCATACATTGTTTAATTTCCCTTCATGCTTACCGAAGGATGATTGCTATGATGATTGTTATGATCCTGTTGATTCTCTTGAAATACCCCTTTTTGATGATGCTTGCTATGCTTGTGGCCAAGATGCCAATACGAATTATGCTTATGGAGATAAACTTGCTATAGTTCCTTATGTTAAACATGAAATTGTTGCTATTGCACCCACACATGATAGTCCTATTATCTTTTTGAATTTTCCCTACTACACTATATCAGAGAAGTTTGCCCTTATTAAGGATTATATCGATGGGTTGCGTTTTACTACTACACATGATGATTTTGATAGATATAATATGCATGTGCTTGCGGCTCCTACTTGCAATTATTATGAGAGAGGAACTATATCTCCACCTCTCTATGTTTCCAATATGATAAAATTGCAAGAAACTGCTTATACTATGCATTGGCCTTTACTATGTGTGCATGAATTGTTCCTTTATGACATGCCGATGCATAGGAAGAGAGTTAGACTTTGTTATTGCTTGATATATGTTACTTTGTGCTCACTACTAAATTACAAATCATTTTTAATTAAAATTGGCTTTGATATACCTGGGATCCGGGTGGATCTATTACTTGAGCACTATATGCCTAGCTTAATGGCTTTAAAGAAAGCGCTGCCAGGGAGATAACCCGGAAGTTTTAGAGTCATTTATTTCTGTTGTGTGATTTTATAAAGTTTAGAAATAAAAATAATGTGCCAAGGTTTGCCTTTAGGATTTTTAGATTGCTTCAAGGTTTGTGCGGTGCAGGACAGAAACTTTGGCAGTAATGCGCGATTTTACATTTTTTTTATTGAAACGTCAAACGGTTCTGAAACTTTTTGTACTGTCTTTCTATACAAATTTTTTATTTTTCCTAATTTTAGCAGAATTTTTGGGGTACCAGAAGTATGGTGAATGTTCAGATTACTACAGACTGTCCTGTTTAAGACAGATTCTATTTTTGATGCATAGTTTGCTTGTTTTGATGAAACTATCAATTTCTATCAGTGGATTAAGCCATGGAAAATATATATTACAGTAGCTAAAATGCAAAATCAAAATATGAATTGGTTTCAACAATACTTAGAGTAGTGATTCGCTTTATTATACTAACGGATCTTAACAAGTTTTCTGTTGAAGTTTTGTGTGGATGAAGTGTTCGAAGATCGAGGAGGTCTCGACGTGAGGAAAAGGAGGAGAGGCAAGAACTCAAGCTTGGGGATGCCCAAGGCACCCCAAGTCTTTACCTAATAATAAAGCAAATTGGGTTTCTTTCGTCCGTCATGCCATTTTACAGAAAAGTCCCTCTATTTCAGAGAATTCAACCCGCGGTCCTATTTTAAGTTAAAACGAATCGTTATTTTTGTATTTTACACAAAAGTCCCTGTCTTTTCTTGAAATCAACCCGCCGTCCGGATTTAAGTCACACCCGAACCGTTATTTTACATTTTTCGAAAAGCCCCTGATGTTTTAGGTAATTTATCCGCGGATCATATTTAAGTCAAACAAATGCTTTTTAGAATCATCCATATCTTTTAAACCGTAACTTCGATTTGAACATGTTATATATGAAATTTGATTAGAAAAATATGAAGAATACAAATATGAGATTATTTTTACCTTTTAAGTATCTTTAAATATTATTTTGGAATATATTTGAGTCAAGCCAAATGGTTTTCTAAATTATTTGTATCTTTTAAACCGTAACTTTGATTTTAACATATTATATATGAAATTTTATTAGAAAAATGTGTGGAATCTAAATATGATATTAATTTTACCTGTTAAATATTTTTAAAATATTGTTATGGAAGTAAACATATAATTTATAGCGCAAAATCCGTTTTTTCATACCGGCAGCGATCCAGATTGCAAATAAACACTACACTATAACCATATACGGAAAAGAAAACATCGATAACTACATGTGCATACCTCTGAAAAAAGTCGCAAGGGAAAACAACAGATTTCTCGTCGCGAGAGTGAGAGAAAGCGAGCGAGCGAGAGAGAGAGAGAGAGAGAGGGGAGAGAGAGAGGGAGAGGGAGGAGAGAGGGAGAGAGAGGCGCCTTAGCATTAACCATATTTAACACACGTTTTTTGTTGTTTTCTGTGAACACCGAGGTCATCACCAGGGAGGGTGAGAAGGAGGATAAGCGGCAACACAAGTATGATGCCTCGCAAAAATAAAGAAGATGGACCTATTGTGGTCTTGAGTGATGTTTGTTGAGTTAAGAGTGTATGTTATGTTTTCTCTCCCATTGCAACGCACGAGCTCTTTTGACCTTCTAGCAAAATCGATAAGATTTGATAGTCCATTTGCGTCAATGCTCAGAGGGTGAGATCTGAGATGTATTTCTCCCTGACCAGCATGGTACACAACTACACAAGCTGATCTGACGACGTGCACGACTGCCAGGTCCCTATGTGGCCTCAGGACTCGCATAAACGGACTGCCGGCCCAATGCGCATGCAAATGGTAGGTGAAGATGGAATTATCTATCGGTCCCGAGCGATGTTTATTGGGCCAGTCAGCTAGATACATGAGATTTTTTTTTCCGTTGCAACGCACGGGCATGTTTGCTAGTAAATATTCAAGGAGACTCAAACGTCTAAGCTTGGGGATGCCCCGGAAGGCATCCCGTCTTTCTTCAACAAGTATCGGTATGTTTTCGGATTCGTTTCGTTCATGCGATATGTACAAATCTTGGAGCGTCTTTTGCATTTAGTTTTCACTTTTCTTTTATGCACCATGCTGGTATGAGATAGTCCATGGTTGATTTATAGAATGCTCATTGCACTTCACCTATATCTTTTGAGTATGGCTTTATAGAATGCTTCATGTGCTTCACTTATATCATTTGAAGTTTGGATTGCCTGTTTCTCTTCACATAGAAAACCGCCATTTGTAGAATGCTCTTTTGCTTCACTTACATTTGTTAGAGCGTGGATATATCTTTTGTAGAAAGAATTAAACTCTCTTGCTTCACTTATATCTATTTAGAGAGATGAAAGGAATTGGTCATTCACATGGTTAGTCATAAAATCCTACATAAAACTTGTAGATCACTGAATATGATATGTTTGATTCCTTGCAATAATTTTGCGATATAGAGATGATAATATGTGGGTGGTTCTAGTAGATGGTTGTGTTTAGTAAGGACATTGGTGTTAAGGCTTGTGATTCCTGAAGCATGCACGTATGGTCTCCTAACTATGTAACCAAATCGGCGCGCACTGTATTTTGATTGTTTATCTTTGCGTGAAGGTCCGGGGCGCGCGATGGTTAACTCCTACCAACCTCCCCCCTAGGAGCATGTGTAGTAGTACTTTGCTTCGAGGACTAATAAACTTTTGCAATAAGTATGAGTTCTTTATGACTAATGTGATTCCATGGATTATACGCACTCTTACCTTTCCGCAATTTGCTAGCCTCTACGGTACCATGCATTGCCCTTTCTCACCACGAGAGTTGGTGCAAACTTCGCCGGTGCATCCAAACCCCGTGATACGATACAATCTATCACACATAAGCCTCCTTATATATTCCTCAAAAAAGCCACCATACCTACCTATTATGGCATTTCCATAGCCATTCCGAGATATATTGCCATGCAACTTCCATCATCATCACATACATGACTTGAGCATTCATTGTCATATTCCTTTGCATGATCGTAAGATAGCTAGCATGATGTTTTCATGGCTTGTCCCTTTTTTGATGTCATTGCTACGCTAGATCATTGCACACCTCGGTACACCGCTGGAGGCATTCATATAGAGTCATATCTTTGTTCCAGATATCGAGTTGTAATATTGAGTTGTAAGTAAATAAAAGTGTGATGACATCATTATTAGAGCATTGCCCCAGTGAGGAAAGGATGATGGAGACTATGATTCCCCACAAGTCGGGATGAGTCTCCGGACTTTATGAAAAATAAAAGAGGCCAAAGAAGCCCAAATAAAAAAAGAGGCCAAAGAAGCCCACCAGAAAAAGAGAAAATAAAAAATGAGAGAAAAAGAGAGAAGGGCAATGTTACTATCCTTCTACCACACTTGTGCTTCAGAGTAGCACCATGTTCTTCATATAGATAGACTCTTGTGTTGTCACTTTCATATACTAGTGGAAATTTTCATTATAGAACTTGGCTTGTATATTTCGATGATGGGCTTCCTCAAATGCCCGAGGTCTTCATGAGCAAGCAAGTTGGATGCACACCCACTTAGTTTCAGTTTGAGCTTTCATACACTTATAGCTCCAGTGCATCCATTGCATGGCAATCCCTACTCCTCGCATTGATATCAATTGATGGGAATCTCCATAGCCTGTTGATTAGCCGCGTCGATGTGAGACTTTCTCCCTTTTTGTCTTCTCCACACAACCTCCACCATCATACTCTATTCCACCTGTAGTGCTATATCCATGGCTTGCGCTCATGTATTGCGTGAGGGTTGAAAAACCTGAAGCGCATTAAAAAGTATGAACCAATTGCTTGGCTAACACCGGGATGGGAATGAGGGGTACCTTGTGTTAAGAAAAGGGAGCATAAAAGACTATATGATTTTGTAGGGCTAACGTTCTTTAGCATTGATATTTTGAAAGACATGATTGTTTGTTGGGATGCCCGAGTATTAAATTCTTTTATGTCAAATGATAGAATATTGCTTTGAATCACTCGTGTTTTAATATTCATGCCATGATTAGATTACACGATCAAGGTTATGCTAGGAAGCATTTCACATCAAAAATTATCTTTTTTATCATTTACCTACTCAAGGACGAGCAGGAATTAAGCTTGGGGATGCTGATACGTCTCCGTCATATCTATAATTTTTGATTGTTCCATGCCAATATTCTACAACTTTCATATACTTTTGGCAACTTTTTATACTATTTTTCGGACTAACATATTGATCCAGTGCCCAGTGCCATTTCCTGTTTGTTGCATGTTTTTGTTTCACAGAAACCCCATATCAAACGGAGTCCAAACGGGATAAAAATGGACGGAGAATATTTTTGGAATATTTATGATTTTTGGGAAGAAGAATCAACGCGAGACGATGCTCGAGGGGCCCACGAGGCAGGGGGCGCCCTAGGGGGGTGGGCGCGCCCCTGACCCTCGTGGACACCCCGTAAGGCGGTTGCTGCTCTTCTTTTGCCGCAAGAAAGCTAATATCCGGAAACAAATCGTGTTGAAGGTTTCAATCCAATATGAGTTACGGATCTCAGGGAATATAAGAAACGGTGAAAGGGCAGAATCTGGGAACGCAGAAACAGAGAGAGACAGAGAGACAGATCCAATCTCAGAGGGGCTCTCGCCCCTCCCATGCCATGGAGACCATGGAACAGAGGAGAAACCCTTCTCCCATCTAGGGAGAAGGTCAAGGAAGAAGAATAAGAAGGGGGGCTCTCTCCCCCTCTCTCCCGGTGGCGTCGGAACGCCACCGGGGCCATCATCATCACCGCGATCTACACCAACACCTACGTCATCTTCCCCAACATCGTCATCACCTCCCCCCATCTATATTCAGCGGTCCACTCTCCCGCGACCCTTTGTACCCTCTACTTGAACATGGTGCTTTATGCTTCATATTATTATCCAATGATGTGTTGCCATCCTATGATGTCTGAGTAGATTTTTG
Organism: Triticum timopheevii; assembly: GCA_963921465.1. Lineage (NCBI taxonomy): Eukaryota > Viridiplantae > Streptophyta > Magnoliopsida > Poales > Poaceae > Triticum > Triticum timopheevii. The sequence continues at coordinate 472,394,584 of OY997266.1, read as the reverse complement.
TTGTCCTATCGATAATTGGTTAATTGCTATGATTGATTTAATTTTCTTGTGGTTATGTTGATGTCCTTTGGTGCCCATCATATGAGCGCGCGTGTGGATCACACTATAGGGTTAGTTGTATGTTGATAGGACTATGTATTGGAGGGCAAGAGTGACAGAAGCTTCAACCTAGCATAACAATTGATGCATACGGGATTGAAGGGGGACCAATATATCTTAATGCTATGGTTGGATTTTACCTTAATGAACGTTAGTAGTTGCGGATGCTTGCTAATAGTTCCAATCATAAGTGCATAGAATTCCAAGTCAGGGATGACATGCTAGCAGTGGCCTCTCCCACATAAAACTTGCTATCGGTCTAGTAAAGTAGTCAATTGCTTAGGGACAATTTCACAACTCCTACCACCATTTTTCCACACTCGCTATACTAACTTTATTGCGTCTTTATCTAAACAGCTCCTGGTTTTTATTTACGTGCTCTTTATATTCTTGCAAACCTATCCAACAGCACCTACAAAGTACTTCTTGTTTCACACTTGTTTTAGATAAAGTGAACGTTAAGCGTGCGTAGAGTTGTATCGGTGGTCGATAGAACTTGAGGGAATATTTGTTCTACCTTTACCTCCTCGTTGGGTTCAACACTCTTACTTATCGAAAGAGGCTACAATTGATCCCCTATACTTGTGGGTTATCAGCTACCTTGCTGCACCTTAGTTACTATTGCTACTTGTCATTTGTTACGAATTATATTGCTATCACACTACTCGTTACTTATAATTTCAGTGCTTGCAGAAAATACATTCCTGAAAACCGTTTTCCATTTCCTTTTGCTCCTCGTTGGGTTGGACGCTCTTACTTATTGAAAGGACCACGATCGATCACCTATACCTGTGGGTCATCAGCCAGCCGGACGAATTTGTCGCAACCCTGGTGGGACAGCGCGGGCCTTGCATGGTGGAGCTTCTCGGGCTCTCCAGGTGGCTGTGAGGCGGCCTGTTGCTCTCTGGCAGTGATGGTTCGTGTCACCGGTGGGAGGCGTTTGCCGTTAGGGCGACACAAATCTGTTTGGCAGTGATGGATGGCGTCTGGCAGAGCACAGGCATTGAGGGCCGACCAAGTCCACGCTGGCATGCCCTTTCGTGAGTGTTCTCCTTCCTGTTGCTTTATTGTGTCGTCGGTCTGATTAGGCGCCCTTATTGCTGTTATGTTTAGGTCGAATCGACGCCGATGGCCATGGGTGTGGCAGCGTGCGAGTTTGACTCGGTCAAGTCAGGGACTGTGTCGGGGCTTGCTCGGCAATTGCCTTCGGCAGCTACTAGGCCGTGTTCCCCACGGTCCACGGGGATTGTCGGGGGACGGAGGCGTGGATGCCCCCTACCATGGATGCGTTCACCTAGGCCAGGTGGCTGATGCCGGGCTAGGACCGATAGGAGGTACCTTCCGTTCCTCCCACCATGGTTGTGTGCGGTGATGTCGACGGTTGGCAGGACATGGATGCAGGAGCGGCGGCCCTGGATGACGGTCCGTAAGGTGGCTTTCTGGGAGTCTCCATGGCGATAGTGGTGGCTACGCTCCTTGGTCGCCTAGACGGCGAGGGTGTAGCGGTGGGTGGTCCGGGCATTCGATTTGTCTTTGGCAGTGGCGGTGCCCAGATCCTGATCTGGAGGCCAGTTCTCGCCACGACTGGTCTGGGTGCCTCCTAATGCCACGGGTGAGCTGCCGAGCGAAAGCTTCGCGCTTTGGTGCCAACGACGACGACATCTGCGGGTCATGTTATCTCTGTAAGTCGTCATCGTGGTTCTCCTCTCCATGGCGAGTCTCCGGGCGAAAACCATTGCCCTTTTGGGCTCGGCAGTGGTGGTGCTTGCGTTCCCCTCTTCGGTGCGCTGTCATGGAGGCTGGGTGTTCTAGGTCGTGTCATAGCGTTGTAATCTGGCCGTCATGTGTTTAGTTGTTCGGCAGCATAGTCGTGTGTGGTTATGTTGGCCAGTTATTCTGGGATCTGTTGTGTTAGAGGGCTATCTCACCGCATTGTATTGTTCACCGTGTAACTTAGGTGTTGTTGTTTTATATATAAAAGCGGGGCGAAAGCCTGTTTCGAGAGGCAATGTCGTCGGTCATTTACATGTTACCAATGATGGAAATTAACGATAATGTGCGTCTAATTGATATTATAATTGCTAAACTTGTGCATAACTTATGAATGTGTGGTGGATGAGGGGGAGGGAGAGAGAGGTGTGGTATTTTTGCCTTAAATCCACATCAGTACGCGGTCATTTAGCTAGTTTTGCTAACAGACAACTAACATTTGGTACATAATCCAATTTCCCCACATATCAAATTTGAATTGCAATAATATACGGAAGAACAAGAATCCAACACGCAATACATGGATACGATCAATGTGTCTGAAATGCAGAAACTCAAGAGTAACTCGGCTCAATTCAAAGTTGTCTGGCCCTGAGACTCTCCTCGATCAGGCCCGTGGCGACGACGAAGAGGGACTCGAGAAAGCAGGCGGCGCCGGGAAGCTAAAGTCGAGGTCCGGCAGCATGCTCTTGCCCCGGCCCCGGCTGCTGTCGAAGACGAACGCCGCCGTGACGGGCGACTCCATGTCGACGCTGCTGCTCCGGAGCAGCTCCAGCGGCAGGTCGAAGTACGCCGACACCTCCTGGTCGTCCTCCTCCGCGTCCACGCGGCCGCCGAACACCATGCCGGAGGACGACGAGCTGTGGCCGAACCTCTCCATGGAGGCCGCCTTGGACACCACGCCGCTCCGGGTAGGCTGGTCAGGCCCGGCCGTGCTCGCCGGGGCGTCTGGCTCGCTCAGGCTCATGGACTGCTGCTGCTGCATGATCGGCCGCCGCCTGGACAGGCCGGGCAGGTGCATGCAGAAAGCGCCGCACCAGAAGCTGTCGCCGCCGAACCTGTCCTGCCGCGCCGACTTCCCGTAGTTGATGGACGCGTTGCTTGACATGTCGGTGACCGACGAGCCCGTGCGGGATCGCCGGCCGAACGGCGCGGCCCTGGCCGCGCCGAGATTGTCTGCGGGAATCTTGTCCTCCTCCTCCTCGTCATCATCGTCTGCCACACGAGCTCCTCTCTTGAAGGACGCATGGGAGGCCTGGAATGGAGCGTCTTTTTGGAAAGAACCCATGGCACCTGGGCTGAGGCGACCTTGCAGGAGCTGCACCTGCACGCTTCTTCATGAGCGCAAAACTAAGCAAATTGACTTCGGGGAATGGTGGAGAGCACGTCGGGATCTTGCGTTGTTGTCTTCATGTCATGCTGTGTTGTTGGGCCTGTTGACCTGGAGTGCGGGATTATTGCTGAACCTGCAAGGTCGAATCTGCTGTTCTTTCTGTGCAAAACTGTGGTCAGCTGTTGTCTTAGTTATGCGCATGAGCTAGTAGTATTTCAAATCGTCCTACGTGCTTGCTACTAAGCGGCATTATTGAAAATCTTAAGAATGTCCGTAGAAAGGATACTGTTAACTAGCAAAGTGGATAGAAATCATCCATGATTTATTTAGGCCCTGTTCGGCACTGGCCCAGCTCCGCAGAATACGAGGATCTGCGGAGTACCTCTTCGGCCACTCCATAATTTTACACTGTAGCTCCGGCCGCTCCGGGAGAGAGTCGAGGAGTGGAGAGCCTCCGAACGGGCCTTTACTCCCATTTTGTTTTTGCGGGAAGAAAACTTCCAGGATTCAAATACGCTCTTCAAGAGAAGCTTTGCCGGTGCAGCCATTTCACAATAGAAAATCACGACATATACATTTATTTAAAGGAAAGCATAACTACATGTACAGCATACCGTAGCAGTTTAACTTACTTACATTACGGTCTCATGGACGCCAGAAAACAATAGAAGACCAAAAGTAAGCATAACAAACTGGGAAGCGAGAGAGCCGCCGTGCAAGCCCACAGAAATGTTGAGCAATTGGTGGCTTGCAGCCCTTGTGACTTCACAGCGAGATATGGCACAGAGACTGGAACGTAAAGAAAACCGCAGAATAGTCAACTTTCAGTTTCCCTAGAAAAAACCAATATTTCAAGACCTTTTCCTTTCTCGTGTAGTGTACAACCTCGGGGCTTTACAATGTTGTCATACCATTGCAGAAACTATTTTACTATGAGACTAAAGAAGAGGTGCTCATTCAGTGGCGTTGTAACTCAGCTTTACAAGAAAAAGGCGGCATCTTCTCAGGAAGCAAAGGCGAGCAGATGTGCACTACTGTAGAGAGTTGTAGAAAAGGATCAACACGACTGATATTCCAATAATGACAGGAAAGGCTGTCAACAGATACAGAGCACCATATCCCTGTAGATCAGAATAAAAAAAATAGCTGAAAGTGGTGATAAAACAAAATCAAGAATCCACAATTAAATGAAATGTGTTCAACTGTTTTACATCTGCAACAAATTTATGGAATATATTGAAGACATTATCTTACCACTGCTGATGGAACTTCATCTTCATCATCCTCATCCTCTCCTTCATCTATATCAGCAGCAGAATCCCAGTCAATGTTGAGTCTTTTAGCAGCTGCCACAGGATCAATGCCAGTATCTGTGGCCTTTGCATAGACAGATCTGCCAAAGAAGCCCTTGCCCTTTTGACTTTCTATCTGCACACAGAATTAGAAAATGAAAGTCGGGTTAAAACGCGGTTCTGTTAAGATTTTGTACGGAAATACATACAAAATGGGACGAGCATAACAGTGGAACTGGCCCCCTAATACCCAGAGAACAGCGAAAGCTGACCAAACTACATAAACTGAAGGAAACAAGTGCTATCGGTCAAACCATCAAGGATTTGCATAGACAAAAACTACAGCCATGGTAGTCATGGGGTAAAAATTGTGGTAACCATTGCTAGGAAGTAGAAATTGTAGTAGCAGTGTTACCTTTACATCAACATCGGGCCATTCTGCCATCTCCTTGGCAAGCAACCTAAGAGTATCACGATTCTCTGGAATTCGTCCTTCGTTAACCTATAAATAGGCAAGGCATATCAGTGTCTGATCTATTTGCAGGGTCATATAAACATTATCCATCATCAACTAGATGGCATCAAAATGCGATTCATGTTTCTTATCATGTGCTATGAAGGTAGCTGGTTATCACTTATCAGTTGTGGATGTTAGTACGTTACATCAAGGCGGTGGCAATTTGGTGGCTGCCGTCGGGTCGTCAAGAAAATCAGGGTGGTTGTATTGCAGCAGCAGATGGTTATGTGTTTGCCAAGGTTTTGCGGTGGCAAGTAAACAGAAAGGAGGAGAGTCCTTTAAGTAAGTAGTATAGGATTTGTATGATGTCAATTGTATAAAAGGTCTAATCGTATTGAGAGACCAAGGTCCTAGACATCCACTATATAAGAATGTCATGTATATATGTTTGGGAGCCTCTAAAGTTATTCTCTCATCTCAACCCATGTATGACCCAATCCCCCATAGTCATGCCGTCTGGCTATCTTCAGCATGGCAGTTACATGTTGTGAATCAAGGTTCACAGCATTTGATATCAGAGCCATCCACCATGGGTTTTGCTTTTGCTGCCAAGAAAATGTCAAAAAGGATACACCGTGTCACGATTCATCATATTCTCTACACTCTCAGAGTGACTGTGCTTCATCAAGTCTCTGATCCTTATGGAAGAGTAAAAAACATTGATCAAGGAAATTCGCCAATCGTGACCTTTGTCAAGGTTTATACCACGATGCAACACCAGCTTAGTCTACAAGGTTACGACATCTATGATGGCTACTGTCAACTTGGTATCAAGTTACTCTGTGTTGTTGAGCACATTAGATGTAACAAAGTTGGCAGGGGCAACAGCACAAGCAGCGGCAGCGACCGCTCAACAAGAAGCAGCTGTTGCGCAGACGCCTCCCCTGCCATCGGAACTGGAGGAGTTGTAAGTGTCATCACTAGAAGAGCAAGCGGCGGCGATGAGCAGAGGTAGAGCAGACTATTTGACCCATGATGGTCATGATGTTCAGTCCGCCCAGCAGCAGGATAACATCAAGCAGATGTGCATGCGTTGCAACTTGCAAGCGTGTCGTTGTCCCAAAGTCATGGTCCACATGCATGTCGTGGAGAAGGGCAACATGTTTAAATGAGTTAGGAGCTGGTGTTTCAGGTGGCACAACTAGGATCCATCAAGTCCATGTCCAGAATAAATATGAAACTCCCTGCACAGGTTTCAGTGCATGCATGAAATTGGCAGCAGAGGTGGTCACACAGCTGAGAACAATCAGACAAACAGTTGGCATAGAGCAGGGCAATTTTCCAGTGCATAAGATTGTGAGCATAGACCAGCCCATGGCAGATCAGCAGATGTACTTCAGCATGGATTTGCATGGGAGCAAGGAGATGGATTAGGCCACGAAGAGTTCGGCTCACAGTGCACAAGTGAAAGTAGGGAAGTTGAGTTGGTTCTCAAGTCTGATTGGAAAAACAAAAGGCCATCAACAAAAAGTTAACCGGATTGTGCTATTTCCCCGTTATTGTTTGGCTTGTTTACTTGCAACCCATCTGCATCAGGGAGACTGAATTGGAAAGGTTAAGTTGCATACAAGGAGTCCAAACAGAGAAGAAAGGAGAATTCAACTTTTATATGAACACAAGGATGTATACAGGAGCTGCAAGAAAAGGTTATGTGTTAAACTGCAACACAGGACCAGTCGTGTACGGATGTCTTGCTCAATTTATCTGCCTAGCATACCTCGGTCTTTTAAGTGCCATGAGTTTACTTCGATGTGTGCAGCAGGATGGAAGCGATAAAAGCAGCAGCTATGATACAGCAGAAGGCACTACCAGCAAGGCAATTCACGTAAAACTCTAATTTGCAGATGTGCTTTTACTTGATGCACCTGATGAAACCACCAACGTTTCAACAGTGGGCATATCACCCAGGTTCATACAGGCAATCCCAAAAGTACAGAACAATGGCAAGAATGTGCCACTAGCTGCAACCTTGAGGACAAGCCGCTTGTCCGGGAGGGGTGTAGTGTTGTTGACATTTGTATGTTGCACCAAGGCAGTGGCCATTTGGTTACGGCTGGTCAGCGAGAAGACTAGGGTGATCGTATCGCAGAGGGAGATGGTCATGTGTTTGTCAAGGACATGCAGCAGAAAGTAAACAGAAAAGAGGAGAGTCATTTAGCAAAGTATAGGATTAGGAAAGAGTTCAGTTGTATAAGAAAAGATCAATATGAATAGTCATATTAAAAGAGGTCAAGGTCTAAGACATTCACTATAAAAGGGTTTCATGTATCTATGTATGGAGACAAAGAACAGTCAAATTATTCTCTCAAGTTATTCTCTCATCTCAACCTATGTCTAGCCAATCCCACTAGCCTTGCCGTCGGGTATATTCAGAATGGTAGTTATCCTGTTGAGTGTTAATGATGCATGCCAAAGCTATTAGACTAGAACTTTTACTAATGAGGCCTTTTGTTGAGACCCATCATAAAGAACTACTATAGCAAGCTGTTCAACGTCCAGAAAGATGTTATGTTGCCATGTCTGAATTTCAATCGTGAGAACAGAAACCATAAGCCAGTATTTATCAAGCAGCTTACTTGTGGATTCATGTCCAATATAAATTTGACATGAATTATCAACTTTTGAAAGCTAGTAATTCGCGAATAAGCATTATGGGGATAACCTCAGGGTATCAAATTGTAAATATGGTGACAGAGACAGGGCATTTGGTTGCAAATAACTAATCATAATGTCATAGCAGGTAGAAAGTGGAATAAACATAAGATATTTACCAGGGGACACAATTTCTTATGTTACAACTGGAAAGGGCATGCCTAGGCCTACAGTTGTGCACTATCATTTGAATATCAAATAATAGCAATGTGCAGGTAGCATAGCCTTTTTGGTTGGCATTTTAAATGTAGCATAGCTAGACAACAAAATATCCGGATATTCGCCGGATCATTACAGATGGATGAAATGTTAGTCACCGAGCAACAATTCACAAAAGGAAAAGGAAAAAAGGAATATTAACTTGCACACATCTGCGAGATGCACGTCGCAGGGAAGAGTAATTTACCTCAACCAAAGCATCAGCTAAATCATCCCTGGTAAGTTCGTCAGGATCCTCTATGCCTAGCAGTCTCTTCCTTTCTACATCTCTCGGATCCTCAATCATGATAGTTAACTTAACCTGTGATGCAACCCGAAAGAAAACAAAATTTTCTAAGTTCTCGTAGGCAAATACAAACATGCAAACTCCAAGGTTCAGCAAGGAGAGCTGCGATCACAAAAACAGCATGCAAACTCCAAGCCTGTGGACGCCCCTCAAAATGTGGAAATTCTACTGACACGGAAACAATCGACGCAGTTGGTACCACTATCCACAGAAAGATAAGTAACAGAGAAAATTGTATACCTCGCCGAAGGTCATATCTCTATTCTTCTGAAGAAGCTCCAGCACCTGACATCACGTCCAACCAATATATACCAAGTAAATAAGAACTCATCCAGATAATGCAACCCAGGAGAAAAAGAAGAGGCTAGAGACCACGGACCCTTTTGATCTCGCGTATGTTCTCCAGGTCCTCGGGGCTGGCGTCCGCCGGCGGCTCGGCGGAAACCGCGACGGCGCCTGCCTCTGCATCGAAGTTAATCGGCAGCTCGGAGTCACCCTCTCCGAACTCTCCTTCGGAGGTGATGGGGGCGTCGGAGACTCCAGGCTCTTCCTGCCCGAGCGACGCGGCTATGCCGCGGCGACGGTGCCGACGGGACGGCCAGGCGTTGGCAGCGCAGGGGAGGAGGAGGCTGTGGTGGTGGTGGGGGAGGGAGAGGAGAGAGCTCGGTGACGCCGGGATGGCGAGGAGATGGGGAGAGGCGAGGCGGTGGCGAGCTGGTGTGAGCAGGGGCGGAGCGGAGGGTGGCGATAGCAGCGCCATTTGGCTCCGGCCAGCGGCGGTGGCGGCTTATCTCTTTCGGGTCGGGGCATCTCGGCTCGCGGCCGCACGGTTTGGGACATGACGCGGTGTTGATTTTCTGGCGGGCCCCGAGCAGCAGCACTGTAGCGAGCGGGCCGGCTTAATGTAGTTCTGAATAAGAAGAACTGGGCTGTCTAGGCCTAAAATGGTATTCGGGTCTCGGTCCGAACAACTTGGCAATAAGAACTGAACTTAGAACTCTGAAGCGGCGGTTAGCTGAGCTGAGAGCTGATTCTTCGAGAAGTGGACCATCACATGAGGAGATTAAAGTGCATGAAAGGATAATGGAGCTGAACTTCCGGGAAGAAATCATGTGGAGGCAACGTTCCCGTATCCAATGGCTCGCTGAAGGTGACGGTAATACAAAAAAAATTCACAGCAACAATGAGAAAGAGGAGAAACCGTATATCTCGGCTAACATGGGAAGATGGTACAGTTTGTTCTGATGAGGAGGAGATCAGAGGTATGGCAAGAGAATTTTATAAAAATTTATATGCTTCGGAGGGCACTGTAGGCATGGAGGAGGTCTTGTCACACATACCCAGAAAGGTGGATGAGGAGATGAATGATATGCTATGCGCCCCATACAAAGATTCGGAAGTCAAGGAAGCCCTTTTTCAAATGTTCCCAACCAAAGCACCGGGTCCTGATGGCTTCCCAGCGCATTTCTTTTAGAAAAATTGGGGTGTTTGTGGGGAGGAAGTAACCAAGGTAGTACTAAGAGTGCTTAATGGGGAAGAGTCTCCGGAGGTGGTTAACAGGACGTTTATCGTTATGATCCCTAAGGTATTGAATCCAACCACCTTATCACAGTTTCGACCGATTAGCATGTGCAATGTGATTTTCAAAATCATATCAAAAGTTCAGTCCAATCGGTTGAAGAGGATTTTACCAGAGATTATTTCACATGAGCAATCAGCGTTCGTACCGGGGCGACTGATCACCGACAATATCATAGCAGCTTACGAGTGTTTACATTTTATGAAACGCTCAAGAAGTAAGAAGAATTCGCACTGCGCGTTAAAACTGGACATGATGAAGGCATATGATCGCGTTGAGTGGAGGTACTTACAAGCAGTTTTGGAGAAGCTTGGTTTCAGACGCTCCTGGGTGATGAAAATCATGGCGTGAGTATCAACGGTTTCTTTCTCGGTGCTTGTTAATGGTAACAGAACAGAGGAGTTTATACCAACCCGAGGAATCAGGCAGGGAGATCCAATCTCCCCATATTTATTTCTGTTGGCAGCGGAGGGTCTATCTTGCTTATTAAGGTCGAGGAGTAGCAATGAGCATGTGAAGGGCGTGGTGATTGCCCCAACCGCCCCTCCGGTTAATCATCTTTTATTCGCTGATGATTGTCTTCTTATGTTTAAGGCTAATACCGAGGGAGCAATTGTTATGAGAGACACCATTCAACAATATTGTGATGCATCGAGACAACGAATCAACCTTTCAAAATCAAGCATTTTCTTTTGTAAGGGTTGTCCGGAAGAGACTAGGAATGTGGTGAAAGGCATCCTCGAGGTCACCAATGAATCTCTTTCAGAGAAATATTTAGGGCTGCCGACCGAGGTTGGCAAGTCAACGAACGGGGCCTTCAAGTACATGAAAGACAGATTATGGGGTAAGATTCAAGGGTGGATTGAAAAGTGCTTGGCGGTTGCTGGAAAGGAGGTGCTCATAAAGTCCGTTGCCCAGGCCATATCCACCTTCTCAATGTCATGTGTTCTACTTCCAAGAGGGTTGTGTCAAAACATTGATACTATGATCAGAAAATTTTATTGGGGAAGCAAGGACGGAGAAAGAAAAGCTGCCTGGGTATCATGGGATGTCCTTACAATGCCTAAATACAGGGGTGGATTAGGCTTTTGTGATACTCACTTTTTCAATCTTGCAATGGTAGCAAAACAGGCTTGGCGCCTCACTCAAGACACGAGTTCCTTGAGTGTCCGCCTATTGAAAGCAGTTTACTACCCTTCCTGTGATGTACTTGATGCTGTTTTGGGGAATCATCCATCTAAAATTTGGCGAGCTATTATGGAAGGGAAAGAAGTTCTCAAGCAGGGGCTTGTGAGGAGAATTGGTGATGGCAGGTCCACTAGTATATGGTATCATAACTGGATCCCGAGAGACCACATGTTGCGTACAGTACATCCTAGGTCTCAAAATCCGCCGGAGTTGGTGTCTGAGCTTATTAACGGAGTTGAGAGGTGCTGGAATCGGGCGACAGTCTTGCATCATCTGCAGCCCATTGATGCCTGTGAGATCCTAAATATTCCCCTGTCAACTATTCCTTCCGAGGATTGTTGGGCGTGGCAGTATGAACGAAATGGTCGTTTTTCAGTAAGATCATGTTACCGCATGCTCAAGGAGACAAAACAGAGGAGAGAGGACTGGCTAAACGGGAAAGGAGGGAACTCAAATTACCAATCAAACAAGAAACAGTGGTGTAGGCTTTGGGGTGCAAAAATTCCAGCCAAACTGAAAAACTTTGTGTGGAGGCTCTCCCATAACTCTATACCAACAGAAGGAGTCAGACATCACAGACACATGGCAGAAAATGATGTTTGCAAAATATGCAATGGTGTTGTGGATAGCTGGAAGCATGCGCTGATAGAATGTCAAATGGCGAAGTGTGTTTGGGCCATGGTTGATGAGGAGTTAGTCCAGCATATGGTAACGATTACCACTGATGATGCTCAATTATGGCTAGTGGAGCTACAAGGTACATCGAACGAAGAACAATTCATCAAGGTCGTGGTCACGCTGTGGTCGATATGGTGGGTGCGTAGGAAGGCCATACATGAAGAGCAGTACCAATCACCCCATTCAACACTTTGCTTCATAAATAGATTTATTGAGGATCTGTCTTTTATCCCTCAAAAGAAGCATTCTGTGCAACAGGTTAGCTCAAGAGCCAATGTACAGGCAAAGAAATGGCTACCACCCATGTACAGTTGGGCGAAGGTGAATGTTGATGCTGCAAATTTCTCGAAATGCCGAGAGGGGAGCTGTGGCTGTTGTTTGCCGTGACTACACTGGTCTCTTTCTGGGAGCATTAGCGTTGGTGGTGGACAACCTGCATCCGGAAACCCTGGAGGCGATGGCCAGCAATGAGGGTCTCTCGTTGGCCCTCAATCTCAACATACAGAACATCCAGATCAGCACGGACTGTATGGCTACTGTCAATCACACTTGAGAGCCTTTTCTAGGTCCAAGTAAAGTTATCGTGGAGGAGATCAAGATGAAGCTTCAGATGTTTCCAGAATCTGAAGTCATCCACGAGAGTCGTGATCATAATTTCGAAGCGCATATGCTTGCGAAAGCTGCTACTACTTTAGGCCCAGGACACCATCTTTGGCTAACGGGAACCCCAAACATAATTTGTATTCCTATGATTGTTAGTTTTTAATATAGCAGCTTTCAGCCCTCAAAAAAAACTTGGCGATAAGATCACTAGTTATTTCTTCTCAAAAATAAATATAATCACTGGAGTAGTTATTAAATGTGCCAAAGAAAAACTATAGTCATAAAAGGCCCCCCTCTCAAAAATAACTTTTTTTGGCGGGGGACAAAAATAAGTTATTAAAGGAGTACTACACCTAAAAACCGTTAAAGGCTTACGTCCAAATTTCTCTTGTGGTGACAATTGGCACAGTACATGTGTGTCACTTATTGCCATCACGAAGTTTTGATGGGGTTTTTCACTAGGTTGAGACGTATGGAGAGGGTCGTATATTTTTGTGAGATCCATTTCTTTAAACGAAAATACCTTGTAAACCATGGGTCCAAATTACAAAACCATTCCACCGTTGCGTTCCCCGTGACGAGAGCTTTGAAATTAGACCCCATATTAAACATGTCCCGATGGCATGCTTGTCATGGACGACATGGCTTCTAGTACGATGAATTGCCATCAGATGTTTTAGCCTAACTTGACAGCGAATAAAAGGTTACCACTACGAGCCATCCGAACGTGACGAGGGAGTACGACAGGGGACAGATGGTGATGGTGAGGGGCGCTAAGGGTGACGGCGGGGGCGCAGCGTCCCTGCCGCCTCCACCAGAACCTCCTCTGGTGGTGCATCTGAGGTCGCCGGCAGCGGCACTAAAGGGATCGCCGCCGCGATCGGAGACAAGTGGTTCGGCCGCTTCGGCGGATCTGGATCAGATCGGGGGATACCTGAACCCGACGTGGTGGATAATTCAGTTTGATGACGTTCGGGCATCCGGACATTGGAGAGAGGGATTTCTCTATGCGCATTATCCGTCGAGATGGACGACGGTGAGAGATCACGAGGGGGATTCTTGGCGGACGGTACCTTGACGTCAACAAGAAGATCACTGTAGGTACGCGTTTGTTAATCGATGTTTTCGAGGTTTGTGTTGTTAGTTGCATGCAGGGGGAGTCGATCATGAAAGATCAGATCGAGGTCGTTGATCTTACGGTGGAGCCTGCACCCTCGAACCCGCGGTTCAGGGGACGCTTTTGGGTCTTGGCCGATGAGAAAGATGACGAGGAGGAGGACGATTTGCCTGCTGATTACCCAAAGGAGAAGCCTCGAATGCAGTCGGTGTCGTCAGAACCTGCAGCATCGTTGCAGTTGGAGATCGGCGGAAGGCATAAGAAGGATGTGGTGTTCGGTCCAAGATCTCCTTCATCGGCGCCGAAGACGAAGTCTTGGATCGGTCCTCTCCCCAGGGTGAGTGTGTCGGCTATTACTATGTAAGATTTTTTTTCCACCAGAGGTGTGGACGAAGGTCACTAGGAAGAAGAAGAAAAGGGGTGCTCCGGCGGTCGCCCGGTCGTCCACGGTGAACGGCGAGGTTCGTCAGATCCGTGCAGAGTGACATGAGTGTTTGAAATCGCTGTTGGGCCGAGATGGGCCGGTGAAATTTGACTCTGAATCGGGACTCGTTAGGAATAGATATGAGGCCCAGAGATCTAGCAAAGCAACTGATCGGAGCGTAAGGATCGACATGCATGTTATCGCATCGAAGTGTGAGCCGGTACATGCACGTTCGACTCCTTCGTTTCGTGACTCTGAGAGAACTAGGGTTCGACGTGTTGCGATTCCTGGGTTCCCGAAGTTCTCGCGCGGGTGCTTCGCTAGGGTTCGGCCGATGGCCGGTGGGCACGTCGCTATGGCGGGGCGAGGGACTGGGCCGTAGCTACCCAAAGCGGCACCCCCCCCCCCCCCCAAGGTTGCTTCGCCTCAGCCCAAAGCTGCGCCGCCACCACACCATGTTGCGCGGCCGCAGCAGCAGCGGGCTGCGTCGAGCAGGTGGCTGCTCAGCCTCCCCACAAGGTGGCACCGCCGCCGGCAGTTAAAGCCGCGACGCAGCTGCTAAGATGCGGACAGGGTGAGGGAGTCCGGGATTAAGGGGTCCTCGGACAGCCGGACTATATACTTTGGCCGGACTATTGGACTATGAAGATACAAGATTGAAGACTTCGTCCCGTGTCCGGATGGGACTCTCCTTTGCGTGGAAGGCAAGCTTGACAATTCGGATATGTAGATCTCCTTCTCTGTAACCAGTCTGTGTAACCCTAGCCCCCTCTAGTGTCTATATAAACCGGAGGGTTTAGTCTGTAGGACAACAACAATCATAATCATAGGCTAGCTTCTAGGGTTTAGCCTCTACGATCTCGTGGTAGATCAACTCTTGTAATACTCATATCATCAAGATCAATCAAGCAAGAAGTAGGGTATTACCTCCATCAAGAGGGCCCGAACCTGGGTAACATCGTGGCCCCCGCCTCCTGTTACCATTAGCCTTAGACGCACAGTTCGGGACCCCCTACCCGAGATCTGCCGGTTTTGACACCAAAATTGGTGCTTTCACTGAGAGTTCCACTGTGCCGTCATGATAAGGCTTGATGGCTCGCCTTGTTGTCAAGGACAACATCACCTCTGGGGGAGCCTGGCTATAGGCCAGATTCTCTGGCTGGGCGGCTTCGTCATGACCGCCCGTTCGGTCGCCGCGCCGACAATGACTTCTCAGGTCATCAAGAACAGCCTCCACGTTAGCTCGGAATTCACCGAGCAGATGGATCCAATGGAGCTCTCCTCCCTGAACGAGCTCTTGGATCGCATCGCCGCCCTGGGAGTCACTACGAACTATGATCGGATCGGCCTTAAACCCGACCAAAGGGAGATTAACTCTCTGTCGGTCACCCATAAAATAGCGGTGGTGGAGGAATAATGCAGCGATTCCTCCTCTATTTTGAGGATGAACTATGTCCGGATTCCCGAGCTCTCCGAGCCGGATACCCATCTACGGGAGGACATTGCCCAGGCCCCGAACCTAGAATCGGGCAGCAGGCCAGAAAAATTAGGCACATCCCGGAGTCCGAGCTGCCAAACTCGGGAGCTCCTCTGCCCCTGGGTCTCAGATTGGGTCAAGGTTTGGACTTAAATCTACCCAAACACAAGTGATCTTTCCCACATTAGACAAGAGCCCCAAGAGACAGTACATCACTTCTGGGCCAGATTCCTCCTTGTAATGAGCAAGGTCAAGGACTGTCGCGAGGAAGACGCAATTTCATTCTTTTGCAAAAACTGTATGGATAAGGGAATCCTCAACGCCATAAGTCGCCATGACGTAGCACACTTCGCTGACTTGGCGGCCATAGTACAGAAGTACCGTGCGATGGAAAGCGCTTGGAAAACCTAAACAAAATTCTGGGATCCTCCGGCTCTCACTAAACCCCTCATCCGAACTAAAAGGGTGCGCTCTTGCAAGTCACCCAATCCAATTACAAAGAAGACAAAGCCCTCTACAGGGCATGGGACCGTATTGGAGGGATGGCTCAACAGGCCATGCAAAATTCACAGCACACCGGATATCATACCAACACACAGCCTTAGAGCATGTTGGATACTCCGGCAGGTGGCCAAGAGCGGCAAGGATCTCCTCATCAACAATACCACAGAGCACCATCCCGTGGAGAATAACAATACAATACTGACAGTCTTCGAGACTTTCGCCTCAAACAATAGGCGTAAGCGAGCACTCCACAGCCTCGTCGAAGTCTGCCACGTTGCAACAAGCACGGCCATAACCTTCAATGCCAGTGACGAACCTCAATTCCGAATAGTCCGAGCACCAGCCGCTTTGGTCCTTAGTCCAACTGTGGACGGCTTCCGGCTTACTAAAGTGCTCATGGACGGTGGCAACGTATTAAACCTCATCTACGAGGAAACTCTCAACAAAATGGAGATAGACAAGAGCCGCATTGAGAAAAGCAGCATGACCTTCAGAGGAATCATCCTAGTAGGGAGGCACGATGTGTGGGAAAAATCACACTGGATGTGGCATTCGGCACGCCGGAGAATTATAGGTCCAAAGAAATCACATTCCAAGTGGCCCCGTTCAGTAGTGGATACCACGCCCTTTTAGGGCGGGATGCATTCACGAGCTTCCAAGCTATACCTCATTACGGGTACATGAAGCTCAAGATGCCTGGGCCCAATGGAATCATCACTCTAGCTAGTGATCCGGACATAGCACTCCGCGTCGAAAATAAAACCGCCGCACTAGCCCTGGAGGCATTATCCGAAGCTCTCGCGGCCAAAGAATTAACTGCGCTGCACTCCACAGTGGACATGGACGACGTGATACTCGACAAACAACCCAAGTCCACCTCTTTTAAACCAGCAGACGAAATAGTCAAATTCCAGGTCCACCCAACGGACCCTACAAAAACAGCATCCATTGGGGTACAGCTGAACCCCATAATAGACGCCGCACTGCGAGAGTTCTTGCGCGAGAATTGGGACATCTTCGCCTGGCATCCTTCAGACATGCCAGGTATCCCACGCAGGCTGGCTGAGCATAGCCTAAACATACTAAAGGGATACAAGCCGGTCAAGCAGACTCTTCGGCGTTTTTCAGAACCTAAGCGACAAGCCATGGGAGAAGAGTAGCCAAGCTACTCGAGGCCAGATTCATCAGAGAAATAAAACATCCGGACTGGCTAGCAAACCTGGTGATGGTACCAAAGAAGGACAAATCCTGGCGCCTATGTGTTGACTTCAAGGACCTCAATAAGGCTTACCCTAAGGATCCCTTCCCCCTCCCCCGCATCAATCAAATCATCGACTCTACCGCAGGACAGACTCATTGTGTTTCCTCGACGCATACTCTGGATACCATCAAATCAAGATGGCGGAGTCCGATCAAGCCGCAACGGCATTCATCACTCCATACGGCCCCTTATGTTTTAACATCGTGCCTTTCGGGCTCAAAAACGCCGGTGCAACCTATGAACGCATGATTCAGACATGCCTAGAAACACAAATCGGCAAAACAGTGGAGGCATACGTAGATGATGTGGTCATCAAAACCAGACATGTCGAATCTTTAATAGATGACTTGAGGCTTACGTTCGACAATCTCCGAACATATGATATCAAGCTCAATCCGAAAATATGCGTTTTCGGTGTACCTATCGGAAAGCTCTTGGGCTTCATCATTTCCAATAGAGGAATTGAAGCAAATCCGGCTAAAATCCAAGCTCTGTCACAGTTGGCTACCCCAACAGACCTCAAGAAAATCAAGAAATTAACTGGATGCGTGGCTGCTCTAAGCCGCTTTATCTCCCGATTAGGAGAGAAGGCACTACCTCTCTATCGCCTTCTTCGACGCACCAAACACTTCGAGTGGACGGATGCGGCTACGGACGGACTGGAAGAAATAAATACCCTCCTGGCCAGCAATCCAATCCTAGCCACGCCAAATATCGGCGAACCTATGCTGTTATATATAGCTGCAACACACCAGGTTGTAAGCGCAGTGCTCGTCGTCGAATGAGAGATAGACGGACATAAATTCCCACTTAAAAAGCCGGTATACTACGTATCCACTGTCCTCACTCCATGCAAGTCACGGTACCCACATTATCAAAAGATAGCATATGCAGTCTTCATGGCATCCCAGAAACTACGACACTACTTTCAAGAGTGTTCTATCACGGTGGCCTCCGAAGTACCACTCAATGATATAATCAATAACCGCGATGCCACGGTCCGGATTGCTAAGTGGGCTATCGAGCTCCTCACAAACCACGGCGAGCCATTAAGTCGCAAGTACTGGCTGACTTCATCGCCGAATGGACAGAAGCCGAACTCCCTAAAGAGTATGGCGCGTACTCCAATTGGATCATGCACTTTGACGGCTCTAAGATGCTGACTGGTCTGGGGGCAGGCGTTGTCCTGACATCCCCCACCGGAGATACAGTCCAATACGTACTCCAAATACTATACACAGACTCCAACAATGCAGCCGAATACGAGGCTCTATTGCACGGTCTTCGGATGGCGGTCTCCATGGGCATTCAACGCCTAGAAGTGCGTGGGGATTCGAACCTCGCAATATCTCAAATAAATGGAGACTTCGATGCCAAGGACCCAAAAATGGCGGCTTACCGCAATGCCGTCCTCAAAATGTCATCTCGGTTCGAGGGGCTCGAATTCCACCATGTGGTCCAGGAAAATAATCAAGCGGCGGATATCCTCGCCCGCATCGGCGCCAAGTGCGACCCCATCCCGCCTAATATCTTCTTAGAAAGGTTGCTCAAGCCACCCGTGGTCTGGGAAGGGGAGACCGGCAATACCAGTCAGGATCCGAACATAACCCAGATCCCGAACACTCTAACGTAATCGGAGGCTCCGCCACCGAAATAACACCTTCAGCCCACGTGATCATGGCTGTCATCGCCCCGTGGACTGAACCCTACTTAGCCTACTTAAATAGGCAAGAACTCCCTCAGGACCAAAATGAGGCACGTTGCATTGTGCGGCGCTCTAAAGCCTACAAGGTCCACGAGGGAGAGCTTTATAAGAAAAAGCGCGACTGGAGTGCTCCAAAGGTGCATCTCCGAATAGGAAGGGCGGCAGCTCTTGGCCGAAATTCACGCCGGACTCGGCGGCCACCACGCCGCAGCTCAGGCACTCGTAAGCAAGGCCTTCCGTACAGGTTTCTACTGGCCGACAACCCGGGCAGACGCACAGGACCTTGTCCAACATTGCGTCGGTTGCCAGCTTTTTGCAAATCAAAGCCACATGCCACCTACTGAAGGAAATATGCCCTAGAGGCAATAATAAAGTTATTATTTATTTCCTTATATCATGATGAATGTTTATTATTCATGCTAGAATTGTATTAACCGAAAACATAATACATGTGTGAATACATAGACAAACATAGTGTCACTAGTATGCCTCTACTTGACTAGCTCGTTGAATCAAAGATGGTTAAGTTTCCTAGCCATAGACATGAGTTGTCATTTGATTAACGGGATCACATCATTAGGAGAATGATGTGATTGACTTGACCCATTCCCTTAGCTTAGCACTTGATCGTTTAGTATGTTGCTATTGCTTTCTTCATGACTTATACATGTTCCTACAACTATGAGATTATGCAACTCCCGTTTACCGGAGGAACACTTTGTGTGCTACCAAACGTCACAACGTAACTAGGTGATTATAAAGGAGCTCTACAGGTGTCTCCGAAGTTACATGTTGAGTTGGCGTATTTCGAGATTAGGTTTTGTCACTCCGATTGTCGGAGAGGTATCTCTGGGCCCTCTCGGTAATGCACATCACTATAAGCCTTGCAAGCAATGTAGCTAATGAGTTAGTTAGGGAATGATGCATTACATAACGAGTAAAGAGACTTGCCGGTAACGAGATTGAACTAGGTATTGGATACCGACGATCGAATCTCGGGCAAGTAACATACCGATGACAAAGGGAACAACGTATGTTGTTATGCGGTTTGACCGATAAAGATCTTCGTAGAATATGTAGGAGCCAATATGAGCATCCAGGTTCCGCTATTGGTTATTGACCGAGAATAGTTCTAGGTCATGTCTACATAGTTCTCGAACCCGTAGGGTCCGCACGCTCAAGGTTTCGATGACAGTTTTATTATGAGTTTATGAGTTTTGATGTACCGAAGGAGTTCGGAGTCCCGGATGAGATCGGGGACATGACGAGGAGTCTTGAAATGGTCAAGACGTAAAGATCGATATATTGGACTAGGGGGAGGGGGCGCACCCCCTCCTTCCTTCCCTTCTCTCTTCCCCTTCCTTCTCTCCTACTCCTACTAGGAAAGGAGGAGTCCTACTCCCGGTGGGAGTAGGACTCCCCCCTTGGGCGCGCCTCCTCCTCCTTGGCCGGCCCTCCTCCCCTTGCTCCTTTATATACGGGGGCATGGGGGCACCCCAAAGACACACAAGTTGATCTTCTTGATCGTTCCTTAGCCGTGTGTGGTGCCCCCTCCACCATATTCCACCTCGATCATATCGTAGTGGTGCTTAGGCGAAGCCCTGCGTCGGTAGAGCATCATCATCATCACCACGCCGTCGTGCTGACGGAACTCATCCCCGACACCCTATTGGATCGGAGTCCAGGGATCGTAATCGAGCTGAACGTGTGCTGAACTCGGAGGTGCCATACGTTCGGTGCTTGGATCGGTCAGATCGTGAAGACGTACGACTACATCAACCGCGTTGTCATAGCGCTTCCGCTTACGGTCTACGAGGGTACGTGGACAACACTCTCCCCACTCGTTGCTATGCATCACCATGATCTTGCATGTGCGTAGGAATTTTTTTGAAATTACTACGTTCCCCAACAGTGGTATCAGAGCCTGGTTATATGCGTTGATGTTATATGCACGAGTAGAACACAAGTGAGTTGTGGGCGATACAAGTCATACTGCTTACCAGCATGTCATACTTTGGTTCAGCAGTATTGTTGGATGAAGCGGCCCGGACCGACATTAGGTGTACGCTTACGCGAGACTGGTTTTACCACCGTGCTTTGCACACAGGTGACTAGCGGGTGTCTGTTTCTCCAACTTTAGTTGAATCGAGTGTGGCTACGCCCGGTCCTTGCGAAGGTTAAAACAACACTAACTTTACAAACTATCATTGTGGTTTTGATGCGTAGGTAAGAACAGTTCTTGCTCAGCCCGTAGCAGCCACGTAAAATTTGCAACAACAAAGTAGAGGACGTCTAACTTGTTTTTGCAGGGCTTGCTGTGATGTGATATGGTCAAGACATGATGAGATATAAATTGTTGTATGAGATGATCATGTTTTGTTGAAGTTATCAGCAACTGGCAGAAGCCTTATGGTTGTCTCGTTATTGCATAAGATGCAAGCGCCAAATAATTGCTTTACTTTATCGCTATGCGATAGCAATAGTTGCAAGAGCAATAGTTGGCGAGACGACCATGTGACGACACATTGATATAGATCAAGATGATGGAGATCATGGTGTCGTGCCGGTGACGATAGAGATCATGACAGTACTTTGGAGATGGAGATCAAAGGCGGAAGATGGTCATGGCCATATCATGTCACATATTTTGATTGCATATGATGTTTATCTTTTATACATCTTATTTTTCTTAGTTTGACGGTAGCATTTTAAGATGATCCCTCACTAATTATCAAGAAGTGTTCTCCCTGAGTATGCACCATTGCGAAAGTTCTTCGTGCTGAGACACCACGTGATGATCGGGTGTGATAGGCTCTACGTTCAAATACAACGGGTGCAAAACAGTTGCACACGCAAAATACTCAGGTTAAACTTGACGAGCCTAGCATATACATATATGGCCTCGGAACACAGAGACCGAAAGGTCGAACATGAAACATATAGTAGATAGGATCAACATAGTGATGTTCACCATTGAAAACTACTCCATCTCACATGATGATCGGACATGGTTTAGTTGATTTGGATCACGTGATCACTTAGATGACTAGAGAGATGTCTGTCTAAGTGGGAGTTCTTAAGTAATATGATTAATTGAACTTAAATTTATCATGAACTTAGTCCTGGTAGTAATTTGCAAATTATGTTATAGATCAATAGCTCGCGTTGTTGCTTTCATATGTTTATTTTGATATGTTCCTAGAGAAAACTGTGTTGAAAGATGTTAGTAGCAATGATGCGGATTGGATCCGTGATCTGAGGTTTATCCTCATTGCTGCACAGAAGAATTATGTCCTTAATGCACCGCTAGGTGACACACCTATTGCAGGAGCAGATGCAAACGTTATGAATGTTTGGCTAGCTCAATATGATGACTACTTGATAGTTTAGTGCACCATGCTTAACTGCTTAGAATCGGGACTTCAAAGACGTTTTGAACGTCATGGACCATATGAGATGTTCCAGGAATTGAAGTTAATATTTCAAGCAAATACCTGAGTTGAGAGATATGAAGTCTCCAACATTTCTATAGCTAAAAGATGGAGGAGAATCGCTCAACTAGTGAGCACGTGCTCAGATTGTCTGGGTACTACAATCGCTTGAATCAAGTGGGAGTTAATCTTCTAGATAAGATAGTGATTGACAGAATTCTCTAGTCACCATCACTAAGTTACTAGAACTTCGTGATGAACTATAATATGCAAGGGATGACAAAAACGATTCCCGAGCTCTTCGTGATGTTGAAATCAACGAAGGTAGAAATCAAGAAAGAGCATCAAGTGTTGATGATTGACAAGACCGCTAGTTTCAATAGAAGGGCAAAGGGAAAGAAAGGGAACTTCAAGTAGAATGACAAGCAAGTTGTCACTCCCGCGAAGAAGCTCAAAGCTGGACCAAAGCCTGAAACTGAGTGCTTACACTTCAAAGGAAATGGTCACTGGAAGCGGAAATGCCCTGAATATTTGGTGGATAAGAAGGATGGCAAAGTGAACAAGGGTATATTTGATATACAGGTGTTTGATGTGTGACTTACTAGTGTTTATAGTAGCCCCTGAGTATTTGATACTTGTTCGGTTGCTAAGATTAGTAACTCGAAACAGGAGTTACATAATAAACAGAGACTAGTTGAGGGGAAGTGACGATGAGTCTTGGAAATAGTTCCAAGATTGATATGATCATCATCACACACTCCCTATATTTTCGAGATTAGTGTTAAAACTAAATAAATGTTATTTAGCGTTTGCGTTGAGCATGAATATGATTTGATCATGTTTATTGCAATACGGTTATTCATTTGAAGTTAAAGAATAATTGTTATTCTGTTTACATGAATAAGACCTTCGATGATTATACACCCAATGAAAATAGTTTGTCGGATCTCGATCATAGTGATACACATATTCATAATATTGATGCCAAAAGATGCAAAGTTAATAATGATAGTGCAACTTATTTGTGGCACTACCATTTGGGTCATATCGGTGTAAAGCGCATGAAGAAACTCCATAAAGATGGATTTTCGGAATCACTTGGTTATGAATCATTTGATGCTTGCGAACCGTGCCTTTTGGGCAAGATGACTAAAACTCCATTCTCCGGAACAATGGAACAAGCTACTGACTTATTGGAAATAATACATACCGATGTATGCGATCCAATGAGTGTTGATGCTCGTGGCAAGTATCGTTATTTTCTGACCTTCACAAGATGATTTGAGCATATATGGGTATATCTACTTGATGAAACATAAGTCTGAAATAGTTGAAAGGTTCAACGAATTTCAGAGTGAAGTGGAAAAATCATCGTAACAAGAAAATAAAGTTTCTGCGGTTTGATCACGGAGACGAATATTTGAGTTACGAGTTTGGTCTTCAATTAAAACAATGTGGAATAGTTTCACAGCTCACGCCACCTGGAACACCACAATGTTATGGTGTGTAACCACACTTTATTGGATATGGTGCGATCTATGATGTCTCTTATTGATTTACCATTGTCGTTTTGGGGTTATGCATTAGAGACAACTGCATTCACGTTAAAAGGGCACCATCTAAATCCGTTGAGACGACACCATATGAACTGTGGTTTGGCAAGAAACAAAAATTGTCGTTTCTTAAATTTTGGGGCTGCGATGCTTATGTGAAAAAGTTTCAACCTGATAATCTCGAACCCAAATCGGAGAAGTGCGTCTTCATAGTATACCCAAAGGTAACTATTGGGTACACCTTCTATCACAGATCCGAAGGCAAGTTATTCGTTGCTAAGATGGATCCTTTCTAGAGAAGAAGTTTCTCTCGAAAGAAGTGAGTGGGAGGAAAGTAGAACTTGATGAGGTAACTATACCTACTCCCTTGTTGGAAAGTAGTTCATCACAGAAATCAGTTCCAGTGATTCCTACAGCAATTAGTGAGGAAGTTAATGATGATGATCATCAAACTTCAGATCAAGTTGCTACCAAACCTCGTAGGTCTTCCAGAGTAAGATCCGCACCAGAGTGGTGCGGTAATCATGTTCTGGAAGTCATGTTACTAGACCATGATGAACCTACGAACTATGAGGAAGCGATGATGAGCCAAGATTCCGCGAAATGGCTTGAGGCCATAAAATCTGAGATATGATCCATGTATGAGAACAAAGTATGGACTCTGACTGACTTGCCCGATGATCAGCAAGCCATGTTAAATAAATGGATCTTCAAGAGGAAGACGGACGTTGATAGTAGTGTTACTATCTACAAAGCTCGACTTGTCACAAAAAGGTTTTTGACAAGTTCAAGATGTTGACTACAATGAGATTTTCTCAACTGTAGCGATGCTTAAGTTTGTCCGAATCATGTTAGCAATTGCCAATTTTTATGAAATCTGGCAAATGGATGTCAAAACTGCATTCCTTAATGGTTTTCTTAAAGAAGAGTTGTATATGATGCAACCAGAAGGTTTTGTCAATCCTAAAGGTGCTAACAAAATGTGCAAGCTCCAGCGATCCATCTATGGACTGGTGCAAGCATCTCGGAGTTGGAATATACGCTTTGATAAGTTGATCAAAGCATATAGTTTTATACAGACTTGCGGTGAAGCCTGTATTTACAAGAAAGTGAGTGGGAGCACTACAGCATTTCTGATAAGTATATGTGATTGACATATTGTTGATCGGAAATAATGTAGAATTATTCTGCAAAGCATAAAGGAGTGTCTGAAAGGAGTTTTTTCAAAGAAAGACCTCGGTAAAGCTACTTACATATTGAGCATCAAAATCTATTGAGATAGATCAAGACGCTTGATAAGTTTTTCAATAAGTACATACCTTGTCAAGATTTTGAAATAGTTCAAAATGGAACAGTCAAAGAAAGAGTTCTTGCCTGTGTTGCAAAGGTGTCAAATTGAGTAAGACTCAAATCCCGACCACGGCAGAAAATAAAAAGAGAATGAAAGTCATTCCCTATGCCTCAGTCATAGGTTCTATAAAGTATGCTATGCTATGTACAAGACCTATTGTATACCTTGCTCTGAATTTGGCAAGGGAGTACAATAGTGATCTAGGAGTAGATCACTGGACATTGGTCAAAATTATCCTTAGTGGAATAAGGATATGTTTCTCGATTATGGAAGTGAAAAAGGTTCATCGTAAAAGGTTACGTCGATACAAGTTTTGGCACTGATCCAGATGACTCTAAGTCTTAATCTGGATACATATTGAAAGTGGGAGCAATTAGCTAGAGTAGCTCCGTGTAGAGCATTGTAAACATAGAATATTTGCAAAATACATACGGCTCTGAATGTGACAGACCCGTTGATTAAGCTTCTCTCACTAGCAAAACATGATCATACCTTAGTACTCTTTGGGTGTTAATCACATAGCGATGTGAACTAGATTATTGACTCTAGTAAAACCCTTTGGGTGTTGATCACATGACGATGTGAACTATGGTTATTAATCACATACAGATGTGAATATTGGTGTTAAATCACATGGCGATGTGAACTAGATTATTGACTCTAGTGCAAGTGGGAGACTGAAGGAAATATGCCCTAGAGGCAATAATAAAGTTATTATTTATTTCCTTATATCATGATAAATGTTTATTATTCATGCTAGAATTGTATTAACCGGAAACATAATACATGTGTGAATACATAGACAAACATAGTGTCACTAGTATGCCTCTACTTGACTAGCTCGTTGAATCAAAGATGGTTAAGTTTCCTAGCCATAGACATGAGTTGTCATTTGATTAACGGGATCACATCATTAGGAGAATGATGTGATTGACTTGACCCATTCCGTTAGCTTAGCACTTGATCGTTTAGTATGTTGCTATTGCTTTCTTCATGACTTATACATGTTCCTACAACTATGAGATTATGCAACTCCCGATTACCGGAGGAACACTTTGTGTGCTACCAAACGTCACAACGTAACTGGGTGATTATAAAGGATCTCTACAGGTGTCTCCGAAGGTACATGTTGAGTTGGCGTATTTCGAGATTAGGTTTTGTCACTCCGAGTGTCGGAGAGGTATCTCTAGGCCCTCTCGGTAATGCACATCACTATAAGCCTTGCAAGCAATGTAGCTAATGAGTTAGTTACGGAATGATGCATTACGTAACGAGTAAAGAGACTTGCCGGTAATGAGATTGAACTAGGTATTGGATACCGACGATCGAATCTCGGGCAAGTAACATACCGATGACAAAGGGAACAACGTATGTTGTTATGCGGTTTGACCGATAAAGATCTTCGTAGAATATGTAGGAGCCAATATGAGCATCCAGGTTCCGCTATTGGTTATTGACCGAGAATAGTTCTAGGTCATGTCTACATAGTTCTCGAACCCATAGGGTCCGCACGCTTAAGGTTTTAATGACAGTTTTATTATGAGTTTATGAGTTTTGATGTACCGAAGGAGTTCGGAGTCCCGGATGAGATCGGGGACATGACGAGGAGTCTCGAAATGGTCGAGACGTAAAGATCGATATATTGGACTAGGGGGAGGGGCGCACCCCCTCCTTCCTTCCCTTCTCTCTTCCCCTTCCTTCTCTCCTACTCCTACTAGGAAAGGAGGAGTCCTACTCCCGGTGGGAGTAGGACTCCCCCCTTGGGCGCGCCTCCTCCTCCTTAGTCGGCCCTCCTCCCCTTGCTCCTTTATATACGGGGACAGGGGGCACCCCAAAGACACACAAGTTGATCTTCGTGATTGTTCCTTAGCCGTGTGTGGTGCTCCCCTCCACCATATTCCACCTTGATCATATCGTAGCGGTGCTTAGGCGAAGCCCTGCGTCGGTAGAGCATCATCATCGTCACCACGCTGTCGTGCTGACGGAACTCATCCCCGACACCCTGCTGGATCGGAGTCCGGGGATCATCATCGAGCTGAACGTGTGCTGAACTCGGAGGTGCCGTACGTTCGGTGCTTGGATCGGTCGGATCGTGAAGACGTACGACTACATCAACCGCGTCGTCATAACGCTTCCGCTTACGGTCTATGAGGGTACGTGGACAACACTCTCCCCTCTCGTTGCTATGCATCACCATGATCTTGCGTGTGCGTAGGAATTTTTTTGAAATTACTACGTTCCCCAACACCTACCACTCTCCAAACAATCCCCATAACTTGGCCCTTTGTGGTCTGGGGGCTTGATATGGTTGGACCCCTTAAAGGAGGAAGCCATAAGAAGAAATACTTGTTGGTCATGGTGGATAAATTCACCAAACGGATAGAAGCCAAACCAGTTAAAACAGCTGAGTCCGGACCAGTTATAGACTTCATATCCGGGGCCGTACACCGCTACGGTGTCCCCCACAGCATCATCACCGATAACGGCTCAAACTTCACAGCCGACGAGGTGAAAACTTGGTGCAGCAAAATGGGCATTAAGCTCGATTATGCCTCCGTCTATCACCCCCAAACAAACGGTCAGGTCGAATGAGCAAATGGTCTTATTATGAGCGGCATTAAACCCAGACTAGTGCGATCCTTGAAGGAATCAGATACACACTGGGTCGAAGAACTTGACTCCGTACTATGGGGGTTGCGGACCACGCCAAATCACACCACCGGATACACACCATTTTTTATGGTGTACGATGCAGAGGCAGTTGAGGGAGTCCTGGACTAGGGGGTGTCCGGACAGCCGGACTATCATCGTCCGCCGGACTCCAAGACTACGAAGATACAAGATTGAAGACTCCGTCCCGTGTCCGGATGGGACTTTCCTTGGCGTGGAAGGCAAGCTTGGCGATACGGATATGTAGATCTCCTACCATTGTAACCGACTCTGTGTAACCCTAGCCCTCTCCGGTGTCTATATAAACCGGAGGGCTTTAGTCCATAGGACACAACACAACAATTACAACAATCATACCATAGGCTAGCTTCTAGGGTTTAGCCTCCTTGATCTCGTGGTAGATTCACTCTTGTACTACCCATATCATCAATATCAATCAAGCAGGAGTAGGGTTTTACCTCCATCGAGAGGGCCCGAACCTGGGTAAAAACATCGTGTCCCTTGTCTCCCGTTACCATCCGCCTAGACGCACAGTTTGGGACCCCCTACCCGAGATCCGCCGGTTTTGACACCGACATTGGTGCTTTCATTGAGAGTTCCTCTGTGTCGTTACCGATAGGAAGGATGCCTCCTCCCGTCTTCAAGGACGGTATTTTCGCCAAAGGAGCCTTGACCGCCGGCCAAACCATCCGGCTAGGTGGTTTTCTTATGACCGCCTGTCCGGCCACCGCTTCGACAATGACCTCTCAAGTCGTCAAAAGCAATCTTCACGTCAGCTCGGAATTCGCCGAGCGTCTGGATCCAATAGAGCTCTCGTCCGTAAACGAGCTCTTGGATCGCATCGCCGCCCTGGGAGTCGCTACAGACTACAACCAGATTGGGCTTAAAACTGACCTGAGAGAGATTAACTCCCCCAGGTCCCCCACCACGTTGCAGTGGTAGAGGAACAATGCGGCGACTCTTCTCCTGTATTGAAAACTAGTCATGTCCGGGCTCCCGAACCCTCCATGCCGGATTCCCGCGGAGGGACGGACTTCGATCAAGCACTGAACTTAAAGTCAGGCATCGGACCGGACTCGTTGGACAACGTCCAACAATCCAGGCTTCCAAATTTGGAAACTTCTCGGCCTTTGAGCCTTGAGATGGGTAGGGTTCCAAACTTTATTCCACCCACCCGCCCAGACATATGCGATCTATCTCTAATCCGGCAAGAGCCCGCTGAAACAGTACATCACTACTGGGCCAGATTCCTCCTGGTTATGGACAGGATAAAGGACTGCCGAGAGGAAAACACAATCTCAATTTTCTGCAATAATTGCACGGACGAGGGAATCTTGAACACCGTCAGCCATCGTGAAATTACACGCTTCGCCGACCTGGCGTCCATAGTATGAAAGTACTGTGCGATGGAGAGTTTCCGGAAAACCGAAAATAAGTTTTGGGACAATCCGGCCCCGACCCTAGTCCGCAACAAAAGGGTGCATTACACTCAGGCACCAGATACAAAAAGCAAAAAGCAAAAACCCCATAAAGGGCACGGAACCGTACTGGATGGATGGCTTAGCGGACCCTGTAAAATTCACAGTACAGAGGGCGCCATCCCAACACATAGCCTTCGAGCATGTTGGATATTACGGCAAGTGGCCAAAAGTGGCGAGGAGCTTCTAGCCCCGGAAAACCACTCCAACAATACCGGTATGGTATCAACAGTCTTCGAGACTTTCGCATCAAATAATATGCGGAAACGAACAATCCGCAGCCTCGCTGAAGTCTACCAAGTAGCAACAACAAATCCATGGAGCGACACAGCCATCACCTTCAACGCCAGCGACGAACCTAAATTCCGAACAGCCCGAGTACCAGCCGCACTGGTACTTAGTCCAATAGTGGACGGCTTTCGACTTACAAAGGTCCTCATGGATGGCGGCAGCGGATTAAACCTCATCTACGAGGAAACTCTTCAAAAAATGGAAATAGACTGGAGCCGCATTGAGCGAAGCAGCACAACCTTCAGAGGAATAATCCCTAGCCGGGAAGCGCGCTGCACCGGAAAAATCACACTCGATGTGGTGTTCGGCTCGCCGGACAATTACAGATCCGAAGAAGTCACGTTCCAAGTGGCCCCGTTCAACAGCGGATATCACGCTATATTAGGACGAGAGGCATTCACAATTTTTCAAGTTGTACCCCATTACGGGTACATGAAGCGCAAAATGCCTGGGCCCGGCGGAATAATCACTCTCGTTAGTGATTCGGACATAGCACTCCGCGCCGAAAACAAGACAGCCGCATTAGCCCTGGAGGCACTATCCGAAGCCCTAGCGGCAGAAGAACTTACCACGCTACGCTCTACTGTGAATAGAGACGATGTGATACTCGATAAGAGATCCAAGTCCACCTCCTTTAAACCAGCGGACGAAATAGTAAAATTCCAGGTCCATCCAACAGACCCGACAAAGACGGCTTCCATCGGGGCACAGTTGAACCCTGATGTAGACGCCGCACTACGAGAATTCCTTCGGGAAAATTGGGACATTTTCGCCTGGCACCCTTCGGATATGCCCGGAATCCCACGCAGGTTGGCAGAACACAGCCTAAACATCCTAAAAGGATTCAAGCCAGTCAAACAGGCTCTTCGACGATTTTCCGAACCCAAAAGACAGGCAATGGGAGAAGAGCTAGCCAAACTATTGGAAGCCGGATTCGTCAGAGATATCAAACATCCGGATTGGCTAGCAAACCTGGTAATGGTACCAAAGAAGGACAAATCCTGGCGCCTATGTGTCGATTTTAAAGACCTCAACAAGGCCTGCCCAAAGGATCCCTTCCCCCTCCCCTGCATCGACCAGATAATCGACGCTACCGCAGGACACGATTCATTGTGCTTCCTCGACGCATACTCCGGCTACCATCAAATCAAGATGGCGGAAGCGGACCAAGCCGCAACGGCATTCATCACTCCATATGGACCATTCTGCTTCAACACGATGCCCTTCGGACTTAAAAACGCCGGCGCAACATATCAGCGCATGATTCAAACATGTCTAGCCACCCAGATCGGCAAAACAGTAGAGGCATACGTAGACGACGTAGTCGTCAAAACCAAGCACGTCGAAACTCTAGTAGACGACTTGAGGCTCACATTCGACAACCTCAGAGCATACGACATCAAGCTGAATCCGGAAAAATGCGTTTTCGGCATACCAGCCGGAAAGCTCCTGGGCTTCATTGTATCCGGTAGAGGAATTGAAGCAAACCCAGCCAAGATCCAAGCTCTGTCGCAGCTAGATATTCCAAAAGACCTCAAACAAATACAAAAATTGACTGGATGCGTGGCGGCTCTAAGCCGCTTTATCTCCCGTCTAGGAGAAAAGGCATTGCCCCGCTATCGCCTCCTTAGGCGCACCGAACACTTCGAGTGGACGGATGCCGCCACTGCCGGACTTGAAGAAATAAAAGCCATAATGGCAACAAATCCGGTCCTGGCTGCGCCCAACCTAGGCGAACCAATGTTGTTATACATCGCGGCAACACAGCAAGCTGTAAGCGCGGTACTCGTCGTCGAACGAGAGACAGAAGGGCATAAATTCCCTCTTCAAAAACCAGTGTACTACGTATCCACTGTGTTAACCCCCTGCAAGTCCCGTTACCCGGACTATCAAAATATAGCGTACGCGGTGTTCATGGCATCCCGGAAGCTCCGACACTACTTTCAAGAGTGTTCGATAACAGTGGCCTCCGAAGTACCCCTCAATGACATTATAAACAACCGCGACGCGACGGGCAGGATTGCAAAATGGGCCATTGAGCTCTTACCATTCGATATAACTTACAAACCTCGGCGAGCTATAAAGTCACAAGTTTTGGCTGACTTTGTCGCTGAATGGACCGAAGCCGAACTCCCTAAAGAGTACGGCGCATACTCCCATTGGATTATGCACTTCGACAGCTCTAAAATGTTGGCCGGATTGGGGGCTGGCGTCGTATTGACGTCCCCAACCGGAGGCACAGTCCAATACGTACTTCAGATAATGTACACGGACTCCAACAACGCAGCCGAATACGAGGCCCTTTTACATGGCCTCCGGATGGCAATCTCCATGGGCATTCAATGCCTAGAGGTGCGCGGGGATTCAAACCTTGCAATATCCCAAATAAATGGAGACTTTGATGCCAAGGATCTGAAAATGGCAGCATATCGCAACGCTGTCCTAAAAATGTCAGCTCGGTTTGAAGGACTAGAATTCCATCACGTATCCCGGGATAATAACCAAGCAACCGACATATTGGCACGCATCGGCGCAAAACGTGACGCTGTCCCTCCAAACATCTTCCTGGAACAGCTCTTTAAGCCATCCGTACTATGGGAAGAGGAGTCCGGAAATAACAAACTGGAAGCAGCCGCACCAACCGACACAGAGCAATCTGACATAACCGGCGATTCAGCCAAAATAACACCTTCAGCCCACGACATAATGGCAATAATCGCCCCGTGGACAGAACCATTCCTAGCCTACTTGCTTAGGCAGGAACTTCCCGAAGACCAAAATGAGGCCCGCTGCATAGTCCGGCGATCTAAAGCCTACAAGGTCCATGAGGGAGAACTTTACAAGAAAAGCACAACCGGAGTCCTTCAAAGGTGTATCTCCGAAGAGGAAGGGCGAAACCTTCTAGCTGAAATTCATGCCGGGCTAGGCGGACACCACGCAGCAGCTCGGGCCCTTGTAGGAAAGGCATTCCGTACAGGATTTTATTGGCCGACGGCCTGGGCAGATGCTCAGGACTTAGTCCAAAGATGCGTCGGTTGTCAGCTCTTTGCTAATCAGAGCCATATGCCACCCACCGCCCTCAAAAACCCATTACCTGGCCGTTTGCGGTCTGGGGGCTTGACATGGTAGGACCCCTTAAAGGGGGAACCCACAAGCAAAGGTACCTATTGGTCATGGTGGACAAATTCACCAAATGGATAGAGGCCAAGCCAGTCAAAACGGCAGAGTCCGGACCAGTGATAGACTTTATCTCCGGGGTAGTACACCGTTATGGTGTCCCCCACAGCATCATCACCGATAACGGCACGAACTTCACGGCCGACGAGGTTAAATCATGGTGCAAAAATATGGGCATTAAGCTCGATTACGCTTCAGTCTATCACCCTCAAACCAACGGTCAAGTGGAACGAGCAAATGGTCTAATAATAAGCGGCATCAAACCCAGACTAGTGCGGTCCCTTACGAAATCTGACACGCACTGGGT
The DNA here is from genome assembly GCA_963921465.1 of Triticum timopheevii. Classification (NCBI taxonomy): domain Eukaryota; kingdom Viridiplantae; phylum Streptophyta; class Magnoliopsida; order Poales; family Poaceae; genus Triticum; species Triticum timopheevii. The sequence goes on along the minus strand of OY997266.1, from coordinate 472,361,622 downwards.
CGAGGAGGTCGACTCCGTACTCTGGGGGCTGCGGACAACGCCCAACCGTACTACCAGATTCACTCCATTCTTTATGGTATACGGCACAGAGGCAGTTCTGCCCTGCGACATCATTCATGACTCACCTCGAGTGCGCATGTACGAAGAAAGAGAAGCCGAGCTGGATCGGCAGGACAGCTTGGACGCATTGGAGGAAGAACGCGACGTCGCCAAGGCTCGTTCCGCATTCTATCAGCAGCAGGCTCGAAGATATCAAAGCAGAGAAGTACGGGCCAAAACCTACAACGTTGGCGAACTAGTTCTATGCCTGCCGGACAAGAAAAAGGACAAACTCAAGCCCAAATGGGAGGGGCCCTCCATTATTGATCAAGTCCTGACCGGCAGAGCGTACCGTCTACGAAATGCGTCGGACAACCAACTCGAGCCGAACCCATGGAATGCAGCCCGCCTCCGAAGATTCTATGCCTAGGGCCGGACTAAGAGTTCGTCCCCTTCCCCCGTCCAAATTTTTTACACTTCAGCAGTCTTTTTGTTTCTCTTTCTTCTCTCAACCATTTTCCTAAAAAGCCCATAAGGGCCTACCTGCGCATTGTTCGCACACACTTGATGTGCCATCCGCACTCATTATACCTGGGGGCTTCTTTACAAGAAGCCTAATTATAAGGGCTTCATGCCCAGCACATGTGTCAAGCTTCCACATGTACCTTTTATTCACCATTATATGCATCGATATGACTTAAGTTTTGGCCAAGCTGGGTTGCCTGGCTCCTGTGCTTACCCCTACGTTCCCGATTGTTCGGCTAGGAGGTAAAGGGAGCACCTCTGCGATTGTTACTGCCGGGTCAGCCGGATGTGTACCTCAGACTGGGTGAAGCCGAAAGCTAGCGTTCTTAAGGGAATATTCGGTCGGTGACTTGAAAGATGATTTTTTACCTACTTATTTATCTGCCCCCAGATGTTTTACTGCTTTCTTTGCAGTCCGGACATGCACTTTAGGGCATGCCTCCCAGGGAAAGGAACCCTTAACGGAACTATTCTCCCTGGAAGATGTTTCTTACTAACCATGTAATATAACATAACTAGTTGGGCACTTGTCTGATAAAGCACTAATGACCCCTACGCCTGGTCTCCATGCATACCCCGGTTGTTTCTTAACCGAGAAGGTATTCGGACACACTCCGGACTCTAGGGTCCCGAGGTTGAAGCGAAAAGGTCGGCAAAGACAAACGATCTACAATCCGGCTAGAAGGCATTTCACATGTCATTTTAAAATGCATTGTCAAATCTATTGATTGTATTCCTCCTCAATCCCGTCTAACAGGTTGTCTAATTTACAGTCCCGTTGGGAAAATTTAGCAGCCAACTCTACTTGGCCGTATACTAAACTCACAGGGATGTCCTTCCCTTCGGGCCCCACAGGTCCGACCTCGGCCATGTGGTTGGGATCCGCCTTCTTGTACCGCGTCTTCACCATGGCCCAAGCCTCCCGGGCACCTTGGCAGCAGGCAGAAATCTTCCATAAACGGAAGCGCTGCCGCACTCCCTGAAGCTTCTCTGCAAGCTCCCCAAAGCCTTCGGGTAGGGAGAGGGCCGGCCATAAAGCCTGGACGATGCTGCTCATTGCCTGCCGAACTCGTTCGAGCAGCTGCAACAGTTCGGGAAGTTGATCACCCGTCGATACGGGCATCTCCTCTGCAGGGCGACCTGTGAGTATACCTACAGACACATTTTGTCAATTGACTTCCTCGCCAAACTCTTATTTTCAAAGGAGTTCGCTCAAGCACTTACTATAGATGCCGCGACGAAGCCGCTGATTCTCCTTAATGGAGCCAGACAGCTCGGCCCGAACACCTTTCAGCTCTTCTCCGAGCTGGGCGTGGGCATCCTGGAGCTTGTTCCTTTCCTGCTGCACTCTATTCAGCACCCTCTCGCCGGCCTTCAGCTGGCGCAGTAATTCTTGCCTATCCGGATCTTGTCCGACAGCACCTGCAATGTCATTCTTAGACTTGCGCACACGCCGCACACCACTTATGTTTTTAAAATAATGTGTTACCTGGAGGGGTCTCTGTGTTTCCTCCTGCGACAGCAAGTGCGGCCTCGAGTTGGGCCTTGCACTCTTGTAGCTCCTGAGATAGTTGGGTATTCTTCTCCGTAAGATCATGCATTTCAAATGATCCTTAAATCAGTTAATATAACTACTTTAAGTCTCGGGGGCTACTGGCATATACAACTATCAAATTCTCTTACCTGTATGTCTCTTACATACTACTCCGTGGCTCTGGTAAAACCATCTTGAGCAGCACGGAGGTGCGCGTCCCCCGTGTTAAGGGCATTTAACGCCTCAGGGGAGAAGCACGCGTCACGAAATACTGTCCGGCGGCGCCTGTGGTTCATGGCGCTCTCCACCTCAGACTTGGTGGCGGACAGTCTGTCGGCATCCTCCGTTGGAGGAGTGTCCGGCTCGCGCCTTGCGCTCGCCTCCCCCTCCAGACCAGGTGCTGGAGCCTGGCTGGTAGAGGTTGGATTGGCAACCTCTACGCCCGCAGTCCGGCGGGCGCTTTTTCTCCTACAAAAGTCATGAGCACTCAAACGCTTCCTAGGAACATTGCTCCAAATAATGAACTGTGAGCTATACCTTTGCGGCGACGTTTCAATACGCGCCGCGCTCCTCTTCCGCCTACTGGTCCGGACTGGCCTTTGTTGGTCAGCCGCCGTGGGCTCGGCTTCCCGCCCTAAAGGCGCTTCCTGCAAAACACCATCATATGCAAAGGTCAAAGATGAGCAAGGAGGAAATAATGGTGTCGGGACTTCGGTCACAATCACCTGGGAAGCCGGATATAGTCTGGGGTAGTCAGCCGTAATGGCGACTAAAGCATTATCCATGCTGAGCTGGTGGAACACCCCGTCGATTAGCTCCACCTTTATGTCCGGATCCTCTTCGGAGGCCGGATCCTGGGATCTCTCTGGATCCTCGGGTTGCGGAGCTGGACTTAGCATGTCCTCAACATCCCGGCACAGCTCCTGCGTCGAAAAAAGCATAATATAAGAGGCTTAAACTTCGAAAACATGGGTCAGACACACAGAGTGTTCGCTTACCCAACGCTGGGGATTATTCATGGAGAACCCATTCAACGAGTTCGTCTGAAGGAAGTCCTCCTTCTCCCCCTTGTACAGGCCAGACGGGATCTTCGCTAGGTCCTCGGTCGAACCCGGCCCTTTACGGCCATGACGGGTGGCATCGTCCTCCCCGTTGAAATCCCACATGGGGTGGCCCCTGTACTGCAGCGGCTGCACCCCCCGCATAATGCACGTTGCCAGGACTCCAATCATGGTCAACCCGGCATGGGCCAGTAACCTTATCCGGCCCATCAAATAATGGACGCTCTTGTCTTCCTCCAGTTGGGGGCTCCGTGGGCGCCAACTAAGGTGTTTCTTCAGAGGAGCATTACTAAACTCCGGGAGGCCAATCCGAACAGGGTCCGGCAGCGGAGCGTCTTCTATATAAAACCATTCCAAAGGCCAGTCTTCGGACACCTTCTTAGGGGTTCCGGATGGATATCCGGTCCCGGCAATGCGCCATATTTCGGCACCACCCACTTGATATATGGACCCCTCGTGAGAGCGAGGCACAAGGCAGAACAACCTCTTCCACAGTGCAAAATGGGGCTCAACACCCAGGAACAGTTCGCAAAGAGCTACGTAACCCGCGATATGCAGGATAGAGGCGGGCGTAAGGTGATGGAGCTGGAGTCCGTAAAACTCCAGGAGCCCGCGGAGGAACGGATGTATAGGAAATCTGAGTCCCCTTATCAGATAGGGGACGAAGCACACCCGTTCCCTTTGTTGGGACTTGGGGTAGCCTCCGCTTGCTTCCCACCTTGGTAGGTGGCCAACCCGGCTCGAACCGGAACCATGAAGGCCGGAGGGAGATATCCCTTCGCTTGGAGCGTCACCAGCTCGTTGTGCGGGACAGAACATCTCCCCCAATCTCCCGGCAGAGGGCTGGGAGCGCAAGAAGAGGAGCCACGTCGACGGTCCATGATGGAATGTATTCTTGGTTAGAAGCGCTCCGATGAGTACTCGTGGAAGGAGTATGGTGTGATTTGGATCTGGATTCTCGCCTCTCTTATAGGCAGATTATTTGCACAGCTAGGGGGTAAAACATAAAAGATACCCTGGCTTTTCGCATTCGTGCGACGCGTGCAAGATGACCATTATTGGTCATGGAAGCCAAGAAGTGCAACATTGAAGAGGAAGTCGGACACTATTTGGCAGGTACATGGAACTTGAGGGAGAACCCGCTGTCGGTGTCAAAACCGGCGGATCTCGGGTAGGGGGTCCCGAACTGTGCGTCTAGGCAGATGGTAACAGGAGACAAGGGACACGATGTTTTACCTAGGTTCGAGCCCTCTTGATGGAGGTAAAACCCTACGTCCTGCTTGATTAATATTGATGATGTGTATTACAAGAGTGGATCTACCACGAGATCAAGGAGGCTAAACCCTAGAAGCTAGCCTATGGTATGATTGTTGTAATGGATGTTGTGTCCTACGGACTAAACCCTCCGGTTTATATAGACACCGGAGAGGGCTAGGGTTACACAGAGTCGGTTACAATGGTAGGAGATCTACATATCCGTATCGCCAAGCTTGCCTTCCACGCCAAGGAAAGTCCCATCCGGACACGGGACGGAGTCTTCAATCTTGTATCTTCGTAGTCTTGGAGTCCGGCGGATGATGATAGTCCGGCTATCCGGACACCCCCTAGTCCAGGACTCCCTCAGTAGCCCCCGAACCAGGCTTCAAAAGAGCGTATATAGTCTTCGGCGTAGCAAGGCGGGTTCTCCTTTTAAGTTCCATGTACCTGCCGAACAGTGTCCGGCTTCCTTATCAATGTTGCGCTTCTTGGCTTCTACGCCCAATAATGGCCTTCTTCCACGCGTCGCACGAATGCGAAAAGCCAGGGTATCCTTTATGTTTTACCCCCTAGCTGTGCAAATGATCTGCCTATAAGAGAGGCAAGAATCCAGATCCAAATCACACCATCTTCCTTCCGTGAATACTCATCGGAGCGCTTTTGACCCAGAATCCATTCCATCATGGACCGTCGACGCAGCTCCTCTTCTCGCACTCCCAGCCCTCTGCCAGGAGATTGGAGGAGATGCTCTGTTCCGCACAACGAGCTGGTGAAGCTCCAAGCAGAGGGATATCTCCCTCCGGCCTTCATGGTTCCGGTTCGAGCCGGGCTGGCCACCTACCAAGGTGGGAAGCAAGCGGAGGCTACCCCAAGTCCCAACAAAGGGGAGCGGGTATGCTTCGTCCCCTACCTGATAAGGGGACTCGGATTTCCTATACATTCGTTCCTCCGCGGGCTCCTGGAGTTCTACGGACTCCAGCTCCATCACCTTACACCCGCCTCTATCCTGCATATCGCGGGTTACGTAACTCTTTGCGAGCTATTTCTGGGCATCGAGCCCCATTTCGCATTGTGGAAGAGGTCGTTCTACCTCGTACCCCGTTCTCATGAGGGGTCCATATATCAAGTGGGCGGCGCCGAAATATGGCGCATTGCCGGGACCGGATATCCATCCGGAACCCCTAAGAAGGCGTCCGAAGACTGGCCTTCAGAATGGTTTTACATAGAAGACGCTCCGCTACCGGACCCTGTTCAGATCGGCCTCCTGGAGTTCAGTACTGCTCCTCTAAAGAAACGCCTTAGTTGGCGCCCGCGGAGCCCCCAACTGGAGGAAGACAAGAGCGTCCATTATCTGATGGGCCGAATAAGATTACTGGCCCATTCCGGGTTGACCATGATTGGAGTCATGGCAACATGCATTACGTGGGGGGTGCAGCCACTGCAATACAGGGGCCACCCCATGTGGGATTTCACCGGGGAAGACGATGCCACCCGTCATGGCCGCAAAGGACCGGATTCGGCCGAGGATCTGGTGTAGATCCTGTCCGGCCTGTACAAGGGGGAGAAGGAGGATTTCCTTCAGACGAACCCGTTGAATGGGTTCTCCATGAATAACCCTCGGCGTTGGGTAAGCAAACACTTTAAGGGCCCGACCCATGCTTTCAAAGTTTAAGCTTCTTATATTATGTCTTCGACGCAGGAACTGCGTCAGATTATGGAGGACATGATAAGTCCAGCTCCGCAACCCGAGGATCCAGAGAGATCCCAGGATCCGGCCTCCAAAGAGGATCCGGACATTCAGGTGGAGCTAATCGACGGGGTGTTCCACCAGCTCAGCATGGATAATGCTCTAGTCGCCATTACGGCTGACTACCCCGGACTATATCCGGCTTCCCAGGTGATTGTGATGGAAGTCCTGACACCATTATCTATTCCTTGCTCATTTCTGACCTTCGCGTACGATGGTGTTTTGCAGGAAGCGCCTTCAAGGCGGGAAGCCGAGCCCGCGGCGGTTGACCAACAAAGGCCAGTCCGGACCAGTAGGCGGAAGAGGAACGCAGCGCGGACTGAAACGTCGCCGCAAAGGTATAGCTCGCCTTTAATTATTTGGAGCAACGTTCCTAGGAAGCGTTTGAGTGCTCATGACTTTTGTAGGAGAAAAAGCGCCCGCCGGACTGCGGGCGTGGAGGTTGCCAATCCAACCTCTACCAGCTAGGCTCCAGCACCCGGTCTGGAGGGGGAGGCGAGCGCAAGGCACGAGCCGGACACTCCTCCAACGGAGGATGCCGACAGGTTGTCCTCCACCAAGTCTGAGGTGGAGAGCGCCATGAACCATAGGCGCCGCCGGACAGTATTTCATGGCGCGTGCTTCTCCCCTGAGGCGTTGAATGCCTTTAACGCGGGGGGCGCGCACCTCCGTGCTGCTCAAGATGGTTTTACTAGAGCCACGGAGCAGTATGTGAAAGACATACGGGTAAAACAATTTAACAGTTATATATGCCCGTAGCCCCCGAGACTTAAAGTAGTTATCTTAACTGATTTAAGGATCATTTGAAATGCAGGATCTTACCGAGAAGAATACCCAACTGTCTCAGGAGCTGCAAGAGTGCAAGGCCCAACTTGAGGCCGCACTTGCTGCCGCAGGAGGAAACACAGAGGCCCCTCCTGGTAACACATTTTTTTTAAAAAATATAAGCGCTGTGCGGCGTGCGCGCAAGTAGAATAATGACATTGCAGGTGCTGCCGGACAAGATCCGGACAGGCAGGAACTACTGCGCCAGCTAAAGGCCGACGAGAGGGTGCTGAATAGAGTGCAGCAAGAAAGGAACAAGCTCCAAGATGCCCACGCCCAGCTTGGAGAAGAGCTGAAAGGCGTTCGGGCCGAGCTGTCCGGCTCCGTTAAGGAGAATCAGCGGCTTCGTCGCGGCATCTATAGTAAGTGCTTGAGCGGACTCCTTTGAAAAGAAGAGTTCGGCGAGGAAGTCAATTGACAAAATATGTCTTGTAGGCATACTCACAGGTCGCCCTGCGGAGGAGATGCCCGTATCAACGGGTGATCAACTTCCCGAGCTGTTGCAGCTGCTCGAACGAGTTCGGCAGGCAATGAGCGGCGTCGTCCAGGCTTTATGGCCAGCCCTCTCCCTACCTGAGGGCCTTGGGGAGCTTGCGGAGAAGCTTCAGGGAGTGCGGCAGCGCTTCCGTTTATGGAAGATTTTGGCCTGCCGCCAAGGTGCCAGGGAGGCTTGGGCCATGGTGAAGACGCGGTACAAGAAGGCGGATCCCAACCACATGGCCGAGGTCGGACCTGTGGGGCTTGATGGGAAGGAGATCCCTGTGAGTTTAGTATACGGCCAAGTCGAGTTGGCCGCTAAATTTTCCCAACGGGACTGTAAATTAGACAGCCTGCTAGACGGGATTGAGGAGGAATACTGTCAGTAGATTTGACAATGTATTTTAAAATGACATGCGAAATGCCTTCTAGCCGGATTGTAGATCGTTTGTCTTTGCCGACCTTTTCGCTTCAACCTTGGGACCCTAGAGTCCGGAGTGTGTCCGAATACCTTCTCGGTTAAGAAACAACCGGGGTATGCATGGAGACCAAGCGTAGGGGTCATTAGTGCTTTATCAGACAAGTGCCCAACTAGTTATGTTATATTACATGGTTAGTAAGAAACATCTTCCAGGGAGAATAGTTCCGTTAAGGGTTCCTTTCCCTGGGAGGCATGCCCTAAAGTGCATGTCCGGACTGCGAAAAAAGCAGAAAAACATCTGGGGGCAGATAAATAAGTAGGTAAAAAATCATCTTTCAAGTCACCGACCGAATATTCCCTTAAGAACGCTAGCTTTCGGCTTCACCCAGTCTGAGGTACACATCCGGCTGACCCAGCAGTAACAATCACAGTGGTGCTCCCTTTACCTCCTAGCCGAACAATCGGGAACATAGGGGTAAGCACAGGAGCCAGGCAACCCAGCTTGGTCAAAACTTAAGTCATATCGATGCATATAATGGTGAGTAAAAGGTGCATGCGGAAGCTTGACACATGTGCTGGGCATGAAGCCCTTATAATTGAGCTTCTGGTAAAGAAGCCCCCAGGCATAATGAGTGCGGATGGCACATCAAGTATGTGCGAACAATGCGCAAGTAGGACCTTAAGGGCTTTTTAGGAAAAGGGTTAAGAGAAGAAAGAGAAACAAAACAAAACTGAAGTGTAAAAAATTTGGACAGGGGAAGGGGACGAACTCTTAGTCCAGCGCTAGGCATAGAATCTTCAGAGGCGGGCTGCGTTCCATGGGTTAGGCTCGAGTCGGTTGTCCGACGCATTTCGTAGACAGTACGCTCCTCCGGTCAGGACTTGATCGATAATGAAGGGGCCCTCCCATTTGGGCTTGAGCTTGTCCTTTTTCTTGTCCGGCAGGCGTAGAACTAGTTCGCCAATGTTGTAAGTCTTGGCCCGTACTTCTCTGCTTTGATATCTTCGACCCTGCTGCTGATAGAATGCGGAACGAGCCTTGGCGACGTCGCGTTCTTCCTCCAATGCGTCCAAGCTGTCCTGCCGATCCAGCTCGGCTTCTCTTTCTTCATACATGCGTAGTCGAGGTGAGTCATGAATAATGTCGCAGGGCAGAACTGCCTCTGCGCCGTATACCATAAAAAATGGTGTGAATCCGGTAGTACGGTTAGGCGTTGTCCGCAACCCCCAGAGTACGGAGTCGAGCTCCTCTACCCAGTGCGTGTCAGATTTCGTAAGTGACCGCACTAGTCTGGGTTTAATGCCGCTCATTATTAGACCATTTGCTCGTTCCACTTGACCGTTGGTTTGAGGATGATAGACTGAAGCGTAATCGAGCTTAATGCCCCGGATATGAAGTCTATCACTGGTCCGGACTCTGCCGTTTTGACTGGTTTGGCCTCTATCCATTTGGTGAATTTGTCCACCATGACCAATAGGTACCTTTGCTTGTGGGTTCCCCCTTTAAGGGGTCCAACCATGTCAAGCCCCCAGACCGTGAACGGCCAGGTAATGGGTATAGTTTTGAGGGCGGTGGGTGGCATATGGCTCTGATTGTCAAAGAGCTGACAACCGACGCATCTTTGGACTAAGTCCTGAGCATCTGCCCGGGCCGTCGGCCATTAAAATCCTATACGGAATGCCTTTCCTACAAGGGCCCGAGCTGCTGTGTGGTGTCCGCCTAGTCCGGCATGAATTTCAGCCAGGAGGTTTCGCCCTTACTCTTCGGAGATACACCTTTGAAGGACTCAGGTTGTGCTTTTCTTATAAAGTTCTCCCTCATGGACCTTGTAGGCTTTAGATCGCCGGACTATGCAGCGGGCCTCATTTTGGTCTTCGGGAAGTTCCTGCCTAAGCAAGTAGGCTAGGAATGGTTCTGTCCACGGGGCGATTACTGCCATTATGTCGTGGGCTGAAGGTGTTATGTCATCGGCTGAATTGCCGGTTGGCGCCGTTTTTTCCGGTTTGTCGTTTCCGGACTCCTCTTCCCATAGTACGGATGGCTTGAAGAGCCGTTCCAGGAAGATGTTTGGAGGGACAGTGTCACGTTTTGCGCCGATGCGTGCCAGTACGTCGGCTGCTTGGTTATTATCTCAGTCTACGTGATGGAATTCAAGTCCTTCAAACTGAGCTGACATTTTTAGGACAGCGTTGCGATATGCTGCCATTTTCGGATCCTTGGCATCAAAGTCTCCATTTATCTGGGATATCGCAAGGTTTGAATCCCCGCGCACCTCTAGGCGTTGAATGCCCATGGAGATTGCCATCCGGAGGCCATGTAAAAGGGCCTCATATTCGGCTGCGTTGTTGGAGTCCGTGTACATTATCTGAAGTACGTATTGGACTGTGTCCCCGGTTGGGGACGTCAATACGACGCCAGCCCCCAATCCGGCAAACATTTTAGAGCCGTCGAAGTGCATAATCCAATTGGAGTATGCGCTGTACTCTTTAGGGAGTTCGGCTTCGGTCCATTCAGCGACAAAGTCAGCCAAAACTTGTGACTTTATAGCTCAGCGAGGTTTGTAAGTTATATCGAATGGTAAGAGCTCAATGGCCCATTTTGCAATCCTGCCCGCCGCGTCGCGGTTGTTTATAATGTCGTTGAGTGGTACTTCGGAGGCCACCGTTATCGAACACTCTTGAAAGTAGTGTCGGAGCTTCCGGGATGCCGTGAACACCTCATACGCTATCTTTTGATAGTGCGGGTAACGGGACTTGAGGGGGTTAACACAGTGGAGACGTAGTACACTGGTTTTTGAAGAGGGAATTTATGCCCTTCTATCTCTCGTTCGATGATGAGTACCGCGCTTACAACTTGATGTGTTGCCGCGATGTATAACAGCATTGGTTCGCCCAGGTTGGGCGCAGCCAGGACCGGATTTGTTGCCAATATGGCCTTTATTTCTTCGAGTCCGGCAGTGGCAGCATCCATCCACTCGAAGTGTTCGGTGCGCCTAAGGAGGCGATAGAGGGGCAATGCCTTTTCTCCCAAGCAGGAGATAAAGCGGCTTAAAGCCGCCACGCATCCAGTCAATTTTTGTATCTGTTTGAGGTCTTTTGGAATATCCAGCTGTGACAGAGCTCGGATCTTGGCCGGGTTTGCTTCCATTCCTCTACCGGATACAATGAAGCCCAGTAGCTTTCCGGCTGGTACGCCGAAAACGCATTTTTCCGGATTCAGCTTGATGTCATATGCTCTGAGGTTGTCGAATGTGAGCCTCAAATCGTTTACCAGAGTTTCGACATGTTTGGTTTTGATGACTACGTCGTCTACGTATGCCTCTACTGTTTTGCCGATCTGGGTTGCCAGACATGTTTGAATCATGCGCTGATATGTTGCGCCGGCGTTTTTAAGTCCGAAGGGCATCATGTTGAAGCAGAATGGTCCATATGGAGTGATGAATGTCGTTGCGCCTTGGTCTGCTTCCGCCATCTTGATTTGATGGTAGCCGGAGTATGCGTCGAGGAAGCACAGTGAATCGTGTCCTGCGGTAGCGTCGATTATCTGGTCGATGCGGGGGAGGGGGAAGGGATCCTTTGGGCAGGCCTTGTTGAGGTCTTTAAAATCAACACATAGGCGCCAGGATTTGTCCTTCTTTGGTACCATTACCAGGTTTGCTAGCCAATCCGGATGTTTGATGTCTCTGATGAATCCGGCTTCCAATAGTTTGGCTAGCTCTTCTAACATTGCCTGTCTTTTAGGTTCGGAAAATCGTCGAAGTGCCTGTTTGACTGGCTTGAATCCTTTTAGGATGTTTAGGCTGTGTTCTGCCAATCTACGTGGGATTCCGGGCATATCCGAAGGGTGCCAGGCAAAAATGTCCCAATTTTCCCAAAGCAATTCTCACAGTGCGGCGTCTACATCAGGGTTCAACTGTGCCCCGATGGAAGCCGTCTTTGTCGGGTCCGTTGGATGGACCTGAAATTTTATTATTTCATCTGCTGGTTTAAAGGAGGTGGACTTGGATCTTTTATCAAGTATCACATCGTCCCTATTCACCGTAGAGCGCAGCGCGGTGAGTTCTTCTGCTGCTAGGGCTTCGGATAGTGCCTCCAGGGCTAATGCGGCTGTCTTGTTTTTGGCGCGGAGTGCTATGTCCGGATCACTAACGAGAGTGATTATTCCGCCGGGCCCAGGCATTTTGAGCTTCATGTACCCGTAATGGGGTACGGCTTGAAAAATTGTGAATGCCTCTCATCCTAATATAGCGTGATATCCGCTGTTGAACGGGGCCACTTGGAACGTGACTTCTTCGGATCTGTAATTGTCCGGCGAGCCGAACACCACATCGAGTGTGATTTTTCCGGTGCCGCGTGCTTCCCGGCTAGGGATTATTCCTTTGAAGGTTGTGCTGCTTCGCGCAATGCGGCTCCAGTCTATTTCCATTTTTTGAAGAGTTTCCTCGTAGATGAGGTTTAGTCCGCTGCCGCCATCCATGAGGACCTTTGTAAGTCAAAAGCCGTCCACTATTGGGCTAAGCACCAGTGCGGCTGGTGCTCGGGCTGTTCGGAATTTAGGTTCGTCGCTGGCGTTGAAGGTGATGGCTGTGTCGCTCCATGGATTTGTTGTTGCTACTTGGTAGACTTCGGCGAGGCTGCGGATTGTTCGTTTCCGCATATTATTTGATGCGAAGGTCTCGAAGACTGTTGATACCGTACCGGTATTGTTGGAGTGGTTTTCCGGGGCTAGAAGCTCCTCGCCACTTTTGGCCACCTGCCGTAATATCCAACATGCTCGAAGGCTATGTGTTGGGACGGCGCCCTCTGTACTGTGAATTTTACAGGGTCCACTAAGCCATCCCTCCAATACGGTTCCGTGCCCTCTATGGGGTTTTTGCTTTTTGGTTTTTGTATCTGGGGCCTGAGTGTAATGCACCCTTTTGTTGCGGACTAGGGTTGTATTCGGGGCCGGATTGTCCCAAAACTGGTTTTCGGTTTTCCGGAAACTCTCCATCACACAGTACTTTCGTACTATGGACGCCAGATCGGCGAAGCGTGTAATTTCACGACGGTTTATGGCGTTCAATATTCCCTTGTCCGTGCAATTATTGCAAAAAATTGAGATTGTGTTTTCCTCTCGGCAGTCCTTTATCCTGTCCATAACCAGGAGGAATCTGGCCCAGTAGTGATGTACTGTTTCAGCGGGCTCTTGCCATATTAGAGATAGATCGCATATGTCTGGGCGGGTGGGTGGAATAAAGTCCGGAACCCTACCCATCTCAAGGCTTGAAGGCCGTGAAGTTTCCAAATTTGGAAGCTTGGATTGCTGGACGTTGTCCAACGAGTCCGGTCTGATGCCTGACTTTAAGTTCAGTACTTGACCGAAGTCCGTCCCTCCGCGGGAATCCGGCATGGAGGGTTCGGGAGCCCGGACATGACTAGTTTTCAATACAGGAGAAGAGTCGCCGCATTGTTCCTCTACCACTGTGACATGGTGGGTGACCTGGGGAGAGTTAATCTCTCTCAGATCGGTTTTAAGCCCAATCCGATTGTAGTCCGTAGAGACTCCCAGGGCAGCGATGCGATCCAAGAGCTCGTTGAAAGATGAAAGCTCTATCGGATCCAGTCGCTCGGTGAATTCCGAGCTGACGTGAAGATTGCTTTTGACGACTTGAGAAGTCATTATCGAAGCGGTGGCCGGACAGGCGGTCATAAGAAAACCACCTAGCCGGATAGTTTGGCCGGCGGCCAAGGCCCCTTTGGTGAAAATTCCGTCCTTGAAGACGGGTGGAGGCATCCTTCCTGTCGGCGACGGCACAGAGGAACTCCCAATGAAAGCACCAATGTCGGTGTCAAAACCGGCGGATCTCGGGTAGGGGGTCCCGAACTATGCGTCTAGGCGGATGGTAACAGGAGACAAGGGACACGATGTTTTACCCAGGTTTAGGCCCTCTTGATGGAGGAAAAACCCTACGTCCTGCTTGATTAATATTGATGATGTGTATTACAAGAGTGGATCTACCACGAGATCAAGGAGGCTAAACCCTAGAAGCTAGCCTATGGTATGATTGTTGTAATGGATGTTGTGTCCTACGGACTAAACCCTCCGGTTTATATAGACACCGGAGAGGGCTAGGGTTACACAGAGTCGGTTACAATGGTAGGAGATCTACATATCCGTATCGCCAAGCTTGCCTTCCACGCCAAGGAAAGTCCCATCCGGACACGGGACGGAGTCTTCAATCTTGTATCTTCGTAGTCTTGGAGTCCGGCGGATGATGATAGTCCAGCTATCCGGACACCCCCTAGTCCAGGACTCCCTCACCCGCCTTGCAACGCCGAAGACTACATGCGCGCTAGACTTATCGTCATTGAAGCCTGGTTCGGGGGCTACTGAGGGAGTCCTGGACTAGGGGGTGTCCGGACAGCCGGACTATCATCGTCCGCCGGACTCCAAGACTACGAAGATACAAGATTGAAGACTCCGTCCCATGTCCGGATGGGACTTTCCTTGGCGTGGAAGGCAAGCTTGGTGATACGGATATGTAGATCTCCTACCATTGTAACCGACTCTGTGTAACCCTAGCCCTCTCCGGTGTCTATATAAACCGGGGGGCTTTAGTCCGTAGGACACAACACAACCATTACAACAATCATACCATAGGCTAGCTTCTAGGGTTTAGCCTCCTTGATCTCGTGGTAGATCCACTCTTGTACTACCCATATCATCAATATCAATCAAGCAGGAGTAGGGTTTTACCTCCATTGAGAGGGCCCGAACCTGGGTAAAAACATCGTGTCCCTTGTCTCCTGTTACCATCCGCCTAGACGCACAGTTCGGGACCCCCTACCCGAGATCCGCCGGTTTTGACACCGACAGCAGTGCTACCCAGCGATATCATTCATGACTCACCTCGAGTGCGCATGTACGAAGAGAGAGAAGCCGAGCTAGATCGGCAGGACAGTTTAGATGCCCCAGAGGAGGAGCGTGACGTTGCAAAGGCCCGTTCCGCATTCTATCAGTAGCAGGCTCGAAGATACCAAAGTAGGGAAGTACGGGCCAAAACTTATAACGTTGGCGAACTCTTTCTACGCTACCAGAGAAGAAAAGGGAGAAGCTCAAGCCCAAGCAGGAGGGTCCCTTCATCATTGATAAAGTTCTCGCTGGAGGGGCGTACCCTCTGTGTGATGCATCAGATAATCGACTCGAGCCGAACCCATGGAACGCGGCCAGACTCCGAAGATTCTACGCCTAGTGCCGAACTTCGTGTTCGTCTCCTTGGATCCACCTTTGTTTTTTAAGTTTTATTCTCTCTCCCTTTCTTTTTTTATAGCCTTAAAAGCTTCAAGTATGCTTCGACCGCACACTCCTGCGGTGCTATCCACGCTCAATATACCTGGGGGCTTCTTATACAGAAGCTTAATATAATTATCTTCTGAGCTTTATGCCCACCACATATGCGTCATTCCTCCATATGTACCTTTTTCACCATTATATGCATCGATAGGACTTAAGTTTTGGCCAATCTGGGTTGCCTGGCTCTTGTCTTTATGCCCTACATTCCCGTTAATTCGGCTAGGGCATAAGGGGAGCACCTCTGCGATTGTTACTGCCGGGTCAGCCGGATGTGTACCTCAGACTGGGTGAAGCCGAAAGCTAGCGTTCTTAAGGGAATATTCGATTGGTGAACAAAAGATGTTTCTCACTTATTGCAAAACATGCCCCCAGATGATTATATCCTGCGTCATTTTTCGCAGTTCGGACATGCACATTAATGCATGCGTACCCAGGGAAAGGAACCCTTAATGGAACTATTCTCCCTGGAAGATGTTTCTTACTATCCATGTAATATAACATAGCTAGTTGGGTACTTGTCTGTTCAAGCACTTATGACCCCTACATCTGGTTTCCACGTGTGCCCCGGTTTTTTCATAACTGAGCGGGCATTCGGATACACTCCGGACTGTCGGGTCCATAGGTTGAAGCGAAAAGGTCTGCCAAGACAAACGATTTACAATCCGGCTAGGGAAAAAATATGTCATTTGAAGTACAAAGTCACTTATACTGACTAAATTCTTCTTCTATACCATCCAACAGGCTGTCTAGCCTACAATCCTGTTGGGAATACTTCGCGGATAATGCTACCTGGTCATATACCAGACTAACGGGGATCTCTTTCCCATCTAACCCTACAGGTCCGACCTCGGCCATGTGGTCCCTGTCAGTTTTGGTGTATCGTGTCTTCACCATGGCCCAGGCCTCCCTTGCACCTTGTTGGCAGGCCGATATCTTCCATAATCAGAAGCGCCGCCACGCTCCCTTAAGCATCTCCAAGAGCTCTCCCATGCCTACGGGCAGGGATGCGGACGGCCACAAGGCCTGGGCAATACCCTGCATCACTTGTCGAATTTGTCCGTGCAGTTGTGAGAGCTCTTGCAGAAGCTCGCCTGCAGATCCAGGCATCTCCTCTTCGGGACGACCTGTCAGCATACCTACAGACATAATTCTGTTAGCCTGCTTCTTAGCCAAACTTTATAAAGGTTAGTTCGAGCACTTACTAAAAATGCCACGTCGAAGCTTCTTATTCTCCTTCACGAAGTCAGCAAGCTGGGCCCGAACATCTTTTAATTCAACGTCCAGCCAGGTCTTCGTGTCCTGGAGATCATTTTTCTCCTGTATAAACTTTGTAAGCACGCGCCCGCCAGCCTTTAGCTGTCATTCAGCATATTGCTCATCCCCCGGTATGATCTCTGGATTACCTCCAGGATTGTCTGCAGAATCTATTGTTAGATTTGCATTAATGCCGAATACTAACTGGTACACGTCATTACATTCGTTCCAATCAAGACAAGTATTACCAGATGGGGCCTTCTTGGACTCCTCCATTCCGGCAACTGCGGCCCGCAGCTGGGCTTTGCACTCCTCCAGCTCTTTAGACAACTGGGTATTCTTCTCTATAAGAACCTATGCATACAATGATCCTTAAATCAGTTGTGCCAACTGTTTCAAGCCTCAGGGGCTACCTATATACATACTTATCAAATTTTCTTACCCGTATATCCTTTACATACTGGTCCGTGGCTCGGGCGAGGCCATCTTGAGCAGCTCAGATGTACGCGTCCCTTGAGTTGAAGGCATTGAATGCCTCTTCAAAGAAATTAGGGTCACGTAGTGTGGCCCGTCGGCGCCTATGATTCATGGCGCTCTCCACTTCGGAGTTTGTAGCGGATAATCTATCCGCATCCTCTGTAGGAGGATCGCCCGCGTTGTCCCCGCGTTGACCCCCGCCCTTGAGTCCGGCCTCGGAGTCCGGCTGGTGGAGGCGTGGCCGGCAGGCTCTTCGGATATAGTCCGGCGAGCGCTTTTTCTGCCAGGAAACCATGGACATCGTTATGTTTTAAAGACGATAATTACGTAGCAGGTTTTTAATCATACCTCTGCAACAGCATCTCGGTCCTGACCGCCTTCCTTTTAAGCCTACCCGGCTTCGGTGCCCCTTGTTGACGAGTCACCGCGGGTTCGGCACGGCGTCCCGATGGCCTTCCCTGTATAATGCAATACATGTGCGGTGGGTAAGGCGCAAAGAGGGGATCCTTATTGGAAATTGGGACTCCGGTTTTACTTACATGTGATACAGGGATTAGGCCAGGATAATTAGCTATGATGGCCACCAAGGCACCATCACAGCTTAACTGACAAAATGTCCTGTCGACGAGCTCCACAAATATGTCCGGATCTTCTTCAAGTACGGGGTCGAGGGCCCGGTTGGGGTCCTCTGGCTGTGGAGACGGGCTGTGAACCTCCCTCATAGCTTTTCGCAGTTCCTTCTATGAATTGGCAATGTAAATATTTGTGCTAAAGAATGCGGGAAAGACTGGAATAAAAGATAGCCGCTCACCCAGCTTGGGGTTTGTACATGGTGTGATTTGGATATGAGGATCCCCGTCTCTTTAAATAGATGATTTACTTACATGGTTAGGGTGGAAAATGTAGAAATGCCCCAACTTCTCGCTTTCGCTCAACACGTGGAGATAGCCATTATTAAAGCACGGAAGCCAAGGAGTGCAACATTAATGGGAAGCTGAACACTGCTCCTTACGACAGGTACTCTGGAGAATTCGGAGAAGAACCCGTCTGGCAATGCCGAAGACAATCTGCGCACTAGACTCATCGTCATTGAAGCCTGGTTCACGGGCTACTGAGGGAGTCCGGGATTAAGGGGTCCTCGAACAGCCAGACTATATACTTTGGCCGGATTGTTGGACTATGAAGATACAAGATTGAAGACTTCGTCCCGTGTCCGGATGGGACTCTCCTTTGCGTGGAAGGCAAGCTTGGCAATTCAGATATGTAGATCTCCTTCTCTGTAACATACTCTGTGTAACCCTAGCCCCCTCCGGTGTCTATATAAACCAGAGGGTTTAGTCCGTAGGACAACAACAATCATAATTATAGGCTAGCTTCTAGGGTTTAGCATCTACGATCTCGTGGTAGATCAACTCTTGTAATACTCATATCATCAAGATCAATCAAGCAGGAAGTAGGGTATTACCTCCATCGAGAGGGCCCGAACCTGGGTAAACATCGTGTCCCCCGCCTCCTATTACCATTAGCCTTAGACGCACGGTTCGGGACCCCCTACCCGAGCTCCGCCGGTTTTGACACCGACACAAGGCTCGGGCCCTCCCAGACCACCTTTTGCAGTGAACCGAGGACGGGATTCGCGAACGGTGGTCGTGGGCCTCCTCGCGGATGATACGTCTCCAACGTATCTATAATTTTTGTTTGTTCCATGTTGTTATATTATCATTCTTGGATGTTTTACAATCATTTTTTTGGTACTAACCTATTGACATAGTGCCCAGTGCCAGTTGCTGTTTTCTGCATGTTTTTCACATCGCAGATAATTAATATCTAACGGAGTCCAAACGCAATGAAACTCCTGGAGGATTTTTTTGGGCCTTTAGAAAGCCAGTGGGCCAAGGAAGCACCTAGGGGGCTGCTCGAGGGGAGCAGCAAGGTGGGTGCTGCCCACCTCGCGTGCCCCCTGAACCGCCTCTTCGCTCTATAAATACCAAATATTCCAGAAACCCTAGGGGAGTCGACAAAAATCAATTCCAGCTGCCGCAGAGTCCAGAACCACCAGATCCAATCTAGACACCGTCATGGAGGGGTTCACCACTTCCATTGGTGCCTCTCCTATGATGCGTGAGTAGTTCTTTGTAGACCTACGGGTCCGTAGTTAGTAGCTAGATGGCTTCCTCTCTCTCTCTCTCTCTCTCTCTCTCTCTCTCTCTCTCGAGTATCAATACAATGGTCTATTGGAGATCCATATGATGTAAGTCATTTTGCGGTGTGTTTGTTGGGATCCGATGAACTTTGAGTTTATGATCAGATCCATATTTTTATCCCTGAAAGTTATCTGAGTCTTCTTTGATATATGCATGATTGCTTATAGCCTCGTATTTCTTCTCTGATATTTGGGTTTTGTTTGGCCAACTTGATCTATTTATCTTGCAATGGGAAGAGGTGCTTTGTAGTGGGTTCGATCTTACGGTGCTTGATCCCAATGACAGAAGGGGAACCGACACGTATGTATCGTTGCTACTAAGGATAACAAGATGATATCTATATCTCCGCAATATGTAAACGGATCTCGTCTACCTCATGTCATCGTTCTTATTGCATTACTCCGTTTTCTCATGAACTTAATACACTAGATGCAGGTTGGATAGCGGTCGATGTGTGGAGTAATAGTATTAGATGCAGGCAAGAGTCGGTCTACTAATCTTGGACCTGATGCCTATAAAATGATCATGGCCTGGATATCGTCATGATTATTTGAAGTTCTATCAATTGCCCAATAGTAATTGTTTTCCCACCGTCTGCTATTTTTCTCGAGAGAAGCCACTAATGAAACCTACGGCCCCCGGGTCTCTTTTCATCATATTTGCCTTTGCGATCTATTTTTCCTTGCATTTATTTTCAAATCTATTAAACCAAAAATACAAAAATACCTTGCTGCAATTTATTTGTTCCGCGATCTATTTATCATATCTACCAGTTTTACCTTACGTTATTTGCTTATCTTGAGGCGCCGTACCCGAAAGGGATTGACAACCCCTTTAACACGTCGGGTTGCGAGTATTTGTTATTTGTGTGCAGGTGATGTTTACGTGGTGTGAAGAGGTTTTCCTACTGGTTCGATAACCTTGGTCTCATCACTGAGGGAAATACATACCGTCACTATACTGCATAATCCCTTCCTCTTTGGGGAAATACCAATGTAGTTCTGGCAGACATCAAAAGGAATTTCTGGCGCCGTTGCCGAGGAGGATCTTCAACATCAACCATGTTCCTAATCACAAATCTCATCTCCTCGCAATTTAAATTATTTGCCATTTGCCTCTCGTTTCCTCTCCCCCACTTCACAAAAATTTTCCGTTTTATTCGCCCTCTTTTTCGTTCGCCGTTTTCTCGTCAGATCTTTTATTTTCTTAAACTTGTCACCATGAGTGACTTTGGTATGGCGGAAACAGATGATGGCCTAACTCCTAAAGTGGAGCGTACGGGTAATTGGATGCCAAAACTTTTGTTTTGGGGCAACGAAATTTTATGGGAAAAGAACATATCCAAGAATTTTTCAATTGTGTCAGAAAATTAAGTCTTGATGATATCCCTATACTTAGAAGGACTAAATCTTACGCGGAAGCTATCTCGGCACTTGTTTTGAAACTTGAAACTAGATTTATTCGTACTCATCCTACCTTGCAAAGATTGTTTTATGAGTTTTCCATTATAAAGGATCCTAAAGCTAAAAAGTTAGCCACTCTTGTTTTGATGAATGAATTTGACTTCATAATACGGGAAGCTAGGAAATCTTTGATTTTTATGGCATGAATCATGAAAAACCCCGTGATTGATGAAATTCTTTATAATAGTGATTATGCTTTGAGACATTTGCTTGGAGATAACCAAATCTTTGATGAGATTCTTAAAAGGCAAGTCCCTGTTCTAGATATGATCCAACAAGTTTTTAACGATGTTAATCAACACTATTCTTGGATCACCGCCAGAAATCAAAGGGGTTGTGATAAAAAGCAACTTGATAGTGCTAAGGTTTCCATGGATAATGTGTTTTATGTATTATTTATGAAGCCTCCCGACACAAATACCTCCAAGGGAAACAAGCATAAGAGTGACAAAACTTAGATCCTACGCGTTATGCCTAGCTAGGGGCGTAAAACGATAGCGCTTGTTGGGAGGCAACCCAATGAATAAATTTTATTTTTGCCTTTTGCTTTCTGTTCTTGTGTGTTAGAAAAATTATGCTACTGTTATGATTGTGTTTTTTGTTTTTTAATTAGTTTTTGTGCCAAGGAAGACCTTTGGGAAGACTTGGGTGAAAGTTTATTTGATCTTGCTGAAAAACAGAAACTTTTGCACTCACGAGATTATTTGTCATTTTTTACAGAAGAGTGATTTTAAGTTGATTCATTTTGCAGAGGATTAATAGACAAATTCATCACGTCCACCAATTTATTTCATAATTTTTGGAGTTAGAGAAGTATTCGAAATTTTCAGATTGCTACAAACTGTTCTGTTTTTGACAGATTCTGTTTTCTTTGCGTCGTGTGCTTGTTTTGATGATTCTATGGTTTTCTTTGATGAGTTTTTGCCATAGAAAATTTGGAATAAAGTAGATATAATGCAAAAAAAATAAGAATAGGTTTTCTGCAGTACTTATAGTAGTGGTTTGGTTTCTTATCCTAACGGATGCCACGAAGGTTTTGTTTGAGTTTTGTGTGATTGAAGTTTTCAAGTTTTGGGTTATCTTACGGTGGATGAAGGAATAAGGATAAGAAAAAGGCTAAGCTTGGGGATGCCCGAGGCACCCCAAGATAATATTCAAACAAGTAGCAAGCAACTAAGCTTGGGTATGCCCCCGAGTGGCATCCCCGCTTTCTTCTAACAACCATCGGTATTTTACTTGAAACTATATTTTTATTCGGCACATGATATGAGTTTTGCTTGGAAAATATTGTATGATATGAGTCTTTGGTTGTTTTGCTTTGTGTTTTAAGTGTTGAATCCTTGCTGGACACACCCTTTTTGATAGAGCCAAAAATTATGCTATGCTTGCTCCTATGCTTCACTTAAATTTTTAGAGCCATGGATTTGATCTAGTACTTCACTTATATATTTTCGAGCACGGTGTGCTTTTTTAATTTTGAAGAAATGCTCTCATGCTTCACTTAGATTTATTTGGGAGTTAGTAAATTTTTAAGAAATTATCTCTTGCTTCACTTAGATTATTCTGAGAGAAAGAAAAAATGTATGCTCATGATCTTCACTTATATTTGTTTGAGCTTATCAAAAGAAACATATGAAAATAGTCCCAAAGTGATAGATATCCAAGGAGGATAAAATAAAAACTTTCATGAAGATCATTGGACAAAATAAACTTGATTCTTAGTAATGGTTTTGAGATATGACGATATGATATGTGAGTCATGTTGATGAGTAATTGTGCTTTAGTAAGAATATTGGTGTTAAGGTTTGTGATTCCCTATGAAAGCATGAAAGTCAATAGTTATGCAATGAAATTTATATCCTACTTATGGTGCATTATTTGGTGTTACTTATGCTTAATGCTTGGGTATGAGATTTTTGGCTTTTTGGTTGGTCGCTTCTCAATCTTTTTGCTAGCCTTCATTTTACACTAAATATGATCACTACTTGTGCATCCAAAACCCTTTAAACCAGTTTTGCCATATGAGTCCACTATACCTACCTATATGCGGTATTTCCATGCCTTCTAAGCAAATTTGAATGTGCCATCTCTAATGTTCAAAATAAATTTCTCTTCTGTGTGCTCTACTACTAGCGAAGCGGTAAAGGGTAGCCAACATTTTCCATGCTAGATGTGTTATTCTCACGATGAGTGTTTATTCACATGTCATTGCACGAGAGTACGGCAAAAGGTACTAGGGATGCCCAGTCCCGAAATGAATAATGAATTTACTTTATCTTGTCAAATAATAAATTCCTTGGGAAGTGTTGGTATGGAGGGCACCCGTGGATACGGTTAGCCATGGAAAGTGAAAGTTATGGTGGAAAAAGGAATAGACTTTATTTTCTGTTTGGGAACCGCCTATGATGTATCTAGCATAGAAAGTGTAGGGATGCTCCAAGTCGTTTTCGTTGGTGGGAAAATTATGCCTCTCAAAAACAATTTTTATCTCTCAGTTTAAGCTTTGAGCTCTGGCACCTCTACAAATCACTACTTCCCTCAGCGAAGGGCCTTCCTTTTACTTATGCAATTTTTATTTTGAACTTGAGTCTCCATCTTCTCTTATAAAGCACCAACTAAGGGGCACTATGATCGTATTTGAGCATTGGGTGTAGCTAATATTCGAGTGTGTTTCATGAATGGATCAATGATTGAGCATGATGGGCTAGGGATAACTTACTTTAGTGTTGATATTTTGAAAGACATGGTTGCTTGTTGGTATGCATGACTATTAAAGTCTTCATGTCAAAACTAGACTATTGCTTTGAATCATATAAAAGTCCACATGTCCATGCTTTCAAGAAAAGAAATGTGATGAACATGTTAGGCAACATTCCACATCAGAAATTCTGTTTTTATCATTTACCTACACGAGGACGAGCAGGAATTAAGCTTGGGGATGCTAATACGTCTCCAACGTATCTATAATTTTTGATTGTTCCATGTTGTTATATTATCATTCTTGGATGTTTTACAATCATTTTATAGTCATTTTATATCATTTTTTGGTACTAACCTATTGACATAGTGCCCAATGCCAGTTGCTATTTTCTGCATGTTTTTTACATCACAGGAAAACAATATCAAACAGAGTCCAAACACAACGAAACTCCTAGAGGATTTTTTTTTTGGGCCAGAAGAAAGCTAGTGGGCCAAGGAAGCACCTGGGGGACTGCTCGAGGGGAGCAGCACCCACCAGGGCGCGCAGGAGACCCAGGCGCGCCCTCGTGGGTGCTGCCCACGTCGGGTGCCCCCTGAACTGCCTCTTTGCTCTATAAATACCCAAATATTCCAGAAACCCTAGGGGAGTTGACGAAAATCATTTCCAGCCGCCGCAGAGTCCAGAACCACCAGATCCAATCTAGACACCCTCATGGAGGGGTTCACCACTTCCATTGGTACCTCTCCTATGATGCGTGAGTAGTTCTTTGTAGACCTACGGGCGTAGTTAGTAGCTAGATGGCTTCCTCTCTCTCTCTCTCTCTTGATTATCAATACAATGGTCTCTTGGAGATCCATATTATGTAAGTCTTTTTGCGGTGTGTTTGTTGGGATCCGATGAACTTTGAGTTTATGATCAGATCTATATTTTTATCCATGAAAGTTATTTGAGTCTTCTTTGATCTCTTATATGCATGATTGCTTATAGCCTCGTATTTCTTCTCCGATATTTGGGTTTTGTTTGGCCAACTTGGTCTATTTATCTTGCAACTGGAAGAGGTGCTTTGTAGTGGGTTCGATCTTACGGTGCTTGATCCCAGTGACAGAAGGGGAACCGATGCATATATATCGTTTCTACTAAGGATAACAAGATGAGATCTATATCTCCGCAATAGATAAACGGATCTTGTCTACCTCATGTCATCGTTCTTATTGCATTACTCCGTTTTCTCATGAACTTAATACACTATATGCATGCTAGATAGCGGTCGATGTGTGGAGTAATAGTAGTAGATGCAAGCAGGAGTCGGTCTACTAATCTTGGACGTGATGCCTATCTAATGATCATTCCCTGGATATCGTCATGATTATTTGAAGTTCTATCAACTGCCCAACAGTAATTGTTTTCCCATCGTTTGCTATTTTTCTCGAGAGAAGACACTAGTGAAACCTACGGCTCCCGGGTCTCTTTTCATCATATTTGCCTTCGCGATCTATTTTTCCTTGCATTTATTTTCAGATCTATTAAACCAAAAATACAAAAATAACTTGCTGCAGTTTATTTGTTCCGCGATCTATTTATCCTATCTACCAGTTTTACCTCACGTTATTTGCCTATCTTGAGGCGCCGTACCCGGAAGGGATTGACAACCCCTTTAACACGTCGGGTTGCGAGTGTTTGTTATTTGTGTGAAGGTGTTGTTTACGTGGTGTGAGGAGGTTCTCCTACTGGTTCGATAACCTTGGTCTCATCATCGAGGGAAATACCTACCGTCGCTATACTGCATCATCCCTTCCTCTTTGGGGAAATACCGACGTAGTTCTAGTAGACATCAGCGGACAGTGGG
Organism: Triticum timopheevii; assembly: GCA_963921465.1. NCBI lineage: Eukaryota > Viridiplantae > Streptophyta > Magnoliopsida > Poales > Poaceae > Triticum > Triticum timopheevii. Next base: position 472,336,455 of record OY997266.1, on the reverse strand, counting down.
GCGATGATGGTTTCAATGCCTATGGTGATGGTCAGCATCGGGGAACGTCGTCGTCGGGCGGCGGACGAGGATATGCGTGGCAGATTGATGGGAGAGCGGACCGTCCTTTCTATGGTCCTCCGGTTTATCTCTTCGAGGGCGCGTCGGGTCCAAATTACTGGCAGCATGATGGTTATCGAGATTCCCGCGGAGGCGGAGGGGGTAATCGCCGACATCCCCAACACCGCCAGCGGCAGCCCCCACCGCCGATTGCTATGGTTACAGAGGACACTGTGGCACCGATAGCTTCTTCGGAGGCGGCTGATGTTGTGCAGCCACCACTTTTGACGGGTCAGGTCATGGCGGCGGTAACAGCTCTTGCAATGGCGATGGTGCCGGAGGCCCAACCTATGGCTACGGGTACTGTCAAAGCGACTGGTAAAACAAATGGTGATAGAGCAGCCAACTGGGCTCAAAAGAAAGAGAAAATGCTTTGTTATCGATGCGGTGAGCAGGGTCATTTTATTGTGGAATGTAATACTGATCTTTGCGATACTTGCCTCAAACTGGTGCATGCTTCGGGAGAGTGTCCGCTGTTGTGAGAGCTGATGCCGGGAGTCACCATCTACGGAGTTTGTTGCTTAGAGCTGATGTTATTTGAGTCCCCCAGTGCGGTTGTGGTCCCAGAGATGCCGCTGATTTCAACAACGGGGGTGGTCAAAGTGACAAAGGGTATTTTGTCGGAGGCACAAATTTCGCAAAGGCTGAATGAACTAGCTCTAGGGAACTTTCATTGGGAGCTTATTCGGCTCGAGGATAACATGTATAAGATGGACTTCCCATCAACTGAGGACCTGAAGAAACTCCTGAGTTTTGGTATGTGTAGGGTGCCTGGCATGGAGTGTATTCTTGAGTTTGATGAGTGGAAGCAAGCTGAGCCAAAGGGTACGCCATTACCTCAGATTTGGTTGTGCTTCTCGGGGGAACTGCCTAAGCCTCTGAATGATTTTCGGGTTGCGGCCAGCCTTGGGACACTCGTGGGAAAAACTGAGCGTGTGGATATGTGATACGTCCATTTTGCATCATGCTTTTATATCGATATTTATTGCAATATGGGCTGTTACTACACATTATGTCACAATACTTATGCCTTTTCTCTCTTATGTTACAAGGTTTACATGAAGAGGGAGAATGCCGACAGCTGGATTCTGGGCTGGAAAAGGAGCAAAATATTAGAGACCTATTATGCACAACTCCAAAAGTCCTGAAACTCCAAGAAGTCAGTTTTGGAATATATTAAAAGTATTGGTAGAATAAAGCACCAGAGGGGGGCCACCCACTATCCACGAGGGTGGGGGGCACGCCCTACTCCCCTGGGGGCGCCCCCTACCTCGTGGGCCACCTAGAAGCCCCCCGATGACCATCTTCTGGTATAAGGTATCTTTTGCCCTGGAAAAAATCATAAGGAATCCTCACAAAAAAAATCATAAGGAAGCTTTCAGGACGAAGCGCCGTCTCGAGGCGGAACCTGGGCGGAACCAATCTAGGGCTCCGACGGAGCTGTTCTGCCAGGGAAACATCCCTCCGGGAGGGGGAAATCATCACCATCGTCATCACCATCGATCCTCTCATCAAGAGGGGGTCAATCTCCATCAACATCTTCACCAACACCATCTCCTCTCAAACCTTAGTTCATCTCTTGTATCCGATCTTTGTCTCAAAACCTCAGATTGGTACATGTGGGTTGCTAGTAGTGTTGATTACTCCTTGTAGTTGATGCTAGTTGGTTTATTCGGTGGAAGATCATATGTTCAGATCCTTTATGCACATTAATACCCCTCTGATTATGAACATGAATATGATTTGTGAGTAGTTAGGTTTGTTCCTGAGGACATGGGAGAAGTCTTGTTATAAGTAGTCATGTGAGTTTGGTATTCGTTCGATATTTTGATGAGATGTATGTTGTATTTCCTCAAGTGGTGTTATGTGAACGTCGACTACAGACACTTCACCATTGTTTGGGCCTAGAGGAAGGCACTGGGAAGTAATAAGTAGATGATGGGTTTCTAGAGTGATAGAAGCTTAAACCCTAGTTTATGCATTGCTTCGTAAGGGGCTGATTTGGATCCATATGTTTCATGCTATGGTTAGGTTTACTTTAATTCTTCTTTCGTAGTTGCAGATGCTTGCGAGAGGGGTTAATCATAAGTGGGATGCTTGTCCAAGGAAGGGCAGTACCCAAGCACCGGTCCACCCACATATCAAATTATCAAAGTACCGAACGCGAATCATATGAGCATGATGAAAACTAGCTTGATGATAATTCCCATGTGTCCTCAGGAGCACTTTCCTTTATATAAGAGTTTGTCCAGGCTTGTCCTTTGCTACAAAAAGGATTGGGCCACCTTGCTGCACCTTGTTTACTTTTGTTACTTGTTACCCGTTACGAATTACCTTATCACAAAACTATCTGTTACCGATAATTTCAATGCTTGCAGAGAATAACTTACTGAATACCGCTTGTCATTTCCTTCTGCTCCTCGTTGGGTTCGACACTCCTACTTATCGAAAGGACTATGATAGATCCCCTATACTTGTGGGTCCTCAAGACTATTTTCTTGCACCATTGCCGGGGAATGAAGCGCCTTTGGTAGGTGGAATTTGGTAAGGAAAAATTTATATAGTGTGCTGAAATTTACTGTCACTTGTTACTATGGAAAATAATCCTTTCAGGGGCTTGTTTGGGGTATCTTCACCCCGACCAGTAGAGCAAAGAGTTGCTCCTCAACCTACTGAACCTACTGAAAATGTTTACTTTGAAATTCCTTCGGGTATGATAGAGAAACTGCTAGCTAATCCTTTTACAGGAGATGGAACATTACATCCCGATATGCACCTAATCTATGTGGATGAAGTTTGTGGATTATTTAAGCTTGCAAGTATGCCCGTGGATGTTATCACGAAGAATGTCTTCCCTTTATCTTTGAAGGGAAAGGCATTGACATGGTTTAGGCTATGTGATGATATTGGATCATGGAACTACAACCGATTGAAACTGGAATTTCATCAGAAGTTTTATCCTATGCATCTAGTTCATTGTAATCGCAATTTTATATATATATATATATACATATATACATATATATATATATATATATATATATATATATATATATATATATATATATATATAGACACACACACACACACTCGCAAAGGAGAAAGTATCGCTCAAGCTTGGGGGAGGCTTAAGTCAATGTCATATTCATGCCCCAATCATGAGCTCTCGAGAGAAATTATTATTCAAAAATTTTATGATCGGCTTTCTCTCAATAATCGCTCCATGCTCGATACTTCTTGTACTGGTTCTTTTATGATGAAGACTATTGAATTCAGATGGGATTTATTGGAAAGAATTAAACACAACTCTGAAGATTGGGAACTCGGCGAAGGTAAGGAGTCAGGTATAACACATACGTTTGATTGTGTTAAATATTCTAAGGATACCGATGCTTTTCGTGAATTTAACACTAATTATGGACTTGACTCTGAGATAGTAGCTTCTTTCTGTGAATCATTTGCTACTCATGTTTATCTCCCTAAGGAGAAGTGGTTTAAATATCATCCTCCCATTGAAGCAAAAGTAGTTGAACCTATCAAAGTTGAAGAAAATACTATCACATATAATGTTGATCCTATTGTTCCTACTGCTTATATTGAGAAACCACCTTTCCCTGTTAGAATAAAGGATTATGCTAAAGCTTCAACTGTGGTTCGTAAGAGTAACGCTAGAGCACCCACAACCCCTGAGCAAATTAAAGTTGAACCTAGTATTGCTATGGTTAAGGATCTCTTGGTCGATAATATTGATGGGCATGTTATATACTTCTGTGATGAATCTGCTAGAATTGCTAGACCCGATACTAAAAATAAAGATAAACATGTTGTTGGCATGCCGGTTGTTTCTGTTAAAATAGGAGATCATTGTTATCATGGCTTATGTGATATGGGTTCTAGTTTTAGTGCAATACCTCATTCCTTATACAAAGAAATTATGCATGATATTGCACCTGCTGAAATAGAAGATATTGATGTTACAATTAAGCTTGCCAATAGAGATACTATTTCACCAATCGGGATTGTTAGAGATGTTGAAGTCTTGTGTGTAAAGGTTAAATATCCTTCTGATTTTCTTGTTCTTGCTTCCCCACAAGATGATTTTTGTCCCATTATATTTGGTAGACCCTTCTTGAATAGTGTTAATGCTAAGATAGATTGCGAAAAGGATATTGTTACTATTGGTTTAGGGGACATGTCTCATGGTTTTAATTTTGCTAAATTTCATAGACAACCCCATGATAAAGAATTGCCTAGTAAAGATGACATTATTGGTCTTGCTTCTATTGCCGTGCCTCCTAATGACCCTTTAGAACAATATTTGCTAGACCATGAAAATGATATGTTTATGGATGAAAGAAGGGAAATAGATGAAGTATCCTTTAAACAGGGACATATTTTGAAACACAACTTGCCTGTTGAAATCCTAGGGGATCCCCCTCCACCCAAGGGTGATCATGTGTTTGAGCTTAAACCTTTACCTGATACTCGCTTATCTTGATGAAAAGAAGATATATCATGTTATTATTAGTGCTAACCTTTTAGAGCAGGAAGAAGAGAAATTATTGAAAACTCTGAAGAAGCACCGTGCTGCTATTGAATATACTCTTGATGATCTTAAGGGCGTTAGTCCCACTCTATGCCAGCACGAAATAAGATTGGAGAAAGACGCTAAACCAGTTGCTGATCACCAACGATGGTTAAACCCTAAGATGAAAGAAGTGGTAAGAAATGAAATACTAAAGCTTCTGGAGGCAGGTATAATTTATTCTGTTGCTGATAGTCAATGGGTAAGTCCCGTCCATTTTGTCCCTAAGAAGGGAGGTATTACTGTTGTTCCTAATGATAAAGACGAATTGATACCACAAAGAATTATTTCAGGTTATAGAATGGTAATTGATTTCCGCAAATTGAATAAAGCTACTAGAAAATATCATTACCCTCTACCTTTTATTGATCAAATGCTAGAAAGATTATCCAAACATACACATTTTTTGCTTTCTAGATAGTTATTCTGGTTTCTCTCAAATACCTATGTCAAAAGAGGATCAGGATAAGACCACTTTCACTTGCCCTTTCGGTACCTTTGCTTATAGACGCATGCCTTTTGGTTTATGTAATGCACCTGCTACCTTTCAAAGATGTATGACTGCTATATTCTCTAACTTTTGTGAAAAGATTGTTGAGGTTTTCATGGATGATTTATCCGTGTATGGAACTTCTTTTGATGATTGCTTAAGCAACCCTGATCGAGTTTTGCGGAGATGTGAAGAAACTAATCTTGTCTTGAATTGGGAGAAGTGTCATTTATGGTTAATGAAGGTATTGTCTTAGGGCATAAGATTTCTGAAAGAGGTATTGAAGTTGATAAATCTAAAGTTGATGCTATTGAAAAGATGCCATGTCCCAAGGACATCAAAGCTATAAGAAGTTTCCTTGCTCAAGCCGGTTTTTATAGGAGGTTCATTAAAGCTTCTCAAAAATTTCTAGGCCTCTAACTAATCTCTTACCAAAATATGTTCCTTTTGTCTTTGATGATGATTGCATAGAAGCATTTGAAATACTTAAGAAAGCCTTGATTTCCGCACCTATTGTTCATCCACCTGATTGGAATTTACCCTTTGAAATCATGTGTGACGCTAGTGATTAAGTTGTAGGTGATGTTCTAGGACAAAGAGTTGATAAGAAATTAAAAGTTATCCAATATGGTAGTAAAACTCTAGACAGTGCCCAGAGAAATTATGCTACCATTGAAAAAGAATTTTTAGCAGTTATATTTGCTTGTGATAAGTTCAGACCTTATATTGTTGATTCCAAAGTAAATGTTCACATTGATCATGCTGCTATTAAATACCTTATGGAAAATAAAGATGCTAAACCTAGCCTTATTAGATGGTTCTCTTGCTACAAGAATATGATTTGCATATTATTGATAGAAAGGGAGCTGAGAACCCCATTGCAGACAACTTGTTAGGTTAGAGAATGTTCTTGATGACCCACTACCTATTGATGATAGCTTTCCTGATGAACAATTAGCTGTCATAAATGCTTCTTGTACTGCCCCATGGTATGCTGATTATGCTAATTACATTGTTGCTAAATTTATACCACCTAGTTTCACATACCAGCAAAAGAAAAAGTTTTTCTATGATTTAAGACATTACTTTTGGGATGACCCACACCTTTATAAAGAAGGAGTAGTGGTGTTATTAGACGTTGTGTACCTGAGCATGAATAGGAACAGATCCTACACAAGTGTCACTCCGAGGCATATGGAGGACATCACGCGGGAGATAGAACTACACATAAGGTATTGCAATCCAGTTTTTATTGGCCTACTCTCTTCAAAGATACCCGTAAGTTTGTCTTGTCTTGCAATGAATGTCAAAGAATTGGTAATATTAGTAGACGTCAAGTATGAACTATTCACTTATTATTGAACCATTTGATGTTTGGGGCTTTGATTATATGGGACCTTTTCCTTCCTCTAATGGGTATACACATATTTTAGTTGATATTGATTACCTTACTAAGTGGGTAGAAGCTATTCCAACTAGTAGTGCTGATCATAACACTTCTATTAAGATGCTTAAAGAAGTTATTTTTCTGAGTTTGGAGTCCCTAGGTACTTAATGACTGATGGTGGTTCACATTTTATTCATGGTGCTTTTCGTAAGATGCTTGCTAAGTATGATGTTAATCATAGAATTGCATCTCCATACCATCCACAGCCTAGCGGTCAAGTAGAATTGAGTAATAGAGAGCTTAAATTAATTTTGCAAAAGACTGTTAATAGATCTAGAAAGAATTAGTCCAAGAAACTTGATGATGCATTATGGGCCTATAGAACTACATATAAAAATCCTATGGGTATGTCTCCGTATAAAATGGTTTATGGAAAAACATGTCACTTACCTCTCGAACTAGAACATAAGGCATGTTGGGCCATTAAAGAGCTCAATTATGATTTCAAACTTGCCGGTGAGAAGAGGCTATTTGACATTAGCTCACTTGATGAATGGAGAACCCAGGCCTATGAGAATGCCAAGCTATTTAAAGAAAAAGTTAAAAGATGGCATGACAAAAGGATACAAAAGCGTGAGTTTAATGTAGGTTATTATGTTTTGCTATACAACTCTCGTTTTAGATTTTTTGTAGGAAAACTTCTTTCTAAATGGGAAGGTCCTTACGTTTATCGAGGAAGTCTATCGTGTCGGTGCCATAAAAATCAACAACTTCAAAGGCACAAATCCGAAGGTGGTGAACGGTCAAAGATTCAAACATTATATCTCAGGTAATCCCATAAATGTTGAAACCAATGTTATTGATACCGTAACCCCGGAGGAGTACATAATGGACACTTTCCAGAACGTTTCAGACAACGAAAAGGAATAAGTATGTGGTACAGTAAGGAAACCGAATCCAAAACAGTTATAATAGCAATTTTTCTCCGTTTTGGAATATTTAAGAAAATAGGAAAATAAGAAGTAGTCCGGAAAGGACACGAGGCGTTCACGAGGGTGGAGGGCACGCCCCCTGCCTCGTGGGTAGCTCGTTTGCCACTTGGACTCCGTTTTCTTGCACGATACTTCTTTTGGTCAGTAAAAATTCATTATATAATCTCCTGAAGGTTTTGACCACCGTACCACGACAAAATCTCTGCTTTTGTTTCGATCTGTTTTTCTGACAGATCTAGATCACCATGACGTCTTCAAGCGCCCCCAAGGACAAGTTTTTCAAGAAGGTCATCAACCCCTACCTCGCGGAGGTGCTGCAACACCCTCAAACCATTGAGATGCATGAGGGGGTGCTGCATATCCACGATGTTGAGGGACCAAGGAGGACCGGAAGCGTGGAGACAAGACTCGAAGCAATGGAGCAACAAGTTTTCAAGTGCCAAGGGATGGTGGAACGCGGACTCAACGCCAACCACATTATGATCGTGGAGTTCACCAACAACCACAAGCTGGATGCCAAGAACATTGGGGAGACTATCTTCAAGCTTCATGAGAAAATCGAGCACCTCCAAGCCCAGATCTATGACCTGCAAAACCAAACTGCGAGTATGAATATAGATTCAAGAGGATGAGTTTGGCTCCAGATTTGAGGATCCCAGAGACTCGATCATCCTTCTATGATGGTGAGCCTATGCCTTGGAAGATGGACGACAAGCCTAAATCATCAACAACTCCAACATCACCACCCCCAAAGAAAGAGACATAAACACATGGGTATGGGCACTCCACTTGGCAACTGCCAAGCTTGGGGGAGGTGCCCCGCTATCATATCACCATCACACTTCTATCTTTATCGTTTTTCTTAGTTCAATCCTTTTGGTTATATCTTGATCTAGTAGAATAAAGTTTAGTATGATCTAGCTTTGAGTTTTTGTGCTGATCCCTATCTATGTAATCGAGTCCATGAGCTATATATAATAAAGATTAGTTTTGAGTCGAGGGCTTTGCTATCTTGTTATGATCTTGAGGGAATAATAGAAAAAAAAGAAAAAAGAAATAAAAAGATCATATTGATCTTATGGAGAGGGATGACTTCACATATAAGGGTATGATGAATAAAAGTTGTTGAGAGTTGACAAACATAGTTTTGGTCATCGTTGCAATTAATAGGAAGTAATAAAGAAAGAGAGGTTTTTACATATAAATATTCTTTCTTTGACATCTTTTATGATTGTGATCACTCATTAAAATATGACATGCTAAAAGGTTGATGTTGGACAAGGAAGACAACGTAATGGGTTATGTTTTCTTATATCTGAAATAAAGTATATTGTCATGGATCATCCAACATGTTGAGCTTGCCTTTCCCCCTCATGCTAGCCAAACTCTTTGCACCAAGTATAGATACTACTTGTGCTTCCAAACATCCCTAAACCCAGTTTTGCCATGAAAGTCCACCATATCTGCCTATGGATTGAGTAAGATCCTTCAAGTAAGTTGTCATTGTTGCAAGCAACAAAAATTGCTCTCTAAATATGTATCATCTATTAGTGTGGAGAAAATAAGCTTTATACGAGCTTGTGATATGGAAGAAATAAAAAGCGATGGACTGCATAATAAAGGTCCCTATCACAAGTGGCAATATAAAGTGACGTTCTTGTGCATTAAGATTTTGTGCTTCCAACCCTAAAAGCATATGACAACCTCTGCTTCCCTCTGCGAAGGGCCTATCTTTTATTTTTGTCTTCTACCTTATAGAAGAGTCATGTTGATCTTCACCTTTCCTTTTTACACTTTATCCTTTGGCAAGCACTATGCGTTGGAAAGATCCTGATATATATATCCAATTGGATGTGGGTTTTTATAAAGCATTATTGTTGAAATTACCCTTGAGGTAAAAGGTTGGGAGGCAAAACTATAAACCCCTATCTTTCTCTGTGTCCATTGAAACTTCATACACATAAGTATCGCATGAGTGTTAGCAATTGTGAAAGACTAAATGATAGTTGAGTATGTGACTTGCTGAAAAGCTCTTATATTTGACTCTTTCCGATGTTATGATAAATTGCAATTGCTTCAGTGACTGAGACTATAGTATGCTAGTTTTCAATGAAGTTTCTAATTCATACTTGACATTGTGAATAGATTGTTACTTTAAGCATAAGAAATCATATTATACATAGGGTCGCGCTATTCGTCACCCTGGGTGAGGAATAGTTATTCTTCACCCCCTCTATTTTAACATCAATTCACCGTAATTTTACGTTCCGTAAATTTTGTCTTATTTCAAACGTAAAAAGAGAATGTAAGAAAATACATAATCCTGTAAAATATATTTTATGTTACGTAAATTACAAAAGTGAAAACATAGTGTAAAATGTACACAAAATGTAATTTTTCTGGTCTTCTGACCTTTTTTATGCCAAATTTTACGCAGTGAATCAATATGACTGTAACTATTTGTATTTGAAACATAATTTATTTATGAAATGATCATAAGATTACCTCGGGTGAAGAATAACATATTCTGCACCCCGGGTGATGAATAGTAATACTATATATATATATATGTGTTGTTCTAAGAATGATCATGATGCCATCATGTCCGTATTTTATCTTACCGACACCTCTATCTCTAAACATGTGGACATATTTTTCGATATCGGCTTCCTCTTGAGGACAAGCAAGGTCTAAGATTGGGGGAGTTGATACGTCCATTTTGCATCATGCTTTTATATCGATATTTATTGCAATATAGGCTGTTACTACACATTATGTCATAATACTTATGTCTTTTCTCTCTTATTTTACAAGGTTTACATGAAGAAGGAGAATGCTGACAGTTGGATTCTGGGCTGGAAAAGGAGCAAAATATTAGAGACCTATTCTGCACAACTCCAAAAGTCCTGAAACTCCATGAATGTCAGTTTTGGAATATATTAAAAATATTGGGCGAAGAAAGCACCAGAGGGGGGGCCACCCACTGTCCACGAGGGTGGGGGCGCGCCCTACCCCCTAGGCGTGCCCCCTGCCTCGTGGGCCACCTGGAAGCCCCCCGATGCCCATCTTCTGGTATAAGGTGTCTTTTGCCCTGGAAAAAATCATAAGGAAGATTTCGGGACGAAGCGCCACCGTCTTGAGGCAGAACCTGGGCGGAACCAATCTAGGGCTCCGACGGAGCTATTCTGCCGGGGAAACATCCCTCTGGGAGGGGGAACGTCACCATCGTCATCACCATCGATCCTCTCATCGAGAGGGGGGTCAATCTCCATCAACATCTTTACCAGCACCATCTCCTCTCAAACCCTAGTTCATATCTTGTATGCAATCTTTGTCTCAAAACCTCAGATTGGTACGTGTGGGTTGTTAGTAGTGTTGATTACTCCTTGTAGTTGATGCTAGTTGGTTTATTCGATGGAAGATCATATGTTCAGATCCTTTATGCACATTAATACCCCTCTGATTATGAACATGAATATTATTTTTGAGTAGTTACGTTTGTTCCCGAGGACATGGGAGAAGTCTTGTTATAAGTAGTCATGTGAATTTGGTATTCGTTTGATATTTTGATGAGATGTATGTTGTCTTTCCTCTAGTGGTGTTATGTGAACGTCGAATACATGACACTTCACCATTGTTTGGGCCTAGAGGAAGGCATTGGGAAGTAATAAGTAGATGATGGGTTGCTAGAGTGACAGAAGCTTAAACCCTAGTTTATGCGTTGCTTCGTAAGGGGCTGATTTGGATCCATATGTTTCATGCTATGGTTAGGTTTACCTTAATTCTTCTTTCATTGTTGCGGATGCTTGCGAGAGGGGTTAATCATAAGTGGGATGCTTGTCCAAGGAAGGGCAGTACCCAAGCACCGGTCCACCCACATATCAAATTATCAAAGTACCGAACGTGATTCATATGAGCATGATGAAAACTAGCTTGACGATAATTCCCATGTGTCCTCAGGAGCGCTTTCCTTTATATAAGAGTTTGTCCAGGCTTGTCCTTTGCTACAAAAAGGATTGGGCCACCTTGCTGCACCTTGTTTACTTTTGTTACTTGTTACCCGTTATGAATTACCTTATCACAAAACTATCTGTTACCGATAATTTCAGTGCTTGCGGAGAATACCCTACTGAAAACCGCTTGTCATTTCCTTCTGCTCCTCGTTGGGTTCGACATTCTTACTTATCAAAAGGACTATGATAGATCCCCTATACTTGTGGGTCATCAATATGCCATTCACTCGAGCACATGGAGTGGCAAGGCTACTTGTGAGTGTTGTGGACATCGAGTTTATACCAGATGTGTGGTCAGATGGATGCATGCGGGCATGATTTACAACCTGGAAGTTGAACTGGAGGACACTGATTTGTTCACGGAGGCCATGGCAGGGGATGATGTGGATATGACTGATAAGGATGACGACACAGGTAACAAGGAGCAACGAGAGGATGATGGTGCACGAGATATGTCTCACACACCAGGTGCAAAACCCACATCGGTGGTGCCACGGAAGTGTGCGCCACCTCCTACTTCTACACCCATGCACTCACTGCGATTTGGTTCGTTTCAATTTGCTTCCGCACCACCTCAACTTTGGAGTGATCGCGTGGAGAGTAATGATATGATCGAGAGCTTGCTTCCCCCTCTTGTCATTGAACCTCCGCCTCTAGATGTGGGCCAGGCGGCCTATGCTAATGTGGATTCTATTGGGCATGAGGCCCTAGTCTGCGGGAACACTGTTGCGGCTGCTCGGGGGCGACCTCGGTGGAGCGGGCACCCAGCCTAGTGGTGCCCGTGGCAGCGCATGTTAGGGATGCCGGGTTTAGCGTCGAGGGTGGGGAGACGCATGGGCAGGCGGCCCCCGCTTCCCCAAAGGTGCTTGCTTGGGGCATTGCCTCGCGCTCAGAGGATGAGAGGGTCGGCAGCCGGCCTTGCTTGCAGCGCTCGGTGTGCCGGGGTCGGCGCCAGGTATGGGGGGGCGCAGGTAGGAGGCCCTCGCTTCTACCTCCCCCGAGGCGCCCCCAGGGAGCTCTGCCGGTGTAATGTGGAGTGAGCCAGCGGAGCAGGAGGCTCTGCACGCATGCTCTCCCATTTTACATCCACTTATGACTCTCGATTGCAGCCCACACTCGACCCCGAGGGGGTCTCCGGCACCAACACCCGTGGAGGAGGGAGCGGATTCTCCGATAGGGTTGATGGTAGGAGGCCATAGCCCGACTCGCTCGATAGAGTTAGGTCCACTTGGGAGTCAGGCAGGAGGCCTTACCCCGAGCGGGCCTGCGCGGGACGAGATCGTCGCCTTCGGAGGGATCCCGGATCCCATGTCTGAAGGTCGACGGATGAGCAGCCGTCTCTAGGATTAGTCGGACGTTGATGACCTGCAGCTAGGCCGCGCCATGCGGGCGGCCAACCTTTGTGACATTAAGGTCACTACAGGTATGTCGGTCAATACTTCCAATTCCATTTGCATTTTTCCGATGACGAGATTATAAATAATGCAAATCAGTTGGGAGTTTCACTAGGTAGTAATGGAAAATAAATTGCTAAATTTGTTAATGATATACTTGATCTTGAAGTGGAGCGAGCTTTAAAGATGATTCAAAACTTAGCGGTTGTTAAACCTTTAAACGACTCGTAAATAGATGCTTTGGGTGTTAGGGTTCTTGATAGATTTTGTGCGGATCTTGCATCCTCACCTAACGAGATAGAGGAGGACGAGAGTTTTATATCTCCGAGGGGTTCGAATCACGTAGATTCGGAGGCATGTAAGCTCACTGAGCTCGGTTGTATGAACCGCGTTGATGAGCAAAACAAGCCTAAGCGCAAGTGGAACCGGAAGGTCTATCCGACCTCGGCTGTGCGCAGAAGTGCTAGAATCCGAACTACTAAAAAAATTCATGATGAAATGTGAAAGGAATCTTTTGGAATAGCAGAGGTCTTACTGACTTGGCTAAACGAAGGTTTCTGGCGGATGCTTCTATAGAACACAAGTTAGATTTCATCGCCCTCTCTGAAACTGGTAAAGAGAATTTTACCTCTCAGTTTCTTGGCACCTTATCGGGAGGCGTTGATTTTGATTGGCATTGCTTACTCCCAAGAGGAAGATCTAGTGGGATTTTACTTGGGGGTGAAGTGCGACACGTTGGAGGTTCAGAATGTTGTCATGGGAGATTTTGCGGTTAAGTTTTGAGTCAGATCGAAGGTTGATGGTTTCCAATGGGCACTCGTGGCAGTGTATGGAGCCGCACAACCTGAGCTAAAACAGATTTTTTTTTGCTTGACTTAGTTCGTATTTGCATAAATGAACGGCTCCCAATACTGGTTGGGTGATTTTAACATTATACGAAGACGGGAAGAAAAGAACAATGATAAATTTGACGGCAGATGGTCGTTCATGTTTAACACAATTATTGAAAGCATGGATCTCAGGGAGATCAAGCTTTCTGGTAGAAAATTCACTTGGGCCAACACTTTGCCAAATCCAACATATGAGAAGTTGGATCGTGTTCTCACCAGTGTGGAATGGGAGCAGAAGTTTCCTTTGGTGACGGTCCAAGCATTGTTGCGAGCGATATGTGACCATGCCCCACTGCTTGTTGACTCTAGGGAGGCAACTCATGTGGGAAATAAAAATATCTTCTCTTTTGAATTAGCATGGTTTGAGAGAGAAGGTTTCTAGGATCTGATAGCACGGGAATGGGCAAAAGATTCAGGAGGGGGATCGAGCGTAGAAAGATGGCATAATAAGATTAGGCACTTAAGACAGTTCTTACGCGGTTGGGCCAAACATTTGAGTTGCGTTTATAAGGTTAAAAAGGAAAGGCTCCTTAACCTTATTAATACCTTAGATTTAAAAGTTGAGTCCTCCATTTTAGAACCAGAGAGCTGGAAACTAAAGTGGAGGCAGAACTGAGACTGAAAGAATTGCTCCGAGAGGAAGAATTGAAGTGGGCGCTAAGAGCTAAAGTATGAAAAGTCGTCCAAGGGGACGATAACACACAATTCTTTCATATGATTGCGAATGGCAAGCATCGAAAGAAGAAAATCTTTCAACTCGAGCAAGATGAGGGGACGATTTTGGGGCAGGAGAACCTAAAATTATACATCACCAATTATTACAAGCAGCTGTTTGGGGCTCCTGAGGATAGTATTGTGTCCTTAGACGAGTCTAGGGTTGAGGATATCCATCAACTTGCGACAGATGAGAATGAAATCTTGACCGCCCCATTTTCAGAGAAATAGGTGTTTGAGGCAATTTCACAGATGAAGAATAATAAAGTTCCTAGGCGGGATGGATTTTCGGCTGAGTTTTATAAAAGGTGCTAGCATATTATTAAGGGTGATTTGCTTCCAATGTTCCATGATTTGTTTTCTGGGCATTTTCAATTATTCCACTTAAATTTTGGAATGATAACTCTACTCCCTAAGAAAACAGAGGTGGTGCGGATTGAGCAGTTCCGACCGATATGTCTTCTTAATGTCAGCTTTAAAATCTTCACCAAGGTGGGGACTAACAGGATAACGCAGATTGCACACAGTGTGGTGCAGCCATCTCAAACAGCCTTCATGTCGGACAGAAACATCCTAGAAGGGGTTGTGGTCCTACATGAAACGCTCCATGAAATCCACACGAAAAAACTAGATGGGATGGTTTTTAAGGTGGATTTTGAGAAAGCGTACGATAAGGTTAAATGGCCATTTCTACAGCAGGCCTTGCGAATGAAAGGGTTCGATCAGTCCTGGAGAAAGCAGGTAGATTCTTTCACGCAAAAAGGCATGTCAGAATTAAAGTGAATGATGACATAAGCCATTATTTCCAGACACACAAGGGTCTAAGGTAGGGAGACCCAATGTCACCTATCTTGTTCAACATAGCAGTGGACATGTTGACAATTCTAATAGGAAGAGGTAAAGAAAATGGCCAAGTAGGTGGGCTCGTACCGCATCTAGTGGACGGAGGAGTGTCCATTCTACATACGCTGATGATACTATCATCTTCATGAAGCATGATCTGGCAAAAGCACGAAACATGAAGCTTGTGTTATGCTTTTTCGAGCAGTTGTCGGGGTTAAAGATTAACTTCCATAATAGTGAATTGTTTTGCTTTGGAAGAGCTAAAGACGAACTAGAAGCTTACAAACAACTGTTTGAATGTGAATTAGGTTCGTTGCGTTTTACATATATTTGGGCATACCGATTCACCATCGCAAGCTTTCTAACAAAGAATAGAAGTGCATTGAGGATCGATTTGGAAAAAACTAAACTGCTGGAAGGGCAAACTTATGTCATATGGAGGCCGACTAATTCTCATTAATTCGGTGCTCACAAGTATGCCAATGTTTCTCTTGTCCTTCTTCGAGGTACCAGTTGGGGTTCGGAAAAGACTGGATTTCTATCGATCGCCTTTTTTCTGGCAGAGTGATGAGTTAAAACAAAAATACAGACTTGCTAAACGGGATATTATTTGTAGGCCAAAAGACCAAGGTGGTCTTGGCATTGAAAATTTAGAGGTGAAGAACAGATGTCTTCTCAGCAAGTGGTTGTACAAGCTATCTGTAGAGACCGATGGCACATGGGCCCAGATTCTGCGTAATAAGTACCTTCATTCTAGAACCTTATCCCAGGTGATGGTCAGACCAACCGATCCATTGTTTTGGAAAGCACTGATGAGAGTGAAATCAACCTTCTTCCAAAGGACAAAATTTATCGTTGGTAATGGTACTTCCACGAGATTCTGGGAGGATACGTAGTTAGGGAAGACGCCTCTAGCTATCCAATATCCTTCTCTCTATAATATTGTTCAACGTAGAGATGCTTATGTTGCAACAGTATTATAGTTCAACCCTCTCAATATTCAATTCAGGAGGACTCTAGAGGGAAACCGCTGGGAAGCTTGGCTCCATCTTGTGAGAAGATTAATGGATGTTCATCTTTCTCAACATCCAGACCAGTTGCACTGGAAACTAACCAAGAATGGAGTATTTTCGGTAAAATCCATGTACTTGGATATTATCAACTCTAGCTCTATCCCTTGATCTATGCATATTTGGAAAGTCAAAGTGCCCTTAAAAATTAAAATGTTTATGTGGTTTGTCCACAAACAAGCCATTATAACTAAGGACAATTTGGCAAAACGTAACTGGACAGGATCTCGCAGATGTAGCTTCTGCGATCATGATGAATCTATAACACCTCTTTCTTGGTTGCCCAATGGCCAAAATTTTATGGCGGTCTGTTCACGTAGCGTTTAACATTACTCCTCCGAATATCATCCAAACGTTATTTGCGACGTGGCTAAATGGAGTCGAGTCAAACCCCTGCTACGGGCACCTAGACTGTCACCTTCTTGATCTACCAACACTGTAGCAAGCGCGTGAAGTTGCATGAAGATCTGCGCCAAAACTCAGCCACCTATGACCAGACAGCGCAGCTCCGACTCTGGCGAAGAAGTCTGAAGGACAAAACTAGGCCTAGGCACGGCTTGCGCCACGGGAGATCGCGGAACGGCCACCTGCAGTCAGTCATCGTATACCAAGTTGGTTTTGAACATGCAAGCGTGGCAGGTTTGTGTACATCTGGCGCTCTTTTTTGCTTCTCCCATTCGTGGAACCAGAAAGCTGCTCGCAGCCAATGCCTGCCAAACATACGCAGACGAGGCTATCAAGTATAGCTTGCACTCTCACTCTCACTCTATGCGGGCGTGTCGCGTGGCGCGTGCAGAGCATGCGTCCCAGCTCCTTTCCTCCCTTTCTCTTGTCCTTTCAGAAACTACCTGTTCAGTTCCTTGCACACTCCAACCTCTTCCTAATCATTTCGTGGAACGCGACGTCTCAGGAAGGTACGTCGTCGTGGTCCCCGATGCCACAAGCGTATACTCATACAGTACATCCTCAGCACATACTGGCAGTAGTAGCGTACGTATCATGACGTGCAGCACAAATTAGGAACGATATTTCAGCAAGCAAGCAAGGATGGAATGACATTCATCACACAAATAAAAGAACTGAAAGAATCCAGCACGGTTGAATTTTAGTAGAGGACTACCTGGTGAATGAGATTGTTGTACTCCTACTGTGCATGCATGATGCAACTACGACCAAAAAACAGTCTAATTCCAAAAAAGGCGGCCTGCGCGCGCCATAAGTAGGCAACAGTGCAACAACTGAACTTTCGGAAGGAAAAGAGCGTATTATTGGGTGTTGCATATCATTGTACATCACCATCATTGCACCATATAGCTTGCCAGCCATCATGGAAGCAAACTCATGCCCATCTCTGCATGCATGCATGTATCAGTTCTTGCACTACGAGCTAGCTAGCTACGACTAGATCGATCGAGACACGTACGAAGCTAGAAGGTGAAAAAAAAAAGTTTACATGATCTAATTAAGCGGAAGCAGACTCCAAACCTGACGCTAAATGAGCTTGAACATAGCTTTGGTTGGAACAAAACAAAAAGTGGGAACAAGAAAACATAGAGTCCGTACGCTTGTCGTCGTGAGGATGATCGATCGACGCATGCATGCATGCGTTGCGTTGCTACTCCAAGAACGTCTCCATGAGGTCCGAGTAGACGCTGCCCTCGTGCTGCGCTCTGTACTCCATCCCTTGCTGCTGCTGCTGCGGCGCCGGCCCTGTCGAGGCCGACACGGACGGGGACGGCGAGTTGGACGAGCTCATCCTCGCCGGCAACGTGAAGCTCCTCTTGAACTTGGCGCTCTGGGTGTTCTCCATCCTCCTCGCCTTGTTCGAGTGGCTCTCCAGGCTCAGGTACTCCTCCACGTTCTCCGCGCCGCCGTGCCCTGTCTGCGCGTCCTGCGCTGGCTTCCCGTCGTCTGCGCCGCCTCCACCGCCGCCGCCGGGGCCGCCGTACAAAAGCTTCGAGTCATCTGAGCGCCCGGTGAGCGCGGTGAAGAAGGACAGCCCGTTGGGCCACTTGAGGTCTCCGTCGGGCGTCTCCCCGGGCCCCATCTGCTGCTGGTGCTGGTGCTCGTCCATGTGTGGCGGCTTGCCATGCTGCGACGGCGCGAGGTGGTACATGTGGCTCTCGTCCTTGTTGCCTCCGGCGCCCGGGTAATGCGGCATCGACGACCGCGCGGACGGGTGGAACGCGGCCGGCCCCGGCGGGAACAGGGGCGACGCGGCGGCGTGCGGGAGCTGCGGCTGGCCCGGCCAGTTGAAGAGCTGCGGGGGCGGGCGCGCCGGCGGCGGCTGCTTGAGCGGGAAGGACGGCGTGGAGGAGGCGCCCCGGGAGGAGGAGAAGAGCTGCGAGAGGAAGAAGCCTGATTGGTAGCCCAGTGACTCGAACATGTGTCGCATCCGCAGCACGAAGTGCAGGTCCTCCGGTATCTGCATGCGCACGCACAGTGGCACACATCGCTTAGCGTTGGCACGTCAACGTCAGCGTGCTTGCTTGACGACCAAAACGACAAAATGATGCATGTAGTAAAGGGCAAAAGGTTTGAAATTTGCGAGGGTGTGTTGCACTTACGATCTTGCAAGAGCCCAGCTGCAGGAGGCCATGGCCGGCTTGAATCACGGCGATGGTCTGCAAATCAAACGTAATAATAAGTTTATGAAACCTAATTAATCTTACTCTTGTATACGCTACTACTGGAGTACCAGCTAAGCTAAGAAGAGGAAGTAAATTAAAGATGAATGGTAGAGATGAGGGCGGGGCATTGCCTGGATGCCTGAGGCGAACTGGTCAGTCCATTCCGTAGGAAGCTGCAAAAGAAAAAGGCGAGAGGGATTTGAGTGAGTGCAGAGGAATAAAGGCTAGCCGTGACTGCGATCGCGGCGCTTGTTCTTGCCGATAGCCGCGGATGCTCCCGAGCATCCAATTCTTCTCTTCTTTTTGGGAGCAGATTTTTGTTCTCTGGTGGAACAGATTTGATTTGATTCAAAGCTCGAGATGTCTCTCGATCGATCTCTTTATATTTTTTTCCCGTGGAGTGAGTAGAAACTTGAAGGAAACCTACCACTGCGTGTGCAGTACTGGTGCTCATTTGGGAGCGATTAATGTGTTGTACCGCTAAGCAGGTCTCCCCCAAAGCAGGGAGGGAGGCATGGACTGCGGAAAGAAAAGAGAAAGAAGGGAAGGGGTGGGGTGGGGGCAGGGTTGATGATGGTACATACGGCATCAAAAGAGCTCTGCCAGTAGTTGGCGATGTTGGGCTCGCATTCAGAAGGTTCCTTGAAGACCCATTTGTGACACTTATCAGATGCCACCTTTCCCATCAGCCTGCAACCGGATGCGTCCAAATCAAATCAAAACCGACTTGGCAAATCATGCTCAAAAGCTCAGTAGAACAAAAGTGAAAGAGACCACCAATAACGCACACACAAACACAACCCCGGAGAACTCTCTCGTCCTCTCTTTCCAGTCTATCATTCTCTACAAGCATTTTAACTACGCTGCATATTACTACTCCTACTCGTTAGCAAGCTTAATAAACATGTCGTACTGCTTAATTAGTGAAAGTCCTCACTGAATTAGTGGAAATAGCACAAATTCACACTACTTAATTGGTGAAAGCCCTTCAATGGCACTGAAGCAGTCCTGGCTAGTTTCTCAACAGACAGAAAGGACTTCTAGAGCTCCAAGCTCATACTACTACAGTACTATTGTGTTTGTGTAGCATCTTCGTGTGCGTGTAGCGTGAGGGCGTTGTTAATCGGAGATAAACCTCGCAATTAACCCACTGACGCGCCGGGGTTTGTTTATGCGGAACGAGGCACCGCCCCACTCCAGCTCACGTGCCGCACGTGACGGCGCCCGTCCTTGGTCCTCGCCCAAAAAACACGACTGACTTCAATGGCTGTTATTCAATCCTACGCGCCCGTTTTACCCACCCTCCCGCTCCCCGTCCCGGCATAATCAGAGTCCCCTCCACGCGCGGTCAGACCAAACCAAACCAAAAACCCAGAGCCCAGAGATTAATTAGGCGTGATGGTACCGCCATGTCAGTGCCGCGCGAATTAACAAGGCCCAAAAAGCTGGGCCTGGGCGCGGTAGATACAGAACAAAGTGAAAAGATGAAAGCGCACGCACCCATCCCATCCCCTCCTCCCCTTTCCT
The DNA here is from genome assembly GCA_963921465.1 of Triticum timopheevii. Taxonomy (NCBI): domain Eukaryota; kingdom Viridiplantae; phylum Streptophyta; class Magnoliopsida; order Poales; family Poaceae; genus Triticum; species Triticum timopheevii. The sequence goes on along the minus strand of OY997266.1, from coordinate 472,315,821 downwards.
CCTACCCTTCTTTGTCTCTCACCACCCTCTCTGTCTTCGGGCTGGGGTTGGGGTTGGACTTGCGCGCATCGTCACTGGCGGAGGAACTGTGGGGCATCAATGGCGCACAGCCTCGAGCAGGTCCTAGTCGGAGAACAGGGGACGTGACGGGAACTTGCACGAAAACACGCGGGGCTTAATTAGAGGTGGTGGTATGGATGGTGGCTAGGGGAGGGGACTGCTAGGTGGCTAGGGGCAGCGAGCGACGACCGGGGAAAAACTGCACACGACTGCACCTACCCAGTACCCACCCTTCTCCGTAGTTGTAGAGCTGGATGGACATCTTGCTAAAGGCCTTGCGCACCGGGTCCTCGCCCTCCATGTCCTCCAGGCACTCCGCCATCCGCGGCCGGCAGAACCCGTCCTCCCACATCAGCATCCTGCACACACGCGCGCACCGCAACATCAACGCCGGCCCGATCGGTCCTCACATATCTGCCGGACCAATCAATTAGGCTAACAGTAGTAAGAAGAGAGTGCACTCACAGGCTGCCGTTGTCGTCGCCGACCTTGCACCCGTTGCCGCCGCGGCACCGCCTGGCAGGACGAGGAACCAACGCACAGGATTAGGCGTTAATCAATCAATCAGTGGCCACCCGCTGCGCTGCATGGAACTAGATACGCGTACGGCGGCGGGGAGGCTAATAATAAGAACAAGCAGGAGCAGCGAGCGAGGTAGCTGGCTGTGGGGGAGAGAGCGAGTAGGCACATACGGGCGAGGACGGATGGTCCAGAAGACGGAGTAAGTCCAGTCCGAGTTGAGGCAGACGTTGCGGAGCGCCTCGTGCAGCGCCATCATCCCCGCGGCCTCTTTGCTCCGCGCATGATCCCCGCCTCCCCCTCCTGCCGCCCCCGAGCCCACCATTTTTTCCCCTCTCCTTCCCTCCCTTACCAAGGCAGGCAAAGGCGGGCGTCGTAAAAACCCTTGTGGTCGCGCTCGGAGCTCGGGAGGCTAGGCTAGGGGGTGGTAGGGCGCGCCTTCTAGCTACCCGGCCGAGGCTCTTTTTGATCGCTTCTTGGGTTTTTTCTCCCCGTGGGGAGAGAGAGAGAGAGGGACTGCGGTCTGCGGGCGGATGGGCTAGTACCTTCGCTGAGCGAGCTACTCCTACTACCTCCCTCTCTCTCTCTCACGCAGAGGCTCTCGGTCTGTCTCGCAGTCCTTGGCCTGTCCCTCTCTAATTGCTGTTTTTAACTTGGGCAGGGGGCGAGGGTAAACCGAAAGGCGCTCTGCTCTGAGCCTGAGGGGGTAGCCAGGCCAGTCCAGGCCAGTCACTGCGGTCGCACACGGCACCCTATGTTTTCTTCCCTGCGTTGGCGGCCCAGAAGATGGCAGCCAAAAGTAAAAGCGGCTCTGCCGGGTCCCCCATGCCCTTCTATGCCCGGCTTTTTTTTTTCTCTCTCCCCCGTACCGTTCCAGGGAGGGATGGAGAGGTTGTTCCTCGGTTTGGCAAACTGGGACGACCGAGGAGATTTTGTTTCTTCCCATGGCATCCTCGGGAAATTTGCGGTTCTTGTTTGAATTGTTAGAAATGTATTGCAAAAATGTACGGAAATTCTAGATTTTTTAATGGAAAGAAGGCAGGAAAATGCTGTTGGAAATGTGAGCAATTTACCGAATGATTTTATTAACAGAAATACTAGATAAAGCATGACTAGTATAGCAGTGATAAAATAAACCATGCGATTTGGCAAAGAGAAGGTAAACAACATCTTCATATATGAACCGTAACTAGACATATCTAGAGCAGACAGTATAGCAAGTTGCATATATGAAATAGAGTCTAACATATCTAGGGCAAATACTAGAACAAGGAACTGTAGCAGAACCTCTAATAGAAAGGGGACGAACAACGCGACAGCGGCAGCAGAAGCGCTGGACTTGGGGTCGGTGTCCTCGCCAGCCATATCGTCGAGGAGATTGTGGACGTTGAGGAAGAAGTCGTCGTCGGGGAAGTAGTCGTCGGAGTCTGGGGCGTCCATGACGAAGAAGTCAGTAGTCGCGCGAAGCGCTCCCCAAAAACCTTATCACCCTTCTCCCGTACAGGACTCAAAAGGTGCGGTTTCGGAGGCCTACTGTCCCGACTCGCGGTGCACGCCACAAGTCGGGATGAGGAAGACAGCATCAGCTCAGAGATTGGAACCAGTGGCGAGAGGAAGGAGAAGTTCTGGTGCATCTCTCTAAGAGAAGCGACCTCCCTTTTATAGGTGCAAGAGAAGGAGGCGAGAGGATGCGCCGGGAGCTGAAGGAAACACAGGAGACGAAACGAACAGTCAGCGGCCCAAGGGTGCAGCGCTCGTATTCAATATTCACTACAGCAAAAACTTTCTAGCTCCCAAGTGACCTTTCGTATACCCGTAGTGCGTGGCAAAAAATTAGACATCGGCTCGTTCCCGCAACCCGCGGCGCGTCGTGACGAGGCGTGGCGTGGCGAGGCGGGCGGCGGAGGAGGAGCGCGTGTGGATATCCCTCTTGTTCTCATGCTCATACAAGTGGGGAAAGAACCTCCCTTATAAGGAGGTCCAACTCCCACTAAACTAGCAATGTGGGATTAAACTTTAGTAGTATCCCTTGCCTTGCACAAATGGGCTAAGTGGGCCTCTAGGATTTATTTAGGAATTTCTGAAATAGTTATTGGGCTGTCCCAAAATAGACTAAATTCCAGCAATCCCCCACCAGATCCCAGAGGCACACAAAATTTGCCTTTGGTTTCAAAACACTGTTATATATCGGTACTGCAGTGGAGACTATTAAGTTGAACTTCCACCTAGAACCCTATGCTACACTAGTAAGCAACTTGAACAGTGGACTGGGCCTTGAACTGCAAGTTTTCTGCGAATCTAACTTCACATAAAGCCTTGACCAATACGTGGCTACCGTGGGTCTTCCCCACGGCTGGAGCTTATGCGTCATACTCCGAGACCTTTCATGAGTTTACTAGAGAGAACCATACTCTCATAGATTGCGACGTTTAACAATCAGACTTATATAGGTGCGTTCTTCAAAAGATGTTCTACAGGACAACATCTCTGTTTCAAAGAGCAACTTAGAACACATTAAGATATACATCAACCTGCCATGCAGATTAGGAGAGTATTGCATCTTCATGGAGTGGTATTTTTAACAGTAAGGGTACTCTCCTCCCAGTTGACCAACAACTTGTCTTCCACATCTAATTCACGGGATCTCCGATCACAAAGAATAGGTTACCACTGTGAACAACTCATATTGTGGGTCTCATACCCATCTCCCTCGATGCATTATCTATCACATTACGTGATAGACCCTTAGTGAAAGGATTTGCCAGATTTTTAGACGTTTGGATATAATCCAATGCAATAACTCCGGAGTTTCTCATTTTTCTGACAGACTTTAACCTTCTTTAAACGTGTCTTGATGACTTCATGTTATCCTTTGAGCTGTTCACTTTCGTGATCATAGTTTTATTGTCGCAGTTCATAAGGATGCCCGGTACAGTTTTCTCAACAACCGACAAGTCATTCAAGAGCTGGCGAAGCCAATCTGCTTTGACCGTAGCTATATCTAGTGTTGTGAGTTCTGCTTCCATTGTTGACCTCGTTAAGATGGTCTGCTTGCAAGACTTCCAAGAAACAGCGCCACCTCCATGAGTGAATACATATCCGCTCGTGGACTTTATCTCATCAGCATCTGAGATCCAGTTTGAGTCACTATACCCTTCAAGAAGCCTTTCAAATAACTCAAAACTCTCTCTAGAGCTTTCCAATGCACATCTCCTAGTTTTGAGATAAACCGGCTCAGTTTGCTGACAACAAAATGGATGTCAGGTCTTGTAGCACTGGCTAAGTACATAAGCGAGCTAATAATATGAGAATACTTCAATTGGTTTCTAGCAATTCTTCGATTCTTTCGAAGTAACACACTAGCATCATATGGTGTTGGAGAGGGCTTGCAATCACTGTAGCCAAAGCGACTCAAGATCTTTTCCACATAGTGAGATTGAAGCAATGTAATCCCACCATCATCGTCTCTCAACAACTTTATGTTCAGAATGACATCAGCCACTCCTAAATCCTTCATCTCAAAACAGCGAGATAGGAAATCCTTGACCTCCTTAATAACATTCAGATTTGTTCCGAAAATCAGTATGTCATCAACATACAAGCAAAGCAAACTCCCTCGCCCCCACCATGGAGATAGTACACACATTTGTCAGCTTCATTAACAACAAAGCCTGCAGCTATTAAAGTTCTTTCAAACTTCTCATGCCACTGTTTGGGTGCTTGCTTGAGTCCATACAAAGACTTCAACAACTTGCACACTTTCCCTTCCTGACCATCTTTTACAAACCCATCTGGTTATTCCATATAAATTTCCTCGTCCAACTCTCCATTTAGGAAAGCATTCTTAACATCCATTTGATGAACGAGAAGACCATGTGAGGCAGCTAGTGAAAGTAGAACTCGAATAGTGGTCAGTCGAGCCACAGGTGAGTAAGTATCAAAGAAGTCTTCACCTTCCTTTTGGGTATAACCCTTAGCCACGACCCGAGCCTTGTACTTTTCAATAGTACCATCAGGCCTAAGCTTCTTCTTGAATACCCATTTGCATCCTATAGGTTTGCACCCGTAAGGACGATCTGTTATCTCTCAAGTTTCATTCGCCAAGATGGAATCCATCTCGCTACGAACTGCTTCCTTCCAGTAGTCAGCATCTTCAGATGCATAGGCCTCTGAAATAGAACTGGGAGTGTCATCTATGAGATACACAAGAAAATCATCACCAAAGGACTTTGCAGTCCTCTGTCTCTTGCTCCTAGTAGGAACTTCGTTGTTCTCCTCCACAGGACTTTCAAAGTGTTCCATCGAAATGGCAGGTTCATTAATTGTAACTGGTTCCTGATTCGATGAACTAGGCATCTCCTGATTAGACGAGGTAGCCATATCCTTCATGGGAAAGATATCTTCAAAGAAAGTCGCATCATTCGACTTCGTGATCATACCGACATGCATGTCAGGTACCTCAGATTCTACAACCAAGAATCTATAACCAATGCTATGAAAAGCATATCCCAGGAAAACACAATCCACAATTTTTGGTCCCAGCTTCCGCTTCTTTGGAATTGGCACATTGACTTTCGCCAAACAACCCCAGGTTCGTAGATAAGAGAGCTTTAACCTTTTCTTCTCCCATTCCTCGAATGGAATTATCTCTTTGTTCTTTGTGGGAACTCGGTTTAGGACATGACATGCAGTCAATATCGCCCCCCACCATGCCTTGGAGAGACCCGATGTCTCTAACATGGCATTAACCAAATCAGTTAGAGTATGGTTCTTTCTTTCGGCCACCCCATTTGACTGAGGTGAATAGGGAGGCGTCCTCTCATGTATTATACAATGTTCGACACAAAAAGCATCAAATTCATTGAAAAAATACTCTCCACCACGGTCGGACCTAAGTCTCTTGATTTTTCGATCAAGTTGGTTTTCCACTTCGGCTTTATAGATCTTGAAAAAGTTCAAAGCCTCATCCTTAGATTTCAGAAGATACACACGACAGTATCTAGTGGAGTCGTCAATTAAAGTCATGAAATATTTCTTTCCACCTTTTGTCAAAACACCATTCATTTCACATAGATCTAAATGTATGAGTTCTAGTGGTGCAAGATTTCTCGTTTCCGCAGTCACATGAGACTTACAAGGTTGCTTAGCTTGCACACACACTTGACACTTGGATCCCTTGACGGTGATGAAACTAGGGATTAAGTTCAACTTCGCTAGTCGCGACATGCAACCAAAGTTAACATGAGAAAGACGTGAATGCCACACATTTGATTCACTATTGTTGCAAATATGATTAACAACTTTATTGCAAACGTCTGATAAGGATAAACGAAACAGGCCTCCTGACTCATAGCCTTTACCAACAAAGGTTCCATACTTGGAAATTACAAATTTATTCGACTCAAGGACAAGCTTGTAGCCATCTCCACACAGAAGAGATCCGCTAACAAGATTTTAATTGACGGAGGGGACATAATGCACGTTCTTCAGCCGCACGATCTTCCCCGAAGTAAACTTCAGATCGACCGTGCCAACACCACGAACAGAAGCACTTGAACCGTTGCCCATCAGCGCGGTTGAAGTCCCTGCGGTCTGATAATACGAAAACATGGAAATATCACCGCATACATGCACATTAGCACCCATGTCAATCAACCAATCAGGAGAATGACATACTGAAAGAATAGTGGGAAATATACCATACCCAGTATCCCTCATGTCAGTGTCTCCAATGACAACATTAGCGGTCTTGCCGCCTTTCCCAGGATGACGCTTGTCATAGCGATTAGGGAAACTAGGAGCCCAATGATCAGGATCCCCACACACATGACAAACACCTTTCTTCTTGTCATTCTTCTTCTTGAAGTTTGTGTGCTGCATAGCCTTGTTCTTCCCATCAAACTTTGCTTTACCATCAAACTTTCCCTTGTTCTTGAACTTGTGGGGCTGGAAGTTCTTCTTATGTACCAGATTCACTAGAACCTCCCTCAATACCTCGGGCACGGTTATCCTTTGCTCTCGCCTTTTCTTCCACATCAAGAGTACCAATGAGATCCGGAACGGAAAACTCCTGCCTCTTATGCTTCAGTGAGGTAGCAAAGTTCCTCCACGTGGGAGGAAGCTTAGTGATGATACCTCCGGCAATAAACTTGTCCGGTAGGATACAATTGAAGTGCTCAAGTTCTCTAGCAAATGACTGTATCTCATGAGCTTGCTCAACCACAGAGCGCTATTCGGTCATCCTGTAGTCATAGAATTGCTCCATGATGTACAACTCAGTGCCAGCATTCGATACCCCAAACTTGGCTCGAGTGTGTCCCACATATATTTTCCATTATAAATTGATGCATAAGCATCAACTATGTTCTCACCAAGAACACTCAAGAGAGCAGCCTTAAACAAGGTATCCATTTTCTAAAAAGCTTGTGCCTGTTGGGCATCTTGCTCTCCTTCAGGTTTGCCAAGAGTGGCGTCATAGCAACCCATGGTTTGAAACCATAAGACTGCTCTCATGCGCCACCTCTTATAGTGGATACCCTCAAACATAGGAGGTCTCATAGAAGCAGCAAAACCACTTGGGGTAAATTACCTATAATAAGTTTTTTGGATTGTTGGAAATATGAGCAATTTACCGAATGATTTTATTAACAGAAATACTAGATAAAGCATGACTAGTATAGTAGTGATAAAATAAGCCATGCGATTTGACAAAGAGAAGGTAAACAACATCTTCATATATGAACCATAACTAAACATATCTAGAGCAGACAGTATAGCAAGTTGCATATATGAAATAGAGTCTAACATACCTAGGGCAAATACTAGAACAAGGAACTGTAGCAGAACCTCTAATAGAAAGGGGACGAACACGTACGGGACAGCAGCAGCAGAAGCGCTGGACTTGGGGTCGGTGTCCTTGCCAGCCATGTCATCGAGGAGATTGTGGACGTCGGGGAAGAAGTCATCGTCGGGGAAGTAGTCGTCGGAGTCCGGGGCATCCGTGACGAAGAAGTCAGTAGTCGTGCGAAGTGCTCCCCAAAAACCTTGTCACCCTTCTCCCGTACAGGAAGCTGAAGGAAATGCGGGAGACAAAATAAACAGTCAGCCGCTGAAGGGTGCAGCGTTCGTATTCAATATCCACTACAGCAAAAACTTTCCAGCTCCCGACTGACCTTTCGTATACCCGTAGTGCGTGGCAAAAATTTAGACATCGTCTCGGCTCATTCCCGCACCCCGCAGCGCGTCGTGATGAGGCGTGGTGAGGCGGGCGGCGAAGGAGGAGCGCGCGTGGATATCCCTCTTGTTCTCATGCTCATACAAGTGGGGAAAGAACCTCCCTTATAAGGAGGTCTGTCGGTGTCAAAACCGGCAGATCTCGGGTAGGGGGTCCCGAACTGTGCGTCTAGGAGGATGGTAACAGGAGACAAGGGACACGATGTTTTTACCCAGGTTCGGGCCGTCTCGATGGAGGTAAAACCCTACTCCTGCTTGATTGATATTGATGATATGGGTAGTACAAGAGTGGATCTACCACGAGATCAAGGAGGCTAAACCCTAGAAGCTAGCCTATGGTATGATTGTTGCAATGGTTGTCCGTCCTACAGACTAAAACCCTCCGGTTTATATAGACACCGGAGAGGGCTAGGGTTACACAGAGTCGGTTACAATGGTAGGAGATCTACATATCCGTATTGCCAAGCTTGCCTTCCACGCCAAGGAAAGTCCCATCCGGACACGGGACGAAGTCTTGAATCTTGCATCTTCATAGTCTTGGAGTCCGGCCGATGATGATAGTCCAGCTATCCGGACACCCCCTAGTCCAGGACTCCCTCAGTAGCCCCTGAACCAGGCTTCAATGACGACGAGTCCGGCGCGCATATTATCTTTGGCATTGCAAGGCGGCTTCCTCCTCCGAATAATTCATAGAGGATTGTGAACACCAGGATAGTGTCCGGCTCTGTAAAATAAATTCCACATACCACCGTAGAGAGAATAATATGTACACAAGTTCAATCTGCTGACGTATTTTGTGGCGTGATGTCATGCCACTACCAAGCTTTTACTTGAATCGTTTTTATTATGGGAAAACTTTTTTTTGCCACTCTAGTTTTTGCCAACTTTGCTTATACCACTCTAGAATTTGACATTTCACTTTTGCCACTCTTAGCTTTTGATAATATATCACTTTTGCCATTCCGTGGCAAAAGCAAAAATTTTAGAGTGGCAATTGTGATACATGTCAAAAGCTAAGAGTGGCAAAGTGAAATGAAAAATTATCATTTTTGCCACGAAATGGCATTTGTGATGTATTGTCAAAAGCTAAGAGTGGCAAAAGTGAGATGTCAAATTCTAGAGTGGCATAAGCAAAGTTGGCAAAAACTAGAGTGGCAAAAACAAAGTTTTCTCTTTTATTATACCACCTCAGCGCGTTTAGCGAAGCGGTTTCCTTGGCACGTCTTGTCGAAGCAGAGATCGTGTTCCCCTTATTCCGGGATTCCCATCAATACGGACGTGGGTAACCCAACCGCGCCATTGATTGTGGCGCTTGGGAGATAAGCGAGTTTTACCAGGCCGGTGGGGACGCATAGTCTTCGTCCACCCATATATAAGGGGCTAAGGATCCACCTTTTTTACCTACGCCTTCTTCCTCCTTTGCCTATCCATCTCCGCGCACTCGAGCTCCAACGCCTCAACCTTCTCCAGCCATGTCCAGAGCGGGAGGCAAGTGGATGGCCTCCTCCGTTACGGAGGGGCACATCGAGAAGCTGCGCGGTGCCGGATACCTGTCCAGCGACATCGTGCACCGGCTTCCCGACGAGGGGCAGCTCATCCCCACCCCCAGGCCCCATGAGAGGGTCGTATTTCTTCCCCACTTCCTCCGCGGACTGGGCTTCCCACTTCACCCCTTCTTCCGGGGGCTCATGTACTACTACGGCCTGGACTTCCACGATCTGGCGCCAAACTTCATCCTCAACATCTCGGTGTTTATCGTCGTGTGCGAGGCCTTCCTCTGCATCCAGCCCCACTTCGGCTTGTGGCTGAAGACCTTCAATGTCAAGCCGAAGGTGGTGAAGGGCGTCCAAGCGGAGTGCGGAGGCGCCATGGTGGGCAAAATGCCCAACGTCATCTAGCTCGAGGGTGCCTTCGTGGAGTCCGTCAAAGGGTGGCAATCGGGGTGGTTCTACATCACCGAGCCGCGTGACCCTAAATGGGCAGCGGCCCCCGAGTTCAGATCTGGTACCCCCATGCAGCTCACCTCCTGGAAAGAGAAGGGCTTGCTATGGGGTAGTTCGGAGGAGCTGACAGGACTCCAGTCCTGTCTCCAGACCCTGGTCAACAAGAAGCTTAAGCTTGTCAACGTGATCCAGGTCATGCTCGTCCGCCGGATTCTCCCCTGCCAGCAACGGGCCTTCAATTTGTGGGAGTTTGATCCGGCACAGCACCGGACCTTGAGCGGGCTCTTCGACACGACGTACAAAGCTGCCTGGAGGGTGCTGTTCAAGGGTGGAGAAGCCCCCGCATCCGCAATTGAAGATCGCGGATTCAGCACGCAATGCCCGGCAGGCGAGGTAAGCTATGTTATCCTTTATGGGACACTTATTTCTTTCATAGTTTGACTCTATGTGGGATCTAAAACTCCCAATGCCTTTAACAGGACTGGCAGAAGACGTCTGGACAGGTCAACTGTCCGGCTCCCCTTCCCGAAGACCCAGCGGACACCCGTTTAACGGGGCTGCTGGTTCCGGCCCTTTACGTGGTGCCGGAGAAGAAGGCCAAGAAGAAGGCCACGGGAACCCGAAGGAATTCCCGGCGCCAGGTGGTATCGGACTCATCATCCGATGACTCTGAGGCGGACTCCTCCCCCGAGGAGGAGGAGGAGAAAGAGGCCTCTTCCCCAGCGGGGGGAGAGAAGAAGAGGAAGGCCTCCCCAACGGGGGCGGCCGAAGGGTCCAAGAAAGGACGGACCCTTTCTCCGGACTGCTCCGCCAACGCCGACGACGGCGACGAGGAGTGGCCCTCAAGGGCCAAGCCCCTGGCAAGATTATAAGTGTCCGAATTCCTGGGTGATTTATAATTTTTCTTTTTGCCACATGGTGTCCTTCTAATGCCGCATACAACCTGTAGTCCGGCCAAGGACGATCCTCCCGCTTCATCGAGCGGGTCCTTGGCTCCGTCGGATGTGGATTCCCTTCCGACTACCTCCACCCCTCGTGACGCTGATGACGCCGAGGTGGAATCCCAAGAGGGGACCCATCAGGAGGGGGGGGCTCCGGAGGTGCCACAGGGCAGCCTCCCGGACTTCGCACCGAACTCTGCACCGGAACCCGCAGTGGTTCCGAAATCTGACAGGCGGCCCCTTCGTAAGAAGGGCAAGACCGTGACACCGGCGGCCGCCGTCCAACCGGAGGCGCCGGATAACTTGTTGGAGGGCTCAACGGCGCTTCCATCAAGGAAGAACACCGCACTGTCATGAGTGCGGTGATTCAGAAGGTTCAGCTCGCCAAGAGCGGGCTGACCGAAGCCTGCACCAACCTTCTAACATGCTTTGAGGTAAGAATTTTAAGGCATGTAATATAATACCGCATAGACAGTAGCCCCTGATGCTCGGTTCGGTGTTCGGAAAGAAAAGCCGGACTGAGGATCTTACAAAGATATACGCAGGAGGTCTAAAAAATATGTCAATATGGGATTGCAGGCTGCGCTGCTAACCTCTGCCGCACTGACTGCGGAGGTCAATGCTTTGAAGCAGAACCTCGAGCGGTCCGAGAACAAGCTCGGCCGTGCCAAGAAGCATCTCGAGGACAAGGAAGGTGAGTGACACCGTATTGAATTTTTACCTTACAGAAAAGGATTTTGGTTGCAAGAGAAATAACAAGGATAACGTGGGTACTCCAGGGGCCACGAACGAGGTGGCGACCCTGAAGGAGGCCGTGTCCGTGTCCGAGCGTAATGCGGCCGCGGAACAAGCTGAGCGAGAGAAGCAGGAGGCGCGGGTGGCGGAGGTGCAGCAAGAGCTCCAGGCTCTCGTGGAGAAGCATGGGAGGTTGGAGCGCGACTCGAAGACTCGAGAGTCCGAGCTTGCATCGGCTCTTGAGAGTGCCAAAGCCGCTAAGGCCGAAGCCCATAAGGCCCTCCAGGAGATTGAGGCAGTGAAGAAAATAGCGGCGGGTAAGGCATTTTTCATGCAAAGCAAGCATGTGAATGTGAATTACCTGTTACTTACCCGAATTCGGAGCTCTCCAGGAGCGTTTGCAGATCTGCCTCGCAGCGTTTCCGATGCTGCCGCATTCTACCGGGCCGAGGAGGGGAGCTCAACGGAGAAGGTCTTCTGGTATCAGTATGCTGAGGCCGGACATCCGGTGCCCCTTAGCGACCAGCTGAAGCAGCTGGTCAAGCTCCACAAGGTTGCTGAACAGGCCATGAAGGGCCTCATAGTTCGGCTGTGGCCCAAGGAGGCCGTGCCTGGAGCTACTTCGGCCTGGTGCGGCGGCTGGTGGATGCGTGTCCCTGGGTGGAAGTCGTCAAGCAGTCCGCCTGCATTGAAGGTGCCCGTCGGGCCCTTGCCCGTGCAAAGGTGCACTGGGGCAAGATGGACGCTGAGAAGCTTCTGACGAACGCGCCGCCGGCGGGCACGGAGTATCGCACGCCCGAAATGTATTATAAGAGTGTCCTGAAGGGAGCCCGCATGATTGCGGATGAGTGCTCCAAGGATGTAATATTTGAATAGAACCGCGTTATGTTATCCTGTGCGCTGAAAACTGTGTTCATATGCGCTAAGCAACGCTTATTAATTTAAAATATTACCTTCTGTGCGGCCATTTATCAAATCTGAGAGATGGCAAGTCGTCGGCTTCAGCCCCCATGCCACTAGTGCTGGGGTGTTCGTGATAAACTTGAGCGCTCTTGTTCCCATGTTTGGGTCCATCTAGGGAGGCGCTCAACACAACGAACGAGGCAACCGGACTTATAATGCTTGAACACTCTCACTTATCCATAGAATTCTATAATTTTAAATTTCGGTGAAGCCCCTAGTGTTCGGAAGACCGAGTTCGGGGCGCTATCCACGCCTGGGCCGGACAAAGCCGGTTCCTCGCTCTAAGCGGCATAAGTCTTCAGGGACTCGAAAAAACCTCTCGAACAGCGACCAGCTCTCGCCTTATCATGCCGGTCAGTTTTAGCTTTCTCCACTGAGGCGCTCGCCCAGCTCAACCGGGGCGCAATCGCAGTGGTTCTCCAAGTGCTACCTTAGCCGATAAAACGGAACGTAAGGCACTAAAACATGGGAGCCGGGCAAACCCAACTATTGACCCAAGACATGATTCGGAGCCGATGCATATAATGCTATAAGTTCGGGGTGCCACACTTGTGAAAGTGTTTGGACTTATCACACCATAATGCGGGGAACTTAAGCCCCTGGTGTATTCGGCCGTACCAAAGTGTACGGATGCAAGATGTCATAAATGGACATATATATAAGGGAGAAATGCAATTATAAGCGAAAAGCGATGCATTGTTTATTCAAGGAATTCTGCGATGAATGCAGAACGATACAAATAGTGCGGTAAGCAAGGGGTAAGACTATTAAACGTGTCCCCCTCCAGGGGTAGGCAGTGGAATGGTGTATGAAAACATGTTTAATGCTCGTAATGGAGACCACCTGGATACTCGTCGTAGCCCTTCTTCTCCCCTGGCTGTTGCATCGTGTGTTCGGCAGGTCTACTACCGGACAGGACCTCTGGTGAACGGAGTCCTGTAGGTAATAAAAAAGAAAAAGAAAAAGCGACGCACTTGGGAGCCCCTGGTGTGGTTGAACTGCACTCTGGGCCTGTCGTGGTCGTGCCCCTCCCCCTATGCCCATGGTATCTCCAGAGCGTAATGATGTACGCGAAGGACTGGTCTTGCAATTATGCAAGGGCTGGGGTTGGGGCCGCATTGCTACGCATGCTCAGAACGTGCCAGGTGGTCTTGTTGTATGTTACTCCAGGCGTGTTTGGCCGTGTCCGGCCGCTTAACGACCGGACTCGAAAATTGCCTTAAGAGGCTGCTCTGTACTTCTGCCGCGAGAGCCGCTGTGATGTAGGGTGGAACCCTATAGCGTCGATCCTTCACGTTTGGAGTGGGATCCCTCGAAGAAGACGATGAACACGGGGAAGAACGGGGAGAAATCACAAGGGGAAACACTCAAGAACAAGTCCAAATCACACATCCACTAGACAATCAAACACACAAGATCACAAGGTACATGAACAACAAAGGGAAAGATACAAGGTAAGGTTCATCTCCAAGAGGCGGTCTTGATGATATCCTAGATGGATCTTCCCACAAGGGGGTCTTGATGATATCCCGCAGGATCTTCTCACATGGAGGTCTTGAACTCCATGGGAGTGGTAGTCTCTCTCTCTCAAGAGTAGAGGTAGGAGCAAAGCTCACCTAAGAATGAGCTATCATATTTGCTTACCCTAAAAATGGGGAGGAGGAGGTCTATTTTTAGTCTAGTGGGCGAAGGGGTAAGTGAGTGGGCGAATGGGTACATGGGCCTCGGCCCGAAACATTGCACGCAGGCAAGGCCCGGATGATCTGGATGGGGGTCCGGATGATCCGGCCATCGTCCGGATTCCGGGAGGGGGCCCAGATGATCCGGCTTCACATGAGGCCTTCGGGTGTCTTCGGACGAATTATTCGGATGATCCGGAGGGGGACCCGAATGATTCGGCTGAGCCCGGATGATCCGGACGGCGGTCCGGATGTCCGGCCTAGCTCCTGTAGCCGCTCCGTCTTCTTCTCCTTTCTTCCGTCTTCTCTTCCACGCTTCCCTCGCGGATGGTGTAGTCGTTCCTTGGCACTTGCACTCCTCCTTGACATCCGTGAAGCTCCGACAATACCTATGCATGCACACGGGAGAAGTGTCAAGTAGTACACCATCCTCAAAGGGGTCAAGTGAGCACGTGTAAAGGAGAAGATTCACCTTTGTGTATGTGAAGTAGAGGTCGCATGTGTCACTTGCCAAACGGACTCTTGACATGGTGATGACCGTAGGATGCTCCGCATCATCCCCTCCCCCTTGGAAAAGATCCGACCTCGGATCGAAAACCAAATCACCATGGGAAAGAGATGGCGGTGCCATGTCGAAGTGGTCGATCACCAAGCACTCATCGTCTAGTAGCTCGAATGTGGCACTCTCCAATGTCGCACCGTCTTGTGATTCCTTAAAAAGGAGCAAATAGAACAAACACTTGGAAAAACAAATGTGGTTAGCGTTAGTGCAAAACCAATCATTGAAGAGGTGATTCACCAAACAAGTGTTGTCATCAGGCATAGCATATGGTTTGACAAAGGATTGTGACATGGCATGTAAGCATATCAATCGAGCACAAGCAAAGATATCATGGGGACAAGTATGAAAATGTGAGATAGAGATGCAAACATGTGTGACAAGAGAATAAGCATCTACCTCGAGGTCATAGCAAGCATTGACAAATTGCTCAATGAAAGGTCTATGGTAGGCATAGGAAGTATTCACAACACCAAATAAAATGAAGTGTCTAAACACATGGGTCAAGTGCAAGACAATCCAAGCATAATGTGCATAGGGTGTAGTGAATATAGTGTGGCACTCAACACAATAGAAAGAGCAATTGTTCATCATGTGTGAGGCAATCAAGTCAAGCATGTGACAAGCAAAGGGACATGGCATATGTGAAGAAATGATATTGGTGCAACCAACCATATGATAGTAGCAAGTAGTCCAAGAATTGGATGCAACACACAAGGTATATATGTCATGAAGCATGGAAATGTGGCAATCATGGTAGAAAGCAATATCTCGAACATGCGTGCAAATGGTGCAAGCAACACATGAAGTATGATCCACAATATCCAAGCTCAAGAAGGATGTCACCTTGAAAGTCTGTCCTTGTGCATTCTTCATAATGCCGAAGTGGAAGCAAATACGGTGTAGAAGCGAGTCGTGGTAGAATGTATGAGGCTCGCTCTCAAGAGCTCGAATGGTCAACTCACGTGAAGTGGAAGTTGACACAAAGTCCAAGTATCCTACACATGCACAAAACAAAACAAAGTACGTATGCACATGGTAGAGAAACACATCATCCAGCATGATGGTTCTCATATTTTGCACATAACCATTAGAAGCACAAGTGCATGAATAATATGATGCAACAATGGCTAAATTCATGGCACTAGGTATATGGTGCAAAGAAGTAAGACAAGCATGCTTCACGAGGAATATGTCAAAATCTCCAATCATATGCGAGAATGCTATGGGGGCAATCTCATGAGCAAGACGAGAATCATAGTTGCACTCAATACATGGAAGATCATTTAGCATGAGAGAGGCAATACATGGAGATATATGACAAGAAGCAATATGACTCATGTGCAAAGCATATAGATGGTTGTCATCAACCGCATGAGATGAGCACTTATAACACAAGAGACAATGATCAAGATATATCATGTGAGAGGCATGAGCATATATGTCATCAACCCAAGAAAGCAAGTAGTGGAACATGGGTGATGCAATATAGCGAGCATTCATAGCTATCAAATCAAGCAAGCTAGTAGTGCGAAGATGCAACATACTAGGAGGAATCATGGCAAACATGTCATTGGTGCAAATAGTGGGCATGAATAATTCACAAGTCATAGCACAAGCATGAAAGCAAGATATGAGTACAATATCATGAATGTATTGGCGAGAGGCCATATGTGAATAGCAATGGGTCATCTTGACTCTCCCAACACAACAAGCATCAATAGAATGGGGCACATGATAAACATGGCAAAAGCAACAAGGATCTCCACCAAGCATGCAAATACACATAGGAATATCATAATGGAGAATCATGGGTAGATGCAAACAAGGGTCACAATTGCATGGCAAAGGCATAGAAGCAAGCATAGCATGCAAAGTGAACACGGTAAAATGAGCATAATGTGAGAAGTGGTAAATGGCCCATAGCCGTGTGAGATCCAAGTAGAGGAGTTGCGCGTAGTCCTTGCGCGAAGGGAACGGTGGTAAGGATAGTCCACGGGATCCCAAATCGTCATTGCTCTCAAGAGCTCATTTTGTCAACTCGTGGCATTGCGAGGTTGACAAGTATTCCTGGGTACCTACACAAAAGAGACACAAACGAAAGAAATTGTGTGTGTGGTAAATGTACACATCATCCATCATGATGTGTATGTGCACGTGTGAGTTAGCACAAGATAGACATCGCTCAAAGAAATTTGATGCATGGTATAGGAACATGTCATCCATCATGAAAGAATAGTTGTTATGTATGACACGATGGGGACACAAATTGAGCAAACAAGTATAAGGCACATCAAAAGCATGTTTATTCATGGGGAGCATATGGTGCACACACGTATTGGGATCATGCAATGGATGGGATGGATCAAAATCTCCTAAAATGTATGAGGAAACTATGGGGGTCTCCTCATGAGCAATATCGGAAACATCACATGGAGAAAATGGACAACATCCAAAACAATGCATATCCGAAGCTAGGTGGTCATGGCATGGCATATGAGATAAATGATGCAAAGAGAGCATATCAATATCATCACAAAAAAAACAAATGCCAATAACCATGGGCTTGTCATCTATGCCATATGTGCAAATTGGGTTTATTTTAATGGCATATGCATAGTCACTATGAAGAGATTGCAAATAAGACATATGGTTGATCTCATGCATAGCATATGACAAGTCAAGCGGATTATCAAACATGATGTGACCTAAAGAATTGTCACAAGAAATCCTATGTAACATGGCATCACAACTAATAGACTCCACAATAGAATCATCATACTCATCCTAAATGGGAAAATCATCGCATGGGGAAATCATACTAGCATGAAGCATGGCAATAGGTGGATCAACATCATGCAAGCAATCAATGTCAAGAATGTCCACTAGTGGGACTAGAGCATCACCTTCACCTATGTTACCTTTGTCATTCCACTCAAGTGGTGTAGGTGAGGTGGGAAAGACCAAATGGTGGTCATCATCATCATCTTGATGGAACCATGTGGGCGGTGCATCATAATCCACCATGGCCATCGTCTTGTCCAAAGGGAGGACGAAGTCGTCGAGGATCGGCGCGTCATCATAAATGGGACCTAGCGCCAAACGAGAAGACACAATAGAGGTAGAGGTCAAGTTGTTAGAAATGCAAATGGCCTCACGAGACCTATCAACTATCTCACTCTCTCTATGTGGTGGTTCACTCACTCCCTCAAAATAGGTGCACTCAAACTCACGTATGGTGGAGTCACTCATCTCACTCAAGTGGTGGGGGTTGTGGCTCTCCTCACATGGGAATTGTGGCAACTCATCATATATGGGGCTAGTGGTGAAGTCACTCTCACTCTCAATATGGTGGCACAAGTCACTCAAGTCATCATACGTCGTCGTGGTCGAAGGGAAGATCCCATGCTCAACCATCTCGTCGTCATCGCCGTGGATGAAGGCCGAAGATGGCACATCATCACTCTCCTCCATGACCGAAGGGAAAATCCCATGCTCGATCATCTCGTCACCATCGCCGTAGATGAAGGCCGAAGATGGCACATCATCACTCTCGCCTCCAAAGATGGAAGCATCATCCTTGCTCGCCACCTTGTCGCTCGCCTCCAAAGCTTGGTCCTTGAGGGTCTCTGTAGTCGTACTCGTCGTCGCACCGTCTTGAAAAAGAGTCGAAGTAGACTCGGCACCATCAATGCCACAAAGAGGGATGGCGGTGAAGTCAAACTTGGGAGCATCGTCTTGGAGCTCGTCGGGCTTGGACATCTTGGTGGTACTAGCCTCATGCTTGTCGTAGAGCTTGGTCTTCGCGAAGTTTGCTTGGGGTGGAGAAGCCTTGGCCTTCATGAGTTCTTGTTCCGCGTTGAGAGCACCAATGTAGTAGTCGTCGATGGACTTGTAGTTCTCGAGGAAGATGGTCTTGGAGATGTCGTTGTGCAATCCCATCATGAAGTGGAACTTCATTGAAATGGGGTCGTCCACGCCGGCTCGTCGCAAGGCAATCATCATCTCCTTGAAGTACTTGTCGATGGACTTGGATCCTTGGGTGGTGTTCTCCAATTGGCGTCGAAGTTGTTCCGTGTAGGTTGGAGGCACAAACTCTCGCCGTAAAGCTCTCTTCGTCTTGGGCCAACTCATCTCGTAGCTCTCCGAAGGTGTGTGAAGCCACCATATCGAGGCGTAGTCGTGGAAGTTTCTTGTGGCGCACTTCACTTGATCTTCGGGACGAACTTGATGTAGCTTGAGGTAGTCGTCCATCAAACGCTCCCACTCGAGGTACTCCTCGGGTTCTTGAGTCCCATAGAAAGGAATCGCGTGGTCGATGTCGAGGTCGTAGTAGCTCGTGGAAGTCGCGGACTTGAGCTTGGGGAGCTTCTCTTGGGCGTAGTCTTGGGGTTCTTGTTGGCGAAGATGTCGTATGTCCGTAGGCGAAGATGCCTTGAAGTCGCTTGGCGAAGATGCCAAGGGAGATGGTGAAGTCATTGAGCGGTTGTTGATGTAGAGCTCTTGACCTTCACGTTCTTGTTGGTGATGGTGTCGATGCCGATGTGATCTTGCCGGAGATGGTAGCTCGGAAGCATGTGCTCTTGAGCGTCTTCTCGAAGATGAGGAAGATCGCTTGTAGGACTTGATGAGGGATTTGATCTCCTCCATTTTAGCTTGCATCTTGGCGTCGGAGTTGTTGTTCATGGCATCGAACTCGTCGTTGTTGTTGTAGACCGAAGATGAAATGCCTTGCCTATCCATCACAAGACTCGAGTAGAGGTGAGTAGGAAATGAGATAAACAATACCAAGTTACCTTTTCCCAAAGTTGAGGATGTATCCCATGTCACTCAATGTGAGATGAAAGAATAGTGGAATTGGTACCGGACTTGTTCACTCACAGCTATCAAGTAAAGCTTATGGTAGAGCTCGGTGAGGATAGTGGCACAAAAATTTGATGCAAAATGTTAGCAAGAGTCAATAATGTTGAAAGAGATACACAAATTCGCAAGCGAAACAAGTAGACCAATAGCAATATGTGGCTCACGGAAACACACACATAGATAGATAAATGGGGTCGTGCAACCAAGGAATGAGCACAAAATGTGGAATCCACGGAAAACGCTCGTGTTGCACAACTCAAGAGAGACGCTAGCACGATTGCTCAATAGGCGGATACTACACTTGTGCACAACCTATAAGATGCAAAATGGATAAACTTTCTATCCCAAGTATGCTATATATGTATGGTTCCTGGTGTTTCTCTCAAGCATGATACTATATGATGTAGATTTTGGTATGGCTCTTCTTGTGCAATGGGGTATGATGCTATGGCACTTGCTCACGAGCTCTTTGCTCTCTTTTTGCTTAAAAGCTTTTTTTTCTTTTTTTTTCTATGGCCACTTTTGCACAATGCACAAACCAAGATAGCAATTGTGTATATGCGGGAACAAACTTGCGGCACAATGGATGATATGATACCAAGATGATATGGTATGTATGCAATGGATGGTGTAGACCACTAATGTGCACAAGTCACGTTGCCGGCAATACTCAAATGGCTAGTCTCGATAGGCAAGTAACACA
Source organism: Triticum timopheevii (assembly GCA_963921465.1). Taxonomy (NCBI): domain Eukaryota; kingdom Viridiplantae; phylum Streptophyta; class Magnoliopsida; order Poales; family Poaceae; genus Triticum; species Triticum timopheevii. The sequence goes on along the minus strand of OY997266.1, from coordinate 472,295,623 downwards.
AAATGGGCTAGGGGTTAACAATGCAATGGCAAGGGGAATATACAATGGTGTCGTCGAGGTTACCGTCCTTTGCGATGACGAGTGGCGGTGTTCTTGGTGTAGATACCAAGATGATGGAGACTCGTCCCTAAGTAGCCGAAACACCTTAGGAAACGGAAAAACCGCAAACTCAAAATCTCAAATCAAATGTCAAATGGTGGTAGCGGAAAGTGGTGGTGGTGTTGCACTAGGTAATGCGGAAGTGGAATGATGGGCTATACACGATTCGGAGTTGAATTTGTCGTCCCTAAGTAGCCAAAACACCTTAGGAGACACAAGCCACAACTCAAACAAAATTGGGTTAAGTTGGGGTGGAAATGTATGGTGGGCACGTCTATGCGGAAGTGGTGGTGGTGGTTGATGAAGAAGCAATTGTCCCTAAGTAGCCAAAACACCTTAGGAGACTCTAGTCACAACTCAAACAACCACATATGCAATGGGGAACAAAATGGGTTATGTTGCGGAAGTCGGTGGTGGTAATGCGGATGATATGGTGGAGGGCCTAGTCAAACTTGCCAAATTTCAGAAAATATGATGGGGTCAAATGATGTTTGTGGTATTTTTGTGGGATGGGGGATGTCAATAGCTTCAAAACGAGCTAAAGAACGTCAAAATCGGACTCCGGATGAATTAGTTATGACCAAAACAAAATTTCAGCCGAGTCAGTGTCAGGGTTAACCGGAAATCCGGGAGGAGGTCCAGCTCATCCGGGCTATGTCCGGATGATCCGCGAGGACATCCGGATGATCCGGGTTCGTCAGCTCTGGTTCGGGAATTCGGGCGCGTGGGTTATCCGGACGTCCGGGAGAGGGTCCAGCTGATCCGGGAGGTGTCCGGATGATCCGGGAGAAGGTCCGGATGATCCGGGCAGGTCAAACTGCTCGGGATTTCCTCTTGGGGACGAAATTTTGGGCGGAAATGGATGATTTTCGGGGCAAAATTTGAGGGATTTCGTGGATGGAAGGTGGGGAAACTTGGGGAAATGCTAGATCCACTTGAAACCAAGCAAATCCACGGATCAAAATCAACAAAACATCATCATACCAACAAATCAGAAAAAAATTTGGGGCTATTTTTGGTGGGGATTTTCGGATTTAGGACGAAATCAACAAAATCAAGCTAGAATAAACGGGGTAGGGGCTCCAAAAATGTGATCAACGTGGCTCATGATACCATATGATGTAGGGTGGAACCCTATAGCGTCGATCTTTCACGTTTGGAGTGGGATCCCTCGAAGAACATGATGAACACGGGGAAGAACGGGGAGAAATCACAAGGGGAAACACTCAAGAACAAGTCCAAATCACACATCCACTAGACAATCAAACACCCAAGATCACAAGGTACATGAACAACAAAGGGAAAGATACAAGGTAAGGTTCATCTCCAAGAGGAGGTCTTGATGATATCCTAGATGGATCTTCCCACAAGGGGGTCTTGATGATATCCCACAGGATCTTCTCACATGGAGGTCTTGAACTCCATGGGAGTGGTAGTCTCTCTCTCTCTCAAGAGTAGAGGTAGGAGCAAAGCTCACCTAAGAATGAGCTATCATATTTTCTTACCCTAAAAATGGGGAGGAGGAGGTCTATTTATAGTCTAGTGGGCGAAGGGGTAAGTGAGGGGGCGAATGGGTACATGGGCCTCGGCCCGAAACGTTGCACGCAGGCAAGGCCCGGATGATCCGGATGGGGGTCCGGATGATCCGGCCATCGTCCGGATGATCCGGGAGGGGGCCCGGATGATCCGGCTTCACATGAGGCCTTCGGGTGTCTTTGGACGAATTATCCGGATGATCCGGAGGGGGACCCGGATGATCCGGCTGAGCCCGGATGATCCGGACGGCGGTCCGGATGTCCGGCCTGGCTCCTGTAGCCGCTCCGTCTTCTTCTACTTTCTTCCGTCTTCTCTTCCACGCTTCCCTCACGGATGGTGTAGTCGTTCCTTGGCGCTTGCACTCCTCCTTGACATCCGTGAAGCTCCGACAATACCTCTGCATGCACACGGGAGAAGTGTCAGGTAGTACACCATCCTTAAAGGGGTCAAGTGAGCACGTGTAAAGGAGAAGATTCACCTTTGTGTATGTGAAGTAGAGGTCGCATGTGTCACTTGCCAAACGGACTCTTGACATGGTGATGACCGTAGGATGCTCCGCATCATGCTATGTGTTCCTCCGTTCAGAGGGAGCGTTCTGTGTTTCCGTTGACCGTGATGACTCCTCGAGGGCCTGGCATCTTGAGCTTGAGGTATGCGTAATGCGACACCGCGTTGAACTTTGCAAACGCGGTCCGTCCGAGCAGAGCGTGATAGCCACTGCGGAACGGGACTATGTCGAAGATTAACTCCTCGCTTTGGAAGTTATCCGGGGATCCAAAGACCACTTCCAGTGTGACTGAGCCTGTACAATTGGCCTCTACACCTGGTATGACGCCTTTAAAGGTCGTCTTCGTAGGTTTAATTCTTGAGGGGTCTATGCCCATCTTGCGCACTGTATCCTGATAAAGCAGGTTCAGCCTGCTGCCGCCGTCCATCAGGACTCTGGTGAGGTGGAATCCATCGACGATTGGGTCTAAAACCAATGCGGCGAATCCGTCATGGCGAATACTAGTGGGGTGGTCCCTTCGATCGAATGTGATCGGGCAAGAGGACCATGGATTGAACTTCGGGGCGACTGGCTCCATCGCATATACATCCCTAAGTGCACGCTTCCGCTCCCTCTTGGGTATGTGGGCTGTGTGTATCATGTTTACCGTCCGCACTTGTGGGGGGAAACCTTTCTGTCCTCTATTGTTCGGCGGCCGGGTCTCTTCCTCGTCATCGCTATGCAGCCCCTTGTCATTGTTTTCGGTGATTAATTTGCCTGCCTGCTTGAATACCCAGCAATCCCTGTTGGTGTGATTGGCTGGCTTTTCGGGGGTGCCGTGTATCTGGCACGAGCGGTCGAGTATTCCGTCCAAGTTGGACGGACCCAGAGTAGTTCTTTTGAATGGCTTTTTCCGCTGACCGGTTTTAGAGCCTCTGAATCCGGCGTTGACTGCCGTATCCTCGGTGTTGTCGCCGTCAATGCGGCGTTTGTTTTTGTTTCGACGCAACCTGCCATTGCGGTCCTTGGTATCCGGACTGCCAGAAGTTTTGCTGAGGTTGTTACTGCGGGCTAGCCAGCTGTCCTCCCCCGCACAGAAGCGGGTCATGAGTGATGTGAGGGCTGCCATGGATTTCGGCTTTTCCTGTCCTAGGTGCCGGGCCAGCCACTCGTCGCGGATGTTATGTTTGAAGGCTGCGAGGGCCTCTGCATCCGGACAGTCGACGATTTGATTTTTCTTTGTTAAGAACCGTGTCCAGAACTGTCTGGCCGATTCGTCTGGCTGCTGAATTATGTGGCTTAGGTCATCAGCGTCTGGTGGTCGCACATATGTGCCCTGGAAGTTGTCAAGGAATGCGGCTTCCAGGTCCTCCCAACACCCAATTGACTCTGCTGGCAAGCTGTTAAGCCAATGCCGAGCTGGTCCTTTAAGCTTGAGTGGGAGGTATTTGATGGCGTGGAGATCGTCACCGCGGGCCATATGGATGTGAAGGAGGTAGTCTTCGATCCAAACCGCGGGGTCTGTTGTGCCATCGTAGGATTCAATGTTCACGGGTTTAAACCCTTCAGGGATTTGATGATCCATTACTTCATTTGTGAAGCATAGTGGGTGTGCGGCGCCTCTGTATTGGGCAATATCACGACGTAGCTCAAGCGAGCTTTGTCTACTGTGTTCGGCCCGACCGGAGTTACTGTATCCGGCGCGACGGTAGTCGTCGCGCATCATGGGGCGCCCACGTGATCCATAGATCTATCTTGATTGTCTTGCCTTGTCCTCCAATATGTCTCGTAAGTCCGGCGCATTCCCCCGTGGCTTCGTACTTTTAGAGCGGTGCCGAGGTACGGTCCTGATGAAGGGCCTAGATGCCTCTCTGTCGCGGCCACGAGGTGGTCGGTCTGCCGTATTGTGCGCTGGTGATGTAGGTTTATATGCCTCCTCCTCTAATCGGGGGAGCAACTTGCGTTTTGGGTAGCTTTTGGAGGGGCGTTCGAGTTCATGCTCTTCGGCCGCGAGGACTTTGGTCCATCTGTCGGCCAGCAGGTCTTGATCAGCTCGAAGCTGTTGCTGCTTCTTCTTTAGGCTGTTTGCCGTGGCCATAAGCCTGCGTTTAAAACGCTCTTGTTCGATGGGATCCTCGGGCACGACGAATTCGTCGTCGTTGAGGCTTGCCTCGTCTCCGGAGGGAGGCATGTAATTATCATCCTCTACCTCTTCGTCTGCCGCTCTCTCTTGAGGGCTGGCTTCTCCGTCCTCCTGTGCTGAATCTTGCTGGAGGGGGTTGTCTTCGGCACTCTCTGGGGTGTTATTATCTCCGGTGCCGGAATCTCCATTCTTGCTGTGGCGGGATTTAGAGCGGCGCCGCTGACGTCGGCGCTTGGGCTGTTTCTTGGAGGAGCCTTCCTCCGCTGCATCCTCGCTGTTCCCATCCTTTGGGATGTCCACCATGTATATGTCGTATGACGAGGTGGTCTTCCAGTGCCCCATAGGTGCTGGTTCTTGGTCGTCTCCGGCATCGTCGTCCATACCGTCGATGTCTTCGGAGTCGTAATCTAGCATGTCGGTTAGATCGTCGACAGTGGCTACAAAGTGGGTGGTGGGTGGGTTTTGAATTTCTTCGTCGTCCGCATCCCAACCGTCCTGGCCGCAGTCCGGCCAGGGCTCTCCTGATAACGAGAGATACTTTAGCAAATTCAGGATGTCGCCAAAGGGTGAGTGCTGAAAGATGTCCACGACGGTGAACTCCATGATCGGCGCCCAATCGGATTCGATTGGTAGGGGTGCCGAAGGTTCGGAGTCCGGCGAGGAGTCCGGCACCTCGGAGTCACGAGCTTTACAAGGGACAAGGTTAGTATTTGGCTCCATCGCCATAGAAGTTGCAGCCCCCGAGGCGGTGTCTAGCCACCCGTCCTCGATCTACACGGTCGGCTCCGAACTAAGGGTCGGAGCGGACTCATGTGCGGCCTCCAGGGCACTGTCCGGCAGTAGAGCTAAATCATGCCCATCGTGACAGTGCGGCGTGCTCGGCTGTGGCTCGGATCCATCGAAGATCAAGTCTCCGCAGATGTCAGCCGTGAAGTTTAGGCTTCCAAATCTGACCTGATGGCCAGGGGCGTAGCTTTCGATCTGCTCCAGATGGCCAAGCGAATTGGCCCGCGGTGCAAAGCCGCCGAACACGAAGATCTGTCTGGGGAGAAAAGTCTCACCCTGGACTGCGTTGTTGTTGATGATTGGAGGAGCCATCAAGCCTATCGGTGACGACACAGAGGAACTCTCAATGAAAGCACCAATGTCGGTGTCAAAACCGGCGGATCTCGGGCAGGGGGTCCCGAACTGTGCGTCTAGGCGGATGGTAACAGGAGACAAGGGACACGATGTTTTTATCCAGGTTCGGGCCCTCTTGATGGAGGTAAAACCCTACTCCTGCTTGATTGATATTGATGATATGGGTAGTACAAGAGTGGATCTACCACGAGATCAAGGAGGCTAAACCCTAGAAGCTAGCCTATGGTATGATTGTTGTAATGGTTGTCCGTCCTACGGACTAAAACCCTCCGGTTTATATAGACACCGGAGAGGGCTAGGGTTACACAGAGTCGGTTACAATGGTAGGAGATCTACATATCCGTATTGCCAAGCTTGCCTTCCATGCCAAGGAAAGTCCCATCCGGACACGGGACGAAGTCTTCAATCTTGTATCTTCATAGTCTTGGAGTCCGGCCGATGATGATAGTCCGGCTATCCGGACACCCCCTAGTCCAGGACTCCCTCAAGGTCCAACTCCCACTAAACTAGCAATGTGGGACTAAACTTTAGTAGTATCCCTTGCCTTGCACAAATGGGCTAAGTGGGTCTCTAGGATTTATTTAGGAATTTCTGAAATAGTTATTGGGCTGTCCCAAAATAGACTTAATTCCAGCAAATGCTAGTTCAGAGAAAACATATGAAACTCTTAAACATTTTGAACATCTTGAAACAAGAGTGGCGTTTTTTTCTTCCTCAGAGAATGACACTGTAGAATGTGGACATTGGATTTTTCTAATGTATTTGTTATACATCACGCGACTCCTTTCCCTCTAAAGTGCGATGGCCACATGTGACCATCAACGTGGATGTAACAACACCTAAGGTGAGGCGAGCATGGACCGGGGACAAGGCGTTGACAATGCGGATTTGCGGCAAAACCGAAGGCAATGGTGGAGTTTTGATTGCCTTCTGGGGGTTAGAGTTGGGGAATGGTTCAGCTCTGACGCCAGGGAATGGACTAGGCCGACAGGAGGACCATTGGTCATGCTGGTTAGGTCAAGGCAAGCAGTCGGGGCACAAGGTGGCGGTAGAGGAGAAAACTTGTTGGGCAGGGAAGGTGGGTCACTAGCAGAAGATGACGGGGAAGATAGGCAAAAGAAAGTAGAGGGATGATCTTTGTTGGTTCTCGATGTAACTGTCCAACATTTACAACAAACCAACTGCAAATCTAGAAGAATATAATGTGAATGAACTATAGGCGGATCCTTTTTAAAATTCCTAGCACACATGTGATATTTGTATTTTTAAAATTTCTATCAAATTTAAGAATTGTTCCAGAACAATCATGTACATGTTCAAGCTCGCCATAATAGTTGGAAGACAACAAAGAGAGGCTAAAATAACTTCTCTCTGGATTTTTGTAAGTGCATCTAGTGCCACCCCCTTTGTTGGTTTTGGAGTATTGATGAGAAACCTGGTTGAGAGACTAATGTGTTTGTGAGATACGCAGGATAACATAGATAGTAGTCCCTGGAGATTCGGTTTAACCGTTAAAGACAACCCCTAAAAATATCTGAAGACATTGAAGCTAATGGTTGCCTTTGAAGATAATGAGTAAAGACAATGGAACGAGAAGACTAAACTTATTTGTAGGTTTCATTTTCTCTGATTGAGTCATAGGAACCACCACACTATTAAGTGGAGTCGAGGTTAAACGAAGACAGTTGTTGAAGTGATTGCTCAACCAAAAGCCTATATCTTCCTCGTGGAGATAATGAGAGAAAATCTCACGCCGTGTTGGATGCGTCAACCTTGCTTGAGCCAAGCAAAAGTTGCCGCGTGTGTTTGAAATTCAACCATTGGGACACGTGTTGGTTAGCCACTGACCCAGGGTGTCGGGGATATGCCCCGCGGTGTAAACCGGCCGAACTTGGCGATTCACCGGTGACCTGCACAGACCAGACGATTTATAGTTCATTGGTAATCCGGCAGGCGGGCCAGAGGAGCAACAAGACCCGGTGGCCTGTCTGGCGGTTCATGAAGGCCGGTTCAACCATTGTGGGCCGGTTTAAGAGGAAAGGAATATTTGCCTTACAAGGAGTTAAGACTAGGACTTGTATCCGGTTTGTATTAGAGATAGACTAGTCCTAATCCTAATAGGACTCCACATGTAAACCGCCCCTTCAACATATATAAGGAGGGGCAGGGCTCCCCAAAGAGGGACAAGTTACAAGTTACAAGTTACAAGTTACAAGTTACAAGCAACAAGAAACAATATCTAGGGCTAGACACAAAGAGGAGAGCCAGCTTACGGCGACTCCCTCGTGAGCATAATAAGACCTAGCCACAAATATCATGTAGGGTTATTACCGGATGATGTTTCCCGGGGCCCGAAGCTGTCTAAATCCTTGTCTTGTGTGTTGCGTCTCTCGTCCCGATCAACCCCTCTCAAGCTACCGCATAGATGCGTTGGCCTCGCGACTAAGTCCTGGCACTAAGGACATCTGACGTGACAATTCCACGACAGTTGGTGCCCACCGTGGGGCCTGCGCACGATGGTGTTGAGTTCTTGAAGGGATCTTTTTTAGGGTTCGAGGGATTCATAATTTTTTCTGATGAAGAAGAGCCGGTTTGAAAAGGCCTGCGTCAGCTTCAAGTTCGTCGGATCAGATTTATGAGCGGAGAGATTTGAAGGTGATCCATCTAACACGGATTAATGTCTGCCGCACTACCACAAGAAGACAAGTGCAAGGGGAGTTCCATCCATACACCTCAAAATCATTAAGTTACGATCGGTTTCTGTCTCATTGGTCGAGCCGCCGCCGCTGCGTACAAGCACAGGGTTGAGGCAAAAGGGGCGGAGATCATGCATCAAGCAAAAAACCACCGATTGGTACACGCGCACGAGGAAGCTATTGGGAGGATAATTCAAGAATTATGGAAGGAAAAGATACTACTACGTAAGTTCACAAGCCTCAGGACAAGGAAGATCCATCAGGGGTAAGCTATCACTGCACGTCTTACAGGCCTGGGTCAATACGTGTTGTTTCTGAGCGGCCATCGACAGAAGTGGACGAAATCATAGACTGGGACACGACCACTATTTTCGTCTCTGAGCCGCCATCATCAGGCGCGCATCCGACTGCCGCTCGGCCGCGCTCCGTGCGCCCCCGCTAAACCGACACTTTCCAAACCCATCACCGGCTCAACCACACTTCGCCACCTCCGCGGAGTCATCACCTCTCCCAACCACCGTGGCGGGTCTGCCGCCTCGCCCCTGCTAGGCCACGGAAGCCTGCGCCACCCTCGGCGACCCACCAAGCCATATGCTACAGCAGTTGAAGCTCCGCCGTTGTGGCCTCTTGTCAAGCCGGCTGGCCATTGCGTTTCTTCCTGCTGAGCATCGCCTCCACTGGCGCATTGCCAAACCGCTGTCGCACCTTGCCGAGTTGTCCGCATATAGAGTTACCATCATCGGCGTGATAACCGTCTCTCCGACTCCGCCTCGCCACTGCGGGCCTGCCGGCGCGTTTCCAAGTCGTCTCCGATATCAATCTGCATCGCCGTGTTACTGTATGAACCGGCCACCGTCAGGCCTGTTTTACCCTGAGAGCTGGCTTCGACCTCGCTCGGGTGCTTTATTGACCCGCCACCACTACTGCACGTGAGCCGTTCTTCGCTAGTATGGTGCGCTTCGCTGCCTTCGCCAAAACCTATCCGCGAGCCGTCGTCGTCGCCTCCGCTTGCTTCCACCAGTGCCTAGTTCCAAGTTACTCTAGCTTTGTTGCAAATCGCCGGGCGAAAATTACTACTCGTTGCCTATTGACAATGGGTGGTTTGGCTATTTTTTCTACATGGCTGAGCCAAGCAGCTACTGAGGAGCCATCAACTATTATTCTTGTCATTTTCAAAGACACAAGACGTATCTGGCAAGGCTAGAAATATGCTTTCCAGGTTAAGACAAAAGTGCAAAGCCCGGCGGTACAGATTTGGTTAAAGTTTCTGAAGACCGTCAAATCAGTTTGATGTTTGAAGAGCCATCAAACATCAGATACCAAACATGGGGATTAAAAATTCAGGGTCATCCACTGTTATGGCAGTGGAAGTATGCGCATCGACGCTACCGCTGGGCCTCTATATATCTGAGTTAATCTCTGATCTGCAGAAAGATCAAACTATAATTCAGAGGCATCAGGTGATATCTTTCCTTTGTATTTTATCAATACATAATAAATTGTTTGAGAACAATTACTCTGGTCTGTGATATTTTTTCCAGGGCCATTATTCATTACAAAGATGTCGCAAAGGGGTATGCGCCAACATTATTTTGGCGGCTGACTCATGTGTCCGCACCGCCTTACAACGCCACGAACGACTCGCCCGTCCGCCCTCGCGGCCGGTTCATGTGTCCGCGCCAGCTTGCAATGTGGAGGACAGCTCGCTCGTCCGTGATGGTTTACAACACTATGGGCGACTTACCCGTCCGACCCCGTGGCCGACTCTCCCGTCCACGCCGTTTTACAATGCCACGGGCGACTCGTCTGTTGACCGGGCGAATCAGGTGATATCCTTCTAAATATAATTTTGGCACATATTCATTTTGTCAAAAAAACAATTACTCTGGCCTGCGATGTTTTTGATGCAGGACAATTGTTCACTACATTAGAATGACGTGGTTGACTCGCCCGTCCGCGCCGGTTTACAACACCATGGTCGGTTCATCTATCTGGGCCGCCTCTGATGCTGAGGTCGTTTTTTCCGTCCGCCTCTCGCGGCCTGGTCTATATCATCATACCGGGCCACACCTGTCTGCATGAGCTGTCTAAGCAAGTCACAGTTTGGGTAGCCCGTTTTTTTTCTTTCAACAAAATGGAGGCAAATTATCATATACTATCAGCCGCCGTCTACACTGGGTGGCTCAATGGGCCGGCGCACAAGTCGCCGCCACTACAGTTTGGTTAATTTCAAATCGCCAGTTGGAAGGAACCATTGGCCTAGTTGCTAACACGGCTCATCCGGGATCATTTATAACTTGCCGCAGTCACCTCAACCTTCTGTGGATTCACATCGTGCTATCAACACCAATGACATACAAGTTATGCCGGTTTATATCACAGTCAAATATGAGAGTTTCAAGCACCCTCCTCGAGTCACCTTTGAGACTCGGGGGCTATGATGACATGACTCAGCAAACCTTGCCAGTTTTAGCAAATTTAAGAACCCCAGGACAATGGAGGGAAGGATAACCCGGTCCCGGAGGCTACTATTATATTCATGAAAATTTAAAGGCCATAAGAAAATTTACGGCTTAGAAAGTATATGGTGGTTACAAAATCCCGGCTCAATGAAGAAGTTCCGGGTCATCAGAAAAGATTCCGGTTTACAATCCGGATCAAGGGAAGTCAGTCTCACTGAAGCTCTCAAATATCCGGTTTACAATCTGGGTCAAGAGAAATCAATTCTCCCACAAAGCTCTGAAGTTCTCAAATCTGGTTTAAAAATGTCCGGTTCAAAAAGAAATTAACTTCTCGCAAGTTCGAGCTTAAAGGTCGTCAGAAAATTTCTGGCTGAAAATGAAGATTCCGGTTTAAAATCCGGTTCAAGGGAAAGATGTCTCCCACAAAGCTTTGAAGCTCTCAATATCCGGTTCAAAATCCCGGTTCAAGAAGAATTTATCTCTTGCAAAAAGTTAAAGGTTGCCGAAAAGGACCTACTGCCATGATGCGCGGTTCAAACATGGGTATCCTGCCTGATTGGCTTATCGCATTATTGATCATATGGGGGCTTCTGCTTCATAAAGCGGGGTCTCTGTTCTTTTTTACATCATGCGTGGTTACATGGAGTGGTTCTGTTTTAAAGCGGCCTCCGGTTTACCCCTTGAAATTTGCTTTTTTATATCACTTGGGGCCTTGGTCGTATCCGAACCAACGCGACACCTTTTGATAGGCGAAAAGCCACCAGATCACTTGGGGACATGGTCAAGTCTGAACCAGTCACGCCTCTTGATCGGCCTAAGGCCACAAAACCACTTGGGGGCTTGGTCGAACCCGAACCATTGCCACGCCTTTTGATTGGCATATATGCCACGGTTTCATTTGGGGACCTGGCTGACTTGAACCATTGTCACTCCTATTGGGGGCTTGGTCCTGTCCGACCATGGTAACACCATCTGATCAGCTCAGTATAGCATGTTTTTTGCAAATGGTTTTATCATTGCCTTTGCTTCCATATTTTTTCATAACTGTTATTCGATTTTTGTTGCATTTTTTAAATCGACAATGTTTTAATCCGGTTCAACTGTCAATTACAAATTGACGAAACATGGTCAAATCTTAATCCGGGGGCCATCTGCCCGGTTTGATTTTCTGTTACCATCCTATTATGGAGTAAACCAGTGTTTATCAACCCGGTTTGGCTTTCAACTACAAGTTGTCAGTACACGATCAAGTTATAATCCGGAGACTATCAGCCCGGTCTGGTTTGACTACGAGTCGCCAGTATTATATATGGTTAAACCGGTGTTTATCACAGCCCGGTACGGTTTTATCATAAACCGGCACAGTATGAAAGGAGTTATCATTACTCAAGATTGGGGTCATCACCCTTACTACAAAAAGTTGGTAAACCAATGATGTGATTCAATGTCACAGGTATGATATATTTCATATTTGATTATTCTTAAGTGCAGCCTTGGTTATAAACCTGGGTTATATGTTGGGTATTATGACCCGTCTGGCGGTAAACCGCCAGGACACTTTAAACTTGTTGTATGCAGAGACAGGTTGAAAAAAGCATGATGATAAATTATCCGGTGTTTATTAAACCGGCCTGGCTTTAAGATGATAAGTCGCCAGTATATGATGAGAAATTATCCGGTGTTTATTAAACCGGCCTGGCTTGGGACTATAAGTCGCCAGTATATATTTGGATTGCGCCATTGGAATCATGCGCTTATAAATCATTGGGTTATATTATTCAAATAGCCAAACTTGGCTGAATTTTCATTATGATACTGAATGAATAACGGTTTTACATACCGGATTATATTATCTTGAATAGCCAACATGGCTGGATTTTATTATGGTTATTAATAACCGGTACTATTGAGGTTTTTAAAGTCGCTTTAGCGCAATGGCTATCATATTATCAATAGATATGATTTTTTCTACAATTGAAGGAATAGTCCCGAGTTGCTGCAGGCTTACGACCCGGCACTTGGGGGCTACATTATTTAAAGTTGCGATTACATCAAATATGCAAGTCTCATGTCGCTGCAAGTAGGCACCATGACACTTTGGGGCTAATGCAAAGTAATTTTTTGCTCATATTATTGAAGATCCGACTCATCACATTATAATGAGTCGACCCTTGGGGGCTACCAATTGCTCCTGCCAACAATTGAAGGTACAAAGCTTTTTATTCATTATATTGAAGGGTCGACTGCTCAGTTGGTAAAGCACAAGGCTCTTAACTTTGTGGACGTGGATTCAAGCCCCATGATGGGGGTTATATCATATGATGTTATTTTCATTGAAGTATATATCAAGTCCCAGCTCAATATTATCTTACTGAGCTGACCTTTGGGGGCTACACTGTTGCTGTTCAAAAGTTTACATGATTATATTTACAAAGTCCCTGCTCATTATTGCATAATGACCCGGCCCTTGGGGGCTACTCTGGTTGAAGTTTTTATGAGTATAAGACAATTACAAGTCCCAGGTTGCTGCAAGCAGGACAACCCGACACTTGGGGGCTACATAATATGGAGTATTCAGTTTTTACTAAAGTGACTGGGATGAACAACATGGGTTTCTTCTTAAGTGGCAGTATTTATATTGAAGCAAGTCTTAAGCCATCACTTTGTTCTGCTCAAGACTTGGGGGCTACAGGTAATATGGATATAAGGGAGAAATATCTTCCAATTTTCTGTTTTGAGCCAACCAGATTGACCTGGCATCACCAATCTTCATAAACCGGCGTTAGCAACAATCATGAACCGGCGTTGGAAACAATCATGACATGGAATTCAGTTCTTATAAACCGGAAATTTGACGATGATAAACCGGCAAGTCTACATTTTCAAACTGGCTGAATATCGGATGAGTTTCAAGACCAACATTTCTTAACCCGGAGCACAACCTGTTAGAATTGTTCTGGTGTTTATTTTGCAGCATAAGTTTACCATGGATAAATCCAAGCTAAACTTGCGGGCTAATGTCGGGGATATGCCCCGCGGTGTAAACCGGCCGGACTTGGCGATTCACCGGTGACTTGCACAGACCAGACGATTTATAGTTCATTGGTAATCCGGCAGGCGGGCCAGAGGAGCAACAAGACCCGGTGGCCTGTCTGGCGGTTCATGAAGGCCGGTTCAACCATTGTGGGCCGGTTTAAGAGGAAAGGAATATTTGCCTTACAAGGAGTTAAGACTAGGACTTGTATCCGGTTTGTATTAGAGATAGACTAGTCCTAATCCTAATAGGACTCCACATGTAAACCGCCCCTTCAACATATATAAGGAGGGGCAGGGCTCCCCAAAGAGGGACAAGTTACAAGTTACAAGTTACAAGCAACAAGAAACAATATCTAGGGCTAGACACAAAGAGGAGAGCCAGCTTACGGCGACTCCCTCATGAGCATAATGAGACCTAGCCACAAACAGCATGTAGGGTTATTACCGGATGATGTTTCCCGGGGCCCGAAGCTGTCTAAATCCTTGTCTTGTGTGTTGCGTCTCTCATCCCGATCAACCCCTCTCAAGCTACCGCATAGATGCGTTGGCCTCGCGACTAAGTCCTGGCACTAAGGACATCTGACGTGACAATTCCACGACACAGGGTCAATTCGGTTAAATCATGTCGGGTTGCCTCCTGGCTATATATAGCCACCCGCTCCACCATAAGTTTGTGGTTGATCCAAGTTATTACATGACTTTTGTCGTTTGAGAGCAACCCATCTCCGAAGCCTTGAGAGAGATTTTCTACAAGGAAAACTCAAAAACCCAGAGCCCAAAGTGATTGAGCATCACCGAAGACATTATGTTCTAAGTGAACCAAAGACTTGCTATGCTTGAAGACTGTGATCTTCCAGACGGTTAGGTGTCGTGTTTTGAGCATCCAAGAGTCATTGTGGATTGCCGGTGAACGAAATTTGTGAAGGTTTGGAAGTCTCCCTTGAAGACATACCCGAGTGATTGGGCAAGGTCTTCAGTGACCTTAGCCCAAGGGGAATAAGGTGAAGACACGGTATCCTGAGTTTGACCTCAACCTCCCTAAGACGTACAACTGTCACAACAGCTGGATACAAATCACTTGTCTTCTCCGAGCAACTGGCTCTATCACTTCACTTCTTTACTTACTGTTTTTGCATTGTGAAGTTATTCCTCGATCCCTTTTGTTTGAAGATGTCGCATGAAGACAATCTCCTTGACCACTTCATTGTCTTCGAAACATTTTTTGCTACTATTCTTTGCTACCTAGGTTGCTCTTAGACTTCACTTCTCACTACATTGTGTTATTATGTTAGCATGTCTAGTGTAGTTTATCTTCCATTGTATCATGTTTAGCTATTGTTTATCATCTGTGTCTTCGAAGACATTGCCTGTTCCGAAGACTTACGTAAAAATCGCCTATTCACCCCCTATAGTCGATAACTAGCACTTCCAATTTTCTTTGTGCTAAATCTTTTACATGGGGATAGTACTTGATCATTTATAAATTCCGAGGGGCTAGCCCAACGCCTTAGCAGCGGGATACTAAGTCAATTGGTGGGGTGAATTCCTTTAGAAATTTTGGTGGATTGGAAGTCATTGCAGTTCTCATGCCAGGGGAGCTTATATTGAAGTTACCCGGTGGGGCATCTAAAACATGTTACATAGATGTTTCTAATAACCACATCTTAGTTGTGGCTAGCTATTCCAAAATTTATAGTATGTGAGGTTGTTAGCCTTATCTTTGCAATTGCAAGTTGATTACAATATCAATTGGTATCTTATTTACAAAAAGTTTTGGTGCTAAGCTATGAGTTGAAAACGCATGACAGAGAAGGACGCTTGGTATATGCTTTTTTGTTAATTACAATAATAATAACTTCTACACATTATCCAACTACAAGTATTTGTTTTGCAAAGTTGTTGGTGGTGTTGTCCCTGCAACAAACAAAATTGTTGGCCCTAATAATCCTTTTGCTCTTAGCACATATCTGCACACCATAGCACTTTTGCTAGCTAACTTCACACACTTTTATCATTCGTTTAGCACTGAGGTATGTGGATTATCATAGTAGCAATGCAAAAGATTGACATATGAGTGTTGTTTTAACAACCAGTTTTATAGGAGGATTGTTTGGGAAAAGCATCTAGGATAAAACTAAGACTGGCTCTTCATATAGTGAGCATGATCGCCATAAATCTTGGTTCCTATTTATTGTTGAAACTTGAACCATGATCCATATTAGAATGCATTCTATTCAGAATGGGTCATTTTATAGTTGGGTTTCGACTATGGCCATAATTTATGTGACCCTATGGTATGTGATATATTTACTTATCTTTGGTTATATGAAGTTACTTTACAATAACTTCCACTGTAAAAATATCGATGTGTAATGTGCGAGTCAAATTGACATGATGCAGAAGGGCATTCGATACCAAGTTCATGTAATAGACTAACTAAAATTAATTCACTAGGTAAGTTATTGATGATGCTAAGATTTTCTATTAGCACATATCCATACACCTCTTAGCACTTGTCCGAGCTAATATGTCCTGCTTTAAGATTTGTTTAGCACTTAGGGATGTAGATGCTCTTAGCAACGATGGAACTTGTACATATGTTTTCCGTCACAGCAATCATCATGCATATGTTGGCTGTGGGAGTCCTGGACTAGGGGGGTCCTCGGGCGTCTGGTTTATTGGATGTGGGCCGGACTGATGGGCCGTCGAAGATACAAGGCACAAGATCACCTCTCGTGTCCGGTGGGGACTCTCGTATGCGTGGATGGCAAGTATAGGTGTCCGGATATGTTATCCCTTCATGTAAAACCGACTTTGTACAACCCTAAGCCCCTCCGGCGTCTATATAAACTGGAGAGTAGATCGGACGCAGGATAATATTGTTAGGCTAGCTAATCTAGGGTTAGCCAACTCGATCTCGAGGTAGATCAACTCTTGTAACCCCTATACCCTCGAATATAATCAAGCAGGAGTAGGGTTTTACCTCCATTAAGAGGGCCCGAACCTGGGTAAACACTGTGTCCTTTGTCCATAGTTACCTTCGGTCCTAAGACATACAACTTGGGCCCCCCTACCCGAGATCAGCCAGTTTTGACACCGACATTGATGCTTTCATTGAGAGCTCCGTTGTATCGTCGACAGAAGGATCGATGGCTCAACTCTTCACCAACAACGATGCTGCGTCCAGGGAAACCTTTCTTCTTGGACAGGTCTTTGTGCTCGGAGGCTTTGTGCTTCGTGTCAACTCGATCGTCCGCCTCGAGCAGGTCGATAGTTATGCCCCCGGCCACCAGATCAGGTTTGGAAACCTGAACTATGTTGATAACATCCGAGGAGACCTAGTCTTCGATGGGCTCGCGGCCTCAGCCGCTACTCTGTGTCCCCGCCAAGAAGACTCTTCGGATCCCCTGTTAGATCCTGTCCAGGGGACAACACTCATACCCACCTCGGCCTTAGATCCGGGGCGGGTCTCATTGTTCGAAGACGGGAGCGTGAGCCCTGCCGAACCTCTTCCCCTTGTGGAACTCCCGACCAAATACCCAGATGCAGTCTTAGACTTGGCTCCGGGCAACCATCCTGAACTGCCGAGGTCTGCACTGAGCAGGCCTGATCAGGTATCCCATGCCGAACTCAGCCCAGCAGATCCGTAGTTTCTGGTCCCGCTTCCGCTCTTAGATGAAGCATTGGGTTTGATATAGTCTCTCGCCATCACGGAGGCCTTACCCCCAAACTGTAGCCAGCTTGGACTGGGGGCTGAGAGCGGGGAATTTTGTGCCCTACCCACCACCCACTTAATAGCCACTGTCAAGGACTTAACCGACATGTTGGACTATGCGTCTGAAGACATCGACGACGATGTCGATGCTGAACCAAGCCAAATCCCACCCATCACGGGGCGTTGGACGGCCACCTCAACCTATGATGTGTACATGGTGGACACTCTGGATAAAAAGAACGACAAGGATAACCCGAGCCCCGATGAGGACAAACCCATCGATAAACAACCAAAGCACCGATGTCAGCGGCGCCGCTCATGATCGCGTTGGGTGAAGGGCAGCAATACCGGTACCGAAGATAATGAGACTCCGGACAATGCCGAAGATCCTGAACACCCCATCGAGCCCACATCCGAACATGACGAAAGGGAGGAGGGTGAATATAGTCCTAAACACGATGATCACGAAGATTCGGAAGACAAAATTATATGCCAGAAATAGTGAGGAGGTTAGCCTCGGCGACGAAGATTTTATCGTCCCAGAGGAACCCCTCGATCAAGAACGCTTCCAGCGGCAGCTCATTGCTACAGCCTGGGGCCTTAAGAAGAAGCAACATCAGCTCAAAGACGAACAAGATACGCTGAATGAAAGGTGGACTAAGGTGTTGGCCGCTGAGGAATACGACTGAGGGAGTCCTGGATAGGGGGGTATCCGGACAGCCGGACTGTGTACAATGTCCGGACTATTGAAGCGTGAAGATACAAGACTCAAGACTTCGGCCCGTGTCCGGATAGGGACTCTCCTTGGCGTGGAAGGCAAGCTTGGTGATCCGGATATTATATTTCCTTCCTTGCAACCGACTCCATGTAAACCCTAGCCCTCTCCGGTGTCTATATAAACCGGAGAGGTTGGTCCTTAGAAGGCCGATCACAATTACAATCATACCATCATAGGCTAGCTCTTAGGGTTTAGCCTCTATGATCTCGTGGTAGATCTACTCTTGTACTACCCATATCATCAATATTAATCAAGCAGGAAGTAGGGTTTTACCTCCATCGAGAGGGCCCGAACCTGGGTAAACATCTGTGTCCCTTGTTTCCTGTTACCATCAGCCTTGAAGCACAGATCGGGACCCCCTACCCGAGATCCGCCGGTTTTGACACTGACATTGGTGCTTTCATTGAGAGTTCCTCTGTGTCGTCGCTGTCGGGCTCGATGGCTCCTTCAATCATCGTCAACGACGCTGTCCAGGGCGAGACTTTCCTCCCCGGACAGATCTTCGTGTTCGGCGGCTTCGCACTGCAGGCCAATTCGCTTGGCCACCTGGAGAAGATCGATAGCTATGCCCCGGCCACCAGGTCAGGTTCGAAAACTTGAACTACACAACAGATATTCGCGGAGACTTGATCTTCGACGGATTCGGGCCAGCACCAGGAGCGCCGAACATTCACGATGAGTACGGTTTAGACCTGCTGTCAGACGATGCTTGGGATGTCACCCCGGCAGAAGCCCCGGATCTAAATCCGGGTAGGTTGCGTTGCCTAAGGACGGAGGGCTGGACCCCGCCCCGCAGGCCGTACCCTCATCGACGATGGAGCCAAACACAGGCCTCACTTCTGAGGGAGCCTGTGACTCCGGACCCCCGGATTCATATCCGGATGTAGGTTCCAGTCCGCGTGTTCCCGGGCCCGTCGAGCCTGGTTGGGCTCCGGTAATGGAGTTCACCATGGCGTACGTCTTTCAGCACTCACCCTTTGGCGACATGCTGAACTTATTGGAGTCTCTCTCTTTGTCAGGAGACTCTGGGCCAAACTATGTCCAGCTCAAGTGGGAAGCAGGCGAAGAAGAAATTTGCTGCCCACCCACCACCCACTTCATAACCACAGTTGATGATTTAACCAACGTGCTTGACTTCGACTCCGAAGGCATCGATGGTACAGACGACGATGCAGGAGAAGACTCAGAATCTATGGGGTACTGGATTCCCGCCTCGTCACATGACATATACATGGTGGATACGCCCAAGAAAGACAATGGTGACAATCCGGAAGATAAAACCCCTGGGCAAAAGCCAAAGCGACGGTGCAGACGTTGTTCCAAATCCAGCAACAGTAAAAATATCAGTAAGAGCGCCAGAAGGATCGATACTTCGGTCAACCCCGAAGGCAACAACGACCATACGGAACCAGCGATGGAGCAGGACGAACTAGGTCACGCCGAACACAGTTCGGAGCAGACGCCCGGAGACAATGATCCAGAGGGATGAGTTCATCAAACTGGCCCAGGACAAGAAGACAGTCCGGATGATGATGCATTCAACATTCCCGAAGAATGCGTGGAACGAGATAACCTCCATAGAAATCTTATGGCCACAGCGAGAAGTTTGAAGAGGCAGAAGCAACGGCTTAAAGCCGCACAGGAAACACTCAATCGGAGAAGGAACAAAGTGCTAGACACTGAAGAAAGATATGGCGGCGATCGCCACACAAATAGCTACCCGAAATGCAAGCTACTGCCAGAATTCGACGACGAGGCCGTTCCACCAAAGAGTAACACGACCAGGAGACTAGACGTACCACTTCACAACCGCAACAAAGCAGTTACCGAAGACGCATGAGATTTGTGTGAGTACCTGGATAAGACAGCTGGCGCAGCTAGGTCCATCTATGGATCTAAATGACACACCCCGGCGGGGGACTGCGGTCGTCACAAAGACTATGTCAATCAAATACCAGTTCAGAATAAAAACCGGACACAACAACAGCCGACAGCATGCCACAGCGCGTCCAGATACAGAGGGGCTGCTCACCCCCTATGCTTTACTGATGAAGTACTGGACCATGAATTCCCGCAGGGCTTTAAACCTGTGAACATAGAGGCATACGACGGAACGACAGACCCAGGGGTCTGGATCGAGGACTTTATCCTACATATACATATAGCTCGCGGGGATGACCTCCATGCCATCAAATATCTTCCCCTCAAACTAAAGGGACCAGCCAGACACTGGTTGAAAAGCCTCCCCGAAAATACAATTGGGAGTTGGGAGGAACTCGAGGACGCTTTCAGGGCCAATTTTCAAGGGACTTATGTCCGGCCTCCGGACGCTGACGATTTAAGTCACATAATCCAACAGCCCGGAGAGTCCGCGTGAAAGCTTTGGAACAGATTCCTCACTAAGAAGAATCAAATCGTTGATTGTCCGGGTGCCGAAGCCCTAGCGGCATTCAATCATAGCATCCGTGATGAGTGGCGCGCCAGACACCTCGGCCAAGAAAAGCCAAGGACAATGGCAACTCTAACAAGCCTTATGACCCGCTTTTGCGCGGGTGAGGATAGCTGGCTAGCCCGTAAAGGCACCAGCGACCCCAGCACGTCCGAAATAAGGGATGGCAACTGGAAGCCATGGCGTAATAAAAACAAACACCAAAACAAGGAAGAGAGCCCGGATAACACAATGGTTAATGCCGGATTCAGGGGCTCTCGACCTAACCAGCAAAATAAGCCATCTAAAGGCAACAAAGAGGGACCGTCCGGTCTGAACAGAGTTCTGGACAGTCTGTGCCAAATTCATGGCACCCCCGACAAACCTGCGAACCACACGCACAGAGAGTGGTGGGTCTTCAAGCAGGTCGGCAAACTAAACGCCGAACACAAGGGAAGGGAAACACCAAGTGAAGACGAGGATGAACCTCGCCCGCCGAACACCGGGGGACAGAAAAAATACCCACCAGAGGTTAAAATAGTGAATATAATCCACACGACTCGCACATCCTTGAGAAGGCACGAACGTGCCCATAAAGACGCGCGCGATATAGAGCCCATCATACCCACACCTAACTACTGGATGTCTTGTCCGATCACCTTCGATTACCTGGACGGCAGAGCTAGTATTCGGCGTGAAGGATCAGATGCCTTGGTGCTTGACCCAATAATCGACGGATACCACCTCACCCACGTACTCATGGACGGCGGTAGCAGTCTCAATTTAATATATGAGGACACTGTCCGTAGGATGGGGATAGACTCATCCAGAATCAACAAGATTAACACCACCTTTGAAGGGGTGATACCAGGCGTTGAAGCTTACAGCATGGGCTCCGTCATACTGGAGGTAACATTAGGCTCTCCAGGCAACTCCAAAAGCGAAGAACTACTCTTCATCATCGCACCCTTCCAAAGCAGCTATCAAGCATTGCTTGGAAGAACGACCTTCGCCCGCTTCAACGCATTACCGCACTATGGCTTCCTCACACTCAAGATGCCCGGCCCACATGGTGTCATCACCATTAGTGGAATAACAGAGCGCTCTTCGCACGCAAAGGAACACGTGACGGCCCTAGCGGCCGGACTATAAGCGGCCTCTAACAAAAATATGACGGGTCGTTAAGACCACAGACACGGGTAGATGAGTCTGACAGCCCATATCAAACCAGGGCATCGTATATGTAATCCTATAATGGATACCAGGGGCTAATAATAAAGCCCCACACTTGGCTCAACCTTATTGGCAGGCCAACATCTTATATTTTTACTATCCATCGCATACTTACGTTGCACTCTTCTATGAGTTTCCCTTTTTCTGCAGACAACGTTCGCGTGATACCCTTCCAGGATGCGGCACAACGGAGACAAAGGAGCATACGTGCAGCAGGGCCCTGTTCAACAGGTTTCTTTTTAGATTAAGCCCCTGTGTAAACCTTTTCTATTGGCTCTTGTTGTTTAACCATCCCATGGGTTACATACCCACAGAGGATACTGCCGTTTTTGGCATTTCGCCACGACAGATTAATGCACGTACCTGGAAACACAGGGTTTATAATGAATGGGCATTCTTGAGCCCATCATCTGTTATAAAGTCTGAATACCTTCGGGAGTGTTCGGCGTCACGAGTTTGGCCTTATATGCATCAGCTCCGAATCATGTCTTTGGTCAAATGTTGGGTTTGCCCGGCTCCTAGGTTTGCCGCCTTACGTTCCGTTATTATCGGCTAAGGTGGCCAAAGGAGAACTACTGCGATCGTGCCCTGGTTATTCCGGATGAGCACCTCGGTAGAGAAAGCCGAAAACTGACTGTCATGATACAGCGAGAGACTGGTCAACCACTCGACGACTCACCGGAATCTCTAGGATTCCTCCGCATTAACGAAGGGCCATTTCCCGGCCAGGTACATACGTGCCCGTATTCGGATGCACGTGAAGGTACCAGGGGCTACATAGTTGCCTCAACGTTAGAATCCCACGGCTAAGCGAAAGTGTTATAGCTATATAGTCCGGTTGCCTAGTTCGACGTGCGATCACCTCCTTAATGGACCAAAACATTGGATAAAGAGTGATTAAGCACATTTTTTTGCGAACACCCCCGCATTGTATGCGTGGGGGCTGAAGCCAATGACTGCTAACTTTCGGATTACACACACACACACACACACACAGGTATATATATATATATATATATATATATATATATATATATATAGGGTGGGTCTATTATGATAACAACCTTTAAGACCTTATTCTACACACCCAACCCTTATTCTGCTAACACCCCACGTACAGCTGTAGCTACAAACTAACCATCGAACCGCGTCTGCCAAAACCTTATCCTGTTCGAGCACCAACTCCCCTCCCTCCCCGTGCTCCTCCACTCCCCACGACCACCACCTCCCACCCCGCCGCCACACAACCTCCACCTCCCATCCCGCCTCCTCCTACCCCTGGCCGGTGCCGCCCCGCCTTCTCCTCCTCCCTCCAGGCGCCGCCCCGCCTCCTCCTCCTCCCGTCCGAAGCTGCCTCGCCTCCTACACCTCCCGTCCGGCGCCGCCCCGCATCCTCCTCCTCCCGCCCGACGTCTCCCCGCCTCCTCCTCCTCCCGTCCAGAGCCGCCTCGCCTCCTACTCCTCCCGCCCGGCGCCGCCCCGCCTCGTCCTCCTCCCATCCAGAGCCGCCCCGCATTCTACTCCTCCCGTCCGGCGCCGCCCCGCATCTCCCCCGCGCGCCTCTGACCTGCAACGCCGCCCAGCGAGGGCCCGGGCCCCGCCCCGCTATGCGCCCCACCCCATCCATCGCGCCGCCTCGGCCCGATCCATCGGGCCCGAATCCGCACCGGCGAGCGGATGAGTCGCCTCCCCCGCACCAGTGCATCCGGATCCAGTCGGGCTGCCCCCGTGATTGCCGGCCTCGACGGCCACGGCCTCGCCCCGCGATGGTGCCGCCACAGTGCAGCTCTGTTGATGCCCCAATGAAGTTCAGCTGCCACTGGACCGCTTCTAGCATGCCTCCAAGTTGCACATCTATGGTCGCTGAACTGCATGGGGTGTCACCTGAGCCAGAGGCGGAGTTGCTCCACTCAGACGCGTGCGTGCAAGGTCCAGCCGGTGAACGTCAAATGGGGATCCCGTCTCCTAGCTCTTGTGGTCGTGACTGGAGGCCATCGACCACGTCGCCAGCATCAGCTGCAGGAGGCTTGGGGGCGAGTGCAAGTTGTTCACTGCTCCTCTCTATGTTGTTCTTCACGCAGTGCAAGTTGCTCCCTAGTGCAGGTCGTCTTGGTCGTCTGTAGGAGTACGAGTTACAATCCAACTTGATCATCCAATGGTGCCTTGGCCATTGGATCAATTCTGCCTGCTTCAAAGCATTTGTTGTAGATATATAAACCAACCAGGAAGCTAATACATTTTTTTTCATTTACTCCTTTGGGCACTGGAGAGCTTACTTGATTGCAATATATCTCATCAATTGCAGGGGCAAAGCATGACTCTCATCAAGACTACGTGGAGCGAGCTAACAAAGGCGAAGTCGGATAGGCTTTCTTCTGGACAACCATCATCAAAAGAATGAAGCAGTTGTCTCAACCGGCCCCAGTTTGCCCAACATCTGCATGCAGTTTGCATTATGAATCTGAAGGCTTAATCTTGTGTCAAATAAACACACCATCTCTGTTCTGATGTCAGCAGCTATGGGGAAAACGTAGTGCTATTGTAATACAGTAATATAAATTTTGTTCGCGGAAGTATCAGAGTAGTGTCTTTTCTATTCTAGGAGGAGATGGTGGACAAATTATGTTATTTTTATCTCACGAATTGCAATCTGGAGCCAACTCTTGTTTGTACACCACTGGAAGATACGTAGCGGTAGTGCGCATGATTTGTTGTGGATGTTGCGGGCTGGTAGAGGAGTAGCACACAACATGCATGGTTTTGCAGGTGGAGACTAGAGTGGAAAGGGAGAATTGGTAGAGTGAGGCGAGAGGGAGCCGCGCCTATTGGTGGCACCGTGGGACACGTCCGGTGGGAGCCGCGCCTGTTAAAAAACTTGACAAAAGCAGTACGGGCCGGAGACCACCAAGGTTCAGATTCTTCTTTGCGTGTTCAGATTTGCAGTGCAGTGCGTGTGTGAGGTACAAAAAAATGGGTGCAAGTCCTGAAACTTTTTGTTCCATCGTCTCCCAGTGTGAAGGGCCGAAAAATTAATGTGGTTCATTTCTTGATGCAGTTCGGTTCATTCGCTCAATCCATACGGTCCACTTGTTCGGTCTACGCTCATAGAAAATATTAAGTTTGGAAAAAAAATCAAGCGATTCATTTTTGATAGTGTCGCAGCCTGTTTACGATAGTCTTGAGGTTCACTTTTCATACTATTGCAGTTCAACAACGCTTGACATGAAGTACACTCCATCTCGTTTGGGAAAATTTACGTCCCACAAAAAAGGAATAATGCAGTGCACTTGTTTTTCCAATGAAGTGAGGCTTTTAGTCTAAATAAGTGCAGTTTTCTGTCTGATGCAGTACGACCCGTTTATGCTAGTCTTGATGTTCACTTTTCATAGTATTGCGGTTCACCAACACTCGACATGAAGTGCACTCCACCTCGTTTAGGAAAATTTACATAACATAAAAAAGTAATGCGGTTCACTTCTTGATAGTGTTGTGGTTCATTTAAACCCGATGTGAAGTGCATTCTACTTTCTCGTTCTTGAAAAAATTACGTTTGAATAAAAGAAACCATGCAGTTCTCTTACCCGTGTGGTGCAGTGCGGTTTTTCATCCGTTGCAATGCGGTTTTCAATCGGATGAAGTATCCACGTCGATATGGGTTCCACGAAAAACAGAGTGTCCGCATTTCGGTAAATTCGAAATTCCTCTTAAACCGTAAAGAATTAGAGAGAGTGTTCTACATGAAAGAGTTGCGTATCATCGATACCTTTCCAACGGCGTATCATTTGAATCATTCCGACCAGCGGTTTGCAAAATTTTTGCCAAAAATGGCCGCTGCGACTCGTCGTCCGCCGCATGATTTTCAAAATTAACTTAAAACCGTAAGGAATTTCAAAAATATTTCAACATATGAAAGGTGCTCTTCGTTTGTAGCTTTCCAACGGCGTATCACACGCCTCGTTTCAACAAACGGTTAAAAAACTGGAACGAAAACAGTACCGAAAATTTGAAAAAATTTGAAAAACAGAATTCCGCGATTTATTAAATTTGAAACTACTCTTAAACCATAAGGATTAGAGAAACATTTCTATATGAAAAAGATGCGCCTCGACGATATCTATCCAACGACATATCATTTGCTTCATTCCGACGAGCGGTTTAGAAGAAATCGCGAAAAAACGCTCGCTGCCACTCGTCATGGGCCACACCATTTTCAAAACTGCTCTTAAACCGTGTGGAATCTGGAAAAGTGTTCAACATGTCGAAGTTGCGCCTAATCCATAGATTTTCAATGGTATATTACACGCCTCATTCCGATTAACGGTTAAAAAATTAGAGCAAAAACAGTACCAAAAAAATAACGCGTGCAGTTTTTTTCGACGAGAAGTTCACTCGTGTGAGTACTGCAGCACACTTGGTTCAAAGAATGACGTGCACTTGTGTTTGGCGTGCAGTGCGGAAGTGGTGTGCAGAATAGTTATTCTGCTAATATTAGGAAAAAATATATATATATATGCACAAACGGTCGCACAGGGGACACAATCATATTTTCAGACAAACATTATAAATATAGCCTTATAATCAAAATAAACATTGTTTTTACAATGATTTGAGTCATCACTCGAATAGGAGATTCTTCGGGCACTACGCCTCTATCAGGCGGGCACCCTCTGTGACCTGCGCCAAGTAGTGTCCGGCCGGATGTTGGCCCCCCCACCGGATCTTGGGACGCTATAATAGTGGCATCCATATCCGTCCAATACGCTTTAACGCAGGCAAGGGCCATCCGCGCACCCTTTATGCATGCCGACCTCATCATGGCATCGATCCGAGGCACGGCCCCAAGGAACTGTTGCACCAAACCAAAGTAGCTATCCGGCTTAGGCCCCTTCGGCCAAAGATGGTCTATTATAGACCGCATTGCAAGCCCAGACAGCCTGTGAAGCTCCGCTACAGCAGCCATCTTATCACTTAACGGCAGCGGGCGAGTGGGAGCATTGAACTGCGACCAGAAAAGCTTCTCCACTTCCTTCTGACCCTGATCTTTGAAGAACTCCACAACATCAGTTGTACTCTTCGCCAGGTCCGCGTATGCGTCCGCCGAACTCCAGCGTCCATCCAGGGGAGCGTACTTCGGATCGAAGAACTTCGTCCGCAGCAAATAGGAGCCCCCAGCCACAATTTTACCGGCCTGTTGAAGCTGCTCCCGCGCACCCCTGAGCTCGGTCCATATTTCCTTGGTGGCATTAAGTGCCTTGCTCAGGTCAGCCGATTTATCCTCATGCTCCTTTTTCAGGAGCTCATACCGGTCAGCGGCATTTTTTAACTCGATAGCAATTTCGGCTATCTTTTCCTCCCTTCGGCGATGAGCAGCCTGTTCGGCTCTCAATTCCTCGGCCGCCTTTAGGGCAGCCGCATTGCTCACCCGAGCTTGTTCCTTGGCTAGAGCAAGTTCCGCCCTCAGGGCCTCCACGGCAGCAGCACCATCTGCAGTCCGAACATATTACATTAATACGTGCCACCTTAAATTTTCCTATGCAAAGGAAAGACAGGACACATACCTTGTGATTTATCCAGCCGCTCATTCATCAGAGTGATATCGGCATCAATCGTCGCAATTTTCCTCGCCAGTTCGGCAACTTCAACGGACGGGCCGGCGGCCGGACCCACAGGTAACTGCACATATTTACAACATAAATCATTGGTTTATGATCCTCCGTTTGCTGCCTAGGGCAGGCAACCAGAGTCTCAGGGGCTACTATCTATATGGAACACACCTGCCGCGTGCCTCACAGCCAAAGAAATAGTGCATTCTTCATTATGTACCTCAAAGCCTCTGAGCAGGCTTGTGAATGCTTCATTCAAACCGCTTGTAGCGGATGAAATATTCTTGAGCACCGCACTCATTAATGAGCGGTGCTCCTCCGATAGCGCAGCTCGCTCCAGTAAGCCCGTTAGTACGTCCGGACTTAGGGCGGCTAACGTATTGGCCTCCGGCCTCGGCACATCCGGACTCCTCCGTGATGACACCTCGGTGTCGCCCGCTTCATGAATCAGAGAGGCGGGTGGGGTCTGGCTCTCCATCATCTCCGGAGGAAGGTCCCCCAAAGACGATCCGTGTTGAGAAGAGCTGTCAGCCGGACTGCAAAAGTTAATTCCTGGTTATCGATCCAGGAGAAATACAGTACCTTCAAATTAATGGTTGACTTACGGCTCGGTGAAGGGCTGGCCCGTTGGCGGGCACAATGCGGTGAGGATGCCCGTCGCGGCAGAGCCCTTTGGTGATACCGTCTTCCCTGGTTTAGGTGTCTCTGCCTCCAAGTCATCGGAGGCGGCCCTCTTCTTCCCGCGCGGGGAGGAGGCCTTGGCCTTCCCTCCCCGACTATCCACCTCGGGGGAAGTAACAATTCCCCCGATCCGGATACGTAGCATGTGGGGTTCGGATTCTTCGTCCCTCCCCTGGTCTTTCCCCGAGGGCATTCTGCTGAGTACCCGGTCGAGCATCTTGGCCATGGTAGGGGTGGGCAAGCCTTCGGGAAGCGGTGCCGGACACCTGATTCTCCCCGCCTTGTTGAGCCATTCCTAGACGCGGATGATTGTCAGAATAAACAATCATGATAAATACAAAACAGGGTGTTCGGTATCAAGGCTACTTACTTGGGTATCTAGGCGATTGCAGCTCAGGCCCGCATCCTCGGTGGTGTCCGGACACACTACTTTCTGTCCGAAGAATAATTTGCACATCTCTTCGGGCTTCAAGCCGAAGAAATGCTTGACAGTCCGCGGACCCTCCGGATTAAACTCCCACATCCGGAGAGGCCGGCGTTGGCACGGCAACATCCGCCGGATTAACATCACTTGCATTATGCTGACAAGGTTGATGTCCCTCTCAAGAAGCTCCCGGATGCGATTCTGCAGTACTGGTACATCACCAGCGGGCCCCCAATTCTGTCCTACGTCTGTCCAAGACGCCAGCTGTGATGGAGGGCCCGAGCGGAACTCAGGGGCAGCCGCCCAATTTGTGCCTCTTGGAGCCGTGACATAAAACCACCTCCGTTGCCATACATCGGATACTTCAGGGAAAGAACCCTCTGGCCATGGGGCATTGGCGTTTCTGCTTATTACGGCACCTCCGCACTCCACATGTCGCCCCCCGATCATCTTCGACTTCACATTGAAGGTCTTGAGCCATAAGCCGAAGTGTGGCGTGACGTGGAGAAAAGCCTCACACACGATAATAAACGACGAGATATGGAGGATAGAATCTAGAGCCAGATCATGAAAATCCAATCCGTAGTAGAACATGAGCCCCCTCACGAAGGGATCGAGGGTGAAACCCAAACCGCGGAGGAAGTGTGGGACGAAAACGACACACTCATTGGGCTCCGGCGTAGGGATGACCTGCCCTGGAGCAGGAAGCCTGTGCTGGATATCGGTGGTCAGGTATCCGACCTCCCTAAGCTTTGCAATGTCCTTCTCTTCAATCGAGGAGGCCACCCACCGGCCTTGAGGGTCAGATCCGGACATATTGGAGGATTCCAGAAGGGTGGAGCTTAGGTTTTGGGTGGTAGAACTCGAGGTGCGAGAAGGCGCGATGAAGGTGAAAAAGAGGCGTAGGCCTCGACCCCTTTATAAAGAAGGTGAATATCAAGAGTCCTTGGTGTGACCATTTGAGGCTTATCTAAAAACACACGGGGTTATACCAACAGCCGTCGTGGGGTCACGCACGCTCATATTGATGGAAAATCCCGTAATAAGAGGAACACGATCTCTGCCTTGACGGACGTGCCAATAAAACCGCCTCGTAACACGAGTCAAGGTGGGGTAGGAAACGTCGGTCCGTGTTGGACCTAGCCATGATCCAGGGGGACAACGCACGAAGATTGCCAGCAAATCAGATTTATACCATGTGAAGATCATCTTGCAGATCCGGATACGGTCTACGTGTTCGATAAACACTTTGGAGTATTCGGAGAAGGAAACCGCCCTGCAATGCCGAAGACAATACTGCGCGCTGGACTCATCATTATTGAAGCCTGGTATAGGGGCTACTGAGGGAGTCCTGGATAGGGGGTATCCGGACAGCCGGACTGTGTACAACATCCGGACTATTGAAGCGTGAAGATACAAGACTCAAGACTTTGGCCCTTGTCCGGATAGGGACTCTCCTTGGCATGGAAGATAAGCTTGGCGATCCGGATATTATATTTCCTTCCTTGCAACCGACTCCATGTAAACCCTAGCCCTCTCCGGTGTCTATATAAACCGGAGAGGTTGGTCCTTAGAAGGCCGATCACAATTACAATCATACCATCATAGGCTAGCTCTTAGGGTTTAGCCTCTACATCTCGTGGTAGATCTACTCTTGTACTACCCATATCATCAATATTAATCAAGCAGGAAGTAGGGTTTTACCTCCATCGAGAGGGCCCAAACCTGGGTAAACATCTGTGTCCCTTTTTTCCTGTTACCATCAGCCTTGACGCACAGATCGGGACCCCCTACCCGAGATCCGCCGGTTTTGACACCGACAACGGCCACGAGCGACGTGTTAAAAGTTACCCTATGCGCAAGCTGCTACCACAATTTGACGATGAAGCCCTTGAGCCAATACCATCAAAGTATAATCAGGCAGACAAACCA
This sequence comes from Triticum timopheevii, assembly GCA_963921465.1. NCBI lineage: Eukaryota > Viridiplantae > Streptophyta > Magnoliopsida > Poales > Poaceae > Triticum > Triticum timopheevii. Next base: position 472,265,230 of record OY997266.1, on the reverse strand, counting down.
GACCGACCACCACATGGGCGGGATAAAACGACATATCAAGCCAAACACCAACCTGCACCCCCTTGCCAAAGAGGTAGGAAGACGACAACTATGGGATACACATACAACTTGCAACGTGACCTAGCCAATAAAGCTGGTCAGACTAGATCAATTTACGGATAAAGGGGCCGTGCCCCGGCGTGAGACAATGGCTATGAAGCCCGGCGTGACAACCATTACTATAATCGGGAGCAGAACCGAACTCAGATGTTAACCGACCTCCGTCGCGATATTTCACGATATAGAGGGGCCGCACACCCTTTATGCTTCACCAATGAGGTCATGGAACACCAACTTCCAAAAGGGTTTAAACTCGTAAACATCGAGCAGTACGATGGAACGACGGATCCGGCCGTCTGGATTGAAGATTTTCTTCTCCACCTCCACATGGCTCGAGGAGATGACCTTCACGCCATCAAGTATCTTCCTCTAAAGCTGAAAGGACCAGCACGACACTGGCTAAACAGCTTCCGAGAAAACTCCATTGGAACCTGGGAAGACTTGGAAGATGCTTTTCGGGCCAACTTTCAGGGCACTTATGTCCGGCCACCGGATGCTGACGACTTAAGTCACATAATTCATCAGCCAGGCGAATCAGCCCGCAAGCTTTGGAATCAGTTCTTGACTGAAAAGAACCAGATCGTAGACTATCCGGACGCCGAAGCCTTAGCGGCCTTTAAACACAGCGTCCGTGATGAATGGCTCTCTCGACACCTTGGGCAGGAAAAGCCGAAGACCATGGCAGCCTTAACGACACTCATGACCCGCTTCTATGCGGGTGAAGACAGTTGGTTGGCTCGTAGAAGCAATAGCTCGGGTGTCCCCGGCACTTCTGAGGTGCGAGATAGCAATGGTAAACCTTGCCACAATAAAAACAAACGCCGGAACAACAACAACAATGACGCAGATGATACAGCAGTCAATGCCGGATTCAACGATCCTAAGTCTTGTCAGCAGAAGAAACCTTTCAAAGGAAACAAAGACAGGCCATCCATCTTAGGTAAAATCCTCGATAGGCCCTGTCGGTGTCAAAACCGGCGGATCTCGGGTAGGGGGTCCCGAACTGTGCGTCTAGGCGGATGGTAACAGGAGACGAGGGACACGATGCTTTTACCCAGGTTCGGGCCCTCTCGATGGAGGTAAAACCCTACGTCCTGCTTGATTAATATTGATGATATGGGTAGTACAAGAGTAGATCTACCACGAGATCAAGGAGGCTAAACCCTAGAAGCTAGCCTATGGTATGATTGTTGTAATGTATGTTGTCCTACGGACTAAAGCCCTCCGGTTTATATAGATACCGGAGAGGGCTAGGGTTACATAGAGTCGGTTACAATGGTAGGAGATCTACATATCCGTATCGCCAAGCTTGCCTTCCACGCCAAGGAAAGTACCTTCCGGACACGAGCCGGAGTCTTCAATCTTGTATCTTCGTAGTCTTGGAGTCCGGCGGACATTGATAGTCCGGCTGTCCGGACACCCCCTAGTCCAGGACTCCCTCAGTAGCCGCTGAACCAGTCTTCAATGACGATAAGTCCGGCGTGCATAATGTTCGGCATTGCAAGGCGGGTTCCTCCCTTGAATAATCCAGAGAAGATCATGAACACCAGGATAGTGTCCGGCTCTGCAAAATAAATTCCACATTCCACCGTAGAGAGAATAAAATGTACACTTAGTTCAATCTGCTGACGTATTATGCGGCGTGACATCACACCGCCACCAGGCCTTTGTTTGAATTATTACACCACCTCAGCATGTTTAGCGAAGCGGTTTCCTTGGCACGTCTTGTCGAAGCAGAGATCGTGTTCCCCTTATTCCGGGATTCTCATCAATACGTGCGTGGGTAACCCAGCCGCGCCATTGATGGTGGCGCTTGGGAGATAAGCGAGTTTTACTAGGCTGGTGGGGGACGCACAGTTTTGTCCGCCTATATATAAGGGATAAGGATTCACCTTCTCACCTACGCCTTCTTCCTCCTTTGCTTATCCATCCCCGCGAACTCAAGCTCCAACGCCCGAGCTCGCGCATCTCGCCTCAACCTTCTCCGAATATGTCCGGAGCGGGAGGCAAATGGTTAGCCTCCACCGTCAAGGAGGAGGACATCACCAAGCTGCGCAGCGCCGGATACCTTTCCGGCGATATCGCGCATCGGCTGCCCGACGAGGGGCAGCTCATCCCTACCCCCAGGCCTCATGAGAGGGTCGTCTTTCTCCCCCACTTCCTCCGCGGACTGGGCTTTCCGCTCCATCCATTTGTCCGGGGGCTCATGTTTTACTACGGCCTGGATTTCCACGATCTGGCGCCGAACTTTATCCTCAACATCTCGGCGTTTATCGTCGTGTGCGAGGCTTTCCTCTGCATCCGGCCCCACTTCGGCCTGTGGCTCAAGACCTTCAACGTCAAGCCGAAGGTTGTAAAGGGTACGCAAGCGGAATGCGGAGGCACCATGTTGGGCAAATTGTCCAACGTCCCTTGGCTAGAAGGGACATTCGTGGACTCCGTCAAGGGGTGGCAATCGGGGTGGTTCTATATCACCGAGCCGCGCAAATCCACATGGGCGGCGGCCCCCGAGTTTAGATCTGGCATCCCCACGCAGCTCTCCTCCTGGAAATAGAAGGGCTTGTAGTGGGGGAATCCGGTGGAGGTGACGGGACTCCGAGCATGTATCAAGAAGATGGTGAGCAATAGGCTCAGGCTCGTCGACGTGGTCTAAGTCATGCTCATCCGGCGGATCCTCCCATGCCAAGAACGGGCATTTAATTTGTGGGAGTTCAATCTGGAACAGCACCAGGCGCTAAGCGGGCTCTTCGATACAACATACGAAGGCGCCTGAAGGGTGCTGTTCAAGGGCGCCGAAGCCCCCGCGTCCGCGACCAAAGACCGCGGATTCAGCTCGCACCATCCAACTGACGAGGTAAGTGATTCAACCCCATTACGGGACACTTGTGATAATTAGATTGACTCTAGTGAGGTTTCATTCTGCCTCTCCCTTTGACAGGAATGGATGGAGAAGGCCAAGCTGCTCATCAGCCCGGCTCCCATGCCAGAAGACCCAGCGAACGCCCGCTTAACAGGGCTGCTGGTTCCGGCACCGCACGTGCTGCCGGAGAAGAAAGGCAAGAAGGTGGCCGCGGGGACTCGAAAGAGTTCCCGCAATCAGGCGTCTGACGACGACGAGGACTCCTCTCCCGAAGACGAAGAGGAGGAGTACTCTCTCCCGGAGGAGGGAGAGAAGAAAAGGAAGGCTTCCCCCATCGGGGGGGCCGAAGGGTCCAAGAGGGGGAGAACTATCCCCCCGGACAGTTTTGCCAACATCAGCGTTGGTGAAGATGAGCGGCCTCCAAGGGCCAGGCGTCCGGCAAGATCGTAAGTATCCGGATCCTTGATGTGTAATTTCTTTTATGTCGCGTAGTATCCTTCTAACGCCGCATTCTGCCCGTAGTCCGGCCAATGATGATCTCCCCGACTCATCGAGCGGGTCATTGGCCTTGTCGGATGTGAATTCCATCCCGACTGCCTCCACCCCACGCGTCGACGAGGACGCCGAGGTGGGATCCCAGAGAGGGACCCATCTGGAGGAGGCTCCGGAGGCGCCGTCAGGCAGCCTCCCGGACTTCGTGCCGGACTCTACGCCGGAACCCGCAGTGGTTCCAGAGTCCGGCAAGCGGCCCCTTCGAAAGAAGGGCAGGACCATGACGCCGGCGGCCTCCGTCCAACCGGAGGCACCGGATAACCTGCTGGAGGCGCTTAAAGGCGCTTCCATCGAGGAAGAACACCGCACTATCATGAGTGCGGTGATTAATAAGGTTCAGCTCGCTAAGAGCGGGCTGACCGAAGCCTGCAGCAGCCTTTTAACAGGCTTTGAGGTAAGAAGTTAAAATTATGTGATATAATACCGCATAGACAGTAGCCCCTGATGCTTAGTTCGGTGTTCGAAAAGAAAAGCCGGAGTAAGGATCTATAACAAGATATACGCATGGTTGCCTAAAATATGTCAATATGGGTTTGCAGGCTGCACTGCTGACCTCTGCCGCACTAACGGCGGAGGTTGACGTGCTGAAAAAGAATCTCGAGCGGTCCGAGCAAGAGCTCGGCCATGCAAAGAAGCAGCTCGAGGAAAAAGAAAGTGAGTAACACCTCTTTGAATAAGTACCTTACAGAAACGGATTTTGGTTGCAAATAAAATTAACAAGGATAATATGTGTATTGCAGGGGCCACTAACGAGGTGGCAACCCTGAAGGATGCTGTGTCCGCGGCCGAACGCAATGCGGCCGCGGAACATGCTGAGCGAGAAAAGCAAGAGGCACGTGTGGCGGAAGTTCGACAAGAGCTCCAGGTTCTCATGGAAAAACATGAGAGTTTGGAGCGTGACTCCAAGACTCGAGAGTCCGACCTTGCCTCGGCTCTCAAAAGTGCCAAGTCCGCCAAGGCCCAGGCCCATAAGGCCCTTCAGGAGGTTGAGGACGTAAAGAAGATAGCGGCGGGTAAGGCGTTTTTCATGCAAAGCAGGCATGTTAATGTGAACTACCTGATACTTACCCGAATTTGGAGCTCTCCAGGGGCGTTTGCAGATCTGCCGCGTAGTGCGTCTGATGCCGCCGCATTCTATCGTGGTGAGGAGGGGAGCTCGACGGAGAAGGTCTTCTGGTCTCAGTATACTGAGGCCGGCCATCCGGTGCCCCCAAGCGACCAGCTGAAGCAGCTGGTCGAACTCCACAAGGTAGCTGAGGAGGCCATGAAGGGCCTCATAGTCCGGCTGTGGCCTGGACAGGCCATGCCTGGTAGCTACTTTGGCCTCGTGCGGCGGCTGGTGGATGCATGCCCTAGACTGGATTTAGTCAAGCGCTCCGCCTGTATCGAAGGTGCTCGTCGGGCCCTTGCCCGCATAAAGGTGCAATGGGGCAAATTGGATGCGGAGAAGCTTCTCACGGACCCACCGCCACCGGGCAAGGAGTATCGCACGCCGGAGAAGTATTATAAAATTGTCCTGAAGGGAGCCTGCAGTATTGCAGATGAGTGCTCCCGAAATGTAATCTTTGAGTGAACTCGCTGTTTATTTATCCTGTGCGCTGAAAACTTCGTTCATATGCGCCATGAGCAACGCTTGTTTAATTTAAAATATTACCTTCTGTGCGGCCGTTTATAAAATCTGAGAGATGGCAAGTCGTTAGCTTCAGCCCCCAAGCCACAAGTGCTGGGGTGTTCGGTGATAAACTTGAGCACTCTTGTTCCCATTTTTGGGTCCATCTAGGGAGGCGCTCAACACGACGAACAAGGCGACCGGACTTATAATGCTTGAACACTCTCACTTAGCCATAGAATTCTATAATTTTAAATTTCGGCGAAGCCCCTGGTATTCGGAAGACCGAATCCGGGGCGCTATCCACGCCTTCATCGGACATAATCCGGAACTTCGCTCGAAGCGGCGTGAGTCTTTAAGGACCCAAAAAAACCTCTCGAACAGCGATCAGTCTCTCGCCTTATCATGCCAGTCAGTTTTAGCTTTCTCCACTGAGGCGTTAACCCGGCTCAAACGGGGCGCAATCGCAGTGGTTCTCCCAGTGCCACCTTAGCCGACAGAACGGAACGTAAGGCACCAAAACGTGGGAGCCGGGCAAACCCAACTATTGACCCAAGACATGATTCGGAGCCGATTCATATAATGCTATAAGTTCGGGGTGCCGCACTTGTGAAAGTGTTCGGACTTTATCACACCATAGAGTGGGGAACATAAGCCCCTGGTGTATTATGCCGTACAAAAATATACGGGTGCCAGAATGTCATATAATGAGCATATATATATAAAATGTAATGCAATTGCGATCATAAAGGTGCTGCATTATTAATGAAAGAAAAGTCTGCTAGTAGAGCGGACTGATACAAATAGTGCGGTAAGCAAGGGATATGGACTAAATAAACATGTCCCCCTCCAGGGATGAGCTGCGGATTTGGTGCATATAATTGAATTTAATGCTCGTAATTGAGACCACCTGAGTGTTCGACGCAGCCTTCTTTAGTCCCTGACTGTTGCATCATGAGTTCGGCAGGTTCACCGCCGGACAGGGCTTCTGGTCAACAGAGTCCTGTGTACGAAAAAGGAAGAAAAATAATAATAAAGAAAAAGAAGGGCACATTTGCGAGCCCCTGGTGTGGTCGAACCGCACTCTGGGTCCGTTGTTATCGTGCCCCCTCCCCTGTGCCCATGGTATCTCCAAAGCGTAATGATGTACGCGGAGTGTTATTCTTGCGATCATACGCGGGCGAGGGTTGGGGACGCATTGCTACGCGTGCTCTGATCGCGCCATGTGGTCTTGGTTGACATTGCTCCGGGCGCGCTTTGCTGTATCCAGCCGTTTAACGGCCGGACTCGAGAATTGCCTTAGAAGGCTGCTCTGTACTTCTGCCGCGAGAGCCGCTGTATGTTCCTCCATTCGGAGGGAGCATTCCGTATTCCCATTGACCGTGATGACTCCACAAGGGCCTGGCATCTTGAGCTTTAGGTATGCATAATGCGGCACCGCGTTGAATTTGGCAAACGTGGTTCGTCCGAGCAGAGCGTGATAGCCGCTGTGAAACGGGACTATATCGAAGATTAAATCTTCGCTCCGGAAATTATCCGGGGATCCGAAGACCACTTCCAGTGTGACTGAGCCTGTACAGTTGGCTTCCACTCCTGGTATGACACCTTTAAAGGTTGTCTTTGTAGGTTTAATCCTTGATGGGTCTATGCCCATTTTGCGCACTGTATCCTGATAAAGCAGGTTCAGGCTACTGCCGCCGTCCATCAGGACTCTCGTGAGGTGAAACCCATCGACGATTGGGTCTAAGACCAATGCGGCGAATCCGCCATGGCGTATGCTGGTCGGATGGTCTCTTCGATCGAAAGTGATCGGACAAGAGGACCATGGGTTGAACTTTGGGGCGACTGGCTCCATCGCATAGACATCCCTTAGTGCGCGTTTCCTCTCCCTCTTGGGTATGTGGGTCGCGTATATCATATTCACCGTCCGTACTTGTGGGGGAAAACCCTTCTGTCCTCTGTTGTTCGGCGGCCGGGTCTCTTCCTCGTCGTCGCTATTTAGCCCCTTGTCATTGTTTTCGACAATCTTGCCGGCCTGCTTGAACACCCAGCAATCTCTATTGGTGTGGTTAGCTGGCTTTTCAGGGGTGCCATGTATCTGGCATGAGCGGTCGAGTATTCGGTCCAGATTGGACGGACCCGGAATGGTTCTTTTAAATGGCTTCTTCCGTTGACCGGGTTTAGAGCCTCGGAATCCGTCATTGACCGCCGTATCCTCCTTATCGTCGCCGTTAATTCGGCGCTTGTTTTTGCTTCGACGTGACCTGCCGTTGTTGTCCTTAGTATCCGGACTGCCAGAATTTTTACGGAAATTGTTGCTGCGGGCTAGCCAGCTGTCCTCTCCCGCACAAAAGCGGGTCATTAACGATGTGAGGGCTGCCATGGATTTCGGCTTTTCCTGCCCCAGGTGCCGGGCTAGCCATTCGTCCCGGATGTTATGTTTGAAGGCTGCAAGGGCCTCTGCGTCCGGACAATCGACGATTTGATTTTTCTTCGTCAAGAACCGTGTCCAGAATTGTCTGGCCGATTCGTCTGGCTGCTGAATGATGTGGCTGAGGTCATCGGCGTCTGGTGGTCGCACATATGTGCCTTGGAAGTTATCAAGGAATGCGGCCTCCAGGTCTTTCCAACACCCAATTGACTCTGCGGGTAAGCTGTTAAGCCAATGCCGAGCTGGTCCTTTAAGCTTGAGTGGAAGGTACTTTATGGCGTGGAGATCGTCGCCGCGGGCCATATGGATGTGGAGAAGATAGTCTTCGATCCACACTGCAGGGTCTGTTGTGCCATCATAAGATTCGATGTTTACGGGTTTAAACACTTCGGGGATCTGATGATCCATTACTTCGTCAGTGAAGCATAACAGGTGTGCGGCGCTCCTGTATTGAGCGATATCGCGACGCAGCTCGAGAGAGCGCTGTCTGCTGTGTTTGGCCCGGCCGGGGTTATTGTATCCGGCACGACGGTATTCGTCGTGGGTCGTAGGGCACCCACGTGATCCATAGATGGATCTTGATTGCCTCGCTTTGTCCTCCAATATGTCTCGCAAGTCCGGCGCGTTCCCTCTTGGCTTCGTACTTTTGAAGCGATGCCGGGGTATGGTCTTGGCTGGGGGCCTGGATGCCTCTCTGTCACGACCACGGGGTGGTCGGTCAGCCATATCGTGCGCTGGTGATGGATGTACGTGTGCTTCCTCCTCTAATCGGGGGAGCAGCTTGCGTTTTGGGTAACTTTTGGAGGGACGTTCGAGTTTATACTCTTCGGCCGCGAGGACCTCGGTCCATTGATCGGCTAGCAGGTCCTGATCAGTTTGAAGCCGCTGCTGCTTTTTCTTTAGGCTGTTTGCCGTGGCGATAAGCCTGCGCTTGAAGCGCTCTTGTTCGACGGGATCCTCGGGTACGACGAATTCGTCATCGTTGAGGCTTGCTTCGTCTTTGGAGGGAGGCATATAATTATGATCCTCAACCTCTTCGTCTGCCGCCCCCTCATGAGGGCTTGCTTCTGCATCCTCCTGCGCTGAGTCTTGCTGGAGGGGATTGTCTTCGGCACTCTCTGGAGTATTATTATCTCCTGTGCCGGAATCTCCATTCTTGCGGTGGCGAGATTTAGAGCGGCGCCGCTGACGCCGGCGCTTGGGCTGTTTCTTTAAGGGATCTGCCTCCGCTGTTTCTTCGCCGTCCCCATCTTTTGGGGTATCCACCATGTATACGTCATATGACGAGGTGGCCTTCCAGTGCCCTATGGGCGCTGGTTCCTGTTCGTCTCCGGCATTATCGTCCATAGCGTCGATGTCTTCGGAGTCGTAGTCTAGCATGTCGGTTAGATCGTCGACAGTGGCTACAAAGTGGGTGGTGGGTGGGCTCTGAATTTCTTCGTCGTCCGCATCCCAACCATCCTGGCCATAATCCGGCCAGGACTCTCCTGATAACAAGAGATGCTTTAGTGAATTTAAGATATCGCTGAAAGGCGAGCATTGGAAGATGTCCGCGGCGGTGAATTCCATAACCGGCGCCCAATCCGGATCGATTGGTAGGGGCGCGGGAGGTTCGGAGTCCGGCGAGGAGTCCGGCGCCTCGGAATCACGAGTTTCGCAGGGGACAAGATTAGTGTTCGGCTCCATCGCCATGGATGTTGAAGCCCCCAGGGCGGCGTCTATCCACCGGCCCTCGATCTGGGCGATCGGCTCCGGGCTAATGGCCGAAGCGGATCCGTGTGCGGCCACCAAGGCACTGTTCGGCGGCAGAGCTAGATCATGCCCATCGTCACAGTGCGGCACGCTTGGCTGTGGCTCGAGTCCGTCGAAGATCAAGTCTCCGCGGACATCGGCCGTGAAGTTTAAGCTTCCAAATCTGACCTGATGGCCAGGGGCGTAGCTTTCGATCTGCTCCAGATGGCCAACTGAATTGGCCCGCAGTGCGAAGCCGCCGAATACGAAGATCTGTCCAGGGAGAAAAGTCTCACCCTGGACAGCGTTGCAGGTTGAAGATGCCATCAAGCCTATCGGTGACGACATAGAGGAACTCTCAATGAAAGCACCAATGTCGGTGTCAAAACCGGCGGATCTCGGGTAGGGGGTCCCGAACTGTGCGTCTAGGCAGATGGTAACAGGAGACGAGGGACACGATGTTTTTACCCAAGTTCGGGCCCTCTCGATGGAGGTAAAACCCTACGTCCTGCTTGATTAATATTGATGATATGGGTAGTACAAGAGTAGATCTACCACGAGATCAAGGAGGCTAAACCCTAGAAGCTAGCCTATGGTATGATTGTTGTAATGTATGTTGTCCTACGGACTAAAGCCCTCCGGTTTATATAGATACCGGAGAGGGCTAGGGTTACACAGAGTCGGTTACAATGGTAGGAGATCTACATATCCGTATCGCCAAGCTTGCCTTCCACGCCAAGGAAAGTACCTTCCGGACACGAGCCGGAGTCTTCAATCTTGTATCTTCGTAGTCTTGGAGTCCGGCGGACATTGATAGTCCGGCTGTCCGGACACCCCCTAGACGCACAGTTCGGGACCCCCTACCCGAGATCCGCCGGTTTTGACACCGACAGGCCCTGTCAGATTCTTGGCACACCCGATAAGCCTGCAAACCACACCAACATGAATTGTTGGGTTTTCAAATAGGCCGGTAATATAAATGCCGAACACAAGGGAAAATGGCCTCCAAGCGAAGATGATGACGAGCCCCGTTAGCCGAACACCGGGGGTCAGAAGTAGTTTCCCCCTGAGGTGAAGACAATGAACATGATATATGTCACTCATATCCCCAAAAGGGAGTGCAAGCACGCACTACGGGACGTCTATGCTGTAGAGTCTGTCGCCCCCAAGTTTAACCCATGGTCAGCCTGTCCGGTCACCTTTGATAGCAGGGTTCCCCCTGAGGTGAAGACAATGAACATGATATATGTCACTCATATCCCCAAAAGGGAGCGCAAGCGCGCACTACGGGACGTCTATGCTGTAGAGCCTGTCGCCCCCAAGTTTAACCCATGGTCAGCCTGTCCGATCACCTTTGATAGCAGGGATCACACAACCAGTATCCATCACGGGGGTTCAGCCGCCCTGGTTCTTGATCCAATCATTGACGGATATCACCTCACTAGAGTCCGTATGAACGGAGGAAGCAGTCTCAACTTGATTTATCAAGATACTATCCGCAAGATGGGGACTGACCCATCACGAATCAAGCCTAGTAACACTATCTTTAAAGGTGTGGTACCAGGAGTGGATGCCCGTTGTACGGGCTAAATTACATTGGAGGTAGTATTCAGCTCCCCAGATAACTTTCGCAGCAAAGAATTAATCTTCGACATCGTCCCTTTCCGCAGTGGCTACCATGCACTGCTCGGACGAACTGCTTTCGCCTGCTTCAGTGTAGTCCCGCACTACGCTTACTTGAAGCTTAAGATGGCCGGACCTCATGGCGTTATTACAGTCAGTGGTAATATGAGGTGCTCACTCCGTACTATAGAGCACACCGCGGCCCTTGCAGCCGAAGTATATGGCAGCCTTATCATGCCGAATAGTTCACCGGCCAATAAAGCCAACGTCGTATCCAAACGAGTCTGGTTTGCACCTAATAGCGATAAATCAGTGGATCTGAACCTTGACTAGCAGTTTGGCTTCCGCCGATCACCCTACCAGGTTGCGGCTTATGTACCACGCGTGCATAACTACACACTAAAAATATCTTGGGCGGCGCTGGAGGCACACTGCCGAAAAGGTCCATTGTACGGCTTGACCCTATTTTGGATCGCATGTATCTTTCTTTTTCCTCTAACTGCAGGTTCATCAAGAGCCCTACTTGCGAGATGGTTGCCGTAGAAAATCCCTTTTAAGGCTAGCACTTCCCAACCATCAAATACTCCTCTCAAAGGACTTATTACTAAGGAGAAATGGGGCAGACGTGTGGCAGGGCCTCACATGAGTTTCTTTTTTGAACTTTGATCTTTAGGCCCTGTGCTAGACTTCCCCTTATGCAAAACCTTTTCTTTTTTCTGTGGGCATGTAATGTGATCTTAATAATGAACGACACTGTCTGTCATTGACGTATCAATAAAGATATAAAGGAAGCAGATGATCATCACCTTAATGGTTGGGTCCTATTATTACCTTGTCATCTATGTTTCCCCCTTACGACCGACTAACATACGTGGTTCGGTACAACCTTCATAACAGGGGCTGTATTTGGCCCCACAAAATTCTTAAGTCCGAACACCTATAGGGAACTCTTCGGCGTCCCAGATATTGCATTATATGCATCGGCTCCGAATCATGTCTTTGGTCTATAGTTGGGTTGCCCGGATCCAGTGTTTGCCACCTTACATTCCGCAAGTTTGGCTAAGGTAGTGAAGGGAGAACAACTGCGATTATATTTCTGGTTTGTCCGGTTAAGTACCTCAGTAGAGAAAGCCGAAAACTGATTTTCATGATAGGCAAGAGTAGGTCAGCAATTCGGTGACTTAGTGTCATACTACAAATCATTCGTGATTTATGTCGTGTTATACGAGGGGCTGAGCTTTCGATCAGCCACGTTGCAAAGGCATCGCACTCCGGATTGCCGTTCGCGCAACAAGGGGATAGTACTTAGCGCCACCAATGGAATCTTATGGCTAAGTGAAAGTACTAAAACCGCATAGTCTGATTGCCTAGTTCACCTCGCAAGCTGCCTCCTACATCAGACCAAGACGTTGGATAAAGTGCGGCCATGCATTTCCGAACACCCCTGTAATATTTACATGGGGGCTGAAGCCGATGACCGATATACTTTTACATATATAAAAAGCAAAATAGGAGGATAAACTAATCATAAAGCATAAGCATAGCTATTATACATCATGACTTCATTACACGACTCTTACAAACCGGACTCGGCTACTCTAATATGACGTCCTTTGAGCACTGGCCCTCCACAATGCAGGCTCCCTCGAGGACCTCGTCAAAGTACTTCTACGGTCGTCGGTGCTCTTTGCCTTCAAGTGGCCCTGCGGTGGCAATATCGGTGTCCTTCATCTTCGCCCACTGTACCTTGACACAAGCGAAGGCCATCCGGGCACCTTCTATGCAGGATGACCGCTTGAGGGTATCGATCCGAGGAAGCGCATCCACGAGCCGCTTCACGAAGTGGCTGCTAGGTATGGCCTCGGCTGGCCATAGACGGACTATTACATCCTTCATGGCCAGTCCAGCCACCCTGTGCAGCTCGGACAGCTGCTTAAGCTGGTCACTCAGGGACACTAGAAGTTTGGCGCAAGGTACTGCGACTAGAACAACTTCTCCATCGAGCTCCCCTCTTCGGCTCGGAAGAATGCACGACATCTGCAATACTCCTCAGAAGATCCGCAAAGGCGCCTGGAGAACTCCAAACTCGGGTCTGTAAAATATATCTCTTGCTAGTAAATCTACTTTGCATGATAAAGGCCTTACCAGCCGCAATCTGCCTTGCCTCTTGAATCTCCTGACAAGCGCCCTGGGCATCAACCCGGGTTTCCTTCATGCTCTCAAGAGCTTTGGTGATCTCAGAGGCCTGTTCTGAACTCTTTTGCTCCAAGGACTCGCACTTGGTGATGGCATCCTTGAGCTCCTGTTTGACCTCCTCCACCCGCACCTCATGTCTGCGGCGGGCGGTGATACGTCTCCAACGTATCTATAATTTTTGATTGTTCCATGCTATTATATTACCCGTTTTGGAGCGTCTTGTATGATATGAGTTTTTGCTTTTTAGTTTACCACAATCATACTTGATGTACACACCTTTTGGGAGAGACACAGATGATTCAGAATTTATTAGAATACTCTATGTGCTTAACTTATATCTTTTGAGCTAGACAATTTTGCTCTAGTGCTTCACTTATATCTTTTTAGAGCACGGCGGTGGCTTAATTTTGTAGAAATTATTGATCTCTCATGCTTCACTTATATTATTTTGAGAGTCTTTTAGAACAGCATGGTATTTGCTATGGTTAGAAAAATTGGTCCTAGAATGATGGGCATCCAAGTTGGGTATAATAAAAACTATCATAGAAAGTCCATTAAATACTATGATCAATTTGATGCTTGATAATTGTTTTGAGATATAAAGGTGGTAATATTAGAGTCATGCTAGTTGTGGGATATTCATGTGATCTACTTGATGTATGTTTTGGTGATCAACTTGCGGGTTCAGTGACCTTGTGAACTTATGCATAGGGGTTGGCACACGTTTTCGTGTTGACTTTCCGGTAGGATCTTTGGGGCACTCTTTGAAGTTCTTTGTGTTGGTTGAATAGATGAATCTGAGATTGTGTGATGCATATCGTATAATCATACCCATGGATACTTGAGGTGACATTGGAGTATCTAGGTGACATTAGGGTTTTGGTTGATTTGTGTCTTAAGGTGTTATTCTAGTACGAACTCTAGGATAGATCGAATGGAAAGAATAGCTTCGTGCTATTTTACTACGGACTCTTGAATAGATCGATCAGAAATAATAACTTTGAGGTGGTTTCATACCCTACAATGATCTCTTCGTTTGTTCTCCGCTATTAGTGACTTTGGAGTGACTCTTTGTTGCATGTTCAGGGATAGTTATATGATCCAGTTATGTTATTATTGTTGAGAGAACTTAAACTAGTGAAAGTATGAACCCTAGGCCTTGTTTCAAATCATTGCAATACCGTCTGTGCTCACTTTTATCATTAGTTACCTTGCTGTTTTTATATTTTCAGATTATAAAAACCTATATCTACCATCCATATTGCACTTGTATCACCATCTCTTCGCCGAACTAGTGCACCTATACAATTTGCCATTGTATTGGGTGTGTTGGGGACACAAGAGACTCTTTGTTATTTGGTTGCAGGGTTGTTTGAGAGAGACCATCTTCATCCTATGCCTCCCATGGATTGATAAACCTTAGGTCATCCACTTGACGGAAATTTGCTACTGTCCTACAAACCTCTGCACTTGGAGGCCCAACTGAAGGAAATATGCCCTAGAGGCAATAATAAAGTTATTATTTATTTCCTTATTTTATGATAAATGTTTATTATTCATGCTAGAATTGTATTAACCGGAAACATAATACATGTGTGAATACATAGACAAACATAGTGTCACTAGTATGCCTCTACTTGACTAGCTCGTTAATCAAAGATGGTTAAGTTTCCTAACGATAGACATGAGTTGTCATTTGATTAACGGGATCACATCATTAGAAGAATGATGTGATTGACTTGACCCATTCCGTTAGCTTAGCACTTGATCGTTTAGTATGTTGCTATTGCTTTCTTCATGACTTATACATGTTCCTATGACTATGAGATTATGCAACTCCCGTTTACCGGAGGAACACTTTGTGTGCTACCAAACGTCACAACGTAACTGGGTGATTATAAAGGAGCTCTACAGGTGTCTCCGAAGGTACATGTTGGGTTGGCGTATTTCGAGATTAGGATTTGTCACTCCGATTGTCGGAGAGGTATCTCTGGGCCCTCTCGGTAATGCACATCACTATAAGCCTTGCAAGCAATGTAGCTAATGAGTTAGTTACGGAATGATGCATTACGTAACGAGTAAAGAGACTTGCCGGTAACGATATTGAACTAGGTATTGGATACCGAGATCGAATCTCGCGCAAGTAACATACCGATGACAAAGGGAATGACGTATGTTGTTGTGCGGTTTGACCGATAAAGATCTTCGTAGAATATGTAGGAGCCAATATGAGCATCCAGGTTCCACTATTGGTTATTGACCGGAAACGTATTTCGGTAATGTCTACATTGTTCTCGAACCCGTAGGGTCCGCACGCTTAAGGTTTCGATGACAGTTATATTATGAGTTTATGAGTTTTGATGTACCGAAGAAGTTCGGAGTCCCGAATGAGATCAGGGACATGACGAGGAGTCTCGAAATGGTCGAGACGTAAAGATCGATATATTGGACGACTATATTCAGAGTTCGGAAAGGTTCCGAGTGATTCGGGTATTTTTCGGAGTACCGGAGAGTTACGGGAATTCGCCGGGGAGTATATGGGCCTTATTGGGCCATACGGGAATAGAGGAGAGAGGCCAAAAGGAAGGAGGCCTGCGCCCCCCTTTGGTCCGAACTGGACAAGGGGCGCAGCCCCCTTATCCTTCTTCCTCTCCCCCTCTTTCCCCTTCTCCTACTCCAACAAGGAAGGAGGGAGTCCTACTCCCGGTGGGAGTAGGACTCCCCTTGGCGCGCCCCCTCCTAGGCCGGCCGCCCCCTCCCCCTTGCTCCTTGATATACGGGGGCAAGGGGGCACCTCTAGACACACAAGTTGATCTTCGTGATCGTTCCTTAGCCGTGTGCGGTGCCCCCCTCCACCATATTCCACCTCGGTCATATCGTCGTGGAGTTTAGGCGAAGCCCTGCGTCGGTAGAACATCATCATCATCACCACGCCGTCGTGCTGACAGAACTCATCCCCGAAAATTTGCTGGATCGAAGTCCGGGGATCGTCATCGAGCTGAATGTGTGCTGAACTCGGAGGTGCCGTAGGTTCGGTACTTGGATCGGTCGGATCGTGAAGACGTACGACTGCATCAACCGTGTGGTCATAACGCTTCCGCTTACGGTCTACGAGGGTACGTGGACAATACTCTCCCCTCTCGTTGCTATGCATCACCATGATCTTGTGTGTGCGTAGGATTATTTTGAAATTGCTACGTTCCCCAACACCAACAACGTCTACAAGGAGAAGGTTGCGTAGTAGACATCAAGCTCTTTTCTGGCACCGTTGCCGGGGAGGTGAGTGCTTGAAGGTATATCTTTAGATCTTGCAATCGAATCTTTTTGTTTCTTGTTTTATCACCAGTTTAGTTTATAAAAGAAAACTACAAAAAAAATGTAATTGAGGGTGCCTCATATGCTTCATCTTTTTAATGTCTTCCGTGAAAATAAGGATTCCGAAAATTGTGCTCAAGTACTAGAAGAAGAATTACATAGAATGCTTGGCATAAAATATGTGAATGATGATCATGATTGCAATGTTGTTAGTATGAATTCTTTGAATACCCATGATGCTAATGATATGCAAAGCCACAAGCTTGGGGATGCTATGTTTGATGAATATGATATTTTTTGTCCCCAAAGTTTTGATGAGCAAATTTATTATGAAGAAAACATGCCTCATATTTATGATGAATATTGTGATGATACGTATGCCATAAAGAATAAAGATAACCATGAAACTTGTCATCATGATTTTAATTTT
Organism: Triticum timopheevii; assembly: GCA_963921465.1. Lineage (NCBI taxonomy): Eukaryota > Viridiplantae > Streptophyta > Magnoliopsida > Poales > Poaceae > Triticum > Triticum timopheevii. Next base: position 472,248,384 of record OY997266.1, on the reverse strand, counting down.
TCATTGGATTATGCTTTACATGATAGTCATTTTGTTGAGTTTGCTCCCACTACTATTGATGAGAATAAACTTGCTTATGTGGAGAGTAATAAAATTTCTATGCTTGTAGATCATGAAAAGAATGCTTTATGTTCTGGTTATATTGTTGAATTCATTCATGATGCTACTGAAAATTATTATGAGAGAGGAATATATGCTTGTAGGAGTTGCAATGATATCAAGTTTCCTCTGTATGTGCTTAAAGTTTTAAAGTTATGCTTGTTTTGCTTTCCTATGCTAGTTGATTATTGTTCCCATAAGTTATTTGCTCCCAAAATCCCTATGCATAGGAAGTGGCTTAGACTTAAATGTGCTAGTCATATTCTTCATGATGCTCTCTTTATGTTTCAATTCTTATCTTTTGTGTAAGCATCATTGAAATCATCATGCCTAGCTAAAAGGCATTAAAGAAAAGCACTTGTTGGGAAACAACCCAATATTTACCTTTACTGTTTTTGTATGCTCACATGATTATGCTACTGTAGTAATCATTTTTTATAGCTTTTGTTTCAATAAAGTGCCAAGTAAGACCTTTAGGATAGCTTATGGTGATAGTTGTGTTGATCCTGTTGAAAATCAGAAACTTTTGCACCAGGTAAATTAGTTTTGATAATTCACAGAAACATGCTTTTGACCTGATTCTTTTTGCTCTGGACTGGTACACAAATTGCTTAGGACTTCCTAATTTGGTAGAATGTTTTGAGTTACAGAAGTATTCGAGAGTTACATATTACTACAGACTGTTCTGTTTTTGACAGATTCTGTTTTCTATGTGTTGTTTGCTTATTTTGATGAATCTATGAGTAGTATCGGAGGGTATGAACCATAGAGAAGTTGGAATACAGTAGATATTACACCAATATGAATTTAGAATGAGTTCACAACAGTACCTAAGTGGTGGTTTATTTTATTATACTAATGGAGCTTACGAGTTTTCTGTTGAGTTTTGTGTTGTGAAGTTTTCAAGTTTTGGGAAAAGATTCGATGGACTATGGAATAAGGAGTGGCAAGGGCCTAAGCTTGGGAATGCCCAAGGCACCCCAAGGTAATATTCAAGGACAACCAAGAGCCTAAGCTTGGGGATGCCCCGGATGGCATCCCCTCTTTCGTATTCGTCTATCGGTAACTTTACTTGAAGCTATATTTTTATTCACCACATAATATGTGTTTTGCTTGGAGCATCTTGTATGATATGAGTCTTTCCTTTTTAGTTTACCATGATCATCCTTGCTGTACACACCTTTTGGGAGAGACACACATGGTTCGGAATTTATTAGAATACTTTATGTGCTTCACTTATATCTTTTGAGCTAGATAATTTTGCTCTAGTGCTTCACTTATTCTTTTTAGAGCACGGTGATGGCTTAATTTTGTAGAAATTATTGATCTCTCATGCTTCACTTATATTATTTTGAGAGTCTTTTAGAACAGCATGGTATTTGCTATGGTTAGAAAAATTGGTCCTAGAATGATGGGCATCCCAGTTGGGTATAATAAAAACTATCATAGAAAGTGCATTAAATACTATGATCAATTTTATGCTTGATAATTGTTTTGAGATATAAAGGTGGTAATATTAGAGTCATGCTAGTTGGGTAATTATGAAATTGAGAAATACTTGTGTTAAAGTTGGCAAGTCCCGTAGCATGCACGTATGGTAAAAGTTGTGTAACAAATTTGTTGCATGGGCTGCTCTTTTGATTGCCTTCCCTAGGACATGCGTAGTAGTACTTTGCTTTGAGGGCTAATAAACTTTTGCAATAAGTATATGAGTTCTTTATGACTAATGTGAGTCCATGGATTATACGCACTCTCACCCTTCCACCATTGCTAGCCTCTCTTATGCCGCGCAACTTTCGCCGGTATCATACACCCACCATTTACCTTCCTCAAAACAGCCACCATACCTACCTATTATGGCATGTCCATAGCCATTCCGAGATAAATTGCCATGCAACTTTCCACCGTTCTATTTATTATGACATGCTCCATCATTGTCATATTGCTTTTGCATGATCATGTACTTGAAATTGTATTTGTGGCAAGGACACATTCATAGTTTTTTTCATACATGTCACTCTTGGTTCATTTCATCTGGTACACCACCGGAGGCATTCACATAGAGTCATATTTTGTTCTAAGTATTGAGTTGTAATTCTTGAGTTGTAAATCAATAAAAGTGTGATGATCTTCATTATTAGAGCATTGTCCCAAGTGAGGAAAGGATGATGGAGACTATGATTCCCCCACAAGTCGGGATGAGACTTCGGACTTTATAAAAATAAAAGAGGCCAAAGAAGCCCAAATAAAAAAAGAGGCCAAAGAAGCCCACCAAAAAAATGAGAGAAAAGAGAGAAGGGACAATGTTACTATCCTTTTCCACACTTGTGCTTCAAAGTAGCACCATGATCTTAATGATAGAGAGTCTCCTATGTTGTCACTTTCATATACTAGTTGGAATTTTTCATTATAGAACTTGGCTTGTATATTCCAATGATGGGCTTCCTCAAAATGCCCTAGGTCTTCGTGAGCAAGAAAGTTGGATGCACTCCCACTTGGTTTCTTTTGTTGAGCTTTAATACATTTATAGCTCTAGTGCATCCGTTGCATGGCAATCCCTACTCACTCACACTGATATCTATTAATGGGCATCTCCATAGCCTGTTGATATGCCTAGTTGATGTGAGACTATCTTCTCCCTTTTTGTCTTCTTCACAGCCACCATCCTATTCCACATATAGTGTTATATCCATGGCTTGCGCTCATGTATTGCGTGAGAGTCAAAAAAGCTGAAGCGCGTTAAAAAGTATGAACCAATTGCTTGGCTGAAACCGGGGTTGTGCATGATGGGAGTATTTTGTGAAGGAAATATGACCTAGAGGCAATAATAAAGTTATTATTTATTTCCTTATTTCATGATAAATGTTCATTATTCATGCTAGAATTGTATTAATCGGAAACATAATACATGTGTGAATACATAGACAAACATAGTGCCACTAGTATGCCTCTACTTGACTAGCACATTAATCAAAGATGGTTATGTTTCCTAACCATAGACATGTGTTGTCATTTGATTAACGGGATCACATCATTAGAAGAATGATGTGATTGACATGACCCATTCCGTTAGCCTAGCACTTGATCGTTTAGTATATTGCTATTGCTTTCTTCATGACTTATACATGTTCCTGTAACTATGAGATTATGCAACTCCCGTTTACTGGAGGAACACTTTGGGTGCTACCAAACGTCACAACGTAACTGGGTGATTATAAAGGAGTACTACAGGTGTCTCCGAAGGTACATGTTGGGTTGGTGTATTTCGAGATTAGGTTTTGTCACTCCGATTGTTGGAGAGGTATCTCTGGGCCCTCTCGGTAATGCACATCACTATAAGCCTTGCAAGCAATGTAGCTAATGAGTTAGTTACGGAATGATGCATTACGCAACGAGTAAAGAGACTTGCCGGTAACGAGATTGAACTAGGTATTGGATACAGACGATCGAATCTCGGGCAAGTAACATACCGATGATAAAGGGAACAACGTATGTTGTTATGCGGTTTGACCGATAAAGATCTTCGTAGAATATGTAGGAGCCAATATGGGCATCTAGGTTCCGCTATTGGTTATTGACCAAGAATAGTTCTAGGTCATGTCTACATAGTTCTCGAACCCGTAGGGTCCGCACGCTTAACGTTACGATGACAATTTTATTATGAGTTTATAAGTTTTGATGTACCTAAGTTTGTTCGGAGTCCCGGATGTGATCACGGACATGACGAGGAGTCTCGAAATGATCGAGACATAAAGATTGATATATTGGCAGCCTATATTTGGATATCGGAATAGTTCTGGGTGAAATCGGGATTTTACCGGAGTACCGGGGGGTTACCGGAACCCTCCCGGGGGTTATTGGGCCTTCATGGGCCCTAAGGGAGAAGAGGAGAGGAGGCAAGAGGTGGGCTGTGCCCCTCCCCTCCCTAGTCCGAATAGGACAAGGAGAGGGGGGCGGCGCCCCCCTTTCCTTCCCCTCTTCCTCATCCTTCCCCCTTCTCCTTCTCCAACTAGGAAAGAAGGGAGTCCTACTCCTGGTGGGAGTAGGACTCCCCCTTGGCGCGCCCTCCTTGGCCGGCCGCCCCCTCCCCCTTGGCTCCTTTATATACGGGGGCAGGGGGCACCCTAGGACACACAAGTTGATCTACATGATCGTTCCTTAGCCGTGTACGGTGCCCCCCCCCCCCACCATATTCCACCTCGGTCATATCGTCACGGAGTTTAGGCGAAGCCCTGCGCCGGTAGAACATCATCATCGTCAACACGCCGTCGTGCTGACGGAACTCATCCCCGACACTTTGCTGGATCGGAGTCTAGGGATCGTCATCGAGCTAAACGTGTGCTGAACTCGGAGGTGCCGTACGTTCGGTACTTGGATCGGTCGGATCGTGAAGACGTACAACTACATCAACCGCGTTGTCATAACGCTTCCACTTACGGTCTACGAGGGTACGTGGACAATACTCTCCCCTCTCATTGCTATGCATCACCATGATCTTGCGTGTGCGTACGAATTTTTTTGAAATTTCTACGTTCCCCAACAGTGGCATCCGAGCCAGGTTTTATGCGTAGATGTCATATGCACGAGTAGAACACAAGTGAGTTGTGGGTGATACAAGTCATACTGCTTACCAGCATGTCATACTTTGGTTCGGCGGTATTGTGAGATGAAGCGGCCCGGACCGACATTATGCGTACGCTTATGCGAGACTGGTTTCACCGTTACGAGCACTCGTGCTTAAAGGTGGCTGGCGGGTGTCTGTCTCTCTCACTTTAGCTGAATCGAGTGTGGCTACGCCCGGTCCTTGCGAAGGTTAAAACAGCACTAACTTGACGAACTATCGTTGTGGTTTTGATGCATAGGTAAAAACGGTTCTTGCTAAGCCCGTAGCAGCCACGTAAAATTTGCAACAACAAAGTAGAGGACGTCTAACTTGTTTTTGCAGGGCATGTTGTGATGTGATATGGTCAAGACGTGATGCTATATTTTATTTTATGAGATGATCATGTTTTGTAACCGAAGTTATCGGCAACTGGCAGGAGCCATATGGTTGTCGCTTTATTGTATGAAATGCAAACGCCCTGTAATTGCTTTACTTTATCACTAAGCGGTAGCGATAGTCATAGAAGCAATAGATGGTGTAACGACAACAATGCTACTATGGAGATCAAGGTGTCGCGCCGGTGACGATGGTGATCACGACGGTGCTTCGGAGATGGAGATCACAAGCACAAGATGATGATGGCCATATCATATCACTTATATTGATTGCATGAGATGTTTATCCTTTATGCATCTTATCTTGCTTTGATTGACGGTAGCATTTTAAGATAATCTCTCACTAAAAATTATCAAGAAATGTTCTCCCTGAGTATGCACCGTTGCGAAAGTTCTTCGTGCTGAGACACCACGTGATGATCGGGTGTGATAGGCTCTACGTTCAAATACAACGGGTGCAAAACAGTTGCACATGCGGAATACTCAGGTTAAACTTGACGAGCCTAGCATATAACAGATATGGCCTCGGAACACGGAGACCGAAAGGTCGAACGTGAATCATATAGTAGATATGATCAACATATTGATGTTCACCATTGAAAACTACTCCATCTCACGTGATGATCGGACATGGTTTAGTTGATTTGGATCACGTGATCACTTAGATGACTAGAGAGATGTCTGTCTAAGTGGGAGTTGTTAAGTAATATGATTAATTGAACTTAAATTTATCATGAACTTAGTCCTGGTAGTATTTTGCAAATTATGTTGTAGATCAATAGCTTGCGTTGTTGCTTTCATATGTTTATTTTGATATGTTCCTAGAGAAAATTGTGTTGAAAGATGTTAGTAGCAATGATGCGGATTGGATCCGTGATCTGAGGTTTATCCTCATTGCTGCATAGAAGAATTATGTGCTTAATGCACCGCTAGGTGACAGACCTATTGCAGGAGCAGATGCAGACGTTATGAACGTTTGGCTAGCTCAATATGATGACTACCTGATAGTTTAGTGCACCATGCTTAACGGCTTAGAATCGGGACTTCAAAGATGTTTTGAACATCATGGACCATATGAGATGTTCGAGAAATTGAAGTTGATATTTCTAGCAAATACCGGAGTTGAGAGATATGAAGTCTCCAACAAGTTCTATAGCTAAAAGATGGAGGAGAATCGCTCAACTAGTGAGCATGTGCTCAGATTGTCTGTGTACTTCAATCGCTTGAATCAAGTGGGAGTTAATCTTCCAGATAAGATAGTGATTGACAGAATTCTCTAGTCACCATCACTAAGTTACTATAACTTCGTGATGAACTATAGTATGCAAGGGATGACGTAAACGATTCCCGAGCTCTTCGTGATGTTGAAATCGACGAAGGTAGAAATCAAGAAAGAGCATCAAGTGTTGATGATTGACAAAGATCACTAGTTTCAAGAAAAGGGAAAGAAAGGGAAACTTCAAGTAGAATGGCAAACAAGTTGTCACTCCCGTGAAGCAGACCAAAGCTGGACCAAAGCCTGAAACCGAGTGCTTACACTTCAAAAGAAATGGTCACTGGAAGCGGAAATGCCCTGAATATTTGGTGGATAAAAAGGATGGCAAAGTGAACAAGGGTATATTTGATATACAGGTTATTGATGTGTGCCTTACTAGTGTTTATAGTAGCCCCTGAGTATTTGATACTTGTTCGGTTGCTAAGATTAGTAACTCGAAACAGGAGTTACAGAATAAACAGAGACTAGTTGAAGGGGAAGTGACGATGAGTGTTGGAAGTAGTTCCAAGATTAATATGATCATCATCGCACACTCCCTATACTTTCAGGATTAGTGTTAAACCTAAATAAATGTTATTTGGCGTTTGTGTTGAACATGAATATGATTTGATTATGTTTATTGCTATATGGTTATTCATTTAAAGTCAGAGAATAATTGTTGTTCTGTTTACATGAATAAAACCTTCAATGGTCATACACCCAATGAAAATAGTTTGTTGGATCTCGATCGTAGTGATACACATATTCATAATATTGATGCCAAAAGATGCAAAGTTAATAATGATAGTGCAACTTATTTGTGGCACTGCCGTTTGGGTTATATCGGTGTAAAGCACATGAAGAAACTCCATAAAGATGGATTTTTGGAATCACTTGGTTATGAATCATTTGATGCTTGCGAACCGTGCCTTTTGGGCAAGATGACTAAAACTCCGTTCTCCGGAACAATGGAACAAGCTACTGACTTATTGGAAATAATACATACCGATGTATGCGGTCCAATGAGTGTTGATGCTCGTGGCAAGTATCGTTATTTTCTGACCTTCACAAGATGATTTGAGCAGATATGGGTATATCTACTTGATGAAACATAAGTCTGAAATAGTTGAAAGGTTCAAAGAATTTCAGAGTGAAGTGGAAAAATCATCGTAACAAGAAAATAAAGTTTCTGCGATCTGATCGCGGAGACGAATATTTGAGTTACGAGTTTGGTCTCCAATTAAAACAATGTGGAATAGTTTCACAGCTCACGCCACCTGGAACACCACAACGTTATGGTGTGTCCGAACATCGTAACCGCACTTTATTGGATATGGTACGATCTATGATGTCTCTTACTGATTTACCACTATTGTTTTGGGGTTATGCATTAGAGACAGCTGCATTCACGTTAAAAGGGCACCATCTAAATCCATTGAGACAACAACATATGAACTGTGGTTTAGCAAGAAACCCAAGTTGTCGTTTCTTAAAGTTATGCTTGTGTGAAAAAGTTTCATCCTGATAAGCTCAAACCCAAATTGGAGAAGTGCATCTTCATAGAATACCCAAAGGAAATTGTTGGGTACACCTTCTATCACAGATCCGAAGGCAAGATATTCGTTGCTAAAAATGGATCCTTTCTAGAGAAGGAGTTTCTCTCGAAAGAAGTGAGTGGAAGGAAAGTAGAACTTGATGAGGTAACTGTACCTTATCCTGAATTGGAATATAGTTCATCACTGAAATCAGTTTTAGTGATTCCTACACCAATTAGTGAGGAAGCTAATGATGATGATCATGAAACTTCTGATCAAGTTACTATAGAACATCGTAGGTCTTCTAGAGTACGGTCCGCACCAGAGTGGTACGGCAATCCTGTTCTGAAAGTCATGTTACTAGGCCATGATAAACCTACGAACTATGAGGAAGTGATGATGAGCCCAGATTCCGCAAAATGGCTCGAGGCCATGAAATCTGAGATAGGATCCATGTATGAGAACAAAGTGTGGACTTTGGTGGACTTGCCCGATGATCGGCAAACCATAGAAAAATAAATGGATCTTCAAGAGGAAGACAGATGCTGATAGTAGTGTTACTATCTACAAAGCTCGACTTGTCGCAAAAAGGTTTTCAACAAGTTCAAGGTGTTGACTACAATGAGATTTTCTCAACTGTAGCGATGCTTAAGTTTGTCCGAATCATGTTAGCAATTGCCACATTTTATGAAATATGGAAAATGGATGTCAAAACTGCATTCCTTAATGGTTTTCTTAAAGAAGAGTTGTATATGATGCAACCAGAAGGTTTTGTCAATCCTAAAGGTGCTAACAAAATGTGCAAACTCCAGCGATCCATCTATGGACTGGTGCAAGCATCTCGGAGTTGGAATATACGCTTTGATAAGTTGATCAAAGCATATAGTTTTGTACAGACTTGCGGTGAAACCTGTATTTACAAGAAAGTGAGTGGGAGCACTACAACATTTCTGATAAGTATATGTGAATGACATATTGTTGATCAGAAATAATGTAGAATTATTCTGCAAAGCATAAAGGAGTGTTTGAAAAGAGTTTTTTCAAAGAAAGACCTCGGCAAAGCTACTTACATATTGAGCATCAAGATCTATTGAGATAGATCAAGATGCTTGATAAGATTTTAAATGAGTACATACCTTGACAAGATTTTGAAGTAGTTCAAAATGGAACAGTCAAAGAAAGAGTTCTTGTTTGTGTTGCAAAGGTATGAAATTGAGTAAAACTCAAATCCCGACCACAGCAGAAAATAGAAAGAGAATGAAAGTCATTCCCTATGCATCAGTCATAGGTTTTATAAAAGTATGCCATGCTATGGACCAGACCTATTGTACACTCTGCCCGGGTTTGGCAAGGGAGTGCAATAGTGATCTAGGAGTAGAACACTGGACATTGGCCAAAATTATCCTTAGTGGAATAAGGATATGTTTCTCAATTATGGAGGTGACAAAAGGTTCGTCGTAAAGGGTTACGTTGATACAAGTTTTGGCACTACTCCAGATGACTCTATGTCTCAATCTGGATACATATTGAAAGTGGGAGCAATTAGCTAGAGTAGCTCCATGCAGATCATAGTAGACATAGAATATTTGCAAAATACATACGGCTCTGAATGTGACAGACCCGTTGACTAAGATTCTCTCATGAGCAAAACATTATCACACCTTAGTACTCTTTGGGTGTTAATCACATAGCGATGTGAACTAGATTATTGACTCTAGTAAACCCTTTGAGTGTTGGTCACATGACGATGTGAACTATGGGTGTTAATCATATACAGATATGAATATTGGTGTTAAATCACATAGCGTTGACTCTAGTGCAAGTGGGAGACTAAAGGAAATATGCCCTAGAGGCAATAATAAAGTTATTATTTATTTCCTTATTTCATGATAAATGTTTATTATTCATGCTAGAATTGTATTAACCGGAAACATAATACATGTGTGAATACATAGACAAACATAGTGTCACTAGTATGCCTCTACTTGACTAGCTCATTAATCAAAGATGGTTATGTTTCCTAACCATAGACATGTGTTGTCATTTGATTAACGGGATCACAACATTAGAAGAATGATGTGATTGACATGACCCATTCCGTTAGCCTAGCACTTGATCGTTTAGTATATTGCTATTGCTTTCTTCATGACTTATACATGTTCCTGTAACTATGAGATTATGCAACTCCCGTTTACCGGAGGAACACTTTGGGTGCTACCGAACATCACAACGTAACTGGGTGATTATAAAGGAGTACTACAGGTGTCTCCGAAGGTACATGTTGGGTTGGCGTATTTCGAGATTAGGTTTTGTCACTCCGATTGTCGGAGAGGTATCCTGGGCCCTCTCGGTAATGCACATCACTATAAGCCTTGCAAGCAATGTAGCTAATGAGTTAGTTACGGAATGATGCATTACGCAACGAGTAAAGAGACTTGCCGGTAACGAGATTGAACTAGGTATTGGATACAGATGATCGAATCTCGGGCAAGTAACATACCGATGACAAAGGGAACAACGTATGTTGTTATGCGGTTTGACCGATAAAGATCTTCGTAGAATATGTAGGAGCCAATATGGGCATCCAGGTTCCGCTATTGGTTATTGACCAAGAATAGTTCTAGGTCATGTCTACATAGTTCTCGAACCCGCAGGGTCCGCACGCTTAACGTTATGATGACAGTTTTATTATGAGTTTATAAGTTTTGATGTACCGAAGTTTGTTCGAAGTCCTGGATGTGATCACGGACATGACGAGGAGTCTCGAAATGATTGAGACATAAAGATTGATATATTGGAAGCCTATATTTGGATATCGGAATAGTTCCGGGTGAAATCGGGATTTTAACGGAGTACCGGGGGGTTACCGGAACCCTCCCGGGGGTTATTGGGCCTTCATGGGCCCTAAGGGAGAAGAGGAGAGGAGGCAAGAGGTGGGCTGCGCCCCCTCCCCTCCCTAGTCCGAATAGGACAAGGAGAGGGGGGCGGCGCCCCCCCTTTTCTTCCCCTCTTCCTCCTCCTTCCCCCTTCTCCTTCTCCAACTAGGAAAGAAGGGAGTCCTACTCCTGGTGGGAGTAGGACTCCCCCTTGGCGCGCCCTCCTTGGCCGGCCGCCCCCTCCCCCTTGGCTCCTTTATATACGGGGGCAAGGGGGCACCCTAGGACACACAAGTTGATCTACATGATCGTTCCTTAGCCGTGTGCGGTGCCCCCCCCCCCCCCCCCCACCATATTCCACCTCGGTCATATCGTCGTGGAGTTTAGGCGAAGCCCTGCGCCGGTAGAACATCATCATCGTCACCACGCCGTCGTGCTGACGGAACTCATCCCCGACACTTTGTTGGATCGGAGTCCGGGGATCGTCATTGAGCTGAACGTGTGCTGAACTCGGAGGTGCCGTAAGTTCGGTACTTGGATCGGTCGGATCGTGAAGACGTACGACTACATCAACCGCGTTGTCATAACACTTCCGCTTACGGTCTATGAGGGTACGTGGACAATACTCTCCCCTCTCGTTGCTATGCACCACCATGATCTTGCGTGTGCGTAGGAATTTTTTTGAAATTACTACGTTCCCCAACATTTTGTGTGATGAAAATGAAGCATAGCCTAACTATATGATTTTGTAGGGATAAGCTTTCTTTGGCTATGCTATTTTGATAAGACATGATACTTGTTAGTATGGTTGAAGTATTACTATTTTTATGTTAATATGAACTTTTATTTTGAATCATTTGGATCTGAACATCCATGCCACAATAAAGAACATTACATTGAGAATTATGCTAGGTAGCATTCCACATTAATAATTCTGTTTTTATCATTTACCTACTCGAGGACGAGCAGGAATTAAGATTGGGGATGCTTGATACGTCTCCAACATATTGATAATTTTTTATTGTTCCATACTATTATATTACCCGTTTTGGATGTTTACGGGCTTTACTTTACACTTTTATATCATTTTTGGGACTAACCTACTAACCGGAGGCCCAACCCAAATTGTTGTTTTCTTGCCTATTTCAGTGTTTCGAAGAAAAGGAATATCAAACGGAGTCCAAACGGAATGAAACCTTCGGGAGAGTTATTTTTGGAACGGAAGCAATCCAGGAGACTTGGAGTAGACGTCAGGGAAGCTTCGAGGTGGCCACAAGGGTCCAGGGAGCGCCCCCCACCCTCGTGGGCCCCTCGTGGCTCCCCTGACCGACTTCTTTCACCTATATATATCCATATACCCTACTAACATCGGGGAGCACCATAGATCGGGAGTTCCGCCACCGCAAGCCTCTATAGCCACCAAAAACCAATCGGGACCCTGTTCCCGCACCCTGCCGGAGGGGGGGGGGATCCCTCACCGGTGGCCATCTTCACCATCCCGGCGCTCCCCATGACGAGGAGGGAGTAGTTCACCCTCGGGGCTGAGGGTATGTACCAATAGCTATGTTTTTGATCTCTCTCTCTCTCTCTCTCTCTCTCTCTCGTGTTCTTGATTTGGCACGATCTTGATGTATCGCGAGCTTTGCTATTATAGTTGGATCTTATGATGTTTCTCCCCCTCTACTCTCTTGTAATGGACTGTGTTTTCCCTTCGAAGTTATCTTATCGGATTGAGTCTTCAAGGATTTGAGAACACTTGATGTATGTCCTGCATGTGCTTATCTATGGTGACAATGGGATATTCACGTGATCTACTTGATGTATGTTTTGGTGATCAACTTGCGGGTTCAGTGACCTTGTGAACTTATGCATAGGGGTTGGCACACGTTTTCGTCTTGACTTTCCGGTAGGATCTTTGGGGCACTCTTTGAAGTTCTTTGTGTTGGTTGAATAGATGAATCTGAGATGTGTGATACATATCGTATAATCATACCCACGAATACTTGAGGTGACATTGGAGTATCTAGGTGATATTAGGGTTTTGGTTGATTTGTGTCTTAAGGTGTTATTCTAGTACGAACTCTAGGATAGATCGACCGGAAAGAATAGCTTCGTGCTATTTTACTACGGATTCTTGAATAGATCGATCAGAAAGAATAACTTTGAGGTGGTTTTGTACCCTACAATAATCTCTTCATTTGTTCTCTGCTATTAGTGACTTTGGAGTAACTCTTTGTTGCATGTTGAGGGATAGTTATATGATCCAGTTATGTTATTATTGTTGAGAGAACTTGCATGAGTGAAAGTATGAACCCTAGGCCTTGTTTAGAAGCATTGCAATACCGTTTGTGCTCACTTTTATCATTAGTTACCTTGCTGTTTTTATATTTTCAGATTATAAAAACCTATATCTACCATCCACATTGCACTTGTATCACCATCTCTTCGCCGAGCTAGTGCACCTATACAATTTGCCATTGTATTGGGTGTGTTGGGGACACAAGAGACTCTTTGTTATTTGGTTGCAGGGTTGTTTGAGAGAGACCATCTTCATCCTACGCCTCCCACGGATTGATAAACCTTAGGTCATCCACTTGACGGAAATTTGCTACTGTCCTACAAACCTCTGCACTTGGAGGCCCAACAATGTCTACAAGGAGAAGGTTGCGTAGTAGACATCAGGCGGTTTGCTCCACCTCTAACTCCTTGGACGCTTTGTCAGCGGACACCTTGCTCGCCTCCGCCTCCTTCTTGTCCGCGGACACCTTGCTCGCCTCCGCCTCCTTCTTGGCTTGGGAAAGGGCGCTCTTGAGGGACTCGACCTCGGCTGTGCCAACTGCGAGTATATTCATAACATTCTTAGTCAGTTTAAAATGACTAACATACATATAATTTTCGGATATGCTGAAATGTCACATACCTTGGGTTTCGTTGAACCGTTTGTTGATGCGGTCGAGTTCCTCATCGGATAGCTGAAGCTTCCAATTGAGCTCGGCAATATCTGTGGCCTGAGCAATAGCTGCCAGCATAGAAGCCTGTCAAATAACAGATACAGTGCATTATATACTTGTTTGCGATCCTCCGTTCAGATTGTTCTAATCCGGACAGAGTCTCAAGGGCTACTGTCTACACATGGGCTTCGCCTCTCACACACACACGCACGCACACACACACACACACACACACACACACAAACACACACACACACACACACACACACACACACATATATATATATATATATATGTACAAAACACTTGTGAAGAATATTACGTCGCTTACCTCAAAGCCTATCAGTAGGCTGTTGAAAGCTTCGATCAGTTCGCTCTTCGCGGACCGAACCTTCTCCATAACCGCACCCATCAGGGTACGGTGTTCCTCCATGATGGAGGCACACTGCAGTGCCTCCTGTAGAGTGTCAGTGGCCTCCGGAATGACAGAGGCCACCGATGGAGCTCCTGCTCCTCCCTCCTCTTTCGAAGGGGGATGTTGGTCTGAACCCGGAGCCGTACTGGTCTCCAGGGCGGTGTTCGGCGATGGCCCGGACTGTTGAAGCTCCCCACCCTTGGTGGTCATGGGGGTCGATGTGCCCCACTCTACAGCGTCCAAGGTTTTGTCCTCGGGCGCCTTCTGGACGGTCTCGTCCTCCATGGCAGGGGGAGAGAGGACGAGAGATGGCCCGTCACTTTCCGCCTCTCCAGGGGCTAGAGAGTTTCCCTCCGAAGAAGAGGGGATCGGGATCTCGCGCGGAGGGCTGTAAAGCATAAAAGGATTGAGCATGACAGAGGCAGATTAAAGCGATAATTGAACGAGTAAGTTTTTGACACTTACGTTTCGGCCAGGGGCTTCTCCCTTTAGACCCCCTTTGGACTGTGTTCGGACTCCGAGTCTGAACTATCCGAGAGGACCACCCTCCCCTTCTTCGGTGCCGCCCCCTCCAGGTTCTCGGAGGTTGTCCTCTTTCCCCTCCTCGTCTTGAGGGGGGAGTCGCTCTCCACTTCCTCTTCCTCCTCCTCCTCCCCTCCTCTTCTCCCTTGTCTTCCTCGTGGGAAGAGACGGGCTCGGTCTCTCCGGACACAGCTTCCGAAGGACCTTTGCGGCGGGGCCCGTCCTTGGGCCCCTTGCTCTTCTTCTTAGCCCTTTTCTCCGGCGGCTTATAAGGCGCCAGGACCAGCATCTCCTCCAGCTGAGGAGTGACTGGATTTTCGGGCAGCGGAGTTGGACTCTTGATCCACTTCGACTTCTTGGTCCAGCCCTGTAATAAAGGATGGGTTGATGAGTTCGGCATAGATCAAATGTATATATATATATATATATATATATATATATATATATATATATATATATATATATATAAATGAACTAGGTATATCTTCGGAGATATCGAATACTTACTGGAGAGGCCGGATTCGTGGCGTTGAGGCCGACGTCTTCGGTCTCCATGGGCCAGCTCTTCTGCGCCTTGAAGAGCAGCTTCCACATTCCCTCGTGCGTGGTGCCGAGGAAATGTTGTAGCGTCCGCGTCTCCTCCGACTTGAATTCCCACATGGGGGAAGCCCGGCACTGGTAGGGGAGAATGCGGCGGAAGAGCATGATCTGAACCACGTCGGTTAGACCAGCGTTCTTCCCCAGCATGTTGGTGATGCGCATTTGCAGCGCCTGCACCTCCGTCTGGGACCCCCAGTCATGGCCCTTCGCGTTCCAGGAGGTGAGCCTCATGGGGGGTCCGGATCTGAACTCCAGAATCACCGCCCACTTGGTGCGGCACGACTCGGTGATATAGAACCGCTCCTATTGCCAGATCTTCATGGTCTCCATGAAGGCCCCCTTGGGCCATGTGGTGTTCGGCAGTTTGCTGATCATAGCTCCGTCGCAGTCTGTGTGCTGCCCGTCAACCACCTTCGGCTTCACATTGAAGACCTTGAGCCATAGGCCGAAGTGTGGGTGTACACGGAGAAGAGCCTCACACACGACAATGAACACCGAGATGTGGAGGAAAGAGTTCGGGGCTAGATCGTGGAAATCTAGCCCGCAGTAGTACATGAGTCCGCGGACGAAGGGGTGGAGTGGAAAATCTAACCCTCTAAGGAAGTGGGGAAGGAAGACGACCTGTTCGCCGATCTCCAAAGTGGGAATGACTTGACCTTCAGGGGGAAGCCTGTGTTTGATGTCGGCGGCGAGGTACCCCGCAATCTGGAGATCTTTTATCTCCTTCTCCATCACGGAGGAGGCCTCCCACTTGCCTTTGGAGCTGACTCCGGCCATGGTCGGAGGTGGTGGTGGTGGTGGTGAGAAAGAGGAGACTTTGCGGGCGCAGAGAGCTTGGGAGATTGGAAGGCTGAGGAGATGTGAAGGCGTGGGGAAAAAGTAAAGATCTATTGCCCTCTTATAGGCAGTGAAAATGCCAACCGCCCCCACTCCTGCCTTGAATCTCGGCTATTCCCAATGAAAACGTGCGCCGCAAACGGTTGGATTACCCAAATGTCATTGATGTGCAATCCCGTATTAAGTGGGCATGATCTCTGTTTTGACAGGACGTGCCAATGAGGCGTGGCCTCAAAACATGGAACGCGGGGTGGGAAAATGGTTCAAAATGTCGAAGGGTCAAGTCTGACGCTTCATCAAAAAAGTTGTCAGTAAAAGACACTGTTCTCGTTTTTTATATACCCTGCCTTCACGTCTAAGGGTTGTGTTCATTATGAAAAACTGGATAAAGTTCTTTTATAGAGGAACGCCGATGTGTATTATTCAAGGAACCCGCCTTGCAATGCCAAAGACAAGCTGAACGCCAAATATATCATCATTGAAGACTGGTTCAGGGGCTACTGTGGGAGTCCTGGACTAGGGGGTCCTCGGGCGTTTGGTTTATTGGATGTGGGCCGGACCGATGGGCCGTCGAAGATACAAGGTAGAAGATCACCTCTCATGTCCGCTGGGGACTCTCGTATGCGTGGATGGCAAGTATAGGTGTCCGGATATGTTATTCCTTCCTATAAAACCGACTTTGTACAACCCTAAGCCCCTCCGGTGTCTATATAAACCAGAGGGTAGATCGGAGGCATGATCACAACAATGTTAGGCTAGCTAATCTAGGGTTAGCCAACTTGATCTCGGGGTAGATCAACTCTTGTAACCCCTGTACCCTCTAATATAATCAAGCAGGAGTAGGGTTTTACCTCCATTAAGAGCGCCCGAACCTAGGTAAACACTGTGTCCTTTGTCCATAGTTACCTTCGGTCCTAAGACATACAACTTGGGCCCCCCTACCCGAGATCAGCCAGTTTTGACACCGACATTGGCCTTCTAGTAACACCTTAAACCTAGTATGTGGGAAGATTTTTTAAGAAAATGTATCTATGAAAAATAAGGGTTGCACTTATCTAGTGCACATTACTACCATAAATGTTGGCTCTAGATTTTTGTTGGAAAACGTCCTTCAACTTTCATGTGGGTTGCCATTTCAAATGATGTATATATGTTTTTATGATAATAATAGCTGTGTGGATAAAAAAGGCCAACTGTCATAATTATTTGTACAATTCGGAGCTAAACAAAATCATATAACGAGGGAACCCCAAAGTCGATCAATTTAGGTTTTTTTGTAGGGAACGTCCTTGAACTTTCATGTCAGCATCCAATGTTCAAACTTGATTTCTACATGTTAATTTTTTTACTAGCATAATGGACATGTCATCCAGAAATGGGGTCGATTATCATCATTCTCTACACGAATTCAGAACCAACTAAAATCATAAAATGTGGGAACACAAAAATTGAGCAATTCAATTTTTTAAGAATTCTACAAATAAAGGGAAAATGATGAAAATGGAATAAAGAACAGACAAATATCAAATGGTGGGTAAGGATGACAAAAGTTTATCAAATATCTTGTGTGGGGTGTCCTTTGAAATGTTTTGGAGATTATCACTATTTTCATGGAAGAATTCAACCTTTTCAGATTCGCACCAATCCTTTCTCATATCCCCAGCCACTTTCTTAAATTCCCATTTTAGTGATTTCTCTACTATTTGGCGTTATCCTATTTAGTTTTCTTCACTATTATACCCCCCCCCCCCCCAAATTATTGATGAACTTCTTTAATTTTTTACCTTATTCTTATTTGAATTTTATTGCTAAATTTGGTCATGTTGATAAAACTTTCTTGTTATGTCGCTGCCATTTACAAGCTACATGTGGTGATTGCTAGTGATTGTTTAGGTCATCGTTCTGGGTGACTACAATGTTTGTGATCCCTTGAATAATATCGTTTGCTTGAGTTCTTTAGCTGAAGCTTGTGGGCCACGTGCGGGTTTTGGTAGTGGATGATGTGCGCCTCATAGTGCTCCGGTGGTCGGAGCTGGAGGGGATTCACCGCCGGTTGCTCCAAGAATATGCTTGTTTGTTGCCACAGATCTAGATGTCAGGATTCAACCCCTCTCCGTCTCTCTATTCCGCCCAGCGTGGTGAAGGAAGATGTGATGTAGAGGGGACTAATTCCATCTCTAATAGAGCTACAACAATAGTTTGATCCTTGAGCTTATTAGGTGGTGTGCCTATGGTGGAGCTACGACACGCATCAGCGCGCCTGCTAAACCTCTGTCACTCCCTGCTTCTTATCGTCGAAGGGCGACTTGCAAGAGCTTCTGATGGGAGGTAGTCCTTCGAGTCCAGCACCAGTCAAGCTTCTGGATTTTACCTCCGGTGTTGTCGTGGAGCTGGTGCAACGAAGCCACCACTCCAAGCAGTTCATCTCCGGCGACAACGACTTTGATCTTTAACTGATTTTGTTTAGCAAGACCGGATTGTTTTTTACTGTTTTGGGATCCTCATTACAAGTTGCAAGGATGAATCTGTATTTTTCTTCCTTTGGGGGTTCTTGTGCAACGTTTGACCATGTTGTTTCCTAAAGTATCTAAGGGTATCTCCAACGTGGACCATCACATCCCCCGCAACCGTCTGGACTGAGCTGTCTGGATTCAGTTTTTAATCCAACAACGTAACCCATTGGTCCGCAAGACAATCAAGTTGTTTGAATCCCCGCAAACCGAATGAAAACTAAGGGGGGCTTTACAGGGGTCTGGACCATCGTTATGTAGGACTCTGACACCCTCGACCCACTGAACCCTCTCAGTGCATTTCTTCCACTTTGCCCATGCTTCCTCAGTCCTTTGCATCTGCACCTGCCTAGGCATTCTCAGACGTTCGCAGTCCCCACCCATGCGCCTACTCGCGCTGGACTACACCGCCGTCTACCTAGGATCCATCCGTAGCTAGGTACCCCCTCCCGCTGACTTTGTGCATGCCAGACACCACACCATGCAAGTGTTTGGTCAAATACCATAGAGGTTTTTTGTTGATCTTTTCGTTGTTTTCTAGAGTAAGCACGATCACGGGGTACTCGGTGATGGAGGATGAGATTTTGTGCGATGCGTGGAAGGTCGCATCTACTGACTTTTATAGGCATGATGCAAGGGGCTCGCTGTTTTTGCAAACCATGCGTGCTTCATTTTTGAGCAAAAGCACTTTGCGCCCTACGACTTGCACATGATCCATGATCACAATGTGAAGTCGCTAGCCCATTGATGGTACACCATTTCCAACGCGGTCATGAAGTTTTTGGTGCGATTGCTTGAGTGGAGACAATGTGGCCATCAGTCTCGACAATCATGGAGGTCATAAGTTTTGCTTCTTGTTGCTCTACATGTTGGTCAATTCATGATTCACTCAATGATTCAACTTGGTAATCATCACATTGTATAACAAGGACGTAATGTTGTCTTGTATTACAGGACCGAAGGCGGGTCATTACATTCATGTATTGTTGGATGAAGTTCAAGGGCAATAGTGTGTGGGAGGACTTGTGCAAATTCTGACTCAGGTATTGTTGAATTTGAAATCGATGCATTCGAAAAGCTTGTTGAACATCCAGTTATCTCAAATGTAATATTTACAGTTGAGCGATTGTTTTACTAGCAATATTTACAAGCTATTTATGGATGAATTGTTTTTTTTGAAAGATCTAGCTCGGCTGGCATTTCATTCATTAAGCAGAGAGAAGGCGGGAAACAAGTGTTGATCAAGTGATCATGGGGGGGGGGAGAGGTTATAGGCCTGTTTTCAGGCGGTGTTGGTAGCTATCTCTCACGGTACATCCCCAAACGGGTGCTCCATGCATTTCGCTCCGGCAATCCTCCATTGCTCCATGTCTCGCCTGCAAGCTTCAGTGATGCTTCTCACGCATGCAGTCTTGCCTCTGAAAGTGCATGCGTTGTGTTCTCCCCAAATGTGCCAGCATACGAGTGCCAGCAGCGATCTTGTTCCTCTGCGATGTCTTGGGGAGGCTTGTTCGGTCATCCTTTTGACCCGATCGGCAGTGGTTGTGCCAGAGCTCCGGCACGAATGCGCCAGAGCGCTGCAGCCTCCCCATGAGGCCACGTTGTCCCAGGCTTGGATGGCGATCGGGCACTCCCAGAAGAGATGCGAGGAGGTCTCGAGGCTTTGAAAACACAATTGATAGAAATAGTTGTTGGTCCATCCGCGGTGTTGCAGCCTGTCGCAGCACCATAACCTGTCCAGGTGGAGGAGCCAGAAGAAGATCTTGATCTTGCCTGGCGCCCAAATTTGCCAAATCGATCTTCTGAAATTTGAATGCTCCGCAGCAGTCGAAGGTGGGAATTGGATGTCGTAAGCCGAGCGCGCCGAGTACTGGCCAGAGCTGCTGATCATCCATCTGATCGAGTCCTCCACTCCGTCATCCATTGTGATGTTGGTAGCACGAATCTCTCTGGCCAGCTGCAATACCATGGGCATGATGCTCTCGTGCTCGCCATGGCGCAGGTCTAGGACCCACCTGTCCTCATGCAACGCTTCTCTGACCGATCGGTTCTTCCTAATGGAGCGTGCAAAGATGGAGGGGAAGGCCTGGCACAGCAGTCTACCTCCTAACCAGGTGGAGTGCCAGAAGGAGGCCGAGGTGCCGTTGCCGATGGTGACCGCAGTGCAGGCCGCTAAGAGGGCCTGGTCAGCGTCGTCGCAGGGAGTGCCAGAGCCGACCCAAGGACGGTCCGGCCATGTCCACGAGTACCAGAGCCAGCGCAGACGCTGCGCCCTGGCGAATTTTTCTAGGTCGTGAATGCCCAGCCCTCCGCTGCGCTCCGGCGAGGTGACCGCCGACCAGCGCACCTTGCATTTCCCACCATAGATTTCCTCGTCATGCGCCCATAGGAAGCGCCGTCTTGCTTTGTCCACGTCCTTGAGGAATCTCTTCGGAGCTTGAAGGGCCGTGAGGGCGAAGGTAGGCATGACCGAGAGGACGCACCGCACGAGCACTCTTCTGCCAGCGATGTGCATGAGGCGGCCCTTCCATCCGGCCAGTCGTGCTCGAATCCTGTCGAGGATGAACTGAAGGTGTACTAGCCTAACTTTCCCAACCGTGATCGGCAGCCCTAGATACGTGGTGGGTAGCGCAGCGACGACCCTCCTGAAGCTAAGCAAAATCGCGCCGAGGTCTATACTTTCGCAGGCAATAGGAATGATTGAGGATTTTTCTAGGTTCACTCGCAATCCAGTAGCTTCGCCGAAGAGATGCAGGATGAGCATCAGCTCGTCTAGTTCCTGCTTGACAGGGTTGATGAAGATGACGGTGTCGGTGGTGTAGAGGCTGGTGCGCATGCGCGCGCCCATCCCAGGCACTGCGGTGAGGAGCCCTGCACTAGTTGCAGCCTGGAGGAGCCGGTGTAGGGGGTCGATGCAGAGGATGAACAACAGCGGAGAGAGGGGGTCGCCTTGTCTAAGCCCACGCAGGTGGATGAACGCGCTGCCCGGGACGCCATTGAGAGGGCAGGAGGATGAGGATGTGGAGAGGAGCAGGGTTACCCAATCACGCCAGCGCGCCGGAAAACCCATTTTGTCGAGAAGCTCAAGGAGAAACTCCCATGAGATGCTGTCGAATGCCTTTGCAACATTGATCTTCAGAAGCAGGGCTGGGGTTTTACGGCGATGCAGAGATCGCACATTGTTCTTACCGAATAAGAAACTGTCATGGATGCACTTTGACTTCTGGAAGGCAGATTGTGCTGGGGATATGATCATCCCGATGACCGACGCCAATCTCATTGACAGAACTTTGGAGATCAACTTGGCGATTGAATGTATGAGACTGATCGGCCTGAAGTCACGCATGCTTGAAGCCCCGTCCTTCTTTGGCAGCAGAGCGATCATGGCAGAGTTGAGGGCAGAGAAGTTGCCCCCCCAGGCTGTAGAAATGATCAAACACGGCCATGATATCATTCTTGATTGTGCTCCGGCAGGTGCGGAAGAAGGTGCCCGAGAAGCCATCCGGCCTCGGCGCCTTGTCTGTAGGAGATGCGATGACAACAGCCCAAACCTCCTGCTCGGTGAAAGGGTTGTCCAGGCCAGTGTTGCTGACAGAGGGCAGATTGATCTCATCCCAGTTTATTGCGCAGCCACGATCCCGTTTGGTGCCCAGCAGGTTAGCAAAGTGATCATGCGCGGCGGTTGCTTTGTTAGTGTGCGATGTGGCAGTGTGCGAATCAGTCTGAAGCGAGTGGATGAAGTTCTTCCTGCGCCTCGCGTTGATCTTTGCCTGAAAAAATGCAGTTTTGGCGTCTCCAGCCCGGAGCCATGTGATTCTTGCAGCCTGCCTCTTGCGTGCGCGCTCGATTGCAGCCAAACCCACGAGCCTCTGCTTGAGATTTTTTCGTAGGTTGAATTCTGCTATGGTCAGTTGCCTTTTTTCTTGTGCCACGTCAAGCCTGAGAATGATCTCTGCAGCCAAGTGGAACTGAATTTTGGCATCGCTGAAAAGTGTCTTGGACCAAATCTTCAGATCATGTGCTGCTCGCTGCATCTTGATCTTCATCCTGGCCAGGGGGCAGGTGCAGTCCACTGGCCGTAGCCAGGCCCATTCGACCGTTTCCTGGAAGTGTGGGAACCGTGGCCAGAATGACTCAAACCTGAAGGTGGCCTTCCTGTTGGGTGCAGCCACGTCAGCTAAGAGGAGAGGGCAGTGATCGGAGCCAGCGGTCGATGCGGCCATGAGCATGTGCGAGGGGAAGAGATCATCCCAATCCGTGTTACAAAACACCTTGTCAATGCTTTCCATTGTTGGGTTACACCTCTCATTTGTCCAAGTGTAGCTCTGTTCTTGCATTTTATTTCTTTCAGTCCAGCCGAATCGATTGCCCTCCTGAACTGCCCCATGATCCTTCTGTTCAGGTTTAGATTGCTCTTGTCCCTTGCTTCGTAAATGATGTTGAAATAACCGTTGATCAGCCATGGCTGCCCAGCTGGAGGAGCTGCCTGAACTAGTTCAGCGAGGAAAGAATCCTTGAGGCCGTCGTCGACCGGGCCATACACCGTTGTCAGCCAGAAAGAGCAGTTTCTCTGAATCACTTGAACTCTCGCCATGATGGAGAAAACGCCAACAACATGTGTGACCAGGTCCAGCGATTGCTTATTCCAGAGGATCGCTGCGCCACCGCGGGTGCCCATGGCCGGCAGGACCGCACAGCCGTCTAGGTAGCAACCACCCAACTCCCGGACGATTTCAGCAGACCAGGCTTCGAGCTTTGTCTCTTGCAGGCAAATGATGCTAGTCCTATGGGATTCAGCTAGTTCTCTGACAGCAGCTCTTCTCGCCGGTGAGTTCAGGCCCCTGACATTCCAGCTCATAATAGAAACGGGTGTACTAATCATTGGGCACAAGCAGAAACTCCAGCAGCATTCGAAATTCATTGATGCAAAGCAAATACAGGTACACTTCCATCCTTTCCCGGGCGCACCAGAGACCACCAACAGGCCCCAAGAATCTCTGGCACGAAGCGGGCCAACATGACCTAGCACGGAGACTACAGAAAACTAACATTGATTCTAACTTGGAGCGGCTTAAGGCCGATCGCTGCTGGCTAAATTTGAAACGATGATGACCTAACATAACTAAACAGTTGCAGTTGCAGCATCTCCGTCCGGGCCGGCCATGCCACCGGCGATGCGAAGCGCCTCCGGGTCGAGGCGGGTAAGCTTGGTGATGATGGAGATGTCGTCGTCAAGAGGGGCTCGTCGAAGCGCTTGATCAGTGCCTCGGCAACCTGCGCCGTCATGGCCTCCTTTGGCCCCAGCAGGCCCATCTTCTTCACGAGCAGGAGCGCGGCATGTTGTGCCACTGGCACCTTGGAGTTGGCCGCAGCCTGGCGTGCACTGTGCCTGGTCAGGGTGGCGCTGACTCGAGCTTTGAGGGGGGCGGAGGGGCGTCTGGCCGGAGCGTTGGGGAGGATCAGTGCCGGGGCGTTGGTGAAGAGGGCGTGGCCGGGCCCAGCCGCATTGACGTTGCCGTCCAGCTGCAGCTGTAGCACCTGCTGCGTCACCGCGCCGACTTGGAGCCTGGTGGAGACGGCCGTTGGGGGGCCTGGCAAGCCGCTGTGATGGAGCCCGACGGGAACTCGAGGGGGGCGGCGAGCGCGTCGGCGATGGCGTGGTCGATCTCGTGAAGGTTGTTGCTGCTGCTGCCAGCGCGGAGAGGCGATGGAGGGGCATGGTCAGACGAGTCGAAGAAGGCCGCGACGGGGTCAGCATGGCCCCCCGATCTGCCATCGACCGCGGGCGCCTCCACGGAGGGGGGGGGCCTGATCGATGAGGAGCGGCAAAGGAGGCGTGGCCTTGAGAGTGAAGTCACTGCCGCGGGAGGCACGACGGTTGCCCTTCCCCCGGTTGCGGCTGACTGGCGTGCGGCTACGGTGGCGGGGCGGGGGAGGTGGGGCCCTGGACCCCGACGGAGCCAGCTCCGTTCCGCTCCGCCCGCGGCCGAGGAGGGCGCTTTTCCACGACCTACGCCCTTGGTCATCGTCGTGATCGTCGCGGTCGCGGCGCGGGCCGAGCTGCAAGCCGCCACAGCCGGTGGAGGAGACTACCGCCGGATGGCGCCTGCCTTGCCCCTGCCCGTCCTCGACGTGCATGGCCCACGTCCCTGGCCAGACCATCGGAAAGGGGCGCTCCTCGTCTGATCCGGAGGAAGGCAGGCCGCTCTGGGCGGAGTGGGAGGAGCGCGGCGAGGGTGGTGACCAGTCTTCGACACGGTCGACGTGGATGAGCATCTCGTGCAGCTTGACGCGGGGAGGGGGGCGACCTCGCGGCTTGGGGGGAGTAGCCCAACATGGCCTCGACGCGGCCGGCACCGCGCGCCGCCCGCCAGATGCAGTGCTTGGTGGGGATGAAGGAAACGTCCCACACCCACACCCAGCAGGCGAACGTGCGCGTGTGGCCACGCTCATGCGTGCGGCTATCGAGGCGGTCGACGATGCACTTGGAGCCGAGCACCTTCTCCGTCCCCCTGACGGACCACATCTGCATAGGCATCTTCTCGATGACGACGCACACATGGAGGAGGAAGTCCTGGTGCACGGCGTGCTCGTCCTCGTGCCACTACTTGATGTCGAAGGTGACGCCGTCGACGTTGATGGAGCCGAGTAGGACGGCGTTGTCGCGGTGCGCCGGCAGCTCGAACAGCACCATGAAGTCCTCCGGGTCATGGCTCGTCACCCGCAGCAGGTGAGCCGGCGTGCGCAGCGTGGCGTCGAGTGCGCGGCCCACCGACATGGGGCTCGCCGCATGCCGCTCGACCGTGGAGGTGAGGAGGACGGCATGGCGGCGCAGGTGGAAGATCTGTTGCTCCATCTCCGGCGTCTCGATGACGACCTGGTGGCTGCTCCTTGGCCGCCTGGACGGGTAGGTGTGGCGGCTGCGCTCCAAGGTTGGCGTGGCTAGCGGTGGTGGGAACCGTATGCGGGTGTGCACCGGGCCGCGCGTCAGGGCGGCCTTTGCAGGTCGCCCGCGCTGGCAGTCCTTGGCGATGTGGCCGGGCAGCTTGCACCGGATGCAGTGGATTGGATCTCTACAGTCTACACGGCGATGCTCGGAGCTCAGACAGCGGAAGCAGAGGCCCTTGAAGCGCAATAACAAGGCCTCCCGCGCCGCGGCATTGAATGGGGAGCGCTGGCCATGACGCCGCCGCGAGCGGCCGGGGGAGGTATGGGAGCGTCTGGAGGCCCGGCGAGCGCTGCGGGATTGGACCTCGGTCCATTCATTTCCATGGCCCGAAGAGGAATGGTCAGCGCGGGGGGAAGGGCAAACTATGATGGACATAAGGCGTGGCTGCTCGATCTGGCGATCCCCAGCAAGATCCAGTGGGGGAAGGTTGGTGCCCGCCCTGGAGCACTCCCCTCGGAGCAGCAGGCGTGGAGGGGAACCCGAAGGCGGGCCGGGGGGCGGCGGAAGGACCGGATCCGCGGGCGGACCACAGGGCAGTGGCGGGATGGGGACGGATGCCCGCCTGCCCCAACCATCACTCTCCTGCGAGCTGGAGCGAGCGGACCCACCGGAGCGCACAGAGCGGGCGCGGCCCATGGGGGCCGGGGAGGTGGCGCCCCTGACCGGACGGTCAGGGACGGAGGGTGGTGGCCGCCGCGGCCGGAGTGGCCGACGGCGCGGGGAGGAGGGGGAAGGGAGCCGCTCTCGCTCACTGCACGTTTTCCCATGGATGAATTGTGCTAATTTCTATAATTATTTTGAGTGTTATAGACTTAAAAGAAGAAAAAATAGAGACATATGTTTAGGCGACATGGTTGGATAATCAGCTTCCGTATTCGTGTCCGAAGACTAGTACATCGATATATAGTGTGTCCTTTATAAACGATAGCGTTGGAGATGCCTTAATGCCGCGGGGTCCTTCTTGACACCTACTCCTTTCGTCCTAAAATAAGTGTCTCAAGCTTAGTATAAATTTGTATTAGAGCTAGTACAAAGTTGAGACAGTTATTTCGGCACGGAGGGAGTAATATTTTTCTTTGCATGTAAACGCGGTGTGAGCCAAAACCTCCTTGTCTTGGTCGAGGCGGGTCAATCGGAACTAGTATTGGAGTTCAAGGTTGAATGCTAAACTCAAATCACAGTGAGTTTATCCCTTCTTTTAAAATGTCAGAGGAGGCTGCAAGCTGTGTCAGCGTGGTCTGAAGTGGCATCTGCCTATGTATTGCCCACAGATCTAAAGTCATAGCTTACATCGGGCAGTAAGCGCACAGCCTTTGCTCCCCTTCTGAATTACTCTCTGCGTGTACTGGCCATAATGAACGGACGAGCAGACAAGCAGGCCCAAGGGGATCAGGTTCGCCTGACTGGTTGTTCACAAATGAAGCTAGTCAAATGTAGGTCAACCAACCGGAGCTCTGTACTCGACTGGTCACCGCAATATGTACTCCTGCTGCTCCTGCACATTGCGCGACTAGTTTTTCTTTTAACACACTACACGCACAAGCGCTTATATACATGCACATATACTTACCCTGCGAATGCACACATGCACACACTACCCTTATAAGCACCTTTGAAAAACTGAGCATGCATATTATCTCGAAATTTATGAAGTCATCGTAGACACCTCGTCATCGACGGAAACGTCTTCTTCTACTAAATGCGCATCGCTGATTTTTTTGAAATAAATCCAAAAATAAATGCGAGCATCAAAACTTAAACCTTGATGGGCTCGGAATTTGCGCGACTAGTTTTGACACGCACACATAAACTAGATAGTCGTATCCTCCTGAACCTGTTGTATAAGTACACGTTTAAGTGTTCGACGTCAAAACAACAACAAAAAGTCAAGACCGGTGTCTTGCCCATTCTTCCGTTAAACCCAGCACAGTCCATAGAGATCAGTGCGCGCGTGGATTCGGAGGCCCTGGGTGTTTACAGAAGATGACAACAGATGGCATGCCCGCTCAAGTGGCGAGCATCTTGCCCTTTATTCATCGGCCACTGATCCAATTGCGCAGGGCCGTCAGATCAGTATCTCTGCCTCCTCCTGCCTCTTCTTTCCCAACGCGCAGCTTCCCCGTTGACGCAGCACTGCTTGCCGTCCCCGGGCTGCTCGCCATCCCCGCCGCCGGCCGCCATCCTCGCCAGCTCGCCCCCGATCGCCGTCCCCGCCGCCGGTCGCCATCTTCGCAACACCCGCCACCGGTTCTGCTCCCCCATTGATGCAACCTGCTCGCCGCCGCCGGGAGGCTCGTGCCAAGACCTCGTCGCAGCATCCTGCCGTCGTTCTGTGGCAGCAAATTAGCCGCCGCCGTTGTAGCACCGCCATGCCTCGGCCGCAACTCCTGGTGTTGTCGCTCGCACCATCGTCACCATGACGACGCCCGGTAGAAGCTTTTTTCCTTGCCGATTGAAGCTTTTTTCTTGCCAGTTGAAACTTTTTCCATTGTTCGAAGTTTTTCTTCCACACCCATTGAAGCTTTTCCATGGTTGAAACTTCCTCCTTCATCGGTTGAAGCTTTCTATTTCGCTGGGTTGCAGCTTTTTAACTCTGCAGTTGTCGGCGTTCTGGAAACAGGGGTCCCCAGACTTGCCTGCCTGCGGCCTGCGGCGTAGCTCAAAGGGGGCCCAGCGCAGCCCATCTTCATCAACACAAGCTCAAGACCCTCGCGAGGGGCCAAGCCTCGCGGGGCGGACAACAGGGAGCTTCCTCAGGCACTGCCTCATCAGGTGGGCTCGCGAGGAGGCGGAGAGTTCAAGGCAGGGTGCCTCGCGAGGTGCCCATGACACAAGCCATGACGACCAAGGGCGCCAGTCAGGCGCCAGCCCGCGCAGTGTCCTCCTTTCCTCTTTGGTGCAAAGGGAGCAAGCGCAGGCGAGAGCATCAAGCAAAGGCATCCATTTCGGTGCAACAAGACCAAGACCAGCCCAACGGCAGGGAAGAAGTCATTGTGGAGTCCAAGCAGGCGTCACCACCAGAGCCTTTGACAGGCGAGGACCAACTTTAGTCAGGATAAGTGTACTCGCTGTTCCCCTTCAAAATGGCCAATTGTTGGCGCCCTTCCCGCTCAATATTTGGGAAGAGGCCCAGGGCCTTTGCCTATAAATAGGACTAGCCACCCCCAGCTGGCTCGTCACATGGCCAACCACTTGGCACGGGCATGTGAGTGAAGTAGCATTCACTAGTACGCTGAACATAAGTTTTACATGAGGGGCACCCCCTCCCAAAAATGCTGTTACAACCATCGGGACAAAAAGCCTGAGTTCTATTCATGCAGGATAAGGAAACAGGAACAATGCGCTGCCAGTCGGATAAATCCCCCAATGCATCCTCAGGAACGCCGCCCGAACTGTCGCTGGCCTCGCCATCGCCCTCCGCGTTGTCGTCAGCAGCGTCGGGGCCGTTCACCACGCCGCCCTCGTCGGCGGCCACGATCACGCCATCATCATCTGAAGCGAAGGCCCTGACAAGGGCGTCCATGTTGTCTTCTACCCACTACGCCAGGTCGTCTCGGACGGCCTGGGGGACTGGGGCGATGGCGGCATCAAAGTTGAAGTGAGGATCCATGTTCCGGAGATGGCTGAAGACGCGGGAAAAGGCGCGCCCGAGTAGGGCTCGGCTCCTCTCCTCCACCAACCTGTTGGCACAGACCGACCGCGCCTCCAGCTGCGTCATGATGTCGGTGAAGAACTGAAGGTTGCCGGCGTAGTTAATGGCATGCGGCTCGCCGACGGCCGCCTCGCAGATGTTACCTAAGGCCGTGTTGGCCCTCTCCCGAAGCATGGTGAGCATGGGGGCGTGCTCGTGTTCCAAGAGCCGCCGCTGACGTATCTCGTCCGCATTCCGGTGAGCGACGGCCTCAGCCTCAACCACCTGTTGGCGAAGAAGAAGCACCTCGGCATGGGAAGTAGTTGACTCCCCCTGCGCCGCCTCAAGTGCGACCCGCAAGGCATCGACCCGCCGCGTGGCTTCCTCCAGTTTGGTCCTGAGGACGGTGGTCCTACCTTCGGCCTTGGTCCGGATCAACTCCAGCCTCTCCTTGAACTCGCGCTCGAGGTTCAGGCGCGCCGTCGCCACCCGACGTCCGACCTCCTCCGAGACACAGGCTTCCCGCGCAGCGACATCATCCTCCGCCCGTGTCACCAAGCGCTCCCTCGTCTCCAGACGCTCGTACTCGCGTGCGCGTTTGGCGGCTTCCAGCGTCAGCGTCTCCTCATGCTTCTGGAGCTCCGCTGGGTCGCCGGAGGCCACCTTCATCGACGTAAGGACCGCCTCACGCAGCTCCACCTGCTCCTCTAGTGAGCGGCACCGGGCCAGGAGTTCCCGTGCCCACTCCTCCGTGGCCTCTCGCCGCCGGTCAGCTTCCCGGGCTTCTTCGACAGTCCGGGAACGGGCCTCCCGAGAGGCCACCAGCGACGCCTTGGCCTCCTCATCATCGAGATCGCGCCGACGGTGCGCGAGGGCGGCAGCCGCCTCCAGCTCACGCATCTCTGCAACCAGGCGCAGGCCCTCGGCCTCAAGGCGCGCGTCCTCATCTGTGAGCTCCTCACCAAGCAGGCTCACCGCATCAGCCGCCCTCCGGAGGAACCCTTGGCGAAGAGCGCGATGCTCCCGGGCGCGCTCGAGTACGTCTTCCACACCATCATCCGCCCCAAGCGAGCGCCGTGGGGCACGGACCAGCACTCCCCTCCCGGGCAGGGGGCAGGGGGCTGGCGCCCATGAGATAACCGGGCACGCCCTGCCGGAGGCCCGACCTAGAGCCAGTCCATCTCCAAGTGAAGAGCGCCAGGAGTACCCTAGCCAATCACGGTCCACGACCAGACGAGAAGCCCACGGCAGGCTGGCTATGCCACGAGAAGGCTCGCGAAGGAAGGCCACGGGGAGCGTAGGGCCGCGCTGCGCCTCGGGATGGTTCATGTCACCAACCGGCCTCACCACAAGGGCCCTACTGCTCAGAACGATCGAAGACGGTGGAGAGGGCCGAGGCGAGGGGGATGGCTCCTCATCCACCCCCATGAGCTCGGAAGGAAGGGCCCCGCGGAGCAAGGATCAGGACAGGCAACGGAAGAATCAAGAGCTAGGAAGGGAGAAGGCTTACTCATCGATGGCGAAGTACTTCCTACGCTTCAGTAGGCGGCAAGGGTAATCATCGCCCAGGGCCTCCCTCCTCTTCCGGAGGGCCTCAAAGTCCACGCGGAAGCGACCCAAGAGTTGAGCGCAGGGGTCAGCCTGCGACGAAGAGGAAGCACCGAGGCGACCCGCGTCGGGGGCGTCCGCCTGATGCGCGCCGCCGGTCGCCTCACCAAGAAGAGCAGCTGGGGCCTCGGGGGCCTCAGCCGCAGGCACTGCGGGCGGCCGCTTGCCACCATCAGCTACGGCAGCACGGGCCTCAGGGGCCGCTCCCTCATGAGCGCTGCCCAGTGCTGTCACCTCGGCGGGGGCACCCTCGGCCTCTAGAGGCTCATGCCTCCCTGCTCCGCCACTTGAGGAAAAGTCGCCCTGGCCAGCTGCGAGGGCGACCACCACCACTGGGTTCTCGCGAGGCCCCTGGAGGCCAGCAGGGCGCGGCCCCCATTCATCGAAAATGGGCATCTGGCTCACAAAGTCACCTCTATTGGAGCAGAGGTACAACAAGCCCCCCCCTTGCCGAATGCCGCCGGGGGAAGGATCCCCAGTCAAGACCAAGAGCACCTTCCTCAGCGCTTCAGGCGTCAGGTCCTCTTCCTGGAGCCGCATACGATCCCCACGACCGCTGAAGGCCCACATCCGATGAGAATGGCGTTGGAGAGGGGCGACGCGGCGTAGCAAGAACTCCTTCACCACCTTGGGCGCTGTCACATCAAGCTCCTTCAAGAACTCGAAGCGACGCCAGACGAAGGCGAGCCGGGGGCTCGCGAGCGTCTCCTGGCCCCAGCCTGAGTTGGGGACATCAGGTGAAGATGGCTCTGTCAGCAGGGGGCTGGGCACCCCTACGTCCACATACAGCCACCGCTCGCGAAACCCAGGCGCGGGCGGGGGAAGACTGAAGTCAATCCCTGAAGCCGATGTCTCAGGCGCAGCGATGAAGCTCACGCACCCTGAACATTGGGTGGGGTCGGCAAGGCGCAGAGAGAAGAAGTGGCGCAGCAAGGCAACCGAAGGAATGATGCCCATCATTGCCTCACAAACGAAAGCGAAAACCGCGAGAAGGGTGATGGATTCAGGACCCAGATGCATCATATGGATCTGATAATGGGAAAGCACGGCATTGAAGAAATCAGAAAAGGGGGGAACCAGTCCCGCCCACAGGCGTCGGCAAAGTACCGGACCTCGGCGGCAATCCTGTCAATGGAGAAGCAAGTCGCGGGCCAGGCCTTCGTCCTCCCGCACTCGTTGAAGATGGTGGCCAGGGCCGAGCTGACCTTGCCCAGGCCTTCTTGATTGATTATGACCGGCCAATCGACGGCGGGGGCCGCCGACGACAATGAGCGAGGCGGCGGCATGGGCTTCTTCCCTCTTCCCTTCCTCGGCGGAGCCATGACGGTAGAAAGGGGAGGGGGAAGGTTCGAGATTGGATTGGATGCGGAAACTGGAGTTCGAGAGGAGAAAGGACAGGGAGCGTTCAAGCAGCGGAAAGGGGAGCGGCTGTGTGCGGCAGCGAGTCCGCCTAGCAAGGCATAAAATAAGGAAGCATGGGGGAACAGTGCCGCCCACGTCCAATCAACCGCCACACGGCGCCCAAGGCCGCAGGCTGTTAGGGCCCGCGACGCTTCGCACTTGCCCTTTCGCCTCTCTGCTCGGCCAAGTCCGCGCACGCCATGGGCCCGGGGGCTACTGTCGGCGTTCTGGGAACGGGGATCCCCAGACTTGCCTGCCTGTGGCCTGCGGCGTAGCTCAAAGGGGGCCCAACACAGCCCATCTTCATCAACACAAGCTCAAGACCCTCGCGAGGGGCTAAGCCTCGCGGGGCGAACGACAGGGAGCTTCCTCAGGCACGGCCTCATCAGGTGGGCTCGCGAGGAGGCGGAGAGTTCAAGGCAGGGTGCCTCGCGAGGTGCCCATGACGCAAGCCATGACGACCAAGGGCGCCAGTCGGGCGCCAGCCCGTGCAGTGTCCTCCTTTCCTCTTTGGTGCAAAGGGAGCAAGCGCAGGCGAGAGCATCAAGCAAAGGCATCCATTTCGGTGCAACAAGACCAAGACCAGTCCATCGGCAGGGAAGAAGTCATTGTGGAGCACAAGCAGGCGTCACCACCAGAGCCTTTGACAGGCGAGGACCAACTTTAGTCAGGATAAGTGTACCCGCTGTTCCCCTTCAAAATGGCCAATTGTTGGCGCCCTTCCCGCTCAATATTTGGGAAGAGGCCCAGGGCCTTTGCCTATAAATAGGAGTAGCCACCCCCAGGGTAGGGCATCTGGATCCTCACCAAGAAACCAGTAGATAGAGCGATTGAACTCCTCCTAGCAGTTCGTCGCACCAGCCAAGAACAGACCCTCGCGAGGCTGTTCTTCCTTGTATTGTTCATCATCAGCCCAAGAGGCAATTCACCACACCACACACTGGAGTAGGGTATTATACCACAATGGTGGCATGAACCAGTATAAATCTTGTGTCTCTTGTGCTGTTCTGTTTGGTAGTTTAGAACCTAGCGATTCGGCGAGGAACAGGCAGGCAGAGGGTTAAATCTCCGCACGCACCCCAGTGTTCGAACCTCAAGGGTCTGCCGGAACCCGAAATCCGACAGCGGTTGCAGCAAAAAAATGGAGAGACGCCATGGCCGTCATCGTGGAAGATTTCTCAATCTCTGGTTGAAGCTTTTTCATATGCGGGTTGAAGCTTTTTGTCAAACGGTTGTAACTTATCGTGTATTACTTTGTCTGTTTGAAGCTTTTTTATCTAGTGGATGTAGCTTTTTGCGTCCATGGTTGTAGCATGGGAAAACACCATTTGCTACTCTCCCCAGTGCCGCGGTTGCAGCCCCTCCGGTCGCCATGGTTGTAGCACGGGCACCTTGGTCCTCCCGGCGTTTGGCCTGCCGTTGGTTGCAGCAAAAAAGGGAAGAGAGGAGGAGGAAGATGAACAGAGGGAGAAGGAAGAAAAAGGAGGTGGGAAGATGAGCAGGGCTGCAACCTGCACCCATGGCCGACGGCGAGCTACTCCACGCGCTGCAACAGGAGAGATCCACGCGAGGGGAGGGATTGGGGTAAAGAAGCGGCGTCGCGGGGACAAGATCTGTGCGAGGTTGAAGAAAGCGTGGGGGGTATCGTGTCCTATGTGTCGCTTGATGGTTGGCAGAGGTGAAGTGCGTGTGGCCGCGACCGGCCCAAAGTTCGGCCGGCGCGCCGCGCGTAAACAGTTCCCTTATTCATCAGAACATCATTTCTCAAAGAGTGCATTCCCTTTTTTACCCCTATTGTGATATTTTTGACACTAATTATCCCATTTAACGTAATTTCATCCATTTTACCATATTTAGCAAAAGTTTTACCACACTTTACTCAGTTTAAAATTTTGTAAGTGTTTTGACCGACGGGTCCAAATTGTCATGTCCAGTTGTCATCCACATCGATGGTTTTTCCTGGCTAATTCTATCCCTGTTAAACCGGTCCTCGCAGCTTCTCCTGACCGGTCCGGCCCGATATGATTGCAGCAGAGCAGGTCGTTCGCGTCCAAAGCACAACGCCCGAGTCAAGGCGCACCATACTAGCCTCCAATATTCACGACACGCATCGCTCGTGCCATGATGAAGGTATGAAATCGCATGGCCTGCCCCCCAGCAGTCTGTCGCTATTACCTGACAATCCTTAACCCTAGGTTCGAGTGAGCCTGACGGATGTGTGCGGTAGGAAGCCTGCACAGGCGATGCAATTGAATGCGGGGGAGCATGTCACATGGACGACTCACGCGTTGTGTGTTGGACACGACGCGTGCAATCCGTCGGTCAGAATAATAAAAAAAATTAAACGCTAAATGGGGTAAAACAGATGAAATCTCGCTAAATGGGGTAATTAGTGTAAAAAATGTTAAAAAAAGAGGGTAAAACCGGAATTCACTCTTTATAAAATACATCCATGTTATAGACATCCTAAAAACAACTACCAGCACTAGATTGAACCGAAAGCGCGGCGCCGTCACCGTCCCTCCCTCACCGGAGCCAGCCCAAACTTGTTGTAGTAGACATCCGGGAAGTCGTCGTGCTAAAGCCTCATAGGACCAAAGCACTAGAACAACAACCATCGCCGATTAAAAAAAGTATAGATCGGGAGAATCCAACCTGTAAACACACGAACAAAGACTGGATCCAAACAAATCCACTGAAGACCAGCACCGACTGAATCCTGAGAGATCCGCTGGAGACACACCTCCACACCGACCGAAACAGAGACTAGGCGGGGAGAACCGTATTCATCTTCAAGAAGCTACATCCGCCTCGTCTTTCTGAGCATATGACACAAACCCAAAACGAACTCATAAATACGCCTAAAAACGGACCAGGATCCTTCCCGCCGGCAAGGGCCGGGGTCCACCACGCCTCCATGGCCCTAGGGCTACCGGATACGAGGTGGAACGCCAGCCGGAGGTAGAGAAACCCTGGTCTTCTTTTCTTGGAGAAGAGGAGGCAGCGGCTGCACACGAGATAACCTTCACTTTCATCACTAAACTAGGATGCAGACCAAGAGCCACAATGAGGATGACATGGCAACGTGTAGTGGTCTCATTTGATTTTTATTAACCATTGGCTGCCACTTGTAAGGATGGTGCGTGGACTCTGCCAAACTCGGGATTTTGGAAGTATCAGTGACCTTCGCCCCTCGTTGATGACTTTACTGTGTTGGAGCGAGCAGCTTTTGTCGCGGCTAGACTATCTCCTTGTCCGATCTTGGTTATCTCTCGGACAACACGTGCATTGAACTGCTAGGATTGTGGCAAGTGGAGGAGACATCATATGATGACTTCGGTTGGGTGTTGCTTCTCAAGTACCAGGTTTCGAGCTCTAGGGGTGAAAAACCTAAGTCCGGCCCTTGTTGGTTATAATTGGCAATGTCGTTGTCTTTTGCATCCTTACCTTGATGAAGGCTTTGCTTGGAGTTTACTCGAATGTGATATTCAGAGTGAAAACCTAAGATCCCACCCTCGATGGTTGGGTCCGGCGACGTCAGCACTTGTGTTTCGTTCCCTTCTTGGATGCGGCACTTTTGGGGAACTTTCTCGTGGTCTATGTGTTTTCAAAAGATGGTTAGTGCGGATGGTCATTAAGGTATGTCATCGATCTTTGTTTTGACCGCTTCCGAGATTATTTGTCTTCTTTTTATTTATTAGTGTAGGCATAGCTTCAGTCTTATTTGATTTTGTTGTTAGCCAGCGTGATTCTTTGTGTGTATTCGATGTGTGCATCATAATTATGCAGGGTTAAGGTGTGTGCTCGTTATGATTGTATCCCTCGATGCTACATCATTATGATTGTACACTCGATGCTACATTATGAGTTAATAAAACACCCTTTATCGGAAAAGAGCAAGTCAGACAAGGAAAACATAAGGAAAAAATAGCAACTTTCATCGATGCGAAGAATGGAACGACAAAACCGACAGAAACACTTCGTCCTGCCGAAAGATTACGTCATCGAAGATAATCCCCCATCCCTTGCCGACAAGAGACCCAATTCAGCCATGCCGAAGTTCAGTGAGAACTGAAGTCGGTGTACAAACGAGTGATCTAACCAGTCGAGAAGAAAACCTTACCGCAGTAAGTATCACCAACTTCGGACAAAGTCAGCACTCCACCATGCACTCCACATCAAGGCGGCGCCTCCAAGAAGGGCATGACACATGAGCGTCATTGTTGCTCGATCAAAAGGATTTGGATTTTTCACTCAGAGTGCCAAGAAGGATAGAGAGTAGTTGTGGCATCGCCTTTAGGAAGGGGACAATGCGATCGTCGCCGGCGACCTGGAAAATGCTAGACCAAGATTTTACCACGGCTAGAACTACCCATCCAAACCTGGCAATGGATGGCCACCAAGGTAATCACCACTCCACCGCCGCCGAACGTCACGCTCCGGCCACCACGCCACCCTTTTCTGCAGGTCGACACCTAATTCGCGAGCCTTGAGGCTCCCACTAAACAGGGTTGCAACTCTGCATTCGAACTCCCCGTGGATCCCACCAAGCAGGGTCACCGCCTTGCATCTGAACTCCCCGCACCACCAAGCACGAGGAAAACATGTACAACCTTTCAAGACATTTGGGTACCACACCGGCATACAAGTCCACAAGCCGTGACAGTTCCATAGGACTTCCCCCGAAGACCGGCAGATCTAACTAGGCCATCTCTGGTGAGCACATATTGAACCTATGTTTGATCTCAGACACGGAGGTACCATGCAAGCGAAGAGGAGGGAGGATATATATGGAGCGAAACTCATCCAAGACCGGAGCACTCTTGACGCCGACTATGGGTGACCGAACCCATTCAAAGCCACCCATCCCTCCTATATGCCTTTCCACGTGCCACCGGTTGTGGCTCCGCTCCACAGCTGCGCAGCATATATGCTCGCTAAAGCACCGAGTACCGCTTCCACCGTTGAGGGTGGCCAGACATGCCCCAACCCATCGTTGTGGTCGATGTCTTAAGCTCCAGAGCGAGGGGCATAAGTCCATCATATGTTGACCCGTGTGCAACACTAGGAGAAAGTCGTGCCACCACCATCTTTGGGAGACATACATGCTTGCCTGCCAATTTTCTTTTGTGGCGACTAGGTTGTGTGCATCTATGAGCATAATTGGTTTGCTACCAACATTCGACATTGTCAATATTTGGCAAGCCAACATTTGGCAAAATCAAAAGTTGTCAACATTTGGCAACTTTTGTGAGATTGGCAATGAAAATTGGCAAACAACCAATCTGTAGCCAATCTGTAGCCAACATTTGGCAGTTGCCAAAATTTGGCATGCCGACTTTTGGCATCAAACTAATTATGCTCTATATGTCTCGAATTGGCACTTACGTTGTGTTGTTGTAGAATATAACTTCATTTGGTACCATCTTGATATTCATATATAACCCTTATTTGCGGGACTATGTAGAATCCTCGGTGTTCCTCCAAACATATGAACTATGGTCCTAATAACAATATTCTTTTAGTTTCACTAGTGCAAAAAGGTGCAATTTTACACACACACACACACACACACACACACACACACACACACACACACACAATTCACATAAATTTCAAAGCCTTCAAGACAGAAGAATAATCCTAAAATTACAATAAGCAAAGACTAAGGGAATCTTGAACGCGGACTATCAAAACGTTTGCAAATGTCCAGACCTAACCTCTAGGACAATTTTAGGCCTCCAACGTGGACCACCGATTCACCCCGGACTAGTTCAGCCATTCAAAATCCCAGAAGTTGTCCCCAAATCAGCCGGGGGGGTCTAGGGGAGTCTATACGTCTGCCTTGCTGGACTCTAACAACCCGGACCACCCCAAACACCCCTCCCTGCCATCCATCTCTAGAATCCTCCGTGCGTTCACAACAGACATGGACGGCCGTCCGGTACTCGCATTCACGCCAGCGTGGCGACCAAGAAACAAACTCCAACCGCCCGCATTCACGTTTTCGGCGTTCCTCCTACCTTGGCTATTTTAAAGTCGACCGGCCACACCCCAAAACCCTACCTCCAATCCCCTTCTTCCACCGGCCAAGTCGTAGCCCACTATTTGACCAACCCAAAGTTCGCATCTGCGTCCGTCGTCCGCCATCGTAATTGTTAGCTCCACAACTTTGTGGTTCAAGCAATTGTTGTCAGGGCGACACGCCAAAATCGCAGCAAAGGTCCGTGTCGCGAGCACGCAGCGCCAAGTCCACATTGAGGTTAGCCAACCTTCAAGATCTTTCAAGCCGAGTTTGGAGGAGGAGGCGGAGGAGCAGGGTGACTCAATGGCCATGGCAGAGGTCATAGAGGACGCAACACCCTCGTTCGTGGAGGAGGAGGTCCATTGGACAAGGATGAGCCGATGGTTGTTTTTAGGGTCTTTTGCTATGTAATAAGTAACCTAAAAATCAATGAAAAACTTGATGTCCATGGATTTTTGATGACTTCGATTGGATGACCTTCACCCGACATGTTATCTACAAACACGTTGAACCATGTTCACAAATATTTCATATTATTTGTTTGATAATTCGCATTGAAGATGTCCTAAGGACATGCTCGTATAGAGTGCACGTCCTATCTCAGCGAAGGATTTGTGCTGTTGTAACGTTTCAGGGAGGGCCCTTGAGGGCTCCGCCCTGTCGCTTTTGACTTGAGTATTATCTCTTTCTTCGAAAACTCAAAACGGTGCCCAGGCTCATCTGCTCCCTCTCAGCAAAAAATTCAAAAAAAATACTAGAAAAATTCAAAAAATTCCAATTTTTTTGTGGTGGTAGATAATTTGACGCGTGAGGTGCGCCCCAAAATTCATCTTATTTAGACATCTGAGCAGCTCTCGGCAAAAAAGACAAATCGGGTCAAAACAGTACGTGAACAGTAAACATTTTTACAGACCCTGATTTTGTCTTTTTTGCCGAGAGCTGCTCAGATGCTCAAATGAGTTGAATTTTGGGGCGCACCTCACGCGTCAAATTATCTACCACCACAAAAATTTTTGGAATTTTTTGAATTTTTCTAGTATTTTATTTGAATTTTTTTCTAAGCGTGGGTGCAGATGAGCCCGGGTGCAGATTACTTTCTTTTTCTATTTTAAGAAGAAGAATAACCCCCGGCCTCTGCATTGGGTGATTTGCGTGTTTTCAGCATTTGGAGGTTTTGTGCTCGCTGAGAACATCAGCGAGACGTTCAGGTGTATATAGTCTCTTGTACAAAATTGAGAAGAAAATAAGTTCTCCTGCTTATGCAATTCTCCACTGATCTGAACCCACCCATGTACGAAATGAAATTACTGATCATGAACATAAATGAAGCACACCACACCTGGGTCGTGACTCGTGAGTGCTAGCTAGGCCTGTCCATGCTAGTTACTACCACGGGTAATTCTTGGAATAGCAATTTAGTATTCTACGGCATACGTCGTGCGGGGGCTCGTAATATGAGCTGGAGATAAAAGTTCAACAAGACATGGATTTGAACAAGGGGTGCTACGTGCGCATGCACGTGCGTCGCAGTAGACCTTGCCTTTCACGCGTACACTACGGACGCCCTAAACAATTTCGTCTGACAGTTTGAAGACACGGCTTAACCGATGATCACTTTGGTTTTTGCGCGGTAATCGACGATAACATTGGCATTATAGTGCAAACGAAGTGAGAAGGAGTAAGAAGAAGAAAACTGAGAAAGTTAGGGTTCATGCCTCCCGCCGGCGCTGGCGCAGGTCCGCCTCATCTCCGGTGGCTCTAGGGCCATGGAGGCGCGGTGGATCCAGGCAAGGGCCGGCGGGAGGGCTCCTTTTTTACTCGTTTTTTCAATCTTGCTAGGGTTTGTGTCCTGCTCGGGAAGGCGAGACGGCGACGGCTCTTTGAAGATGGAATAAAGGTCTCCCCGCCTAGCCCCCGCTTCGGCGATGCGTTTATCATCATTGGTGGGCGTGTGGAGATTTGTCTTCGGCAGATCTATCTTTGATGGATTTGCTCGGATCTCGTCGTTGTTCGTCTACATTCATATGTCTTCGGTTTGGATTATTGCAATCTGTGTTATTTTTCATCAGCGGCGGTTGTTGTTCTGGGGTGCTGGTCCTACGGGGCCTTAGCACGACGACTTCCCGACTGTCTACTACAACAAGTTGTGCCCGACTCCGGCGATGGAGGGGCGATGACGGCGCCTTCGGCTCGCTTCACCGCTTGTAGTCGTCGCTAGGTGGTCTACGGATCTGGATGTAATTTTTATTTCTGGTGTTCGTCGTACTGCCATAACTGAAAATGAATAGACTGAAAGTTTTCCAAAAGAAAGAAAACAGAGAATTATTCTTTGCTCCAAACTTCTATCTTTTTTACATGTTTTTTTGGAAGAAACAAGTCTAATTAAGGGCTTGTTTGGGACTACTCCACTTCACCAAAATCAGTTTCACTCCACCAAATCTATTTTGGTGCAGTTTCATATTGAAGTTATAGCACTACCAAAGAGAATGTTTGGCTTCTATGTGCTCCAGCTTCAAGAATGGGAAATTTGGTGAAAATGATCTATTTGATTGGATGAGGGGAGAGAAACGATGGTGTGTCCACTTACTGGTGGCAGTGGTGAGTAATTTTCTCCAACTCCAGCTTCTAGAGTTTTTTGGGGCACCCCCTCAAGAGCTTCATAAATAACTCCCCCGCAAAAAAAAGAGCTTCATAAATAACTGGGGGTTGTACCCGAGATTCTAGCTTTTTTCGGAGCGGCATATCATGGAGCTACCTTGTTTGGCTTGTGTTTTCTGGAGTAGAACTGAATTTTAAGGAGCAGAGCAGTCAAAAAGGCTCAAAATTTTTCTTTTTAGCACAGCAACTCCAGTTATATAGCTCTAGAGTTTCAGAAACGCCTATGACTGTTTCTGAAGGGCCCAGGAAAGAAATTTCATGCACCGAATTTACCTGGTAACTTGCGAGATTAAAGCAACTGCTGCTCGAGTGGTCGTATACCACAAGCTGCAAGTTGCAACGGATCATGGAACCTTGGCGCACGGATCGCTGGGGAGTTGCTCCCTCTGTTCCGTTGCATGCTCTTAAACTAATCCTCTATCGCATCTGCTTTGACTGCCTGCCTGCAGCCCTCTGACCACGATAGGATTCTTCGTGGCACTAATATCCCAAATTCTTTGCTTAGTTCACTCAATGCACGGTGTGTTAGCACGCTCTTGTAAGAGATAGTACTCCCTGATATACTTGTCGGAGATCGGTGGGAGTATATCTTTAGAGACAACTATTTTTGAACAAATTTGAACAAAACTCATGACACTTGATACCGGGGAGTATATCTTAGATGTTTTTGGTAGGTGCGTGGTTACTGAACTGCCAGTCAAGTTGCAGATAAGCAAACCAGATTAAACATATGACCTTTGGAAGGAGAATTAGCTAGGGTTTTGACGACTAAAGACATGACTATTGTTGAGTATCGTGATTATTAGGAAAGCTAGGATAGCGTAGGATATTATTTTACCTTGCTTTATACTCCAAGATGATCATGTACTTTTATATATATATATGCCCATGAGGCTCAAGCAATACAACGAACTATTCCACCAAATCACTCTCTCCCGTCTAACATGGTATCAGTTTCCGGGTTCTAAACCCTAGCCGCCGCCGCTTCCACACCCGCGCGCCGTCCCCGGGACGGTCGGCCTCCATGACCGCCGCCGGGGGCCGCGCCACCCGTACCTAGGGTTCGTCCGCCGGTCGTTTTGACTGGCTGCCCTAGAGAGTCTTTTTCCCGAGCCCTTGCTCCGGGTTTTTCGCTCTCTCGCCGGTCGTTTTAATCGGCGTTTTTTTTCTTTTCCGATCTATGCTTGATCGGTTTGCGTCGCCCGCCGCCGCCGTCGACCCCCGTGCGCCTGTACTCTGACACCGGTGCGACCGTCGGCCTCTTCACTGCCCCGGCGGCCTCGCGCGTAGGGATGGCACCCACAGGGTTTGGGTACGGGTGGAGCCATCCCATATCCTTACCCGTCCCATTTAAGCGTACCCATCACTCGTACCCGTACCCGTGAGTGGGTATAAAATTTTCCCATACCCGTCACCCGATAAGGTAAATGGGTACCCGCGGTTAAAAATACCCATGTTTGCATAATATCAATTGGAGTGACACATAATCATAAAGAACAAGATACAATCATAAACACATAATAACATCAATACATACTTATAAACCACGACACATAATAACATCAGTACATACTTGTAAACAATAACATCATAAACACACCACATTTTATAAACATCAATACATAGTCAAAAACAGTAGTACATACTCACACATTTTTAAGTTCACAAACTCATGACAAAGGCTAGAGTTATTTTTTCTGTACTTGTTAGATTTTATAAGGGTACGTGGGTATGCGGGTATGGATTATATGATCTCATACCCATACCCGCTCTACCCGATTGGTTTGAAATTTCCCTATTGACATACCCATGGGTAAATTTTTCCTAATAGGGTTTTTACCCACAGGGTATGTGGGTAATGGGTACCCATTGCCATCCCTACTCGCGCGACAGGCGGCCCCTCGCGGCCATCGTCCGCGCGTCGATCTACGCCGGCCATCACCGCCATGTCCCCGAGTTTAGCGCATCCCTCTGCCGATCGAGCAACAGGCTGCCGTTGCGTCGCCCCGTCGGGCCGCAGCGCCGCCGCCCCATAGTTCTCCCCGTGGCTACACTAATCCGCGTCGTCGCTGCGTCGCCCCTTCGGGTCGTAGTGTCGCGGCACGTGATCCCCGCCGCGGCCCTGAGGCCGTCCCCGTGGTTGCACCACCTCGCGCGCTGCCGCTGCGTCGCCCCTTCAGGCCGTAGTGCCGCGGCCCGCGGTCAACCGCCGCACCGAGGCCGTCCGCTCCACGCCGTCTCCGAGGCTGCACCTACCCTCGCGTTGCTCCTGCGTCGCCCCATCGGGCCGTAGCGAGCGTGGCACACGATCCCTACAACCGCCCTGAGGTCTTTCCCGCCGTCGCCCCGACCTGCCCGCCGCCATCGCCTCGCCCCTTCGGGCCGTAACGTTGCGGCCCGCGGTCCACTCCGCCGTCCCTGCGCGTCGACTTCTACGTTGTCACGCCCAATATGCGGCCCTATCCTAAATGAACTCGAAGGTCCCACCAAGGATAGAAGCGCATATTGGAGACACTTTTGCAAGGTGGATATCAGTGCATCTAGTGCCCCTTAGTGATTTTGGTGTATTGAAGACTTATAAGTTAAGGAACTAATATGTTTGTAAGTGTACACAGGCTCTATAAGTCAATGAGGATTTTGATATTTACAGTGAAAGTCGACCCCTACAAAAGAGTGTCTTCGGCTGAAGACTTTGGTTCTCCTGAAGACTTTATAAGTGAAGAAATCGATGTGACCATGAAGACTTGATATTCATGCGAGGAATCT
Organism: Triticum timopheevii; assembly: GCA_963921465.1. NCBI lineage: Eukaryota > Viridiplantae > Streptophyta > Magnoliopsida > Poales > Poaceae > Triticum > Triticum timopheevii. Next base: position 472,204,748 of record OY997266.1, on the reverse strand, counting down.
GGAGCGTGAAGACTTTTGTTTTTGTAGTTTCATTTTCTTCTTCTTGAGTCATAGGAAACACCGTACTGTTAAAGGGGGTCGAGGTAATACTAGGGAAACAGATTTCCATGTGATGCTCATCTCAAAATCCTACGCCTACCCAATCCTTCGAGTGAAGCCATTGGAATTCTCATATCAGTTCAGTCAATTTCTTCAGTGATAGAGACGAAGATCTTTTGGTGTCTGAGGAATTTGTTCTGACCGAGGAGTTAGGAATTCGCCAGTGTGAATTGCCTACACAGTGAGGAACATGATAGCCCTGAGGAATTCAAACCTCAAATCCGACCGTTGCTGTGCCGCGCGCCAGCTGTCCAAAATATCCTACCACCTAACGGTTATATCAGCCAATGGCATTTATGTCTTATCATGTTGGGTTGCTCCCTAGGCTATAAATAGCCGCCCCCTACAACCACTAGCTGGTTGGCTGTTCCGAGAGAAACTAACACTTGTCATTTGAGAGCATCCCATCCTTCGAGGACTTCGAGCGAAAATCATCAAGTGAGGAAAACCCAAATCCCAAACCCAAACCTACAAACCCCAACGTGATTGAGCATCACTGAAGAGATTGTTCCTGTGTGGAACCGACGCTTGTTACCTTTGAGGACTGTGTATCCTCCAGACGGTTAGGCGTCATGGTCTGAGCATCCAAGAGGAATTGTGGATTGCCGAGTGACCAAGTCTACGAAGGTTTGGAAGTCACCTATGAAGACTTACCACTACTGTTGGGCGAGGTCTATGTGATCTTAGCTCAAGGAGAATACGGTGAGGACTGTGTGTCCGGGACTGTGTGTCCTCGAGTTTAAATACTCAGCCGCTCCAACCAGACGTACAACTGCCACAACAGTTGGAATTGGTCTACCAAATCATTGTCTTCACCAAGCCAACTGGTTCTATTTCCTCAACCCTTTCATTTCCTCAGTTATGTGTTGATGTACCTGATCATTACTGTTCAAAGACTTTGACTGAAGACTTTCGCTAATTCCTCAATCCTATTTTCTTCAGTCTGTTTGTCATCATCCTGCTTATCCTGTGTTTACGCTTTCTATACTCTGTGTTTGTCTTTCATTTCAACATGATGACTATGATGTTGCTCTGTTATGCTTATACCTAAGTACTTATTCCGCTGCAAGTAGTTCTTCGCTTAGGAATTTCCTCACCCTGAAATTCCTCGGTGAAGAATTCATAAAAATCGCCTTTTCACCCCCCTCTAGTCGACGTAACGCACTTTCATTTGGTATCAGAGCAAGGTACTCCCTTGTTATGTGTGATTTTGGTTTAACCACCTGGAGTTTTAGTTATGTCGACTGCAGGAATGAGGAGTGTGTCCTGCCCCATCTTTGACGGTCATGAGTATCCCAAGTGGAAGGCCATGATGAAGAAGCGACTCATGGCGATGAACAGTAAACTGTGGACCGTCACTGAGATTGGTCTTACCGATCTATGCAAGATGGCGGAGGCTGATGACATTCTCAAGTACACTCTACTAAACCTCACAACAAAGAATGTCATCTGCTCCTGTTTGTCCCCAAATCAGTTCAGGAACGTCATGCATCTCAACCATGCGAAGCTAATCTGGGACCGACTCTCTGAGGTCTACAAAGGCCATCGTACTCATCATGATCCTTGGTTTGAGGATTTCAAGGAATCACTCAAGGAGATGACTTCTGCACCTGAATCATCATCCTCTTCACCATGCCTTATGGCAAAGGGTGCCAAGGTAAGAGAATGCTACCTTTCCGAATCTAGTGATGATGAATCAGGTGATGAATTTGGCCCCAGCTATGTCAAACTTGCTTCCCTTGCCACTAAACAACAAAGAGCTCTTGAAAAAGTTCAAAACATGCTAGATGAAAGCGATGATATGTTGGGTGAGGAATTGGATCAAAGTAAGGCCTTGACTGATAGTCTTCAAAAACTTCAGTCAAAGTTTGACAACCTTCAAAATCATCATAACACTCTCTTAACTGATCACGAGAAGCTTTCTTATGAATTTCTTCAGAGAAAGCAAGATCTTGAGAAGTTAAAAGCGAGTTATGAAGATCTTCAGAAGGAAAATGATTCATTGCTTGCTCAACAGATCAGTTCCGCTCAGGAAGAATTTATTCCACCATGTCTGAAATGCATTGAGCGTGAATCTGCTAATTCATCACCTGAATGTCCAAATGCTTCTCTTGCTGCAAATTCTTCAACTGTCTCTGTGATTACAAATTCCTCATCTAAGGATACCACATGTATCACTGACGATAATGCAGGGCTGAAGGAATTGTATGTGACAGGCATTTACAAAAGCCTCAAAGGGCATCAGACTCTATGTGATGTTCTCAAAAGGCAGATCTTGAACAAAAACCCTAGGAAAGAGGGTATCGCCTTTGAGAGGAAACTCAATGTTGATGGGACCTACTAGAAACCTGAGCAGTACCCCAAAACCTCATGGGTTGCTGCGAAAGGACCTCCTGTAGATCCATGCACTTTATCTGGCTTTACAACTGATTCTTCATATTCCTCTAATGAGTCATTTGACTCTAACTATAAAATAAGAATCAGAACAGTGAAGTATTTACTCGATATGTTGGAACTAACTGCAGGAACGGTCCCCCTATGAAGAAAATCTGGGTTCCTAAAAGATGCCTTCAAAATCTTCAGGTGAATGTCATCATGGCACCACCAATGAAGAATAGAAACCCCAGATCAAATTCTTCATATGGATCAAAATCTTCAGATGGATCCAAGTCCTCATATGGACCAAATTCCTCACGTGGATCAAATTCCTCACGCGGATCAAAATTCTCATATGAACATCATCATGCTAACACTTCTGTTTCGCAGGGAAAGTCTAAGGGCTATGAATATGTTCATTATTCTTCAAACCATTATGTTCATAAGTCCTCGAAGAATTTCTCTGCTTATTCATATGCTTATCCTAACCACTCTTCTGTGAAACGAAGTGCACTGGCTTCTATGCCATCGTTTTCTTATAGAGCTCGCAGAATGATGAACTCTTTGCCACCCCTCCTAATGTGGGTGCTGAAGAAAAGGAACTAATCTCTTATGCAGGGTCAGGTCTCCAGACGAACTTACTCATCTGAAGAATTTGCTGGAGACCTGAATGCGCTTGAAAGGACGCAAGCTAATCATGAAGAAATGAATCATTCATTTCTCACGTCCTCATATTGCTATATCTATTACTTTTAATGAAATTGATATCATATTCTTCACTGATGAAGTATATGGGTTCGTAAGTTGCACTAATTCATCTGCAGGATGGACAACCCAAAGCTACTGAGTGGGTCCTCGACAGTGGATGTACAAATCACATGACTGGTGACAGGAGCTTGTTGGTGGACACTGATTTGTCACCATCTCATCTGAAGCATATCACCTATGCTGACAAAGGCAAAAGCAAGGTATTGGGTCTAGGTAAGGTTGCAATCTCGAAGGATAAACACATGGACAAGGTCATGCTTGTTGAGTCCTTAGGATTCAATCTTATGTCTGTCTCAATGCTTTGTGATCTTGATATGGTTGTTGTCTTTGGCAAATTTCTTTGCCGTGTGCTAATGGAATCTGACAACTCCAAAGTCTTCGAAGGCTTCAGGAAAGGAGACTTGTATATTGTTGATTTCTCTGCAGGACCACAGCCTGCCACATGTCTACTTGCAAAAGCTTCAGAATGCTGGTTATGGCATCGATGATTTGGTCATGCTGGGATGAGGAACTTGCATACACTCATGAAGAAGAAGCACATCATTGGCATCGAGGGTGCCAAATTCCCCAAAGATCATCTTTGTGAGGCTTGTGAGGCTGGAAAGATCACCAGAGCCAAGCATCCCTCGAAGACTATCATGACCACTTATCGTCCCTTTGAATTACTTCATATGGATCTATTTGGACCTACTCATTATGCCACGTTCACTAGTTCTGCATCATTATATGGCTTTGTCATAGTTGATGACTATTCTCGTTATACATGGGTGCATATCATCACTTACAAAAATGAAGTGCAGGAAGTCTTCAGACGATTTTCCTCAAGGGCTTCCACTAACTTCGGTGTGAAGATCAAGCATATCAGGAGTGATAATGGAACCGAGTTCAAGAACACTGGCCTCGATGAATATCTCGATATGCTTGGTATTACTCACGAATTGTCTGCTCCTTATACTCCTCAGCAGAATGGCGTCGTGGAGAGCAAGAACAGGACTCTTGTTGAGATGGCCCGCACTATGCTTGATGAATACAAGACACCTGAGGGCTTTTGGCCTGAAGCAATTGATACTGCGTGCCACATCATCAACATGGTATATCTTCACAAATTCTTCAAAAAGACCTCATATGAACTCCTCACTGACAAGAAACCCAATGTAAGTTATTTCAAAGTCTTTGGTGCTAAATGCTGGATTAGAGATCTTCACCATCACTCTAAATTTGCACCGAAAGCACATGAGGGTTTTATGCTTGGTTACGGAAAGGACTCGCACACCTACAGAGTCTTCAACATCAATCATCACAAGGTTGTTGAAACTTTAGATGTGTGGTTCGATGAAACTAATGGCTCGCAAAGAGAGCACCTACCTCCTGTGCTAGATGAAATGTCACCTGAGGAATCCATCAAATTCAAAGCTACTGAGGATGTCATCCCTACCAAAGAATCTGCTGAAGAAGTCATTCCTGATCGTGAAGAAAATCATGCTGGTGCTGCTGAAGAAATTGGTCCTGAAGAAACTGCTAGGCCTAAGCAAAGTCGTCAACCCGCACATCCTTGCGTTGCAAACGAAGTGCAAGTTGAGAAGATCATCGATGACATTTGTGCACTAGGTCCCCTCACGTGCTCAAAAGCATCACATTTATCTAACTTTTGTGGGCATTTTGCATTGGTCTCTATCACAGAGCCCACTAAAGTAGATGAAGCATTCATGGAATTTGAGTGAATTCAAGCCATGCAAGATGAATTGCATCAATTCGAGCTCAATAATCTGTGGGAGCTTGTCAAGCGACCAGACCCACGCAAGCACAACATCATCGGTACCAAATGGATCTACCGCAACAAACAAGACGAAAATGGCCTCGTGGTGAGGAATAAGGCTCGTCTTGTAGCTCAAGGCTACACACAGGTTGAAGGAATTGATTTCGATGAAACTTTTGCACCTGTTGCTAGACTTGAGGCTATTCACATATTGCTTGCTTATGTTAACCATCATAATATCATCTTACAACAAATGGATGTGAAAAGTGCATTCCTCAATGGTAAGCATGAGGAAGAAGTATATGTTGATCAACCACCAGGTTTTGAGGATCCAAAATTTCTAGATCACACCTACAGACTCAACAAGGCCCTCTATGGCCTCAAGCAAGCACCTCGGGCGTGGTATGACACACTGAAGGAATTCCTCATGAAGAAAGGCTTTAAACCCGGTTCACTTGACCCAACTCTTTTCACCAAAACATATGATGATGAATTATTCGTGTGCCAAATATATGTTGATGATATTATCTTTGGCTGTACTAACCAATGTTACTGTGATAAATTTGCATATATGATGAGTGAAGAATATCAAATGTCTATGATGTGAGAATTGAAATTCTTCTTAGGTCTTCAGATTTGTCAAGAATACAATGGCATATTCATATCTTAGGAGAAATACCTCAAGGATGTGTTGAGGAAATTCGGCATGCAAGATTGCAAAGGCGTCAAAATTCCTATGCCCACAAATGGCCATCTATGCACTGATGAAAATGGTAAAGACTTTGATCAAAAGGTATACCGCTCCATGATTGGCTCTTTATTGTACCTATGTGCATCTAGGACAGATATTATGCTTAGTGTTTGCATGTGCGCTCGATTTCAAGCTACACCGAAGGAATCACGCCATAAGGCTGTGAAGCATATTCTTCGATATCTAGCTCGCACACCAACACTTGGATTATGGTATTCCGAGGGCTCTTCCTTTGATCTCATTGGATATTCAGACTCTGACTATGCTGGCGATCGGGTGGACTGCAAGTCAACGTCAAGCACATGTCATTTCCTCGGACGATCCTTGGTATGTTGGTCCTCAAAGAAATAGAACTGCGTATCACTCTCCACTGTAGAAGCTGAGTACATTGCTGCTGGATCTTGCTGTGCTCAATTACTATGGATGAAGCAAACACTCAAGGACTATGGCATCAATGTGAAGAATGTGCCACTCTACTGTGACAATGAGAGTGCTATCAAGATTGCACACAACCCAGTTCAGCACTCGAATACAAAGCACATTCAGATTCGTCATCATTTTCTTTGTGACCATGTGTTGAAGGGTGACATATCCATCGACCATGCAAGTACTGAAGACCAGTTGGCCGATATCTTCACTAAGCCCTTGGATGAGAAGAGATTTAGCAAGTTGCGGTGTGAGCTAAATATCCTAGAATCTTTGAATGTTCTTTGAAAAGGACACACATCCTAACACTTATGCTGACTTGATGACTTAGATGTGCAACACATGAAGTAACGTTTTTCTTCAATCAATGAAGACTAACCCTCTAAGTTTGAAGAAATTAATGAAGTATTTGATTCTCAGAACCCTACGAGAACTGTACGTGGTGTATGAAATCAGCTTTCTTATACGGTGGGTTATGCCACCAACCAAAGTTGAAAATCTTCAATTTGAGTTTTTCTTCATTTTTGAAATTCCTCAGTTTTTCAAATTCTTCAACTTTGCATTGTCTTCACTCTTTCCGTCGTTGTTCTTCATTTGACTATATATATATGAGTTTATGTCCTCTACTACATTCACTTATTGTTAATTCTTCAAGTTGACTTTTCTTCCCAGTGAATGTGATCGGACCCTTCCCCCTCTATGCTAAACTCAACCCAGTCTATTCACAAATTCTTCATGTGCGTTCTATTTGAAACTCGTTCAAATTCTTCATTGTGTCCTTATCAGCTGAAGAAATTGCGAACGACACTTTAAAATATTCTTATCTAAAATTTTCGGCTTTTGCAGCTCAAACCGTTACGCATTCCATGATATACTTATCTATTCACCCATGATCTCTCATGATCTCCACCTCTCAGTACGTGGGTGACACATGTCACGAGAATGAGAAGGGTCAGGGGCACGTTCGTCCAAATTCTTCTGGCGAACAACTTTTCACCTCAGCTATAAATACCCCCCTCCCTTCCTCATTTCGATTTTACTTCGCTCGACCTCACTCCCTCGCTCGAGCTTCTCAAGCCCTAGCACCGCCGCTACCTCCATCATCGCTGGTGAGAAAGAGCTTCACTGCCTCGACCTCGTCGCCATCGTACTCGCGCCGGCCACGGAAATCTTCCCTCCGCCGCCGCCGTAGACGTCTTCCTCCGCCAAGTTAGGGCGTGGAAGATCCGAGCCGATGAACTTCCAAATCTACTCTTCCAGTTCGTCGTGTTCTTCATCAATGGTAATTAAAAGTTACTTTTACTGCATTTATTCTACTGATGATTTTCATCGAATCTTCAAAAGGTGTTTATTCCTCAACCTCCACGCTCTAAACACCTAGCACAAATCTTCAGCTCTTGATCTGTTTCTCTAGGTGACATTTTTCTTCATGATTCCTCAATTGTGTGAATCTCACGATCCGCACAACTCTGGAACCTAAGACAAAGAACACTTAGTGAAATTCTTCAAGACACATCGGGTCAATTTCCTCAAACTTGTTCGATTTGCAAAACCTTCTGAGAACGCATATGACCTCTCCAAATTCTTCGCACCTATACTCTGTTCACAGGTACACATGTCTGCTGCTGAATCACTAGGTTCTCATCAACTTAACTCATTTGTAGTGTTCCTCGAAGAAAATCTGCATACTTCTTCAGAGAACTTAATTGTGCAAATTCCTCAGCTCAAGAAAATGGCAGATGGTAAAAGGCCTCAGAAGGGAGGAAAGAAGCTTGAAGTTAATACTGCTTTTGAGATCCCTGCGGATATCTATGCAGGGTACTGCACGCCTGATGAGGCAACTCATGGCAAGGAGACGAAGAATGAGTGCAAAGTGCGCATTTAGAGGATTGAAAGAAGATGGGCAAGAGAGTGGAGGGAGTACAGATATGTCACTCCCAAATACATGAAGAAATTCACTCTTAACCCTCCATGCTCAAGACCTCCTCTGGCACCTTGCCAAAGAGTTGATCCAACAAGCCTTAAACGTGGTGAGGATTATGCTGATGAATGGGCCAGGCGGCAAGCTAAGTTGGCCAAGCAGGCCAAAGAAGTAGTAAAGAAATTTAATGAGGATTCTACTGCTGCCGCTGCCGCTGCTGAGGCTTCTTCAAGCAAGAAGGCTATGGCAAAGAAGCCAGCCAAGAAACCACCATCCTCAGCAATGCCCTCACGGCCAAGTTCTTCTTCAATGCCCTCACGGCCAATCTCCTCAGTACCACCAAGGCAATTTCCTCAAGCTTCCCCAGTTCCTCAAGCTGCACAAATTCATCGGGGTTCAAAACCCTCAGCTCCTCCGGCAAAGTCCTCAGCACCTGTGCATCTCGCCACATGCCAAAGGACCACTGGCATATCAATTGCCTCAGGAGCTTCAGCAAGTTATTCTGCTCATCCTTCATCAACCGGTCCCACTCTGCTGAAGACCAAGGCCACTGCTGGACGAGGCACTAGACCAAGTCCTCAGCTGAAGCAGGTGGTCTTTCAAACTCTGTCTGATGATGAAGCTGATGATGATGAATTAGTTGATATCATCAAGGACGGACAACAGCGGGCCTCTAGAGCCAAAGGGAGTGTTGTGCCCCTTCTACTGGATCCGAAGAAGATCCTCGATTTCATCGATCTTTGGCACAAAGATCCCAATGCTCCAATGCCAGAGTTGGGCCTCACTCCTGGACAAAGTCATATAGTGATGGCGTTCATTGCTGAAGAAAAGTGGAAGTATGACCAAGCCAGAGTGGCTAAGAAAGTGCAGTACAAGAAGCAGCGCTATCTAAAGGACAATGTCCTCATCCTTTTGCCTAAGCAGCTCATTGCACTGCAAGCTGATATCAAAAAGCTCAGCGATGAATTTGACGCCTACAAGGCTGAATGGCAGGGTGCCAAGGTTAGATTCATCAAGCTGATGAAGAAATTCACTTCAAGTGTTGCTGCTCATGTGCACATTGAATTCATTTCGGCTGAAGCATCTGCACAAGCCACTGAAGGAATTGCCAGCACCGCTGATGAAAATCAGGCTCCTGATGAAACTGCAAGCACCAGGGCTGCTGAAGAAATTCTAGCCTCTAAAGAAACTGTCAGGGAAACCACTAGTGTTGCGCCTGAAGAACCTGCTAGGCCAGCTGAAGACTCTGTTGCTGCGCCTGAAGAAATTGCTCATGACAGGCCAACTGCATCAGTTGTGCCTGAAGAAATTGATCCTACTCCCTCTGCTCCTCCTGCACCAATACCAAGCTCAATTCTTCCTTCTGCTCTGGAAGTGAAGAAAACCAAAGCTACGGAGCGTGCTGCTCTGAAGAAGAGGAATGCATCAGTTGCCTCAGAATCTTAGGCCCCCAAGAAGGCAAAGATTTGACAAGTTCAATGGACAATCCCATTGATGTTGTTCCTCTTGCAAGCATGCCATCAAAGGAACTTGTTCCTTATGGTGAATAATATCAGATTCCTGAAGAATGTGCTGAAGAAGATCCCTCTGCTGCTTCCAGAGAGCAGATGGATGAAGAAATTGAAGTTGAGACTTGCACTTAAACTCTTCAGGTATCATCGCCAATGCCTCAGTTCATAGCTGAAGAGGCCGGCGTTGAAGAAATGGAAGAGGATGAGGATGTGGACATTGGGAGCACCACTCCAGTAATGAACGATGATTTTTGGGATAGTCAGCAGCCCAACTCTCCTCTGTTCACACCACTCCAACAAATTCCTCAGTCCCCAGCTCCAACTGAAGTTCTAATGGGCTCTGAAGAAATTCATGCCACCCCTTCCATTCATGAAGAGATTCCAGCCACTGGTGCTGATGCCCAGGCTGATGAAGAAATGGAGGCCCAGGCTACTATAGATGCAGAAGCTGATATTCTTCAGCCTGCGGCTCCAGAGATTGACATTCCAGAAGTCATTCTTCAAATCACTGACACTCCTCAGCCACAGCCGAAGAATCCATTCTCCAAAACTCCGAAGTTCAAGGCTGATGCCTTCTTCAATGAGCATGTATTCTTCACTGATTACAATCCATATGATTCTGCTTTTGAGGAGGAAGCGCTTCTGGACAGCTAGTCAAGCAAATTTCTATTCTTCAGTGCTTTTCAACAAGGACAAAGTCTTCGACCATGAGCATATTCCTCACTTGGATATGGAATCACTGCCTTGCTTCACTCCAGTCCTCGCTGCCATTCATGATGCTGGCCTGCTCAATTTCTGCACTGACATATGCGATTGGAATGAAGAACTCATTCTTCAATTCTATGCGACGCTGCACATCACATGCAATGCTGAAGATGTGTGTCGGTGTTCTGGGAACGGGGGTCCCCAGACATGCCTGCCTGCAGCCTGCGGCGTGGCTCGAGCAGTGGCCCAGTATGGCCCGCCTTCATCAACCCAAGCTCAAGACCCTCGCGAGGGGCCAAGCCTCGCGGGGCGGAAGACGCAAGGCTTCCTCAAGGGCGGCCTCACCAGGCAGGCTCGCGAGAAGGCGGAGAGATCAAGGCAAGGGTACCTCGTGAGGTGCTCATGACGCAAGCCATGACGATCGAGACCAGGCAGGCGCCAGCCGGTGCAACGTCCTCGTTTCCTCTTTGGTGCAAAGGGGGCAAGTGCAGGCGTGGAGTATCGAGGCATCAAGCAAAGGTTTCCCAATCGGTGCAACAAGACCAAGACCAGCAGAGCGGCAGGACGGAGGTCACGGTGGAGCCCAAGACGGCGTCATCGCCAGTGCCTTTGGCAGTTGAAGACCAACTTTAGTCAGGATAACTTGTACTAGCTGTTCCCCTTCAAAATGGCCGTTGTTGGCTCCCTTCCCGCTCAATATTTGGGAAGAGGACCAGGGCCTCTATAAATAGAGATAGCCACCACCGTAGAATGGGGATCGAGTTATCACTAAGCCAACAGAGACCGAATCCACCCGAGTAGAACACCACACCAGCTCAAGAACACCTCTCGCGAGGCTGTTGTTCCTCTGTACTGTTCATCATCAGCCCTAGAGGCAATCCACCACACCACACACTAGAGTAGGGTATTACACCACAACGGTGGCCCGAACTAGTATAAACCTCGTTTCCCTCGTGTTGTTCATTGTGTAGCTTAGATTCACGGCGAGGCGTTGGGACGTGGATCGGTAGGAAGTAGATCTTCGCGCGCACCCCAGAGTTCGAACCTTAAGGGTTTTGTCGGAACCCGATATCCGACATTTGGCGCGCCAGGTAGGGGTGCGCCAGAATCTTTCTCCTGTTGTCCCGCGTTCCATCGTTCATCGCATCCATGGCAGACGCTCACCGAGCTCGCGCCGAGCGTCGGGCTGCTCTCGCCGCCCGCATCGCCCAAATGGCTCCTGTCGGTGGGCCTCCCCGTCATTCTCCGTCGCCTGCCGCCAACGCTGCCACCGGCCCGGCGGGGAACGAGCATCAAGTGTCGTTGCTACATCCCTCGGTGCGGCGGGAAGGCCGCACCGCCACTCCGTCACTAACTCCAGCTGGTTCGTCGTCTCACACTCATCGCGCTCCCACGGACGCGCAGGCCGCGTTGCTCCTGGCACGTGAGCTCCTGAACTACCGCCCTGTCGACGACCTCTATGAGGAGTGGCTCGCTCGCATCACCGAGCTCGTCAGCGCCGCAGGGGGCTCTCCTGCGCCGTCCCTCTCACTGCATCGACCTCCATCCTGCGTGGGCGATGCAGCTCAGGAGGTGCCTCCGCCACCTCCTCCCCAAGAAGCTGCCCTGGATCCAAGGCGCGCAGCCCCTGGACGAGACCCACCGCATCCAGCACCCGTGCGACAAGAAAGGAGCTGCCAAGAGATCCCTCGGCCTCAAGAAGGCGCTTGCGTGCTCCCCGCTCCAGCACGTCAAGACCGCATCCCTGCGCCAGCACTTCAAGACCCCACGCTGCCCGTGGTGGCGGCGTGCGGGAATCTCCAAGAGCAAGCCCTGCGTCTGCAAAAGGCTCCGGTGGCCACTGCAGGCTGCCGCGCCTTCACCACCGAGCTACACAGTGTCGCCTGGCCGGGCAAGTTCAAGCCAGATCTGCCTCCTCGCTACGACAGCACCCCCGACCCCGTAGAGTTCCTGCAGCTCTACGAGCTGGGCATCGAGGCGGCTAACGGAGATGAAAAGGTCATGGCGAACTGGTTTCCCATGGCGCTCAAGGATGGTGCCCGCACCTGGGTCCTGAACCTGCCTCCCGGCTCGATCTCCTCTTGGGACGAGATGCGCACCCGCTTCATCGCCAACTTCCAGGGCACTCCCGACCGTCCTCTAGTCGTGGGTGACCTGCGCCACATCAAGCAGCAACCTGACGAGACCTTGCAGAAGTACATCCAGCGCTTCAACATCGCTCGCCTCAAGATTCCCAAGGTGACCGAGGAGGCCATCATCTCGGCGTTCTCTGACGGCGTCCGCGACGTCAAGATGAAGGAGGAGCTGGCTATCCATGAGGATCTGTGCACATCCCTGGAGCTGTTCAACATGGAGACCAAGTGCGCAAGGGATGAGGAGGGGCGCCTCTACCTTCTCGAGCTTTCAGCTGCTGTCCTAGAAGGGAAGAAAGCCAAGGCCAAGGACATGAAGCGCAAAGGAGCAGCTGTGCTCGCAGCAGAACCAGACACGAAGTGCGGCAGGGACCAGTCAGAGTCGTCCAAGGGTAGCCGATTCTGCGCCTACCACAACCTCTACACCCACCACACCAATGAATGCCAGGAGCTCAGGGCTGTTCGAGAAGGACGCATCGGTCGACGCCCCGACTGCAACGGCCGGGGCTATGGCCGAGGAGGAGGAAGAGGTGGAGGACGATGGGACGACCGAGGCCCTCGCCAGGAGTGGCCTGACCGACCTCGCGAGGATCGCTGGCAGGACCAGCCTCGCGAGGGGGCTTGGAGGGATTAGTCTCGCGAGGACCGCCCGCAGGGCAACGCAGGCCTCCCTCCTCTGCCACCACCGCCAAGAAGGAATGACGACCACCACCAGGACGAGGGGGCTGGGGGCTTCCAGGAGCCGCACGCTATCGCTTGCATCTTGGGCGGTGCCCAGGCCCCAGCCTCTCAGCGCATCTTCAAGCAGTTTTCTCGCGAGGTGAATGCAGTCCTCCCCAAGCTCGAGGCCACGTGCCCTCTCAGGTGGTCCACGTGCGCCATCACATTCAGCTCAGCGGATCAACTCAAGTGTGCGGCTACTGCTGGTGTCCTCCCGATGCTTTATTCCCCAGTCATCAGCAATGTGCAAGTTATCAGGAACCTCATCGATAGCGGCGCAGGACTCAACGTTCTGTCCGTCGAGACGTTCTACAACCTCCAAATGCCTTATGATCAACTCCAGCCAACCAAGCCTTTCTCAGGAGTCACTGATGGCTCCACCACTCCGATAGGGCAGGTTTGCCTCCCTGTCACTTTTGGACAGTGCAAGAACTACCATACCGAGCTCATCAACTTCGATGTTGCCCATATTCGCCTGCCATACAATGCCATCCTCGGGTATCCAGCCCTAGCCAAGTTCATGGCAGTGACTCACCATGGTTACAATGTCCTCAAGATGCCGGGAAGCGGTGGAATCATCACAGTCCCCTACGAAGAGAAGGATGCGGTGTGCTCTCTCGAGCGTGCCTTCCAAGCTGCATCAGTCGAGGACCCAGACAATAAGAGTGAGAACCCTCCCGAGGCAGTTCCCAGGAAGAAGAAGACATCGCCCAGCTAAAGGCCTCGGGAGGTAGGCATCTCCGGAGGCTCCGCGTCAGGATCTGCGCCCGCGCAAGGGGCTTCTCCCTCCATTGCATAGGAAGGCGCGCCCGGCGCCCTCCTCGGGCAAGGCTCGGGGGCTCTTTCCTAGAGGGCCTCAGACTTTGCCAAGATCACAAGGGAGGCGCTCGGGCACCACTTGGAGGCGTGCTTCGCGGCACGTTTCCCTCAGGAAGGCACATGGCAAGGAGGGCCCAACCCTCAGGAGTTCATCACCAAGGTCATTCAGGAGCTGCAGGAATCAAGAGTCATACGCGGCGATCGCCGCCTACCTGGCGTAGCTCCCCATCCAGGCAAAGATGGCGGGCTGCGTGTCTGCATCGACTACCCAGGGCTCAACCGAGTCGCGTCTCAGGAGCGTTTCTAGCCTTCGCACGTGGGACGTTGTGAGGGTCCACCACACAGCTATGTTCGCATACCTTTCGGCCTGCCGAACACGGTAGCTACTCACCAGCGTCTTCTGCAGAGCATTCTGGCAGCTCAGGAGGCCAGGCACCACGTGGTCCTGACAGAGATGGAGATGGTCCTCGAGGAACCGCCCGGACCCCCAGAGCCTCCCGAGGCTCAGGGCTCCGGTGGCTCGTGAGGATCGACCTCTTCACCGCGCGTCGTCAGCTGCTTCAACATCCGCTCTACAATGGCATCAGGTGACATCTTTCAAGTTCCATTGCAGCTAGGAGCGCCCTCAGAGCTACATTATTCCCAGGTCGCGTGGGTATGTCCCTGCGGCATGTATCTCTTTTTCTTATGTCTTTAGATTACCTTGTTGGGGGCGCCCCTCGGGCTGAATCATCCCCAAGCCGCTCGGGCCTGACCCAGTGGTATGTATCTTTCCTGCATCTATCTAAGCTTATTTGCCTTTCACACTTGACCTGCCTATGATTATCATCCCCCGCCTACCGCGGCCCCTTTTTTCTCCCTCATGCAAATCGCTTGCACGTTAAAAGGGGGGCGCCTGAGCATCGCGACTCAAGGGCTCTTACTGGCTCTCCAGCCCTCACCCCCTGGCCTTGTCCACGGCATCGTGACCTGGCATACCAGCGGCGGCTGAGCTTGCTCGAGGGCCGGGACCTGAGGACGTAGAGCATTTGTATCTAACCACCTTGCAGGAACGCTCAACCGCCAAAGACTTAAGATCAGGCGCAACCCACCTTGAGGTAGGGCCTCGTGAGTCCCGAGTTAGCTCACGAGTGCCCAGATACACCTCGTCTAGCCCTACCATGCCGGCCATGTGTCAGGGCGGGGCTGTACACGCCCCGGGGCTCCTCCCGGAGGCCCCCCCTCCCACGTACTAGTGGAAGCACCATGCTCCGTGCTGGCTGACGACACTGCCGAGGAGCGGCTATGCCCGTACACATACGGAAGCGCTATGCTCCGAGCTGGTGATAAACAACTGAGGGCAGCCCACGGCTGTATCAACCTCAGGGAGCCCAAAGCTCAGTGTCTGGCCTCATCGCAACGCCTCCCCTCGGGAGCGCCATGCGAGGGGGCTGGACACGGGGGCTGTGCCTGGGTCACTGCTACGTATTGAGCTTGCGTTGGTTTTCCTCGAAGAGGAGAGGGTGATGCAGCAATAGTAGCGTAAGTATTTCCCTCAGTTTTTGAGAACCAAGGTATCAATCCAGTAGGAGGCTCCACAAAAGTCCCACGCACCTACACAAACAAACAAAGAACTCGCAACCAACGCAATAAAGGAGTTGTCAATCCCTTCACGGCCACTTGCGAAGTGAGATCTAATAAAGATAGTAAGATAAGATAAATATATTTTTGGTATTTTATAATATAGATGCAAAAAGTAAAGATGCAAATAAAAGTAAATTGGAAGCAAATATGATAAGAGATAGACCCGGGGGCCATAGGTTTCACTAGTGGCTTCTCTCAAGATAGCATAAGTATTACGGTGGGTGAACAAATTACTGTCGAGCAATTGATAGAAAAGCGAATAATTATGAGATTATCTAGGCATGATCATGTATATAGGAATCACGTCCGCAACAAGTAGACCGACTCCTGCCTGCATCTACTACTATTACTCCACACATTGACCGACTCCTGCCTGTATCTAGAGTATTAAGTTCATAAAGAACAGAGTAACGCATTAAGCAAGATGACATGATGTAGAGGGATAAACTCAAGCAATATGATATAAACCCCATCTTGTTATCCTCGATGGCAACAATACAATACGTGCCTTGCAACCCTTTCTGTCACTGGGTAAGGACACCGCAAGATTGAACCCAAAGCTAAGCACTTCTCCCATGGCAAGAAAGATCAATCTAGTAGGCCAAACCAAACTGATAATTCAAAGAGACTTGCAAAGATAACTCAATCATACATAATAGAATTCAGAGAAGATTCAAACATTATTCATAGATAAACTTGATCATAAACCCACAATTCATCGAATCTCGACAAACACACTGTAATAAGAGTTTACATTGAATAGATCTCCACAAGAGAGGGGGAGAACGTTGTATTGAGATCCAAAAAGAGAGAAGAAGACATCTAGCTAATAACTATGGACCCATAGGTCTGTGGTAAACTACTCACAACTCATAGGAGGGGCTTCTACATCAACATCCTTTCTTTTTATTTTTTATTTTTTTTCTTTTTTTTCTTTCTTCCCTTTTTCTTCTTCTTTGGCCTTTCTTTTTTTTCTCTTTTTTTTCTTTTTGTAAAGTCCGAAGTCTCATCCCAACTTGTGGGGGAATCATAGTCTTCATCATCCTTTCCTCACTAGGACAATGCTCTAATAATGAAGATCATCACACTTTTATGGATTTATAACTCAAGAATTACAACTCAAAGCTAGAACAAGATATGACTCTATATGAATGCCTCCGGCGGTGTACCGGGATATGCAATGAATCAAGAGCGACATGTATGAAAATTATGAAGGTGGCCTTGCCACAAATACGATGCCAACTACATGATCATGCAAAGAGCAATATGATAAAGGTAATGCGTGTCATATGAACAGAACGGTGGAAAGTTGCATGGCAATATCTCTCGGAATGGCTATGGAAATGCCATAATAGGTAGGTATGGTGGCTGTTTTGAGGAAGGTATATGGTAGGTGTATGGTACCGGCGAAAGTTGCACGACACAAGAGAGGCTAGCAATGGTGGAAGGGTGAAAGGGTGCGTATAATCCATGGACTCATCATTAGTCAAAAGAACTCATGTACTTGTTGCAAAAATCTAGAAGTCATAAAAAACCAAAGCACTACACGCATGCTCCTAGGGGGATAGATTGGTAGGAAAAGACCATCGCTCGTCCCCGACCGCCACTCATAAGGAAGACACTCAATAAATAAAATTGTGCTCCAACTTCATCACAAAGCGGTTCACCATACGTGCATGCTACGGGAATCACAACCCTTAACACAAGTTTTTTTCATAATCACCTCAACTAGCATGACTCTAATATCACTACCTCCATATCTCAAAACAATTATCAAGCATCATATTGATCATAGCATCCAGTTCTTTTTCTATGATAGTTTTTATTATACCCAACTTGGATGCTCATCATTCTAGGACCAACTTTGTGACCATAGCAAATATCATTCTGTTCTAAAAGTCTCTTTAAAAGATATAAGTGAAGCATGAGAGACTTAGAAATTTCTTCAAAATTAAGACACCACCGTGCACTAAAAGATATAAGTGAAGCACTAGAGCAAAAACTATCAAGCTCAAAAGATATAAGTGAAGCACATAGAGTATTCTAGCAAATTCTAATCAAAATATGCTTCTCCCAAAAGGTGTGTACAGCAAGGATGATCGTGGTAAACTAAAAAGCAAAGACTAATATAATACACGACGCTCCAAGCAAAACACATACCATGTGGCGAATAAAAATATAGCTCCAAGTAAAGTTACCAATGAACGAAGAAAAAAGAGGGGATGCCTTCCCGGGGCATCCCCAAGCTTAGGCTTTTGGCTATCCTTGAATATATTGGGGTGCCTTGGGAATCCCCAAGCTTAGTCTCTTGCCACCCTTTATTCCATAGTCCATAAAAGCTTTACCCAAAACTTGAAAACTTCACAACACAAAACTCAACAGGATATCTTATAAGCTCCGTTAGTGAAAGAAAACAAAACCACCACATAAGGTACTGTAATGAACTCATTATTTATTTATTTTGGTGTTAAACCTACTGTATTCCAACTTCTCTATGGTTTATAAAATATTTTACTAGCCATAGACGCATCAAAATAAGCAAACAACACACGAAAACAGAATCTGTCAAAAACTGAACAGTCTGTAGCAATCTGTAACTAACGCAAACTTCTGGAACTCTAAAATTCCTACCAAAATAGGAAGTCCTGGAAAATTTGTTTATTGATCAGCAGAAAAAAGAATCAACACAAAATCACGTTTCTGTGATTTAACAAAATTATATTCGTGCACACAAAGTTTCTGTTTTTCAGCAGAATCAAATCAACTATCATCATAGGTTATCCTATAGGTTCTACTTGGCACAAACACTAATTAAAAGATAAAAACACATCTAAACAGAAAGTAGATGCAAGATTTATTAGTAAACAGGTGCAAAAACAAAAAAACATAAAGAAATATGGGTTGCCTCCCAACTAGCGCTATCGTTTAACGCCCCTAGCTAGGCATAAAAGCGAAGGTAGATCTAACGAGTGCCATCTTCCGCACTAAATTTCTCAATAGAGCACTTGTAATCTTTAGGGGTTACTCCCTTTTTAGTAATGATTAAACCTTCAGGCAAAAATTCAAGAAATTCGTTTGTAGCAAAAGGTTCCTTAACGATAGAGAGACAATTGGGATGAACACTTATGGATTTGAGATCCGCGTCTCCTTTACTAGAAGATTCCCCCTTATTTTTAGGAACATAAATAAACTTGGCAGTTTTGGTAGGGGGTTTTGGAGTGTTTTTCATGGATGAAAACACAGAACCTAAGTTGTTAATGATATCCTCAAGTTTACCAATTCTTTCAGAATCTAGATCTATTTTTTCATTGACTATAGGTTCTTTTTCTTTAAGATTTTTCAAAGTAACTCCAACCCTAGATCCAAATTGGGTAATGTGATTATGAATCTTTTTATCAAAATTTTCAATCAACTCAACAGTGGCAATTTTATTTTCAATATTCTCAAGCCGTTGCATAACGTGTTCTAGACTTAAAACAGTTCCATTGACCAAAAGAGGTGGTGGGCCAAACAAATCTAACATAGCATTATAAGCATCAAACGTATGGCTACTCAAGAAATCACCTCCGGTAGCAATATCAAGAACACATCTATTCCAAGGAGTAATGCCTACATAAAAATTGCGGAGAAGAACGGAAGTGGAAAGCTTCCTAGAAGATTTACATTGAGCATTGCAAATTCTATGCCAAGCATCTTTTAAATTTTCTCCCTCCCTTTGCTTAAAATTGAGAATTTCTTGTTCGGGAGTGAGAATAAGGATAGGAGGACTAGCCATGATGACAAGGTAAATGAACTAACACACGGGCAAACGGGAAAAAGGCAAGCAAAAAAGAGAGGAGGAGATTGGGAAAGAGAGGGCGAATAAAACGGCAAGGGTGAAGTCGGGGAGAGGAAAACGAGAGGCAAATGGCAAATAATGTAAATGCGAGGGAGATGGGTTTGTGATGGATACTTGGTATGTCTTGACTTGAGCGAAGACCTCCCCGGCAACGATGCCAGAAATCCTTCTTGCTACGTCTTGAGCTTGTGTTGGTTATCCTCGAAGAGGAGAGGGTGATGCAGCAATAGTAGCGTAAGTATTTCCCTCAGTTTTTGAGAACCAAGGTATCAATCCAGTAGGAGGCTCCTCAAAAGTCCCAGGCACCTACACAAACAAACAAAGAACTCGCAACCAACGCAATAAAGGGGTTGTCAATCCCTTCACGGCCACTTGCAAAAGTGAGATCTAATAAAGATAGTAAGATAAGATATATATATATTTTTGGTATTTTATAATATAGATGCAAAAAGTAAAGATGCAAATAAAAGTAAATTGGAAGAAAATATGATAAGAGATAGACCCGGGGACCATAGGTTTCACTAGTGGCTTCTCTCAAGATAGCATAAGTATTACGGTGGGTGAACAAATTACTGTCGAGCAATTGATAGAAAAGCGAATAATTATGAGATTATCTAGGCAGGATCATGTATATAGGCATCACGTCCGCAACAAGTAGACCGACTCCTGCCTGCATCTACTACTATTACTCCACACATCAACCGACTCCTGCCTGCATCTACTACTATTACTCCACACATCAATCGACTCCTGCCTGCATCTAGAGTATTAAGTTCATAAAGAACAGAGTAACGCATTAAGCAAGATGACATGATGTAGAGGGATAAACTCAAGCAATATGATATAAACCCCATCTTGTTATCCTCGATGGCAACAATACAATACGTGCCTTGCAACCCTTTCTGTCACTGGGTAAGGACACCTCAAGATTGAACCCAAAGCTAAGCACTTCTCCCATGGCAAGAAAGATCAATCTAGTAGGCCAAACCAAGCTGATAATTCGAAGAGACTTGCAAAGATAACTCAATCATAAATAAAAGAATTCAGAGAAGATTCAAATATTATTCATAGATAAACTTGATCATAAACCCACAATTCATCGGATCTTGACAAACATACCGCAAAAAGAGTTTACATCGAATAGATCTCCACAAGAGAGGGGGAGAACATTGTATTGAGATCCAAAAAGAGAGAAGAAGCCATCTAGCTAATAACTATGGACCCGTAGGTCTGTGGTAAACAACTCACAACTCATAGGAGGGGCAAGGATGTTGATGTAGAAGCCCTCCATGGTCGATTCCCCCTCCGGCAGAACACCAGCGAAGGCTCCAAGATGAGATCTCGCGGATACAGAAGGTTACGGTGGTGGAAATTGTGTTCGTCTGCTCCCTGGATGTTTTTGGGGTACGTAGGCTTATATAGGAGGAAGAAGTATGTCTGTGGACGCCCGAGGGGCCCATGAGACAGGGGGGCGCGCCCTATAGGGGGGCGCGCCCTCCTATCTCGTGGGAGCCTCGGCTGCTGTCACGCCCAATATGCGACCCTATCCAAAAGGAACTCAAAGGTCCCACCAAGGATAGACCCGCATATTGGAACGCTTTTGCAAGGTGGATATCATTACATCAACATTACATAATAGTTGGGGATACATACAAAAGGCATACAATGCCACACAAATACAACATCATCTTACATAAGAGCACCATCCGACTACGGATGAAACACAAACAAAAACTCAAACGACATCCACCCTGCTAGCCCAGGCTGCCGACCTGGAACCTATCCCCTGATCGAAGAAGAAGCAGAAGAAGAACTCAACGCAAGCAAGCATCGCTCTCGCGTCATGATCATCGCATAACCTGTACCTGCAACTGTTGTTGTAGTAATCTGTGAGCCATGAGGACGCAGCAATCCCATTACCATGGGTATCAAGACTAGCAAAGCTTAAATGGGTAAGGAAGGGGTAAAGTGGTGAGGTTGCAGCAGCGACTAAGCATATATGGTGGCTAACATACGCAAATGAGAGCGAGAAGAGAAACAAAGGAATGCTCATGAAGCTAGCAATGATCAAGAGGTGATCCTGAACACCTACTTACGTCAAACATAACCCAGAAACCGTGTTCACTTCCCGGACTCCGCCGAGAAGAGACCATCACGGCTACACACGCGGTTGATGCGTTTTAATTCGGATCAGGTGTCAAGTTATCTACAATCGTACATTAACAAATTCCCATCTGCCACATAACCGCGGGCACGGCTCTTGAAAGTTTATACCCTGCAGGGGTGTCCCAACTTAGCCCATGATAAGCTCTCGCGATCAACGAAGGATATTCCTTCTCCCAGGAAGACCCGATCAGTCTCGGAATCCCGGTTTACAAGACATTTCGACAATGGTAAAACAAGACCAGCAAAGTCACCCGATGCACCGACAATCCCGATAGGAGCTACACATATCTCGTTCTCAGGGCACACCGGATGAGCAAGACGACGGGTTGGCATAGACCCTGGTTGCCCAGGGGGCGCCGGACATCACTCGGTTTGGACCAACACTTAGACAAGCATTGGCCTGGGAGGGCTATAATAAAGATGACCCTTGGGTTAATTACTCTCAAGGGAAAAGTAGGTGGTGGTGAGGCAAATGGTAAAACCAAGGTTGGGCCTTGCTGGAGGAGTTTTATTCAAAGCGAACTGTCAGGGGGGTCCCATAAATCACCCGACCGCGTTAGGAACGCAAAATCCGGGAACATAACACCGGTATGACGGAAACTAGGGCGGCAAGAGTGGAACAAAACACCAGGCATAAGGCCAAGCCTTCCACCCTTTACCAAATATATAGATGCATTAATAATATAAGAGATATTGTGATATCCCAACATAACCCTGTCCACCATGGAGCAATCTTCAACTTCACCTACAACTAGCAACACTATAAGAGGGGCTGAGCAAAGCGGTAACATAGCCAAGCAATGGTTCGCTAGGAAGGGTGTCAAAGGTTAGAGGTTCATGGCAATTTGCGAGGCCTGATGAGCAAAAGATAGGTAACGCAGCATAGCGATAGAACGAAGCAGCTAGCATAGCAATGATAGTAGTGAGATCCAGGGTAGCGGTCATCTTGCCTGAAATCCCGCAAGGAAGAAGAACGAGTCCATGAAGAAGAATAAGCCACAAAGACGAACCACACGTAGACGAACAAATCCTCACGATCGCAACGAAACGGGAACTATCGAGAAGAAGCACACAACATGGTAAACACACCACACATGGACAAGGCATGATGCACAACAAGCATGATGCATGACAAAGCTACAT
Organism: Triticum timopheevii; assembly: GCA_963921465.1. Taxonomy (NCBI): domain Eukaryota; kingdom Viridiplantae; phylum Streptophyta; class Magnoliopsida; order Poales; family Poaceae; genus Triticum; species Triticum timopheevii. The sequence continues at coordinate 472,181,994 of OY997266.1, read as the reverse complement.
GAAGCTACTCATGGCAAGAGGTGATGCAAACAAGAACAACACATCAAGGCAAGTTTAAATGAGGCCGGGAGCAACATATAACAATTCCGATAAGTCCTCATATGCATATTTCGAAATTGGTCCAGATCTGAATATACATTATGTTCAAGTTGTTAAACAGCAAGTTAAGATGCACCAAGAGGATCTACACGAAATTCTAGTCAAGTTACATATAAAGTTCATTTAGTTCGGAGCTACGACCTAGAAGATATGAGAAAAACAAGTTAAGCATGGCATTGAGGCAAAATGCATACAAACATCAAGCAATCACTCTCAAACATGGATGCAACATGATAATATGAAACTACATGCAATTCTAAGCAAGTTTTATATAGAGCACACCCAAAACGGAGCAACGGTTCAACACATACACACTATACAAGTCATAGCAACAATCTGTCCATAACAGCAACTAGGCATCTTACAAGCATCAAAACAATATGCTACAGCACCCCAACATAAGAACAAAAGGCATGAGCATGAAGTACAGGTAAAGCACAACAAAACATGAACACTGAGCTATCTCCAGAAATCACTAGAACAAGCTCAAACACACATGGTAAGATTGCAAATAATAACAGTTTCAGACTTATCAGGAAATAACATCAGGTTGCAATGTTTAGAGCTATCAAACAACATGCTATAGGAACTTATCATGGCAAACAAAAGGCATGATATGAATCTACTAATTGCATAGAACAAGAGTCCCTTACTGACCATGAGCCAAAAGGGCACAGAAAATATGATGGCACCCATGTAAACATGGCAAGTTATATTACAGATTCATACATGGCAGGAACAATAAGTAGGCATGTTGGTGAGCTTGAACCACTCACCACAGAGCAACACATGGCATGTCAAGGCAACCAACAGTAAGAAGGCATGTTTATGAAGCTAAGCATGGCAAGAACAAGTTCATAGGGTGCATGGATCACTAGAAAAGTACATGGCCAAAACTGAACTTCATGTTAACAGGTTGACAGCAACATCATTTAGCAACTTTGGAGCAAGATAACAACATGTTCCAGCAGGCTATAATTGCAACCAAGCGCATTAATGGATAGAGCAAGACATGTATAACAACTCATCCTTAGTAAACATCTCCAGATTATGCACGAAATGACTGGTAGAAGTAGGTTTACATAGCAACAAAATATAACAGAATCTGTCAGGAAAACAACAACAACAAGTACCCTACTTAACAAGCTTGATGCACTCAGCACACAACTCACAAAAATACAAGGATGGCACCACTGGAAAGATGGCATGGCATAGATCAAAACACATGTAGACATCAACCTCATAGGATGCACACATCAATCATGGCAAAAACGACAAATGAGCAAGTTATAACAGTTTCAGCAGGTTAACATCAACATGCACTCTTCCAACAGCATTTCGGGCACCAAGATGAGCTCAAATGAAAATGATGCAATGGAATGAAATGAAGTACTCGTTGAGGCGAACAATTTGACATATTACACGCACGAAACGGAGCTACGGATGCAGAGATATGATGCGATGAACATGCTATGATAATGTTAGAAATAAACCGGGGACTTGGTGGAATTTTGACCTCGGGGAAGAGTCAATCGCAGCGAGGATCTCACCGGAGTGTCGCCGGAGACGATGGGGACGACGGCAGAGGTCGAGGGAGAGGTCGGGAAAGCCGGGGAAGGACGGATCCGGCCCGGATCTCACCGGATCCGGCCGGTTCCCGGCAGGGAACGGCGCGGGGAGGCGAAGGCGAGCTCGCCGGAGCTCGGGGCGAGGCCGGACTCCGGCGGCTCGGGATGGCAGCAGGGCGGCGGGGCGAGGCTCGGGGCGGCGGCCGCGGGTGCTGCGGCGGCGGGGCAGGCACGGAGGCCGGCGCGGGGGAGCTCCTGCGCGGCGAGGCGCGCCGGGCAGAGCAGCAGGCGGCGGGCGGCGGCGCGCTCCGGCGATGAGGCGGCGGAGGGCGCCGGCGGCGAGGGAGCCGGCGGGCGGCGCGGGCGCGGATCCGGGCGGCGGCGGCGCATCCTGGCCCGGGCGGGCCGGACGTGGGCTCGCGGGCCCGCGCGGCTGCGGGGGAGCCGGCGAGGCGACGTGGCCGGCGCTGGTTGGTTGCGGGGGCGGGGATGTCCAGGTGGCGGCCTCTGATTGGCCCAGGTGACGTGGCTGCGGGCGGCGGACGCATCCGGATGGCGGCGGACATGTCCGGCGGCGCGGAGGGAAGTTAGGGTAGGGTTTGATCTGCGCGGATTTTCGGGGGAGGCCACATATTTATAGGTAGAGGGAGCTAGGAGAGTCCAAATGGGGAGCGGTTTTCGGCCACGCGATCGTGATCGAACGACCGAGAGCATGGAGGGGAGTTAGATGGGTTTTGGGCCACTTTGGAAGGGGTGTTGGGCTGCACACAAAAGAGGCCTTGCGGTTACCCGGTTAACCGTTAGAGTATCAAACGACCTCCAAATGGCACGAAACTTGACAGGCGGTCTACCGGTGGTATACCAAGGCCGCTTGGCAAACCTCGGGCCATTCTGAGAATGTTTAACACCTACTCACAACAGGAGACAAAAGGGGAACGCCGGAGGACATAGGAGTGCCGGATTGCAAAACGGACAACGGGGAAAATGCTCGGATGCATGAGACGAACACATATGCAAAATGAAATGCACATGATGACATGATAAAATGCAACACGCAAGCAAATGACATGGCAACGACGGCGAATAACTGGCGGACACCTGGCGCAACGAATCCGGGGCGTTACAGCTGCTTCTTGACTTGCACTCCAAGTCCTCTGGATCACGCTTGTTCCAAAAATCACGCTCCCGAAGGTTTCATTCCGTTTGGACTCCGTTTGATATTCCTCTTCTTCGAAATACTGAAATAGGCAAAAAAAACAACAATGCGTGCTAGGCCTCTGGTTAGTAGGTTAGTCCCAAAAATGATATAAATGTGTAAAATAAAGCCCATAAACATCCAAAAGGGGTAATATAATAGCATGGAACAATAAAAAATTATAGATACGTTGGAGATGTATCAGTCACGCCCGAGCGCATGCCACCCAGCCAGGTCCCCTGGACCTGGCCGTCGCGCGCCCCTCCCCAAGCAGAGCCAAGGTATGAAGACCGTTCAAGCGTCAAGGGGGACTCCTGAGCATCGCGACTCAAGAGCCTAACTGGTCAAGTAGCCCCTCACTCCTTAGTTCCGAAAGGCTAACGGCGGTTGAGGTATGCGCTTGGCCGGGCCCTGCCAACGTAGAACGACAGATCTACCCCTACACCCCCTCCCTATTTGCTGTTTGCGCGTGAAGGGGGACTCCTGAGCATCGCGACTCAGGAGCCTAACTTGCCACGTAGCCCCTCACTCCTTGGTCCCGTCCTAGTGATCCGGTCGGGGCTAACGGCGGCTGAGGTTTGCGCGGGGCCGGGCCCTGCCGACGTAGAACACAAAGCAAATAGGAAGGAAACCGCAAAATCTCGCAAATTCAGAAGCAAATATTACAAACCATAAATTGTCCTCACGATACCAAACACAAGTTTAAACGCCTCCACGAGGCACGGTGCGTGTTGCAGGAGTTGAAATAGGAAGGAAGTCGCTAGGAGATCACCCTTGAGCAGCACCGTCATTCGCCAGGAGCCCCGCCTCTGTGGCGGAGCTACGCTTGTCAGCTCCACCTCCCGAGGCCACGGAACTAGCAGCACCTACCTTGGGCGCAGTGGCGAAGGCGCGGAACTTCGCCAGCAAGGCTTCCGCTCGGCCCTTCACGGCTTCAGCAGCATCGGCGGAGCGCTCGACGTCCACAGGCTCCAGTAGATCATCAAGGTTGGTGTCGGGGTTGCGAAGGTACACGTGGCTGAGGACCCGGGTCAGTGCCACAGAAGAAAGGACGGGAGCTTCAACCTCGGCCATGGGGCCGTTGCCGGTCATGACCTCCTCAAGCGCTTCGACTAGGAAGGGAAGCAGCTTGGCGGGGCCGTCCGTGGCTCCAGTCAGCGGCTTCTCCAGACCATCATCGTAAATCGACTTTAGTGCCCTGCGAGATCTCTCCTCATAATTCGCGAAGGCCACACGCTCCTCAGCCAAGACCTTCGCCTTGGTGTCCAGCTCGACCTTCTCCACCTTCAGCTTCTGCTCCAGTGTCTTTAGTCGGCTGCAATCAGCGGATAGCTCGGCGTCGCGGTCCCTGATGGCGGCCTCCCGAGCCTTCATCTCTTCCTCCTTTGCCTGGCGATCACGAACCTCTTTGGCGAGCTTGTCACGCAGACCCTGCAGCTCATTCTCCAGTGCCTTGCAATCTTCCTGGACGATCGAAGCATCCTTTAATGCTGCATCACGGGCAGCTATGGCCTGGGTGGCGGCTTGTTTCTCCTCCGTAGAAGCTACCACAGCCTGGCTCAGCGCCGCTCGGACGGAGGAGTTAGAGCGAGCCCAGCTAGAGATCAGCTCCAGGCACCCGGCCACCAGGCGGGGGTTGGCGCCCTGGAGATCTTCTCGCAGCCGACCCAACTCAGCAGCAGCACGGTCCAGGGCGGCGGAGGAGGCAGAGGGGTCAGGAACCAGTGGAGCAGGAGGAGAAGACGGCAGCATGATCACGGCTTGGGAGGATGGGAGATCCTGAGCCTTGGCAACATCAGCGACAGCGTCAAGCACCGGTGCCTCCAGAGTCTGCGGGGCCACGGGGGCTGGCACCCTGCCAGAGCGCTCCTCCTGGCCTCGCGTGGACGACCAGGCAGGGGAGGTGCGAGGTCCACTGCCTCCCCTTCTCGCAAGCGAAGGTGCAGCCATGATAGGTGAGCTTGCCCCAAGTGGAGCCACTGTGTCCCCCTTCAGCCTCTTTGCCGCAGGCGGCAGCCTACCCAAGCGACGGAGGATGTCAAGTCCTGACGGCAAAAACAAGAGCAAAGCAGAGTTCGAGTACTTACTGGTCAGTCGCGGCGTGTTCCGGCGGCCTCCTGCCGAGCTTAAAACCCGAGAGCCTCTTGCGGGGCGCAGCCTCGGGAGGTCCAGAGGCAGAGGAGGGTGCACCAGAAGGGCTGGAGCCAGCTTCGAGCAGCGCTGGGGCCGGAGTAGCCCCTCGGGAGATCAGCCCCAATTTGTCCTTCTTGGGATCATGGGCGGGTACTCTCCCCCTCGCCTGGCGTCGTCCTCGTCGTCGTCCGGCAGGGTGCGGAGGATGTTGGCCCTATGCCAGGGGGAAGTCTCCCCCGTCTCCTCAGTGGTCGCCTCCGAGTCGTGCTCCTCTTCTTCATCGTCTTCCTTCTCTTCTCCATGGGAATCATCGGAAGACAATTCCACCGGCGCCGCCGCCTCCTGGCCCTCAAGAGGCACCTCCGGTACCAGACCGCTCCCATTAAAGGTGGGCATGGCATCTGTCGGTGTCAAAATCGGCGGATCTCGGGTAGGGGGTCCCGAACTGTGCATCTAGGCGGATGGTAACAGGAGACGAGGGACACGATGTTTTACCCAGGTTCGGGCCCTCTCGATGGAGGTAAAACCCTACGTCCTGCTTGATTAATATTGATGATATGGGTAGTACAAGAGTGGATCTACCACGAGATCAAGGAGGCTAAACCCTAGAAGCTAGCCTATGGTATGATTGTTGTAATGTATATTGTGTCCTACGGACTAAAGCCCTCCGGTTTATATAGACACCGGAGGAGGCTAGGGTTACACAGAGTCGGTTACAATGGTAGGAGATCTACATATCCGTATCGCAAAGCTTGCCTTCCACGCCAAGGAAAGTCCCATCCGGACACGGGACGGAGTCTTCAATCTTGTATCTTCGTAGTCTTGGAGTCCGGCGGACGATGATAGTCCGGCGGACGATGATAGTCCGGCTGTCCGGACACCCCCTAGTCCAGGACTCCCTCAGTAGCCCCCGAACCAGGCTTCAATGACGATAAGTCCAGCGCGTATATAGTCTTCGGCGTTGCAAGGCGGGTTCTCCCTTCAAGTTCCATGTACCTGCCGAACAGTGTCCGGCTTCACCATAAATACTGTGTTTCTCGGCTTCTGCGCCCAATAATGGTATTTTTCCACGCGTCGCACGAATGCGAAAAGCCAGGGTGTCTTTTACATTTCACCCCCTAGTCGTGCGAGTCATCCGCCTATAAAAGAGGCAAAAATCCAGATCCAAACCACACCATCCTCCTCCCGCGAATACTTCATCGGAGCACCTTTGACCTAAAAATCCATTCCATCATGGACCGTCGACGCGGCTCTTCTTCACGCACTCCCAGCCCACCGCCGGGGAATTGGAGGAGGTGCTCTGTTTCGCACAACGAGCTAGTGAAGCTCCAAACGGGGGGATTTCTCCCTCCGGCCTTCATGGTCCCAGTCCGGGCCGGACTGGTTACTTATCAAGGTGGGAGGCAAGCGGAGGCTACCCCAAGCCCCAATAAGGGGGAGCGAGTATGCTTCGTCCCCTATCTGGTAAGGGGACTCGGATTCCCAATACATCCGTTCCTCCGCGGGCTCCTAGAGTTCTACGGACTCCAGCTCCACCACCTCACGCCCGCCTCTGTCCTACATATCGCGGGCTACATAGCTCTTTGTGAGCTATTCCTGGGCATTGAGCCCCATTTTGCATTGTGGAAGAGGCTGTTCTGCCTCGTACCCCGTTCTCACGAGGGGTCCATATATCAAGTGGGCAGCGCCGAAATATGGCGCATTGCCGGGACCGGATACCCATCCGGCACTCCCAAGAAGGCGTCCGAAGATTGGCCTTCAGAGTGGTTTTATATAGGAGACGCTCCGCTGCCGGACCCAGTCCGGATCGGCCTCCCGGAGTTCAGTGCTGCTCCTTTGAAGAAACGCCTCAGCTGGCGCCCATGGAGCCCCCGATTGGAGGAAGACAAGAGCGTCCATTACTTGATGGGCCGAATAAGATTAATGGCCCATTCTGGCTTGACCATGATTGGAGTCATGGCGACATGCATCATGCGGGGGGTACAACCATTGCAATACAGAGGCCAGCCCATGTGGGATTTCAACGGGGTAGACGATGCCACCCGTCATGGCCGCAAAGGGCCGGATTCGACCGAGGATCTGGTGGAGATCCTGTCCAGCCTGTACAAGGGGGAGAAGGAGGACTTCCTTCGAACGAACCCTTTGAATGGGTTTTCCATGATCAACCCTAGAGGATGGGTAAGCGAACACCTTTAAGGGCTCAACCCATGCTTTCAAAGTTTAAGCTTCTTACATTATGTCTTCGGCGCAGGATCTACGCCGGACTGTGGAGGACATGGTGAGTCCTGTTCCGCAACCCGAGGATCCAGAAAGATCCTTGGATACGGCCTCCGAAGAGGACCCGGACATCAAGGTGGAGCTGATCGACGGGGTGTTTCACCAGCTCAGCATAGACAATGCATTGGTTGCCATTACGGCGGATTACCCCGGAATGTGTCCAGTTTCCCAGGTGACCGAGACCGAAGTCCGGACACCATCATCTCTTCCCTGCCCATTTCTAACCTTCGCGAACGATGGTATTTTGCAGGAAGCGCCTGAGGGAGTCCTGGACTAGGGGGTGTCCGGACAGCCGGACTATCAATGTCCGCCGGACTCCAAGACTAGGAAGATACAAGATTGAAGACTCCGGCTCGTGTCCGGAAGGTACTTTCCTTGGCGTGGAAGGCAAGCTTGGCAATACGGATACGTAGATCTCCTACCATTGTAACCGACTCTGTGTAACCCTAGCCCTCTCCGGTATCTATATAAACCGGAGGGCTTTAGTCCGTAGGACAACCCCCATTACAACAATCATACCATAGGCTAGCTTCTAGGGTTTAGCCTCCTTGATCTCGTGGTAGATCTACTCTTGTACTACCCATATCATCAATATTAATCAAGCAGGACGTAGGGTTTTACCTCCATCGAGAGGGCCCGAACCTGGGTAAAAACATCGTGTCCCTCGTCTCCTGTTACCATCCGCCTAGACGCACAGTTCAGGACCCCCTACCCGAGATCCGCCGGTTTTGACACCGACATTGGTGCTTTCATTGAGAGTTCCTCTGTGTTGTCACCGATAGGCTTGATGGCATCTTCAACCTGCAACGCTGTCCAGGGTGAGAATTTTCTCCCCGGACAGATCTTCGTATTCGGCGGCTTCGCCTTGCGGGCCAATTCACTTGGCCATCTGGAGCAGATCGAAAGCTACGCCCCTGGCCGTCAGGTCAGATTTGGAAGCTTAAACTTCACGGCCGATGTCCGCGGAGACTTGATCTTCGACGGACTCGAGCCACAGCCAAGCGTGCCGCACTGTGACGATGGGCATGATCTAGCTCTGCCGCCGAACAGTGCCTTGGTGGCCGCACACGGATCCGCTTCGGCCATTAGCCCGGAGCCGATCGCCCAGATCGAGGGCCGGTGGATAGACGCCGCCCTGGGGGGCTTCAACATCCACGGCGATGGAGCCGAACACTAATCTTGTCCCCTGCGAAACTCGTGATTCCGAGGCGCCGGACTCCTCGCCGGACTCCGAACCTCCCGCGCCCCTGCCAATCGATCCGGATTGGGCGCCGGTTATGGAATTCACCGCCGTGGACATCTTCCAATGCTCGCCTTTCGGCGATATCTTAAATTCACTAAAGCATCTCTCGTTATCAGGAGAGTCCTGGCCGGATTATGGCCAGGATGGTTGGGATGCGGACGACGAAGAAATTCAGAGCCCACCCACCACCCACTTCGTAGCCACTGTCGACGATCTAACCGACATGCTAGACTACGACTCCGAAGACATCGACGCTATGGACGACGATGCCGGAGACGAACAGGAACCAGCGCCCACAGGGCACTGGAAGGCCACCTCGTCATATGACGTATACATGGTGGATACCCCAAAAGATGGGGACGGCGAAGAAACAGCGGAGGCAGATCCCTTAAAGAAACAGCCCAAGCGCCGGCGTCAGCGGCGCCGCTCTAAATCTCGCCACAGCAAGAATGGAGATTCCGGCATAGGAGATAATAATACTCCAGAGAGTGCCGAAGACAATCCCCTCCAGCAAGACTCAGCGCAGGAGGATGCAGAAGCAAGCCCTCATGAGGGGGCGGCAGACGAAGAGGTTGAGGATCATAATTATATGCCTCCCTCCGAAGATGAAGCAAGCCTCAACGATGACGAATTCGTCGTACCCGAGGATCCCGTCGAACAAGAGCGCTTCAAGCGCAGGCTTATCACCACAGCAAACAGCCTAAAGAAAAAGCAGCAGCAGCTTCAAGCTGATCAGGACCTGCTGGCCGATCGATGGACCGAGGTCCTCGCGGCCGAAGAGTATAAACTCGAACGTCCCTCCAAAAGTTACCCAAAACGCAAGCTGCTCCCCCGATTAGAGGAGGAAGCACGCGTACATCCATCACAAGCGCACGATATGGCTGACCGACCACCCCGTGGTCGCGACAGAGAGGCATCCAGGCCCCCAGCCAAGACCATACCCCGGCATCGCTTCAAAAGTACGAAGCCAAGAGGGAACGCGCCGGACTTGCGAGACATATTGGAGGACAAAGCAAGGCAATCCAGATCCATCTATGGATCACGTGGCCGCCCTACGACCCATGGCGAATACCGTCGTGCCGGATACAATAACTCCGGCCGGGCCGAACACAGCAGACAACGCTCTCTCGAGCTGCGTCGCGATATCGCTCAATACAGGGGCGCCGCACACCCGTTATGCTTCACTGACGAAGTAATGGATCATCAGATCCCCGAAGGGTTTAAACCCGTAAACATCGAATCTTACGATGGCACAACAGACCCCGCGGTGTGGATCGAAGACTATCTTCTCCACATCCATATGGCCCGCGGCGACGATCTCCACGCCATAAAGTACCTCCCACTCAAGCTTAAAGGACCAGCTCGGCATTGGCTTAACAGCTTGCCAGCAGAGTCAATTGGGTGTTGGGAAGACCTGGAGGCCGCATTCCTTGATAATTTCCAAGGCACATATGTGCGACCACCAGACGCCGATGACCTCAGCCACATCATTCAGCAGCCAAACGAATCGGCCAGACAATTCTGGACACGGTTCTTGACGAAGAAAAATCAAATCGTCGATTGTCCGGACGCAGAGGCTCTTGCAGCCTTCAAACATAACATCCGGGATGAATGGCTAGCCCGCACCTGGGGCAGGAAAAGCCGAAATCCATGGCAGCCCTCACATCGTTAATGACCCGCTTTTGTGTGGGAGAGGACAGCTGGCTAGCCCGCAGCAACAATTTCCGTAAAAATTCTGGCAGTCCGATATTAAGGACAACAACGGCAGGTCACGTCGAAGCAAAAACAAGCGCCGAATTAACGGCGACGATAAGGAGGATACGGCGGTCAATGCCGGATTCCGAGGCTCTAAACCCGGTCAACGGAAGAAGCCATTTAAAAGAACCATTCCGGGTCCGTCTAATCTGGACCGAATACTCGACCGCTCATGCCAGATACATGGCACCTCTGAAAAGCCAGCTAACCACACCAATAGAGATTGCTGGGTGTTCAAGCAGGTCGGCAAGTTAATTGCCGAAAACAATGACAAGGGGCTAAATAGCGACGACGAGGGAGAGACTCGGCCGCCGAACAACAAAGGACAGAAGGGTTTTCCCCCACAAGTACGGACGGTGAATATGATATACGCGACCCACATACCCAAGAGGGAGAGGAAACGCGCACTAAAGGACGTCTATGTGATGGAGCCAGTCGCCCCAAAGTTCAACCCATGGTCCTCTTGTCCGATCACTTTCGATCGAAGAGACCATCCGACCAGCATACGCCATGGCGGATTCGCCGCATTAGTCTTAGACCCAATCTTCGATGGGTTTCACCTCACGAGAGTCCTGATGGACGGCGGCAGTAGCCTGAACCTGCTTTATCAGGATACAGTGTGCAAAATGGGCATAGACCCATCAAGGATTAAACCTACAAAGACAACCTTTAAAGGTGTCATACCAGGAGTGGAAGCCAGCTGTACAGGCTCAGTCACACTGGAAGTGGTCTTCGGATCCCCGGATAATTTCCGGAGCGAAGAGTTAATCTTCGATATAGTCCCGTTTCGCAGCGGCTATCACGCTCTGCTCGGACGAACCGCGTTTGCCAAATTCAACGCGGTGCCGCATTATGCATACCTAAAGCTCAAGATGCCAGGCCCTCGTGGAGTCATCACGGTCAATGGGAATACGGAACACTCCCTCCGAACGGAGGAACATACAGCGGCTCTCGCGGCAGAAGTACAGAGCAGCCTTCTAAGGCAATTCTCGAGTCCGGCCGTTAAACGGCCGGATACAGCAAAGCGCGCCCGGAGCAATGTCAACCAAGACCACATGGCGCGATCAGAGCACGCGTAGCAATGCGGCCCCAACCCTCGCCCGTGTATGATCGCAAGAATAACACTCCGCGTACATCATTACGCTTTGGAGATACCATGGGCACAGGGGAGGGGGCACGATCACAACGGACCCAGAGTGCGGTTCGACCACACCAGGGGCTCGCAAATGTGCCCTTCTTTTTCTTTATTATTATTTTTCTTCCTTTTTTGTACACAGGACTCTGTTAACCAGAAGCCCTGTCCGGCGGTGAACCTGCCGAACTCATGATGCAACAGTCAGGGGCTAAAGAAGGCTGCGTCGAACACTCAGGTGGTCTCAATTACGAGCATTAAATTCAATTATATGCACCAAATCCACAGCTCATCCCTGGAGGGGGACATGTTTATTTAGTCCATATCCCTTGCTTACCGCACTATTTGTATTAGTCCGCTCTACTAGCAGACTTTTCTTTCATTAATAATGCAGCACCTTTATGATCGCAATTGCATTACATTTTATATATATGCTCATTATATGACATCTGGCACCCGTATATTTTGGTACGGCATAATACAGCAGGGGCTTATGTTCCCCACTCTATGGTGTGATAAAGTCCGAACACTTTCACAAGTGCGGCACCCCAAACTTATAGCATTATATGAATCGGCTCCGAATCATGTCTTGGGTCAATAGTTGGGTTTGCCCGGCTCCCACGTTTTGGTGCCTTACGTTCCGTTCTGTCGGCTAAGGTGGCACTGGGAGAACCACTGCGATTGCGCCCCGGTTGAGCCGGGTTAACGCCTCAGTGGAGAAAGCTAAAACTGACTGGCATGATAAGGCGAGAGACTGGTCGCTGTTCGAGAGGTTTTTTCGGGTCCTTAAAGACTCACGCCGCTTCGAGCGAAGTTCCGGATTATGTCCGATGAAGGCGTGGATAGTGCCCTGGATTCGGTCTTCCGAATACCAGGGGCTTCGCCGAAATTTAAAATTATAGAATTCTATGGCTAAGTGAGAGTGTTCAAGCATTATAAGTCCGGTCGCCTTGTTCGTCGTGTTGAGCGCCTCCCTAGATGGACCCAAAAATGGGAACAAGAGTGCTCAAGTTTATCACCGAACACCCCAGCACTTGTGGCTTGGGGGCTGAAGCTAACGACTTGCCATCTCTCAGATTTTATAAACGGCCGCACAGAAGGTAATATTTTAAATTAAACAAGCGTTGCTCATGGCGCATATGAACAAAGTTTTCAGCGCACAGGATAAATAAACAGCGATTTCACTCAAAGATTACATTTCGGGAGCACTCATCTGCAATACTGCAGGCTCCCTTCAGGACAATTTTATAAGACTTCTCCGGCGTGCGATACTCCTTGCCCGGTGGCGGTGGGTCCGTGAGAAGCTTCTCCGCATCCAATTTGCCCCATTGCACCTTTATGCGGGCAAGGGCCCGACGAGCACCTTCGATACAGGCGGAGCGCTTGACTAAATCCAATCTAGGGCATGCATCCACCAGCCGCCGCACGAGGCCAAAGTAGCTACCAGGCATGGCCTGTCCAGGCCACAGCCGGACTATGAGGCCCTTCATGGCCTCCTCAGCTACCTTGTGGAGTTCGACCAGCTGCTTCAGCTGGTCGCTTGGGGGCACCGGATGGCCGGCCTCAGTATACTGAGACCAGAAGACCTTCTCCGTCGAGCTCCCCTCCTCGCCACGGTAGAATGCAGCGGCATCAGACGCACTACGCGGCAGATCTGCAAACGCCCCTAGAGAGCTCCGAATTCGGGTAAGTATCAGGTAGTTCACATTAACATGCCTGCTTTGCATGAAAAACGCCTTACCCGCCGATATCTTCTTTATGTCCTCAACCTCCTGAAGGGCCTTATGGGCCTCGGCCTTGGCGGACTTGGCACTTTCGAGAGCCGAGGCAAGCTCGGACTCTCGAGTCTTGGAGTCACGCTCCAAACTCTCATGTTTTTCCATGAGAACCTGGAGCTCTTGCCGAACTTCCGCCACACGTGCCTCTTGCTTTTCTCGCTCAGCACGTTCCGCGGCCGCATTGCGTTCGGCCGCGGACACAGCATCCTTCAGGGTTGCCACCTCATTAGTGGTCCCTGCAATACACATATTATCCTTGTTAATTTTATTTGCAACCAAAATCCTTTTCTGTAAGGTACTTATTCAAAGAGGTGTTACTCACTTTCTTTTTCCTCGAGCTGCTTCTTTGCATGGCCGAGCTCTTGCTCGGACCGCTCGAGTTCCTTCTTTAGCACATCAACCTCCGCCGTTAGTGCGGCAGAGGTCAGCAGTGCAGCCTGCAAACCCATATTGACATATTTTAGGCAACCCTGCGTATATCTTGTTATAGATCCTTAGTCCGGCTTTTCTTTCCGAACACCGAACTAAGCATCAGGGGCTACTGTCTATGCGGTATTATATCACATAATTTTAACTTCTTACCTCAAAGCCTGTTAAAAGGCTGCTGCAGGCTTCGGTCAGCCCGCTTTTCGCGAGCTGAACCTTCTCAATCACCGCACTCATGATAGTGCGGTGTTCTTCCTCGATGGAAGCGCCTTTAAGCGCCTCCAGCAGGTTATCCGGCGCCTCCGGTTGGACGAAGGCCGCCGGCGTCACGGTCCTGCCCTTCTTTTGAAGGGGCCGCTTGCCAGACTCTGGAACCACTGCGGGTTCCGGCGTAGAGTCCGGCACGAAGTCCGGGGGGCCGCCTGACAGCGCCTCCGGAGCCTCCTCCTGATGGGTCCCTCTCTGGGATCCCACCTCGACATCCTCGTTGGCGCGTGGGGTGGAGGCAGTCGGGGTGGAATTCACATCCGACGAGGCCAATGACCCGCTCGATGAGTCGGGGAGATCATCATTGGCCGGACTGCGGGCAGAATGCGGCGTTAGAAGGATACTACGCGACATAAAAGAAATTACACATCAAGGATCCGGATACTTACAATCTTGCCGGACGCCTGGCCCTTGGAGGCTGCTCATCTTCACCAACTCTGATGTTGGCGAAACTGTCCAGGGGGATAGGTCTCCCCCTCTTGGACCCTTCGGCCCCCCCGATGGGGGAAGCCTTCCTTTTCTTCTCTCCCTCCTCCGGGAGAGAGTACTCCTCCTCCTCGTCTTCAGGAGAGGAGTCCTCGTCGTCGTCAGACGCCTGATTGCGGGAACTCTTTCGAGTCCCCGCGGCCACCTTCTTGGCCTTCTTCTCCGGCACCACGTGCGGTGCCGGAACCAGCAGCCCTGTTAAGCGGGCGTTCGCTGGGTCTTCTGGCATGGGAGCTGGGCTGATGAGCAGCTTGGCCTTCTCCATCCATTCCTGTCAAAGGAAGAGGCAGAATGAAACCTCACTAGAGTCAATCTAATTATCACAAGTGTCCCGTAATGGGGTTGAATCACTTACCTCGTCAGTTGGATGCTGCAAGCTGAATCCGCGGTCTTTGGTCGCGGACGCGGGGGCTTCGGCGCCCTTGAACAGCACCCTCCAGGCGCCTTCGTATGTTGTATCGAAGAGCCCTCTTAGCGCCTGGTGCTGTTCCGGATTGAACTCCCACAAATTAAATGACCGTTCTTGGCATGGGAGGATCCGCCGGATGAGCATGACTTGGACCACATCGACGAGCCTGAGCCTATTGCTCACCATCTTCTTGATACATGCTCGGAGTCCCGTCACCTCCATCGGATTCCCCCACTGCAAGCCCTTCTGTTTCCAGGAGGAGAGCTGCGTGGGGATGCCAGATCTAAACTCGGGGGCCGCCGCCCATGTGGATTTGCGCGGCTCGATGATATAGAACCACCCCGATTGCCACCCCTTGACGGAGTCCACGAAGGTCCCTTCTAGCCAAGGGACGTTGGGCAATTTGCCCAACATGGCGCCTCCGCATTCCGCTTGCGTACCCTTTACAACCTTCGGCTTGACGTTGAAGGTCTTGAGCCACAGGCCGAAGTGGGGCCGGATGCAGAGGAAAGCCTCGCACACGACGATAAACGCCGAGATGTTGAGGATAAAGTTTGGCGCCAGATCGTGGAAATCCAGGCCGTAGTAAAACATGAGCCCCCGGACAAATGGATGGAGCAGAAAGCCCAGTCCGCGGAGGAAGTGGGGGAGGAATACGACCCTCTCATGAGGCCCGGGGGTAGGGATGAGCTGCCCCTCGTCGGGCAGCCGATGCGCGATATCGCCGGAAAGGTATCCGGCGCTGCACATCTTGGTGATGTCCTCCTCCTTGACGGTGGAGGCTAACCATTTACCTCCCGCTCCGGACATATTCGGAGAAGGTTGAGGCGAGATGCGCGAGCTCGGGCGTTGGAGCTTGAGTTCGCGGGGATGGATAAGCAAAGGAGGAAGAAGGCGTAGGTGAGAAGGTGAATCCTTATCCCTTATATATAGGCGGACAAAACTATGCGTCCCCCACCAGCCTGGTAAAACTCGCTTATCTCCCAAGCACCACCATCAATGGCGCGGCCGGGTTACCCACGCACGTATTGATGAGAATCCCGGAATAAGGGGAACACGATCTCTGCTTCGACAAGACGTGCCCAGGAAACCGCTTCGCTAAACATGCTGAGGTGGTATAATAATTCAAACAAAGGCCTGGTGGTGGTGTGATGTCACGCCGCATAATACGTCAGCAGATTGAACTAAGTGTACATTTTATTCTCTCTACGGTGGAATGTGGAATTTATTTTGCAGAGCCGGACACTATCCTGGTGTTCATGATCTTCTCTGGATTATTCAAGGGAGGAACCCGCCTTGCAATGCCAAACATTATGCATGTCGGACTTATCGTCATTGAAGACTGGTTCAGGGGCTACTGAGGGAGTCCTGGACTAGGGGGTGTTCGGACAGCCGGACTATCAATGTCCGCCGGACTCCAAGACTACGAAGATACAAGATTGAAGACTCCGGCTCGTGTCCGGAAGGTACTTTCCTTGGCGTGGAAGGCAAGCTTGGCAATACAGATACGTAGATCTCCTACCATTGTAACCGACTCTGTGTAACCCTAGCCCTCTCCGGTATCTATATAAACCGGAGGGCTTTAGTCCGTAGGACAACACACATTACAACAATCATACCATAGGCTAGCTTCTAGGGTTTAGCCTCCTTGATCTCGTGGTAGATCTACTCTTGTACTACCCATATCATCAATATTAATCAAGCAGGACGTAGGGTTTTACCTCCATCGAGAGGGCCCGAACCTGGGTAAAAACATCGTGTCCCTCGTCTCCTGTTACCATCCGCCTAGACGCATAGTTCGGGACCCCCTACCCGAGATCCGCCGGTTTTGACACCGACAGCGCCTTTACGGCAGGAAGCCAAGCCCGCGGTGGCTGACCAACAGAGGTCAGTTCGGACCAGCAGGCGGAAAAGGAGCGCGGTGCGGACGGAAACGTCGCCGCAAAGTTATAGCTCGTATTTGAATTTTCAGAGCGACGTTCCTAGGAAACGTCTGAGTGCTCATGATCTTTGCAGGAGAAAAAGCGCTCGCCGGACTGCGGGCGCAGAAGTTGCCGATCCAACCTACACCGGCCAAGCTCCAGCGCCCGGCCTGGAGGGGGAGGCAAGCGCAAGACGCGGGCCGGATCCTTCTCCAACGGAGGACACCGACAGACTGTCCGCGACCAAGTCTGAGGTGGAGAGCGCCATGAACCATAGGCGCCGCCGGACAGTATTTTGTGAAGCGTGCTTTTCCCCTGAGGCATTGGATGCCTTTAAAGCAGGGGACACGCATCTCCGTGCTGCTCAAGATGGTTTTACCAGAGCCACGGAGCAGTATGTGAAAGACATACGGGTAAGGGAATTTTAATGGTTATATATACCGGTAGCCCCCGAGACTTAAAGTAGTTATGTTAACTGATTTAAGGATCATTTGAAAACGCAGGCTCTTACCGAGAAGAATGCCCAGCTGTCTCGGGAGCTGCAAGATTGCAAGGCCCAACTTGAGGCCGCACTTGCTGCCGCAGGAGGAGACGCAGAGACCCCTCCTGGTAACACATTTTTATTAATAAATATAAGCGCTGTGCGGCGTGCACGCGAGTCTAATAATGACATTGCAGGTGCCGCCGGACAAGATCCGGACAGGCAAGCATTGCTGCGCCAGCTAAAGGCCGGCAAGAGTGTGCTGAATAGGGTTCAGCAAGAAAGGAACAAGCTCCAGGATGCCAACGCCAAACTCGGAGAAGAGTTGAAAGGCGCTCGAGCCGAGCTGTCCGGCTCCATTAAGGAGAATCAGCGGCTTCATCGCGGCATTTATAGTAAGTGCTTGAGCGGACTCCTTTGAAAAGAAGAGTTCGGCAAGGAAGTATTTTGACATGATATGTCTTGTAGGTATACTCACAGGTCGTCCTGCAGAGGAGATGCTCATATCAACGGGTGATCAGCTTCCCGAACTGTTGCAACTGCTCGAACGAGTTTGGCAGGCAATGACCGGCGTCGTCCGGGCTTTATGGCCAGCCCTCTCCCTACCCGAGGGCCTTGGGGAGCTTGCGGAGAAGCTTCAGGGAGTGCGGCAGCGCTTCCGTTTGTGGAAGATTTTGGCTTGCCGTCAAGGTGCCAGGGAGGCTTGGGCCATGGTGAAGACGCGGTATAAGAAGGCGGATCCCAACCATATGGCTGAAGTTGGACCGGTGGGGCCCGATGGGAAGGAGATCCCTGTGAGTTTAGTATACAGCCAAGTAGAGTTGGCTGCTAAGTTTTCCCAACGGGACTGTAAGTTAGACAGCCTGTTAGACGGAATTGAGGAGGAATACAATCAATAAATTTGACAATGTATGTTTTCCTTTGAAGTGACATGTGAAATGCCTTCTAGCCGGATTGTAGATCGTTTGTCTTTGCCGACCTTTTCGCTTCAACCTCGGGACTCTAGAGTCCGGAGTGTGTCCGAATACCTTTTTGGTTAAGAAACAACCGTGGTATGCATGGAGACCAGGCGTAGGGGTCATTAGTGCTTTATCAGACAAGTGCCCAACTAGTTATGTTATATTACATGGTTAGTAAGAAACATCTTCCAGGGAGAATAGTTCCGTTAAGGGTTCCTTTCGCTGGAAGGCATGCCCTAAAGTGCATGTCCAGACTGCAAAGAAAGCAGTAAAACATCTGGGGGCAGATAGATAAATAAGTAAAAAGTCATCTTTTAAGTCACCGACCGAATATTCCCTTAAGAACGCTAGCTTTCAGCTTCACCCAGTCTGAGGTACACATCCAGCTGACCCGGCAGTAACAATCGCAGAGGTGCTCCCTTTACCTCCTAGCCGAACAATCGGGAACGTAGGGGTAAGCACAGGAGCCAGGCAACCCAGCTTGGCCAAAACTTAAGTCATACCGATGCATATAATGGTGAGTA
This sequence comes from Triticum timopheevii, assembly GCA_963921465.1. NCBI lineage: Eukaryota > Viridiplantae > Streptophyta > Magnoliopsida > Poales > Poaceae > Triticum > Triticum timopheevii. The sequence goes on along the minus strand of OY997266.1, from coordinate 472,163,340 downwards.
AAAGGTACATGTGGAAGCGTGACACATGTGCTGGGCATGAAACCCTTATAATTGAGCTTCTGTAAAAGAAGCCCCCAGGTATAATGAGTGCGGATGGCACATCAAGTGTATGCGAAAAAAATGCAAAAGTAAGCCCTTAGGGGCTTATTAATAAAAAGGTTATGGAAAGAGAAACGAAAGGCAGCCAAGGTATAAAAATTTGGACGGAGGGAGGGGACGAACTCTTACTCCGGCGCTAGGCATAGAATCTTCGGAGGCGGGCTGCGTTCCATGGGTTCCGCTCGAGTCGGTTATCCGACGCATTTTGTAGACGGTATGCTCCGCCGGTCAGGACTTGATCGATAATGAAGGGGCCCTCCCATTTGGGCTTGAGCTTGTCCTTTTTCTTGTCTGGCAGGCGTAGAACTAGTTCGCCAACATTGTAAGTCTTGGCCCGTACTTCTCTTCTTTGATATCTTCGAGCCTGCTGCTGATAGAATGCGGAACGAGCTTTGGCGATGTCGCGTTCTTCCTCCAATGTGTCCAGGCTGTCCTGCCGATCCAGCTCGGCCTCTCTTTCCTCGTACATGCGCACTCGAGGTGAGTCATGAATAATGTCGCTGGGCAGGACTGCCTCTGCGCCGTATACCATAAAAAATGGTGTGAATCCGGTAGTGCGGTTAGGCGTTGTTCGCAGCCCCCAGAGTACGGAGTCGAGCTCCTCGACCCAGTGCGTGTCTGATTTAGTAATTGACCGCACTAGTCTGGGCTTAATGCCGCTCATTATTAGACCATTTGCTCGTTCCACTTGACCGTTGGTTTGAGGGTGATAGACTGAAGCGTAGTCGAGCTTGATGCCCATATTCTTGCACCAGGACTTAACCTCGTCGGCTGTGAAGTTCGTGCCGTTGTCGGTGATGATGCTGTGGGGGACTCCGTAACGGTGTACTACCCCGGATATAAAGTCTATCACTGGTCCGGACTCTGCCGTTTTGACCGGCTTGGCCTCTATCCATTTGGTGAATTTATCCACCATGACCAATAGGTACCTTTGCTTGTGGGTTCCCCCTTTAAGGGGTCCAACCATATCAAGCCCCCAGACCGCGAATGGCCAGGTAATGGGTATAGTTTTGAGGGCGGTAGGTGGCATATGGCTCTGATTAGCAAAGAGCTGACAACCAACGCATCTCTGGACTAAGTCCTGTGCATCTGCCCGGGCCGTCGGCCAATAAAATCCTGTACGGAATGCCTTTCCTACAAGGGCCCGGGCTACTGCGTGGTGTCCGCCTAGTCCGGCATGAATTTCAGCCAGGAGGTTTCGCCCTTCCTCTTCGGAGATACACCTTTGAAGGACTCCGGTTGTGCTTTTCTTATAAAGTTCTCCCTCATGGACCTTGTAGGCTTTCGATCGCCGGACTATGCAGCGGGCCTCGTTTTGGTCTTCGGGGAGTTCCTGCCTAAGCAAGTAGGCTAGGAATGGTTCTGTCCACGGGGCGATTACTACCATTATGTCGTGGGCTGACGGTGTTATGTCGTCAGCTGAATCGCCGATTGGCTCGGTTTTATCCGGTTTGTCACTTCCGGGCTCCTCTTCCCATAGTACGGATGGCTTGAACAGCCGTTCCAGGAAGATATTTGGAGGGACAGCATCACGTTTCACACTGATGCGTGCCAGTACGTCGGCCGCTTGGTTATTATCTCAGGCTATGTGATGGAATTCGAGTCCTTCAAACCGAGCTGACATTTTTAGAACGGCGTTGCGATATGCTGCCATTTTCGGATCCTTGGCGTCAAAGTCTCCATTTATTTGGGATATTGCAAGGTTTGAGTCCCCGCGCACCTCTAGGCGTTGAATACCCATGGAGACTGCCATCCGGAGACCATGTAATAGGGCCTCGTATTCGGCTGCGTTGTTGGAGTCCGTGTACATTATTTGAAGTACGTACTGGACTGTATCCCCGGTTGGGGACGTCAATACAACGCCAGCCCCCAGTCCGGCTAACATTTTAGAGCCGTCGAAATGCATAACCCAATTGGAGTACGCGCCGTACTCTTTAGGGAGTTCGGCTTCGGTCCATTCGGGGACGAAGTCAGCCAAAACTTGTGACTTTATAGCTCGCCTAGGTTTGTAAGTTATATCGAATGGTAAGAGCTCAACGGCCCATTTTGCAATCCTGCCCGTTGCGTCGCGGTTATTTATAATGTCATTGAGTGGTACTTCAGAGGCCACTGTTATCGAACACTCTTGAAAGTAGTGTCGGAGCTTCCGGGACGCCATGAACACCGCATATGCTATCTTCTGATAATGCGGGTAACGGGATTTGCAGGGGGTTAACACAGTGGATACATAATACACTGGTTTTTGAAGAGGGAATTTATGCCGTTCTGTCGCTCGTTCGACGACGAGGACCGTGCTTACGACTTGATGCGTTGCTGCGATGTATAACAACATTGGTTCGCCCAGAGTGGGCGCAGCCAGGACCAGATTTGTTGCCAATATGGCCTTTATTTCTTCGAGTCCGGCAGTGGCAGCATCCGTCCACTCAAAGTGTTCCGTGCGCCTGAGGAGGAGATAGAGGGGCAACGCCTTTTCTCCTAGACGGGAGATAAAGCGGCTTAAGGCTGCCACGCATCCTGTTAATTTTTGTATTTGTTTGAGGTCTTTTGGAATATCCAACTGTGACAGAGCTCGGATTTTAGCCGGGTTTGCTTTGATTCCTCTACCGGATACAATGAAGCCCAGCAGCTTTCCGGCTGGTACGCCGAAAACGCATTTTTCCGGATTCAGCTTGATGTCATATGCTCTGAGGTTGTCGAATGTGAGCCTCAAATCGTCTACTAGAGTTTCGACGTGTTTTGTTTTGACGACTATGTCGTCTACGTATGCCTCGACTATTTTGCCGATCTGGGTGGCTAGACATGTTTGAATCATGCGCTGATATGTTGCGCCGGCATTTTTAAGTCCGAAGGGCATCGTGTTGAAGCAGAATGGTCCGTATGGAGTGATGAATGCCGTTGCGGCTTGGTCTGCTTCCGCCATCTTGATTTGATGATAGCCAGAGTATGCGTCCAGGAAGTACAACGAATCGTGCCCTGCGGTAGCATCGATAATTTGGTCGATGCGGGGGAGAGGGAAGGGATCCTTTGGGCAAGCCTTATTGAGGTCTTTAAAATCGACACAGAGGCGCCAGGATTTATCCTTCTTTGGTACCATCACCAGATTTGCTAGCCAGTCCGGATGTTTGATATCTCTAATGAATCTGGCTTCCAATAGTTTGGCTAGCTCTTCCCCCATTGCCTGTCTTTTGGGTTCGGAAAATCGTCGAAGAGCCTGTTTGACTGGCTTAAATCCTTTTAGGATGTTTAGGCTGTGTTATGCCAACCTGCATGGGATTCCGGGCATATCCGAAGGATGCCAGGTGAATATGTCCCAATTTTCCCGAAGGAATTCACGCAGTGCGGCGTCTACTTCGGGGTTCAATTGTGCCCCAATGCAGGCCGTCTTTGTTGGGCCCGTTGGATGGACCTGGAATTTTATTATTTCATCTGCTGGTTTGAAGGAGGTGGACTTGGATCTTTTATCGAGTATCACATCGTCCCTGTTCACCGTAGAGCGCAGCGCAGTGAGTTCCTCTACTGCTAAGGCTTCGGATAGTGCCTCCAAGGCTAGTGCAGCTGTCTTATTTTCGGCGCGGAGTGCTATGTCCGGATCACTAGCGAGGGTGATTATTCCGCCGGGCCCAGGCATTTTGAGCTTCATGTACCCGTAATGAGGTACTGCTTGAAAAATTGTGAATGCCTCTCATCCTAATATAGCGTGATATCCGCTGTTGAACGGGGCCACTTGGAACGTGACTTCTTCGGATCTGTAATTGTCCGGCGAGCCGAACACCACATCGAGTGTGATTTGTCCGGTGCAGCGTGCCTCCCGGCTAGGGATTATACCTCTGAAGGTTGTGCTGCTTCGCTCAATACGGCTCCAATCGATTTCCATTTTCCGCAGAGTTTCCTCGTAGATGAGGTTTAGTCCGCTGCCGCCATCCATGAGGACTTTTGTCAGTCGAAAGCCGTCCACTATGGGACTAAGCACCAGTGCGGCTGGTGCTCTGGCTGTTCGGAATTTAGGTTCGTCGCTGGCACCGAAGGTGATAGCTGTGTTGCTCCATGGATTTGCTGTCGCTATTTGGTAGACTTCGGCGAGTCCGCGGATTGTTCGCTTTCGCATTTTGTTTGACGCGAAAGTCTCGAAGACTGTTGATACCGTACCGGTATTGTTGGAGTTGTTTTGCGGGGCTAGAAGCTCCTCGCCACTTTTGGCCACCTGCCGTAATATCCAACATGCTCGAAGGCTATGAGTTGGGGCGGCTCCCTCTGTACTATGAAGCTTGCAGGGTCCATTGAGCCATCCCTCCAGTACGGTTCCGTGCCCTTTATTGGGTTTTTGCTTTTTCTTTTTTGCATCTGGGGCCTGAGTGTAAGGCGCCCTTTTGCTGCGGACTGGGTTTGGGGCCGGATTATCCCAAAATTGGTTTTCGGTTTTCCGGAAACTCTCCATCGCACAGTACTTTCGTACTATGGATGCCAGATCAGTGAAGCGCGTAATTTTGCGACGATCAATGGCGTTTAGTATTCCCTTGTCCATGCAGTTATTGCAGAAGATTGAGATTGCGTTTTCCTCTCGGCAGTCCTTTATCCTGTCCATAACCAGGAGGAATCTGGCCCAGTAGTGATGTATTGTTTCAGCGGGCTCTTGCCGTATTAGAGATAGATCGCCTATGTCTGGGCGGGTGGGTGGACTAAAATCCGGATCCCTGCCCATCTTGGGGCTTAAAGGCCGAAGAGCTTCTGAATTTGGAAGCTTGGTTTGCTGGACACAATCCAGCAAGTCCGGAGCGACGCATGATTTTAAGTTCAATGCTCGATCGAAGTCCGTTCCTCCGCGGAAATCCGGCGTGGAGGGTTCGGGAATCCGGACATGAATAGTTTTCAATATAGGCGAAGAGTTGCCGTATTGCTCCTCTACCACTGCGACGTGGTGGGTGGCCTGGGGAGAGTTAATCTCTCTCAGATCGGTTTTAAGCCCAATCTGGTTGTAGTCCGTAGCGACTCCCAGGGCGGCGATGCGATCCAAGAGCTCGTTAACAGACGAGAGCTCTATTGGATCCAACTGTTCGGCAGCTTTAGGGCTGACGCGAAGATTGCTTCTAACGACTTGAGAAGTCATTGTCGAAGCGGCGGCCGGACAGGCGGTCATAAGAAAACCACCTAGCCGGATAGTTTGGCCGGCGGCCAAGGCCCCTTCGGCGAAAACACCGTCTTTGAAGACGGGTGGAGGCATCCTTCCTATCGGTGACGACACAGAGGAACTCTCAATGAAAGCACCAATGGCGGTGTCAAAACTGGCAGATCTCGGGTAGGGGGTCCCGAACTGTGCGTCTAGGCGGATGGTAATAGGAGAAGAGGGACACCATGTTTTACCCAGGTTCGGGCCCTCTCGATGGAGGTAAAACCCTACGTCCTACTTGATTAATATTGATGATATGGGTAGTACAAGAGTGGATCTACCACGAGATCAAGGAGGCTAAACCCTAGAAGCTAGCCTATGGTATGATTGTTGTAATGTATATTGTGTCCTACGGACTAAAGCCCTCCGGTTTATATAGACACCAGAGGAGGCTAGGGTTACACAGAGTCGGTTACAATGGTAGGAGATCTACATATCCGTATCGCCAAGCTTGCCTTCCACGCCAAGGAAAGTCCCATCCGGACACGGGACGGAGTCTTCAATCTTGTATCTTCATAGTCTTGGAGTCCGGCGGACGATGATAGTCCGGCGGACGATGATAGTCCGGCTGTCCGGACACCCCCTAGTCCAGGACTCCCTCAGCGTCCACCACTTGTTGCCAGTCGTCACGAAGGAACAAGGGGACAGGAGTGCCCTCCAGGCCTTCCACGTCCTCTCCAACCAGGAAGCGGAGAGCTGCGGCCAGATCTTCATCAGCCAGGGCCTCCGAGTTCAGGCAGAGATCACTGTCCGCATCTCCAAGCCTCCACAACGGGCGCGAGTGCGCCTAAAGAGGAGCTACCCGATGCGCCAGGAACTCCCTCAGGAGCATGGCCCCGGTCAGCTTCGCCGCCTTCAGGTTGCTCGGCCTCGGGTCGGCGTTCATCTTCTCCAGCACCAGCTTCGCCCATCGGTCATCAAGCTTCACACGGGACCACACCTCATCAGCCTGGGGCTGCTCCGTGGGCAGCGCGAGCCGAGAGTGGATGCATCCAGCATCCAGCATGACCCACTTGCTCCAGAAGCCATCGGCCCTCTTCCCAGCCTTCGAGATCACGTTGGCTTTGGAGTACGCAACGGAGCCAGCGCACACAGAGGTATGTGCGCCAGTGACTCGGAGGGAGAAGAAGTGGGGCAGCAAGGCCACGGAAGACACCACCCCGACGTGCACCTCACAGTAGTAGCTAAAAAACGACAGAAGGATAACAGAGTTGGGATGGAGATGTAGAGCCTATAGATTCTAATGGCGGAGGACAGCATAGAAGAACTCGGAGAAAGGAGGCACCAAGCCGGCAATGATGTCACTCATGAAGAAGGGGTAGAAGGTACTCCCCTTAGCCTCCAGTTGGGCGGGGCCTGCTCGGAGCGTAGTCTCCCCCATATCGCTGCCTTGCGCTGCCGTCATCAGGCACATGAGCGTGAGATTCAGGCCGGTGGAGCCCCAGCTGCGGTCTTGCGGGGCGCCATTGCTCGCTGAAGGAGGAAGGATGAGGCGGATCTGGAGATTTCGAAAGCAGGAGAGCAAGAGCAAGAAAGGGGATCTGGACCAAGGCGACTAGGAGCAATGAAGGTAAGCCTAACCCAGGCCAGCCTTTTTTCAGTCGGGCAGTTGCCGAGGTAGCATGGGGAAGCGGAGACGCCCACGTCCAATCAACCGCCACACGGCGACCAAGGCTGCAGGCTATTGGGGCCCGCGGCACTCCGCACTTGCCCTTTGGCTTCGCTGCTAAGCCAAGTCCGAGCGCGCCTTTGGCCCGGGGGCTACTATCGGTGTTCTGGGAATGGGGGTCCCCAAACTTGCCTGCCTATGACCTGCGGCGTGGCTCGAGCAGTGGCCCAGTACGACCCGTCTTCATCAACCCAAGCTCAAGACCCTCGCGGTGCGGACGACGCAAGGCTTCCTCAGGGGCGGCCTCACCAGGCAGGCTCGCGAGGAGGTGGAGAGATCAAGGCAGGGGTACCTCGTGAGGTGCTCATGACGCAAGCCATGATGATCGATACCAAGCAGGCGCCAGGCGGGCGCCAGCCGGTGCAGCGTCCTCGTTTCCTCTTTGGTGCAAAGGGGGCAAGCGTAGGCGCGGAGTACCGAAGCATCAAGCAAAGGTTTCACAATCGGTGCAGCAAGACCAAGACCAGTAGAGCGGCAGGACGGAGGTCACGGTGGAGCCCAAGACGGCATCATCGCCAGTGCCTTTGGCAGTCGAAGACCAACTTTAGTCAGGATAACCTGTACTAGTTGTTCCCCTTCAAAATGGCCGTTGTTGGCTCCCTTCCCGCTCAATATTTGGGAAGAGGACCAGGGCCTCTATAAATAGAGATAGCCACCACCGTAGAATGGGGATCGAGTTATCACCGAGCCAACAGAGACCGAATCCACCCGAGTAGAACACCGCACCAGCTCAAGAACACCTCTCGCGAGGCTGTTATTCCTCTGTACTGTTCATCATCAGCCCCAGAGGCAATCCACCACACCACACACTAGATTAGGGTATTACACCACAACGGTGGACCGAACTAGTATAAACCTCGTGTCCCTCGTGTTGTTCATCGTGTAGCTTATATTCACGGTGAGGCGTTCGGATGTGGATCGGTAGGAAGTAGATCTTCGCGCGCACCCCAGAGTTCGAACCTTAAGGGTTTTGCCAGAACCCGATATCCGATAATGTGAACTCATGGGTGTTGAACTGGATGACAGAGAACACACACTATAAGGCACCGACAACTGAATTACTTCGTGCCATGCCTGTCAGTCCTACCCCAGAAGGTGCACGTCTCATATACTCTGAACCTGAGCTGTCAGATCATTTCATGCAAGTGCTGATGAAGCCATTGAAGTTTGGACAAGCCTCAAGGACAAAATTCCTTGTGAAGGAATTGCAATATGTGCCAAGGACAGTCTATCGCATTCTGACAAAGACATTGAGTCCAATCAAAGGCCACGACTCGAATGATGAAGAAATCGTTGGCATCATGAAGAATCTGCTTTTCAACATCATGTACGGTATTCCCGTGAACTATCATGATTTCTTCATGAGGACTTTGGCAAACATTGCAATATCCCCATTTGAGTTGAAGCCTTATGCTCCCTGGATTATGAGATTCCTCAAATCAAGGTCTTCACTCAACTACAAAGCTGATACACTTAACCATGGAAGCTACTTGCCCCCAATTGAAGTCCTCAAACGGACATTTTCCTCAACTGATGAAAAGGGCAAGGCCACTGCTGTTATTGATGAGGGCATTCGACCATTGGATGGACAGTTTCGCAAAGCTGCTTCATACTCCACCAATGATGACTCTGCTACTCATGATTCTGCCACTAATGCCTCAAAGCAAAGTCCTCAGGCAATAGCTCCAAGGGTGATGACTGATCGTGAGCTTCTCCTCAGTCTTTATCAAAAGGTGGATCGCAATCACAAATGGGTAAAACGTCAGTTTGGTTCAATTCTTCACAACATGGCTGCCACATATAATTCAGTGAAGAAGAACCCTTACTACCTTAATGAAGTGTTTGATCGCACCTGGGCTATACTGTCTCACCTTTACAGCGATGAGGATCTCAAGCAAATGGGCTTCAAGCAGGACTTTGGCTGGTCTAAGCCCCCACCGAAGAAATTCAAGAAAGTTGTTATTCCTCCTCTGGTGCCCAGTTCATATTCTTAATCCCGTGATACTGATGAAAATGAAGATCTGGACGACACTACGGCAGGCCCTTCTCCAAGAAACGACCCCAACAATGCTGACGCTCCTCCATCGACTTCGTGAAGAAATTCTTCACGGGCGTTAGTCCTCACTTTTCGTCCCTTTTGGTCATTTGATGACAAAGGGGGAGAAATTTGAGTTAGTCTTCAAGCGGGTCTATATATGTGGGCGTTTTTTGTTAAGTTGCAACTCTCGCTCTTCTAAAGCTTTTGTTGTATGAGTTGTAAACTTAAGTCTGATGGTGACTTGATACTTTTGCACGGTTTTTCTGCATGCTATTTCCTCATTAATGTTATGCACGCATGCTGAATTACATCAGTCACCATATTTCATCATGCATTTCAAATTCTTCATTTCATATGTTAAATGCGTGTATGAATTACAAGATATAGGGGGGGATCCCCTTGATTCTACTCTTCAAATGTGCATTGCTTCAAAAGCAAATTCCTCACTATGCACATCTTCAGGGGGAGTTCTTCTATATCTTGCAATCAAATTCCTCAATATTGAGTACTTTCAATTCATATGTTTATCTCCGTTGAAAACTTAACCTATATTGTCATCAATCACCAAAAATGGGAGACTGTAAGTGCATCTAGTGCCCCTTAGTGATTTTGGTGTATTGAGGACTTATAGGTTAAGGAACTAATATGTTTGTAAGTGTACACAGGCTCTATAAGTCAATGAGGAGTTTGATATTTACAGTCAAAGTGGACCCCTAAAAATGAATGTCTTCGGCTGAAGACTTTGGTTCTCCTGAAGACTTTGAAAGTGAAGAAATTGGTGTGACCATGAAGACTTGATATTCATACGAGGAATCTGAAGCGTGAAGTCTTTTGTTTTCGTAGTTTCATTTTCTTCTTCTTGAGTCATAGGAAACACCGTACTGTTAAAGGGGGTCGAGGTAATACTAAGGAAACATATTTCCAAGTGATGCTCATCTCAAAATCCTAAGCCTACCCAATCCTTTGAGTGAAGCCATTGGAAATCTCATATTAGTTCAATCAATTTCGTCAGTGACAGAGACGAAGATCTTCTGGTCTCTGAGGAAATTGTTTTGACTGAGGAGTTAGGAATTTGCCAGTGCGAATTGCCTACACAGTGAGGAACATGATAGCCCTGAGGAATTCGAACCTCAAATCCGACCATTGCTGTGCTGCGCGCCAGCTGTCCCAAAATATCCTTCCACCTAACGGTCATATCAGCCAAGGGCATTTATGTCTTATCATGTCGGGCTGCTCCCTCGTCTATAAATAGCCGCCCCCTACAACCACTAGCTGGTTGGCTGCTCCAAGAGAAACTGACACTTGTCATTTGAGAGCATCCCATCCTCCGAGGACTTCGAGCGAAAATCATCAAGTGAGGAAACCCAAATCCCAAACCCAAACCTACAAACCCCAAAGTGATTGAGCATCACTGAAGAGATTGTTCCTGTGTGGAACTGATGCTTGTTACCTTTGAGGACTGTGTATCCTCCAGACGGTTAGGCGTCATGGTCTGAGCATCCAAGAGGAATTGTGGATTGCTGAGTGACCAAGTCTGTGAATGTTTGGAAGTCACCTTTGAAGACTTACCACTATTGTTGGGCGAGGTCTGTGTGATCTTAGCTCAAGGAGAATACGGTGAGGACTGTGTGTCCGGGACTGTGTGTCCTCGAGTTTAAATACTCAGCCGCTCCAACCAGACGTACAACTGTCACAGCAGTTGGAACTGGTCTACCAAATCATTGTCTTCACCAAGCCAACTGGTTGTATTTCCTCAACCCTTGCATTTCCTCAGTTATGTGTTGATGTACCTGATCATTACTGTTCGAAGACTTTGACTGAAGACTTTCGCTAATTCCTCAATCCTATTTGTTCACTCTATTTGTCTTCATCCTGCTTATCATGTGTTTACACTTTCTGTACTCTGTGTTTGTCTTTCATTTCAACATGATGACTATGTTGTTGCTCTCTTATGCTTATACCTGAGTACTTATTACGCTGCAAGTAGTTCTTCGCTTAGGAATTTCCTCACCCTGAAATTCCTTAGTGAAGAATTCATAAAAGTCGCCTATTCACCCCCCTCTAGTCGGTGTAACACACTTTCAATTACATCGTACCATTACATAATAGTTGGGGTACATACAAAAGGCATACAATGCCACATGAATACAACAACATCATACATAAGAGCAACATCCGCCTACGGATGAAACACAGACAGAAACTCAAATGACATCCACCCTGCTAGCCCAGGCTGCCGACCGGGAACCTAGCCCCTGAACGATGAAGCAGAAGAAGAACTCAAAACAAGCAAGCATCGCTCTCACGTCATGCTCATCGCATTACCTGTACCTGCAACTCTTGTTGTAGTAATCTGTGAGCCACGAGGACTCGGCAATCCCATTACCATGGGTTTCAAGACTAGCAAAGCTTAATGGGTATGGAATGGATAAGTGTTGAGGTTGCAGCAAGCGACTAAGCAATGTACGGTGGCTAACTTATGCGTACAAGAATAAGATGCGAAGCTACGCAAATGGTCACAAGCTAGTAATGATCAAGAAGTGATCCTGAACTACTTACGTTCAAACATAACCCCATCGTGTTCTCTTCTCGACCCACTCGAAAAGAGACCATCACGGTTGCACATGCGGTTCGGTATTTTAATTCAAATCTGGTGTCAAGTTCTGTACAACCGGATATTAATAAATTCACATCTGCCACATAACCGCGGGCACGGCTTTCGAAAGTATAAACCCTGCAAGGGTGTCCCAACTTAGCTCATTATAAGCTCACGATCCGCGGAGACAATTCTCCCTCACGGGACATCCGATCAGACTCGGGATCCTGGTGCACAAGACATTTTGACAATGGTAAACCTAATCTAGCAAAGCCTCCCGGTGTGTCGACACCCTGATAGTAGCCACGCGTATCTAGTCTCAGGACACGTCTGTTGGGGAACGTAGCAATAATTCAAAATTTTCTACGCATCACCAAGATAAATCTATGGAGATTCTAGCAACAAGAGAGGGAGAGTATGAGCATCTTCATACCTTTGAAGATCGCTAAGTGGAAGCGTCACTAGAACGCGGATGAGGGAGTCGTACTCGCATTGATTCAAATCGCGGAAGATCTGATCTAACGCCGAATGGACGGCACCTTCACGTTCAACACACGTACAGCCCGGGGACGTCTCCTCCTTTATCCAGCAAGGGAAGAGGAGAAGTTGAGGGAGATCTCTGGTAGCACGACGGCGTGGCGGTGGATCTTGCAGTTCTCCGGCAGGGCTTCGCCAAGCACTACGGAGGAGGAGGTGGAGTTGGAGAGGGGGAGGACTGTGCTAGGGGAAGGGTATAGAAGCCTTCCCACCCATCCACTATTTATAGGGGAAGGGGAGAGGGGGCCGGCCCCCTTAGATCTCATCTAGGGGAGGGGGCGGCCAAGGGGGGAGCTTGCCCCCAAGTTGGTGAGAGGCACCCCCACCCCCTAGGGTTTTCAACCATAGGTGCCTTGGGCCCTGGGGACGCACCAGCCCACTAGGGGGCTGGTTCCCACCCTTGTTCAGCCCACTAAGTTCCCCGTGGCAGGTGGACCAACGGACACCTTTCGGTGGTCCCGGTACAATACCGGTAACCCCCGAAATTATTCCGGTGACTGAAACTGGACTTCCCATATATAAATCTTTACCTCCAGACCACTACGGAAGTCCTCGTGACGTCCAGGATCTCAACCGGGACTCCGAACAACATTCGGTAACTGCGTACTAATTCCCATATCAACTCTGGTGTCACCGAACCTTAAGTGTGTAGACCTACGGGTTCGGGAATCATGCAGACATGACCAAGACAGCTCTCCGGCCAATAACCAACAGCGGGATCTGGATACCCATGTTGGCTCCCACATGTTCCACGATGATCTCATCGGATGAATCACGATGTCGGGGATTCAAGCAATCCCATATACAATTCCCTTTGTCTATCAGTACGTTACTTGCCCGAGATTCGATCGTCGGTATCCCAATACCTCGTTCAATATCGTTACCGGCAAGTCACTTTACTCATTCCATAATGCATGATCCCATGACTAACTACTTAGTCACATTGAGCTCATTATGATGATGCATTACCGAGTGGGCCTAGAGATACCTCTCTGTCATACGGAGTGACAAATCCCAGTCTCGATTCGTGCCAACCCAACAGACACTGTCGGAGATGCCTATAGTGAACCTTTATAGCCACCCAGTTACGTTGTGACGTTTGGTACACCCAAAGCATTCCTACGATAACCGGGAGTTACACAATCTCATGGTCTAAAGAAATGATACTTGACATTAGAAAAGCTTTAGCAAATGAACTACATGATCTTGTGCTACGCTTAGGATTGGGTCTTGTCCATCACATCATTCTCCTAATGATGTGATCCCGTTATCAATGACATCCAATGTCCATGGCCAGAAAACCATGACCATCTATTGATCAACGAGCTAGTCAACTAGAGGCTCACTAGGGACATGTTGTGGTCTATGTATTCACACATGTATTATGGTTTCTGGTCAATACAATTATAGCATGAACAATAGACAATTATCATGAACAAGAAAATATAATAATAACCATTTTATTATTGCCTCTAGGGCATATTTCCAACAGTCTCCCACTTGCACTTGAGTCAATAATCTAGTTACATTGTGATGAATTGCACACCCATAGAGTTCTGGTGTTGATCATGTTTTGCTCATGGAAGAGGTTAGTCAACGGATCTGCGACATTCAGATCTTTACAAATATCTATGTCTCCATCTTGAAAATTTTCACGAATGGAGTTGAAGCAACGCTTGATATGCCTGGTCTTCTTGTGAAACCTGGGCTCCTTGGCAAGGGCAATAGCTCCAGTGTTGTCACAGAGGAGAGTCATCGGGCCCGATGCATTGGGAATAACTCCTAGGTCGTTAATGAACTCCTTCATCCAGATTGCTTTATGTGTTGCCTCCGAGGCTGCCATGTACTCCTCTTCACATGTAGATCCCGCCACGACGCTTTGCTTGCAACTGTACCAGCTGACCGCCCCACCATTCAAAATATACATGTATCCGATTTGTGACTTGGAGTCATCCAGATCTGTGTCAAAGCTAGCATCGACGTAACCCTTTATGACGAGCTCTTTGTCACCTCCATAAACGAGAAACATATCCTTAGTCCTTTTCAGGTACTTCGGGATATTCTTGACCGCTATACAGTGTTCCATGCCGGGATTACTTTGGTACCTTTCTACCAAACTTACGGCAAGGTTTACATCAGGTCTGGTACACAGCATGGCATACATAATAGAACCTATGGCTGAGGCATAGGGGATGACACTCATATTTTCTCTATCTTCTGTCGTGATTGGGCTTTGAGTCAAGCTAAATTTCACACCCTGCAATACAGGCAAGAACCATTTCTTGGATTGATCCACATTGAACTTCTTCAATATCTTATCAAGGTATGTGCTTTGTGAAAGACCTATGAGGCGTCTTGATCTATCTCTATAGATCTCGATGCCTAATATGTAAGCAGCTTCTCCAAGGTCCTTCATTGAAAAACACTTATTCAAGTAGGCCTTTATGCTTTCCAAAAGTTCTATATCATTTCCCATCAATAGTATGTCATCCACATATAATATGAGAAATGCTACAGAGCTCCCACTCACTTTCTTGTAAACACAAGCTTCTCCATAAGTCTGCATAACCCAAATGCTTTGATCATTTCGTCAAAGCGAATGTTCCAACTCCGAGATGCTTGCACCAGCCCATAGATGGAGCGCTGGAGCTTGCATACTTTGTTAGCATTCTTAGGATTGACAAACCTTTTGGCTGCATCATATACGATTCTTCCTTAAGGAAGCCGTTAAGGAATGCCGTTTTGACGTCCATTTGCCATATTTCATAATCATAGAATGCGGCAATTTCTTACATGATTCGAATGGACTTCAGCTTCTCTACGGGTGAGAAGGTCTCATCGTAGTCAACCCCTTGAACTTGTCGATAACCCTTAGCGACAAGTCGAGCTTTATAGATGGTCACATTACCATCCGCGTCAGTCTTCTTCTTAAAGATCCATTTATATTCTATGGCTCGTCGATCATCAGGAAAGTCTGTCAAAGTCCATACTTTGTTTTCATACATGGATCCTATCTCGGATTTCATGGCTTCAAGCCATTTGTTGGAATCTGGGCCCGCCATCGCTTCTTCATAGTTTGAAGGTTCACCGTTGTCTAACAACATGATTTCCAGGACAGGGTTGCCATACCATTCTGGTGTGGAACGTGTCCTTGTGGACCTACAAAGTTCAGTAGCAACTTGATCCGAAGTACCTTGATCATCATCATTAACTTCCTCTCTAGTCGGTGTAGGCACCACAGAAACATCTTCCTGAGCTGCGCTACTTTCTGGTTCAAGAGGTAGTACTTCATCAAGTTCTACTTTCCTCCCACTTACTTCTTTCGAGAGAAACTCTTTCTCCAGAAAGGATCCGTTCTTGGCAACAAAGATCTTGCCTTCGGATCTGAGGTAGAAGGTATACCCAATGGTCTCCTTAGGGTATCCTATGAAGACGCATTTTTCTGGCTTGGGTTCGAGCTTTTCAGGTTGAGGTTTCTTGACATAAGCATCGCATCCCCAAACTTTTAGAAATGACAGCTTAGGTTTCTTCCCAAACCATAATTCATATGGTTTCATCTCAACGGATTTAGACGGTGCCCTATTTAAAGTGAATGTGGCTGTCTCTAAGGCGTATCCCCAAAATGATAGCAGCAAATCGGTAAGAGACATCATAGATCGCACCATATCCAATAGAGTGCGATTACGACATTCGGACACACCATTACACTGAGGTCTTCCAGGCGGTGTGAGTTGTGAAACAATTCGACATTTCCTTAAGTGCGTACCAAATTCGTGACTCAAATATTCTCCCCCATGATCTGATCGTAAGAACTTTATTTTCCTGTCACGTTGATTCTCCACCTCACTCTGAAATTCCTTGAACTTTTCAAGGGTCTCAGACTTGTGTTTCATTAAGTAGACATACCCATATCTACTTAAGTCATCAGTGAAGGTGAGAACATAATGATAGCCACCCCGAGCCTCAACGCTCATTGGACCATACACATCAGTATGTATGACTTCCAACAAGTTGGTTGCTCGCTCCATTGTTCCGGAGAATGGAGTCTTGGTCATCTTGCCCATGAGGCATGGTTCGCATGTGTCAAATGATTCATAATCAAGAGACTCCAAAAGTCCATCTGCATGGAGCTTGTTCATGCGTTTGACACCAATGTGACCAAGGCGGCAGTGCCACAAGTATGTGGGACTATCATTATTAACCTTACATCTTTTGGTACTCACACTATGAATATGTGTAATGTCACGTTCAAGATTCAATAAGAATAAACCATTGACCAGTGGGGCATGACCATAAAACATATCTCTCAAATAAATAGAACAACCATTATTCTCGGATTTAAATGAGTAGCCATCTCGCATTAAACGAGATCCAAATACAATGTTCATGCTCAAAGCTGGTACTAAGTAACAATTATTGAGGTTTAAACTAATCCTGTAGGTAAATGTAGAGGTAGCGTGCCGACGGCGATCACATCGACCTTGGAACCATTCCCGACGCGCATCGTCACCTCGTCCTTCGCTAGTCTCCGCTTATTCCGCAGCTCCTATTTTGAGTTACAAATATGAGCAACCGCACCGGTATCAAACACCTAGGATCTACTACGAGTACTGGTAAGGTACACATAGTAACATGTATATCACATATACCTTTGGTGTTGCCGGCCTTCTTGTCCGCTAAGTACTTGGGGCAGTTCCGCTTCCAATGACCATTTCCCTTGCAATAAAAGCACTGAGTCTCGGGCTTGGGTCCATTGTTTGGATCTTCCCGGCAACTGATTTACCGGGTGCAGCAACTCCCTTGCCTTTCTTGAAACTAGTGGTCTTATTCACCATCAACACTTGATGTCCCTTTTTGATTTCCACCTCCACTGATTTCAGCATTGAATATAACTCAGGAATGGACTTCTCCATCCCCTGCATATTGTAGTTCATCACAAAGCTCTTGTAGCTAGGTGGGAGCGACTGGAGGATCCTGTCAATGACCGAGTCATCTGGGAGATTAACTCCCAACTGAGACAAACGGTTGTGTAACCCGGACATAGTGAGAATGTGCTCACTGACAGAACTGTTTTCCTCCATCTTACAACTGTAGAACTTGTCGGAGACTTCATATCTCTCGACTCGGGCATGAGCTTGGAAAACCATTTTTAGCTCTTGGAACATCTCATATGCTCCGTGCTGCTCAAAACGCTTTTGGAGCCCCGGTTCTAAGCTGTAAAGCATGCCGCACTGAACCAGGGAGTAATCATCACTACACGGCTGCCAGGCGTTCATAATGTCTTGAGTTGCTGAGAAAATGGGTGCTTCACCTAGCGGTGCTTCTAGGACATATGCTTTCTTGGCAGCTATGAGGATTATCCTCAAGTTCCGAACCCAGTCTGCATAGTTGCTACCATCGTCTTTCAGCTTGGTTTTCTCTAGGAACGCGTTGAAGTTGAGGGCAACATTAGCATGGGCCATTTGATCTACAAGACATATTGCAAAGATTTTAGACTATGTTCATGATAATTAAGTTCATCTAATCAAATTATTTAATTAACTCCCACTCAGATAGACATCTCTCTAGTCATCTAAGTGATACATGATCCGAGTCAACTAGGCCATGTCCGATCATCATGTGAGACGGACTAGTCATCATCGGTGAACATCATCATGTTGATCATATGTGAAGGAAATATGCCCTAGAGGCAATAATAAAGTTATTAATTATTTCCTCATATCATGATAAATGTTTATTATTCATGCTAGAATTGTATTAACCGGAAACATGATACATGTGTGAATACATAGACAAACATATAGTCACTAGTATGCCTCTACTTGACTAGCTCATTAATCAAAGATGGTTATGTTTCCTAACCATAGACATGTGTTGTCATTTGATTAATGGGATCACATCATTAGGAGAATGATGTGATTGACATGACCCATTCCGTTAGCTTACCACTTGATCGTTTAGTATACTGCTATTGCTTTCTTCATGACTTATACAAGTTCCTGTAACTATGAGAATTATGCAACTCCCGTTTACCGGAGGAACACTTTGGGTACTACCAAACATCACAACGTAACTGGGTGATTATAAAGGAGTACTACAGGTGTCTCCGAAGGTACATGTTGAGTTGGCGTATTTCGAGATTAGGTTTTGTCACTCCGATTGTCAGAGAGGTATCTCTGGGCCCTCTCGGTAATGCACATCACTATAAGCCTTGCAAGCAATGTGACCAATGGGTTGGTTACGAGATGATGCATTACAGAACGAGTAAAGAGACTTGTCGGTAACGAGATTGAACAGGATACCGACGATCGAATCTCGGGCAAGTAACATACCGATGACAAAGGGAACAACGTATGTTGTTATGCGGTTTGACCGATAAAGATCTTCGTAGAATATGTAGGAACCAATATGGGCATCCAGGTCCCGCTATTGGTTATTGACCGAGAATGGTTCTAGGTCATGTCTACATAGTTCTCGAACCCATAGGGTCCGCACGCTTAACGTTTTGATGACAGTTTTATTATGAGTTTATAAGTTTTGATGTACCGAAGTTTGTTCGGAGTCCCGGATGTGATCACGGACATGACGAGGAGTCTCTAAATGGTCGAGACATAAAGATTGATATATTGGTAGCCTATGTTTGGACATCGGAATGGTTCCGGGTGAAATCGGCATTTTACCGGAGTACCGGGAGGTTACCGGAACCCCCCGGGGAGTTATCGGGCCTACATGGGCCTTGAGGGAGAAGAGGAAAGGAGGAAGGAGGGGGCCACGTGCCCCTCCCCTTCCTAGTCCGAATAGGACAAGGGAAGGGGGGCGGGCCCCCCCTTTCCTTCTCCTCTTCCTCCTCTTTCCCCCCTTCTGCTACTCCTACTTGGAAAGAGGGCGTCCTACTCCCGGTGGGAGTAGGACTCCCCCCTTGGCGCGCCCTCCTTGGCCGGCGGCCTCCTTCCCCCTGGCTCCTTTATATACGGGGGCGGGGGGGCACCCCAAAGACACACAAGTTGATCTACGGATCGTTCCTTAGCCGTGTGCGGTGCCCCCCTCCACCATATTCCACCTCAGTCATATCGTCACGGAGTTTAGGCGAAGCCCTGCACCGGTAGAACATCATCATCGTCACCACGCCGTCATGCTGACAGAACTCATCTCCGGAGCTCTGCTGGATCGGAGGTCGAAGATCGTCATCGAGCTGAACGTGTGCTGAACTCGGAGGCCCCGTACGTTCGGTGCTTGGATCGATCGGATCATGAAGACGTACGACTACATCAACCGTGTTGTGCTAACGCTTCCGCTTACGGTCTACGAGGGTACGTGGACGAACACTCTCCCCTCTCATTGCTATATCATCACCATGATCTTGCGTGTGCATAGGAAATTTTTTGAAATTACTACGTTCCCCAACAGTGGCATCCGAGCCTAGGTTTTATGCGTTGATGTTATATGCACGAGTAGAACACAACTGAGTTGTGAGCGATACAAGTCATACTGCTTACCAGCATGTCATACTTTGGTTCAGCGGTATTGTGAGATGAAGCGGCCCAGACCGACATTACGCGTACGCTTACGCGAGACTGGTTTCACCATTATGAGCACTCGTGCTTAAAGGTGGCTGGCGGGTGTCTGTCTCTCTCACTTTAGCTGAATCGAGTGTGGCTACGCCCGGTCCTTGCGAAGGTTAAACATCACCAACTTGATGAACTATCGTTGTGGTTTTTGATGCGTAGGTAAGAACGGTTCTTGCTAAGCCCGTAGCAGCCACGTAAAATTTGCAACAAAAAAGTAGAGGATGTCTAACTTGTTTTTGCAGGGCATGTTGTGATGTGATATGGTCAAGATGTGATGCTATATTTTATTGTATGAGATGATCATGTTTTGTAACCGAAGTTATCGGCAACTGGCAGGAGCCATATGGTTGTCGCTTTATTGTATGAAATGCAAACGCCCTGTAATTGCTTTACTTTATCACTAAGCGGTAGCGATTGTCGTAGAAGAAATAGACGGCGTAACGACAACGATGCTACAATGGAGATCAAGGTGTCGCGCCGGTGACGATGGTGATCATGACGGTGCTTCGAAGATGGAGATCACAAGCACAAGATGATGATGGCCATATCATATCATTCATATTGATTGCATGTGATGTTTATCCTTTATGCATCTTATCTTGCTTTGATTGACGGTAGCATTTTAAGATGATCTCTCACTAATTATCAAGAAGTGTTCTCCCAGAGTATGCACCGTTGCGAAAGTTCTTCGTGCTGAGACACCACCTGATGATCGGGTGTGATAGGCTCTACGTTCAAATACAACGGGTGCAAAACAGTTGCACACGCGGAATACTCAGGTTATACTTGACGAGCCTAGCATATACAGATATGGCCTCGGAACACGGAGACCGAAAGGTCGAAGGTGAATCATATAGTAGATATGATCAACATAGCGATGTTCACCATTGAAACTACTCCATCTCACGTGATGATCGGACATGGTTTAGTTGATTTGGATCACGTGATCACTTAGATGACTAGAGAGATGTCTGTCTAAGTGGGAGTTCTTAAGTAATATGATTAATTGAACTTAAATTTATCATGAACTTAGTACCTGATAGTATTTTGCTTGTCTATGTTTGTTTGTAGATAGATGGCTCGTGCTGTTTTTCCGTTGAATTTTAATGTGTTCCTTGAGAAAGCAAAGTTGAAAGATGATGGTAGCAATTACACGGACTGGGTCCGTAACCTGAGGATTATCCTCATTGCTGCACAGAAAAGTTACGTCCTAGAAGCACCGCTGGGTGCCAGGCCTGCTGTTGATGCAACTAACGACGTTAAGAACGTCTGGCAGAGCAAAGCTGATGACTACTCGATAGTTCAGTGTGCCATGCTTTACGGCTTAGAACCGGGTCTTCAACGACATTTTGAACGTCATGGAGCATATGAGATGTTCCAGGAGTTGAAGTTAATATTTCAAGCAAATGCCCGGATTGAGAGATATGAAGTCTCCAATAAGTTCTATAGCTGCAAGATGGAGGAGAATAGTTCTGTCAGTGAACACATACTCAAAATGTCTGGGTATAATAATCACTTGATTCAACTGGGAGTTAATCTTCCTGATGATAGTGTCATTGGCGGAATTCTTCAATCACTGCCACCAAGCTACAAGAGCTTCGTGATGAACTATAATATGCAAGGGATGAACAAGACTATTCCCGAGCTCTTCGCAATGCTGAAAGCTGCGGAGGTAGAAATCAAGAAGGAGCATCAAGTGTTGATGGTTAACAAAACCACCAGTTTCAAGAAGAAGGGCAAAGGGAAGAAAAGGGGGAACTTCAAAAAGAACGGCAATCAAGTTGCTGCTCAAGAGAAGAAACCCAAGTCTGGACCTAAGCCTGAAACTGAGTGCTTCTACTGCAAGCAGACTGGACACTGGAAGCGGAACTGCCCCAAGTATTTGGCGGATAAGAAGGATGGCAAAGTGAACAAAGGTATATGTGATATACATGTTATTGATGTGTACCTTACTAATGCTCGCAGTAGCACCTGGGTATTTGATACTGGTTCTGTCGCTAATATTTGCAACTCGAAACAGGGACTACGGATTAAGCGAAGATTAGCTAAGGACGAGGTGACGATGCGCGTGGGATATGGTTCCAAAGTCGATGTGATCGCGGTCGGCACGCTACCTCTACATCTACCATCGGGATTAGTATTAGACCTAAATAATTGTTATTTGGTGCCAGCGTTGAGCATGAACATTATATCTGGATCTTGTTTGATGCGAGACGGTTATTCATTTAAATCAGAGAATAATGGTTGTTCTATTTATATGAGTAATATCTTTTATGGTCATGCACCCTTGAAGAATGGTCTGTTTTTATTGAATCTCGATAGTAGTGATACACATATTAATAGTGTTGAAACCAAAAGATGCACAGTTGATAACGATAGTGCAACTTATTTGTGGCACTGCCGTTTAGGTCATACCGGTATAAAGCGCATGAAGAAACTCCATACTGATGGGCTTTTGGAATCACTTGATTATGAATCACTTGCTACTTGCGAACCGTGCCTTATGGGTAAGATGACTAAAACGCCGTTCTCCGGTACTATGGAGAGAGCAACAGATTTGTTGGAAATCATACATACAGATGTATGTGGTCCAATGAATGTTGAGGCTCGTGGCGGATATCGTTATTTTCTCACCTTCACAAATGATTTGAGAAGATATGGGTATATCTACTTAATGAAACACAAGTCTGAAACATTTGAAAAGTTCAAAGAATTTCAGAGTGAAGTGGAAAATCATTGTAACAAGAAAATAAAGTTTCTACGATATGATCGTGGAGGAGAATATTTGAGTTACGAGTTTGGTCTACACTTGAAACAATGTGGAATAGTTTCACAACTCACGCCACCTGGAACACCACAACGTAATGGTGTGTCCGAACGTCGTAATCGTACTTTACTTGATATGGTGCGATCTATGATGTCTCTTACTGATTTACCGCTATCGTTTTGGGGTTATGCTTTAGAGACGGCCGCATTCACGTTAAATAGGGCACCATCAAAATCCATTGAGACGACGCCTTATGAACTATGGTTTGGCAAGAAACCAAAGTTGTCGTTTCTTAAAGTTTGGGGCTGCGATGCTTATGTGAAGAAACTTCAACGAGATAAGCTCGAACCCAAATCGGAGAAATGTGTCTTCATAGGATACCCAAAGGAGACTATTGGGTACACCTTCTATCACAGATCTGAGGGCAAGATTTTCGTT
The DNA here is from genome assembly GCA_963921465.1 of Triticum timopheevii. NCBI lineage: Eukaryota > Viridiplantae > Streptophyta > Magnoliopsida > Poales > Poaceae > Triticum > Triticum timopheevii. Next base: position 472,140,464 of record OY997266.1, on the reverse strand, counting down.
GCTAAAATCGGATCCTTTCTAGAGAAGGAGTTTCTCTCGAAAGAAGTGAGTGGGAGGAAAGTAGAACTTGATGAGATAACTGTATCTACTCCCTTATTGGAAAGTAGTTCATCACAAGAACCGGTTCCTGTGACAACTACACCAATCAGTGAGGAAGCTAATGATATTGATCATGAAACTTCAGATCAGGTTTCTACTGAACCTCGTAGGTCTACCAGAGTAAGATCCGCACCAGAGTGGTACGGTAATCCTATTCTGGAAGTCATGTTACTTTACCATGATGAACCTACGAACTATGAGGAAGCGACGATGAGCCCAGATTCCGCAAAATGGCTAGAAGCCATGAAATCTGAGATGGGATCCATGTATGAAAACAAAGTATGGACTTTGGTTGACTTGCCCGATGATCGGCAAGCCATTGAGAATAAATGGATCTTTAAGAAGAAGACTGACGCTGATGGTAATGTAACTGTCTATAAAGCTTGACTTTTTGCGAAAGGTTTTCGACAAGTTCAAGGGGTTGACTACGATGAGACTTTCTCACCCGTAGCGATGCTTAAGTCTGTCCGAATCATGTTAGCTATTGCTGCATTTCATGATTATGAAATTTGGCAAATGGATGTCAAAACTGCATTCTTGAATGGATTTCTAGAAGAAGAGTTGTATATGATGCAGCCAGAAGGTTTTGTTGATCCAAAAGGTGCTAACAAAGTGTGCAAGCTCCAGCGATCCATTTATGGACTGGTGCAAGCATCTCGGAGTTGGAATAAACGTTTTGATAGTGTGATCAAAGCATATAGTTTTATACAGACTTTTGGAGAAGCATGTATTTACAAGAAAGTGAGTGGGAGCTCTGTAGCATTTCTGATTTTATATGTAGATGACATATTATTAATTGGAAATGATATAGAATTTCTGGATAGCATAAGGGGATACTTGAATAAAAGTTTTTCAATGAAAGACCTCGGTGAAGTTGCTTACATATTGGGCATCAAGATCTATAGAGATAGATCAAGACGCTTAATAGGACTTTCACAAAGCACATACCTTGACAAAATTTTGAAAAAGTTCAAAATGGATCAGGCAAAGAAAGGTTTCTTGCCTGTGCTACAAGGTGTGAAGTTGAGTCAAACTTAATGCCCGACCACAGCAGAAGATGGAGAGAAAATGAAAGATGTTCCCTATGCTTCAGCCATAGGCTCTACCATGTATGCAATGCTGTGTACCAGGCCTGACGTATGCTTAGCAATAAGCTTGGCAGGAAGGTACCAAAGTAATCCAGGAGTGGATCACTGGACAGCGGTCAAGAACATCCTGAAATACCTGAAAAGGACTAAGGATATGTTTCTCGTATATGGAGGTGACAAAGAGCTAGTCGTAAATGGTTACGTCGATGCAAGGTTTGACACTGATCCGGACGATTCTAAATCGCAAACCGGATATGTATTTTTATTAAATGGTGGAGCTGTAAGTTGGTGCAGTTCGAAACAAAGCGTCGTGGCGGGATCTACGTGTGAAGCGGAGTACATAGCTGCTTCTGAAGCAGCAAATGATGGAGTCTGGATGAAGGATTTCATTTCCGATCTAGGTGTCATACCTAGTGCATCGGGACCAATGAAGATCTTCTGTGACAATACTGGTGCAATTGCCTTGGCAAAGGAATCCAGATTTCACAAGAGGACCAAGCACATCAAGAGACGCTTCAATTCCATTCGGGACCAAGTCCAAGTGGGAGACATAGAGATTTGCAAGATACATACGGATCTGAATGTTGCAGACCCGTTGACTAAGCCTCTCTCACGAGCAAAACATGATCAGCACCAAGACTCCATGGGTGTTAGAATCATTACTATGTAATCTAGATTATTGACTCTAGTGCAAGTGGGAGACTGAAGGAAATATGCCCTAGAGGCAATAATAAAGTTATTATTTATTTCGTCATATCATGATAAATGTTTATTATTCATGCTAGAATTGTATTAACCGGAAACATGATACATGTGTGAATACATAGACAAACATATAGTCACTAGTATGCCTCTACTTGACTAGCTCATTAATCAAAGATGGTTATGTTTCCTAACCATAGACATGTGTTGTCATTTGATTAATGGGATCACATCATTAGGAGAATGATGTGATTGACATGACCCATTCCGTTAGCTTAGCACTTGTTCGTTTAGTATACTGCTATTGCTTTCTTCATGACTTATACAAGTTCCTGTAACTATGAGAATTATGCAACTCCCGTTTACCGGAGGAACACTTTGGGTACTACCAAACATCACAACGTAACTAGGTGATTATAAAGGAGTACTACAGGTGTCTCCGAAGGTACATGTTGAGTTGGCGTATTTCGAGATTAGGTTTTGTCACTCCGATTGTCGGAGAGGTATCTCTGGGCCCTCTCGGTAATGCACATCACTATAAGCCTTGCAAGCAATGTGACCAATGGGTTGGTTACGAGATGATGCATTACAGAATGAGTAAAGAGACTTGCCGGTAACGAGATTGAACTAGGTATTGGATACCGACTATCGAATCTTGGGCAAGTAACATACCGATGACAAAGGGAACAATGTATGTTGTTATGCGGTTTGACCGATAAAGATCTTCATAGAATATGTAGGAACCAATATGGGCATCCAGGTCCCGCTATTGGTTATTGACCGAGAATGGTTCTAGGTCATGTCTACATAGTTCTCGAACCCGTAGGGTCCGCACGCTTAACATTTCGATGACAGTTTTATTATGAGTTTATAAGTTTTGATGTACCAAAGTTTGTTCGGAGTCCCGGATGTGATCACGGACATGACTAGGAGTCTCAAAATGGTCGAGACATAAAGATTGATATATTGGAAGCCTATGTTTGGACATCGGAATGGTTCCGGGTGAAATCGGCATTTTACCGGAGTACCGGGAGGTTACCGGAACCCCCCGAGGGGTTATTGGGCCTACATGGGCCTCGAGGGAGAAGAGGAAAGGAGGCAGGAGGGGGCCGCGCGCCCCTCCCCTTCCTAGTCCGAATAGGACAAGGGAAGGGGGGCGGCGCCCCCCCTTTCCTTCTCCTCTTCCTCCTCTTTCCCCCCTTCTCCTACTCCTACTTGGAAAGAGGGAGTCCTACTCCCGGTGGGAGTAGGACTCCCCCCTTGGCGCGCCCTCCTTGGCTGGCGGCCTCCTCCCCCCTGGCTCCTTTATATACGGGGGCGGGGGGGCACCCCAAAGACACACAAGTTGATCTACGGATCGTTCCTTAGCCGTGTGCGGTGCCCCCCTCCACCATATTCCACCTCAGTCATATCGTCGCGGAGTTTAGGCGAAGCCCTGCACCGGTAGAACATCATCATCGTCACCATGCCGTCGTGCTGACGGAACTCATCTCCGGAGCTTTGCTAGATCGGAGGCCGGAGATCGTCATTGAGCTGAACGTGTGCTGAACTCGGAGGCCCCGTACGTTCGATGCTTGGATCGGTCGGATCGTGAAGACGTACGACTACATCAACCGCGTTGTGCTAACGCTTCCGCTTACGGTCTACAAGGGTACGGGACGAACACTCTCCCCTCTCGTTGCTATATCATCACCATGATCTTGCGTGTGCGTAGGAAATTTTTTGAAATTACTACGTTCCCCAACAGTATGTCCTATACGACTCATGTTCGACCTTTCAGTCTCTTGTGTTCCGAGGCCATGTCTATACATGCTAGGCTCGTCAAGTCAAACTAAATGTTTTGCATGTGTAAATCTGGCTTACACCCGTTGTATGCGAATGTTAGAATCTATCACACCCTATCATCACATGGTGCTTCGAAACAATGAACTTTCGCAACAGTGCACAATTAGGGGGAACACTTTCTTGAAATTTTATGAGGGATCATCTTATTTATGCTACCGTCGTTCTAAGCAAATAAGATGCAAACATGACAAACATCACATGCAAATCATAAAGTGACATGATATGGCCAATATCATCTTGCGCCTTTGATCTCCATCTTGAGGCACGGTTTGATCACCTTTGTCACCGGCATGACACCATGATCTCCATCATCATGTCTTCATGAAGTTGTCTCGCCAACTATTACTTATACTACTATGGCTAATGGTTTAGCAATAAAGTAAAGTAATTACATGGCGTTATTCAATGACACGCAGGTCATACAATAAATTAAGACAACTCCTATGGCTCCTGTCGGTTGTCATACTCATCGACATGCAAGTTGTGATTCCTATTACAAGAACATGATCAATCTCATACATCACATATCATTCATCACATATCATTCATCACATTCTTTTGGCCATATCACATCACATAGCATACCCTGCAAAAACAAGTTAGACGTCCTCTAATTGTTGTTGCATGTTTTACGTGGCTGCTATGGGTTTCTAGCAAGAACATTTCTTACCTACGCAAAAGCCACAACGGTGATATGACAATTGCTATTTACCCTTCAAAAGGACCCTTTTCATCGAATCCGATCCGACTAAAGTGGGAGAGACTAGCACCCGCTAGTCACCTTATGCAACAAGTGCATGTCAGTCGGTGGAACCTGTTTCACGTAAGCGTACGTGTAAGGTCGGTTCGGGCCGCTTCATCCCACGATCCTGCCAAATCAAGATAAGACTAGTAACGGTAAGCATATTGAACAAACCAACGCCCACACCTACTTGTGTTCTACTTGTGCATAGAATCTACGCAATAGACCTAGCTCATGATGCCACTGTTGGGGAGCGTAGCAATAATTCAAAATTTTCTACGCATCACCAAGATTAATCTATGGAGATTCTAGCAACAAGATAGGGAGAGGATGAGCATCTTCATACCTTTGAAGATTGCTAAGCAGAAGCGTCACTAGAACACGGATGTGGGAGTCGTACTCGCGGCGATTCAAATCGCAGAAGATCCGATCTAACACCGAACGGATGGCGCCTCTGCGTTCAACACACGTACAGCCCGGGAACGTCTCCTCCTTGATCCAGCAAGGGGAGAGGAGAAGTTGAGGGAGAGCTCCGACAGCACGACGGCGTGGTGGTGGAGCTTGCAGTTCTCTGGCAGGGCTTCACCAAGCACTACGGAGCAGGAGGTGGAGTTGGAGAGGGGGAGGGCTGTGCCAGGGGAAGGGTATAGCAGCCCTCCCACCCACCCACTATTTATAGGGGGAAGGGGAAAGGGGGCCGGCCCCCTTAGATCTAATCTAAGGGGTGAGGGGGGCGGCGGCCAAGGGTGGAACTTGCCCACCAAGTTGGTGGGAGGCGCCCCCACCCCCTAGGGTTTTCAACCCTAGGCGCCTTGGGCCCTAGGGGGCGCACCGGCCCACTAGGGGGCTGGTTCCCACCCTTGTTCAGCCCACTAAGTCCCCCGTGGCAGGTGGACCCACCCGGTGGACCCCCGAACACCTTTCGATGGTCCCGGTACATTACCGGTAACCCCCGAAATTATTCCGGTGACTGAAACTGGACTTCCCTTATATAAATCTTTACCTCTGGACCATTTCGGAACTCCTCGTGATGTCCGGGATCTCATCCGGGACTCCGAACAACATTCGGTAACTGCGTACTAATTACCATATCAACTCTAGCGTCACCGAACCTTAAGTGTGTAGACCACTACGGGTTCGGGAATCATGCAGACATGACCGAGACAGCTCTCCGGCCAATAACCAACAGCGGTATCTAGATACCCATGTGGGCTCCCACATGTTCCATGATGATCTCATTGGATGAACCACGATGTCGGGGATTCAAGCAATCCCGTATACAATTCCATTTGTCAATCGGTACATTACTTGCCCGAGATTCGATCGTCGGTATCCCAATACCTCGTTCAATCTCGTTACCTGCAAGTCACTTTACTCGTTCCATAATGCATGATCCCGTGACTAACTACTTAGTCACATTGAGCTCATTATGATGATGCATTACCGAGTGAGCCCAGAGATACCTCTCCGTCATACGGAGTGACAAATCCCAGTCTCGATTCGTGCTCAACCCAACAGACACTTTCGGAGATGCCTGTAGTGAACCTTTATAGCCACCTAGTTACGTTGTGACGTTTGGTACACCCAAAGCATTCCTACGATATCCGGGAGCTACACAATCTCATGGTCTAAGGAAATGATACATGACATTAGAAAAGCTTTAGCAAATGAACTACATGATCTTGTGCTACGCTTAGGATTGGGTCTTGTCCATCACATCATTCTCCTAATGATGTGATCCCGTTATCAATGACATCCAATGTCCATGGCTAGAAAACCATGACCATCTATTGATCAATGAGCTAGTCAACTAGAGGCTCACTAGGGACATGTTGTGGTCTATGTATTCACACATGTATTACGGTTTCCGGTCAATACAATTATAGCATGAACAATAGAAAATTATCATGAACAAGGAAATATAATAATAACCACTTTATTATTGCCTCTAGGGCATATTTCCAACAACGTCCGGATGGGAAAGCCTATGAGTAAAACCAGATCCTCGGGTTGCCCCGTGGTGGCCCCGCGGTCTGCCCGTTTGGGGCCAACACCATCAGCGCTGGCCCCGCCCTGTATGTAGAAAAATCCTCGGGTTCACGATGCCCTATGCCAATTAATTATTAGGTTCAAGTATTATTATGGAAAATGTTAAAACCAATGCTGGGCCTTGCTGGAAGAGTTTTATTCAAAGCGAAACGTCGAGAGGGTCCCATACCCCTCACCGTGTTAGGGACGCAAAATCAAGGAACATAACACCGGTATGACGGAAACTAGGGCGGCGGAGTGAAACAAAACACTGGGCATAAGGCCAAGCCTTCCGCCCTTTACCAAGTATATAGATGCATTAATTAAATAAGAGATATTGTGATATCCCAAGATAATCCCGTTCTAACATGGAGCAATCTTCAACTTCACCTGCAACTAACAATGCTATAAGAGGGGCTGAGCAAAAGCGGTAACATAGCCAAACAATGGTTTGCTAGGAAGGGTGAAAAGGTTAGAGGCTGACATGGCAATTTGGGAGGCTTGATAAGCAAGTGAGAGGTAGCGCAACATAGCGATAGAACGAAGCAACTAGCATAGCAATGATAGTAGTGAGATCCAGGGTAACGATCATCTCGCCTGAAATCCCGCAAGCAAGAAGAACAAGTCCATGAAGAAGATGAGCAGTCGAAGACGAAACAAGCGTAGTCGAACGAATCCTCATGATCGCAATGAAACAGGAACTACCGAGAAGAAGCACAACCGGAAAGAAGCAAACAACATGTAAACACACAACACATAAACATGACATGATGCTCAACCAAGTATGATGCATGACAAGGCTATATGATGCTACTCATGGCAAGAGATGATGCATACAAGAACAACACACCAAAGCAAGTTTAAATGAGGCCGGAAACAACATATAACAATTCCGGTAAGTCCTCATATGCAAATTTCAATATTGGTCCAGATCTGAATGAACCTTATGTTCAAGTATTTAAACAGAAAGTTAAGATGCACCATGATGATCTACATGAAAATCTAGTCAAGTTACATATAAAGTTCATTTAATTCGGAGCTACGGCCTAGAAGATATGAGCAAAACAAGTTAAACATGACATTGATGCAAAATGCATACAAACATCAAGAAAATACACTCAAAACAAGGGTTCAACATGACATGATGAAACTACATGCAATTCTAAGCAAGTTTCATATAGAGCATGCCCAAAACGGAGCAACGGTGCAACACATACACTCCAAACAAGATATAACAACAATCTGCCCAAAACAGCAAGTAGACACTTTGCAAACATCAAAACAACATGCTGCAGGAATCATATGAGCATAAACTTGAGATACACTTCATTTACAGATAACATACTTCAAATATCATTAAGGTTCAGGTTCATAGGCATCAAAATTGAACCAATATAATTAATGCAAAAAGCAACTTTATAACACGGGAGCATATGCATGAGCAGGGTTAATATGATGGCAACTTGAGAGCAAGAAATAAACAACCTACAGCAATTAAACATAGCAACCAAGGGCATTTCATCAAATTACACATAACAAAGAGAAAATAACATCATGGCATCATATACATATGGCTCATGGATTAGTGGGAACCAACATGACAAGAATGAATGTTGAAACAGTTTCAGCAAGTGTAAAACAACAACACTACGATAGCATGTTGAAAAGCATGGAACAGAGGCATATGATATCCTAAATTATCAAACATGGCATGTGAACAGAGTACTCATAGAATACTTCAAAACATGTAATAGGAGCATCTACAGAATAGGCATGTATCAACTAATATCAAGCTCACAACAAGGCATCATGAAGTTAACAGAAATCTGGAAGAACATATAGGCATGTTCATGGCAGTGGAAACATATGCTACATGACATATATAGGGCATTAAAAGGCATGGTATGATAGAGCATAACATGGGTATCAAAACATGTTAACTAAGCATCTCCAGATTATGCATGGATTAATTGGTAGCATCAAGCAAACATGGCATCATGATATGACAGAAACAGACTTGACAGATCATTAACAGTGAGTAGCCCACTTCACGAGCTTGATGCACTCACTAAAGGGAAAAAATACATGGATTGAACCCCTATAAAGATGACATAATTATTCTCCTAAAACTTGTAGACATGATGCTCAAAAGAAAATCACACAAAAAGATATAAAAAAGACAAATAGGCAAGTTACAACAGTTTTCAGCAGTTAACAGCAACATGCACTTTGGCAACAGAGATTAAGATATCAAGATGCACCCTAACATGAATGCAAATCACACCAACTTATAGAGCATTAAGAGAAGACGATGCGCATATCAAGATCATCATCATAGGGTCAACTCAGACAAAGTTATGGCACTCACAAGATGCATACATAATGTTAACAAACAACAGATTTCAGCAGTTTATCATTTAGCAGTTTTGAAACGAATATTAAGTCATTAATATGAATAGGAACATGAATTCAAACTACTCCATCATGAACAGCACTCTGAGATGAACATTTTGACATATTATACACGCAAATCGGAGCAGTATGCATGAAGTTATTGCATGATGAACAAGTGCACATGAGATAGGAATTTCTGGACTTGAGAGAAAATATACCACTCCAGAAAACTGGACGGGGCGATCCCGGGATGAAGAGATCCAGGGCGGACGTGGGCGTTAGGATTGTGGGGCGGGTGGATCTCGTCCCACCCGCCGGATCCAACGACGAGGCGGCCGGTGACGGCGGCCAGAGGACGGGGCGGCGCCGGAGGACAAGCGGAGGCGCGGCGCCGAGGACGAGCGGAGGCGCGGCACGGAGGACGAGCGGAGGCGCGGCACGGAGGATGGGGGAGGCGGATCCGGCCGTCTCCATCCCGGATCCGGCCCGAGGCGAGGCCGGCACCGGCGGAGGATGGCGGCACGGAGCACTGGCGGCGGCGGTCGGCACTGGCGACGGCGGAGACCGGCGACGACGGGTGCTAGCGGGGCGGCGGCGATGAACATCACGCGGGATGGCAGAGAGGAGCTCGGGTGCCGGCAGCGCGCGTGGGAGGCGGCTCGGGCGCGCGGCTCGGCGGGGGGGAAGGCGGCGGTCAACGAGGTCTGGGGTCGCCGGCAGGAGCAGGCGATGGTGTCGGGGCTTCGGCGGGAGCTCGGGGGCAAGCGGCGGCGCGCTCGAGGCGGCTCGGGCCCCGATGGGCTCGGGCAGGCCTGCCCCGGGCCCGGGCAGCCCGCGGCGGCGGGGAGAGAGAGAGAGGGCCGGCGGAGAACACATGGCAAGCCATGATTTGCTGGAGCGGCGGCTGGACGCGTCCGTCGGCGGAGGCGGACATGTCCGGCGCGGAAGGAGAGGGTGGAGCTAGGGTTTCGCCCAAAAAATGGAGAGATAGGCACTTATTTATAGTTAGGGGGAGCTAGGAGAGTCCAAATGAGGTGCGGTTTTCGCCCACACGATCGTGATCCAACAACGGAGAACGTGGAGGGAGTTTAGATGGGCTAGGTGGAGGGGTGCTGGGCTGCAAAGAGAAGGAGGTTTCGGTTAACTCGGTTAACTGTTGGGGTATCAAACGACCTCTAAATGGAATGAAATTTGACAGGCGGTCTATCGGTGATATACCAAGGCCACTCGGCTAATCTTGGCCCATTCTAAGAATGTTTTTCTCCCACTCACGAAACAAGGTCTGAGAGGGGCGACGGATGCATGCGAGTGTGGTTTGGCTCGGAACAGACAACAGAGAGAACCAGGAGAACCGAGATGGATGCAAGTTTTTGAAAAACATGCAAATGAAATGTAGATGATGACATGGCAAAGTGCAACATGCAAGAAAATGACATGGAAACAACGACGAATGACTGGAAGACACCTGGCGCATCGGATTTGGGGCGTTACAACTCTCCTCCACTAACAAGAGATCTCGTCCCGAGATCTTAGGAACGAGACGGAAGAGAAAGAGGAAGCGGTGAAGTAAGAACGCAAGAGAGAAGATGAACAAAGTCCGAGAGCGCTCGGGTTGAAAGTGGAACGGCGAATATGACGAGAATCAAAAGCTCAAGAAACAAGATAGACTCTGAAACCACCCTGGCTAGAATAAGATAGAAAAGGAATAAGAATGAAAGAATTTCGGCAGCACTCCGGCTGAAAATGGAAGGAATGGAGACATGAACTTTGCAAGATGGGATGACACTTTACGAGATGAACAATGCAATGCCTCCAGAAGAATTGAAAGAATGGAATGAAAAGAACGGATGAGAGAACAAGAACTTCCACCACAAACGAATTCGATAGCATCCTTAGAGGAAGGGTAGAACGGAGTTGTTGAGGAAATCAACAACAAAAGAATAAGCTTGTTGTGGACTTATCAAAAACATCTCAAAACTTGAGGTGAAATTATACCACAACCAAATGTCTGAATAGCTGAGAAGAACGAAGAAATACAAAACTCCACTTCAGAAGAAAACGGGGAATTATTTGCACTTCGAGACATGAGAAGAAAAGATACTTGAACTCCTCCAACAAAATCTTGATGAACTCTTGAAGAATGGATTAAATCATGAAGAACCACCAAGAAGAATCCAGTGACAAAAGGATGATGAGATAGAATGAAGGATGAAAGAATAAGATGAGCCTTGTGGTGATTTAGATGGAGGTTCCGACGAGACGTACGAGAAAACTTGAACTCCGGAAAAGAAAAGATGAAAACACTTGGAACTAGAATTTATTCATCAAGAACAAACTCCGAAGGGAGGAATTAATCACTTCGAGGAAATAAGAATAAGATTTATTGTATGCTTATCCTTCATCAAATTAAATTGATGACAACCAGATTTGGCATGTAACTTATTCCCCTTGAAAAAGGATTGAGGAGTATAAGGAGCAACCTTGAGGAAGGTCTTCCGCGGACCACCGGTAGGATTGGAAAGAATGAATGAATTGATATGATAAACAAGGAAAAGGAGTGTTGAAGGAACCACCGTAAAAATTAGAAAATGACTGATGAAAGAGAATGAATCACCGGGAAGAATTAGAAGAACAAACTCCGAAAAGAATTTGGTAATAACTCCAGAAACTAGAAGAGTCAGGTAAGATCCTGGGAAAAGACTTGTGGGTTCGGGCCCACTAAAGAGAAAACACCGTTGGAAAGGATTGTTGAAGGGAAATGATGCACCAGAAATATTGAAATATTTGAATGAGGTGACAACCTTGGATTAATTGGAACAACAACGAATCTCCTGTGATGTCTTCCGAACTCCGGAATGATAAACTGGCGAGAGGCGAACGAGGAAGGGGACAACATTTGAGCCGAGGAAAAGAATATGATCAACACCGAATACTTGCATTGAGTCCATCGGAAAGAAAGAGATGAAGAATGACGAACTAGACAAGAAATCACTGGTTGAAACAATTGACGAAAGACTGAAGAGGCTCTGCACGAATGAAATTGATGCTCTAAAGAGACTCAGGCTCCGAGAAGAAGAGGTGGGAGGGCGGGAAAAACAAAGGCAACTTGGAAATGGGAAAATCGACAAATAACTTGAAGAGAAAACACCGGTTGAAATGATTGAGGAAAGGATGCAAAGACTTCGCACGAGTAGGATGGATAGTCGACTACGGACTCCGGCTCCGAGAAGAGAAAAGGGTGGGCAGGTGGGAAAAGAAAACAGCTGAGGACGAGGAAACAACTTTATTGAGAGAGAACTAAGGATTGATCTTGCAAGGCTGAAGAAGGATCGAATCAACTCGAAGAGAAGTCCACTGGATGAAAAGAGCTGAGAACCAACGATCAAAAATCTAACCGCGTGATCCTAACGAAAATTTTAAGGGGAAGAGGAGTAATTCAAAACACCTACATCAAGATTCCTCACTAGAGCGACGAAGGGGCTGAGGAGTAAAAAGAATTCCTACTCTCCGATATAACTAGACTCCAAAGTAGTTTTCTTCGAGACTCGACAATGACCAAACTACGAACAATCAAGGGGGTTCCTATGGTCGGTCGAGGCTCTGATACCAACTTGTCATGCCCAATATACGACCCTATCCTAAAGGAACTCGAAAGTCCCACCAAGGATAGAAGCGCATATTGGGGACGCTTTTGCAAGGTGGATATCATTACATCGTACCATTACATAATAGTTGGGGATACATACAAAAGGCATATAATGCCACATGAATACAACAACATCATACATAAGAGCAACATCCGGCTATGGATGAAACACAAACAGAAACTCAAACGACATCCACCCTACTAGCCCGGGCTGCCGACCAGGAACCTATCCCCTGAACAACGAAGCAGAAGAAGAACTCAAAACAAGCAAGCATCGCTCTCACGTCATGCTCATTGCATTACCTGTACCTGCAAGTGTTGTTGTAGTAATCTGTGAGCCACGAGGACTCAGCAATCCCATTACCATGGGTTTCAAGACTAGCAAAGCTTAATGGGTATGGAATGGATAAGTGGTGAGGTTGCATCAAGCGACTAAGCAATTTATGGTGGCTAACTTACGAGTACAAGAATGAGATGAGAAGCTACACAAACGGTCGCAAGCGAGTAATAATCAAGAAGTGATCCTAAAGTACTTACGTTCAAACATAACCCCACCGTGTTCTCTTCTCGACCCACTCGAAAAGAGACCATCGCGGTTACACACGCGGTTGGGTATTTTAATTTGAATCTGGTGTCAAATTCTCTACAACCGGATATTAACAAATTCCCATCTGCCACATAACCACGGGCACAGCTTTCGGAAGTTTAAACCCTGCAGGGGTGTCCCAACTTAGTCCATTATAAGCTCATGATCCGCGGAGACAATCCTCCATCGCGGTACATCCGATCAGACTCGGGATCCCGGTGCACAAGACATTTCGACAATGGTAAAACTAATCCAGCAAAGCCTCCCGGCGTGTCGACACCCTGATAGTAGCCGCACGTATCTAGTCTCAGGACACGTCCAGATGGGAAAGCCTATGAGTAAAACCAGATCCTCAGGTTGCCCCGTGGTGGCCCCGTAGTCTGCCCGTTTGGGGCCAACACCATCAACACTGGCCCCGCCCTGTATGTAGAAAAATCCTCGGGTTCACGATGCCCTATGCCAATTAATTATTAGGTTCAAGTATTATTATGGCAAATGTTAAAACCAATGTTGGGCCTTGCTGGAAGAGTTTTATTCAAAGCAAAACATCGAGAGGTTCCCATACCCCTCACCGTGTTAGGGATACAAAATCAAGGAACATAACACCGGTATGACAGAAACTAGGGCGGCAAGAGTGAAACAAAACACTAGGTGAGGGAGTCCTGGACTAGGGGGTGTCCGGATAGCCGAACTATCATTATCGGCCGGACTCCCAGACTATGAAGATACAAGATTGAAGACTTCGTCTCGTGTCCGGATGGGACTTTCCTTGGTGTGGAAGGCAAGCTTGGCGATACGGATATGTAGATCTCCTACCATTGTAACCGACTCTGTGTAACCCTAGCCCTCTCTCGTGTCTATATAAACTGGAGGGTTTTAGTTCATAGAACAACGATAACAACAATCATACCGTAGGCTAGCTTCTAGGGTTTAGCCTCCTTGATCTCGTGGTAGATCCACTCTTGTACTACCCATATCATCAATATCAATAAAGCAGGAGTAGGGTTTTACCTCCATCGAGAGGGCCCGAACCTGGGTAAAAACATCGTGTCCCTTGTCTCCTGTTACCATCCGCCTAGACACATAGTTCGGGACCTGAGGGAGTCCTGGACTAGGGGGTGTCCGGATAGCCAAACTATCATCATCGGCCGGACTCCAAGACTATGAAGATACAAGATTGAAGACTTCATCCTGTGTCCGGATGGGACTTTCCTTGGCATGGAAGGCAAGCTTGGCAATACGGATATGTAGATCTCCTACCATTGTAACTGACTCTGTGTAACCCTAGCCCTCTCCGGTGTCTATATAAACCGGAGGGTTTTAGTCCGTAGGACACAACAACAATAACAACAATCATACTATAGGCTAGCTTCTAGGATTTAGCCTCCTTGATCTTGTGGTAGATCCACTCTTGTACTTCCCATATCATCAATATCAATCAAGCAGGAGTAGGGTTTTACCTCCATCGAGAGGGCCCGAACCTGGGTAAAAACATCGTGTCCCTTGTCTCCTGTTACCATCCGCCTAGACGCACAGTTCGGGACCCCCTACCCGAGATCCGCCGGTTTTGACACCGACATTGGTGCTTCCATTGAGAGTTCCTCTGTGTCGTCACCGATAGGCTCGATGGATCCTTCGATCATCAACAATAACGACGCAGTCCAAGGTGAGACTTTTCTCCCCGGACAGATCTTCATATTCGGCGGCTTTGCACTGTGGGCCAATTCGCTTGGCCATCTGGAGCAGATCGAAAGCTACGCCCCTGGCCGTCAGGTCAGATTTGGAAGTCTAAACTTCACGGCTGACATCCGCGGAGACTTGATCTTCGATGGATTCGAGCCACAGCCAAACGCGCCGCACTGTCACGATGGGCACGATTTAGCTCTGTTGCCGGACAGTTTCCTGGAGGCCGCACACGAGTCCACTCCGATCCTCAATTCGGAGCCGGCTGCACAGATCGAGGACGGGTGGCTAGAAACCACCTCGGGGGCTGCAACATCTACGGCGATGGAGCCAAATACTGACCTTGTCCCTTGTGAAGCTCGTGACTCCGAGGTGCCGGACTCCTCGCCGGACTCCGAACCTCCCGCGCCCCCTCCAGTCGAGTCCGATTGGGCGCCGATCATGGAGTTCACCACTGCGGACATCTTTCAACATTCACCTTTCGGCGACATCCTGAATTCGCTGAAATATCTCTCGTTATCAGGAGAGCCTTGGCTGGACTGCGGTCAGGACGATTGGGATGCGGACGACGAAGAAATTCAAACCCCACCCACCACCCACTTTATAGCCACTGTCGATGATCTAACTGACATGCTAGACTTCGACTCCGAAGACATCGACGGTATGGACGACGATGCCGGAGATGACCAAGAACCAGCGCCTACAGGGCACTGGAAGACCACCTCGTCATATGACATATACATGGTGGACATCCCAAAGGATGGGAATGGCGAGGAAGCAGCGGAGGAAGACTCCTCCAAGAAGCAGCCTAAGCGCCGGCGTCAGCGGCGCCGCTCTAAATCCTACCACAGCAAGAATGGAGATTCCGGCACCGGAGACAATAACACCCAAGATAGTGCCGAAGACAACCCCCTCCAGCAAGATTCAGCACAGGAGGATGGAGAAGCCAGCCCTCACAAGAGAGCGGCAGACAAAGAGGTAGAGGACGATAATTATATGCCTCCCTCCGGAGATGAGGCAAGCCTCGATGACGACGAATTCGTCGTGCCTGAGGATCCCGTCGAACAAGAGCGTTTTAAATGCAGGCTTATGGCCACGGCAAATAGCCTCAAGAAAAAGCAGCAACAGCTTAGAGCTGATCAAGATCTGCTAGCCGACAGATGGACTGAAGTCCTTGCGGCCGAAGAGCATGAACTCGAACGCCCCTCCAAATGCTACCCCAAATGCAAGCTGCTCCCCCGATTAGAGGAGGAGGCATACAAACCTGCATCACCAGCGCACAATACGGCTGACCGACCACCTCGTGGCCGCGACAGAGAGGCCTCTAGGCCCTCCACTAGAACCGTACCCCGGCACCGCTCGAAAAGTATGAAGCCGCGGGGGAATGCGCCGGACTTGCGAGACATATTGGAGGATAAGGCAAGACAATCAAGATCGATCTACGGATCGCGTGGGCGCCCCATGATGCGCGACGACTACCGTCACGCCGGATACAGCAAGTCCGGTCGCGCCGAACACAGTAGACAAAGCTCGCTCGAGCTACGTCGTGATATAGCCCAATATAGAGGCGCCGCACACCCACTATGCTTCACAGATGAAGTAATGGATCATCAAATCCCTGAAGGGTTCAAACCCGTAAATATTGAATCCTATGATGGCACAACGGACCCTGCGGTTTGGATCGAGGACTATCTCCTTCACATCCATATGGCCCGCGGCGATGATCTCCACGCCATCAAATACCTCCCACTCAAGCTTAAAGGACCAGCTCGGCATTGGCTTAACAGCTTGATAGCAGAATCAATTGGGTGTTGGGAGGACCTGGAAGCCGCATTCCTTGATAACTTCCAAGGCACATATGTGCGACCCCCAGACGCTGATGACCTAAGCCACATAATTCAGCAGCCAGACGAATCGGCCAGACAGTTCTGGACACGGTTCTTGACAAAGAAAAATCAAATCGTCGACTGTCCGAACGCAGAGGCCCTCGCAGCCTTCAAACATAACATCCGCGATGAGTGGCTCGCACGGCACCTAGGACAGGAAAAGCCGAAATCCATGGCAGCCCTCACATCACTCATGACCCGCTTCTGCGCGGGAGAGGATAGCTGGCTAGCTCGCAGCAACAACCTCAGAAAAAATTCTGGCAGTCCGGATACCAAGGACCACAATGGTAGGTCGCGTCGCAACAAGAAGAAACGCCGCAT
Source organism: Triticum timopheevii (assembly GCA_963921465.1). NCBI lineage: Eukaryota > Viridiplantae > Streptophyta > Magnoliopsida > Poales > Poaceae > Triticum > Triticum timopheevii. Next base: position 472,123,444 of record OY997266.1, on the reverse strand, counting down.
TAGCAGCGACAATACTGAGGATACGACAGTCAATGCTGGATTCAGAGGCTCCAAACCCGGTCAGCGGAAAAATCCATTCAAAAGAACCACTCCGGGTCCGTCCAATTTGGACCGAATACTCGACCACTCGTGCCAGATACACGGCACCCCTGAAAAGCCAGCTAATCACACCAATAGGGATTGTTAGGTATTCAAGCAGGCAGGCAAGTTAATTTCCGAAAATAATGACAAGGGGCTGCATAGCGATGACGAGGAAGAGACCCGGCCGCCGAACAATAGAGGACAGAAAGGTTTCCCCCCACAGGTGCGGACAGTGAACATGATATACGCAACCCACATACCCAAGAGGGAGCGGAAGCGTGCACTCAGGGACGTATACGCGATGGAGCCAGTCGCCCCGAAGTTCAACCCATGGTCCTCCTGCCCGATCATTTTCGATCGAAGGGACCACCCCACCAGCATCCGCCACGGCGGATTTGCCACATTGGTTTTAGACCCAATCGTCGATGGATTTCACCTCACCAGAGTCCTGATGGACGGCGGCAGCAGCCTGAACCTGCTTTATCAGGATATAGTGCGCAAGATGGGCATAGACCCCTCAAGGATTAAACCTACAAAGACGACCTTCAAATGCGTCATACCAGGTGTAGAGGCCAATTGTACAGGCTCAGTCACACTTGAAGTGGTCTTCGGATCCCCGGATAACTTCCGAAGCGAGGAGTTAATCTTCGATATAGTTCCGTTCCGCAGCGGCTATCATGCTTTGCTCGGACGGACCGCGTTTGCAAAGTTCAACGCGGTGCCGCACTACGCATACCTCAAGCTCAAGATGCCAGGCCCTCGAGGAGTCATCACGGTCTACGGAAACACTGAACGCTCCCTCCGATCGGAGGAACACACAGCGGCTCTCGCGGCAGAAGAACAGAGCAGCCTCTTAAGGCATTTCTCGAGTCCGATCGTTAAGCGACCGGATACGGCTAAACGCGCCCGGAGTAACCTACAACAAGACCACTTGGCACGTTCCGAGCACGCGTAGCAATGCGGCCCCAACCCCAGCCTTTGCAAAATTGCAAGACCGGTCCTTCGCGTACATCATTACGCTCTAGAGATACCATGGGCATAGGGGAAGGGGCACGACCACAACAGGCCCAGAGTGCGGCTCAACCACACCAGGGGCTCCCAAGTGTGTCATTCTATTTCCTTTTTCTTTTTTCTTACCCGCAGGACTCCGTTCACCAGAGGCCCTGTCCGGCAGTAGACCTGCCGAACTCACGATGCAACAGCCAGGGAAGGAGAAAGGCCACGACGAGTATCCAGGTGGTCTCCATTACGAGCATTAAATCTGTTTTACACACCATTCCGCAGCCTACCCCTGGAGGGCAACATGTTTAACAGTCCCATCCCTTGCTTATCGCACTATCTGTATTGTTCTGCATTCATGGCAGCATTTTTGAATAAACAATGCATCGCTTTTTTCTTATAATTGCATTTCTTTCTTATACATATGTTCATTTACGACATGTCGCATCCATACACTTTGGTACGGCTAAATACACCAGGGGCTTAAGTTCCCCAAATTATGGTGTGATAAGCCCAAACACTTTCACAAGTGCGGCACCCCGAACTTATAGCATTATATGCATCGGCTCCGAATCGTGTCTTGGGTCAATAGTTGGGTTTGCCCGGCTCCCATGTTTTGGTACCTTACATTCCGTTGTATCGGCTAAGGTAGCACTGGGAGAACCACTGCGATTGCGCCCCAGTTGAGCTAGGCGAGCGTCTCAGTGGAGAAAGCTAAAACTGACCGTCATGATGAGGCGAGAGCTGGTCGCTGTTCGAGAGGTTTTTCGAGTCCCTAAAGACTTATGCCGCTTAGAGCGAGGAACCGGCCTTTTGTCCAGCCCAGGCGTGGATAGCGCCCCGAATTCGGTCTTCCGAACACTAGGGGCTTCACCGAAATTTAAAACTATAGAATTCTATGGCTAAGTGAGAGTGTTCAAGCATTATAAGTCCGGTTGCCTTGTTCGTTGTGCTGAGCACCTCCCTAGACGGACCCAAAAATGGGAACAAGAGCGCTCAAATTTATCCCGAACACCCCAGCACTCGAGGCATGGGGGCTGAAGCCGACGACTTGCCATCTCTCAGATTTCATAAACGGCCGCACAGAAGGTAATATTTTAAATCAACAAGTGTTGCTTCGCGCATATGAACAAAGTTTTCAGCGCACAGGATAACAAAATGCGAGTTTACTCAAATATTACATCTTTGGAGCACTCACCCGCAATCATGCGGGCCCCCTTCAGGACACTCTTATAATACATTTCGGGCATACGATACTCCTTGCCCGCCGGTGGCGCGTCCGTCACAAGCTTCTCAGCGTCCATCCTGCCCCAGTGCACCTTTGCATGGGCAAGGGCCCGACGGGCACCTTCAATGCAGGCGGAGTGCTTGACGACTTCAACCCAGGGACACGCATCCACCAGCCGCCGCACCAGGCCGAAGTAGCTCCCAGGCATGGCCTCCTTGGGCCACAGCCGAACTATGAGGCCCTTCGTGGCCTGTTCGGCCACCTTGTGGAGCTCGACCAGCTGCTTCAGCTGGTCGCTAAGGGGCACCAGATGTCCGGCCTCACCATACTGAGACCAGAAGACCTTCTCCGTCGAGCTCCCCTCCTCGGCCCAGTAAAATGCGGCAGCATCGGATACGCTGCGGGGCAGATCTGCGAACGTCATTGGAGAGCTCCGAATCCGGGTAAGTAAAAGGTAATTCACTTTAACATGCTTGCTTTGCATGAAGAATGCCTTACCCGCCGCTATTTTCTTCAAATCCTCGATTTCCTGGAGGGCCTTGTGGGCATCGGCCTTAGCGGCCTTGGCACTCTCAAGAGCCGATGCAAGCTCGGACTCTCGAGCCTTCGAGTCACGCTCCAAACCCTCGTGCTTTTCCACGAGAGCCTGGAGCTCTTGCTGTACCTCTGCCACCCGCGCCTCCTGCTTCTCTCGCTCGGCTCGCTCCGCGGCCGCATTGCGTTCGGCCGCGGACACTGCCTCCTTCAGGGTCGCCACCTCGTTCGTGGCCCCTGGAGTACCCCCGTTATCCTTGTTATTTCTCTTGCAACAAAATCCTTTTCTGTAAGGTACAATTTTCACACGGTGTTACTCACCTTCCTTGTCCTCGAGCTGCTTCTTGGCACGGCTGAGCTCGCTCTCGGACCGCTCGAGGCTTTCCTTCAAAGTATTGACCTCCGCAGTCAATCGGCAGAGGTCAGCAGCGCAGCCTGCAATCCCATATTGACACATTTTTCAGACTCCTGCGTATATCTTTTTAGATCCTGAGTCCGGCTTTTGTTTCCGAACACCGAACCGAGCATCATGGGCTACTGTCTATGTGGTATTATATTGCATATCTTAAAATTCTTACCTCAAAGCCTGTTAGAAGGCTGCTGCAGGCTTCGGTCAGCCCGCTCTTGGCAAGCTGAACCTTTTGAATCACCGCACTCATGACAGTGCAGTGTTCTTCTTTGATGGAAGCGCTGTTGAGTGCCTCCAGCAAGTTATCCGGCACCTCCGGTTGGACGGAGGCCGCCGGTGTCACAGTCTTGCCCTTCTTACGAAGGGGCCGCCCGCCGGACTCCGGAACCACTGCAGGTTCCGGTGCGGAGTCCGGTGCGAAGTCCGGGAGGTTGCCTTGCGGCACCTCCGGAGCCTCCTCCCCCTGGTGGGTCCCCTCCTGGGATCCAACCTCGGCGTCGTCAGCGCCACGGGGAGTGGAGGCGGTCGGAAGGGAATCAATATCCGACGTGCCCAAGGACCCGCTCGATGAAGCGGGAAGATCGTCCTTGGGCGGACTGCAGGGTTGTATACGGCATTAGAGAGACACTATGTGACAAAAGGAAAAATTATAAATCATCTAGGAGTCCGGATACTTACGATCTCGCCAGGGGCTTGGCCCTTGAAGGCCACTCCTCATCGCCATCGCCGACGTTGGCGGAACAGTCCGGGGGAAGGGTCCTTCCCTTCTTGGACCCTTCGGCCTCCCTCGTTGGGGAAGCCTTCCTCTTCTTCTCTCCCCCCGCTGGGGAAGAGTCCTCCTTCTTCTCCTCCTCGTCCTCGTGGGAGGAGTCCGCCTCGGAGTCATCGGACGATGAGTCCGATACCACCTGGCGCCGGGAACTCCTTCGGGTTCCCGTGGCCTTCTTCTTGGCCTTCTTCTCCAGCACCACGTAAAGTGCCGGGACCAGCAGCCCTGTCAAATGGGCATCTGCTGGGTCTTCTGGAAGGGGAGTCGGACAGTTAACTTGTCCGGACGTCGTCTGCCAGGCCTGTCAAAGGTATTGGGAGTTTAGATCCCGCATGAAGTTAAAACATGAAAAGCAAGTGTCCCATAAAGGATAACATGGCTTACCTCGTCAGCTGGACGCTGCGAGCTGAATCCGCGATCTTCGGTAGCGGATGCGGGGGCTTCGGCGCCCTTGAACAGCACCCTCCAGGCATCTTTCTATGTAGTATCAAAGAGCCCGCTCAAGGTCTAGTGCTGTGCCGGATTGAACTCCCACAAATTGAAGTCCCGTTGCTGGCAGGGGAGAATCCGGCGGACGAGCATGACCTGGACCATGTTGACAAGCTTGAGCTTCTTGTTCACCAGGGTCTGGAGACAGGACTGGAGTCCGGTCAGCTCCTCCGAACTACCCCATAGCAAGCCCTTCTCTTTCCAGGACGTGAGCTGCATAGGGATGCCAGATCTGAATTCGGGGGCCGCTGCCCATTTGGGGTCACGCGGCTCGGTGATGTTGAACCACCCCGATTGCCACCCTTTGATGGATTCCACGAAGGCGCCCTCAAGCCAAGTAACGTTGGGCATTTTGCCCACCATGGCGCCTCCGCACTCCGCTTGGCTGCCCTTCACAACCTTCAGCTTGACATTGAAGGTCTTTAGCCACAAGCCGAAGTGGGGCTGGATGCAGAGGAAGGCCTCGCACACGACGATAAATGCCGAGATATTGAGGATGAAATTTGGGGCCAGATCGTGGAAATCCAGGCCGTAGTAGAACATGAGCCCCCGGACAAAAGGATGGAGTGGGAAACCCAGTCCGCGGAGGAAATGGGGAAGGAATACTACTCTCTCATGGGGCTCAGGGGTGGGGATGAGCTGCCCCTCGTCGGGGAGCCGATGCGCGATATCGCTGGACAGATATCCGGCGTCGCGCAGCTTCTTGATGTGCCCCTCCGTAACGGAGGAGGCCATCCACTTGCCTCCCGCTCTGGACATGGCTGGAGAAGGTCGAGGTGAGATGTGCGGACTTGGGCGCTGGAGCTCGAGTGCGCGGAGATGGATAAGCAAAGAAGGAAGAAGGCGTAGGTAAAAAAGGTGGATCCTTATCCCCTTATATATGGGCGGATGAAACTATGTGTCCCTACTGGCCTGATAAAACTCGCTTATCTCCCAAGCGCCACAATCAATGGTGTGGTTGGGTTACCCACGTCCGTACTGATGGGAATCCCGGAATAAGGGGAACACGATCTCTGCTTCAACAAGACGTGCCAAGGAAACCGCTTCGCTAAACGCGCTGACGTGGTATAATAAAAACGATTCGTAAAGGCTTGGTTGTGGTGTGACGTCACGCCACGAAATACGTCAGCAGATTGAACTTTTGTAAATATTATTCTCTCTACGGTGGCATGTGGAATTTATTTTGCAGAGCCGGACACTATCCAGGTGTTCACAATCTTCTATGAATTATTCGGAGGAGGAACCCGCCTTGCAATGCCGAAGACAATATGCGCGCCGGACTCGTCGTCATTGAAGCCTGGTTCTGGGGCTACTGAGGGAGTCCTGGACTAGGGGGTGTCCGGATAGCCGAACTATCATCATCGGTCGGACTCCAATACTATGAAGATACAAGATTGAAGACTTCGTCCCGTGTCCGGATGGGACTTTTCTTGGCGTGGAAGGCAATCTTGGCAATACGGATATGTAGATCTCCTACCATTGTAACCGACTCTGTGTAACCCTAGCCCTCTCCGGTGTCTATATAAACCGGAGGGTTTTAGTCCATAGGACACAACAACAATAACAACAATCATACCATAGGCTAGCTTCTAGGGTGTAGCCTCCTTGATCTCGTGGTAGATCCACTCTTGTACTACCCATATCATCAATATCAATCAAGCAGGAGTAGGGTTTTACCTCCATCGAGAGGGCCCAAACCTGGGTAAAAACATCGTGTCCCTTGTCTCCTATTACCATCCGCCTAGACGCACAGTTCGGGACCCCCTACCCGAGATCCGCCGGTTTTGACACCGACATTGGTGCTTTCATTGAGAGTTCCTCTGTGTCGTCGCAATCAGGGAGGATGCCCCTTCCCGTCTTTAAAGACGGTACCATTTCCAAGGGAGCTTTGGCCACCAGCCAAACTATCCGGCTAGGTGGTTTTCTTATGACCGCCTGTTCGGCCGCCGCTCCGACAATGACCTCTCGGGTCATCAAAAGCGATCTTCACGTCAACTCAGAATTCGCCGAGCTGCTAGATCCGATGGAGCTCTCCTCCGTAAACGAGCTCTTGGATCGCATTGCCGCCCTGGGAGTCGCTACAGACTACGACCAGATTGGGCTTAAAACCGATCTGAGAGAGATTAACTCTCCCCAGGCTACCCACCACGTTGCGGTGGTGGAGGAGCAACGCAGCGACTCTTCTTCTATGTTAAAGACCAGTTATGTCCGAATTCCCGATCCCTCCATGCCAGATTCCCGCGGAGGGATGGACGTCAATCAAGTACTAAACCTAAAGTCAGGCAGCAGACCAAATTCGTTGGACAACATCCAGCAATCCAAGCTTCCAAATCCGGAAACTCCTCGGCCTTTGAGCCTCAGATTGGGCGGGGTTCCGAATTTAATTCCACCCGCCCAGCCAAAAATAAGCGATCTGTCTCAAATACGGCAAGAGCCCGATGAAACAGTACATCATTACTGGGCCAGATTCCTCCTGGTTATGGACAGGATAAAGGACTGCCGTGAGGAAAACGCAATCTCAATTTTCTGCAACAATTGCACGGACAAGGGAATCTTGAACGCCGTAAGTCTTTGCGAAATTGCACGCTTCGCCGACTTGGCGTCCATAGTACGAAAGTACTGTGTGATGGAGAGTGCCTTGAAAACCGAAACTAAGTTTTGGGACAATCCGGCTCCGAACACAACCATGGTCCGAAAAAGAAGCGTGCATCATGCTCAGGCACCTGGGACAAAAACCAACAAGCAAAAAACCCCTAAAGGGCATGGAACCGTACTAGAGGGATGGCTCAGCGGACCTTGTAAAATTCATAGTACAGAGGGCGCCACTCCAATACATAGCCTTCGAGCATGTTGGATACTACGGCAGGTGGCCAAAAGTGGCGAAGAGCTCCTAGCCTCGGAAAACCAGCCCAACAGTACCAGTACGGTATTAACAGTCTTCAAGACTTTCGCACCAAATAATATGCGGAAACGAACAATCTGCAACCTCGCCGAAGTCTACCAAGTAGCAACAACAAATCCATGGAGCAACACGGCCATCACCTTCAACGCCAGCGATGAACCAAAATTCCGAACAGCCCGAGCACCAGCAGCATTGGTCCTTAGTCCAATAGTGGACGGCTTTCGTCTTACCAAGGTACTAATGGATGGCGGCAGCGGATTAAACCTCATTTACGAGGAAACCCTTCGAAAAATGGAAATAGACTGGAGCCGCATTGAGCGAAGCAGCACAACCTTCAGAGGAATAATCCCTAGTCGGGAAGCACGCTGCACAGGAAAAATTACACTGGATGTGGTGTTCGGCGCGCCAGACAATTACAGGTCCGAGGAGGTCACATTCCAAGTGGCCCCGTTTAGCAGTGGATATCACGCTCTATTAGGGCGTGAGGCATTCACAATTTTTCAAGCTATACCCCATTACGGGTACATGAAGCTTAAAATGCCTGGGCCCAATGGAATCATCACTCTTGTCAGTGATCCGAACACAGCGCTCCGCACCGAAAACAAGACAGCCGCACTAGCCCTAGAGGCACTATCCGAAGCCCTAGCGGCAGAGGAACTCACTGCACTGCGCTCCACGATGAACAGGGACGATGTGATACTCGATAAGAGATCCAAGTCCACCTCCTTTAAACGAGCGGACAAAATAGTCAAATTCCACGTCCACCCAACGGACCCCACAAAGACGGCCTCCATCGGGGCACAATTAAACCATGACGTAGACGCTGCACTACAAGAATTCCTTCGGGAAAATTGAGATATCTTTGCCTGGCACCCTTCAGATATGCCAGGAATCCCGCACAGGCTGGCAGAACACAGCCTAAACATCCTAAAAGGATTCAAGCCAGTCAAACAGGCTCTTCGGCGATTTTCCGAACCAAAAAGACAGGCAATGGGAGAGGAACTAGCCAAACTATTAGAAGCCGGATTCATCAGAGATATAAAACATCCGGACTGGCTAGCGAACCTGGTAATGGTACCCAAAAAGGACAAATCCTGGCGCCTTTGTGTCGATTTTAAAGACCTTAACAAGGCCTGTCCAAAGGATCCTTTCCCCCTTCCCCGCATCGATCAAATCATCAATGCTACCGCAGGGCACGATTCATTGTGCTTCCTCGACGCATACTCTGGCTACCATCAAATCAAGATGGCGGAAACAGACCAAGCCGCAACGGCATTCATTACTCCATACGGACCATTCTGCTTCAACACAATGCCCTTCGGACTCAAAAACGCCGGCGCAACTTATCAGCGCATGATTCAGACATGTCTGGCTACCCAGATCGGCAAAACAGTGGAGGCATACGTAGACGATGTGGTCGTCAAGACCAAACACGTCGAAACTCTAGTAGACGATTTGAGGCTCACATTTGACAACCTCCGAGCATATGACATTAAGCTCAACCGAGAAAAATGCGTTTTCGACGTACCAGTCGGCAAGCTCTTGGGCTTCATTGTATCCGGTAGAGGAATTGAAGCAAACCCAGCCAAGATCCGAGCTCTGTCACAATTGGATATCCCAAAATACCTCAAACAAATACAAAAACTGACTGGATGCGTGGCGGCTCTAAGCCGCTTCATCTCCCGTTTGGGAGAAAAGGCATTGCCCCTCTATCGCCTCCTCCGGCGCACCGAACACTTCGAATGGACGGATGCTGCCACGGCCGAACTCAAAGAAATAAAGGCCATATTGGCAACAAACCCAGTCCTGGCCGCGCCCAACCTGGGCGAACCAATGTTATTATATATCACAGCAACACATCAAGTAGTCAGCGCCGTGCTCGTCGTCGAACGAGAAACAGAAGGACACAAATTCCCTCTTCAAAAACCAGTGTACTACGTATCCACTGTCTTAACTCCATGCAAATCCCGGTATCCGCATTATCAAAAGATAGCGTACGCGGTGTTCATGGCATCCCGGAAGCTGCGACACTACTTTCAAGAGTGTTCGATAACAGTGGCCTCCGAAGTACCCCTTAACGACATCATAAACAATCGCGACACGACAGGCAGGATTACGAAATGGGCCATTGAGCTCTTACCATTCGACATAACCTACAAACCACGACGAGCTATAAAGTCGCAAGTTTTGGCTGACTTCATCGCTGAATGGACTGAAGCTGAACTCCCTAAAGAGTACGGCGCATACTCCAATTGGATCATGCACTTCGACGGCTCTAAAATGTTGGCCGCTTGGGAGCTGGCGTCGTCTTGACGTCCCCAATCGGAGAAACAGTCCAATACGTACTTCAAATAATGTACACGGACTCCAATAACGCAGCCGAATACGAGGCCCTTCTACATGGTCTCTGGATGGCAATCTCCATGGGTATTCAACGCCTAGAGGTGCGCGGGGATTCAAACCTCGCGATATCCCAAGTAAACGGAGACTTTGATGCCAAGGATCCGAAAATGGCAGCCTACCGTAACGCCGTCTTAAAAATGTCAGCTCGGTTCGAAGGACTCGAATTCCACCATGTAGCCAGGGATAATAACCAGGCGGCCGACATGTTGGCACGCATCGGCGCAAAGCGCGATGCCGTCCCTCCTAATATCTTCCTGGAGCGGCTCTTCAAGCCATCCGTATTATGGGAAGAGGAGTCCGGGAGTAACAATCCGGAAACAACCGCACCAGCCAACACCGAACATTTGGACACAATCGGCGGCTCAGCCAATGAAATAACAACTTCAGCCCACGAAATAATGGCAGTCATTGCCCCGTGGACGGAACCGTTCCTAGCCTACTTAATTAGGTAGGAACTCCCTGAAGACCAAAAGGAGGCTCGCTGCATAGTACGGCGATCTAAAGCCTACAAGGTCCATGAGGGAGAGCTTTATAAGAAAAGCACAACCGGAGTCCTTCAAAGGTGCATCTCCGAAGAGGAAGGGTGAAATCTTCTGGCTGAAATTCACGCCGGACTCGGCGGGCACCACGCCGCAGCCCGGGCACTTGTAGGTAAGGCCTTCCATACAGGATTTTATTGGCCGACGGCCTGGGCAGATGCTCAGGACTTAGTCCAATGATGCGTCGGTTGCCAGCTCTTTGCTAATCAGAGCCACATGCCATCCACCGCCCTCAAATCTATACCCATCACCTGGCCGTTCGCGGTCTGGGGGCTTGACATGGTTGGACCCCTTAAAGGGGGAACCCACAAGCAAAAGTACCTATTGGTCATGGTGGACAAATTCACCAAATGGATAGAGGCCAAGCCAGTCAAAACAGCCGAATCCGGACCCGTGATAGATTTCATATCTGGGGTAGTACACCGTTACGGCGTCCCCCACAGCATCATCACTGATAACGGCACGAATTTCACGGCCGACGAGGTTAAACTCTGGTGCAAAAATATGGGCATCAAGCTCGACTACGCTTCAGTCTATCACCCTCAAACTAACGGTCAAGTCGAACGAGAAAATGGTCTAATCATGAGCGGCATCAAACCCAAATTAGTGCGGTCCCTCATGGAATCTAACACGCACTGGGTAGAGGAGCTCAACTCTGTACTCGGGGGGCTGCGGACCACGCCAAACCGCACTACCGGATTCACACCATTTTTTATGGTATACGGCGCAGAGGCAGTTTTGCCCTGCAATATAATTCATGACTCACCTCGCGTGCGCATGTACGAAGAAAGAGAAGCCGAGTTGGATCGGCAGGACAGTTTGGACACCTTAGAGGAGGAGCGCGATGTGGCAAAAGCCCGTTCCGCATTCTATCAGCAGCAGGCTCGAAGATATCAAAGCAGAGAAGTACGGGCCAAAACTTACAATGTTGGCGAGCTAGTTCTACGCCTGCCGGACAAGAAAAAGGACAAGCTTAAGCCCAAATGGGAAAGTCCCTTCATCATCGACCAAGTCCTAACCGGCGGAGCATACCGTCTACGTAACGCATCTGACAACCGACTCGAGCCAAACCCATGGAACGCAGCCCGTCTCCGAAGATTCTATGCCTAGCGCCGGACTCAGAGTTCGTCTCCTTCCTCCGTCCACCTTTTATATTTTCGCTGTCTTTTGTTTCCCTCCTTTTTCCTCCCTTTTTAGTAAAAGCCTTTGAGGGCTGAATCTGCGCATTGTTCGCACATACTTGATGTGCTACTCGCACTCATTATACCTGGGGGCTTCTTTAACAGAAGCTTATCTATACGGGCCTCATGCCCAAACACATGCGTCATACTTCCGCATGTACCTTTCATTCGCCATTATATGCACCGATATGACTTAAGTTTTGGCCAAGTTGGGTTGCCTGGCTCCTGTGCTTACCCCTACGTTCCTGATTGTTCGGCTAGGAGGTAAAGGGAGCACCTCTGCGATTGTTACTGCCGGGTCAGCCAGATGTGTACCTCAGACTGGGTGAAGCTGAAAGCTAGCGTTCTTAAGGGAATATTCGGTCGGTGACTTGAAAGATGATTTATTACTCATTTATTTATCTGCCCCCAGATGTTTTTTCTACTCTTTTCGTAGTCCGGACATGCACTTTAGGGCATGCCTCCCAGGGAAAGGAACCCCTAACGGAATTATTCTCCCTGGAAGATGTTTCTTACTAACCAGGTAATATAACATAACTAGTTGGGCACTTGTCTGATAAAGCACTAATGACAACTACGCCTGGTCTCCATGCATGCCCCGGTTTTTATATAACCGTGAGGGTATTCGGACACACTCCAGACTGTTGGGTCCCGAGGTTGAAGCGAAAAGGTCCGCAAAGACAAACGATCTACAATCCGCCTAGAAGGCATTTTACATGTCATTTTAAATTACATCGTCAAACTGACTGATTGTACTCCTCTTCAATCCCATCTAACAGGCGGTCTAGTTTACAGTCCCGTTGGGAATATTTCACGGCCAATGCTACTTGGACGTACATTAGGCTCACATGAATCTCCTTCCCATCGGGCCCCACAGGTCCGACCTCGGCCATGTGGTTTGGATCAGCCTTCGTGTGTCGCGTCTTCACCATGGCCCAGGCCTTCCTGGCGCCTTGACGGCAGGCCGATATCTTCCACAGACGGAAGCATTGCCGTACTCCCTGAAGCTTCTCAGTAAGCCCTCCAAGACCCTCGGGTAGGGAGACAAACGGCCATAAGGCCTGGACGACGCCGCTCATCGCCTGCCGAACACGTTCGTGCAGTTGCAGCAGCTCAGGAAGAAGGTCACCCGTGGAACCAGGCATTTCCTCCGCCTGACGACCCGTGAGCACACCTACAGACACATTTCTGTCAATCGACTTCCTCGCCGAACTCTTCTTTTCAAAAGAGTTTGCTCAAGCACTTACTGTAAATGCCGCGATGAAACCGCCGATTCTCCTTTACGGAGTCAGACAGCTGGACCCGAACATCTTTTAGTTCTTTGCCCAGCTGGGTGTTGGCATCTTGGAGTTTGTTCCTCTCCTGCTGCACCCTCATAAGCACCTTCTCGCCGGCCTTCAGCTGGCGCAGCAGATGCTGCTTGTGCGGATCTAGTACGGCACCCTCTGCAATATTATTGTCAGTCTTACGCACACGCCGCACTTCATAAACTACTTATCTTTCCGACGTATGTATTACCAGAGGGGGTCTCCGTGGCTCCCCCGGCGGCGGCTAGTGCGGCCTCAAGTTGGGCCTTGCACTCTTGAAGCTCCTGAGACAGCTGGGTATTCTTCTCCGTAAGATCCTGCATAACAAATGATCCTTAAATCAGTTATTTTAACAATTTTAAGTCTCGGGGGCTACTGGCATATATAACTATTAAAATTCCTTACCCGTATGTCCTTCACATACTGCTCCATGGCTCTGGTTAAACCATCTTGAGAGGCACGGAGGTGCGCATCTCCCGCATTAAAGGCATTCAACGCCTCCGGGGAGAAACACGCGTCACGAAGAACTGTCCGGCGACGCCTGTGCTTCATGGCGCTCTCCACCTCAGACCTGGTGGCGGACAGTCTGTCAGCATCCTCCGTTGGAGGAGCATCCGGCTCGCGCCTTGCACTCGCCTCCCCCTCCGGACCAGGTGTTGGAGCCTGGCTGGTGGAGGCTCAGTTGGCAACCTCTCCGGGCACAGTCCGGCGAGCGCTCTTTCTCCTGGAAAAATCATGAGATTTAATATACCTCCCAGGAGTCTTTTCCTTAAAGACAATGGCGCGCCATACCGTTGTGGCGATGTTTCGATTCGCACCGCATTCCTCTTCCGCCTGCTGGGCCGCACTGACCCTTGCTGGTCAGTCACCGCGGGTTCGGCTTCCCGCCTCAAAGGCACCTTCTGCGAAGCATCGTTGGTACACGGTGGTCAGAAATAAGCATGGATGAGTAATAATAGCAAGACCTCGGTCACAGTTACCTGGGAAGCCGGAGTCAAACCGGGGTAGTCGGCCGTGATGGCTACTAAGGCATTGTCCACGCTAAGTTGGTGGAACACCCCATCGATCAGCTCCACCTCTATATCCGGATCCTCCTCGGAGGCCGGATCAATGGATCGTCCCAGATCCTCGGGTTGTGGAGCCAAGCTGTGTATGCCCTCCACATCCCGGCGCAGTTCCTGTGTCAAAATCATAAAGTAAGACACTTAACTTTGAAAGCACGGGTCGGATAGATAAATGTCCGCTTACCCAGCTCCGAGGGTTATTCATGGAGAATCCATTCAATGGACTCGTGCGGAGGAAGTCCTCCCTCTCCCCCTTGTACAAGCCGGACAGGATCTTCACCAGATCGGCGGCCGATCCCGGCCCCTTGCGGCCATGACGGGTGGCGTCATTCTCCCCGTTGAAATCCCACATAGGGTGGCCTCTGTATTGAAGCGGCTGCACCCCTCGCATAATGCACGTGGCCATGACTCCAATCATGGTCAACCCAAAGTGGGCCAGTAACTTTATCCGGCCCATCAGATATTGGACGCTTATATCATCTTCCTGTTGAGGGCTCCGCGGGCGCCAACTCAGGCGTTTCTTCAGAGGAGCGTTGTTGAACTCCGGGAGGCCGATCCGAACTGGATCCAGCAGTGGGGCGTCTTCCATATAAAACCATTCCGAAGGCCAGTCTTCGGACGCCTTCTTCGGGGTTCCGGATAGATATCCGGTACCAGCGATGCGCCATATTTCGGCTCCGCCCACTTGATATATCGACCCCTCGTGAGAACGGGGTACGAGGCAAAACAGTCTCTTCCACAGCGTGAAATGGGCCTCGATGCCCAAGAACAGCTCGCAAAGAGCTACAAAACCCGCGATGTGCAAAATGGAAGCGGGTGTAAGGTGATGAAGCTGGAGTCCGTAGAACTCCAGGAGGCCCCGGAGAAACGGGTGTATAGGAAATCCGAGCCCCCTTATTAGATATGGGACGAAACACACCCGCTCTCCTTTCGAGGGATTGGGGGTGTTCTCCGCCTGCTTTCCGCCTTTGTAGGTGGCCAGTCCAGCTCGAACCGGGACCATAAAGGCCGGAGGGAGGTATCCCTCCGCTTGGAGCGTCACCAGCTCGCTGTGCGGAACTGAACATCTCCTCCAATCTCCTGGCTGAGGGCGGGGAGCGCGAGAGGAGGAGCCGCGTCGACTGTCCATGATGGAGTGGATTTTTGTCGGAGGCGCTCCGATGAGTACTCGCGGAAGGAGGATGGTGTGATTTGGATCTAGATCCTTGCCTCTCTTATAGGCAGCCTATTCGTGCAGCTTGGGGGTAAAACGTAAAGATACCCTGACTTTTCGCATTCATGCGACACGTGGAAGAGGGCCATTATTGGACGTGGAAGCCAAGGAGCGCAACATTTATAAGAAAGCCGGACACTATTCGGCAAGCACATGGAATATGGAGGAGAACCCGCCTTGCAACGCCGAAGACAACATACGCGCCGGACTCGTCGTCATTGAAGCCTGGTTCGGGGGCTACTGAGGGAGTCCTGGACTAGGGGGTGTCCGGATAGCCGAACTATCATTATCGGCCGGACTCCCAAACTATGAAGATACAAGATTGAAGACTTCGTCCCGTGTCCGTATGGGACTTTCCTTGGTGTGGAAGGCAAGCTTGGCGATACGGATATGTAGATCTCCTACCATTGTAACCGACTCTGTGTAACCCTAGCCCTCTCCGGTGTCTATATAAACCGGAGGGTTTTAGTTCGTAGAACAATGATAACAACAATCATACCATAGGCTAGCTTCTAGGGTTTAGCCTCCTTGATCTCGTGGTAGATCCACTCTTGTACTACCCATATCATCAATATCAATCAAGCGGGAGTAGGGTTTTACCTCCATCGAGAGGGCCCGAACCTGGGTAAAAACATCGTGTCCCTTGTCTCCTGTTACCATCCGCCTAGACGCATAGTTCGGGACCCCCTACCCGAGATCCACCGGTTTTGACACCGACACTAGGCATAAGGCCGAGCCTTCCGCCCTATACCAAGTATATAGATGCATTAATTAAATAAGAGATATTGTGATATCCCAAGATAATCCTGTTCTAACATGGAGCAATCTTCAACTTCACCTGCAACTAACAGTGCTATAAGAGGGGCTGAGCAAAAGCGGTAACATAGCCAAACAACGGTTTGCTAGGAAGGGTGAAAAGGTTAGAAGCTGACATGGCAATTTGGGAGGCTTGATAAGCAAGTGATAGGTAGCGCAGCATAGCGATAGAACAAAGCAACTAGCATAGCAATGATAGTAGTGAGATCCAGGGTAACTGTCATCTTGCATGAAATCCCGCAAGCAAGAAGAACGAGTCCATGAAGAAAATGAGCGGTCGAAGACGAAACAAGCGTAGTCGAACGAATCCTCACGATCGCAACAAAATAGGAACTATCGAGAAGAAGCACAACCGGAAAGAAGCAAACAACATGGTAAACACACAACACATAAACATGACATGATGCTCAACCAAGTATGATGCATGACAAGGCTATATGATGCAACTCATGGCACGAGATGATGCATACAAGAACAACACACCAAAACAAGTTTAAATAAGGCCGAAAACAACATATAACAATTCCGATAAGTCCTCATATGCAAATTTTGAAATTGGTCCAGATCTTAATGAACCTTATGTTCAAGTAGTTAAACAGCAAGTTAAGATGCATCATGATGATCTACATGAAAATCTAGTCCAGTTACATATAATGTTCATTTAATTCGGAGCTATGGCCTGAAGATATGAGCAAAACAAGTTAAACATGATATTGATGCAAAATGCATATAAACATCAAGCAAACACACTCAAAACAACGGTTCAACATGACATGATGAAACTACATGCAATTCTAAGTAAGTTTCATATAGAGCATGCTCAAAACGGAGCAACGGTGCAATACATACACTCCAAACAAGATATAACAACAATCTTCCCAAAACAACAAGTAGGCACTATGCAAACATCAAAACAACATGCTACAGGAATCATATGAGCATAAACTTGACATGCACTTCATGTAAAGATAACATACTTAAAATATCATCAAGGTCCAGGTTCATAGGCATCAATATTGAACCAATATAATCAATGCAAAAAGCAACTTTATAACACATGAGCATATGCATGAGCAGAGTTAATATGATGGCAACTTGAGAGCAAGAAATAGACAACCTACAGCAAGTAAACATAGCAACCAAGGGCATGTCATCAAATTACACATAATAAAGAGAAAATAACATCATGGCATCATATACATATGGCTCATGGATTAGTGGGAACCAACATGACAAGAATGAATGTTGAAACAGTTTCAGCAAGTGTAAAACAACAACACTACGATAGCATGTTGAAAAGCATGGAACAGAGGCATATGATATCCAAAATTATCAAACATGGCATGTGAACAGACTACTCATAGAATACTTCAAAACATGTAATAGGAGAATCTCCAGAATAGGCATGTATCAACTAATATCAAGCTCACAACAAGGCATCATGAAGTTAACAGAAATCTGGAAGAACATATAGGCATGTTCATGGCAGTGGAAACATATGCTACAGGACATATATAGGGCATTAAAAGGCATGGTATGACAGAGCATAACACGGGTATCAAAACATATTAACTAAGCATCTCCAGATTATGCATGGATTAATTGGTAGTATCAAGCAAACATGGCATCATGATATGCCAGAAACAGACTTGACAGATCATTAACAGCGAGTAGCCCACTTCACGAGCTTGATGCACTCACTGAAGGGCATAACAAAATACATGGGTTGAACCCCTATAACTATGACATAATTATGCTCCTGAAACATGTATACATGATGCTCAAAAGAAAATCACACAAAAAGATATAAAAAAACAAATAGGCAAGTTACAACAGTTTTCAGCAGTTAACAGCAACATGCACTTTGGCAACAGAGATTAAGATATCAAGATGCACCCTAACATGAATGAAAATCACAACAACTTGTAGATCATTAAGAGAAGATGATGTGCATATCAAGATCATCATCATAGGGTCAACTGAGACAAAGTTATGGCACTCACAAGATGCATACATAATGTTAACAAATAGCAGATTTCAGCAGTTTATCATTTAGCAGTTTTGCAACGAATATTAAGTCATTAATATGAACAGGAACATGAATGCAAACTACTCCATCATGAAGAGCACTCTAAGATGAATATTTTGACATATTATACACGCAAATCAAAGCAGTATGCATGAAATTATGGCATGATGAACAAGTGCACATGAGATAGGAATTTTTGGACTTGAGAGAAAATATACCACTCCAGAAAACTGGATGGGGCGATCTCGGGACGAAGAGATCTGGGGCGGACGTGGGCGTTTGGATCGTGGGGTGGGTGGATCTCGTCCCACCCGTCGGATCCAACAACGAGGCGGCCGGCGACGGCGGCCGGAGGACGGGGCGGCGCCGGAGGACGAGCGGAGGCGCGGTGCCGAGGATGGGGGAGGCGGATTCGGCCGTCTCCAGCCCGAATCCGGCCGGAGGCGAGGCCGGCGGCGGCGGAGAATGGCGGTAGGGAGCGCTGGCGGCGGCGGTCTACACTGGCGACGGCGGAGACCGGCGACGACGGGTACTAGCGGGGCGGCGACAACGAACATGGCGCGGGACGGTGGAGAGGAGCTCGGGCGTCGGCAGCGCGCGCGGCTCGGCGGGGCAAAAGGCAGCGACGGCGAGGTCCGGGGTCGCCGGCGGGAGTAGGCGACGGCAGCGGGGCTCGGGCGGGAGCTCGGGGGCGAGCGGCGGCGCGCTCGGGGCGGCTCGGGCCCCGATGGGCTCGGGCTGGCCGCGATGGCGGGAGGAGAGAGAGGGCCGGCGGAGAACATGTGGCAAGCCACGGTTGGCTGGAGCGGCGGCTGGACGCGTCCGTCGGCGGGGGCGTACATGTCCGGCACGGAGGGAGAGGGTGGAGCTAGGGTTTCGCCCGAAAAATGGAGAGGGAGGCACTTATTTATAGGTAGGGGAGCTAGGAGAGTCCAAATGAGGTGCGGTTTTTGCCCACACGATCGTGATCCAACGACGGAGAGCATGGAGGGAGTTTAGATGGGCTAGATGGAGGGGTGCTGGGCTGCAAAGAGAAGGGAGTTTTGGTTAACTTAGTTAACCGTTGGGGCATCAGACCTCCAAATGGAACGAAATTTGACAGGCGGTCTACCGGTGATATATCAAGGCCACTCGGCAAATCTCGGCACATTCTAAGAACGTTTTTCTCCCGCTCACGAAACAAGGTCTGAGAGGGGCGACGGGTGCCTGCGAGTGTGGTTGGGCTCGGAACGGACAACGAAGAGAACCAGGAGAACCCAGAAGGATGCAAGTTTTTGAAAAACATGCAGATGAAATGCAGATGATGACATGGCAAAGTGCAACACGCAAGCAAATGACATGGCAACAACGACGAATGACTGGAAGACACCTGACTCATCGGATTCGGGGCGTTACATACGTGGTATGCGTCGTGCCGCCTCCCTATGCGCGGGAACGCCACCGTCCATGCCAGTCCTCGTCACGCTGTCGGGTTCTTCCTCGTCTACTTTGAGCATCATCGTCGCGCTTCTGACCTAGCCGCCGACGCTGCCTCCTCAGGCCGCCGTCGCCGCTCTTCTTCCCGGTCTACGGCGACTACCTCGACATCGGCCACCCCGACTCGATATCGACCACGGCGTCCCCCGCACGGCTACCTCAACAACGTCTACACCACCCTAAGCCCTCGGCTACATTGACATCGGCACAAAGGGCTACCGCCTTGCTTGAGCAAACTCGTCGGTTTCGACTGCAGCCACGACTTCCGCGATGCACCGACCTTTACGACTGTGGGTGGGTGTCCGTCGGCTTACCTTCGGATTCTTCTCCACTCTCACCGTCTGCGTCGCTACCGTTGTGACTGCGGGGGGTGTTGAGTATCGTGATTATTAGGAAAGCTAGGATAGCGTAGGATATTATTCTACCTTGCTTTGTACTCCAAGATGATCATGTACTTCTATATATATGCCCACGAGGCTCAAGCAATACAACAAACTATTCCACCAAATCCCTCTCTCCTGTCTAACTCCTATAAGCCAGTCGGGGCAAGTGCGGCTATGGTTTGAACCCACATATAATACATATGATGCTCCCCATAAGAATTCTGAGGCTTTAGCCATTATGATGAAGGAAAGCAAGGGAAAAACAAGATATGGAACAAGTGATGTTGTCAGATTTTGAATCATGATCCACTAATGAGTGGTGGTTGTTGGATCGGAGATCAACGTCGACTAGGTCACTCCCTTGATATGAAGCGGCAGGTAGAGAACTTTGTCAATTGAATGTGAGATTGACATCACACAACAATTGTTGAGGACGAAACAATATGGTGAGGATTTAATTTAATATTTTGAAAGTGTAGTTGTAGGATTCTTCAAAGATAAGAAGTTGATCCCACTTCATGTGCCTCCTCTGTCGTTGCACCAACCCTAGAAGGGAGTGGCACACTCGCACCGCCACTAACATTCCACACTCTCTGTGCCTCCCCTTTGACCTCTCTCGCCGCCTTGTTGTGTCGCCCACCTCCTCGTGCTCGTCTTGATCTCCACAGCAGTCATGTTGCCTCTTCCGCCGCCCCAACCCCTCCTAGCCTTGTGTGTCCATGTCGTCTCCCCCACCGTGTCCCCTGTAACAACCTTGACATCTGGTCTGGAGGTGTAGTTTTTTTGTGTGTTTTCACTCGATTTGTTAGTGTGAAATCAATGCGGATTATATGTGTGTATGTGCAATGGATGTTTAATTATTTATGAAGTCATCGATGAAATTGATATGAATGTTTAAACTTTTCCTATTTGTTCATTCTTAAAAGCCCATGTTAATGTCAAGTTTGTGACATATGTTTATGTTGAAATGTGATGTATACATGACTACTTTGTATGAACTTTTATCATATGTGATTCCGTAAAAAACATCTTTTACCATTTGTGATGAATAGATTTTTTCTAGTAGGATTTTGAGAACATTTCTTTTTTTTAGACACTTTCTAAGATCTTTTTTTTTACAAATTTGGAAAAAAGCTGAAATAGTATATGGGCCTAATCAGACCACATGCCGTCAACAAAGCTTGCAGGCCTGTTAGCTTGCCTGTGGTCGCTCACCATGAACCTTAGATCCAAGAGTAAAAACGTGAGCGACTGTGTCTCGCCCACAACAAGACACCAGCGTGTCGCAACAACATCGCTACTAATGGCAGGCCCAAGTAGTATCGCAGGTTAAAAAAATTCCTTTATTGTTTCTTGTTTTTTCTTCATATTTACAAACATATTCTAAATACATATATTCCAAACAAAAATTTAAGTCATAAAAAATGTTGATAAAATTCAAACAAAATGTTTGTGAAATTAAAAAAAACACATTATAAGAGAAATTTAAGTGATATTAACAAACTTATACAATGTAAAACAAATCACGTAATAAAAAAATTGTATGGCTCAAAAAATATACGCGCTATTCAAAAAATGGTGGCATGGTTCAAAATATATTTGTAACATTTTCGGGAAATTTTGTACACTAATTATTTTCACATAATCTAAAAAAATGATTTCATGGCATTAAACTAAATATTTCCACGTGTATATGAAAAAAATTAACACAAAATAGGATAAATGATTAAAACCAATATGTGAAAAAAGCTTATCATGAATATGAAAAGTGATAATGTGTATAAAATTAATGTTTTAAATGTAACAAAAACTACAATGTGTATGAAAAAAAGTAGACATCAAAGCATATATTTAAAAAATGTTATCATGTATTTGAAAAAAGAGAAATGTGTATACAAATGATTTGCATGGTATATGAAAAATATATAATGTGTATAAAATATGTACAGCATAACTAAATTTTAAAAATGTTAACCTTCTGTAAAAAAAAATCTTGATGTATACAAAATATTTAAAATATGTATGAAAAATAAATATATATTGGAAAAAATAAAATGATAAAAAACTGAAGAAACCCAAATAAAGAAACAAAGAAAAGTAAAAGAAACCTGAAGAAAAAAGAAAAGGAAACTATAAACTAAAGAAGAGAAAAACAAAAACTCAACAAAACTCAGGCAAACTGTCAGAACCGCGAAAAAATCAAGGAAAAAGTTCACACAGAGTTTCCTAGAGTACTGGCTAGCTGGAGTTATGTCTCGCAGTAATGGAAACATTTTTCTTAGTCCAAACACGCTCCACTTTACTAATGGCGACATAGCTCCTGCGGTAAAAACAACTTAAAAATATACCAAAAGTATAGCCGGCACCAATTCAATTCAACCCATAATAGGTCCAACTCATCCAAAAATCGAGTGATTGATCAAACAATTTCGACCAATAAATACCGCGTGAGCTATGTTTCACTTATAGCGAATCCTATTTGGCGCTCCAGGCGCCCATTACTGTGCATTTGAAAAACGGGCGCCCGAAGCCATCCAAGCTGGGCCGAATCATATACTTTTCTTTTCTTCGATTTAAACCAGAGACTCAAAAAAGATGCGGGCAACAAGAATCAAACACCCAACCCGAGTGTTCCAAGACAATAGTAGTGACCACTAGGCTAGCCCGCCGACTTCGTTTATTCTTGCTTTTATCTACAATTTATTACCTTCCTCGGTTTTCCTAAGACACACGTTTTTATTCTTTTTTCTTTTTCTTGTTCTTTTTTCTAAAATTGCACCATTTTTCCCTAAAAATCTTGATTTTTTTCATATCCGATAATTTTTTTTCTTAAAAGAGGATGAACTTTTGTTTTCAAATTGGATAAAAATTTCAAAATTGATGAGCTTTCTTAAAATTCGGCGAAACTTTTTCTGAATTAATGACCCCTTTTCAAATTCAATGAACTTTTTCCAAAATTGATGAACTTTGTTTATAATTCTATGAAAAAAATCAAAATCCATAAACTTTTTTTCAAGTTTGATGATTTTTTGTTCAAATTCATGAACTTCTTAAAAATTCGTGAACTTTTTCCAAAAATTGATGAACTTTTTTTATAAAGAGACAACTTCTCATAATAATAGAAAAATGAAAGTGCTAGTGTGTAAGAAATAATAAATAAATTGCGCGGCTACGACGTTTTCTTAAAATTTTGTGTCGCTATCAACCACTGGCATTAGAAAGACGTAGTGATTAGCTATACCATTCCTTTATTCGGTAGGCGTGAGGTCGAGTCCTTGTATCAGCCTCAATAGGAGCACCCTTCACTTATAGCAAGATGTATGATTCGTCGGAAGCTATTCCTGTGTGTTACAGTAATGGGTCGGCCCATTTTTCATCATTTCTACCACTCGCGTTTGCTGGATTCGTTCGCCTCTGTTTTTTTTTTTATGTTTTATTCGGTTTTATTTGTTTCTTATTTAAAAAATCTGTTTTTTTGTTTTTACCAGTTTTCTTTATTTTTTATCGGTTTTCACAACTTCTTTCGGTTTTTATTTCCTTTTCTTTCGGTTTTTGTTCTTTCTTGGTTTTCACTGAGTTTTTCTAATCGTTCTTATTTTATTTATTTTTATTTGGGTTTCTTTGTTTCTTTCTTGGTTTTCTTTGTTTCCTTCTTGGTATCACTATTTTCATGTTTTTCTTTGTTTCCTTCTTGGTTTCACAATTTTCAATTCTTTGACAGTGTATATTTAGCTTTCTTTTTTCTTTTTCTTTCCTTCTTCATTTTTCATTGAATTATTCATTTTTCTTTGTTTCTTGTTTGGTTTCGCCAGTTTTTTCTATTCTCACATAGAATCGCAATATTGTTTTTTATATGTTTAACATTTATTCAAATACAAGGAATATTTTTGCATACATCTCGGGAACAAATGTACACGTTAAATAGTTCTAAACTAATAACTTACATTTTCTAAAATATACTATAATTTTTTATGTCTACTTTTTTGCATACATAATCTACCTTTAGTGTATACATTAGAACATTTTTTGTGTATACCTTTAACATTTTTAAGTACATCATTAACATTTTTAAATCATACATTTATTGATGTATTCTTTTTTCATGCGCATTCTACATTTTGTATACATCAGGAACAATTTTTGTAGATGTTAATTACTTTTTAAATATATATATTTTTATACAGGCTTAACATTTGCAAATACATTATTGATACTTTTTCATATACATTTTTTTGTGCTTAATTCTTTTTCATACATATTGTAAAAACAATTGTATAGAAGATGAAAAAAATTATACACCTTTACCATTTTTAAATACATGATTGACATTTTTTTCATATATATTTTTTGATGTCTATGCCGTCGGCCAGAGCGCGGGAGCCCCAGATCTAGGGCCCCGCATCTAGATAGTTGGGTACTGGTCTTGGCGGCACCGTTGAGTTGGGGTTGAAGGTGTCCGTTTGGAATAAGTGTGCCGACGCTAGATCCCCTTCCCGACGAAGCTTTGGGCAGAGTTGGCGAGTGGCTGGAGTAGTGTCTTCTCTGATTTATCAATCCGATGAGTCTTGGTGCTCAGGGCATGGTTGGTGCGGCGGAGGCAGCAACCTGCTTAGTGAGTTCTTGTCCCATGTCTTCTTCTTTGTCGGAGCGAGGTGGGCTCTTGCTTTGGTGTGGAGGTTCTGGGGGGTGGTCCTTTGGGCCTAAGATAGCTGACTTCCCGTCTATCATGGAGGATTGCCAGCGAATATGCGGAGCGGTAACAGCGGTGGCGCGCCAGCGACTCGTTCCGGCAAGATTGGCTGTGTGGCTCCCTAGGGTCCTTGTTGTAAATTCTCTTCTTTGTGGGGTGCTCTTTATGGAGTAATTGGTTGGGCTTCTTAATAGATCCGAGGGGCGTATTCACAAAAAAATGCTTCGATGTCTACCTTTTTTCGTACACATTGTACATTCTTGCGACGTGGACCACATTGTACAATATTCATATACACTAGAAACATGTTTATATACACATTTAATATTTTTCAAATTTGCGGTAAATGTTTTTTTGATTTCTGGATGTAAAGTGGTTTTTATAATAGATATAATTGGAAATTTTGGAATATAAGAAAAATTGTAAAAAATAGCAAAAAATAGGGAAACAGAAACAAAAAAAGGGAGTGCTGAAGACCAGTGGACCCTGATGGGAGGCCCATTCTGGTAGGTGTGGAGCGAGTCTGCACTACATCTCGCTAGAAGCGCGACATAGTCGTGTCCAATAAATATGCGCGTGAGCCAAAACTCAGGCCGCTCTCTCTCATCTCTGAGGGCCCAATAAGTTCACAGAGCTAAAAAATTACTCCTACAAAAGTTAGTCAATCTTTCTAAAAGAAAAAGTCAGTGAATCTGCTGACCGACGGCCGAGGCGCCGAATAAAAAGCAGCTAGCGCTAACCTACACCATTGCTGTTCACGAAGGGGTGGCATAGTGAATCTACTCCTTCTGTCTCATAATATAAAATTGTTTTTCGGGCTGTTAACTGTTAAGAGCAGTGGTTTGCTACTGATATGTTTCTTGAGTTGGTAACAAGTACTCCCTTCGTCCCATAATGTAAGACGTTTTTTCACACTACACTAATATGAAAAAACGTCTTACATTATGGGACGAAGGAAGTACTCCCTCCGTTCCTAAATGTTTGTTTTTTTAGAGATTTCAATAAGTGACTACGGGTCAGTTCTTTTCGGCGATTCTCCCAGAATCGCCCCCCTCTCCAGCTTCTCCCAGAATCGTCACTCCATATTCTTTTTACAATCCTATCTAGTTAAGGTCTAATTAGCTAGGATTGTAAAAAACATATGGAGTGGTGATTCTGGGAGAAGCTGGGGAGGGGGGCGATTCTGGTAGAATCGCCCAAAAGAACTGGCCCTACATACGGAGTAAAATGAGTTAATCTATACTTTAAAATATGTCTATATACATCCGTATGTGGTAGCCATTTGAAATCACTAAAAAAACAAATATTTTGGAACGGAGGGAGTAGTGTATAGTCACTCACACCGACGAAAACGACATGGGAACCACAGCCGGAGATTTTGGCATTGGATATTGTATCAAGTAACCCGCCGAGTGACAGTTTTGGCTAACGACAAGGTACTCCCTTTGTTTTTTCTAGTCCGCATATAAGGTTTAGTCAAAGTCAAGTTTGTTGAGTTTGACTAATTTTATATTAAAAAATATAGACATTCACAATATGAAATCATTATTATGAGATGCATCATGAAACGTATTTTCATACTATATAGTTTTAGTATCGTAAATGTTCATATATTTTTATATAAATTTGATCAAACTTTGTGTAGTTGATTTTGATCAAATCTTATATGCGGAGTAAAAAGAAACGGAGGGAGTACGATTGAGCGCGCAGTGTTCGTCTAGCTAGCTCGGCAGTGTGTTAAGGTTGCAGAGCCCTGTTGACCAATTATTTTTTCTGTCGAGAGTATTCTGCTGCTGCGAGGCAATGAATACCTCCGTTGACTGGTTACAGTCACTACGAGGATCTCATCGCTTCGGCGCGGCGCAACTTCGCACCGGGCAGTAAATACGAGCTGAGCAACTGATGACACAATAGGATAGGATACCCAGAGGTATACACTATCGAGACAGACAGACAGACAGACGACCATGACGTGATCTGAGATATTTCTGGAACATACACGCACGTAGCAGTACAAATAAGGTATTATTGCTATGGATTACACCTTACACTCTGGGGTTAGTGTTTTTCCTCTTCTGAACACGCGAAATAACCAGGCATGTTTCGATATAGTAAAGCTATCAACTGGTAGGAGTATATACCCCTCACAAAAAAAAAACTGGTACGTAGAAGTATATGATAAGCCAAGAAAGCAATGAAGTCGTACTCCCGGGGGCAGTTCTTCGCTTGGGCCTCGCGGGAATTACAAGCTGTAGTGACATTCTGAAGCCACTCCTTTCGTCCCAAAATATAAGATCACTTTTGACATTATCGTTATCATAATGTGAAAATTGTTTAGGACCCAGGAAGTAGTACACTAGCTACAAGTTAACACATACCCCTCCGTCTTAAAATGTATAAGACGTTGAATTAGTAGGCAAGCCGGTCTAAGTCTCCACCGATCCACCGCGTCTAATCCATACAGCATAGACCATAGTATGGCCGCGGCGCGACTGCTTTTCATTCCATCAGCAAACCAACGAGTTAAATGGTAGTAGTACAATGGATTGGCACATGCACAGTATCCGCAAAAGACGCCTGAGCGAAAAGTACAGCGCCGCCTGCTGCACTGTGCACGGCCGCACCGTCGGCTCCTGGGGCTACTGACGCAAGACCAGAAGCCTGTGTTTACCGAGCAAAACACTCTTCCGGTAAAAGAGACGCCCAAACCCACCCAGCGCCACCATTACCGACAGCTCACCCGAAAGCAGAAACGCATGAACGAAACAGACGGGCAAACACCAAGAAGAAAGGCCAAGCTTTCCACAAATAGGTATATACAGCTAGCCGGACCAGTGCCGTCGGCTCCGGCCTCTTGCGGCCGTCAGCACGTCTCTCTCTCAGCGTCACACAAGTCCACTACGGTCGATCGCAGCTACGCAATCGCATCACGACCCGAACAGCAGCGACGGCGGCTCGTTGAGGTCGAACGGCAGGCCGGCAGGCCCGGGCGCCACGCCGAGCTCGAGCGCCGTCGACGGCGGGACGGAGACCGCCGGAGACGCTTCTTGCGGAAGACGGGGCGCCGGCACGGCCGGCGGCCGCGAGAAGTAGACGAAGTGCAACGGCGAAGGGAAGTTGAGGTCGACGCCGCCGAACGGAACAGGCTGCTGCATAGGCGGGCGGCGGTGGTGGTGGTGGGCGTGGTCGGGGAAGTTGGTCTTGGCCTTGGCGCCGCGGAGGGTTCGCGCGGCGCGGTCGTAGGCGAGGGCGGCCTCCACGGGGGTGTCGAAGGTGCCCAGCCACACGCGCGTCTTCTTCCACGGGTCGCGGATCTCGGCCGCGTACCGTCCCCACGGCCGCTTCCTCACGCCCCTGTAGTGCGCCTCGCCTCCCCCTCCCCCTCCTCCTCCCGCGCCACCTTGGCCATGGCCGCCACCGAGGCTCGCCGCACCCCGCAGCACCGGATCCATCGGGCGGTGAGGCGTACAGTGACTCTACTCGGCGCGGCAGTGTCTGGTTTGCTCTCTTGGACAGGTCCGTCTATCTAACGCAACGCATGTGGAGCGCTACGTGGGCTGGGGTTCTTTGGGTAGCGACGGTGTACTGGTATTATAGACCGGCGCCGCACCTTGTAGAACGGGGGGGCCGTAGCCGTATAAAGCGAGCCGCACCTTGGGTTGGGGTTCGGGGGGTTGGGGTGGGTTGGGGGAGCACGGCACAGCCACAGCCGCCGCGCGACTTGACGTATCGCCGGGCGGGACCGCTTCCTTTTTTTCTTACTGCTGCTGGTCGCTGCGCGGTACAGTGCCGTTCCTGGCGCTGTGCACCCCCACCGCCTCCATTTCTCCCTCATGTGAACTCTCTCTCCCCCTGCCCGCGTGACGACATCCCTACCTAATACGACCGCGCCGCTGCTCGCTTTTCATCAGTCCTAGACGGACGACTCCACGCCCACAGCCACAGCTGGGGCAAGCGGCGCCGGACGGTGCAGCGCCCATGTCTGGTGGGGTCGCGATCGTCGGGACCTGCCTGTCAGTGAATCTTGCATGCCTGCGCCATCCTCCTGCCCTGCTTCCCGCCCGGGGCTGCCTTGTCGTTTATTCGCCGCGAGGAATAAAAGAGGCATAGGTGGTGGTGTGCTACGATCAGGTTACGATGACCGGTGGGGGCATGGGCTCGCTGTCCCCATGGACCAGTCAGTCAAATGAGCATGGCCCGGGAGGATACGCAGTGGGTGGCGTCGGGACGTGTCGACGGGCAATTGCTTGCGCGCAGGTTCACGTGCGAGGAGGCGTGTCGTGGGGTGGGGGACAGCACGGGCGGGCTGGAACGGGACGCGTGTGGCGCATCGCCGCGAGTGAAGGCGGCGGGGCCCTGGGCGATAAAAAGGTGGAGTGGATGGATGGTGGGGGAGTACGGCGTTCGGTGCGTGCGGCGGTGTGGGCCTCGCGGGTCGCGGCTTTGCTTTTACACTATCGGTTTCGTTTCTTCGCTCGCTAGACGAGCCCCCGACTGTGTGCGGAGGAGGAGAGAGGAATTTTTTCGCGGAGTTTTTCGTCTATTCATTTTCAATCATGGCAGTATAAAAAATATCAGAAATAATAAAAATTATATTTAGATCCGTAGACCACGTAACGACGACTACAAGCACTGAAGCGAGGCGAACGCGTGTCGTCGTCATCGCCCCTCCATTACCGGAGTCAGGCACAACTTGTAGTAGATAGTCGGAAAGTCGTTGTGCTAAGGCCCGTAGGACCAGCGCACCAGAACAGCAACCGCTGCAGATGAAGAATAACGTAGATCAAAAAGATCCAACCCGAAGACGCACGAACGTAGACGAATGATGTGTACTACACAACCTTCTTCTTGTAGACGTTGTTGGGCCTCCAAGTGCAGAGGTTTGTAGGACAGTAGCAATTTTTCCTCAAGTGGATGACCTAAGATTTATCAATCCGTCGGAGGCGTATGATGAAGATGGTCTCTCTCAAACAACCATGCAACCAAATAACAAAGAGTCTCTTGTGTCCCCAACACACCCAATACAATGGTAAATTGTATCGGTGCACTAGTTCGGCGAAGAGATGGTGATACAAGTGCAATATGGATGGTAGATATATGTTTTTGTAATATGAAATTATAAAGACAGAAAGGTAGCAAGTAACAAAAGTGAGCGAAAACGATATTGCAATTCTTAGAAACAAGGCCTAGGTTTCATACTTTCATTAGTGCAAGTTCTCTCAACAATAATAACATAATTTGATCATATAACATTCCATCGACATGCAACAAAGAGTCACTCTAAAGTCACTAATAGTGGAGAACAAACGAAGAGATTATTGTAGGGTACGAAATAACCTCAAAGTTATTTTTTTCCGATCAATCTGTTGGGCTATTCCTATAAGTGTCACAAACAGCACTAGAGTTTGTAGTAAAATAACACGTTAAGACACACATCAATCAAAACCCTAATGTCACCTACATACTCAAATGTCACCTCAAGTATCCGCGGGTATGGTTATACGATATGAATCACACAATCTCAAATTCATCTATTCAACCAACACAAAGAACTTCAAATAGTTCCCCAAAGTTTCTACGGGAGAGTCAAGACGAAAATGTGTGCCAACCCCTATGCACAGATTCCCAAGGTCACGGAACCCGCAAGTTGATCATCAAAACATACATCAAGTGAATCAATAGAATACCCCATTGTCACCACGGGTATCCCACGCAAGACATACATCAAGTGTTCTCAAATCCTTAAAGACTCAATCTGATAAGATAACTTCAAAGGGAAAACTCAATCCATTACAAGAGGTAGAGGAGGAGAAACATTATAAGATCCAACTATAATAGCAAAGCTCGCGGTACATTAAGATCGTGCCAAATTAAGAACACAAGAGAGAGAGAGATCAAACACATAGCTACTGGTACATACCCTCAGCCCCAAGGGTGAACTGCTCCCTCCTCGTCATGGAGAGCGTCGGGATGATGAAGATGGCCACCGGTGATGGATCCCCCTCTGGTAGGGTGCCGAAACAGGGTCCCGATTGGTTTTTTGTGGCTACAGAGGCTTGCGGTGGCAGAACTCCCGATCTAGGTTTATTTCTGGGGGTTTCAGTATTTATAGGATTTTTTTGCGTCGGACTCACGTCAGGGGGGGCTCCGAGTCATCCACGAGATAGGGGGGCGCGCCCTCCACCCTCGTGGATGGCTCGAGACTCTTCTGGCCCAACTCTTTTACTCTGGGGCTTCTTTTGGTCCATAAAAATCATCAAAATTTGGCACGTCAATTGGACTCCGTTTGGTATTCCTTTTCTGTAAAACTCAAAAGCAAGGAAAAAACAGAAACTGGCACTGGACTCTAGGTTAATAGGTTAGTCCCAAAAACATATAAAATAGCATATAAATACATATAAAACATCCAAAATGGATAATATAATAGCATGGAACAATCAAAATTTATAGATACGTTGGAGACGTATCAACGAACAACGACGAGATCCGAGCAAATCCACCAAAGATAGATCTGCCGGAGACATACCTCCACATGCCCACCAACGGAGACAAGCTCCCGACTATGTGCGGAGGAGAAGAGAGGAACTTATTGTTAGAGCATCTCCAACAGTAGCGGTAAATATCACGCGCATGGGGGAAATTTGTGTTTTAGTGGGCACGGAGCGGTTTTGCGCGTTCCAGCACACGCGAGAGATTCCGGCGCGCGGCAAAAACTCACGCGCGTGCGAAAAAGCTGCCCGGCGCGTGACGTCCAGCGCGCTCTATAAAATGCACGCGCCCGAGCCGGCCAATCGCACACTCGAGCGCCCCACCGTTTCTTCTGCCCCCCGCCGCCCCCTTCTTTCTCGCATCCAGCGCCGCCGTCGCCGCGCCCTTCTCCCCAGGCGCCGCCACGTCCTTTTGCAGAAGCTTTCTCCCCCGCCGCTGACATTCCGTCGCGCACCCGGAGCTGCTCCGGCTACCACCGCGTCCACGTTCGCCCCTCCACCATGTTCTACGCGGAGATCCGCTCCGGTGGCGTGCGTCTCAATCTCGTGACGTTCGAGACCGCGCACGAGGCTGCCCGGGCATACGACGTGGCCGCGTGACGCCTCTCAAGGCCACACTCGCAGATGAACTTCGACAACGCACGGACATGCTAGCAGGTGCAGGACCTCGCGCCTCCGCCGCGGCGAATAACCGACGAGGACCGTCATGAACACTGTAGGCAGCAACGCCGCCTCCTCATTGTCAAGGCGGTCGAGCAAGCCATGGCGGAGTGGCGCCAGTGCTACCCGTAGGATGTCGCCAATGAGAATGCATTCTGGGCAGAGAGGAGGGCAAAGCGGCGTACGAAATGGATAGACAGGCGTCGGCGGAAGGCACTGGCCATATCGTAGTGCGAACTGGGACATACGTCGATCTTTGACGACGAATCCTCGATGGGAAGACGCGTTTCTATCTCGTCAGACTACACCACCGAGAAGGAGGATGACTCGGGAGTACTTTCTAGTTTATTTGCACCATAGTATATTATCTATTTTTATTTGTATCGTAAGACTAGTTTGTGGTGTTGGGTTGAAGTATGCTATTTGTATCGTTGAATTTTATGTTTATGTTGTTTTAAAATTGTTCGTATGTGCTTTCGCTGCTTGCATGCGCCGTTTTTGCAGCGCCTGTTGAAGCGGCTTGCGCGCACAATATTTTCCAGCGATAGCTGGAGCCAGTGCTCTGCTATGCTTAAAACATGCTATTTCGGTGTTGTGAAACTTGTTTTAGCACGCCGCACGTTGCGTGCCTATTGGAGATGCTCTTATGGCAACTGATGTCTACTACGCAACCTTCTTCTTGTAGACGTTGTTGGGCCTCCAAGTGCAGAGGTTTGTAAGAAAGTAGCAAATTTCCCTCAAGTGGATGACCTAAGGTTTATCAATCCGTGGGAGGCGTATGATGAAGATGGCCTCTCTCAAACAACCCTGCAACCAAATAGCAAAGAGTCTATTGTGTCCCCAACACATCCAATACACTGGTAAATTGTTTAGGTGCACTAGTTCAGCGAAGAGATGCTGATACAAGTGCAATATGGATAGTAGATATAGGTTTTTATAATCTGAAAATATAAAAACAGCAAGGTAGCAAGTAACAAAATTGAACACAAACGGTATTGCAATGGTAGGAAACAAGGCCTAGGGTTCATACTTTCACTAGTGCAAGTTCTCTTAACAATAATAACATAATCGGATCATATAACTATCCCTCAACATGCAACAAAGAGTCACTCCAAAGTCACTAATAGCGGAGAACAAACAAAGAGATTATTGTAGGGTATGAAACCACCTCAAAGTTATTCTTTCCGATCAATCCATTGGGCTATTCCTATAAGTGTCACAAACTGCCCTAGAGTTCGTAGTAAAATAATACCTTAAGACACAAATCAACCAAAACCCTAATGTCACCTAGATACTCCAGTGTCACCTCAAGTATCTGTGGGTATGATTATATGATATGCATCAGACAATCTCAGATTCATCTATTCAACCAACACAAAGAACTTCAAAGAGTGCCCCAAAGTTTCTACCGGAGAGTCAAGACGAAAACATGTGCCAACCCCTATGCATAAGTTTACAAGGTCACTGAACCCGCAAGTTGATCACGAAAACATACATCTAGTAGATCATGTGATATCCTATTGTCACCACAGATAAGCACATGCAAGACATACATCAAGTGCTCTCAAATCCTTAAAGACTCAATCCGATAAGATAACTTCAAAGGGAAAACTTAATCCATTACAAGAGGTAGAGGGAGAGAAACATCATAAGGTCCAACTATAAGATCGTGCCATATCAAGAACACGAGAGAGAGAGAGAGAGAGAGAGAGAGGGGTGTGGGAGAGAGAGAGATCAAACACATAGCTACTGGTACATACCCTCAGCCCCGAGGGTGAACTACTCCCTCCTCGTCATGAAGAGAGCCGAGATGATGAAGATGGCCACCGGTGATGGATCCCCCCTCTGGCAGGGTGCCGGAACAAGGTCCCAATTGGTTTTTGGTGGCTACAGAGGTTTGCAGCGGCGGAACTCCTGATCTAGGTTTATTTTTGGGGGTTTCTATATTTATAGGAATTTTTGGCGTCGGTCTCACGTCAGGGGGGTCTCCGAGTGATCCACGAGATAGGGGGGCGCGCCCAGGGGGGTAGGGAACGCCCTCCACCCGCGTGGATGGCTCAGAACTCTTCTGGCCTAACTCTTTTACTTCGGGGGCTTCTTTTGGTCCATAAAAAATCATAAAAAATTGGCACGTCAATTGGACTCCGTTTGGTATTCCTTTTCTGTAAAATTCAAAAACAAGGAAAAAACAGAAACTGACACTGGGCTCTAGGTTAATAGGTTAGTCCCAAAAATGATATAAATTAGCATATAAATGCATATAAAATATCTAATATGGATAATATAATAGCATGGAGCAATCAAAAATTATAGATACGTTGGAAACGTATCAAGCATCCCCAAGCTTAATTCCTGCTCGTCCTCGAGTAGGTAAATGATAAAAACAGAATTTTTGATGTGGAATGCTACCTAACATATTTATCAATGTAATCTTCTCTATTGTGGCAAGAATATTCAGATCCATAAGATTCAAAACAAAAGTTTAATATTGACATAAAAACAATAATACTTCAAGCATACTAACAAGGCAATTATGTATTCTCAAAATAACATGGCCAAAGAAAGCTTATCCCTACAAAATCATATAGTTTGGCTATGCTTCATATTCGTCACACAAAATATTCAAATCATGCACAACCCCGGTTTCAGCCAAGCAATTGTTTCATACTTTAGTACTCTCAAACCTTTTCAACTTTCATGTAATACATGAGCGTGAGCCATGGACATAACACTATAGGTGGAATAGAGTGGTGGTTGTGGAGAAGACAAAATAGAGGAAGATGGTCTGACATCAACTAGGCATATTAATGGGCTATGGAGATGCCCATCAATAGATATCAATGTGAGTGAGTAGGGATTGCCATGCAACGGATGCACTAGAGCTATAAATGTATGAAAGCTCAAAAAGAAACTAAGTGGGTGTGCATCCAACTTGCTTGCTCACAAAGACCTAGGGAATTTTTAGGAAGCCCATCATTGGAATATACAAGCCAAGTTCTATAATGAAAAATTCTCACTAGCATATAAAGTGACAACATAGGAGACTCTCTATCATGAAGATCATGGTGCTACTTTGAAGCACAAATGTGGTAAAAGGATAGTAGCGTTGCCCCTTCTCTCTTTTTCTCTCATTTTTTGTTTTTTTATTGGCTTCTTTGGCCTCTTTTTTTGATTGGCTTCTTTGGCCTCTCTTTTTTTATTTCCTCACACGGGACAATGCTCTAATAATGATGATCATCACACTTCTATTTATTTACAACTCAGAATTACAACTCGATACTTAGAGAAAAATATGACTCTATATGAATGCCTCCGGTGGTGTACCGGGGTGTGCAATGAATCAAGAGTGACGTGTATGAGAGAATTATGAAAGGTGGCTTTGCCACAAATACGATGTCAACTACATGATCATGCAAAGCAATATGACAATAATGAAGCGTGTCATAATGAACGGGACGGTGGAAAGTTGCATGGCAATATATCTCGGAATGGCTATGGAAATGCCATAATAGGTAGGTATGGTGGATGTTTTGAGGAAGGTAAATGGTGGGTGTATGGTACCTGCGAAACTTGCGTGGCACAAGAGAGGCTAGCAATGGTGGAAGGGTGAGAGTGCGTATAATCCATGGACTCAACATTAGTCATAAAGAACTCGCATACTTATTGCAAAAATCTACAAGTCATCAAAACCAAGCACTATGCGCATGATCCTAGGGGAAGGGTTGGTAGGAGTTAACCATCACGCGATCCCGACCTCCACACTTAAGGAGGACAATCAAAGAGATACCTCATGCTTCAAATTTGTTACACAACGGTTACCATACGTGCATGCTACGGGACTCGCAAACCTCAACAGAAGTGTACAATTACACCACTAGCATGACTCTAATATCACCATCTTCATATCTCAAAACAATCATAAGGAATCAAACTTCTCATAGTATTCAATGCACTTTACATGAAAGTTTTTATTATATCCCTCTTGGATGCCCATCATATTAGGACTAGTTTTATAACCCAAGCAAATTACCATGCTGTTATAAAGACTCTCGTAATAATATAAGTGAAGCATGAGAGTTCAACTATTTCTTCAAAATAAAACTACCATCGTGCTCTAAAAAGATATAAGTGAAGCACTAGAGCAAACGACAAACTACCCCGAAAGATATAAGTGAAGATCAATGAGAAGTTCAATAATTATGCAACTATGTGAAGATTCTCTAACATTTAAGAATCAGATCTTGGGATATTATTCAAACAACAAACAAAATAAAATAAAATAAAATGACACTCCAAGCAAAACACATATCATGTGGTGAATAAAAATATAGCTCCAAGTAAAGTTACCGATGAACGAAGAGGAAAGAGGGGATGCCGTCTGGGACATCCCCAAGCTTAGGCTCTTGGTTGTCCTTGAATATTACCTTGGGGTGCCTTAGGCATCCCCAAGCTTAGGCTCTTGCCACTCCTTATTCCATAGTCCATCGAATCTTTACCCAAAACTTGAAAACTTCAGAACACAAAACTCAACAGAAAACTCGTAAGCTCCGTTACTATAAGAAAATAAATCACCACTTTTGGTAATGTTGTGAACTCATTGTAAATTCATATTGGTGTAATATATACTATATTCCAACTTCTCTATGGTTCATACCCTCCGATACTACTCATAGATTCATCAAAATAAGCAAACAACACATAGAAAACAGAATCTGTCAAAAACAGAACAGTCTGTAGTAATATGTAACTCTCGAATACTTATGTAACTCCAACAACTATGAAATAAATTGGTGGACGCGAGGCATTTTCTATTAATCTTCTGCAAAAATAATCAACTTAAAATCACTCCTATGTTAAAAATGAAAATTATTATCGTGAGCGCAAAGTTTCTGTTTTTTACAGCAAGATCGCATTAACTTTCACCCAAGTCTTCCCAAAGGTTCTACTTGGCACTTTATTGAAAAAAAAGCTATAAAACATGATTAATACAGTAGATTAATCATGTGAGCACAAAAAAAAGTAAGGGTAAATATTGGGTTATCTCCCAACAAGCGCTTTTCTTTAATTCCTTTTTACCTAGGCATGATGATTTCAATGATGCTCACATAAAAGATAAGAATTGAAACATAAAGAGAGCATCATAAAGACTATTACTAGTACATTTAAGTCTAACCCACTTCCTATGCATAGGGATTTTGTGAGCAAACAACTTATGGGAACAAAAATCAACTAGCATAGGAAAGCAAAACAAGCATAACTTCAAGATTTTCAACACACAGAGGAAACTTGATATTATTGCGATTCCTACAAGCATATACTCCTCCCTCGTAATAATTTTTAGTAGCATCATGAATGAATTCAACAATATAACTATCACATTCAGCATTCTTTTCATGATCTACAAGCATAGAATTTTGTTTACTCTCCACATAAGAAAATTTCTTCCAATGAATAGTAGTGGAAGCAAACTCAACGAAATAACTATCATGTGAGGCATAATCAAATTGAAAATGAAAATCATGATGACAAGTTTCATGGTTATCATTATTGTTTATAGCATACATGTCATCACAATAATCATCATATATAGCAACTTTATTCTCATAATCAATTGGAACCTCTTCCGAAATAGTGGATTCGTCACTAAATAAAGTCATGACCTCTCCAAACTTACTTTCATCAATATAATCATAATAAATAGGAGGCATGCTTTCATCATAATAAATATTCTCATCAAAACTTGGGGTACTAAAAATATCATATTCATTAAACATAGCATCTCTAAGCTTGTAGCTTTGCATATCATTAGCATCATGGATATTCAAAGAATTCATACTAACATCATTGCAATCATGTTCATCATTCAAACATTTAGTGCCAAACATTTTAATGCATTCTTCTTCTAAACTTTGGCACAATTATCGAAATCCTTGTTTTCATGAAAGACATTAAAAAGATGAAGCATATGTGGCAACCTCAATTCCATTTTTTTTGTAGTTTTCTTTTATAGACTAAACTAGTGATAAAACAAGAAACTAAAAGATTCAATTGCAAGATCTAAAGATATACCTTCAAGCACTAACCTCCCCGACAATTGCGCCAGAAAGAGAGCTTGATGTCTACTACGCAACCTTTTTCTTGTAGACGTTGTTGGGCCTCCAAGTGCAGAGGTTTGTAGGACAGTAGAAAATTTCCCTCAAGTGGACGACCTAAGGTTTATCAATCTGTGGGAGGCGTAGAATGAAGATGGTCTCTCTCAAACAACCCTGCAACCAAATAGCAAAGAGTCTCTTGTGTCCCCAACACACCCAATACACTGGTAAATTGTATAGGCGCACTTGTTCGGCGAAGAGATGGTGGTACAAGTGCAATATGGATAGTAGATATAGGTTTTTGTAATCTGAAAATATAAAAACAGCAAGGTAGCAAGTAACAAAAGTGAGCACAAACGGTATTGCAATGGTAGGAAACAGGGCCTAGGGTTCATACTTTCACTAGTGCAAGTTCTCTCAACAATAATAACATAATCGGGTCATATAACTATCCCTTAACATGCAACAAAGAGTCACTCCAGAGTCAATAATAGCGGAGAACAAACGAAGAGATTATTGTAGGGTACAAAAGCACCTCAAAGTTATTCTTTCCGATCAATCCATTGGGCTATTCCTATAAGTGTCACAAACATCCCTAGAGTTCGTAGTAAAATAACACCTTAAGACACAAATCAACCAAAACCCTAATGTCACCTAGATACTCCAATGTCACCTCAAGTATCCGTGGGTATGATTATACGATATGCATCACACAATCTCAGATTCATCTATTCAACCAACACAAAGAACTTCGAAGAGTGCCCCAAAGTTTCTACCGGAGAGTCAAGACGAAAACATGTGCCAACCCCTATGCATAAGTTCACAAGGTCATTGAACCCGCAAGTTGATCACCAAAACATACATCTAGTAGATCACGTGATATACCATTGTCACCACAGATAAGCACATGCAAGACATACATCAAGTGTTCTCAAATCCTTAAAGACTCAATCAGATAAGATAAGTTCAAAGGGAAAACTCAATCCATTACAAGAGGTAGAGGGGGGAGAAACATTATAAGGTCCAAGTATAATAGCAAAGCTCATGGTACATCAAGATCGTGCCATATCAAGAACACGAGAGAGAGAGACACACACACACACACACACAGAGAGAGAGAGAGAGAGATCAAACACATAGCTACTGGTACGTACCCTCAGCCCTGAGGGTGAACTACTCTCTCCTCCTCATGGAGAGCGCCGGGATGGTGAAGATGTCCACCGATGATGGATCCCCCCTTCGGCAGGGTGCCGGAACAGGGTCCTGATTGGTTTTTGGTGGCTACAGAGGCTTGCGGCGGCGGAACTCCCGATCTAGGTTTATTTCTGGGGGTTTATGTATTTATAGGAATTTTTGGCGTTGGTCTCACGTCAGGAGGGTCTCCGAGTCTTCCACGAGATAGGGGGGCGCGCCCAAGGGGGTAGGGCATGCCCTCCACCCTCGTGGATGGCTTGGGACTCTTCTGACCCAACTCTTTTACTTTGGGGGCTTCTTTTGGTCCATTAAAAATCATCAAAAATTGGCACGTCAATTGGACTCTGTTTGGTATTTCTTTTCTGTAAAACTCAAAAACAAGGAAAAAACAGAAACTGGCACTGGGCTCTAGGTTAATAGGTTTAGTCCCAAAAATCATATAAATGCATATAAAACATCTAAAATGGATAATATAATAGCATGGAACAAAATAAAAATTATAGATACGTTGGAGACATATCAGCGACCTGGTTGTACACGAAATCAGTGAAGGCAATTATTTGGAAAGATAATTGCACGCAAGCTACTTTTAACATGGTCCTTGTGGTTGGAAAGTGCTCTAATACAGTCCCGATATATGCAAATGCACCTCTTATACCGTCCTAGAGGTTGAAACACCAGCCCTCGATGCGTCGCGTACATATACCCCTTAGGGGCCCACTGCCAGAGGATAAGGCGGCTTGCTGCTTGGTTGTGGAAAAAATCCCCAATTCCTGCAAACCCTAGCTTTCTTTGATGGGTAGCACGAGCGTCACCTCCACCACCATGTCCGTGGACGGCGAGAGAAAAGATGGCGGTAGTGTCGCGACGCCGGTCGGTGCCGGTGTTGGATCGATCCGCAACTTGCTGAAAAGGGCTTTTCCCCGGAGGTTTGGTGTCGAGGCAAGCTATTTCTATCTTCGGAGATGAGCCATGTGCAGCTAATGCGCACGCATTCCATGGATGCATTCGAGGCGCGCTATCATGGGTTCGTGCTGCTGGCCACGGAGATTGGAGTTGCTCTGTTGGCCACCATCGAGACGCGCTACGGTGTGCTGCCGTTGGAGGTGAGCGTCGAGGTTGACTCCCCCCACTACTTATGGTTATTCTTCTCGACACACGAGAAGTGCATGGTGGCACTTCAGTTGTCGATGCAGATGCAGTTCAAGTTT
This sequence comes from Triticum timopheevii, assembly GCA_963921465.1. Taxonomy (NCBI): domain Eukaryota; kingdom Viridiplantae; phylum Streptophyta; class Magnoliopsida; order Poales; family Poaceae; genus Triticum; species Triticum timopheevii. Next base: position 472,083,287 of record OY997266.1, on the reverse strand, counting down.
GCCGCCGGTGGATAAAGTTTGAGCGCTGGACCATAGCGATTCGCGCGACTCCAGGTGCTTTGGAGTACAAAACGACACCAAGTTTCAAATGAATCCTCGATCAGGTGTAGTTGACATTGTTCCACATCTGATTATAAGCGGAACACAAAATGAAACCACCTCTTTGCATTGAATTTCATCCACCCCTTAATTCATCAAACTTGTTCACTTTTCTTCCCTATTTAAAACATGTCATGTTCTCACCAAAGCTTGCTCCAATTCTCTTGATTGCTTTTGTTTTAAATTGACATGCATTCATGTTGTCCTACTCAGGCCTTGCTTATCTTGCTAGCTTTTCCTCCCTTCTATCTTTTCCCTGCAAGTCCTTTGTTGAATGGTCTGCTGCTCCAAGATTCTTGTCTTTGTACCTCTTGTGTTTGCAGAAATGGTTGTCTTCTACCAAATTCCTCTGCTTGATCTATAAGAAACATGGCATCCTCTGCTTTAAATGTAGTCTTTGCAGTTCTTTTCCTCTCCTCAGCAATCCTCTGTTTTTTCTTCAACTTTTTTTTGCTTCTTTCTCATTTCTTTTCCGTTGCCCCATAGCTTCCCTTCTTTTGTCTGCTATGGTAAGTTTTACCTCTAGGGTCATTCTTTTCTTTTCCTTGCTAGCTTTTCTCCTCTCTTCCGTAGCAAGTTTCTTTTTATATAGTATAGCCTCGTTTTTCTCCTCAGCAACACGTTTTTTGCTAGAACTACATCTTTCCACTTCTGAGCAAATATGATAATCTTCTTCTTCTTCTTTTAACTTAGCAATAGTTGCATCAAACTTGGCTTGATCTGCTACTTTTCTTCTCTTTGTTGCAGCTCTAAGTATGTTATTGCAACAATGTTTCTCTTCCCGTGAACACCTCCTTATTTGTTGCAGTAATTTGTTTAGTTGGTAGTTATGACATGGCTTCTTGGTGAATGAAAACATTATCGGGTACTAGCCCTTGCAAAACATCATCTCTCTGCCTTGACTCTTTGTATGAACAAACAAACATGTATAAGAACACATAAAGCTAGCAGTATGTATGAGAAAAAACAATGACTTCAGCTAGCATCGTGTATGAGCACCCAAACATACTTCCTGTGTTAAACAAGCATACTTTGGGAAATCCCAAACCCGTGGTATAGTGTCAACTCTTCTAGTCAATCATGGGCCTCTTTATTGAGAACTAACATGTGGTTCACGCTTTCCCTAAAGCTTCCTTCTGTTGTACTTGTGACACATTTCCACAGTTGGTTCTTTAAGGCATCACCTTTAAAGTTCTTGTTGAAATTCTGCCACAAATGTCTCACACAAAATCTAGGGGGGGATCACTCAACAATTCTCTCATTGTCTTAATTAAAGCCCGCATAAACATTCAGATGTAGCACTTAAGTAAAATAAATAAAGGTTTGATTTTCTAATGTAATCCCCAATTATTTGGAGGTAATTACTTACTTTCTACTTGTCAAACATGATTGTCCAAAGCTCTGTGTTCCCAATCCCAAGATCTTGCTTCAATGCAGTCAGAAACCGTCTCCAAGATTTTGTCTTCACTTTGCACCACTACATGAGCCACATGATATATGCAATCATTGGGATCCAATCCCCCTGCACTTAAAATAACACCTCCATATCGTGTCTTCAAATGAAAACTATCTAGGAAAATAGTAGGCCTACAAGCAGATAAGAACCCCCTCTTGCATGCATCAAATGAGAAGTAACATTTCTAAAACTGTCCCTCGTCTCAAAGTTCAACAAGGAATGTACTCTCGGGATTTGATTTCCTGTGCTCATTTGCATAGTCCCACAACAAGTTGTAATGTGCAATCTCATCTCTCTATATAATATCATATGCAATCTTCCTAGATCTCTAGACTTTCCCCCTTTTAATTTCATGTTCCAATCTTCTTGCACAAATATTGCTAAACCCTTCAATGTCATATTATCCAATGCCCTAATTTTATCTACATACTTGTGAGCAATGTACATAGCTGTAAATGTTGTAACTTGTCACTTCTTCTCACACATGTGTTGATCATTGAATGTTTTCACCATTATTGCATTTGTCCTATTGTCCTAAGATTCATAGAGATACCTGATACGTCTCCAATGTATCTATAATTTTTTATTTTTCCATGCTATTATATTACCCCTTTTGGATGTTTATGGGCTTTATTTTACACATTTATATCATTTTTGGGACTAACCTACTAACCGGAGGCCCAGCCCATATTGCTGTTTTTTTTGCCTATTTCAGTATTTTGAAGAAAAGGAATATCAAACGGAGTCCAAACGGAATGAAACCTTTGGGAGCGAGATTTTTGGAACAAACATGATCCAGAGGACTTGGAGTGCAAGTCAAGAAGCTGTCGAGGCTCCCACGAGATAGGAGGGCGTGCCCCCTGTCTCGTGGGCCCCTCGGACGGCCACCGACGTACTTCTTCCTCCTATATAAGCCTACGTACCCCAAAAACATCTAGGAGCAAGACAAAACACAATTTCCACCACCGTAACCTTTTGTATCCGCGAGATCTCATCTTGGAGCCTTCGCCGGCACTCTGCCGGAGGGGGAATCGACCATGGAGGGCTTCTACATCAACATCCTTGCCCCTCCAATGAGTTGTGAGTAGTTTACCACAGACCTATGGGTCCATACTTATTAGCTAGATGGCTTCTTCTCTCTTTTTGGATCTCAATACAATGTTCTCCCCCTCTCTCGTGGAGATCTATTCGATGTAAACTCTTTTGCGGTGTGTTTGTCGAGATCCGATGAATTGTGGGTTTATGATCAAGTTTATCTATGAATAATATTTGAATCTTCTCTGAATTCTTTTATGTGTGATTGAGTTATCTTTGCAAGTCTCTTCGAATTATCAGTTTGGTTTGGCCTACTAGATTGATCTTTCTTGCCATGGGAGAAGTGCTTAGCTTTGGGTTCAATCTTGCGGTGTCCTTACCCAGTGACAGAAAAGGTTGCAAGGCACGTATTGTATTGTTGCCATCGAGGATAACAAGATGGGGTTTATACCATATTGCTTGAGTTTATCCCTCTACATCATGTCATCTTGCTTAATGCGTTACTCTGTTCTTATGAACTTAATACTCTAGATGCATGCTGGATAGCGGTCGATGTGTGGAGTAATAGTAGTAGATGCAGGCAGGAGTCGGTCTACTTGTTGCGGACGTGATGCCTATATACATGATAATGCCTAGATAATCTCATAACTATTCGCTTTTCTATCAATTGCTCGACAGTAATTTGTTCACCCACCGTAATACTTATGCTATCTTGAGAGAAGCCACTAGTGAAACCTATGGCCCCCGGGTCTATCTCATATCATATTTGCTTCCAATCTACTTTTATTTGCATCTTTACTTTTTGCATCTATATTATAAAATACCAAAAATATATTTGTCTTATCTTACTATCTTTATTAGATCTCACTTTCGCAAGTGGCCGTGAAGGGATTGACAACCCCTTTATTGCGTTGATTGCGAGTTCTCAGTTTGTTTGTGTAGGTGCGTGGGATTTTTGAGCAGCCTCCTACTGGATTGATACCTTGGTTCTCAAAAACTGAGGGAAATACTTACGCTACTATTGCTGCATCACCCTCTCCTCTTCGAGGAAAACCAACGCAAGCTCAAGACGAAGCAAGAAGGATTTCTGGCGCCGTTGCCGTGGAGGTCTTCGCTCAAGTCAAGACATACCAAGTACCCATCACAAACCCATCTCCCTCGCATTTACATTATTTGCCATTTGCCTCTCGTTTTCCTCTCCCCCACTTCACCCTTGCCATTTTATTTGCCCTCTCTTTCCCAATCTCCTCCTCTCTTTTCGCTTGCCTTTTCTCTGTTTGCTTGCGTGTTGGATTACTTGTTGCCATGGCGCAAGATAATACCAAATTGTGTGATTTCTCGAACACCAATAATAATGATTTCCTTAGTACTCTGATTGCTCCTCTTAATGATGTTGAGTCTTGCGAAATCAATACTGCTTTGCTGAATCTTGTTATGAAAGATCAATTCCCCGGCCTTCCTAGTGAAGATGCCGCTACTCATCTAAACAACTTTGTTGATTTGTGTGATATGCAAAAGAAGAAAGATACGGATAACAATATTGTTAAATTGAAGTTATTTCCGTTTTCACTTAGAGATCGTGCTAAAGTTTGGTTCTCGTCTTTGCCTAAAAATAGTATTGATTCTTGGAACAAGTGCAAAGATGCTTTTATCTCTAAATATTTTCCTCCCGCTAAGATCATCACTCTTAGGAACGATATCATGAATTTTAAACAACTTGATCATGAGCATGTTGCCCAATCTTGGGAGAGAATGAAATTGATGCTTCGCAATTGCCCTACTCATGGTTTGAATTTATGGATGATCATACAAAAATTTTATGCCGGTTTGAAGTTTGCTTCTAGAAATCTCTTAGATTCGGCCGCGGGAGGCACGTTTATGGAAATCACGTTAGGAGATGCTACAAAACTTCTTGATAATATTATGGCTAATTATTCTCAATGGCACGCCGAAAGTTCTTCTAGTAAAAAAGTGCATGCTATAGAAGAAATCAATGTTTTGAGTGGAAAGATGGATGAACTTATGAAATTGTTTGCTATTAAAAATACTCCTCTTGATCCCAATGATATGCCTTTGTCTTCTTTGATTGAGAATAATAATGAATCTATGGATGTAAATTATGTTGGTAGGAATAGTTTTGGAAACAATGCTTATAGAGGAAACTTCAATGCTAGACCGTTCCCTAGTAATTCCTCTAAATTATTGAAATTCCTACAATAATTCTTATGGTAATTTTAATAAGATGCCCTCTGATTTTGAGAATAGTGTGAAATAATTTATGATTTCTCAAAAGAATTTTAATGCTTTGCTTGAAGAAAAATTGCTCAAAGTTGATGATTTGGTTAGGAACGTTGATAGACTTTCGCTTGATGTTGATTCTCTTAAACTTAGATCTTCTTCTCCCAAGCATGATATCAATGAGTCTCTCAAAGTAATGAGAATTTCCATTGACGAGTGCAAGGAAAGAACCGCTAGATTGCGTGCTAGAAAAGATAGCTTTATAAAAGCGTGTTCTTTTAGTTTTCATGAAAATAATGATGAGGATCTTAAAGTTATTGATGCGTCTCCTATTCGATCTATGTTTTGCAATATGAATTTTGATGATTATGGGACTGATGATGAATCAACTTTGCCTAGAAGGCGTCCCAAGAATTCAGAGTTTTTAGATCTTGATGCTAAATTTGGTAAAAGTAAGATTGGAGAGGTCACAACTTTAAATAGCATTGAACCCACTCTCTCAGATTTCAAGGAATTTGATTATGATAATTGTTCTTTAGAAGGTTGTATTTCCTTGTTGCAATCCGTTGTTAATTCTCCTCATGCTTATAGTCAAAATAAAGCTTTTACCAAACATATCGTTGATGCCTTGATGCAATCTTATGATGAAAAACTTAATTTGGAAGTTTCTATACCTAGAAAACTTAATGATGAGTGGGAACCCACTATAAAGATTAGAATTAAAGATCATGAGTGTTTTGCTTTGTGTGATTTGGGTGCTAGTGTTTCCACGATTCCGAAAACTTTATGTGATATTCTAGGTTTCCATGATCTTGATGATTGCTCTTTACATTTGCACCTTGCGGATTCCACCATTAAAAAGCCAATGGGAAGAATTAATGATGTTCTTATTGTTGCAAATAGAAATTTGGTGCCCGTAGATTTTATCGTTCTTGATATAGATTGCAATCTTTCTTGCCCTATTATTCTTGGTAGACCTTTCCTTGGAACGATTGGCGCGATTATTGATATGAAGGAAGGGAATATTAGATTCCAATTTCCATTAAAGAAAGGCATGAAGCACTTTCCAAGAAAGAAAGTCAAATTACCTTATGAATCTATCATGCGGGCTACTTATGAATTTAGTGCCAAAGATGGCACTCGTTAGATCTATCTTTGCTTTTCTGCCAAGCTAGGGGCGTTAAACGATAGCGCTAGTTGGGAGGCAACCCAATTTGCTTTATGTTTTTTGTTTTTGCTCCTGTTTAGTAATAAATCTCGCATCTACCTTATGTTTAGATGTGTTTTTATGTTTTAATTAGTGTTTGTGCTAAGTAGAACCTATGGGATAACCTACGATGATAGTTGATTTGATTCTGCTGAAAAACAGAAACTTTGCGCGCACGAATATAATTTTGTTAAATCACACAAACGTGATTTTGCGTTGATTCTTTTTTCTGCTAATCAATAAAAAATTGTCCAGGACTTCCTATTTTGGTAGGATTTTTGAAGTTCCAGAAGTTTGTGTTAGTTACATATTGCTACAGAATATTCTGTTTTTGACAGATTCTGTTTTTCGTGTGTTGTTTGCTTATTTCGATGCATCTATGGCTAGTAAAATAGTTTATAAACCATAGGGAAGTTGGAATACAGTAGGTTTAGCACCAAAATAAATAAAGAATGAGTTAATTACAGTACCTTATGTGGTGGTTTTGTTTTCTTTCACTAACGGAGCTTATAAGATTTCCTGTTGATTTTTGTGCTGTGAAGTTTTCATGTTTTGGGTAAAGCTTTTATGGATTATGGAATAAGTAGGCAAGAGCCTAAGCTTGGGGATGCCCAAGGCACACCAAGATATTCAAGGATAGCCAAAATCCTAAGCTTGGGGATGCCCCGGGAAGGCATCCCCTCTTTCGTCTTCGTTCATCGGTAACTTTACTTGGGGCTATATTTTTATTCGCCTTATGATATGTGTTTTGCTTGGAGCGTCGTGTATTATATTAGTCTTTGATTTTTAGTTTACCACAATCATCCTTGCTGTACACACCTTTTGGGAGAAGCCTATTTGATTAGAATTTGCTAGAATACTCTATGTGCTTCACTTATATCTTTTGAGCTTGATAGTTTTTGCTCTAGTGCTTCACTTATATTTTTTAGAGCACGGTGGTGTCTTAATTTTGAAGAAATTACTAGTCTCTCATGCTTCACTTATATCTTTTTGAGTCTTTTAGAATAGCATGGTATTTGCTATGGTTTTAAAGTTGGTCCTAGAATGATGAGCATCCAAGTTGGGTATAATAAAAACTATCATAGAAAGTGAATTGGATGCTATGATCAATTTGATGCTTGATAATTGTTTTGAGACATGGAGGTAGTGATATTAAAGTCATGCTAGTTGGGTGATTATGGATTTAAAGAATGCTTGTGTTGAATTTTGTGATTCCCATAGCATGCACGTATGGTGAACCGCTTTGTGATGAAGTTGGAGCGCAGTTTTATTTATTGATTGTCTTCCTTATGAGTGGCGGTCGGGGACGAGCGATGGTATTTTCCTACCAATTTATCCCCCTAGGAGCATGCAAGTAGTACTTTGGTTTTTGAAGACTTCTAGATTTTTGCAACAAGTACATGAGTTATTTTGACTAATGTTGAGTCCATGGATTATACGCACCCTTTCACCCTTCCATCATTGCTAGCCTTTCTTGTGCCGCGCAACTTTCGCCGGTACCATACACCCACCATATACCTTCCTCAAAACAGCCACCATACCTACCTATTATGGCATTTCCATAGCCATTCCGAGATATATTGCCATGCAACTTCCCACTGTTCCGTTCATATGACACGCATTACTTTTGTCATATTGCTTTTTGCATGATCATGTAGTTGACATCGTATTTGTGGCTAGGCCACCTTCATAATTTTCATGCATGTCGCTCTTGATTCATTGCATATCCCGGTACACCGCCGAAGGCATTCATATAGAGTCATATCTTGTTCTAGCTTTGAGTTGTAATTCTTGAGTTGTAAGCCCATAAAGGTGTGATGATCTTCATTATTAGAGCATTGTCCCAGTGAGGAAAGGATGACGAAGACTATGATTCCCCCAGAAGTCGGGATGAGACTTCGGGCTTTACAAAAAGAAAAAAAAAGAGAAAAAGAAGAAGAAAAAAGAGTAATGCCAAAAAGAAAAAAAGGATAAAAAGGAAAGGCCAAAGAAAAAAAAAGAAAAAAGGAAGAAAAAGAATAAAAATAAAATGAGAGAAAAAGAGAGAAGGGACAATGCTACTATCTCTTTTTCCACACTTGTGCTTCAAAATAGCACCATGATCTTCATGATACACTACAGGAATCTGCTATTTTGCCGTCAGCCACGGCGGACGGCAAAGGCATGGATGGCGGACGGCAAAGGTGTTTGCCATCTGCCGCGGACGGCAAAAGTGGACGGCAACGTATGGGACGGCAAAGAGCTACATTGCCGTCCGCTTCGGGCGGCTGACGACAAAGGGTCCTTTGCCATCGGCTGTCGACGGCAATATTTGCGCTGTTACTCCGTCAGGTGGTTAACGGCAAGCCTTTGCCGTCCGCCATTGTAGGCAAAGTTTTTTTCCCTCTTTGCCGTCCGCCGCTGTAGGCAAAGTTTTTTTCCTCTTTGCCGTCAGCCACTGTTGGCAAACTGACCAAATAGGTCAGCCTCCCAGGATGCACAGTTGTCTGCCATGTGGCCTCTTTGCCGTCCGCTGCTGATGGCAAAGAGACCTTTGCCGTCGGTGGCCGACGGCAAAGAGCCTGCATATTGTCTCTTTTTTTTGTTTTTTTAAATTCAACAATTTTCACAGCAAATATATATGACATATATAGATATATTTCACAGGGCTATTTAACAGCACATAAGTTTCATCGTACATACATATATAGTTCCATCCTCTCATACATAGCAAGTTGCACATACACATAAGTTGCAACCATTAGGAGGTTGCACATACATATTACAATGCAAAGTTTCATCAAGATAGCAAGTTCCATCGTAGCATACACATAAGTTGCAACCATTAGAAGAATACTAGAAGAGAATGAAATAAAAAACAAGCACTCCATAGCAAGCTAGCTTCCGAGAAGTGAATGAAATCTGCAAAATGGCAAATAAGAAAGTTAGGAAAAGGTGACTAGAAGAAGAAGACTAGAAGAAGAAGCACGCCATCGTTTGTGAGGTAACTTAGGTGAAATGGATTGTTTATGAGCTAACTTAGGTAAAATGCATCATTTTAGAGCTAATGTAGGTAAAATGGATCGTTTATGAGCTAACTAAGCTAATTATGCCGTTTTTTTTACATAAGTAAGGTAAGTACATGTCATTATTGAGGAAACAAAGCTAAGTAAAGATCGTTTTAGAGCTAACTTAGGTCATTATTGAGCAAACCTAGTTAACTAAGCATATTATAACTAACTTAGGTCATTTTGGAGGAAACAAAGCTAAGTAAAGATCGTTTTAGAGCTAACTTAGGTAAAATGGCTGGTTTTGGAGGTCGGTAAGCTTATTAAGTCATTTTGCAGGAAAAGAAGCTAACTCTAGCTAGGTCATTAAGGTAAGCATATTGGATGAAATAAAGCTAAGTCTAGGTCTTTATGCATTTGTTAAGCAGAAAACTAGAGAAACTTACCTTGATCATGGAGGTGTGGGAGCGGGCTGGCTCATGCCAGTAGCTGGAGAAGGATCATGTGATGCTTGTGTGGAGTTACGCTGCACCAAAGATCATTTCCAATGTGAGGGAGTCCTGGACTAGGGAGTGTCCGGACAGCCGGACTATCATCGTCCGGCGGACTCCAAGACTACGAAGATACAAGATTGAAGACTTCGTCCCGTGTCCGGATGGGACTTTCCTTGGCGTGGAAGGCAAGCTTGGCGATACGGATATGTAGATCTCCTACCATTGTAACCGACTCTGTGTAACCCTAGCCCTCTCCGGTGTCTATATAAACCAGAGGGTTTTAGTCCGTAGGACGAACAACCATTACAACAATCATACCATAGGCTAGCTTCTAGGGTTTAGCATCCTTGATCTCGTGGTAGATCCACTCTTGTACTACCCATATCATCAATATCAATCAAGCAGGAGTAGGGTTTTACCTCCATCGAGAGGGCCCGAACCTGGGTAAAAACATCGTGTCCCTTGTCTGCTGTTACCATCCGCCTAGACGCACAGTTCGGGACCCCCTACCCGAGATCCGCCGGTTTTGACACCGACATTGGTGCTTTCATTGAGAGTTCCTCTGTGTCGTCTCCGATAGGCTTGATGGCTCCTTCAATTAACAACGACGCAGTCCAGGGTGAGAATTTTCTTCCCGGACAGATCTTCGTGTTCGGCGGCTTTGCACTGCGGGCCGATTCGCTTGGCCATCTGGAGCAGATCGAAAGCTATGCCCCTGGCCATCAGGTCAGGTTTGGAAGCCTAAACTTCACGGCAGACATCCGCGGAGACTTGATCTTCGATGGATCCGAGCCACAACCGAGCGCGCCGCGCTGTCACGACGGGCATGACCTAACTCTGCCGCTGGACAGTGCTTTGGAGGCCGCACACGGATCCGCTCTGACCTATAGTCCGGAGCCAATTGCGCAGATCGAGGACGGATGGCTGGACACCGCCTCTGGAGCTGCAACCGCTACGGCGATGGAGCCGAATACTGACCTTGTCCCTTATAAAGCTCATGACTCCGAGGCGCCGGACTCCTTGCCGGACTCCGAACCTCCTGCGCCCCGGCCAATCGAATCCGATGGGGCGCCGATCATGGAGTTCACTGCCGCAGACATCTTTCAGCACTCACCCTTTAGCGACATCTTAAATTCGCTAAAGCATCTCTCGCTATCCGGAGAGCACTGGCCGGACTACGGCCAGGACGGTTGGGACGCGGACGATGAAGAAATTCAAAGCCCACCCACCACCCACTTTGTAGCCACTGTCGACGACCTAACCGACATGCTAGACTACGACTCCGAAGACATCGACGGTATGGACGACGATGCCGGAGACGATCAAGAACCAGCGCCTACAGGGCACTGGAAGACCACCTCGTCATACGACATATACATGGTGGACACCCCAAAAGATGGGGACGACGTATAAGCAGCGGAGGCAGATTCCTTAAAGAAACATCCCAAGCGCCGACGCCAGCGGTGCCGCTCTAAATCCCGCCACAGCAAGAATGGAGATTCCGGCACAGGAGATAATAATACCCCAGAAAGTGCCGAAGACAACCCCCTCCAGCAGGATTCAGCGCAGGAGGATGCAGAAGCCAGCCCTCACGAGAGAGCGGCAGACGACGAGGTCGAGGACGATAATTACATACCTCCCTCCAGAGACGAGGCAAGCCTCGACGACGACGAATTCGTCGTGCCCGAGGATCCGTCGAACAAGAGCGTTTCAAACACAGGCTAATGGCCACGGCAAATAGCCTAAAGAAAAAACAGCAGCAGTTTCAAGCTGATCAAGACCTGCTGGCCGACAGATGGACCGAGGTCCTCGCGGCCCAAGAGTATGAACTCGAACGCCCCTCCAAGAGCTACCCAAAACGCAAGTTGCACCCCCGACTAGAGGAGGAAGCGTACACACCTTCATCACTAGCGCACAATACGGCCGACCGACCACCCCGTGGTCGCGACAGAGAGGCATTCAGGCCCTCCATCAAGACCGTACCCCGGCACCGCTCGAAAAGTACGAAGCCACGAGGGAACGCGCCGGACTTGCGGGATATATTGGAGGACAAGGCAAGACAATCCAGATCTATCTACGGATCACGTGGGCGCCCCATGACCCATGACGAATACCATTGCGCTGGACACAACAACTCCGACCGGGCCGAACACAGCAGACAACGCTCTCTTGAGCTACGTCGTGATATTGCTCAATATAGAGGCGCCGCGCACCCACTATGCTTCACAGACGAAGTAATGGATCATCAAATCCCGGAAGGGTTCTAACCCGTCAACATTGAATCCTACGATGGCACAACAGACCCCGAGGTTTGGATCGAGGATTATCTCCTTCATATCCATATGGCCCGCGGTGACGATCTCCACGCCATCAAATATCTCCCGCTCAAGCTTAAAGGACCAGCTCGGCATTGGCTTAACAGCCTGCCCGCAGAGTCAATTGGGTGTTGGGAGGGCATGGAAGCCGCATTCCTTGACAACTTCCAGGGCACATATGTGCGACCACCAGACGCCGATGACCTAAGCCACATAATTCAACAGCCAGACGAATCGGCCAGACAATTCTGGACACGGTTCTTAACAAAGAAAAATCAAATCGTCGACTGTCCGGATGCAGAGGCCCTCGCAGCCTTCAAACATAACATCCGCGATGAGTGGCTGGCCCGGCACCTAGGACAGGAAAAGCCGAAATCCATGGCAGCACTCACATCACTCATGACCCGCTTCTGTGCGGGAGAGGACAGCTGGCTAGCTCGCAGCAACAACCTTAGAAAAAATGCTGGCAGTCCGGACACTAAGGACCACAATGGCAGGTCGCGTCGAAACAAAAACAAACGCCACATTAACGGCGACAACAATGAGGATACGGCAGTCAACGCCGGATTCCAAGGCTCTAAACCAGGTCAGCGGAAGAAGCCATTCAAAAGAACCACTCCGGGTCCGTCCAATTTGGACCGAATACTCGACCACTCTTGCCAGATACATGGCACCCCCGAAAAGCCAGCTAACCACACCAACAGAGATTGTTGTGTATTCAAGCAGGCAGGCAAGTTAATTGCCGAAAACAATGACAAGGGGCTGCACAGTGACTACGAGGAAGAGACCCGGCCACCGAACAGTAGAGGACAGAAGGGCTTCCCCCACAAGTGAGGACGGTAAACATGATATACGCAACCCATATACCCAAGAGGGAGCGGAAGCGTGCACTGAGGGACGTATACGCGATGGAGCCAGTCGCCCCGAAGTTCACTCCATGGTCCTCTTGCCCGATCACTTTCGATCGAAGAGACCATCCGACCAGTATCCGCCATGGCGGATTCGCCGCATTGGTTTTAGACCCAATCGTCGATGGATTTCACCTCACGAGAGTCCTGATGGACGGTGGCAGTAGCCTGAACCTGCTTTATCAGGATACAGTGCGCAAGATAGGCATAGACCCCTCAAGGATTAAACCTACAAAGACGACCTTCAAAGGCATCATACCAGGCGTTGAGGCCAATTGTACATGCTCAGTCACCCTGGAAGTGGTCTTCAGATCCCCGGATAATTTCCGAAGCGAGGAGTTAATCTTCGACATAGTCCCGTTCCGCAGTGGCTATCACGCTCTGCTCGGACAAACCGCATTTGCAAAGTTCAATGCGGTGCCGCATTATGCATACCTAAAGCTCAAGATGCCAGGCCCTCGTGGGGTCATCACGGTCAACGGAAATACGGAACGCTCCCTCCGAACGGAGGAACACACAGCGGCTCTCGCGGCAGAAGTACAAAGTAGCCTTTTAAGGCAATTTTCAAGTCCGGCCGTTAAACGACCGGACACGGCCAAACGCGCCCGGAGCAATATCAACCAAGACCATCTGGCACGTTCCGAGCATGCATAGCAATGCGGCCCCAACCCCGGCCCTTGCACGATTGCAAGACCAGCTCTCCGCGTACATCATTACGCTCTGGAGATACCATGGGCATGGGGGGAGGGGCACGACCACGACAAGTCCAGAGTGCGGCTCAACCACACCAGGGGCTCCCAAGTGTGTCGCTCTTTTTATTTTTTATTTTCCTTCTTTTTTATACACAGGACTCCGCTCACGAGAGGCCCTGTCCGGAGGCGAACTGCCGAACTCACGATGCAACAGCCAGGGAGGGACAAAGGCTGCGACGAACAATCAGGTGGTCTCCATTACGAGCATTAAATTTGTTAAATCCACCATTCCGCAGCCTACCCCTGGAAGGAGACACGTCTAATTAGTCCAATCCTTTGCTTACCGCACTATTTGTATCATTCCGCACTCATAGCAGAATTCCTTGAATAAATAATGCAGCACTTTTTGCCTATAATTGCATTGCTTTACATATATGTTCATTAATGACATCTTGCACCCGTATATTTTGGTACGACCGAATACACGAGGGGCTTATGTTCCCCGCATTATGGTGTGATAAGTCCGAACACTTTCACAAGTGCGGCACCCCGAACTTATAGCATTATATGAATCGGCTCCGAATCATGTCTTGGGTCAATAGTTGGGTTTGCCCGGCTCCCATGTTTTGGTACCTTACGTTCCGTTCTGTCGGCTAAGGTAGCACTGGGAGAACCACTGCGATTGCGCCCCGGTTGAGCTGGGCGAGCGCCTCAGTGGAGAAAGCTAAAACTAACTGTCATGATAGGGCGAGAGACTGGTCGCTGTCCAAGAGGTCTTTTAGAGTCCCTAAAGACTTATGCCGCTTCGAGCGAAGAACCGGATAATGTCCGGCCAAGGCGTGGATAGCGCCCCGAACTCGGTCTTCCAAATACTAGGGGCTTCACCGAAATTTAAAATTATAGAATTCTATGGCTAAGTGAGAATGTTCAAGCATTATAAGTCCGGTTGCCTTGTTCGTCGTGTTGAGCGCCTCCCTAGATGGACCCAAAAATGGGAACAAGAGCGCTCAAGTTTATCCCGAACACCCCAGCACTCGTGGCATGGGGGCTGAAGCCGACGACTTGCCATCTCTCAGATTTAATAAACGGCCGCACAGAAGGTAATATTTTAAATCAATAAGCGTTGCTTAGCGCATATGAACAAAGTTTTCAGCGCACAGGATAATACATAGCGAGTTTACTCAATAATTACATCTCGGGGGCACTCATCCACAATCTTGCGGGCACCCTTCAGGACAGTCTTATAGTACATCTCGGGCGTGCGATACTCCTTGCCCGCTGGCGGTGCGTCAGTGATCAGCCTCTCCGCATCCAGCCTGCCCCAATGCACTTTGGCGCGGGCAAGGGCCCGACGAGCACCTTCAATACAGGCAGAGTGCTTGATGACCTCCACCCGGGGGCACGCATCCACCAGCCGCCGCACGAGGCCGAAGTAGCTCCCAGGCATGGCCTCTCCAGGCCACAGCCGGACTATGAGGCCCTTCATGGCCTGCTCGGCTACCTTGTGGAGCTCGACCAGCTGCTTCAGCTGGTCGCTAGGGGGCACCGGATGGCCGGCCTCAGCGTACTGAGACCAGAATACCTTCTCCGTTGAGCCCTCCTCCTCGGCTCGGTAAAACGCAGCGGCATCGGATACACTGCGAGGCAGATCTGCAAACGCCCCTGGAGAGCTCCGAATTCGGGTAAGTAATAGGTAATTTACATTAACATGCTTGCTTTGCATGAAAAATGCCTTACCCGCCGCTATCTTCTTCACCGCCTCAATCTCCTGGAGGGCCTTATGGACCTCGGCCTTAGCGGCTTTGGCACTTTCAAGAGCCGAGGGAAGCTCGGACTCTCGAGTCTTCGAGTCACGCTCCAAACTCTCATGTTTTTCCATGAGAGCCTGGAGCTCTTGCCGCACCTCCGCCACCCACGCCTCCTGTTTCTCTCGCTCCATCCGTTCCGCGGCCGCATTGCATTCAGCCGCGGATACGGCCTCCTTCAGGGTTGCCACCTCGTTTGTGGCCCCTGCAATACCCACATTATCCTTGTTATTTTCATTGCAACCAAAATCCTTTTCTGTAAGGTACAAATTCAAAGATGGTATTACTCACCTTCTTTGTCCTCAAGCTGCTTCTTGGCATGGCCGAGCTCTTGCTCGGACCGCTCGAGGTCCTGCTTCAACGCACCGACCTCCGCAGTCAGTGCGGCAGAGGTCAGCAGCACAGCCTGCAAACCCATATTGACACAATTTTTAGCAATCCTGCATATATCTTTTTTAGATCCTCAATCCGGTTTTTCTTTTCGAACACCGAACCGAGCATCAGGGGCTACTGTCTATGCGGTATTACATTACGTATTTTTTCTTACCTCAAAGCCTGTTAGAAGGCTACTGCAGGCTTCGGTCAGCCCGCTCTTGGCGAGCTGAACCTTCTGAATCACCGCACTCATGATAGTGCGGTGTTCTTCCTCGATGGAAGTGCCTTTGAGCGCCTCCAACAAGTTGTCCGGCGCCTCCGGTTGGACGGAGGCCGCCGGTGTCACGGTCTTGCCCTTCTTGCGAAGGGGCCGCCTGCCGGACTCCGGAACCACTGCGGGTTCCGGCGTGGAGTCCGGCGCAAAGTCCGGGAGGCTGCCTTGTGGCGCCTCCGGAGCCTCCTCCTGATGGGTCCCTTCCCGGGATCCCACCTCGGCGTCCTCAGCGTCGCGAGGGGTGGAGGCGGTCGGGATGGAATCTACATCCGACGGAGCCAACGACCCGCTCGACGAAGTGGGGAGATCATCATCGGCCGGACTGTAGGAAGTGTGCGGCATTAGAAGGACACTATGTGACACGAAGGAGAAATTACGAAATCATTCAGGAATCCGGATACTTATGATCTTGCCGGAGGCCTGGCCCTTGAGGGCCATTCTTCGTCGCCAATGTTGGCGTTGGCGGAGCTGTCCGGGGGAATATTCCTTCCCCTCTTGGACCCTTCGGCCTCCCCTGTTGGGGAAGCCTTCCTCTTCCTCTCTCCTTCCTCTGGGAGAGAGTCCTCTTTCTCCTCCTCGTCTTCGGGGGAGGAGTCCGCCTCGGAGCCATTGGACGACGAGTCCGATATCACCTGGCGCCGGGAACTTTTTCGAGTTCCCGTGGCTTTCTTCTTGGCCTTCTTCTCCGGCACCACATAGAGTGCCGGGACCAGCAGCCCCGTTAAGCGGGCGTCCGCTGGGTCTTCGGGAAGGGGAGCCGGACAGTTTACCTGTCCGGATGTCCTCTTCCAGTCCTGTCAAAGGCATTGGGAGTTTTTAGATCCCACATAGAGTCAAACTATGAAAACAACTGTCCCATAGAGGATAACGAAGCTTACCTCACCGGCCGGGCACTTGGTGCTGAATCCGCGATCTTCCGTCGCGGACGCGGGGGCTTCTCCGCCCTTGAACAGCACCCTCCAGACGACTTCATACGTCGTGTCGAAGAGCCCGCTCAGAGTCCGGTGCTGTGCCGGATCGAACTCCCATAGGTTGAAGGCCCGTTGTTGGCAGGGGAGAATCCGGCGGATGAGCATGACCTGGATCACATTGACAAGCCTGAGCTTCTTGTTCACCAGGGTCTGGAAACAGGACTAGAGTCCCGTCAGCTCGTCCGAACTGCCCCATAGCAAGCCCTTCTCTTTCCAGGAGGTGAGCTCCATTTTGGGTCGCGCGGCTCGGTGATGTAGAACCACCCCAATTTCCATCCCTTGATGGACTCCACGAAGGCCCCTTCGAGCCAGATGACGTTGGGCATCTTGCCTAGCATGGCGCCTCCGCACTTCGCTTGGACGCCCTTCACTATCTTCGGCTTGACGTTGAAGGTCTTGAGCCACAAGCCGAAGTGGGGCTGGATGCAGAGGAAGGCCTCGCACACGACGATAAACGCCGTGATGTTGAGGATGAAGTTTGGCACCAGATCGTGGAAATCCAGGCCGAAATAGTACATGAGCCCCCGGACAAAGGGATGCAACGGGAAGCCCAGTCCGCGGAGGAAGTGGGGAAGGAATACGACCCTCTCATGGGGCCTGGGGGTGGGGATGAGCTGCCCCTTGTCGGGCAGCCGGTGCGCGATGTCACCGGAAAGGTATCCGACGCTGCGCAGTTTTGCGATGTGCTCCTCCGTAACGGAGGAGGCCAACCATTTGCCTCCCGCTCCGGACATGGTCGGAGAAGGTCGAGACAAGATGCACGGACTTGGGCGCTGGAGCTCGAGAGTGCGCGGAGATGGATAAGCAAAGGAGGAAGAAGGCGTAGGTAAAAAGGGTGGATCCTTATCCCCTTATATATGGGCGGACGAAAACTACGCGTCCCCACCGGCCTGGTAAAACTCGCTTATCTCCCAAGCACCACCATCAATGGCGCGGTTGGGTTACCCACGTCCGTATTGATGAGAATCCCGGAATAAGGGGGACACGATCTCTGCTTCGACAAGACGTGCCAAGGAAACCGCTTCGCTAAACACGCTGAGGTGGTATAATAAAAAAAGGATTCCAGTAAAGGCTTGGTGGTGGTGTGACGTCATGCCACAAAATACGTCAGCAGATTGAACTTGTGTACATAATATTCTCTCTACGGTGGTATGTGGAATTTATTTTGCAGAGCCGGGCACTATCCTGGTGTTCACAATCTTCATTATTCAGAGGAGGAACTCGCCTTGCAATGCCGAACAATATGCGCGCCGGACTCATCGTCATTGAAGCCTGGTTCAGGGGCTACTGAGGGAGTCCTGGACTAGGGGGTGTCCGGACAGCCGGACTATCATCGTCAGCCGGACTCCAAGACTACGAAGATACAAGATTGAAGACTTCGTCCCGTGTCCAGATGGGACTTTCCTTGGCGTGGAAGGCAAGCTTGGCGATACGGATATGTAGATCTCCTACAATTGTAACCGACTCTGTGTAACCCTAGCCCTCTTTGGTGTCTATATAAACTGGAGGGTTTTAGTCCGTAGGATGAACAACCATTACAACAATCATACCATAGGCTAGCTTCTAGGGTTTAGCCTCCTTGATCTCGTGGTAGATCCACTCTTGTACTACCCATATCATCAATATCAATCAAGCAGGAGTAGGGTTTTACCTCCATCGAGAGGGCCCGAACCTGGGTAAAAACATCGTGTCCCTTGTCTCCTGTTACCATCCGCCTAGACGCACAGTTCGGGACCCCCTACCCGAGATCCGCCGGTTTTGACACTGACACAATGTTTCGTTATCATGATGACACTCAAATGTTAAGACTAGCAAGTAACATCCATTCAAATTAAACTCACCGTGGTCTCAGGAGCAATCTCTGGATCAATGGCTATGGAGCCATGGGACCTCATCACCTGCTCTGGATTGCTCGGGTTAAACTCCTCCCCTTTCCTCGCCTTCCCCTTGACTTGCTTGTAAGAGGCAGTGTGGGCCATGGCATACAGGTCGTACCCCTCTGGCACCTTATCCGTCTTATTGTAGCATGCCTGACAGAGAGAAACAAAGTAAATTAGTAATTAAAGGGCTCAAGCTAGCATGATGAATGAATTGCATTAATCATGAAGCAAACCACATTACCCAATTCCGCCCGAACTGATATAAGCTGGAGCTACCTTGATGGTGTGGCACACCTTCAATTTGGGCATGTTTGTCCTTGGCCTCAGTCATCTCCCCTTCCATCTTTCAACACCTGCCATGACAAAGAGTAAACAAAATTAGTACAACATAAAAAAATACCGACATGAATAATAATATGTATATCACTTAAGTGTATCATCATCAAGTACAACATAAAAAATTGAATACCTGACACTACTAATAATCTTGATCAGTATCATCAATAAATGCATAATCATCATCATCACTATAATCAATGACGGGCTCATAGGGTTCAGTGGCATCAACATGTGGAAGGCCACCTTTACATAATCGGTCAAGCATTGAGAGGTCTTCCGCAGCAGTAACCTCTTCTTGTTCCGGCTCTTCTTGTTCCTCCTCTGAGGTGATGTGGGATTCACTATCGCTGTCTACTTCAATGTTTTGGGGTGAAGTATACCGGTTCTTGAAACGCTTTTTGGAAAGATGTGTCTCTTGGAAGAATTCTCCTTCATATGTGTTTGGGTTAATGTGAGGTTCATAATCCTCTTCCTTTGGGGGAGATAGTCTAGCACGTGGCGGCACTTCATAAACGACATCCTAACCTTTCAGATTTGGATTAGTTTGGCAGGCCCAGGGTAGATAGAATACTTGGGTCGCCTGTTGAGCCATAATATAGACATCAGGAACATCTAAATGGGTGCTTTGGTTGATTTCAACTAGCCCTATATGTTCATGAGTCCTTCTAGTCTCCTTCGGCTGAAACCAATAACATTTGAAGACTACGACATTCGGTGGGTTTTCACCATAGAATAGAAGTTCATAAATTGCTTCAACTCTCCCATAATACTCGGTACCTCCTTCGCCGATAGCAGATACACAACAATTTGTAGACTTTCGGTCGGCCATAGATAGCTCTTTGCCATATGTACGAAAACGATACCCGTTGATGTCGTATTTGTCAAATGAACGGACCTTATAGTCAAAACCATTAGCGACTTGTCTCAATTCGGCGTCCATAGACTCTGAATTAGCCTACAAGTTTAATATGAAAGGATTGTTGCATTACGCACAAATTAGCGAATGAAATGAAATTGTCTAATAGAATTTACCGTTTGTTTGAACCAAGAGATGAAACCGGGATAGCCGCCTCCTTGCTTTGCGAGAAGCTCATACTCTTCGACAGAATCCTTTTGGATCACCGCTCCATACGAGAATAGGGCGATGTATCGACTATATGAAATATCCAGGAATAAGAGCAGTTCAAAGGAAATAGAAGTTGCGAAACAATGTACCGAGAACTTACTCGATGTACGGCCGCACTTCTATCAGGTTG
The DNA here is from genome assembly GCA_963921465.1 of Triticum timopheevii. Taxonomy (NCBI): domain Eukaryota; kingdom Viridiplantae; phylum Streptophyta; class Magnoliopsida; order Poales; family Poaceae; genus Triticum; species Triticum timopheevii. The sequence goes on along the minus strand of OY997266.1, from coordinate 472,062,956 downwards.
GTGAAGATATACAACGAAATGGTCCGCCATTCTTCGTTATCCAAAGATACTGGATTTGAAACACTAGCTGGTGTGAGATTGCCTTTGAATAGGCTGAGGTTGGATCCACCCTTTTTAGGCTCGTCAGCATTGTACCGAGGCTTCGGATTATGCAAATGACGATTTTTGGTTCCGTAGTGTGCTGTCACGAAGTTTGCCGCCTCCTCAGTGATGAATGCCTCAGCCATAGACGCTTCAATTCTACGTTTATTTTTACATTTTTCTCGAAGCGTCTTCTGCATCCTCTCAGTTGGGTAGCACCAACGATTTTGCACGGGCCCCCCAATCTTGCCTCTGTCGGGAGATGCAAAATCAAATGCTGCATTGGATTAAACAAGCCCGGTGGAAAGATCTTCTCTAACTTGCAGATCAACTCTGGCGCCAACTCTTCCATTTCTTCTAGCACGCCAGGCGATAGTTCTTTCGCACAAAGAACACGGAAGGAATAGCTGAGTTCTGCCAGTACTAGCCATTCATCCTCAGGGATGAAGCCACGCAACATCACTGGCATTACCCGCTCAATCCATATGTGCCAATCATGACTCTTTAGACCAAATATCTTCAATTTATCAAGACTCGCTCCCCTCTTTAGATTCGCTGCATACCCATCGGGGAACATCAACTGCATTTTCACCCACAAGATAATTTCCCTCATAGCTGGCCTTCCAAGATTGAACCATGCCTTTGGCTTCGTCCAGTTCTGCTTTCCTTTCGGTTCTTTCATGTTTTGTAACGGCCTATCACATAGCGCCTCCAGATCGACTCTAGCCTTAGTATTATCCTTTGACTTACCATCTATGCCGAACAATGTACCAAAAAGTGCCTCGGCGATATTCTTCTCAGTGTGCATCACGTCGATGTTGTGTGGGCAAAGGAGGTCTTTGAAGTAAGGCAGATCCCATAAGCATGTTTTGTGAGTCCAGGCATGCTCAGAATTATACCCCTTGAAGTACCCTGGACACTCTGGATCTGGCTCGAGAGCGTTTAACTGATCCAGGGTCTGTTGGCCTGTCAACGCAGGTGGTGCAGAGTTTTTTACAACTCTACCTCTGATGAAGTTCTTCTTGTCTTTCCTGAACTTATGGCAAGGATCCAGGAACTGTCTATGCATGTCGAAGCAAGAAAACTTGCGACCGGCCTGAAGCCAACGAAACTCAAGAGCTCCCTTGCATGTGGGGCACGGGAACCTTCCATGCACACACCAGCCAACGAATAGCGCATACGCCGGCAAGTCATGCGTCGAGTACATGTACCAAACACGCATTATGAAGTTTCGTTTGCTATAGGCGTCGTATGTCTTGAACCCATTATCCCAGGCTTCTTGCAATTCGTCCTTAAGCGGCTGCATGTACACATTCATATTTTTCCCCGGATAGTTGGGCCCTGGAATTATCAACGTCAGGAAAATGTTCTTTCTTTGCATAATCTGTCCGGGGGGGGAGATTGAGTGGAAAGACAAATACGGGCCAACAACTGTATTGGGCTGCCGTCATACGAAACACACTGAACCCATCGGTGCTGATGCCGACTCGAGGATGCCTCGGATCTGCCACTTTGTCAGCATGTAATTCATCAAACCTTTTGCATGCAACACCATCCGATGTGTGTACCATCATCAGTTTCCCATCTGCATCTAGTTCGGTTCTTTTGCCTGTTTTGTGCCATGTCATCTGTCTGGCCATCTATTCGACCATGAAAAGACGTTGAAGTCTTGGTACGATTGGCATATACCGAAGAACACTAACAGGGATTGTGGTCTGTGTCTTCTCACCCATACCGTTGTCTACCACAATATACCTAGAACACTTGCAAATGGGACAATAGTTCAAGTCCGCTTAGTCAAGCCTAAATAAGGCACATCCTTTCTCACAGGCATGTATCTTCTCATAGGGCATCTTTAGTGCACGGAGGATTTTGTCCGACTGGTACAGGTTTGCAGGCATTACATAGCCTTTGGGTAGAAAGTGTCCAAATACTGTCATAATTGCGTCATAGCATTCTCTGCCCAAGTTGAACTGAGCCATCAAAGCCATTACTTGTGAGATGGCATCCAACTGACAAAGCTCAGTGTGCTCGTGGAGCGGACGTTTTGAAGACTCCAACATTTCATTGAAGGCCTTTGCAGATTCCTCCATATCCTCGTCCGAATCCCGAGCATCATCATAGTCTTGCACCATGTTTTCCATCCCGGTACCATGCTCATTGGTGCGACGATGATCCACCTCAGCTCGGTCACGTTGGGCAGACTCACCATAATGTCCACACCGTATAATCGGCCGTAAAACCATTCTTCTGCAGGTGTTTACCCATTTCAGCCTCTGTCCTCTTTTCCCAATTGCCGCATCAGAAACAGGGGCACCAAGTTTTCCTCTGGCCATTTGCAAATGCGGCTTGCACAAACCCCTTGGTTTTTGTGAACCATTCAGCGCTCCATTTGTTCTGACCAGTGTGACCGGTATACATCCACGCACGATCACTCATCTTGACTTTCAGAGCTACTGGACACACAACAATTATATATATAATTCACCATGTATATATTCATCAGTTGATCTACTTTGTCAATTTTATTACGTCCATGCAACCTACACTCTAATAGGTAATGATAGGTCCTAATCCCACCCAAGTATGTGTAGATTGGGTTCATTTTCCCATATGCTATGCTCCGGATCCGACGCAAAATTTCGGCAGCACCACCCCGCTGTTCTCCTGATACACGTCTCCGTAATAAACAAAGAGGATGTGTACCCGGAGAATAACAGGGGAGGCACTGATGAAATTTATGCGTCGGATCCGGAGCAAAGCATATGGGAAAACGAACCCAATCTACACATACTCGGGCTGTCCATGGATAGCGTTGGACAATTCGAAAGAATCAAGGTTATAAATATGCAAATGCATGCATATTTATAACTATGACGCTTTCGAACGGGAGACACATATTGGTTACGCATACTGATGATTCAAGACACATATATAGCTAGCTACCAAATTTCATCGGCACGAACACCGGAACAGAGCAAATAATTAATGGGGGAGGAGGACATGTCATTTGTGCTCACCCACGAACGAAGGGGCAGAGCTCGTCAAACGCACGGCGAGGTCGTCAAACACCAAACCTCGCAGCGGTGAAACAACTGCACATTTAAATCAACCCGATCAACACAATTATATATGATGTTTTTCATAACAAAATCGGAAAATATATGACCTAACTAATAATTCACAAATATAAGACCCTGTCGGCCTCGGGAGGTCGGGTGTCGGGGTGTCTGGGTGTGGTGTCGGGGTCGGGGTGTGGTGTCGGGGTCGGGATGTCGGGGTCAGGGGTCAGGGGGTCGGGGTGTCGGGGTCGGGGTGTCGGGGGTCAGGGGGTCGGGGTGTTTCCTTCTATCCTTCTTCTTCTTTCTTTCTCTTCTTCTTCTTCTTTCCTTTCTTCTTCTTCTTCTTCCATCTTTTTTCTACTTTTTTACTTCTTTTCGTTTCTTCTTTTCTTCTTCTACTTCTTCTACTTCTTTTCTTCTTCTTCTTTTTTCATCTTTCTACTACTTCTACTTCTTCTAATTCTTTTCTAACACTAACACTAACACAATCTAGCACTAACAATTTAACAGCAAAAAAATGAAAAAACAGAAGAAAAAAAAAGTAGTTCCCTCACCGGAGCAATGGGACGGTCGGCGGGGCGGCGCCGGGCGGCGGGGGCGGCGCGGGGCGGTGGGTGCGTCGCCGGGCGGCGGGTGGGGTGGGGGGAGGGGGGTGGGGGCGGGGGGGGGGGGGGTGGTGGGGCGGAGGGGTGGTGGGGGGCGGGGGGGGGGGGGTGGTGTGGCGGAGGGGTGGTGGGGGGCGGGGGCGGCGTCGTGCGACGGGGGGCGGGGGCGGCGCCAGGCGGCAGGCGGCAGGGGCGGCGCCGGGCGGCGGGGGGCGGGGGCGGGGCGACGGGGCGTCGCCGGGCGGCGGGTGGCGGGGAGACGGGGCGTCGGCGGGTGGAGTAGGGGGGCGGAGGGGTGGTGGGGGCGGGGGCGGCGGGGGGCAGGGGCGGCGCCGGGCGGCGGGGGGCTGGGGCGGGGGCGGCGCCGGGCGGCAGGGGCGGGGGCGGCGGTGGATCTAGGGCGGGCCGTCGGGGAGGAGAGATGAAGAGAAAGAGAGTAACGGGCGGGGGGGGGGGGGGTGTGGAGTCCGTTAGTTAGTCGGCTCTTTGCCGTCCGCCGTTTTCTCTCTTTGCCGTCTGCTAGCAGACGGCAAAGAGGTGGTGGTGTTAAGTTTTTTTAAACGGGCGGGTGGGTGGGGGCCACCTCCCTCTTTGCCGTCAGCTGGCGGACGGCAAAGAAATGGCTCATGGCAAAGAGCTTCTTTGCCGTCCGCCGTTTCTTTGCCGTCGGCTTTTCGGTAGCTGATGGCAAAGAGCTTCTTTGCCGTCCGCTAGCCGATGGCAAAGATAAGGCAGATGGCAAAGTAGCTAATTCCAGTAGTGATGGAGAGTCTCATATGTTGTCACTTTCATATACTAGTGGGCATTTTTCATTATAGAACTTGGCTTGTATATTCCAATGATGGGCTTTGAGGGAGTCCTGGACGAGGGGGTGTCCGGACAGCCGGACTATCATCGTCCGCCGGACTCCAAGACTACGAAGATACAAGATTGAAGACTTCGTCCCGTGTCCGGATGGGACTTTCCTTGGCGTGGAAGGCAAGCTTGGCGATACGGATATGTAGATCTCCTACCATTGTAACCGACTCTTTGTAACCCTAGCCCTCTCCGGTGTCTATATAAACCGGAGGGCTTTAGTCCGTAGGACACAACATACATTACAGCAATCATACCATAGGCTATCTTCTAGGGTTTAGCCTCCTTGATCTCGTGGTAGATCCACTCTTGTACTACCCATATCATCAATATTAATCAAGCAGGACGTAGGGTTTTACCTCCATCGAGAGGGCCCGAACCTGGGTAAAACATCGTGTCCCTAGTCTCCTGTTACCATCCGCCTAGACGCACAGTTCAGGACCCCCTACCCGAGATCCGCCGGTTTTGACACCGACATTGGTGCTTTCATTGAGAGTTCCTCTGTGCCGTCGCCGATAGGAGGGATGTCTCCACCCGTCTTCAAGGACGGTATTTTTGCCAAAGGGGCCTTGGCCGCCAGCCAAACTATCCGGCTAGGTGGTTTTCTTATGACCGCCTGTCCGGCCACTGCTTCGACAATGACTTCTCAAGTCGTCAAAAGCAATCTTCACGTCAGCTCGGAGCTTGCCGAGCAGCTGGATCCAATAGAGCTCTCGTCTGTCAACGAGCTCTTGGATCGCATCACCGCCCTGGGAGTCGCTACGGACTACAATCAGATTGGGCTTAAAACCGATCTGAGAGAGATTAACTCTCCCCAGGTCACCCACCACGCCGTAGTGGTAGAGGAACAATGCGGCGACTCTTCTCCTGTATTGAAAACTAGCCATGTTCGGGCTCCCGAACCCTCCATGCCAGATTTCCGGGGAGGGACGGACTTTGATCAAGCACTGAACTTAAAGTCAGGCATCAGACCGGACTCGTTGGACAACGTCCAGCAATCCAAGCTTCCAAATTTGGAAACTTCACGGCCTTTAAGCCTTGAGATGGGTAGGGTTCCGGACTTTATTCCACCCACCCGCCCAGACATATGCGATCTATCTCTAATACGACAAGAGCCCGCAGAAACAGTACGTCACTACTAGGCCAGATTCCTCCTGGTTATGGACAGGATAAAAGACTGCCGAGAGGAAAACGCAATCTCAATCTTTTGCAATAATTGCACGGACAAGGGAATATTGAACGCCATCAGCTGTCGTAAAATTACACGCTTCGCTGATCTGGCGTCCATAGTACGAAAGTACTGTGCGATGGAGAGTTTCCGGAAAACTGAAAACCACTTTTGGGACAATCCGGCCCCGAATACAACCCTAGTCCGCAACAAAAGGGTGCATCACACTCAGGCCCCTGATACAAAAACCAAAAAGCAAAAATCCCATAGAGGGCACGGAACCGTACTGGAGGGATGGCTCAGCGGACCCTGTAAACTTCACAGTACAGAGGGCGCCGTCCCAGCACATAGCCTTCGAGCATTTTGGATATTATGGCAGGTGGCCAAAAGTGGCGAGGAGCTTCTAGCCTCGGAAAACCACTCCAACAATACCAGTACGGTATCAACAGTCTTCGAGACCTTCGCATCAAATAATATGCGAAAACGAACAATCCGCGGCCTCGCCGAAGTCTACCAAGTAGCAACAGCAAATCCATGGAGCGACACAGCCATCACCTTCAACGCCAGTGACGAACCTAAATTCCGAACAGCTCGAGCACCAGCCGCACTGGTGCTTAGTCCCATAGTGGACGACTTTCGGCTTACAAAAGTCCTCATGGATGGCGGCAGCGGACTAAACCTCATTTACGAGGAAACTCTTCAAAAAATGGAAATAGACTAGAGCCGTATTGAGCGAAGTAGCACAACCTTCAGAGGAATAATCCCTAGCCGGGAAGCGTGCTGCACCAGAAAAATCACACTCGATGTGGTGTTCGGCTCGCCGGACAATTACAGATCCGAAGAAGTCACGTTCCAAGTGGCCCCGTTCAACAGCGGATATCACGCTATATTAGGACGAGAGGCATTCACAATTTTTCAAGCTGTACCCCATTACGGGTACATGAAGCTCAAAATGCCCAGGCCCGGTGGAATAATCACTCTCGTTAGTGATCCGGACATAGCACTCCACGCCGAAAACAAGACAGCCGCATTAGCCCTGGAGGCACTATCCGAAGCCCTAGCGGCAGAAGAACTCACCGCGCTACGCTCTACGGTGAATAGGGACGATGTGATACTCGATAAGAGATCCAAGTCGACCTCCTTTAAACCAGCAGATGAAATAGTAAAATTCCAGGTCCACCCAACGGACCCAACAAAGACGGCCTCCATCGGGGCACAATTGAACCCGGACGTAGACACCGCACTGCGAGAATTCCTTCCGAAAAATTGGGACATCTTCGCCTGGCACCCCTCGGATATGCCCGGAATCCCACGCAGATTGGCAGAACACATCCTAAACATCCTAAAAGGATTCAATCCAGTCAAACAGGCTCTTCGACGATTTTCCGAACCCAAAAGACAGGCAATGGGAGAAGAACTAGCCAAACTATTGGAAGCCGGATTCATCAGAGATATCAAACATCCGGATTGGCTAGCAAATCTGGTAATGGTACCAAAGAAGGACAAATCCTGGCGCCTATGCGTCGATTTTAAAGACCTCAATAAGGCTTGCCCAAAGGATCCCTTCCTCCTCCCCCGCATCGACCAAATAATCGATGCTACTGCAGGACACGATTCATTGTGCTTCCTCGACGCATGCTCTGGCTACCATCAAATAAAGATGGCGGAAGCAGACCAAGCCGCAACGGCATTCATCACTCCATATGGACCATTCTGCTTCAACACGATGCCCTTCAGACTTAAAAACGCCGGCGCAACATATCAGCGCATGATCCAAACATGTCTGGCTACCCAGATCGGCAAAACAGTAGAGGCATACGTAGATGACGTAGTCGTCAAAACTAAACACGTCGAAACTTTAGTAGACGACTTGAGGCTCACATTCGACAACCTCAGAGCATATGACATCAAGTTGAATCCGGAAAAATGCGTTTTCGGCGTACCAGCCGGAAAGCTGTTGGGCTTCATCGTATCCGGTAGAGGAATTGAAGAAAACCTGGCCAAGATCCGAGATCTGTCACAGTTAGATATTCCAAAAGACCTCAAACAGATACAAAAATTGACTGGATGCGTGGCAGCTTTAAGCCGCTTCATCTCCCGCTTGGGAGAAAAGGCATTGCCCCTCTATCGCCTCCTTAGGCGCACCGAACACTTCGAGTGGACGGATGCTGCCACTGCCGGACTAGAAGAAATAAAGGCCATATTGGCAACAAATCCGGTCCTGGCTGCGCCCAGCCTGGGCGAACCAATGTTGTTATACATCGCGGCAACACATCAAGTTGTAAGCGCGGTACTCGTCGTCGAACGAGAGACAGAAGGGCATAAATTCCCTCTTCAAAAACCAGTGTACTACGTCTCCACTGTGTTAACCCCCTGCAAGTCCCGTTACCCGCACTATCAAAAGATAGCGTATGCGGTGTTCATGGCATCCCGGAAGCTCCGACACTACTTTCAAGAGTGTTCGATAACGGTGGCCTCCGAAGTACCACTCAATGACATTATAAACAACCGCGACGCAACGGGCAGGATTGCAAAATGGGCCATTGAGCTCCTACCATTGGATATAACCTACAAACCTCGGCGAGCTATAAAGTCACAAGTTTTGGCTGACTTTGTCGCTGAATGGACCGAAGCCGAACTCCCTAAAGAGTACAGCGCATACTCCAATTGGACTATGCACTTCGACGGCTCCAAAATGTTGGCCGGACTGGGGACTGGCGTCGTATTGACGTCCCCGACCGGGGATACAGTCCAATACGTACTTCAAATAATGTACACGAACTCAAACAACGCAGCCGAATACGAGGCCCTTCTACATGGTCTCCCGATGGCAATCTCCATGGGCATTCAATGCCTAGAGGTGCGCGGGGATTCAAACCTTGCAATATCCCAAATAAATGGAGACTTTGACGCCAAGGATCTGAAAATGACAGCATATCGCAACGCTGTCCTAAAAATGTCAGCTCGGTTTGAAGGACTTGAATTCCATCACGTAGCCCGAGATAATAACCAAGCAGTCGACATACTGGCACGCATCGGCGCAAAACGTGACGCGTCCCCCCAAATATCTTCCTGGAACGGCTCTTCAAGCCATCCGTACTATGGGAAGAGGGGTCCAGAAACGACAAACCGGAAAAAACCGCGCCAACCGGCGATTCAGCGGATGACATAACACCTTCAGCCCACGACATAATGGCAGTAATCGCCCCGTGGACAGAACCATTCCTAGCCTACTTGCTTAGGCAGGAACTTCCCGAAGACCAAAATGAGGCCCGCTGCATAGTTTGGCGATCGAAAGCCTACAAGGTCCATGAAGGAGAACTTTATAAGAAAAGTACAACCGGAGTCCTTCAAAGGTGTATCTCCGAAGAGGAAGGGCGAAACCTCCTGGCTGAAATTCATGCCGGACTAGGCGGACACCATGCAGCAGCCCGGGCCCTTGTAGGAAAGGCATTCCGTACAGGATTTTATTGGCCGACGGCCCGGGCAGATGCCCAGGACTTAGTCCAGAGATGCGTCGGTTGTCAGCTCTTTGCTAATCAGAGCCATATGCCACCCACCACCCTCAAAACTATACCCATTACCTGGCCGTTCGCGGTCTGGGGGCTTGATATGGTTGGACCCCTTAAAGGAGGAACCCACAAGCAAAGGTACTTATTGGTCATGGTGGATAAATTCACCAAATGGATAGAGGCCAAACCAGTCAAAACGGCAGAGTCCGGACCAGTGATAGACTTTATATCCGGGGTTGTACACCGTTACGGTGTCCCCCACAGCATCATCACCGACAACGGCACGAACTTCACGGCCGACGAGGTTAAGTCATGGTGCAAAAACATGGGCATTAAGCTCGATTACGCTTCAGTCTATCATCCTCAAACCAACGGTCAAGTGGAACAAGCAAATGGTCTAATAATGAGTGGCATTAAACCCAGACTAGTGCGGTCACTTATGAAATCTGACACGCACTGGGTAGAGGAGCTCGACTCCGTACTCTGGGGGCTGCGGACAACGCCCAACCGTACTACCGGATTCACACCACTTTTTATGGTATACGGCACAGAGGCAGTTTCGCCCTGCGACATTATTCATGACTCACCTCGAGTGCGCATGTACGAAGAACGAGAAGCCGAGCTGGATCGGCAAGACAACTTGGACGCATTGGAGGAAGAACGCGACGTCGCCAAGGCTCATTCCGCATTCTATCAGCAGCAGGCTCGAAGATATCAAAGCAGAGAAGTACGAGCCAAGATGTACAACGTTGGCGAACTAGTTCTACGCCTACCGGACAAGAAAAAGGACAAGCTCAAGCCCAAATGGGAGGGTCCCTTCATTATCGACCAAATCCTGACCGGCGGGGCGTACCTTCTACGAAATGCGTCGGACAACCGACTCGAGCCGAACCCATGGAACGCAGCCCGCCTCCGAAGATTCTATGCCTAGCGCCGGACTAAGAGTTCGTCCCCTTCCCCCGTCCAAATTTTTACACTTCAGCTGCACTTTGTTTCTCTTTCTTCTCTTAACCCTTTTTCATAAAAAGCCCTTAAGGGCCTACTTGCGCATTCTTCGCACATACTTGATGTGCCATCCGCACTCATTATACCTGGGGGCTTCTTTTCAAGAAGCTCAATTGTAAGGGCTTCATGCCTCGCACATGTGTCAAGCTTCCACATGTACCTTTTACTCACCATTATATGCATCGATATGACTTAAGTTTTGGCCAAGCTGGGTTGCCTGGCTCCTGTGCTTACCCCTACGTTCCCGATTGTTCGGCTAGGAGGTAAAGGGAGCACCTCTGCGATTGTTACTGCCGGGTCAGCCGGATGTGTACCTCAGACTGGGTGAAGCCGAAAGCTAGCGTTCTTAAGGGAATATTTGATCGGTGACTTGAAAGATGATTTTTTACATACCTATTTATCTGCCCCCAGATGTTTTTCTGCTTTTTTCGCAGTCCGGACATGCACTTTAGGGCATGCCTCCCAATGAAAGGAACCCTTAACGGAACTATTCTCCCTGGAAGATGTTTCTTACTAACCATGTAATATAACATAACTAGTTGGGCACTTGTCTGATAAAGCACTAATGACCCCTACGCCTGGTCTCCATGCATACCCCGGTTGTTTCTTAACCGAAAAGGTATTCGGACACACTCCGGACTCTAGGGTCCCGAGGTCGAAGCGAAAAGGTCGGCAAAGACAAACGATCTACAATCCGGCTAGAAGGCATTTCACATGTCATTTTAAAAATACATTGTCAAATCTACTGACTGTATTCCTCCTCAATCCCGTCTAACAGGCTGTCTAATTTACAGTCCCGTTGGGAAAATTTAGCGGCCAACTCTACTTGGCCGTATACTAAACTCACAGGGATCTCCTCCCCATCGGGCCCCACAGGTCCGACCTCGGCCATGTGGTTGGGATCCGCTTTCTTGTACCGCGTCTTCACCATGGCCCAAGCCTCCCTGGCACCTTGGCGGCAGGCCGAAATCTTCCATAAACGGAAGCGCTGCCGCACTCCCTGAAGCTTCTCCGCAAGCTCCCCAAGGCCCTCGGGTAGGGAGAGGGCTGGCCATAAAGCCTGGACGACGCCGCTCATCGCCTGCCAAACTCGTTCGAGCAGTTGCAACAGTTCGGGAAGTTGATCACCCGTTGATACGGGCATCTCCTCCGCAGGGCGACTTGTGAGTATACCTACAAGACATACCTACAAGCACTTACTATAGATGCTGCGACGAAGCCGCTGATTCTCCTTAACGGAGCCGGACAGCTCGACCCGAACGCCTTTCAGCTCTTCTCCAAGCTGGGCGTGGGCATCTTGGAGCTTGTTCCTTTCCTGCTGCACTCTATTCAGCACCCTCTCACCGGCCTTCAGCTGGCGCAGCAGTTCCTGCTTGTCCGGATCTTGTCCGGCAGCACCTGCAATGTCATTATTAGACTTGCGCGCACGCCGCACATCGCTTATATTTAAAAGCAAATCCGTTACCAGGAGGGGCCTCTGCGTTTCCTCCTGTGGCAGCAAGTGCGGCCTCAAGTTGGGCCTTGCACTCTTGCAGCTCCTGAGACAGTTGGGTATTCTTCTCGGTAAGATCCTGCATTTCAAATGATCCTTAAATCAGTTAACATAACTACTTTAAGTCTCGGGGGCTACTGGCATATATAACTATTAAATTCTCTTACCCGTATGTCCTTTACATACTGCTCCGTGGCTCTGGTAAAACCATCTTGAGCAGCACGGAGGTGCGCGTCCCCCGCGTTAAAGGCATTCAACGCCTCAGGGGAAAAGCACGCTTCACGAAATACTGTCCGACGGCGCCTGTGGTTCATGGCGCTCTCCACCTCAGACTTGGTGGCGGACAGTTTGTCGGCATCCTCCGTTCGAGGAGTATCCGGCCCGCGCCTTGCGCTTGCCTCCCCCTCCAGACCGGGTGCTGGAGCCTGGCTGGTAGAGGTCGGATTGGCAACCTCTACGCCCGCAGTCCGGCGGGCGCTTTTCCTCCTACAAAGATCATGAGCACTCAAACGCTTCCTAGGAACGTTGCTCCAAATAATTAATTATGAGCTATACCTTTGCGGCGACGTTTCAGTCCGCGCCGCGCTCCTTTTCCGCCTACTGGTCCGGACTGGCCTTTGTTGGTCAGCCGCCGCGGGCTCGGCTTCCTGCCTTGAAGGCGCTTCCAGCAAAACACCATCGTACGCGAAGGTCAGAAATGGGCAAGGAAGAGATAATGGTGTCCGGACCTCGGTCACAATCTCCTGGAAAGCCGGATATAATCCGGGGTACTCCGCCGTAATGGCGACTAAAGCATTATCCATGCTGAGCTAGTGGAACACCCCGTCAATTAGCTCCACCTTGATATCCGGATCCTCTTCAGAGGCCGGATCCTGGGATCTCTCTGGATCCTCGGGTTGCGGAGCTGGACTTACCATGTCCTCCACAATCCGGCGCAGTTCCTGCGTCGAAGACATAATGTAAGAAGCCTAAACTTTGAAAGCGTGGGTCGGGCCCTTAAAGTGTTTGCTTACCCAACACCGAGGGTTATTCATGGAAAACCCATTCAAGGGGTTCGTCCGAAGGAAGTCCTCCTTCTCCCCCTTGTACAGGCCGGACAGGATCTGCACCAGACCCTCGGTCGAATCCGGCCCTTTGCAGCCATGGTGGGTGGCATCGTCTTCCCCGTTGAAATCCCACATGGGGTGGCCCCTGTATTGCAGTGGCTGCACCCCCCGCATGATGCATGTTGCCATGACTCCAATCATGGTCAACCCAGAATGGGCTAGTAATCTTATTCGGCCCATCAGATAATGGACGCTCTTGTCTTCCTCTAGTTGGTGGCTCCGCGGGCGCCAACTAAGGCGTTTCTTCAGAGAAGTAGTACTGAACTCCGGGAGGCCGACCCGGACTGGGTCCGGCAGCGGAGTGTCTTCTATGTAAAACCATTCCGAAGGCCAGTCTTCGGATGCCTCCTTAGGGGTTCCGGATGGATATCCGGTCCCGGTAATGCGCCATATTTCGGCGCCGCCCACTTGATATATGGACGCCTCGTGAGAACGGGGTATGAGGCAAAACAACCTCTTCCATAGTGCAAAATGGGGCTCGATGCCCAGAAATAGCTCGCAAAGAGCTGTGTAACCCGCGATATGCAGGATAGAGGCGGGTGTAAGGTGATGGAGCTGGAGTCCGTAGAACTCCAGGAGCCCGCGGAGGAACGGATGTATAGGAAATCCGAGTCCCCTGATTAGATAGGGGACGAAGCATACCCGCTCCCCTTTGTTGGGACTTGGGGTAGCCTCCGCTTGCTTCCCACCTTGATAGGTGGCCAGCCTGGCTCGAACCGGAACCATGAAGGCCGGTGGGAGATATCCCCCCACTTGGAGCTTCACCAGCTCGCTGTGCGGAACAGAGCATCTCCTCCAATCTCCTGGCAGAGGGCTGGGAGCGCGAGAAGAGGAGCTGCGTCGACGGTCCATGATAGAATGGATTTTGGGTCAAAGGCGCTTCGATGAGTATTCGCGGAAGGAAGATGGTGTGATTTGGATCTGGATTTTTGCCTCTCTTATAGGCAGATTATTTGCCGGCCGGGGGGTGAAACATAAAAGATACCCTGGCTTTTCGCATTCGTGCGACGCGTGGAAGAAGGCCATTATTGGGCGTGGAAGCCAAGAAGCACAACATTGATGAGGAAGCCGGACACTGTTCGGCAGGTACGTGGGACTTAAAAGGAGAACCCGCCTTGCAACGCCGAAGACTATATATGCGCTGGACTTATCGTCATTGAAGCCTGGTTCGGGGGCTACTGAGGGAGTCCTGGACTAGGGGGTGTCCGGACAGCCGGACTATCATCGTCCGCCGGACTCCAAGACTACGAAGATACAAGATTGAAGACTCCGTCCCATGTCCGGATGGGACTTTCCTTGGCGTGGAAGGCAAGCTTGGCGATACGGATATGTAGATCTCCTACCATTGTAACCGACTCTGTGTAACCCTAGCCCTCTCCGGTGTCTATATAAACCGGAGGGCTTTAGTCCGTAGGACACAACATACATTACAGCAATCATACCATAGGCTAGCTTCTAGGGTTTAGCCTCCTTGATCTCGTGGTAGATCCACTCTTCTACTACCCATATCATCAGTATTAATCAAGCAGGACGTAGGGTTTTACCTCCATCGAGAGGGCCCGAACCTGGGTAAAACATCGTGTCCCTTGTCTCCTTTTACCATCCGCCTAGACGCACAGTTCGGGACCCCCTACCCGAGATCCGCCGGTTTTGACACCGACAGGCTTCCTCAAAGTGCCCTAGGTCTTCGTGAGCGAGCAAGTTGGATGCGCACCCACTTAGTTTCTTTTGTTGAGCTTTCATTTATTTATAGCTCTAGTGCATCCGTTGCATGGCAATCCCTACTCACTCACATTGATATCTATTAATGGGCATCTCCATAACCCGTTGATATGCCTAGTTGATGTGAGACTATCTTCTCCTTTTTTGTCTTCTCCACAACCACCATTCTATTCCACATATAGTGCTATGTCCATGGCTCACGCTCATGTATTGCGTGAAAGTTGAAAAAGTTTGAGATTATTAAAGTATGAAACAATTGCTTGGCTTGTCATCGAGGTTGTGCATGATTAAATACTTTGTGTGATGAGGATAGAGCAACAGCCAGACTATATGATTTTGTAGGGATAACTATCTTTGGCCATGTTATTTTGAGAAGACATGATTACTTTGATTAGTATGCCTGAAGTTTCACCATTTTCATGTTAATATGAAGTTTTATTTTGTATCATTTGGATCTGAACATTCATGCCACAATAAAGAAAAATACATTGAGAACTATGCTAGGTAGCATTCCACATCAAAAATTCTCTTTTTATCATTTACCTACTCGAGGACAAGCAGGAATTAAGCTTGGGGATGCTTGATACGTCTCCAACGTATCTATAATTTTTGATTGTTCCATGCTATTATGTTACCCCTTTGGGATGTTTATGGGCTTTATTTTACACATTTATATCATTTTTGGGACTAACCTACTAACCGGAGGCCCAACCCGTATTGCTGTTTTTTTGCCTATTTCAGTATTTCGAAGAAAAGTAACATCAAACGGAGTCCAAACGGAATGAAACCTTCGGGAGCGTGATTTTTGGAACAAACGTGATCCAGAGGACTTGGAGTGCAAGTCAAGAAGCAGCCGAGGCTCCCACGAGATAGGAGGGCGCCCCCCGTGTAGGGCGCGCCCCTGTCTCGTGGGCCCCTCGAGCGGCCACCGACGTACTTCTTCCTCCTATATAAGCCTATGTACCCCGAAAACATCCAGGAACAAGACGAAACACATCTTCCACCACCGTAACCTTCTGTATCCGCGAGATCTCATCTAGGAGCCTTCGTCGGCACTCTGCCGGAGGGGGAAATCGACCATGGAGGGCTTCTACATCAACATTCTTGCCCCTCCGATGAGTTGTGAGTAGTTTACCACAGACCTACGGGTCCATAGTTATTAGCTAGATGGCTTCTTCACTCTTTTTGGATCTCAATACAATGTTCTCCCCCTCTCTTGTGAAGATCTATTCGATGTAAACTCTTTTTGCGGTGTGTTTGTCGAGATCCGATGAATTGTGGGTTTATGATCAAGTTTATCTATGAATAATATTTTAATCTTCTCTGAATTCTTTTATGTGTGATTGAGTTATCTTTGCAAGTCTCTTCAAATTATGAGTTTGGTTTGGCCTACTAGATTGATCTTTCTTGCCATGGGAGAAGTTCTTAGCTTTGGGTTCAATCTTGCGGTGTCCTTACCCAGTGACAGAAAGGGTTGCAAGGCACGTATTGTATTGTTGCCATCGAGGATAACAAGATGGGGTTTATATCATATTGCTTGACTTTTTCCCTCTACATCATGTCATCTTGCTTAATGCGTTACTCTGTTCTTATGAACTTAATACTCTAGATGCATGCTGGGTAGCGGTCGATGTGTGGAGTAATAGTAGTAGATGCAGGAAGGAGTCGGTCTAGTTGTTGCGGACGTGATGCCTATATACATGATCATGCCTAGATAATCTCATAACTATTCGCTTTTCTATCAATTGCTTGACAGTAATTTGTTCACCCACTGTAATACTTATGCTATCTTGAGAGAAGCCACTAGTGAAACCTATGGCCCCCGGGTCTATCTCATATCATATTTGCTTCCAATCTACTTTTATTTGCATCTTTACTTTTTGCATCTATATTATAAAATACTAATAATATATTTATCTTATCTTACTATCTTTATTAGATCTCACTTTCGCAAGTGGCCGTGAAGGGATTGACAACCCCTTTATTGCGTTGGTTGCGAGTTCTCAGTTTGTTTGTGTAGGTGTGTGGGACTTTTGAGGAGCCTCCTATTGGATTGATACCTTGGTTCTCAAAAACTGAGGGAAATACTTACGCTACTATTGCTGCATCACCCTCTCCTCTTTGAGGAAAACAAACGCAAGCTCAAGACGTAGCAATACCAGGGGCAGACCTTCTCACACTTTCCACAAAGTTTTACTTTATCATTCTCTGGAAATGTGATATTGGCCCTCTCCTTGCAAATATACTCTCTAATAGCCTTCCTTAAGAGCTGAACAGATGAGAATGATTGCCCTGTTGTTGGGGAACGCAGTAATTTCAAAAAAATCCTACGATCACGCAAGATCTATCTAGGTGATGCATAGCAATGAGGGGGAGAGTGTGTCCACGTACCCTTGTAGACCAAAAGCGGAAGCGTTATGTAATGCGGTTGATGTAGTCAAACGGATTCACGATCCAACCGATCAAGTACTGAACGCACGGCACCTCCGCGATCTGCACACGTTCCGCTCGGTGACGTCCCTCGAACTCTAGATCCAGCTGAGGCCGAGGGATAGTTCCATCAGCACGACGGCGTGGTGACGGTGATGATGAAGTTACCGGCGCAGGGCTTCGCCTAAGCACTACGACAATATGACCGAGGTGGAAAACTTTGGAGGGGGGCACCGCATATGGCTAAAAGGTCAACTTGTGTGTCTATGGGTGCCCTGCTCCCCCGTATATAAAGGAGGAGAGGGGAGGCCAGCCAGCCCTCCTTGGCACGCCCCCAAGAGGGGAATCCTACTAGGACTCCAAGTCCTAGTAGGTTTCCACCAAAAGGGAGAGAGGGGGAAGGAAGGAGATGGAGAGGGAGAAGGAATGGGGTGCGCCGCCCCCTCCTAGTCCAATTCGGACCCAAGGGGGAGGGGGTGCGGCGCCTGCCCAGGATGCCCCTCTCTCTCTCTCTCCACTAAGGCCCATCGAGGCCCATTAGTTCCTGCCAGTTGCCGATAACTTTGTTATAAAACATGATCATCTCATACAACAATTTATATCACATCATGCCTCGACCATATCACATCACAGCCAGCCCTGCAAAAACAAGTTAGACGTCCTCTACTTTGTTGCTGCAAGTTTTACGTGGCTGCTATGGTTTTCTAGCAAGAACTGTTCTTACCTACGCATCAAAACCACAATGATTTTTCGTCAAGTGTGCTGTTTTAACCTTCAACAAGGACCGGGCGTAGCCACACTTGATTCAACTAAAGTTGGAGAAACAGACACCCGCCAGCCACCTGTGTGCATAAGCACGTCGGTAGAACCAGTCTCATGAACACGGTCATGTAATGTCGGTCCGGGCCGCTTCATCCAACAATACCGCCGAATAAAAGTATGACATGCTGGTAAACAGTACGACTATTATCGCCCACAACTCTTTGTGTTCTACTCGTGCATATAACATGTACGCATAAACCTGGCTCGGATGCCACCCTTGGGGAACGCAGTAATTTCAAAAAAATTCCTACGATCACGCAAGATCTATCTAGGTGATGCATAGCAATAAGGGGGAGAGTGTGTCCACGTACCCTCGTAGACCAAAAGCGGAAGCGTTATGTAACACAGTTGATGTAGTCGAACCTCTTCGCGATCCAACCGATCAAGTACCGAATGCACTACACTTCCGCGATCTGCACACGTTAAGCTCGGTGACGTCCCTCGAACTCTAGATCCAGCTGAGTGTAACGCCCCGGTTTCGATGCGCCAGGTGTCCGCCAGTTATTCGCCGTTGTTGCCATGTCATTTGCTTGCGTGTTGCGTTTTATCATGTCATCATGTGCATTGCATTCGCATACGTGTTCGTCTCATGCATCCGAGCTTTTTTCCCGTTGTCCGTTTTGCAATCCGGCACTCCTATGTCATCCGGCGGTCCCTTTTGGCCTCTTCTCTTGTGCGGTTGTTAAACGTTCTCAGAATGGACCGAGCCTTGCCAAGCGGCCTTGGTATAGCACCGGTAGACCGCCTGTCAAGTTTCGTGCCATTTGGAGGTCGTTTGATACTCCAACGGTTAACCGGGTAACCGCAAAGCCCTCTTTTGTTGCAGCCCAACACCCCTTCCAAAGTGGCCCAAAACTCATCTAACTCCCCTCCATGCTCTCGGTCGTTCGATCACGATCGCGTGGCTGAAAACCGCTCCTCATTTGGACTCTCCTAGCTCCCTCTACCTATAAATATGTGGCCTCCCCCGAAATTCCCGCAGTCCAACCCTAGCCCTCTCCCTCCTCGCACCGCCGGACGCGTCCGCCCGCGCCGGACACGTCCAGCCTCCATGTCGCTCCGACGAATCGGAGGCCGCCACGTCAGCGCCGCCGCCTCCGCGCCCAATCCCGGTGCGCCACCTGTCCCTGCACCGTCGTCCCGCCGCCGCGGCCCGCGAGGCCCACGGCCGGCCCGCCCGCGCTCGCGCCAGGCCCGAGCCGTGCCCCCGCGCCCGCGCCCGCCGGTCCCCGCGCTCCGCCGCCGGCGCCGCGCCCCGCCGCCGCCCGCGCCGCCCCGGAGATCCCCGCCGGAGCGCCCTCGTCGGCGCTCGCCTCCGCCGCTGGGCGCCTCGCCCCGGGCGCCCCAGCCGCCGTCGCCTCCTGCCGCCCGCGCCCGAGCTGCCGGGGGCTCCGTCGCGCCCTCGCCGGCGCGCGCCGCTGCGCCTCCCGCGCCGGCCGCCGCCGCCGCCGCCCGGCGCCCCGCCTCGCCCCGCCTCCGTCCGGTCGCCGCTGGCCCCCCCGCGGCCGCGTGCGCCGCCGCCATGCCCGGATCCGGCCCGATCCGGCAGGGAGCACCTCTCCCTCGCCCTCTCCGGTGCCGTCTCCGGCGAGCCCGGCCCTGCCTCGTAATCCGCGCCACCATTGACTCTTCCCGCGAGGTGAAAATATGCCTAAGTCCCTTAATCTGTGACATTATCATGCCATCTTCATCATGTTGTATCTCTGCATCCGTAGCTCCGTTTCGTGCGTATAATATGTCAAATTGTTCGTCTGGACGAGTACTTCATTTCATTCCATTGCATTATTTTCATTTGATCTCATCTTGATGCCCGAAATGCTGTTGGAAGAGTGCATGTTGATGTTAATCTGCTGAAACTGTTATAACTTGCTCATTTATCATTTTTGCCATGATTGATGTGTGCATCCTATGAGGTTGATGTCTTCACGTGTTTTGATCTATGCCATGCCATCTTTCCAGGGGTGTATGCCATGTATTTTTGTGATCAATGTGGTGACTAGCACAAGCATGCAAACTAGGCTTCGTGATATTGCTGATTTTTGTCCCTGTTCTGCTGTTATTTTGATGCCATGTAAACTTGATGCTAAAGAGAGATCCATGCATATTTTGAGATACTTCAGTAAGGGTGTTTTGGACATATGGTTATTGTCTATCCATTCATGCCCTTGTTTGCAATTGTGGAGTAGCCTAGGATGTCATTTTGGTGCTCTACTTTTGCTTCAAAATGTTTCCTGACAGATTGTTTACTTGTTATTCAATTTGGCCAAAGTTGCTATATTTGATCCTTGCATGCTATGAACTTGTTCTTGACTTGGTTTGTTTCACAAACATGTCTTCTTGATGATGCTATGCTTATCTTGTCATGCAATGACTTGTGGTGAGTGAATCGAGCTTGTTAAGGAGGGTACTTGCTGTTGCTGGTTTGCTAGGCAGATTCTGTAATTTTGTGATGCCATGTTAACATGTTGCTACTAATCATTCTATGCATAATCTGGAGATGCTCTATAAACATGTTTTGATCTACATGTTATGCCCTATCCATCCATGCCCTTGGTTGCAATTATAGCCTGCTGGAACATGTTGTTATCTTGCTCCAAAGTTGCTTGATAATGTTGCTATCAGCCTGTTAACATTAAGTTCCATGTTTTCATGATTTTTTGCTAGTGATCCATGCACCCTATGACCTTGATCTTGCCATGTATAGCTTAATAAACATGTCTTCTTACGGTTGGTTGCCATGCCATGCCATGTATTGCTCTGTGGTGAGTGGTTCAAGCTCACCAACATGCCTACTTATTGTTGTTCCTGCCATGTTTGAATCTGTAATATAACTTGCCATGTTTACATGGGT
Organism: Triticum timopheevii; assembly: GCA_963921465.1. Taxonomy (NCBI): domain Eukaryota; kingdom Viridiplantae; phylum Streptophyta; class Magnoliopsida; order Poales; family Poaceae; genus Triticum; species Triticum timopheevii. The sequence goes on along the minus strand of OY997266.1, from coordinate 472,042,245 downwards.
GCCATCATATTTTCTGTGCCCTTTTGGCTCATGGTGAGTAAGGTACTTTTGATCTATGCAATTAGTAGAGTCATGCCATGCCTTTGTTTTCCATGATATGTTCCTATAACATGCTATTTGATAGCTCTAAACATTGCAACCTGATGTTATTTCTGCTAAAGTCTGAAACTGTTATTATTTGCAATCTTACCATGTGTTTTGGAGCATGTTCTAGTGATTTCTGGAGATAGTTCAGTGTTCATCTGTTGTAGTGCTTTACCTGTACTTCATGCCCATGCCTTTTGTTATTATGTTGGAGTGCTGTAGCATATTGTTTTGATGCTTGTAAGGTGCCTAGTTGCTGTTATGGACAGATTGTTGCTATGACTTGTATAGAGTGTATGTGTTGAACCGTTGCTCCGTTTTGAGTGTGCTCTATATGAAACTTGCTTGATTTTGCATGTAGCTTCATATTATCATGTTGCATCCTTGTTTTGAGGTGTTTTCTTGGTGTTTGGGTGCATTTTGCATCAATGCCATGCTTAACTTGTTTTGCTCATATCTTCTAGGCCGTAGCTCTGAATCTAATGAACTTTATATGTAACTTGACTAGAATTTCGTTAGATCATCTTGGTGCATTTTAACTTGCTGTTTAACAACTTGAACATAATGGTTATTCAGTTCTGGACCAATTTCGAAATTTGCATATGAGGACTCACCGGAATTGTTATATGTTGTTCCCGGCCTCATTTAAACTTGCCTTGATGTGTTGTTCTTGTTTGCATCATCTCTTGCCATGAGTAGCTCCATGTAGCTTTGTCATGCATCATGCTTGTTGTGCATCATGCCTTGTTCATGTGTGGTGTGTTTACCTATGTTGTGTGCTTCTTCTTGTTAGTTCCTGTTTCGTTGCGATCGTGAGGATTCGTTCGTCTACGACTGGTTCGGCTTCATCCATTCGTCTTCTTCATGGACTCGTTTCTTCTTCCTTGCGGGATTTCAGGCAAGATGACCGCTACCCTGGATCTCACTACTATCATTGCTATGCTAGTTGTTTCGTTCTATCACTATGCTGCGCTACCTATCACCTGTTTATCAAGCCATCCCCAAATTGCCATGAACCTCTAACCTTTGACACCATTCCTAGCAAACCATTGATTGGCTATGTTACCGCTTTTGCTCAGCTCCTCTTATAGCGTTGCTAGCTGCAGGTGAAGTTGAAGATTTCTCCATGGTGGACAGGATTTTGGTTGTGATATCACAATATCTCTTATATTATTAATGCATCTATATACTTGATAAAGGGTGGAAGGCTCGGCCATATGCCTGGTGTTTTGTTCCACTCTTGCCGCCCTAGTTTCCGTCATACCGGTGTTATGTTCCCGGATTTTGCGTTCCTAACGCGGTCGGGTGATTTATGGGACCCCCCTGACAGTTCGCTTTGAATAAAACTTGTCCAGCAAGGCCCAACCTTGGTTTTACCATTTGCCTCACCACCACCTACCTTTTCCCTTGGGAGTCGCTCTCTCGAGGGTCATCTTTATTTTAGCCCCCCCGGGCCAGTGCTTGTCTAAGTGCTGGCCTGAACCGGGCAGACTGCGGGGCCCCCTCGGTGCAACTCGAGGTCTGGTTTTACTCGTAGGCTGACCTATCCGGTGTTGCCCTGAGAACGAGATATGTGCAGCTCCTATCGGGATTGTCGGCGCATCGGGCGGCTTTGCTGGTCTTGTTTTACCATTGTCGAAATGTCTTGTAAACCGGGATTCCGAGACTGATTGGGTCTTCCTGGGAGAAGGTCTATTCCTTCGTTGATCGCGAGAGCTTGTCATGGGCTAAGTTGGGACACCCCTGCAGGGTTTAAACTTTCGAGAGCCGTGCCCGCGGTTATGTTGCAGATGAGAATTTGTTAATGTCCGGTTGTAGATAACTTGACACCAGATCTGAATTAAAACGCATCAACCGTGTGTGTAGCCGTGATGGTCTCTTTTCGGCGGAGTCCGGGAAGTGAACACGGTTTCTGTGTTATGTTTGACGTAAGTAGGTGTTCAGGATCACCTCTTGATCATTGCTAGTTCACGACCGTTCCGCTTGTTCTCTTCTCGCTCTTCTTTGCGTATGTTAGCCACCATATTTGCTTAGTCGCTGCTGCAACCTCACCACTTTACCCCTTCCTTTCCTATTAAGCTTTGCTAGTCTTGATACCCATGGTAATGGGATTGCTGAGTCCTCGTGGCTCACAGATTACTATAACAACAGTTGCAGGTACAGGTTATGCGATGATCATGACGCGAGAGCGATGCTTGCTTGCGTTGAGTTCTTCTTCTACTTCTTCTTCGATCAGGGGATAGGTTCCAGGTCGGCAGCCTGGGCTAGCAGGGTGGATATTGTTTGAGTTTCTGTTTATGATTCATCCTTAGTCGGATGTTGTTCTTGTATGTTGTATTGTTGTATTCATGTGGCATTGTATGCCTTTTGTATGTATCCCCATCTATTATGTAATGTTGATGTAATGATATCCACCTTGCAAAAGCGTCTCAATATGCGGGTCTATCCTTGGTGGGACCTTCGAGTTCCTTTTGGATAGGGTCGCATATTGGGCGTGACACTGAGGCTGAGGGAGAGTTCCATCAGCACGACAGCATGGTGATGGTGATGATGAAGTTACCGGCGCAGGGCTTCGCCTAAGCACTACGACGATATGACCGAGGTGGAAAACTGTGGAGGGGGGCACCGCATACGGCTAAAAGATCAACTTGTGTGTCTATGGGGTGCCCCGCTCCCCGGTATATAAAGGAAGAGAGGGGAGGCCGGTCGGCCCTCCTTGGCGCGCCCCCAAGAGGGGAATACTACTAGGACTCCAAGTCCTAGTAGGTTTCCACCAAAAGGAAGAAAGGGGGAAGGAAGGAGAGGGACAGGGAGAAGGAAAGGGGGGCGCCGCCCCCCTCCTAGTCCAATTCGGACCCAAGGGGGAGGGGGCGTGCGGCCTTCCCAGACTGCCCCTCTCTCTCTCTCTCTCCACTAAGGCCCATCGAGGCCCATTAGTTCCCCGGGGGGTTCCGATAAGCCTTTGGCACTCCGGTTTTATCCGAAACTTCTCTCAAACACTTTTGGTGTCCGAATATAGTCGTCCAATATATCCATCTTTATGTCTCGACCATTTCGAGACTCCTCGTCATGTTCGTGATCTTATCCGGGACTCCGAATAACCTTCGGTACATCAAATCACATAAACTCATAATAGCAATCGTCATCGAACGTTAAGCGTGCGGACCCTATGGGTTCGAGGACTATGTAGACATGACCGAGACACGTCTCCGGACAATAACCAATAGCGAAACCTGGATGCTCATATGTTGGGGAACGTTGCATAAAATAAATTTTTTCCTACGTTCACCAAGATCAATCTATGGAGTCATCTAGCAACGAGAGAGGGGAGTGCATCTACATACCCTTGTAGATCGCGTGCGGAAGCGTTCAAGAGAACGGGGTTGAGGGAGTCGTACTCGTCGTGATCCAAATCACTGGAGATCCTAGCGCCGAACGGACGGCACCTCCGCGTTCAACACACGTACGGTTGGGAAGACGTCTCCTCCTTCTTGATCTAGCAAGGGGGAAGGAGAGGTTGATGAAGATCCAGCAGCACGACGGCGTGGTGGTGGATGCAGCACGATCACGGCAGTGCTTCGCCAAGCTTCTGCGAGAGGGAGAGGTCTAGCAGGAGAGAGGGAGGAGCCAAGACTTGGGGTGCGGCTGCCCTCCCTCCCCCCCCTTTATATAGGCCCCTGGGTGGCGCCGGCCCTAGGAGATGAGATCTCCAAGGGGGGGGGTCGGCGGCCAAGGGGTTGGCTTGCCCCCCAAGGCAAGTGGAGGCACCCCCCACCCTAGGGTTTCCAACCCTAGGCGCAGGGGGGCCCAAGGGGGGCACACTAGCCCACCAGGGGCTGGTTCCCCTCCCCACTTCAGCCCACGGGGCCCTCCGGGATAGGTGGCCCCACCCGATGCACCCCCGGGACCCTTCCGGTGGTCCCGGTACAATACCGGTGACCCCCGAAACTTTCCCGATGGCCGAAACTGCACTTCCTATATATAATTCTTCACCTCCGAACCATTCCGGAACTCCTCGTGACGTCCGAGATCTCATCCAGGACTCCGAACAACTTTCGGGTTACTACATACTCATATATTTACAACCCTAGTGTTACCGAACCTTAAGTGTGTAGACCCTACGGGTTCGGGAGACATGCAGACATGACCGAGACGCCTCTCCGGTCAATAACCAACAGCGGGATCTGGATACCCATGTTGGCTCACACATGCTCCTCGATGATCTCATCGGATGAACCATGATGTCAAGGATTCAATCAATCCCATACACAATTCCCTTTGTCAATCGGTACGTTACTTGCCCGAGACTCGATCGTCGGTATCCCAATACCTCGTTCAATCTCGTTACCGGCAAGTCACTTTACTCGTACCGTAATGCATGATCCCGTGACCAGACACCTGGTCACATTGAGCTCATTATGATGATGCATTACCGAGTGGGCCCAGAGATACCTCTCCGTCATACGGAGTGACAAATCCCAGTCTCGATTCGTGCCATCCCAACAGACACTTTCGGAGATACCCGCAATGCACCTTTATAGTCACCCAGTTACGTTGTAATGTTTGGCACACCCAAAGCACTCCTATGGTATCTGTGAGTTGCACAATCTCATGGTCTAAGGAAATGATACTTGACATTTGGAAAAGCTCTAGCGAAATGAACTATACGATCTTTGTGCTATGCTTAGGATTGGGTCTTGTCCATCACATCATTCTCCTAATGATGTGATCCCGTTATCAATGACATCCAATGTCCATAGTCAGGAAACCATGACTATCTGTTAATCATTGAGCTAGTCAACTAGAGGTTCTCTAGGGACTTGTTGTGGTCTATGTATTCACACATGTATTACGATTTCCGGATAATACAATTATAGCATGAACAATAGACAATTATCATGAACAAAGAAATATAATAATAACCATTTTATTATTGCCTCTAGGGCATATTTCCAACAGTCTCCCACTTGCACTAGAGTCAATAATCTAGTTACATTGTGATGTATCGAACACCCATTGCATTCTGGTGTTGATCATGTTTTGCTCTAGGGAGAGGTTTAGTCAGCGGATCCGCTACATTCAGGTCTGTATGTACTTTACAAATATCTATGTCTCCATCTTGAACATTTTCACGAATGGAGTTGAAGCGACGCTTGATGTGCCCGATCTTCTTGTGAAACCTGGGCTCCTTGGCAAGTGCAATAGCTCCAGTGTTGTCACAGAAGAGTGTGATCGGCCCCGACGCATTGGGTATGACTCCTAGGTCAGTGATGAACTCCTTCACCAAGATAGCTTCATGCGCTGCCTCCGAGGATGCCACGTACTCCGCTTCACATGTAGATCCTGCCACGACGCTCTGCTTGCAACTGCACCAGCTTACTGCCCCACCATTCATAATATACACGTATCCGGTTTGTGACTTAGAGTCATCCAAATCTGTGTCGAAGCTAGCGTCGACGTAACCCTGTATGATGAGCTCTTTGTCACCTCCATATATGAGAAACATATCCTTAGTCCTTTTCAGGTACTTAAGGATGTTCTTGACCGCTGTCCAGTGTTCCATGCCGGGATTACTTTGGTACCTTCCTACCAAACTTACGGCAAGGTTTATATCAGGTCTGGTACAGGTCATGGCATACATGATAGACCCTATGGTTGAGGCATAGGGGACGACACTCATCTTTTCTCTATCTTCTGCCGTGGTCGGGCATTGAGCCGAGCTCAATTTCACACCTTGCAACACAGGCAAGAACCCCTTCTTGGACTGATCCATATTGAACTTCTTCAATATCTTATCAAGGTATGTGCTTTGTGAAAGACCTATGAGGCGTCTTGATCTATCTCTATAGATTTTGATGCCTAATATGTAAGCAGCTTCTCCAAGGTCCTTCATTGAAAAACACTTATTCAAGTAGGCCTTAATGCTCTCCAAAAGTTCTATATCATTTCCCATCAAAAGTATGTCATCCACATATAATATGAGAAATGCTACAGAGCCCCCACTCACTTTCTTGTAAACACAGGCTTCTCCATAAGTCTGCATAAACCCAAACGCTTTGATCACCTCATTAAAGAGAATGTTCCAACTCCGAGATGCTTGCACCAGCCCATAGATGGAGCGCTGGAGCTTGCATACCTTGTTAGCATTCTTAGGGTCAACAAAACCTTCCGGCTGCATCATATACAGTTCTTCCTTAAGGTGACCGTTAAGGAATGTCGTTTTGACGTCCATTTGCCATATCTCATAATCATAGTATGCGGCAATTGCTAACATGATTCGGACGAACTTCAGCTTCACTACGGGAGAGAATGTCTCATCGTAGTCAATCCCTTGAACTTGTCGATAACCCTTAGCAACAAGTCTTGCTTTATATATGGTAACATTACCATCCGCGTCCGTCTTCTTCTTAAATATCCATTTGTTTTCTATCGCTCGCCGATCATCGGGCAAGTCTGTCAAAGTCCACACTTTGTTTTCATACATGGATCCTATCTCGGATTGCATGGCTTCAAGCCATTTGTTGGAATCTGGGCCCGCCATCGCTTCTTCATAGTTCGAAGGTTCACCGTTGTCTAACAACATGATTTCCAAGACAGGGTTGCCGTACCACTCTGGTGCGGAACGTGTCCTTGTGGACCTTCGAAGTTCAGTAGGAGCTTGATCCGAAGCATCTTGATCATCATCATTAACCTCCTCTCTTGTTGGTGCAGGCACCACAGGAACATCTTCCTGAGTTGCGCTACTTACCGTTTCAAGAGGCAGTACTTCGTCAAGCTCCACTTTCCTCCACTTAATTCTTTCGAGGGAAACTCTTTCTCCAGAAAGGACCCGTTCTTGGCAACAAAAATCTTGCCCTCGGATCTTAAGTAGAAGGTATACCCAATGGTTTCCTTAGGATATCCTATGAAGACGCATTTTTCCAACTTGGGTTCGAGCTTCTCAGGTTGAAGTTTCTTGACATAAGCATCGCATCCCCAAACTTTTAGAATCGACAGCTTAGGTTTCTTCCCAAACCATAATTCATACGGTGTCGTTTCAACGGATTTAGACGGTGCCCTATTTAAAGTGAATGTAGCTGTCTCTAGAGTGTATCCTCAAAATGATAGCGGTAAATCGGTAAGTGACATCATAGATTGCACCATATCCAATAGAGTGCGATTACGATGTTTGGACACACCATTTCGCTGAGGTGTTCCAGGCGGTGTGAGTTGTGAAACGATTCCACATTTCCTTAAGTGCGTACCAAATTCGTGACTTAAATATTCACCCCCACGATCTGATTGTAAGAACTTTATCTTTCGATCACGTTGATTCTCTACCTCATTCTGAAATTCCTTGAACTTTTCAAAGGTCTCAGACTTGTGTTTCATCAAGTAGACATACCCATATCTACTCAAGTCATCAGTGGGAGTGAGAACATAACGATATCCTCCGCGAGCCTCAATGCTTATTGGACCGCACACATCAGTATGTATGATTTCTAATAAGTTGGTTGCTCGCTCCATTGTTCCGGAGAACGGAGTCTTGGTCATTTTGCCCATGAGGCATGGCTCGCATGTGTCAAACGATTCATAATCTAGAGACTCTAAAAGTCCATCGGCATGGAGCTTCTTCATGCGCTTGACACCAATGTGACCAAGGCGGCAGTGCCACAAGTATGTAGGACTATCGTTATCAACTTTACATCTTTTGGTATTCACACTATGAATATGTGTAACATTACGCTCGAGATTCATTAAGAATAAACCATTCACCAGTGGGGCATGACAATAAAACATATCACTCATATAAATAGAACAACCATTATTCTCGGATTTAAATGAGTAGCCATCTCGAATTAAACGAGATCCTGATACGATGTTCATGCTCAAAGATGGTACTAAATAACAATTATTGAGGTTTAAAACTAATCCCGTAGGTAAATGTAGAGGTAGCGTGCCGATGGCGATCACATCGACCTTGGAACCATTCCCGGCGCGCATCGTCACCTCGTCCTTCGCCAGTCTCCGCTTATTCTGCAGCTCCTGTTTTGAGTTACAAATATGAGTAACCGCACCGGTATCAAATAACCAGGAGCTACTACGAGCACTGGTAAGGTACACATCAATTACATGTATATCACATATACCTTTAGTGTTGCCGGCCTTCTTGTCCGCTAAGTACTTGGGGCAGTTCCGCTTCCAGTGACCACTTCCCTTGCAATAAAAGCACTCAGTCTCAGGCTTGGGTCCATTGCTTGACTTCTTCTCGGCAACTGGCTTACCGGGCGCGGCAACTCCCTTGCCGTCCTTCTTGAAGTTCTTCTTACCCTTGCCTTTCTTGAACTTAGTGGTTTTATTCACCATCAACACTTGATGTTCCTTTTTTATCTCTACCTCTGCTGATTTCAGCATTGAATATACCTCAGGAATGGTCTTTTCCATCCCCTGCATATTGAAGTTCATCACAAAGCTCTTGTAGCTTGGTGGGAGCGACTAGAGGATTCTGTCAATGACCGCGTCATCCGGGAGATTAACTCCCAGCTGAGTCAAGCGGTTGTGCAACCCAGACATCTTGAGTATGTGCTCACTAACAGAACTATTTCCCTCCATCTTATAGCTGAAGAACTTGTCGGAGACTTCATATCTCTCGACCCGGGCATGATCTTGGAAAACCATTTTCAGCTCTTCAAACATCTCGTATGCTCCGTGTTGTTCAAAACGCTTTTGGAGCCCCAATTCTAAGCTGTAAAGCATGCCGCACTGAACGAGGGAGTAATCGTCAGCACGAGACTGCCAAGCGTTCATAACGTCTTCGTTCTCTGGGATTGGTGCTTCACCTAGCAGTGCTTCTAGGACATAATCTTTCTTGGCAGCTATGAGGATGATCCTCAGGTTCCGGACCCAGTCCGTATAGTTGCTGCCATCATCTTTCAGCTTGGTTTTCTCTAGGAACGCGTTGAAGTTGAGGTGGACATGAGCGTTGGCCATTTGATCTACAAGACATTTTGCAAAGGTTTTTAGACTAAGTTCATGAAAATTAAGTTCATCTAATCAAATTATTCAATGAACTCCCACTTAGACAGACATCCCTCTAGTTATCTAAGTGAAACATGATCCGAGTCAACTAGGCCGTGTCCGATCATCACGTGAGACGGACTAGTTAACATCAGTGAACATCTTCATGTTGATCGTATCTACTATACGACTCATGCTCGACCTTTCGGTCTTCCGTGTTCCGAGGCCATGTCTGTACATGCTAGGCTCGTTAAGTCAACCTAAGTGTATTGCGTGTGTAAATCTAGCTTACACCCGTTGTATTCGAACGTTAGGATCTATCACACCCGATCATCACGTGGTGCTTTGAAACAACGAACCTTCGCAACGGTGCACAGTTAGGGGGAACACTTTTCTTGAAATTATTTCGAGGGATCATCTTATTTAAGCTACCGTCGTTCTAAGCAAATAAGATGTAAAACATGATAAACATCACATGCAATCAAATAGTGACATGATATGGCCAATATCATATTGCTCCTTTGATCTCCATCTTCGGGGCGCCATGATCATCTTCGTCACCGGCATGACACCATGATCTCCATCATCATGATCTCCATCATCGTGTCTTCATGAAGTTGTCACGCCAACGACTACTTCTACTTCTATGGCTAACGCGTTTAGCAATAAAGTAAAGTAATTTACATGGCGTTCTTCAATGACACGCAGGTCATACAAAAATAAAGACAACTCCTATGGCTCCTGCCGGTTGTCATACTCATCGACATGCAAGTCATGATTCCTATTACAAGAACATGATCATCTCATACATCACATATATCATTCATCACATCCTTTGGCCATATCACATCACAAAACACTTGCTGCAAAAACAAGTTAGACGTCCTCTAATTGTTGTTGCAAGTTTTTACGTGGCTTCTATAGGTGTTCTAGAAAGAACGTTTCTTACCTACGTAAAACCACAAAGTGATATGCCAAGTTCTATTTACCCTTCATAAGGACCCTTTTCATCGAATCCGCTCCAACAAAAGTGGGAGAGACAGACACCCGCTAGCCACCTTATGCAACTAGTGCATGTCAGTCGGTGGAACCTGTCTCACGTAAGCGTAGGTGTAAGGTCGGTCCGGGCCGCTTCATCCCACGATGCCGCTAAAGCAAGATAAGACTAGTAGTGGCAAGAAAGTTGGCAACATCTACGCCCACAACTGCTTTGTGTTCTACTCGAGCATAGTAACTACGCATAGACCTAGCTCATGATGCCACTGTTGGGGAACGTTGCATAAAATAAAAAAATTCCTACGTTCACCAAGATCAATCTATGGAGTCATCTAGCAACGAGAGAGGGGAGTGCATCTACATACCCTTGTAGATCGCGTGCGGAAGCATTCAAGAGAACGGGGTTGAGGGAGTCGTACTCGTCGTGATCCAAATCACCGGAGATCCTAGCGCCGAACGGACGGCACCTCCGCATTCAACACACGTACGATTGGGAAGACGTCTCCTCCTTCTTGATCCAGCAAGGGGGAAGGAGAGGTTGATGAAGATCCAGCAGCACGACGGCGTGGTGGTGGACGCAGCACGATCACGGCAGGGCTTCGCCAAGCTTCTGCGAGAGGGAGAGGTCTAGCAGGGGAGAGGGAGGCGCCAAGACTTGGGGTGCGGCTGCCCTCCCTCCCCCTTTATATAGGCCCCTGGGGGGCGCCGGCCCTAGGAGATGAGATCTCCAAGGGGGGGCGGCGGCCAAGGGGGTGGCTTGCCCCCCAAGGCAAGTGGAGGCGCCCCCCACCCTAGGGTTTCCAACCCTTGGCGCAGGGGGGCCCAAGGGGGGGAGCACCAGCCCACCAGGGGCTGGTTCCCCTCACCGCTTCAGCCCACGGGGCCCTTCGGGATAGGTGGCCCCACCCGGTGGACCCCCGGGACCCTTCCGGTGGTCCCGGTACAATACCGGTGACCCCCGAAACTTTCCCGATGGCCGAAACTGCACTTCCTATATATAATTCTTCACCTCCGGACCATTCCGGAACTCCTCGTGACGTCCGGGATCTCATCCGGGACTCCGAACAACTTTCGGGTTACTGCATACTCATATCTCTGCAACCCTAGCATTACCGAACCTTAAGTGTGTAGACCCTACGGGTTTGGGAGACATGCAGACATGACCGGGACGCCTCACCGGTCAATAACCAACAGCGGGATCTGGATACCCATGTTGGCTCCCACATGCTCCTCGATGATCTCATCGGATGAACCACGATGTCGAGGATTCAATCAATCCTGTATACAATTCCCTTTGTCAATCGGTACGTTACTTGCCCGAGACTTGATCGTCGGTATCCCAATACCTCGTTCAATCTCATTACCGGCAAGTCACTTTACTCGTACCGTAATTCATGATCCCGTGACCAGACACCTGGTCACATTGAGCTCATTATGATGATGCATTACCGAGTGGGCCTAGAGATACCTCTCTGTCATACGGAGTGACAAATCCCAGTCTCGATTCGTGCGAACCCAATAGACACTTTCGGAGATACCCGTAATGCACCTTTATAGTCACCCAGTTACGTTGTGACGTTTGGCACACCCAAAGCACTCCTACGGTATCCGGGAGTTGCACAATCTCATGGTCTAAGGAAATGATACTTGACATTTGGAAAAGCTCTAGCGAAATGAACTATACGATCTTTGTGCTATGCTTAGGATTGGGTCTTGTCCATCACATAGTTCTCCTAATGATGTGATCCCGTCATCAATGACATCCAATGTCCATAGTCAAGAAACCATGAATATCTGTTGGTCAACGAGCTAGTCAACTAGAGGCTCACTAGGGACTTGTTGTGGTCTATGTATTCACACATGTATTACGATTTCCGGATAATACAATTATAGCATGAACAATAGACAATTATTATGAACAAAGAAATATAATAATAACCATTTTATTATTGCCTCTAGGGCATATTTCTAACATCATATTGGTTCCTACATATAGTACGAAGATCTTTATCGGTCAAACCGCATAACAACATACGTTCTTCCCTTTGTCATCGGTATGTTACTTGCCCGAGATTCAATCATCGGTATCATCATACCTTGTTCAGTCTTGTTACTAGCAAGTCTCTTTACTCGTTCTGTAATACTTCATCCTGCAACTAACTCATTAGTCACAATGCTTGCATAGCTTATAGTGATGAGTATTACCGAGAGGGCCCAGAGATACCTCTCCGAAACACGGAGTGACAAATCCTAATCTCGATCTATGCCAACCCAACAAACACCTTCAGAGACACCTTTAGAGCACCTTTATAATCACCCAATTACGTTGTGATGTTTGGTAGCACACAAAGTATTCCTCCGGTATTCGGGAGTTGCATAATCTCATACTCTAGGAACTTGTATAAGTCATGAAGAAAGCAGTAGCAATGAAACTGACACGATCATAATGCTAAGCTAACGGATGGGTCGTGTCCATCACATCATTCTCCTAATGATGTGATCCCGTTCATCAAATGACAACACATGTCTATGGTTAGGAAACATAACCATCTTTGATTAACGAGCTAGTCAAGTAGAGACATACTAGGGACGATATGTTTTGTCTATGTTTTCACACATGTACTAAGTTTCCGGTCAATACAATTCTAGCATGAATAATAAACATTTATCATGAAATAAGGAAATAAATAATAACTTTATTATTGCCTCTACGGCATACTTCCTTCACCTGCATGGAACTTGGGATCATGCTTGTCTGCTGTTGTGAATGATTCGAAATTGAATTTCAACTCCTCTTCATTTGAATCTAGAGCATATAATGCCTCATCTTCAGAGTTGCAATATTCAAAAATGCACTTTCTCCCCTTTCTTGTCTTGCAAAGGTGCAATGGCTCCTACACCAAAACATCATTTCCATCCTCAAGTCATAGTCGATGTCAACAATTTCTGGTTTGTAATCACTATCTAAAGAATTACTATCACCATATTCTTTCGCCTCATCTTCTAATTGCTATCCTCTTAGTTTCAACCTTACATGCAGTTGCTTATGAGTATGAATTTCATTGCTTTCATCCACAACAATACAAGATACCATGTTGTCATCATTTGCATTGCTTTGCTTCTGAATTGAACTGAAAACGGGAGGAAATTGTGCTACTGTATTAGCCGCAACATCACCCCATGCTACTTCTCCTCCAGAGATGTGGCTATCAAAAGGATCAAGATAGAACATATGGAATCTCTACCCTGGAGGGACCCTTAGGTAAACATGGTTTATGTGTGCATCATTGCACAAAAGCCTTGCACCATATTCACTAAGTTAACAACCATGGGGCAACCAATACAAATCAATTCTGCCCACCTTCTCATAACCCATATGCTCAATTATATCTTCAAACATTTTTTTAGTATGCCAACTCCACATGACAATAATCATAACAAACATTTTAGCCATTCAAATAGCACCTATTTGTCCATTGCCAGAGAAAGATCATGCATGGATCACCTCAAGAGTAAACAAACCGCTGCCGTCGCTGAAAATAAATAACATTAAAAAAAATCAGACTTTATGTTGTACAATCCAAACACCCTATCACAATGCGCATCAAAGACATCAAATCGATGTACGAAAACATTATAATCTCTGCAACATGGCCCAATCCTAGCTGTAGTACTACTTTTTTGGCCCAAATTGCTATCTACTGTGACCTTGACGGCACATATCATAGGTCGGGTCCGTCGTTCGGGCCCATGCATCGCTGCCACAACTGATGTCTAGGGTTGCCACGTAGTCGCGCTCACTCCCCCATCGGCCGCATTATGATTGAAAGACTGCCGGGTCACCGATCATCCGCCGCCGCACCCTGTTCCAGCTTGGGGTTTCTATCTGGTTTCAGTTCATGAAGAAGGAAGGGATCAACAACATAATTACGACCAGCTTGACTGTGAGTGAGCCCCACACCGACATATCATACGGGGGATACAAGATACGTACACGACCCGTGGAGTCAGGACTGTCATTTCAACCTCCAGGACCATATATGATGCATATTTACATGTATGAGGATAGTATTAGAGCACTTTCCAACCATGAGGATCATGTTGGACATCACACATGGCTAAGAGCATCTCCAATAGATGATGCAAATATGGAGTTGTAAAACTAGGTGTTGTATAATTTCCATAATAAGAAGTGAGTTTTACATCTCCAAAAAAGAGCCAACTCCAACAGATGATGTATATTTGTGATGTAAAACTCTAACTCCAACAGATGATGTATTTGAAGATCTAAAACTAGTGTACTGAACCTACTGTCAAAACTATCAAAGCTCGCACGCTCCCGCTACAGGTCGGGTCGCACTCCCGCTATAGCTCGCCGGGGCTGGCCGGAATCAACCATCGGCGGAGAGGAATGGGTAGGGGAGGTCGAGAGGAAACCAATCCAGTTGCAGCAGCATGGGGCGGCACCGGAGCTGCCTGTGATCAGCCGAGGACTGCGGCGGTGTAAAGGGGATCGGGCAAGTGGCGTGTGACGGGGGGGTCGTGGTTGGTCCGGCAGCAGCCGCAGAAGGCGTTTAGGCCAGCCGAAGAAGAATCAATTCGGCAGCGGCCGAAAGTGAATCAATGGCTACGGCCGGCTGGCCGGCAAGGCAGGTGGCACGAGACGGGGGGGTGGAAGTCTCGTCGGGCCCGACGGCCGCTAGAGAAAGTGTCTAGGCCAGCCGCAGCCGCCGGAGAAGATACGATTCCACGGATGTGAAAGTGAATCGGTGGTTGCGGGCCGGCGAGGCGGGCGGTGGGGGACGGGGGCCGAAATCACGGTGGGCCTAGCGGCGGTGACAATTTGGTGCGGATTTCCCCGGCGGCGGAGTCGGTCGGGTGGCGGCTGGTCGCGCGGAAAGAAAAGGAATGGCAGTTGGGCAGTGGCGGGCAGTCACCCTTTTACATCTCATGTAGGTGGAGATATAAATGTGCACCGCGAGGTGTTGTAGTTTACATCTTCGGGAGGTGGATATTTAATTATTATTTTTGCATCTACACCATCTGTTGGAGAGATGTTTTTGGACCTTGGAGATGAAAAGGTAGTTGTCTACATCTTCTATTGGAGATGCTCTAAAAGAACGTATTTTTGCATTTACATCTTCTATTGGAGATGCTTTAAGAGGACCATACATGCAATTATATGTTTTTATTTTTGCATGGTAATGCGTGTCTCATTTATATCATAAAAATCAAAGTACAAGTCGCGTAAAGCCCGACATGAGAAAACTGAAAAGATAGTAGACCATCTCTGAACTTGACATCAACGCCCGTCACCTGCCTCCGGCACCACCGCAGGAGCCGCCGAAGAAAAGAATGACGAATCACCTCATTACCCGAGCTCGACGCGGCTCCATCGCTGATATGCAGCTTTGCAGATCTTCAAGGTGGCTCACCAAAAGTGAAGACTTTGCCGTTGAACAAATCAGATCGGGGCAACACCCCGGACACGCCATCGAACTCCAGATCCGGCACCACAACACGACTAAGACGCCGAAGAAGGAAACTATACCTGCCATCTACAAACCACGAGTCCAACACACGTTCTGTCTTCCAGATGTCATGGATGCAGACCACAATCTGCATCCGCTCCTAGACTACCTACCAAGTTCCGCGTCGGCGCTGGAGCAAACGCCATCGCAACACGCCAACTATTCCTCATTTTTATACGGTATTTTTAGGAGGTACACGAGCAAAAATTTAGATTTCGCGTTCGCCAAAGAATCAGCTAATTCCCTTGTTTCCTACCCTAGCCGCCGCCATCACCAGGCGACTAGGGCGAGGCGACTCTTTTCCTTCGATCTCCACCGGCCGGTGCGCTGGCCCCCTCTCCCTTCGGCCGCTGCTCCGGCGGCAGGAGGGATGGGGGACCCCGTTCCTCCGTTCTGTAGTTAGGTTTTGGATTTGTAGGTCGTGGTGCGTCGTTGGGGTTGTGGGAGCGGCGTCCGGACGAATAAATCTGCCTCAACCCCATTCCCACACCGGCGGTGTCTTTCATGGCGGCGTCTCGGAGTTGATGGCATGGTGTCTCTGTCGATCCCTCAGATCGACAGCGTTAGGGTTCATGGATGGTGTTGGCGAGGCGGCGGCGGCGACTCCATCAGGTGTGTCTCTCCTTCTGCTCTGTCCACGTTGCTGTGGCGTTGTCTCCGACGTCATGGTGGAGCAGGGAGGTTTTGTCGTTCAGGAGTACGCGCAGGCGATTGTCTACGCAAGTGACAGCTGGAAGATGGAGTATCTTGTGTTGGGTCTATGGTCGAAGGCGGGCAGTTCTGGTTTCCTTCTCCGACGTCGTCGTCATACGAGGGTGTCAATTCTGAAGTTCGATGGCGTGTCCGGGGACATGCTGCCTCGGTCTGATTCTTTCAATGGCTATGGTTTTGCTTTTGGCAAACTATTTTGGAGGTCCGTAAAGCTGCTGATCAGCGATGGAACCGCGTCGAGCTTGGGTGAAGAGGTGATCTGTCTTCTTACCCTTTGGTCACCGCTTCGGTGGTGTCGAAGGAAAGGGACAGGCGCTGGTATTTTGCACAGGATTTTTTTATCTTTTCAGTCATGTATGGTCGGTGCTTACGTGCCTTGTAACTTGATCTTTATTTTATATAAATGAGACACGTATTACCATGAAAAAAAATTCCCGTGTTTCCATTGGCAGGACGTGTAGGACTGTGACTCTCGGTGTCTTATGTGATGATCTGCTGGACGTGTGTACACGAGGCAATATCACTCGGCTGCACACTTGATTAAGCGGAGGACGATACCGTCTTTATGTCCAGATTCTCCGCTAGCCTGCTGTACGGGGCAGGCCGCCCCCCAATGCGACCGGCGCCGCTGGAACAGACTGACCAAGACCATAGCCGTGATGTCATCTGACCACAAGGCTACGTCCAACGATCCACGGGCCCATCCGCACCGCGCCGCTCCCGCCAGTCCCATGCATGCACCCTTCTCACTCATCGCTGCCCCGGAAAAGCTACTCTCTGCCGTTTCCTGTGCCCAGCGGCGCCTGCCAATCTGCCACCGCACCCTGTAGCCGTTGCCTGCCTACTGGTGCTGGCCGCCGTATAACGAAGGCGACGTATTGCAAAAAAGAAAAGAGGTAATAGCACCCCAGGTACCCTAACTTGCACAGAATGTGATGATTCAGTCTCAAACTTGTAAAACTTGACTTCACCATACCCCAACTTGCAACTCATGTGATGATTTATTCCCAGGCCAACCACAGCTCGACAATTGGCAGCCAGATGGCTGCACCGGTCCGCGCACGCACTTTTGCAAAAACGTCCCTGCCTTTTCCCTATTCAACCCGCATTCTCTCCACCTGAATTAAATCGGTCGGCACGAATCCTCCACTTCACCCGTAGAGGGTGTCGGTGCTCGCCTCGGCGCGCGGCCTCGTCTGCCTCCGCGGCTGCGCCACCGGTTCCTACTACGTCGCCAACCCGCTCACCTTCCGCCGCGTGCGCCTCCCCTACCAGAACCGCGACCACCGGCTCGACGCCGACCCGGCCGTCGTCATCGCCTTCGAGGACGATGACGAGGGGTGCCGCCGGCTTCCACCACTACCACGTCGTCGTCACCTACCAGGTCCACGACGGCGTCTGGGCCGTCGAGTCCTTCTCCACCCGCACCTGGGACTGGCGCGTCGGGGACGACATCTGCACGCCCGAGACGGTCGTCGCCCAGTCCCGGGTCGGCGCGCGCGGCCGCGCCTTCTTCCGCACCACCATCGGCCATATCCTCTGCTACACCCCGGAGACGGGCTGCGTCGACCTCATCCCCGCGCCCCAGGAGGTCGAGGGCCGCAAGGACTGGGAGATCGGCGAGATGGAGGGCAACTTCTGCGTCGCCTGCATCGACCAGCCCGCCAAGGAGGTGGCCGTGCTCTACATGGTGCCTGGCGACGGCGCCGACCAGGTCACCTGGGCCTGGGCGGGCCAGTTCCACGCCAACAAGATGGGCTACCATGACAGGATGACCCTGCTCCGCTCCAGGGCGCCGCCGAGGTGGTCATGTGGGATCCTCACGAGCTCGCCGTCGACTTCGATGGCAGGGTCACCCGCTCCATCGCCCCCCTCTCCGGCGGGATGTACCACTCGGATTTCATCCCCTACGTCAACTCATACGCCGACATCTACAAGTACTACTCAGATTAAACTCGATCCAGCCTCCTCTACTCTGTTCTGCCGCTTGCATTATTATTATTGGATCTGTTTGATCGGTTTAATTCAGAGACTTTGATGTTTCTGAATCTGATGTAAAAGCATGTCCACATCTGCAGAACTGTGCTGACTAGTAGTAGATCGATGCATATTGAATATATATACGTGTTGACTGTTCCTGTATTGACCTTTGCACGACTAATTTTTCAAGTGTGGATATCTATGCATGACTTAACTGTTTACTGATACAATTTCCTGAAAGTTGAGCTTTTCTTGACTAATCAAGAACTCCTCTCTTTATGCGAGTAGATGAATTGTCAGTCTCTGCACTTCTGTATGTTTTTGATGTGAAACACTTATAATTTCTTTGGTAGACAAGCATGGAAATATGGATTAACTTTACTAAAATTTGAGCTTTTCTTAACTAATCAAGAACTCCCCTCTGTATGTGAAACACCTATGCATGACTAATTCTGCACAGCAACATGTCAGCTCTGTTCAATTCTGATTTCTGAATGTTTCTGATGTGAAAGCGTATCAAAAGCAGTAGGACTGTTTGGTGGTGATATCTGCATGACTAAATGCTGGTCGGTGGTGATACCTGCATTCGTGCTGTTTGGTGGTGTTGACTGTTTTCTGTAATTATCTGAATTGCATGTTTATTTGGATCCAATAGACCTTTTCACGACTAACTGAAGTTTGGGTTTATATTATTGCCACAACCTTCCTGTAAGGCTCGAGTGGAGAGAGTGCGGGTTGAATAGGGAAAAAGGCAGGGACGTTCTTGCAAAAGTGCGTGCGCTGACCGGTCCAGCCACCTGGCTGCCAATTGTCGAGCTGTGATTGGCTTGGGACTAAATCATCACATGAGGTGCAAATTAGGGTATGGTGGAGTCAAGTTTTGCAAGTTTGGGACTGAATCATTACATTCTATGCAAATTAGGGTACCTGGGGTGCTATTACCTCAAAAGAAAAAGGAAACAGAGAAAGAAGCGACGAGAGGGGTAGAGGGTTATCCATACGCGAATCGAATCGAATCGAATGGCGCCGTTCATCAGGCCGCGATTCTGGACGCGCACTGTCGCGCAAAGGACGGATGGGACGGGTGAGACGATGTACGCCTGGGGCTGTGTGTGCGAGTCAGGGCCGGGCCGGCGGGTGGGTCCCCTGACGGAGGCCGGAGCAGAGGTGCCGTGTCGCGGCGATGGGAGCAGGTCGGGCCGTGCCGCACGTGGTGGGAAGACGTGGGTGGCGCCGCGCGGCGGACGGTTCTTGACCGGATCCGTGGCCGGCGCGGCGTCCAGCCAGTGCGGCTGGGCCTACATCGCTTGGATCCTACTGCCCCTCTCGTGTTCGCCGTCCACATTGGCCCAACAGTACGTCTGTACGTGGACGTAAGCGTCTTCCCCCCTTCTGGAAGCGGGAAACAAGGAGCCTGTATCACGAGTTCGTGAAATTCCTCAGCTCGACAATTATTTGGTACTGATATACGACTCTCAGTTTTGCATCATAGCGGGACTAGAGTCAGCACATGAACAAGGAGCGGCAAACTCAAGATCTAAGCACAACCTATCAGAAAATACGGCCCTAATATTTGGGGAACGTTCCCCACGGGGAGGTCCCGTTCCAGCAAGCGAATTCATTTGCCAAGGGAACTTCGTTGTACGTATCGGGGCCTCAATTGGGCCAAAAAAGCCCATTCGTATTAACACCATTTTTTTTTGCGTTGTAACACACAACAAACCCGAAAAAAACACAGCTAAAACACAAAGAAAAAACATGTATAGAAAAAAATGCTACTCCCTCCGTTCCTAAATACTTGTCTTTCTAGGCACTTCAACAAGTGACTATATACGGAGCAAAATGAGTGAATCTACACTTTAAAATATGTCTACATACATCCGTACGTAATAGTCATTTGAAATGTCTAGAAAGACAAATATTTAGGAACGGAGGGAGTAGTTGCCATGTGAACAAAATATTTTAAATAAAAATACCATCATATAAAATCATTCATGGTAAAATTGCATATTAATTAAAAAACGAGTACATAAATTTGCCATGGAACAAAAACATAAAAATCCCAAAAAATACATTTCTAACTTTGTCGTGGTTCAATAATTTGAGTTGTCATGACAACAAAATTTGGGCTGCCATGCGAAGCAAGTTTTTTAGTTTTATGATGATAATGATTCAATTTTCAAAATTGTTAAGAAATAAGAAGGATATTGCCATGACCAAGACAAATAAAAATGCCATTAAATTAGAAAATAAATGCCACGATAAAATATTAAAATTGTCATCTTGTCTATTTTCTTTGTCAAAACAAACAAACACAGAAAGGAAATTTCCGACATTCAAAAACTAAAATAAACATGCCACTAAAAAATATTAGCATGCTATTGATAAAAAATGTCATGCCCTTAATAATAAAAATATTATGCTCTTAATAATAACATTGACATGAAACAAAATATTAAAATTGCAATATCCCCTATTTTCTTTGTCAAAACAAAAATAATATGAAGAAAATTGTCGTGTTTCAAAAATAAAAATTTCCATGCCATTTAAAACGAGTTTACCATGCTTTTAATAATAAAAATGCCATGCTGTAAATAATAAAAATGTCATTCTCTGAATATTTGTCCTAGATATAATCCTGATAATACTACGCACGTGTGAATGTAGAGGCAATCATATCTATCGACCAGCACGGTGGGAGTACGCACAAGGAATTATACAGGTTCAAACCCTCTTTAGTGGGGGTAATACCGTACTTGTGTGTGGCATTCTTGTTCTTGGCGTAGGTTACAATCTGAGAGAGTGAAAGTGCTAGTGTCGACTAGAGGGGGGGGGTGAATAGGCGATTTTTATGAAAGTCTTCAAAACTTGGTAGTTTCGAAGACAAACAACAGAAACAACCTAATTGATATGCAGCGGAAGTTAAACTACCCTAAACAAGCCATAGTCAAGCATGTCATGAAGTGAAAGTACAGGACTAATAGCAGTTGGGTAGACAGAATCAATATAGAAGATAATATGAAGCCAATCAACAATAGTAGTCAAGCAATGAAGTCAAACAGATAGACAGATAAGCAATGACTTCATGAAGACAAACTGAAGTAAGGTTGGAAGGGATAGAACCAGTTGCTTGTTGAAGACACAGGATTTGTTGTACCAGTTCCAGTTGCTATGACAACTGTACGTCTGGTTAGGGAGGCTGAGATTCAACTTAGAAGACCGTGTCTTCACCTTATTCCCCTTGAGCTAAGGACACCCAGTCCTCGCCCAATCACTCTGGTAAGTCTTCAAGGGAGACTTCCAAACCTTCACAGACTTCGTTCACCGGCAATCCACAATGACTCTTGGATGCTCAGAACGCGACGCCTAACCGGCTGGAGGATACACAGTCCTCAAGTGTAATAAGTCTTCAGGTCACACAGACAGAAAGACTTCAGTGATGCCTAACACTCTTTGGCTCTGGGTGTTTGGGCTTTGTCCTCGCAAGGATTTCTCTCTCTCAAATGCTTCAAGGTGGGTTGCTCTCAAACGACAAAAGCCGTGCACAAACTCTGAGCAGCCACCAATTTATGGTGTAGGGGGTGGGCTATTTATAGCCACTAGGCAACCCGACCTAATTTGTCCAAAATGACCCTGGGTCACTAAGGAACTGACACGTGTTCCAGCGGTCAGATTTCAAACACATGCGGCAACTTTACTTGAGCTACAAGCAAAGCTGACTCATCCAGCTCTGGATAAGATTTGCTCTCATTGTCTTCGCTCGAAGACATAGGATTTGGGTTGAGCATCACTTCAGTCACTCCGACTTAGTTCACTGGGACCCCACTTAACAGTACGGTGGTTTCTATGACTCAACAAAGAAGAAAATGAAACAGCAAATCCACACAGTCTTCGCGCTCCAAAGTCTTCACTCAATGTCTTCTCATATCATAGTCTTCAATATGAATATCTTCTCATACCACCATTGTCTTCAATGTCTTCATACATTTTAGGGGTCATCTCCGGTAGGTAAACCGAATCAATGAGGGACACTACCTGCGTTATCCTGCAATTCTCACAGACGCATTAGTCCTGTTGGAAATATGCCCTAGAGGCAATAATAAAAGTATTATTATATTTCATTGTTCATGATAATTGTCTTTTATTCATGCTATAACTGTATTATCCGGAAATCGTAATACACGTGTGAATACATAGACCACAATATGTCCCTAGTGAGCCTCTAGTTGACTAGCTCGTTGTGATCAACAGATAGTCATGGTTTCCTGGCTATGGACATTGGATGTCGTTGATAACGGGATCACATCATAAGGAGAATGATGTGATGGACAAGACCCAATCCTAAGCATAGCACAAAGATCGTGTAGTTCGTTTGCTAGAGCTTTTCCAATGTCAAGTATCTCTTCCTTCGACCATGAGATCGTGTAACTCCCGGATACCGTAGGAGTGCTTTGGGTGTATCAAACGTCACAACGTAACTGGGTGACTATAAAGGTGCACTACAGGTATCTCCGAAAGTGTCTGTTGGGTTGACACGGATCGAGACCGGGATTTGTCACTCCGTATGACGGAGAGGTATCTCTGGGCCCACTCGGTAATGCATCATCATAATGAGCTCAAGGTGACCAAGGTGTTGGCCATGGGATCATGCATTACGGTACGAGTAAAGTGACTTGCCGGTAACGAGACTAAACAAGGTATTGGGATACCGACGATCGATTCTCGGGCAAGTAACGTACCGATTGACAAAGGAAATTGTATACAGGGTTTGATTGAATCCTCGACATCATGGTTCAACCGATGAAATCATCGAGGAGCATGTGGGAGCCAACATGGGTATCCAGATCCCGCTGTTGGTTATTGCCCGAGAGTCGTCTCGGTCATGTCTGCATGTCTCCCGAACCCGTAGGGTCTACACACTTAAGGTTCGGTGACGCTAGGGTTATTAGGAAGACTAGTATGTGACTACCGAATGTTTTTCGGAGTCCCGGATAAGATCCCGGACGTCACGAGGAGTTCCGGAATGGTCCGGAGGTGAAGTTTTATATATGGGAAGTTGTCATACGGACACCGGAAAGTTTCGGGGGCTTATCGGTATTGTACCGGGGCCACCGAAGAGGTTCCGGGGGTCCACCGGGAGGGGCCACCCCTCCAGGAGGGCCACATGGGCTGCAAAGGGAAGGAAGCCAGCCCCTGGAGGGCTGGGCGCGCCCCCCACCTTGGGCCCATGCGCCTAGGGATTGGGGGGGAAACCCTAAGGGGGGCGCCCCCCTTGCTTGGGGGGCAAGTTCCCCCTCCCTGGCCGCCGCCCCCCTCTAGATCCCATCTAGAGGGGTCGGCCCCCCTTGCCCCTTCCCCTATAAATAGAGGGGTGAGGGGAGGGCTGCTGGACACACATCCAAGGCGCAGCCCCTCCCCTCCCCAAGACATCTCCTCCTCCGTTACGTGCTTGCGAAGCCTTGTCGGAGTACTGCTGCACCAACTCCACCACGCCGTCGTGCTGCCGTTGGATCAATATTCCTCAACCTCTCCTTCCCCCTTGCTGGATCAAGAAGGAGGAGACGTCTCCCGTCCCATACGTGTGTTGAACGCGGAGGTGCTGTCCGTTCAGCACTTGGACATCGGTGATCTGAATCACGTCGAGTACGACTCCATCATCACCATCCCCTTGCAAGCTTCCGCACGTGATCTACAAGTGGTATGTAGATGCAAACTCACTCCCTTGACTCGTTGCTTAGATGAACTCATAGATGGATCTTGGTGAAACCGTAGGAAAATTTTTTAATTTTCTGCAACGTTCCCCAACAGTGGCATCATGAGCTAGGTCTATCCGTAGTTCTCTAATGCACGAGTAGAACACAATTTTGTTGTGGGCGTGGATCTTGTCAACTTGCTTGCCACTACTAGTCTTTTCTTACTTCAGCGGTATTGTGGGATGAAGCGGCCCGGACCAACCTTACACGTACGCTTACGTGAGACCGGTTCCACCGATTAACATGCACTAGTTGCATAAGGTGGCTGGCGGGTGTCTGTCTCTCCCACTTTAGTTGGAGCGGAATCGATGAGAAGGGTCCTTATGAAGGGTAAATAGAAGTTGACAAAATCACGTTGTGGTTATTCATAGGTAAGAAAACATTCTTGCTAGAACCCAATTGCAGCCACGTAAAAGATGCAACAACAATTAGAGGACGTCTAACTTGTTTTTGCAGCGATTGATCATGTGATGTGATATGGCCAGAAGTTGTGATGAATGATGAATTGTGATGTATGAGATCATGTTCTTGTAATAGGATTCACGACTTGCATGTCGATGAGTATGACAACCGGCAGGAGCCATAGGAGTTGTCTTTATTTTTTGTATGACCTGCATGTCATTGAAGAACGCTACGTAAACTACTTTACTTTATTGCTAAACGCGTTAGCCATAGAAGTAGAAGTAGTCGTTGGCGTGACAACTTCATGAAGACACGATGATGGAGATCATGGTGTCAAGCCGGTGACAAGATGATCATGGAGCCCCGAAGATGGAGATCAGTGGAGCTATATGATATTGGCCATATCATGTCACAACTATATAATTGCATGTGATGTTTATTATGTTTATGCATCTTGTTTACTTAGGACGACGGTAGTAAATAAGATGATCCCTTAAAAAAAATTCAAGAAGTGTTCTCCCCTAACTGTGCACCGTTGCTACAGTTCGTCGCTTCTAAGCACCACGTGATGATCGGGTGTGATGGATTCTTACGTTCACATACAACGGGTGTAAGACAGTTTTACACAGCAAAAACACTTAGGGTTAACTTGACGAGCCTAGCATGTACAGACATGGCCTCGGAACACGGAGACCGAAAGGTCAAACACGAGTCGTATGGAAGATACGATCAACATGAAGATGTTCACCGACGATGACTAGTCTGTCTCACGTGATGATCGGACACGGCCTAGTCGACTCGGATCGTGTAAACACTTAGATGACTAGAGGGATGTCTAATCTGAGTGTGAGTTCATAATTTGATTAGAACTTAATTATCATGAACTTAGTCTAAAAACCTTTGCAAATATGTCTTGTAGATCAAATGGCCAACGCTCATGTCAACATGAACTTCAACGCGTTCCTAGAGAAAACCAAGCTGAAAGATGATGGCAGCAACTATACGGACTGGGTCCGGAACCTGAGGATCATCCTCATTGCTGCCAGGAAGCAATATGTCCTAGATGGACCGCTAGGTGACGCTCCCGTCCTAGAGAACCAAGACATTATGAATGCTTGGCAAACTCGTGCTGATGATTACTCCCTCGTTCAGTGCGGCATGCTTTACAGCTTAGAACCGGGGCTCCAAAAGCGTTTTGAGCATCATAGAGCATATGAGATGTTCGAAGAGCTGAAACTAGTTTTTCAAGCTCATGCCCGAGTCGAGAGATATGATGTCTCCGACAAGTTCTACAGTTGTAAGATGGAGGAAAACAGTTCTGTCAGTGAACACATCCTAAAGATGTCTGGGTTGCACAACCGTATGACCCAGCTGAACATTAACCTCCCAGATGAGGCGGTCATTGACAGAATCCTCCAGTCGCTCCCACCAAGCTACAAGAGCTTTGTGATGAACTACAACGTGCAGGGGATGGTGAAGACCATTCCTGAAGTGTTCTCGATGCTGAAGTCAGCAGAGGCTGAAATCAAGAAAGAACATCAAGTGTTGATGGTCAATAAGACCACTAAGTTCAAGAAGGGCAAGGGCAAGAAGAACTTCAAGAAGGACGGCAAGGATGTTGCCGCACCCGGTAAGCCAGTTACCGGGAAGAAGTCAAAGAATGGACTCAAGCCTGTGACTGAGTGCTTTTATTGCAAGGGGAAGGATCACTGGAAGCGGAACCGCCCCAAATACTTAGCGGATAAGAAGGCCGGCAACACCAAAGGTATATTTGATATACATGTAATTGATGTGTACCTTACCAGTACTCGTAGTAACTCCTGGGTATTTGATACCGGTGCCGTTGCTCATATTTGTAACTCACAGCAGGAGCTGCGGAATAAATGGAGACTGGCGAAGGACGAGGTGACGATGCGCGTCGGGAATGGTTCCAGAGTCGATGTGATCGCCGTCGGCACGCTGCCTCTACATTTACCCACGGGATTAGTTTTGAACCTTAATAATTGTTATTTAGTGCCAAGTTTGAGCATGAACATTGTATCTGGATCTTGTTTAATACGAGATGGCTACTCATTTAAGTCTGAGAATAATGGTTGTTCGATTTATATGAGAGATATGTTTTATGGTCATGCTCCGATGGTCAATGGTTTATTCTTAATGAATCTCGAGCGTAATGTTACACATGTTCATAGTGTGGATGCCAAAAGATGTAAAGTTGATAACGATAGTGTTGGAGAACGTTGCAGAAAACAAAAATTTTCCTACTCGTTTCACCAAGATCCATCTAGGAGTTCATCTAGCAACGAGTCATCGGATGCATCTAAGTACCTTGTAGATCGTGAGCGGAAGCGTTCAAAGAACGGTGATGATGTAGTCGTACTCGACGTGATCCAAATCACCGATGACCAAGCACCGAACGGACGGCACCTCCGCGTTCAACTCACGTACGGGACGGGAGACGTCTCCTCCTTCTTGATCTAGCAAGGGGGAGGAGAGGTTGATGAAGATCCAGCAGCACGACGGCGTGGTGGTGGATGCAGGGCGTCACCGTAGCAGGGCTTCGCCAAGACTACGAGGGAGAGACGTAACGGGGAGAGAGGGAGGCGCCAGGGGCTGGTGTGTCAAGTCCCTCCTCTCCCCCACTATATATAGGAGGGCCAAGGGGGGGTGGTGCGCAGCCTAGGAGATCTGATCTCCTAGGTGCGGCGGCCAGGGGAAGGATTCCCTCCCCCCCCCCAAGGCACCCAGAGGTGCCTTCCACCACTTGGACTCCTCCCCCTTGGAAACCCTAGGCGCATGGGCCTACTGGGGCTGGTTCCCTTGGACCATGAAGGCCAAGGAGCACCCCCTACAGCCCATGTGCCCCCCCGGGACAGGTGACCCCACCCGGTGGGCCCCCGGGGCCCTCCGATGGTCCCGGTACAATACCGATAACCCCGAAACTTGTCCCGATGGCCGAAACAGCACTTCGTATATATAATTCTTTACCTCCGGACCATTCCGGAACTCCTCGTGACGTCCGGGATCTCATCCGGGACTCCGAACAACATTCGGGTTACTGCATATACATATCTTCACAACCCTAGCGTCACCGAACCTTAAGTGTGTAGACCCTACGGGTTCGGGAGACAAGCAGACATGACCGAGACGACTCTCCGGTCAATAACCAACAGCGGGATCTGGATACCCATGTTGGCTCCCACATGCTCCACGATGATCTCATCGGATGAACCATGATGTCGAGGATTCAATCAACCCCGTACGCAATTCCCTTTGTCAATCGATATGTTACTTGCCCGAGATTCGATCGTCGGTATCCCAATACCTCGTTCAATCTCGTTACCGGCAAGTCACTTTACTCGTACCGTAATGCATGATCCCGTGACCAGACACTTGGTCACTCTGAGCTCATTATGATGATGCATTACCGAGTGGGCCCAGTGATACCTCTCCGTCATACGGAGTGACAAATCCCAGTCTTGATCCATGTCAACCCAACAGACACTTTCGGAGATACCCGTAGTCTACCTTTATAGTCACCCAGTTACGTTGTGATGTTTGGCATACCCAAAGCACTCCTACGATATCCGGGAGTTACACGATCTCATGGTCTAAGGAAAAGATACTTTGACATTGGAAAACTCTAGCAAACGAACTATACGATCTTGTGCTATGTTTAGGATTGGGTCTTGTCCATCACATCATTCTCCTAATGATGTGATCTTGTTATCAATGACATCCAATGTCCATAGTCAGGAAACCATGACTATCTATTGATCAACGAGCTAGTCAACTAGAGGCTCACTAGGGACATGTTGGTGTCTGTTATTCACACATGTATTACGATTTCCGGATAACACAATTATAGCATGAATAAAGACAATTATCATGAACAAGGAAATATAATAATAATGCTTTTATTATTGCCTCTAGGGCATATTTCCAACAGTCTCCCACTTGCACTAGAGTCAATAATCTAGTTACATTGTGATGAATCGAACACCCATGGAATTCTGGTGTTGATCATGTTTTGCTCTAGGGAGAGGTTTAGTCAACGGATCTGCTACATTCAGGTCCGTATGTATTTTACAAATCTCTATGTCTCCATCTTGAACATTTTCACGAATGGAGTTGAAGCGACGCTTGATGTGCCTTGTCTTCTTGTGAAACCTGGGCTCCTTGGCAAGTGCAATAGCTCCAGTGTTTTCACAGAAGAGCTTGATCGGCCCCGACGCATTGGGTATGACTCCTAGGTCGGTGATGAACTCCTTCACCCATATTGCTTCATGTGCTGCCTCCGAGGCCGCCATGTACTCCGCTTCACTTGTAGATCCCGCCACGACGCTTTGCTTGCAACTGCACCAGCTTACTGCCCCACCATTCAAAATATACACGTATCCGGTTTGTGACTTAGAGTCATCCAGATCTGTGTCGAAGCTAGCGTCGACGTAACCCTTTACGACGAGCTCTTCGTCACCTCCATAAACGAGAAACATTTCCTTAGTCCTTTTCAGGTACTTCAGGATATTCTTGACCGCTGTCCAGTGCTCCTTGCCGGGATTACTTTGGTACCTTCCTACCAAACTTACGGCAAGGTTTACATCAGGTCTGGTACACAGCATGGCATACATAATAGAACCTATGGCTGATGCATAGGGGATGACGCTCATCTCTTCTATATCTTCTGCCGTGGTCGGACATTGAGCTGAGCTCAATTTCATACCTTGTAATACAGGTAAGAACCCCCTTTTAGATTGATCCATATTGAACTTCTTCAATATCTTATCAAGGTATGTGCTTTGTGAAAGACCTATGAGGCGTCTTGATCTATCTCTATAGATCTTGATGCCTAATATATAAGCAGCTTCTCCAAGGTCCTTCATTGAAAAACTCTTATTCAAATAGGCCTTGATGCTGTCCAAGAGTTTTGTATCATTTCCCATCAAAAGTATGTCATCTACATATAGTATGAGAAATGCTACAGAGCTCCCACTCACTTTCTTGTAAACACAGGCTTCTCCATAAGTCTGTGTAAACCCAAACGCTTTGATCATCTCATCAAAGCGAATGTTCCAACTCCGAGATGCTTGCACCAGCCCATAAATCGAGCGTTGGAGCTTGCACACTTTGTCAGCATTCTTAGGATCGACAAAACCTTCCGGCTGCATCATATACAATTCTTCCTTAAGGAAACCATTAAGGAATGCTGTTTTGACGTCCATTTGCCATATTTCATAATCGTAGAATGCGGCAATTGCTAACATGATTCGGACAGACTTCAGCTTCGCTACCGGTGAGAAAGTCTCATCGTAGTCAACCCCTTGAACTTGTCGATAACCCTTAGCGACAAGCCGAGCTTTATAGATGGTCACATTACCATCCGCGTCTGTCTTCCTCTTAAAGATCCATTTATTTTCTATGGCTCACCGTTCTACGGGCAAGTCAGTCAAAGTCCATACTTCGTTCTCATACATGGATCCTATCTCGGATTTCATGGCTTCTAGCCATTTGTCGGAATCCAGGCCCGCCATCGCTTCTTCATAGTTCGAAGGTTCACTATTGTCTAACAACATGATTTCCAAGACAGGGTTGCCGTACCACTCTGGTGCGGAACGTGTCCTTGTGGACCTTCGAATTTCAGTAGGAGCTTGATCAGAAGTATCTTGATCATCATCATTAACTTCCTCTCTAGTCGGTGCAGGCACCTCAGGAACATTTTCTTGAGTTGCGCCATTTTCCGGTTCAAGAAGTAATACTTCATCAAGCTCTACTTTCCTCCTACTTACTTCTTTCGAGAGAAACTCTTTCTCTAGAAAGGACCCATTCTTGGCAACAAAGATCTTGCCTTCGGATCTGAGGTAGAAGGTGTACCCAATAGTTTCCTTTGGGTACCCTATGAAGACGCATTTTTCCGATTTGGGTTCGAGCTTTTCAGGTTGAAGTTTCCTGACATAAGCATCGCATCCCCAAACTTTTAGAAATGAAAGCTTAGGTTTCTTCCCAAACCATAATTCATACGGTGTCGCCTCAACGGATTTCGACGGAGCCCTATTTAAAGTGAATGCGGCAGTCTCTAAAGCATAGCCCCAAAAGATAGCGGTAAATCGGTAAGAGACATCATAGATCGCACCATATCCAACAGAGTGCGATTACGACGTTCGGACACACCGTTACGCTGAGGTGTTCCAGGCGGCGTGAGTTGTGAAACTATTCCACATTTTCTTAAGTGTGTGCCAAACTCATGACTCAAGTATTCTCCTCCACGATCTGATCGTAGAAACTTGATTTTCCTGTCACGTTGATTTTCAACCTCACTTTGAAATTCCTTGAACTTTTCAAAGGTTTCAGACTTGTGTTTCATTAAGTAGATATACCCATACCTACTTAAATCATCAGTGAGGGTGAGAACATAATGATAGCCACCGCGAGCCTCAACACTCATTGGACCGCACACATCAGTATGTATGATTTCCAATAAGTTGGTTGCTCGCTCCATTGTTCCTGAGAACGGAGTCTTGGTCATTTTTCCCATAAGGCATGGTTCGCATGTGTCAAATGATTCATAATCAAGAGACTCTAAAAGTCCGTCTGCATGGAGTTTCTTCATGCGTTTGACACCTATGTGACCAAGGCGGCAGTGCCACAAGTATGTGGGACTATCATTATCAACCTTACTTCTTTTGGTACTCACATTGTGAACATGTGTAGCATCACGTTCGAGATTCATAAAGAATAAACCATTCACCATAGGAGCATGACCATAAAACATATCTCTCATATAAATAGAACAACCATTATTCTCGGATTTAAATGAGTAGCCATCTCGAATTAAACGAGATCCCGATACAATGTTCATGCTCAAAGCTGGCACTAAATAACAATTATTAAGGTTTAAAACTAATCCCGAAGGGAGATGCAGAGGCAGCGTGCCGACGGCGATCACATTGACCTTGGAACCAT
The DNA here is from genome assembly GCA_963921465.1 of Triticum timopheevii. Taxonomy (NCBI): domain Eukaryota; kingdom Viridiplantae; phylum Streptophyta; class Magnoliopsida; order Poales; family Poaceae; genus Triticum; species Triticum timopheevii. Next base: position 472,010,831 of record OY997266.1, on the reverse strand, counting down.
TCCCGACGCGCATCGTCACCTCGTCCTTTGCCAGTTTCCGCTTATTCCGCAGCCCCTGCTTTGAGTTACAAATGTGAGCAACTGCACCGGTATCAAATACCCAGGAGCTACTACGGGCACTAGTAAGGTACACATCAATTGTTGGGGAACGTAGTAATTTCAAAAATTTGCCTACGCACACGCAAGATCATGGTGATGATATAGCAACGAGGGGAGAGTGTTGTCTACGTACCCTCGTAGACCGAAGCGGAAGCGTTGACGCAACGTAGAGGAAGTAGTCGTACGTCCTCCCGGTCCGACCGATCCAAGCACCGTTACTCCGGCACCTCCGAGTTCTTGACACGCGTACAGCTCGATGACGCACCCTCGATCTCCAATCCAGTAGAGGCTCCGAGGGGGAGTTCCGTCAGCACGACGGGGTGGTGACGATCTTGATATTCTCCTGTCGCAGGGCTTCACCTAAGCACCGCTACAATATGATCGAGGTGTAATATCGTGGAGGGGGGCACTGCACACGGCTAAGGAATGATCAATGATCAACTTGTGTGTCCTAGGGTGCCCCCTACCCCCGTATATAAAGGAGGGAGGGAGGAGGTGGCCGGCCTCAAGGGGGGCGCGCCATAGGGAGGGGGAAACCTACTCCAAGTAGGTTTCCCTCTCTTTTCCTTATCTTATTTGGAGGGGGAAGGAAGGAGTACTAGTATTAGGAAGTAGTACTAGTAGTAGAAAGGAAGAGAGGGGGAAGGAGAAAGGAAAGGGGGGGCCGGCCCCCCTCCCCAATTCGGATTGGGCTTGGGGGGGCGCGCCCCCCTCCCTTGCTCCTTCTCTCTTCCTCCTACATGGGCCCAATAAGGCCCATATACTCCCCGGGGGGGTTCCGGTAACCTCCCGGAGCTCCAAACTTCTCCGGAACCTTTCCGGTGTCCAAATATATCCGTCCAATATATCAATCTTTATGTCTCGACCATTTCGAGACTCCTCGTCATGTCCGTGATCATATCCGGGACTCCGAACAACTTTCGGTACATCAAAATACATAAACTCATAATATAACTGTCATCGAAACCTTAAGCGTGCGGACCCTACGGTTCGAGAACAATGTAGACATGACCGAGACATGTCTCCGGTCAATAACCAATAGTGGGACCTGGATGCCCATATTGGTTCCTACATATTCTACGAAGATCTTTATCGGTCAAACCGCACAACAACATACGTTGTTCCCTTTGTCATCGGTATGTTACTTGCCAGAGATTCGATCGTCGGTATCCAATACCTAGTTCAATCTCGTTACCGGCAAGTCTCTTTACTCGTTCCGTAATACATCATCTCACAACTAACTTTGAAATTCTTGCAAGGCTTAAGTGATGTGTATTACCGAGAGGGCCCAGAGATACCTCTCCGACATTCGGAGTGACAAATCCTAATCTCGAAATACGCCAACTCAACAAGTACCTTCGGAGACACCTCTAGAGCACCTTTATAATCACCCAGTTACATTGTGACATTTGGTAGCACACAAAGTGTTCCTCCGGTAAACGGGAGTTGCATAATCTCATAGTCATAGGAACATGTATAAGTCATGAAGGAAGCAATAGCAACAAACTAAACGATCATGTGCTAAGCTAACGGAATGGGTCATGTCAATCAGATCATTCAACTAATGATGTGACCTTGTTAATCAAATAACAACTCCTTGTTCATGGTTAGGAAACATAACCATCTTTGATTAACAAGCTAGTCAAGTAGAGGCATACTAGTGACACTCTGTTTGTCTATATATTCACACATGTATTATGTTTCCGGTTAATACAATTCTAGCATGAATAATAAACATTTATCATGATATGAGGAAATAAATAATAACTTTATTATTGCCTCTAGGGCATATTTCCTTCAGTCTCCCACTTGCACTAGAGTCAATAATCTAGATTACACAGTAATGATTCTAACACCCATGGAGTCTTGGTGTTGATCATGTTTTGCTCGTGGAAGTGGCTTAGTCAACGGGTCTGCAACATTCAGATCCGTATGTATCTTGCAAATCTCTATGTCTCCCACCTGGACTAGATCCCGGATGGAATTGAAGCGTCTCTTGATGTGCTTGGTTCTCTTGTGAAATCTGGTTTCCTTCGCTAAGGCAATCGCTCCAGTAGTGTCACAAAAGATTTTCATTGGACCCGATGCACTAGGTATGACACCTAGATCGGATATGAACTCCTTCATCCAGACTCCTTCATTGGCTGCTTCTGAAGCAGCTATGTATTCCGCTTCACATGTAGATCCCGCCACGACGCTTTGCTTTGAACTGCACCAACTGACAGCTCCACCGTTTAATGTAAACACGTATCCGGTTTGCGATTTAGAATCGTCCGGATCAGTGTCAAAGCTTGCATCAACGTAACCATTTACGATGAGCTCTTTGTCACCTCCATATACGAGAAACATATCCTTAGTCCTTTTCAGGTATTTCAGGATGTTCTTGACCGCTGTCCAGTGATCCACTCCTGGATTACTTTGGTACCTCCCTGCTAGACTTATAGCAAGGCACACATCAGGTCTGGTACACAGCATTGCATACATGATAGAGCCTATGGCTGAAGCATAGGGAACACTTTTCATTTTCTCTCTATCTTCTGCAGTGGTCGGGCTTTGAGTCTTACTCAACTTCACACCTTGCAATACAGGCAAGAACCCTTTCTTTGCTTGATCCATTTTGAACTTCTTCAAAACTTTGTCAAGGTATGTGCTGTGTGAAAGTCCAATTAAGCGTCTTGATCTATCTCTATAGATCTTAATGCCCAATATGTAAGCAGCTTCACCGAGGTCTTTCATTGAAAAACTTTTATTCAAGTATCCCTTTATGCTATCCAGAAATTCTATATCATTTCCAATCAATAATATGTCATCCACATATAATATTAGAAATGCTACAGAGCTCCCACTCACTTTCTTGTAAATACAGGCTTCTCCAAAAGTCTGTATAAAACCAAATGCTTTGATCACACTATCAAAACGTTTATTCCAACTCCGAGAGGCTTGCACCAGTCCATAAATGGAACGTTGGAGCTTGCACACTTTGTTAGCTCCCTTTGGATCGATAAAACCTTCTGGTTGCATCATATACAACTCTTCTTCCAGAAATCCATTCAGGAATGCAGTTTTTACATCCATTTGCCAAATTTCATAATCATAAAATGCGGCAATTGCTAACATGATTCGGACAGACTTAAGCATCGCTACGGGTGAGAAGGTCTCATCGTAGTCAACCCCTTGAACTTGTCGAAAACCTTTTGCAACAAGTCGAGCTTTGTAGACAGTAACATTACCGTCAGCGTCAGTCTTCTTCTTGAAGATCCATTTATTCTCAATTGCTTGCCGACCATTGGGCAAGTCAACCAAAGTCCATACTTTGTTCTCATACATGGATCCCATCTCAGATTTCATGGCTTCAAGCCATTTTGCGGAATCTGGGCTCACCATCGCTTCTTCATAGTTTGTAGGTTCATCATGATCTAGTAGCATGACTTCCAGAATAGGATTACCGTACCACTCTGGTGCGGATCTTACTCTGTTCGACCTACGTAGTTCTGTATTAACTTGATCTGAAGTTCTATGATCATTATCATCAACTTCCTCACTAGTTGGTTTTGACGTCACAGAAACCGGTTCCTGTGATGTATTATTTTCCAACAAGGGAGTAGGTATAGTTACCTCATCAAGTTCTACTTTCCTCCCACTCACTTCTTTCGAGAGAAACTCCTTCTCTAGAAAGGATCCATTCTTAGCAACGAATGTCTTGCCTTCGGATCTGTGATATAAGGTGTACCCAAGTATTTCCTTTGGGTATCCTATGAAGACACATTTCTCCGATTTGGGTTCGAGCTTATCAGGTTGAAGCTTTTTCACATAAGCATCGCAACCCCAAACTTTAAGAAACGACAACTTTGGTTTCTTGCCAAACCATAGTTCATAAGGTGTCGTCTCAACGGATTTCGACGGTGCCCTATTTAACGTGAATGTGGCTGTCTCTAGAGCATAACCCCAAAACGATAGCGGTAAATTTGTAAGAGACATCATAGACCGTACCATATCAAGTAAAGTACGATTGCGATGTTCGGACACACCATTACGCTGTGGTGTTCCGGGTGGCGTGAGTTGTGAAACTATTCCACATTGTTTTAAGTGTAAACCAAACTCGTAACTCAAATATTCTCCTCCACGATCAGATCGTAGAAACTTTATTTTCTTGTTATGATGATTTTCAACTTCACTCTGAAATTCTTTGAACTTTTCAAATGTTTCAGACTTATGCTTCATTAAGTAGATATACCCATATCTGCTTAAATCATCTGTGAAGGTGAGAAAATAACGATATCCGCCACGAGCCTCAACATTCATTGGACCACATACATCTGTATGTATGATTTCCAACAAATCTGTTGCTCTCTCCATAGTACCGGAGAACGGCGTTTTTGTCATCTTGCCCATGAGGCACGGTTCGCAAGTACCAAGTGATTCATAATCAAGTGGTTCCAAAAGTCCATGGAGTTTCTTCATGCGCTTTATACCAATATGACCCAAACGGCAGTGCCACAAATAAGTTGCACTATCATTATCAACTTTGCATCTTTTGGCTTCAACACTATGAATATGTGTATCACTACTATCGAGATTCATCAAAAATAGACCACTCTTCAGGGGTGCATGACCATAAAAGATATTACTCATATAAATAGAACAACCATTATTCTCTGATTTAAATGAATAACCGTCTCGCATCTAACAAGATCCAGATATAATGTTCATGCTCAACGCTGGCACCAAATAACAATTATTTAGGTCTAAAACTAATCCCGAAGGTAGATGTAGAGGTAGCGTGCCGACCGCGATCACATCGACTTTGGAACCATTTCCCACGCGCATCGTCACCTCGTCCTTTGCCAGTGTTCGCTTAATCCGTAGTCCCTGTTTCGAGTTGCAAATATTAGCAACAGAACCAGTATCAAATACCCAGGTGCTACTGCGAGCTCTAGTAAGGTACACATCAATAACATGTATATCACATATACCTTTGTTCACTTTGCCATCCTTCTTATCCGCCAAATACTTGGGGCAGTTCCGCTTCCAGTGACCAGTCTGCTTGCAGTAGAAGCACTCAGTTTCAGGCTTAGGTCCAGACTTGGGTTTCTTCTCTTGAGCAGCAACTTGTTTGCTGTTCTTCTTGAAGTTCCCCGTCTTCTTCCCTTTGCCCTTTTCTTGAAACTAGTGGTCTTGTTAACCATCAACACTTGATGCTCCTTCTTGATTTCTACCTCCGCAGCCTTTAGCATTGCGAAGAGCTCGGGAATCGTCTTATCCATCCCTTGCATATTATAGTTCATCACGAAGCTCTTGTAGCTTGGTGGAAGTGATTGGAGAATTCTGTCAATGACGCTATCATCCGGAAGAGTAACTCCCAGTTGAATCAAGTGATTACAATACCCAGACATCTTGAGTATGTGCTCACTGACAGAACTATTCTCCTCCATCTTGCAGCTATAGAACTTATTGGAGACTTCATATCTCTCAATCCGGGCATTCTTCTGGAATATCAACTTTAACTCCTGAAACATCTCATATGCTCCATGACGTTCAAAACGTCGTTGAAGTCCCGGTTCTAAGCCATAAAGCATGGCACATTGAACTATCGAGTAGTCATCAGCTTTGCTCTGCCAGACGTTCTTAACGTCGTCAGTTGCATCAGCAGCAGGCCTGGCACCCAGCGGTGCTTCCAGGACGTAATTTTTCTGTGCAGCAATGAGGATAATCCTCAAGTTACGGACCCGGTCCGCGTAGTTGCTACCATCATCTTTTAACTTAGCTTTCTCAAGGAACGCGTTAAAATTCAACGGAACAACAGCATGGGCCATCTATCTACAAACAACATAGACAAGCAAGATACTATCAGGTACTAAGTTTATGATAAATTTTAGTTCAATTAATCATATTACTTAAGAACTCCCACTTAGACAGACATCTCTCTAGTCATCTAAGTGATCACGTGATCCAAATCAACTAAACCATAACCGATCATCACGTGAGATGGAGTAGTTTTCAATGGTGAACATCTTATGTTGATCATATCTACTATATGATTCACGCTCGACCTTTCGGTCTCCGTGTTCCGAGGCCATATCTGCATATGCTAGGCTCGTCAAGTTTAACCTGAGTATTCTGCGTGTGCAAAACTGGCTTGCACCCGTTGTAGATGGACGTAGAGCTTATCACACCCGATCATCACGTGGTGTCTGGGCACGACGAACTTTGGCAACGGTGCATACTCAGGGAGAACACTACTTGATAATTTTTAGTGAGAGATCATCTTAAAATGCTACCGTCAATCAAAGCAAGATAAGATGCATAAAGGATAAACATCACATGCAATCAATATAAGTGATATGATATGGCCATCATCTTCTTGTGCTTGTGATCTCCATCTCCGAAGCACCATCATGATCACCATCGTCATCGGCGCGACACCTTGATCTCCATCGTAGCATCGTTGTCGTTTACGCCATCTATTGCTTCTACGACTATCGCTACCGCTTAGTGATAAAGTAAAGCAATTACAGGGCGTTTGCATTTCATACAATAAAGCGACAACCATATGGCTCCTGCTAGTTGCCGATAACTTCGGTTACAAAACATGATCATCTCATACAATAAAATATAGCATCATGTCTTGGCCATATCACATCACAACATGCCCTGCAAAAACAAGTTAGACGTCCTCTACTTTGTTGTTGCATGTTTTACGTGGCTGCTACGGGCTTAAGCAAGAACCAATCTCACCTACGCATCAAAACCACAACGATAGTTTGTCAAGTTGATGCTGTTTTAACCTTCGCAAGGACCGGGCGTAGCCACACTCGGTTCAACTAAAGTTGGAGAAACTGACACCCGCTAGTCACCTGTGTGCAAAGCACGGCGGTAAAACCAGTCTCGTGTAAGCGTACGCGTAATGTCGGTCCGAGCCGCTTCATCCAACAATACCGCCGAACCAAAGTATGACATGCTGGTAAGCAGTATGACTTATATCGCCCACAACTCACTTGTGTTCTACTCGTGCATATAACATCAAACCATAAAAACCTAGGCTCGGATGCCACTGTTGGGGAACGTAGTAATTTCAAAAATTTGCCTACGCACACGCAAGATCATGGTGATGATATAGCAACGAGGGGAGAGTGTTGTCTACGTACCCTCGTAGACTGAAGCGGAAGCGTTGACGCAACGTAGAGGAAGTAGTTGTACGTCCTCCCGGTCTGACCGATCCGAGCACCGTTACTCCGGCACCTCCGAGTTCTTGACACGCGTACAGCTCGATGACGCACCCTCGATCTCCAATCCAGTAGAGGCTCCGAGGGGGAGTTCCGTCAGCATGACGGCGTGGTGACGATCTTGATGTTCTCCTGTCGCAGGGCTTCACCTAAGCACCGCTACAATATGATCGAGGTGTAATATCGTGGAGGGGGGCACCGCACACGGCTAAGGAATGATCAATGATCAACTTGTGTGTCCTAGGGTGCCCCCCTACCCCCGTATATAAAGGAGGGAGGGAGGAGGTGGCCGGCCTCAAGGGGGGCGCGCCATAGGGAGGGGGAAACCTACTCCAAGTAGGTTTCCCTCTCTTTTCCTTATCTTATTTGGAGGGGGAAGGAAGGAGTACTAGTATTAGGAAGTAGTACTAGTAGTAGAAAGGAAGAGAGGGGGAAGGAGAAAGGAAAGGGGGGGGCCGGCCCCCCTCCCCAATTCGGATTGGGCTTGGGGGGCGCGCCCCCCTCCCTTGCTCCTTCTCTCTTCCTCCTACATGGGCCCAATAAGGCCCATATACTCCCCGGGGGGGGGGGGGGGGTTCCGGTAACCTCCCGGAGCTCCAAACTTCTCCGGAACCTTTCCGGTGTCCAAATATATCCGTCCAATATATCAATCTTTATGTCTCGACCATTTCGAGACTCCTCGTCATGTCCGTGATCATATCCGGGACTCCGAACAACTTTTGGTACATCAAAATACATAAACTCATAATATAACTGTCATCGAAACCTTAAGCGTGCGGACCCTACGGTTCGAGAACAATGTAGACATGACCGAGACATGTCTCCGGTCAATAACCAATAGCGGGACCTGGATGCCCATATTGGTTCCTACATATTCTACGAAGATCTTTATCGGTCAAACCACACAACAACATACGTTGTTCCCTTTGTCATCGGTATGTTACTTGCCCAAGATTCGATCGTCGGTATCCAATACCTAGTTCAATCTCGTTACCGGCAAGTCTCTTTACTCGTTCCGTAATACATCATCTCACAACTAACTCATTAGTTGAAATGCTTGCAAGGCTTAAGTGATGTGTATTACCGAGAGGGCCCAGAGATACCTCTCCGACATTCGGAGTGACAAATCCTAATCTCGAAATACGCCAACTCAACAAGTACCTTCGGAGACACCTCTAGAGCACCTTTATAATCACCCAGTTACGTTGTGACGTTTGGTAGCACACAAAGTGTTCCTCCGGTAAACGGGAGTTGCATAATCTCATAGTCATAGGAACATGTATAAGTCATGAAGGAAGCAATAGCAACAAACTAAACGATCATGTGCTAAGCTAACGGAATGGGTCATGTCAATCAGATCATTCAACTAATGATGTGACCTTGTTAATCAAATAACAACTCCTTGTTCATGGTTAGGAAACATAACCATCTTTGATTAACAAGCTAGTCAAGTAGAGGCATACTAGTGACACTTTGTTTGTCTATATATTCACACATGTATTATGTTTCCGGTTAATACAATTCTAGCATGAATAATAAACATTTATCATGATATGAGGAAATAAATAATAACTTTATTATTGCCTCTAGGGCATATTTCCTTCATCAATTACATGTATATCACATATACCTTTTGTTTTGCCGGCCTTCTTGTCTGCTAAGTATTTAGGGCAGTTCCGCTTCCAGTGACCGCTTCCCTTGCAATAAAAGCACTCAGTCTCGGGCTTGGGGTCCATTCTTTGGCTTCTTCCCGGTAGCTTGCTTGCCGGGCGCGGCAACCTCCTTGCCGTCCTTCTTGAAGTTCTTTTTACCCTTGCCTTTCTTGAACTTAGTGGTTTTATTGACCATCAACACTTGATGTTCCTTCTTGACTTCTATTTCTGCTGATTTCAGCATAGCAAATACTTCGGGAATGGTCTTTTCCATCCCCTGCATATTGAAGTTCATCACAAAGCTCTTGTAGCTTGGTGGAAGCGACTGGAGGATTTTGTCAATGACCGCATCATCTGGGAGATTAACTCCCAGCTGAGTCAAGCGGTTATGCAACCCAGACATAGTGAGTATGTGCTCACTGACAGAACTGTTTTCCTCCATCTTACAGCTGAAGAACTTGTCGGAGACTTCATATCTCTTGACCCGGGCATGAGCTTGGAAAACCATTTTCAGCTCTTCGAACATCTCATATGCTCCATGTCTCTCAAAACGCTTTTGGAGCCCCGGCTCTAGGCTGTAAAGCATGCCGCACTGAACGAGGGAGTAGTCATCGGAACGTGCCAGCCAAGCGTTCATAACATCTTGTTCTGCAGGGAGAACAGGTGGGTCACCCAGCGGTGCTTGTAGGACATAATCTTTCTTGGCAGCTATGAGGATGATCCTCAGGTTCCGGACCCAGTCCGTATAGTTGCTGCCATTGTCTTTCAGCTTAGTTTTCTCTAGGAACGCGTTGAAGTTGAGGACTACGTTGGCCATTTGATATACAAGACATATTGTAAAATATTTTAGACTAAGTTCATGATAATTAAGTTCATCTAATCAAATAATTAATGAACTCCCACTTAGATTAGACATCCCTCTAGTCATCTAAGTATTACATGATCCGAGTTAACTAGGCCGTGTCCGATCATCACGTGAGACGGACTAGTCAAAATCGGTGAACATCTTTATGTTGATCGTATCTTCCATACGACTCATGCTCGACCTTTCGGTCTTCTGTGTTCCGAGGCCATGTCTGTACATGCTAGGCTCGTCAAGTCAACCTAAGTGTTTGCATGTGTAAATCTGTCTTACACCCGTTGTATGTGAACGTCTGAATAAAACACCCGATCATCACGTGGTGTTTTGAAACAGCGAACTGTCGCAACGGTGCACAGTTAGGGGGAACACTTCTTGAAATTAGTATGAGGGATCATCTTATTTACTACCGTCATTCTAAGTAAACAAGATGCAAAACATGATAAACATCACATGCAATCAAATAATAAACGTGACATGATATGGCCATTATCACATAGCTCCTTTGATCTCCATCTTGGGGCTCCATGATCATCTTGTCACCGGCTTGACACCATGATCTCCATCATCATGATCTCCATCATCGTGTCTCCATGAAGTTGCTCGCCAACTATTACTTCTACTACTATGGCTAACGCGTTTAGCAATAAAGTAAAGTAATTTACATGGCGTTTCTCAATGACGCGCAGGTGAAATAAAAGAACAAGGACAACTCCTATGGCTCCTGCCGGTTGTCATACTCATCGACATGCAAGTCGTGATTCCTATTACAATAGCATGAACATCTCATACATCACATATAGATCATTCATCATTCATCACAACTTTGGCCATATCATATCACAAACCACTTGCTGCAAAAACAAGTTAGACGTCCTCTAATTGTTGTTGCATGTTTCACGTGGCTGAATTAGGGTTCTAGCAAGAACGTCTTCTTACCTACGTTAAAGCCACAACGTGATTTTTCAACTTCTATTTACCCTTCATAAGGACCCTATTCATCGAATCCGCTCCAACTAAAGTGGGAGAGACAGACACCCACCAGCCACCTTATGCAACTAGTGCATGTTAGTCGGTGGAACTGGTCTCACGTAAGCGTACGTGTAAGGTTGGTCCGGGCCGATTCATCCCACAATACCGCTGAAGCAAGAAAAGACTAGTAACGGCAAGAAAGTTGACAAATCCATGCCCACAACTAATTGTGTTCTACTCGCGCAAGAAGAACTACGCATAGACCTAGCTCATGATGCCACTGTTGGAGAACATTGCAGAAAACAAAAATTTTCCTACTCGTTTCACCAAGATCCATCTAGGAGTTCATCTAGCAACGAGTCATTGGATGCATTTACGTACCTTGTAGATCGCGAGCGGAAGCGTTCAAAGAACGGTGATGATGTAGTCGTACTCGACGTGATCCAAATCACCGATGACCAAGCGCCGAACGGACGGCACCTCCGCGTTCAACACACGTACGGGACGGGAGACGTCTCCTCCTTCTTGATCTAGCAAGGGGAAGGAGAGGTTGATGAAGATCCAGTAGCACGACGGCGTGGTGGTGGATGCAGGGCGTCACCGTAGCAGGGCTTCGCCAAGACTACGAGGGAGAGACGTAACGGGGAGAGAGGGAGGCGCCAGGGGCTGGTGTGTCAAGTCCCTCCTCTCCCCCACTATATATAGGAGGGCCAAGGGAGGGTGGTGCGCAGCCTAGGAGATCTGATCTCCTAGGTGCGGCGGCCAGGGGGAGGATTCCCTCCCCCCCAAGGCACCCAGAGGTGCCTTCCACCACTTGGACTCCTCCTCCTTGGAAACCCTAGGCGCATGGGCCTAGTGGGGCTGGTGCCCTTGGCCCATGAAGGCCAAGGTGCACCCCCTACAGCCCATGTGGCCCCCCGGGACAGGTGGACCCACCCGGTGGGCCCCCGGGACCCCTCCGGTGGTCCCGGTACAATACCGATAACCCCGAAACTTGTCCCGATGGCCGAAACAGCACTTCCTATATATAATTCTTTACCTCCGGACCATTCCGGAACTCCTCGTGACGTCCGGGATCTCATCCGGGACTCCGAACAACATTCGGGTTACTGCATATACATATCTTCACAACCCTAGCGTCACCGAACCTTAAGTGTGTAGACCCTACGGGTTCGGGAGACAAGCAGACATGACCGAGACGACTCTCCGGTCAATAACCAACAGCGGGATCTGGATACCCATGTTGGCTCCCACATGCTCCACGATGATCTCATCGGATGAACCACGATGTCGAGGATTCAATCAACCCCGTACGCAATTCCCTTTGTCAATCGATATGTTACTTGCCCGAGATTCGATCGTCGGTATCCCAATATCTCGTTCAATCTCATTACCGGCAAGTCACTTTACTCGTACCGTAATGCATGATCCCGTGACCAGACACTTGGTCACTTTGAGCTCATTATGATGATGCATTACCGAGTGGGCCCAGTGATACCTCTCCGTCATACGGAGTGACAAATCCCAGTCTTGATCCATGTCAACCCATCAGACACTCTCGGAGATACCCGTAGTCTACCTTTATAGTCACCCAGTTACGTTGTGACGTTTGGCATACCCAAAGCACTCCTACGATATCCGGGAGTTACACGATCTCATGGTCTAAGGAAAAGATACTTTGACATTGGAAAACTCTAGCAAACGAACTATACGATCTTGTGCTATGTTTAGGATTGGGTCTTGTCCATCACATCATTCTCCTAATGATGTGATCTCGTTATCAATGACATCCAATGTCCATAGTCAGGAAACCATGACTATCTATTGATCAATGAGCTAGTCAACTAGAGGCTCACTAGGGACATGTTGGTGTCTGTTATTCACACATGTATTACGATTTCCGGATAACACAATTATAGCATGAATAAAGACAATTATCATGAACAAGGAAATATAATAATAATGCTTTTATTATTGCCTCTAGGGCATATTTCCAACAGATAGTCCCACATACTTGTGGCACTGCCGCCTTGGTCACATTGGTGTCAAGCGCATGAAGAAGCTCCATGCTGATGGACTTTTAGAGTCTCTTGATTATGAATCGTTTGACACATGCGAACCATGCCTCATGGGCAAAATGACCAAGACTCCGTTCTCCGGAACAATGGAGCGAGCAACCAACTTGTTGGAAATCATACATACCAATGTGTGCGGTCCAATGAGCGTTGAGGCTCGCGGAGGATATCGTTATGTTCTCACTCTCACTGATGACTTGAGTAGATATGGGTATGTCTACTTAATGAAACACAAGTCTGAGACCTTTGAAAAGTTCAAGGAATTTCAGAATGAGGTAGAGAATCAACGTGACCGAAAGATAAAGTTCCTACGATCAAATCGTGGAGGAGAATATTTAAGTCACGAATTTGGCACACACTTAAGGAAATGTGGAATCGTTTCACAACTCACGCCACCTGGAACACCTCAGCGTAACGGTGTGTCCGAACGTCGTAATCGCACTCTATTAGATATGGTGCGGTCTATGATGTCTCTTACCGATTTACCGCTATCATTTTGGGGATACGCTCTAGAGACAGCTACATTCACTTTAAATAGGGCACCGTCTAAATCCGTTGAGACGACACCGTATGAATTATGGTTTGGGAAGAAACCTAAGCTGTCGTTTCTAAAAGTTTGGGGATGCGATGCTTATGTCAAGAAACTTCAACCTGAAAAGCTCGAACCCAAGTCGGAAAAATGCGTCTTCATAGGATACCCTAAGGAAACTGTCGGGTATACTTTCTACTTAAGATCCGAGGGCAAGATCTTTGTTGCCAAGAACGGATGCTTTCTGGAAAAAGAGTTTCTCTCGAAAGAAGTAAGTGGGAGGAAAGTAGAACTTGATGAAGTACTACCTCTCGAACAGGAAAGTGGTGCAGCTCAGGAAAATGTTCCTGTGATGCCCACACCAACTGAAGAGGAAAACAATGATGATGATCAAGGTACTTTAGATCAAGTTGCTACTGAACTTCGTAGGTCCACAAGGACACGTTCCGCACCAGAGTGGTACGGCAACCCTGTCCTGGAAATCATGTTGTTATACAACGGTGAACCTTCGAACTATGAAGAAGCGATGGCTGGCCCAGATTCCAACAAATGGCTTGAAGCCATGAAATCTGAGATAGAATCCATGTATGAAAACAAAGTATGGACTTTGACAGACTTGCCCGATGATCGGCGAGCGATAGAAAACAAATGGATTTTTAAGAAGAAGACGGACGCGGATGGTAATGTTACCATTTATAAGGCTCGACTTGTCGCTAAGGGTTATCGACAAGTTCAAGGGATTGACTACGACGAGACATTCTCTCCCGTAGTGAAGCTAAAGTCCGTCCGAATCATGTTAGCAATTGCCGCATACTATGATTATGAGATATGGAAGATGGACGTCAAAACGGCATTCCTTAACGGACATCTTAAGGAAGAACTGTATATGATGCAGCCGGAAGGTTTTGTCGATCCTAAGAACGCTAACAAAGTATGCAAGCTCCAGCGATCCAATTATGGGCTGGTGCAAGCATCTCAGAGTTGGAACATTCGCTTTGATGAGATGATCAAAGCGTTTGGGTTTATGCAGACTTATGGAGAAGCCTGCGTTTACAAGAAAGTGAGTGGGAGCTCTGTAGCATTTCTCATATTATATGTAGATGACATACTCTTGATGGGAAATAATATAGAACTTCTGGACATCATTAAGGCCTACTTGAATAAGTGTTTTTCAATGAAGGACCTTGGAGAAGCTGCTTATATATTAGGCATCAAAATCTATAGAGATAGATCGAGACGCCTCATAGGTCTTTCACAAAGCACATACCTTGATAAGATTTTGAAAAGGTTCAAAATGGATCATTCCAAGAAAGGGTTCTTGCCTATGTTACAAGGTGTGAGATTGAGCTCGGCTCAGTCACCGACCACGGCAAAGGATAAAGAAGAGATGAGTGTCATCCCCTATGCTTCAGCCATAGGATCTATTATGTATGCCATGCTGTGTACCAGACCTGATGTAAACCTTGCCGTAAGTTTGGTAGCAAGATACCAAAGTAATCCCGGCAAGGAACACTATACAGCGGTCAAGAATATCCTTAAGTACCTGAAAAGGACAAAGGACATGTTTCTCGTTTATGGAGGAGACGAAGAGCTCGTCGTAAAGGGTTACGTCGACGCTAGCTTCGACTCAGATCTGGATGACTCTAAGTCACAAACCGGATACGTGTATATGTTGAATGGTGGAGCAGTAAGCTGGTGCAGCTGCAAGCAGAGCGTCGTGGCGGGATCTACGTGTGAAGCGGAGTACATGGCAGCCTCGGAGGCAGCGCATGAAGCGATTTGGGTGAAGGAGTTCATCACCGACCTAGGAGTCATACCCAATGCGTCGGGGCCGATCAAACTCTTCTGTGACAACACCGGAGCTATTGCCCTTGCCAAGGAGCCCAGGTTTCACAAGAAGACCAGGCACATCAAGCGTCGTTTCAACTCCATCCGTGAAAATGTTCAAGATGGAGACATAGATATTTGCAAAGTACATACGGATCTGAATGTCACAGATCCGTTGACTAAACCTCTCTCACGAGCAAAACATGATCAACACCAGAACTCTATGGGTGTTCGATTCATCACAATGTAACTAGATTGGTGACTCTAGTGCAAGTGGGAGACTGTTGGAAATATGCCCTAGAGGCAATAATAAAAGTATTATTATATTTCATTGTTCATGATAATTGTCTTTTATTCATGCTATAACTGTATTATCCGGAAATCGTAATACACGTGTGAATACATAGACCACAATATGTCCCTAGTGAGCCTCTAGTTGACTAGCTCGTTGTGATCAACTGATAGTCATGGTTTCCTGGCTATGGACATTGGATGTCGTTGATAACGGGATCACATCATTAGGAGAATGATGTGATGGACAAGACCCAATCCTAAGCATAGCACAAAGATCATGTAGTTCGTTTGCTAGAGCTTTTCCAATGTCAAGTATCTCTTCCTTCGACCATGAGATCGTGTAACTCCCGGATACCGTAGGAGTGCTTTGGGTGTATCAAACGTCAGAACGTAACTGGGTGACTATAAAGGTGCACTATAGGTATCTCCGAAAGTGTCTGTTGGGTTGACACGGATCGAGACTGGGATTTGTCACTCCGTATGACGGAGAGGTATCTCTGGGCCCACTCGGTAATGCATCATCATAATGAGCTCAAGGTGACCAAGGTGTTGGCCACGAGATCATGCATTACGGTACGAGTAAAGTGACTTGCCGGTAACGAGACTGATTAAGGTATTGGGATACCGACGATCGAGTCCCGGGCAAGTAACGTACCGATTGACAAAGGGAATTGTATACAGGGTTTGATCGAATCCTCGACATCGTGGTTCAACCGATGAAATCATCGAGGAGCATGTGGAAGCCAACATGGGTATCCAGATCCCGCTGTTGGTTATTGCCCGAGAGTCGTCTCGGTCATGTCTGCATGTCTCCCGAACCCGTAGGGTCTACACACTTAAGGTTCGGTGACGCTAGGGTTATTAGGAAGACTAGTATGTGACTACCGAATGTTGTTCGGAGTCCCGGATAAGATCCCGGACGTCACGAGGAGTTCCGGAATGGTCCGGAGGTGAAGTTTTATATATGGGAAGTTGTCATACGGACACCGGAAAGTTTCGGGGGCTTATCGGTATTGTACCGGGGCCACCGGAGAGGTTCCGGGGGTCCACCGGGAGGGGCCACCCCTCCCGGAGGGCCACATGGGCCGCAAAGGGAAGGGAGCCATCCCCTGGAGGGCTGGGCGCGCCCCCCACCTTGGGCCCATGCGCCTAGGGATTGGGGGGGAAACCCTAAGGGGGGCGCCCCCCTTGCTTGGGGGGCAAGTTCCCCCTCCCTGGCCGCCGCCCCCCCTCTAGATCCCATCTAGAGGGGTCGGCCCCCCTTGCCCCTTCCCCTATAAATAGAGGGGTGTGGGGAGGGCTGCTGGACACACATCCAAGGCGCAGCCCCTCCCCTCCCCAACACATCTCCTCCTCCGTTACGTGCTTGCGAAGCCCTGTCGGAGTACTGCTGCACCAACTCCACCACACCGTCGTGCTGCCGTTGGAGCAATCTTCCTCAACCTCTCCTTCCCCCTTGCTGGATCAAGAAGGAGGAGACGTCTCCTGTCCTGTACGTGTGTTGAACGCGGAGGTGCTGTCCGTTCAGCACTTGGACATCGGTGATCTGAATCACGTCGAGTACGACTCCATCATCACCATCCCCTTGCAAGCTTCCGCACGTGATCTACAAGTGGTATGTAGATGCAAACTCACTCCCTTGACTCGTTGTTTAGATGAACTCATAGATGGATCTTGGTGAAACCGTAGGAAATTTTTTTAATTTTCTGCAACGTTCCCCAACAAGTCCCTCAACCAACTTTCTTGTCAATACTCCAAAACCAACTAGGGGTGGCACTAGATGCACTTACAGAGAGTTCAACCATCAGCCTGATGCCCTACACCCAACTTATATAGAATGCACTAGGAATGGGTGTGGTAACGGACTCGTACAAATGGTTGATGGCCACATGCATGGGCGACTTTTCGTGGCTATTTCTATTGTTAATTGTCGTATTTACTAGATTATGCCGTCATTGAGTAACGGTGATAATGAATGCATCATGGGGGTCACGGTATCCTAGGGCGCGACCAACTATAGGTCGTCCAACTGCCTTTGTCTTCCTGATGACCGACTGTTGGGTCTCATCACTACTAGGGAAAAGCCTAGTAGTAGCACGGGTTTAATGCCTACTAGTAGCACGGGACTCGACGCTACTAGTAAGGCGCTACAATACTTATGAGAAGTAGCGCCGGTAACACACGCTACTGCTTAGACGTATAGCCGTAGTGTGTATAATATCCAGCGTTACTGCTAATCTAACTAGAAGTAGCGTGCTTCCAATCCAGAGCTACTAGTATTCTATTTTTCATTTTTCATTTTTATTGTATTTATATGTTGTTATACAAATTTTGATATAGTATCAATTAAGAGGTTGTTATATCATTATGTCCATGATGAATTAATATATCATTGTGAGGAAGAAACATGGATTAGATTCACTTGGATGAATCAGAAGTTGAATTAGGACGATGATCCTACTAATTCAATTTTTGGTCACTTTTGATCCATCAACATGAATCTTATCCGCGTTCCTTCCACCAATGATATAATAACTAATCATGATCATAATAACAAATCATCATGATAATCATGATCAACATCATCATCATATTAATATAAAAACTCTTGCATCATATCATCACCAACAACACTAGCTAATAATCATCATAGCCATTGCCACAAACACTATTTAATCATCATAGTCATAGTGTAGCTATTTAATCACCACCAACACTAGCTAATAATAATCATCATAGTCATTTCCACCAACACTAGCTATTTAATCATCATAGTCATAGTGTAGCACATCATCATCTTCAATCTCATTCTAGCAAGCTAATCACTCATGCTGCTCTCTCTTAGGTAAAATAGCACAAAACATGTGTATCACTCCTGCTTCATCATATTGGAGAATTCAGATGAACATGTCTCCTAATTGTGGGTTGTGCTTCTGATTGCTGCCCCCTAGTACTTCCCTGAGGCGATCCTTCACAATTTTGCTCCAGTCTTTGACTATTAAGACTTGCTCGCTTTGAGAAATCATGAATGCACTCATGTGCAATGTAGGATGTCTTGGCCGTAAGATAATCATTGTCATGTGACCTTTAGGCTCGATCCAACGAGGCACAACATTCATCGAGAGTCCCTATTGAAGAACATCATAGTAACATACTTAGCAATGAAGTTTAGCTTAAAAAATAATGTATGCAAAAGATGCACTGAGGACAAATAGTAAAAATCTTACCATCTTTTCTAAATAGATGTGACCATAGTTCAATACGCACACTAGTGGTCGCACGTATCGAGTACTGATATTTCGAAGTCCGGGAAAATAACCTTTCTTGACAGTATCAAGACCCTCAAGCCATGAAACATAATGACTTATCACCTCATAGTTTAGTTCAGCCCCGGGATAGTAGTAGGTGCTATCTACCAATAGCCGGACATGTTTGCTTGAATGGAAATAAGATGTCAATAGAAATTAGTTGTCAACCATTTTTAAGTAAACAATATAAATTACCTAATAAATATGGTTGAGAAACTCACATATAGGTAGAACTGGAGGCGTTTGCACATCGACCCAGATGTCGATATTGCCTTCAATTTCATCTTCCGGATGAATATCAAAGGTCATAAGCATATTAGGCTCAAATGCGTATGCCTTGCATAGTGCTTTCCAATTTGAGCATTCAAAATGGGAGTAGTTCTCTGTAGTGTATAATTTTACGGCAAAAGTATAACCATGCTTGGTCCTCAAGTGAACTCTCTTTACCTCCATATTTTCCATAGTACTGAAATCAATCTTATCC
The DNA here is from genome assembly GCA_963921465.1 of Triticum timopheevii. Taxonomy (NCBI): domain Eukaryota; kingdom Viridiplantae; phylum Streptophyta; class Magnoliopsida; order Poales; family Poaceae; genus Triticum; species Triticum timopheevii. The sequence goes on along the minus strand of OY997266.1, from coordinate 471,991,509 downwards.
AAGACATAAAATCTTGCATGGCAGGGAATGCACTAGTAGAATTGTAAAAAATTAAAATTATAAGTTGAAGCAAAAGAAGCAGAAGCCATGCTTAATTATGAAAAAAGACTTGTCGTCGTGACTTACTGTATCCACTTCAAAGGTCTCATCCAGCATGGTGCTGAAGTGCCTACCACCAACTAGGTGAGGCCTGTCGCATAGGCCGCGCTCCTCTTCGTGGTATTCACACATACCAAATTCCCTTTCATCATTAGACATTTCCTATGTTCATAGTTGAAACATTGAAAATCGATCAAAGGCAACTACCATGAAACTCCACACACAGATCACTATTACATAGGCCACTCGGAGTCATGGTAGTTTCATGGCAAAGTTTAGGTGCTCGATATGTCCTGTCTTTAGAATGGGAATTCAATGATATTTCGGCAAAACATAGGGCATTTTATCTTTGTCATTGCTCGATATATGGAACGGGTTGACTTTAGGTCTGTTTCGACTCCTTGTCTGTCTTTCAGTGAGGGAGAATGTCCACCATATATATATATATATATATATATATATATATATATATATATATATATATATATATGAGAGAGGAAGAATCCCGACTGTTATCGTGGGGGTCGCTTCTCCTTCTTGTCCTTGTGCTAGATATTTGTAATGCACTAGGGAAAGGAGGAGTAGCGACCATCACTGACGGTCGCAATATCAGAGAGGGAGTGCCCACCATATACGTGATATGAGAGTTTAGGAAGGAAGACTCGACATACCTAAACTCCACACACTGGTCATGCTAAAATTCATGAAAAAATTTGCCATGACCTTTGCTAAAGACAGGACATATCGAGCGCCTGAAATTTGCCGGAACGGAAATGAATCAACATTCCGGCAAAACATAGGCCACTCGGAGGTACATTGCAAATAAGAACACCAAGACATCCTCTATATTCAGAATGCATCATCATCGATACCAATGACATGGCGCTAGCACTAGCATTTTCATGATCGACATTTATAACACATTATCATCTATATCAACAACATGGGGATTTGGCTATTCTCACCTAGAGATCTTAAGGGGTCGGCGATGGTGGGATGACTGCGGGGATGAGGAAAGGGCAAATACTTGATTTCTGCATAAACAAAATATATTATATTAAGCACTTACTATAAATAAACTAGTTCTACTAAGCACTTACTATAAATAAACTAGTTCTATTAAGCACTTACTGAAGGAAATATGCCCTAGAGGCAATAATAAAGTTATTATTTATTTCCTCATATCATGATAAATGTTTATTATTCATGCTAGAATTGTATTAACCAGAAACATAATACATGTGTGAATACATAGACAAAAATATAGTCACTAGTATGCCTCTACTTGACTAGCTCATTAATCAAAGATGGTTATGTTTCCTAACCATAGACATGTGTTGTCATTTGATTAATGGGATCACATCATTAGGAGAATGATGTGATTGACATGACCCATCCCGTTAGCTTAGCACTTGATCGTTTAGTATACTGCTATTGCTTTCTTCATGACTTATACAAAGTTCCTGCAACTATGAGATTGTGCAACTCCCGTTTACCGGAAGAACACTTTGTGTGCTACCAAACATCACAACGTAACTGGGTGATTATAAAGGTGCTCTACAGGTGTTTCCGAAGGTACATGTTGGGTTGGCATAATTCGAGATTAGGATTTGTCACTCCGATTGTCGGAGAGGTATCTCTGGGCCCTCTCGGTAATACTCATCACTTAAGCCTTGCAAGCATTATAACTAATGAGTTAGTTATGAGATGATGTATTACAGAACGAGTAAAGAGACTTGCCGGTAACGAGATTGAACTAGGTATTGGATACCGATGATCAAATCTCGGGCAAGTAACATACCGATGACAAAGGGAACAACGTATGTTGTTATGCGGTTTGACCGATAAAGATCTTCGTAGAATATGTAGGAACCAATATGGGCATCCAGGTCCCGCTGTTGGTTATTGACCGAGAATGGTTTTAGGTCATGTCTACATATTTCTCGAACCCGTAGGGTCCGCACGCTTAACGTTTCGATGACAGTTTTATTATGAGTTTATAAGTTTTGATGTACCGAAGTTTGTTCGGAGTCCCGGATGTGATCACGGACATGACGAGGAGTCTCGGAATGGTCGAGACATAAATATTGATATATTGGAAGCCTATATTTGGACATGGGAATAGTTCCGGGTGAAATCGGGATTTTATCGGAACACCGGGGGGTTACCGGAACCCTCCCGGGGGAAATTGGGCCTTAGTGGGCCAAGAGGGAGAAGAGGAGGGCCGGCCAGGGCAGGCCGCGCGCCCCCTCCCCCCCTAGTCCGAATAGGACACGGAAGGGGGGGGGGCGGCGCCCCCCTTTCCTCTTTCCCCTCCCCCCTTTCCTTCTCCACCAAGGCAAGAGGGGGGAGTCCTACTCCCGGTGGGAGTAGGACTCCTCCAGGCGCACCCCTAGGGGGCCGGCCGCACCTCCCCCCTCCCTCCTTTATATACGGGGGCAGGGGCACCCTATAGACACACAAGTTGATCTACGGGTCGTTCCTCAGCCGTGTGCGGTGCCCCCTTCCACCATATTCCACCTCGGTCATATCGTCGCGGAGTTTAGGCGAAGCCCTGCGCCGGTAGAACATCATCATTGTCACCACGCCGTCGTGCTGACGGAACTCATCTCCGGAGCTCGGCTGTTGTTGGAAATATGCCCTAGAGGCAATAATAAAAGCATTATTATTATATTTCCTTGTTCATGATAATTGTCTTTATTCATGCTATAATTGTGTTATCCGGAAATCGTAATACATGTGTGAATAACAGACACCAACATGTCCCTAGTGAGCCTCTAGTTGAATAGCTCGTTGATCAATAGATAGTCATGGTATCCTGACTATGGACATTGGATGTCATTGATAACGAGATCACATCATTAGGAGAATGATGTGATGGACAAAGACCCAATCCTAAACATAGCACAAGATCGTATAGTTCGTTTGCTAGAGTTTTCCAATGTCAAAGTATCTTTTCCTTAGACCATGAGATCGTGTAACTCCCGGATATCGTAGGAGTGCTTCGGGTATACCAAACGTCACAACGTAACTGGGTGACTATAAAGGTAGACTATGGGTATCTCCGAAAGTGTCTGTTGGGTTGACATGGATCAAGACTGGGATTTGTCACTCCGTATGACGGAGAGGTATCACTGGGCCCACTCGGTAATGCATCATCATAATGAGCTCAGAGTGACCAAGTGTCTGGTCACGGGTTCATGCATTACGGTACGAGTAAAGTGACTTGCCGGTAACGAGATTGAATGAGGTATTGGGATACCGACGATCGAATCTCGGGCAAGTAACATATCAATTGACAAAGGGAATTGCGTACGGGGTTGATTGAATCCTCGACATTGTGGTTCATCCGATGAGATCATCGTGGAGCATGTGGGAGCCAACATGGGTATCCAGATCCCGCTGTTGGTTATTGACCGGAGAGTCGTCTCGGTCATGTCTGCTTGTCTCCCGAACCCGTAGGGTCTACACACTTAAGGTTCGGTGACGCTAGGGTTGTGAAGATATGTATATGCAGTAACCCGAATGTTGTTCGGAGTCCCGGATGAGATCCCGGACGTCACGAGGAGTTCCAGAATGGTCCGGAGGTAAAGAATTATATATAGGAAGTGCAGTTTCGGGCATCGGGACAAGTTTCGGGGTTATCGGTATTGTACCAGGACCACCGGAGGGGTCCCGTGGGCCCACCGGGTGGGGCCACCTGACCCGGGGGGCCACATGGGCTGTAGGGGGTGCGCCTTGGCCTAGATGGGCCAAGGGCGCCAGCCCCTATAGGCCCATGCGCCTAGGGTTTCCACAAAGGAGGAGTCCAAGTGGTGGAAGGCACCCCTAGGTGCCTTGGGGGGGAGGGAAACCTCCCCTTGGCCGCCGCCCCCCCTAGTAGATGCCATCTACTAGGGCCGGCGCCCCCCCTAGCACCCCTATATATAGTGGGGGAGAGGAGGGACTTGACACACCAGCCCCTGGCGCCTCCCTCTCTCCCCGTTACGTCTCTCCCTCGCAGTCTTGGCGAAGCCCTGCTACGGTGACGCCCTGCATCCACCACCACGCCGTCGTGCTGCTGGATCTTCATCAACCTCTCCTCCCCCCTTGCTGGATCAAGAAGGAGGAGACGTCTCCCGTCCCGTACGTGTGTTGAACGCGGAGGTGCCGTCCGTTCGGCGCTTGGTCATCGGTGATTTGGATCACGTCGAGTACGACTACATCATCACCGTTCTTTGAACGCTTCCGCTCGCGATCTACAAGGTACGTAGATGCATCCGATGACTCGTTGCTAGATGAACTCCTAGATGGATCTTGGTGAAACGAGTAGGAAATTTTTTGTTTTCTGCAACGTTCTCCAACAGTGGCATCATGAGCTAGGTCTATGCGTAGTTCTTCTTGCGCGAGTAGAACACAATTAGTTGTGGGCGTGGATTTGTCAACTTTCTTGCCGTTACTAGTCTTTTCTTGCTTCAGCGGTATTGTGGGATGAAGCGGCCCGGACCAACCTTACACGTACACTTACGTGAGACCGGTTCCACCAACTAACATGCACTAGTTGCATAAGGTGGCTGGCGGGTGTCTGTCTCTCCCACTTTAGTTGGAGCGGATTTGATGAACAGGGTCCTTATGAAGGGTAAATAGAAGTTGACAAATCACGTTGTGGCTTTAACGAAGGTAAGAAGATGTTCTTGCTAGAACCCTAATTCAGCCACGTAAAACATGCAACAACAATTAGAGGACGTCTAACTTGTTTTTGCAGCAAGTGGTTTGTGATATGATATGGCCAAAGTTGTGATGAATGATGAATGATCTATATGTGATGTATGAGATATTCATGCTATTGTAATAGGAATCACGACTTGCATGTCGATGAGTATGACAACCGGCAGGAGCCATAGGAGTTGTCTTTATTCTTTTATATGACCTGCGCGTCATTAAGAAACGCCATGTAAATTACTTTACTTTATTGCTAAACGCGTTAGCCATAGTAGTAGAAGTAATAGTTGGCGAGCAACTTCATGGAGACACGATCATGATGATGGAGATCATGGTGTCAAGCCGGTGACAAGATGATCATGGAGCCCCAAGATGGAGATCAAAGGAGCTATGTGATATTGGCCATATCATGTCACGTTTATTATTTGATTGCATGTGATGTTTATCATGTTTTGCATCTTGTTTACTTAGAACGACGGTAGTAAATAAGATGATCCCTCATACTAATTTCAAGAAGTGTTCCCCCTAACTGTGCACCGTTGCGACAGTTCGCTGTTTCAAAACACCACGTGATGATCGGGTGTTTTATTCAGACGTTCACATACAATGGGTGTAAGACAGATTTACACATGCAAACACTTAGGTTGACTTGACGAGCCTAGCATGTACAGACATGGCCTCGGAACACAGAAGACCGAAAGGTCGAGCATGCGTCGTATAGAAGATACGATCAACATGAAGATGTTCACCGATGTTGACTAGTCCGTCTCACGTGATGATCGGACACGGCCTAGTTAACTCAGATCATGTAATACTTAGATGACTAGAGGGATGTCTAATCTAAGTGGGAGTTCATTAATTATTTGATTAGATGAACTTAATTATCATGAACTTAGTCTAAAACATTTTACAATATGTCTTGTAGATCAAATGGCCAACGTAGTCCTCAAGTTCAACGCGTTCCTAGAGAAAACTAAGCTGAAAGACGATGGCAGCAACTATACGGACTGGGTCCGGAACCTGAGGATCATCCTCATAGCTGCCAAGAAAGATTATGTCCTACAAGCACCGCTGGGTGACGCACCTGTTCTCCCTGCAGAACAAGATGTTATGAACGCTTGGCAGGCACGTTCCGATGACTACTCCCTCGTTCAGTGCGGCATGCTTTACAGCCTAGAGCCGGGGCTCCAAAAGTGTTTTGAGAGACATGGAGCATATGAGATGTTCGAAGAGCTGAAAATGGTTTTCCAAGCTCATGCCCGGGTCGAGAGATATGAAGTCTCCGACAAATTCTTCAGCTGTAAGATGGAGGAAAATAGTTCTGTCAGTGAGCACATACTCACTATGTCCGGGTTACATAACCGCTTGACTCAGCTGGGAGTTAATCTCCCGGATGATGCGGTCATTGACAGAATCCTCCAGTCGCTTCCACCAAGCTACAAGAGCTTTGTGATGAACTTCAATATGCAGGGGATGGAAAATACCATTCCTGAAGTATTTGCTATGCTGAAATCAGCAGAGGTAGAAGTCAAGAAGGAACATCAAGTGTTGATGGTCAATAAAACCACTAAGTTCAAGAAAGGCAAGGGTAAACAGAACTTCAAGAAGGACGACAAGGAGGTTGCCGCGCCCAGCAAGCAAGCTGCCGGGAAGAAGCCACAGAATGGACCCAAGCCCGAGACTGAGTGCTTTTATTACAAGGGAAGCGGTCACTGGAAGCGGAACTGCCCTAAGTACTTAGCAGATAAGAAGGCCGGCAAAACAAAAGGTATATGTGATATACATGTAATTGATGTGTACCTTACTAGTGCCCGTAGTAGCTCCTGGGTATTTGATACCGGTGCAGTTGCTCACATTTGTAACTCAAAGCAGGGGCTGCGGAATAAGCGGAAACTGGCAAAGGACGAGGTGACGATGCGCGTCGGGAATGGTTCCAAGGTCAATGTGATCGCCGTCGGCACGCTGCCTCTGCATCTCCCTTCGGGATTAGTTTTAAACCTTAATAATTGTTATTTAGTGCCAGCTTTGAGCATGAACATTGTATCGGGATCTCGTTTAATTCGAGATGGCTACTCATTTAAATCCGAGAATAATGGTTGTTCTATTTATATGAGAGATATGTTTTATGGTCATGCTCCTATGGTGAATGGTTTATTCTTTATGAATCTCGAACGTGATGCTACACATGTTCACAATGTGAGTACCAAAAGAAGTAAGGTTGATAATGATAGTCCCACATACTTGTGGCACTGCCGCCTTGGTCACATAGGTGTCAAACGCATGAAGAAACTCCATGCAGATGGACTTTTAGAGTCTCTTGATTATGAATCATTTGACACATGCGAACCATGCCTTATGGGAAAAATGACCAAGACTCCGTTCTCAGGAACAATGGAGCGAGCAACCAACTTATTGGAAATCATACATACTGATGTGTGCGGTCCAATGAGTGTTGAGGCTCGCGGTGGCTATCGTTATGTTCTCACCCTCACTGATGATTTAAGTAGGTATGGGTATATCTACTTAATGAAACACAAGTCTGAAACCTTTGAAAAGTTCAAGGAATTTCAAAGTGAGGTTGAAAATCAACGTGACAGGAAAATCAAGTTTCTACGATCAGATCGTGGAGGAGAATACTTGAGTCATGAGTTTGGCACACACTTAAGAAAATGTGGAATAGTTTCACAACTCACGCCGCCTGGAACACCTCAGCGTAACGGTGTGTCCGAACGTCGTAATCGCACTCTGTTGGATATGGTGCGATCTATGATGTCTCTTACTGATTTACCGCTATCTTTTGGGGCTATGCTTTAGAGACTGCCACATTCACTTTAAATAGGGCTCCGTCGAAGTCCGTTGAGGCGACACCGTATGAATTATGGTTTGGGAAGAAACCTAAGTTGTCATTTCTAAAAGTTTGGGGATGCGATGCTTATGTCAGGAAACTTCAACCTGAAAAGCTCGAACCCAAATCGGAAAAATGCGTCTTCATAGGGTACCCAAAGGAAACTATTGGGTACACCTTCTACCTCAGATCCGAAGGCAAGATCTTTGTTGCCAAGAATGGGTCCTTTCTAGAGAAAGAGTTTCTCTCGAAAGAAGTAAGTAGGAGGAAAGTAGAGCTTGATGAAGTATTACCTCTTGAACCGGAAAATGGCGCAACTCAAGAAAATGTTCCTGAGGTGCCTGCACCGACTAGAGAGGAAGTTAATGATGATGATCAAGATACTTCTGATCAAGCTCCTACTGAAATTCGAAGGTCCACAAGGACACGTTCCGCACCAGAGTGGTACGGCAACCCTGTCTTGGAAATCATGTTGTTAGACAATAGTGAACCTTCGAACTATGAAGAAGCGATGGCGGGCCCGGATTCCGACAAATGGCTAGAAGCCATGAAATCCGAGATAGGATCCATGTATGAGAACGAAGTATGGACTTTGACTGACTTGCCCGTAGAACGGCGAGCCATAGAAAATAAATGGATCTTTAAGAGGAAGACAGACGCGGATGGTAATGTGACCATCTATAAAGCTCGGCTTATCGCTAAGGGTTATCGACAAGTTCAAGGGGTTGACTACGATGAGACTTTCTCACCGGTAGCGAAGCTAAAGTCCGTCCGAATCATGTTAGCAATTGCCGCATTCTACGATTATGAAATATGGCAAATGGACGTCAAAACGGCATTCCTTAATGGTTTCCTTAAGGAAGAATTGTATATGATGCAGCCGGAAGGTTTTGTCGATCCTAAGAATGCTGACAAAGTGTGCAAGCTCCAACGCTCGATTTATGGGCTGGTGCAAGCATCTCGGAGTTGGAACATTCGCTTTGATGAGATGATCAAAGCGTTTGGGTTTACACAGACTTATGGAGAAGCCTGTGTTTACAAGAAAGTGAGTGGGAGCTCTGTAGCATTTCTCATACTATATGTAGATGACATACTTTTGATGGGAAATGATACAAAACTCTTGGACAGCATCAAGGCCTATTTGAATAAGAGTTTTTCAATGAAGGACCTTGGAGAAGCTGCTTATATATTAGGCATCAAGATCTATAGAGATAGATCAAGACGCCTCATAGGTCTTTCACAAAGCACATACCTTGATAAGATATTGAAGAAGTTCAATATGGATCAATCTAAAAGGGGTTCTTGCCTGTATTACAAGGTATGAAATTGAGCTCAGCTCAATGCCCGACCACGGCAGAAGATATAGAAGAGATGAGCGTCATCCCCTATGCATCAGCCATAGGTTCTATTATGTATGCCATGCTGTGTACCAGACCTGATGTAAACCTTGCCGTAAGTTTGGTAGGAAGGTACGAAAGTAATCCCGGCAAGGAGCACTGGACAGCGGTCAAGAATATCCTGAAGTACCTGAAAAGGACTAAGGAAATGTTTCTCGTTTATGGAGGTGACGAAGAGCTCGTCGTAAAGGGTTACGTCGACGCTAGCTTCGACACAGATCTGGATGACTCTAAGTCACAAACCGGATACGTGTATATTTTGAATGGTGGGGCAGTAAGCTGGTGCAGTTGCAAGCAAAGCGTCGTGGCGGGATCTACATGTGAAGTGGAGTACATGGCGGCCTCGGAGGCAGCACATGAAGCAATATGGGTGAAGGAGTTCATCACCGACCTAGGAGTCATACCCAATGCGTCGGGGCCGATCAAGCTCTTCTGTGACAACACTGGAGCTATTGCACTTGCCAAGGAGCCCAGGTTTCACAAGAAGACTAGGCACATCAAGCGTCGCTTCAACTCCATTCGTGAAAATGTTCAAGATGGAGACATAGAGATTTGTAAAATACATACAGACCTGAATTTAGCAGATCCGTTGACTAAACCTCTCCCTAGAGCAAAACATGATCAACACCAGAATTCCATGGGTGTTCGATTCATCACAATGTAACTAGATTATTGACTCTAGTGCAAGTGGGAGACTGTTGGAAATATGCCCTAGAGGCAATAATAAAAGCATTATTATTATATTTCCTTGTTCATGATAATTGTCTTTATTCATGCTATAATTGTGTTATCCGGAAATCGTAATACATGTGTGAATAACAGACACCAACATGTCCCTAGTGAGCCTCTAGTTGACTAGCTCGTTGATCAATAGATAGTCATGGTTTCCTGACTATGGACATTGGATGTCATTGATAACGAGATCACATCATTAGGAGAATGATGTGATGGACAAAGACCCAATCCTAAACATAGCACAAGATCGTATAGTTCGTTTGCTAGAGTTTTCCAATGTCAAAGTATCTTTTCCTTAGACCATGAGATCGTGTAACTCCCGGATATCGTAGGAGTGCTTTGGGTATACCAAACGTCACAACGTAACTGGGTGACTATAAAGGTAGACTACGGGTATCTCCGAAAGTGTCTGTTGGGTTGACATGGATCAAGACTGGGATTTGTCACTCCGTATGACGGAGAGGTATCACTGGGCCCACTCGGTAATGCATCATCATAATGAGCTCAGAGTGACCAAGTGTCTGGTCACGGGATCATGCATTACGGTACGAGTAAAGTGACTTGCCGGTAACGAGATTGAACGAGGTATTGGGATACCGACGATCGAATCTCGGGCAAGTAACATATCGATTGACAAAGGGAATTGCGTACGGGGTTGATTGAATCCTCGACATCGTGGTTCATCCGATGAGATCATCGTGGAGCATGTGGGAGCCAACATGGGTATCCAGATCCCGCTGTTGGTTATTGACCGGAGAGTCGTCTTGGTCATGTCTGCTTGTCTCCCGAACCGGTAGGGTCTACACACTTAAGGTTCGGTGACGCTAGGGTTGTGAAGATATGTATATGCAGTAACCCGAATGTTGTTCGGAGTCCCGGATCAGATCCCGGACGTCACGAGGAGTTTTGGAATGGTCCGGAGGTAAAGAATTATATATAGGAAGTGCAGTTTCGGGCATCGGGACAAGTTTCGGGGTTATCGGTATTGTACCGGGACTACCGGAGGGGTCCCGTGGGCCCACCGGGTGGGGCCACCTGACCCGGGGGGACACATGGGCTGTAGGGGGTGCGCCTTGGCCTAGATGGGCCAAGGGCACCAGCCCCTATAGGCCCATGCGCCTAGGGTTTCCACAAAGGAGGAGTCCAAGTGGTGGAAGGCACCCCTAGGTGCCTTGGGGGGGAGGGAAACCTCCCCTTGGCCGCCGCCCCCCCTAGTAGATGCCATCTACTAGGGCCGGCGCCCCCCCTAGCACCCCTATATATAGTGGGGGAGAGGAGGGACTTGACACACCAGCCCCTGGCGCCTCCCTCTCTCCCCGTTACGTCTCTCCCTCGTAGTCTTGGCGAAGCCCTGCTACGGTGACGCCCTGCATCCACCACCATGCCGTCGTGCTGCTGCATCTTCATCAACCTCTCCTCCTCCCTTGCTAGATCAAGAAGGAGGAGACGTCTCCCGTCCCGTACGTGTGTTGAACGCGGAGGTGCCGTCCGTTCGGCGCTTGGTCATCGGTGATTTGGATCACGTCGAGTACGACTACATCATCACCGTTCTTTGAACGCTTCCGCTCGCGATCTACAAGGTACGTAGATGCATCCAATGACTCGTTGCTAGATGAACTCCTAGATGGATCTTGGTGAAATGAGTAGGAAAATTTTTGTTTTCTGCAACGTTCTCCAACAGCTCGGAGGCCGGAGATCGTCATCGAGCTGAACGTGTGCTGAACTGGGAGGCTCCATACGTTCGGTGCTTGGATCGGTCGAATCGTGAAGGCGTACGACTACATCAACCGCGTTGTGATAACGCTTCCGCTTACGGTCTACGAGGGTACGTGGACGAACACTCTCCCCTCTCGTTGCTATGCCATCACCATGATCTTGTGTGTGCGTAGGAATTTTTTTGAAATTACTACGTTCCCCAACAGTGGCATCCGAGCCTAGGTTTTATGCGTTGATGTTATATGCACGAGTAGAACACAAGTGAGTTGTGGACGATATAAGTCATACTGCCTACCAGCATGTCATACTTTGGTTCAGCGGTATTGTTGGATGAAGCGGCCCGGACCGACATTACGCGTACGCTTACGCGAGACTGGTTCTACCGACGTGCTTTGCACACAGGTGGCTGGCGGGTGTCAGTTTCTCCAACTTTAGTTGAACCGAGTGTGGCTACGCCCGGTCCTTGCGAAGGTTAAAACGGAGTCTATTTGACAAACTATCATTGTGGTTTTGATGCGTAGGTGAGAAGGTTCTTGCTAAGCCCGTAGCAGCCACGTAAAATTTGCAACAACAAAGTAGAGGATGTCTAACTTGTTTTTGCAGGGCATGTTGTGATGTGATATGGTCAAGACGTGATGCTATATTTTATTGTATGAGATGATCATGTTTTGTAACCAAAGTTATCGGCAACTGGCAAGAGCCATATGGTTGTCGCTTTATTGTATGAAATGCAAACGCCCTGTAATTGCTTTACTTTATCACTAAGCGGTAGCGATAGTCATAGAAGCAATAGACGGCGTAAACAAAAACGATGCTACGATGGAGATCAAGGTGTCGCGCCAGTGACGATGGTGATCACGACGGTGCTTCGGAGATGGAGATCACAAGCACAAGATGATGATGGCCATATCATATCACGTATATTGATTGCATGTGATGTTTATCCTTTATGCATCTTATCTTGCTTTGATTGACGGTAGCATTTTAAGATGATCTCTCACTAAAATTATCAAGAAGTTTTTCTCCCTGAGTATGCACCGTTGCCAAAGTTCGTCGTGCCGAGACACCATGTGATGATCGGGTGTGATAAGCTCCACGTCCATCTACAACGGGTGCAAGCCAGTTTTGCACATGCAGAATAGTCAGGTTAAACTTGACGAGCCTAGCATATGCAGATATGGCCTCGGAACACGGAGACCGAAAGGTCGAGCGTGAATCATATAGTAGATATGATCAACATAGTGATGTTCACCATTGAAAACTACTCCATCTCACGTGATGATCGGTTATGGTTTAGTTGATTTGGATCACGTGATCACTTAGATGACTAGAGAGATGTCTGTCTAAGTGGGAGTTCTTAAGTAATATGATTAATTGAACTTAAATTTATCATAAACTTAGTACCTGATAGTATCTTGCTTGTCTATGTTTGTTTGTAGATAGATGGCTCGTGCTGTTGTTCCGTTGAATTTTAATGCGTTCCTTGAGAAAGCAAAGTTGAAAGATGATGGTAGCAATTACACGGACTGGGTCCGGAACCTGAGGATTATCCTCATTGCTGCACAGAAGAGTTACATCCTGGAAGCACTGCTGGGTGCCAGGCCTGCTGCTGATGCAACTGACGACATTAAGAACGTCTGGCAGAGCAAAGCTGATGACTACTCTATAGTTCAGTGTGCCATGCTTTACGGCTTAGAACCGGGTCTTCAACGACGTTTTGAACGTCATGGAGCATATGAGATGTTCCAGGAGTTGAAGTTAATATTTCAAGCAAATGCCCGAATTGAGAGATATGAAGTCTCCAATAAGTTCTATAGCTGCAAGATGGAGGAGAACAGTTCAGTCAGTGAACACATACTCAGAATGTCTGGGTACAATAATCACTTGATTCAACTGGGAGTTAATCTTCCTGATGATAGTGTCATTGACAGAATTCTCCAATCACTGCCACCAAGCTACAAGAGCTTTGTGATGAACTATAATATGCAAGGGATGAACAAGACTATTCCCGAGCTCTTCGCAATGCTAAAAGCCGCAGAGGTAGAAATCAAAAAGGAGCATCAAGTGTTGATGGTCAACAAGACCACTAGTTTCAAGAAAAAGGGCAAAGGAAAGAAGAAGGGGAACTTCAAAAAGAACGGCAAGCAAGTTGCTGCTCAAGAGAAGAAACCCAAGTCTGGACCTAAGCCTGAAACTGAGTGCTTCTACTGCAAGCAGACTGGTCACTGGAAACGGAACTGCCCCAAGTATTTGGCGGATAAGAAGGATGGCAAAGTGAGCAAAGGTATATGTGATATACATGTTATTGATGTGTACCTAACTAGAGCTCGTAGTAGCACCTGGGTATTTGATACTGGTTCTGTTGCTAATATTTGCAACTCGAAACAGGGACTACGGAATAAGCGAGCACTGGCCAAGGACGAGGTGACGATGCGCGTGGGAAACGGTTCCAAAGTCGATGTGATCGCGGTTGGCACGCTACCTCTACATCTACCTTCGGGATTAGTTTTAGACCTAAATAATTGTTATTTGGTGCCAGCATTGAGCATGAACATTATATCTGGATCTTGTTTAATGCGAGACGATTATTCATTTAAATTAGAGAATAATGGTTGTTCTATTTATATGAGTAATATCCTTTATGGTCATGCACCCTTGAAGAGTGGTCTATTTTTATTGAATCTCGATAGAAGTGATACACATATTCATAATGTTGAAGCCAAAAGATGCAGAGTTGATAATGATAGTGCAACTTATTTGTGGCACTGCCGTTTAGGTCATATCGGTGTAAAACGCATGAAGAAACTCCATACTGATGGACTTCTGGAATCACTTGATTATGAATCACTTGGTACTTGCGAACCGTGCCTCATGGGCAAGATGACTAAAACACCGTTCTCCGGAACTATGGAGAGAGCAACAGATTTGTTGGAAATCATACATACAGATGTATGTGGTCCGATGAATGTTGAGGCTCGTGGCGGATATCGTTATTTTCTCACCTTCACAGATGATTTGAGCAGATATGGGTATATCTACTTAATGAAGCACAAGTCTGAAACATTTGAAAAGTTCAAAGAATTTCAGAGTGAAGTGGAAAATCATCGTAACAAGAAAATAAAGTTTCTACGATCTGATCGTGGAGGAGAATATTTGAGTTACGAGTTTGGTTTACATTTGAAACAATGCGGAATAGTTTCGCAACTCACGCCACCCGGAACACCACAACGAAATGGTGTGTCCGAACGTCGTAATCGTACTTTACTTGATATGGTGCGATCTATGATGTCTCTTACCGATTTACCGCTATCGTTTTGGGGTTATGCTTTAGAGACGGCTGCATTCACATTAAATAGGGCACCATCAAAATCCGTTGAGACGACGCCTTATGAACTGTGGTTTGGCAAGAAACCAAAGTTGTCGTTTCTTAAAGTTTGGGGCTGCGTTGCTTATGTGAAGAAACTTCAACCAGATAAGCTCGAACCCAAATCGGAGAAATGTGTCTTCATAGGATATCCAAAAGAGACTATTGGATACACCTTCTACCACAGATCTGAAGGCAAGACATTTGTTGCTAAGAATGGATCCTTTCTAGAGAAGGAGTTTCTCTCGAAAGAAGTGAGTGGGAGGAAAGTAGAACTTGATGAGATAACTGTATCTACTCCCTTATTGGAAAGTAGTTCATCACGAGAACCGGTTCCTGTGACGACTACACCAATTAGTGAGGAAGCTAATGATATTGATCATGAAGCTTCAGATCAAGTTTCTGCTGAACCTCGTAGGTCTACCAGAGTGAGATCCGCACCAGAGTGGTACGGTAATCCTATTTTGAAAGTCATGTTACTTGACCATGATGAACCTACGAACTATGAGGAAGCGATGATGAGCCCAGATTCCGCAAAATGGCTAGAGGCCATGAAATCTGAGATGGGATCCATGTATGAGAACAAAGTATGGACTTTGGTTGACTTGCCCAATGGTCGGCAAGCAATTGAGAATAAATGGATCTTCAAGAAGAAGACTGACGCTGACGGTAATGTTACTGTCTACAAAGCTCGACTTGTTGCAAAAGGTTTTCGACAAGTTCAAGGGGTTGACTACGATGAGACCTTCTCACCCGTAGCGATGCTTAAGTCTGTCCGAATCATGTTAGCAATTGCCGCATTTTATGATTATGAAATTTGGCAAATGGATGTAAAAACTGCATTCTTGAATGGATTTCTAGAAGAAGAGTTGTATATGATGCAACCGGAAGGTTTTATCGATCCAAAGGGAGCTAACAAAGTGTGCAAGCTCCAACGTTCCATTTATGGACTGGTGCAAGCCTCTCGGAGTTGGAATAAACGTTTTGATAGTGTGATCAAAGCATTTGGTTTTATACAGACTTTTGGAGAAGCCTGTATTTACAAGAAAGTGAGTGGGAGCTCTGTAGCATTTCTAATATTATATGTGGATGACATATTATTGATTGGAAATGATATAGAATTTCTGGATAGCATAAAGGGATACTTGAATAAAAGTTTTTCAATGAAAGACCTCGGTGAAGCTGCTTACATATTGGGCATCAAGATCTATAGGGATAGATCAAGACGCTTAATAGGACTTTCACAAAGCACTTACCTTGACAAAATTTTGAAGAAGTTCAAAATGGATCAGGCAAAGAAAGGATTCTTGCTTGTGCTACAAGGTGTGAAATTGAGTCAAACTCAATGCCCGACCATAGCAGAAGATAGAGAGAAAATGAAAAATGTTCCCTATGCTTCAGCCATAAGCTCTATCATGTATGCAATGCTGTGTACCAGACCTGACGTATGCTTAGCAATAAGCTTAGCAGGAAGGTACCAAAGTAATCCAGGAGTGGATCACTGGACAACGGTCAAGAACATCCTGAAATACCTGAAAAGGACTAAGGATATGTTTCTCGTATATGGAGGTGACAAAGAGCTAGTCGTAAAAGGTTACGTCGATGCAAGCTTTGACACTGATCCGGACGATTCTAAATCGCAAACCGGGTACGTGTTTATATTAAACAGTGGAGCTGTAAGTTGGTGCAGTTCTAAACAAAGCATCGTGGCGGGATCTACATGTGAAGAGGAATACATAGCTGCTTCTGAAGCAGCGAATGAAGGAGTCTGGATGAAGGAGTTCATTTCCGATCTAGGTGTCATACCTAGTGCATCGGGACCAATGAAGATCTTCTGTGACAATACTGGTGCAATTGCCTTGGCAAAGGAATCCAGATTTCACAAGAGGACCAAGCACATCAAGAGACGCTTCAATTCCATTCGGGACCAAGTCCAAGTGGGAGACATAGAGATTTGCAAGATACATACGGATCTGAATGTTGGAGACCCGTTGACTAAGCCTCTCTCACGAGCAAAACATGATCAGCACCAAGACTCCATGGGTGTTAGAATCATTACTATGTAATCTAGATTATTGACACTAGTGCAAGTGGGAGACTGAAGGAAATATGCCCTAGAGGCAATAATAAAGTTATTATTTATTTCCTCATATCATGATAAATGTTTATTATTCATGCTAGAATTGTATTAACCGGAAACATAATACATGTGTGAATACATAGACAAAAATATAGTCACTAGTATGCCTCTACTTGACTAGCTCATTAATCAAAGATGGTTATGTTTCCTAACCATAGACATGTGTTGTCATTTGATTAATGGGATCACATCATTAGGAGAATGATGTGATTGACATGACCCATCCCGTTAGCTTAGCACTTGATCGTTTAGTATACTGCTATTGCTTTCTTCATGACTTATACAAAGTTCCTGCAACTATGAGATTGTGCAACTCCCGTTTACCGGAAGTACACTTTGTGTGCTCCAAACATCACAACGTAACTGGGTGATTATAAAGGTGCTCTACAGGTGTTTCCGAAGGTACATGTTGGGTTGGCATAATTCGAGATTAGGATTTGTCACTCCGATTGTCGGAGAGGTATCTCTGGGCCCTCTCGGTAATACTCATCACTTAAGCCTTGCAAGCATTATAAGTAATGAGTTAGTTATGAGATGACGTATTACAGAACGAGTAAAGAGACTTGCCGGTAACGAGATTGAACTAGGTATTGGATACCGACGATCAAATCTCGGGCAAGTAACATACCGATGACAAAGGGAACAACGTATGTTGTTATGCGGTTTGACCGATAAAGATCTTCGTAGAATATGTAAGAACCAATATGGGCATCCAGGTCCCGCTGTTGGTTATTGACCGAGAATGGTTTTAGGTCATGTCTACATAGTTCTCGAACCCGTAGGGTCCGCACGCTTAACGTTTCGATGACAGTTTTATTACGAGTTTATAAGTTTTGATGTACCAAAGTTTGTTCGGAGTCCCGGATGTGATCACGGACATGACGAGGAGTCTCGGAATGGTCGAGACATAAAGATTGATATATTGGAAGCCTATATTTGGACATCAGAATAGTTCCGGGTGAAATCGGGATTTTACCGGAACACCGGGGGGTTACCGGAACCCTCCCGGGGGAAATTGGGCCTTAGTGGGCCAAGAGGGAGAAGAGGAGGGCCGGCCAGGGCAGTCCGTGCGCGCCCTCCCCCCTAGTCCGAATAGGACAAGGAAGGGGGGGGGGGCGGCGCCCCCCTTTCCTCTTTCCCCTCCCCCTTTCCTTCTCCACCAAGGCAAGAGGGGGGAGTCCTACTCCCGGTGGGAGTAGGACTCCTCCAGGCGCACCCCTAGGGGGCCGGCTACACCTCCCCCTCCCTCCTTTATATTCGGGGGCGGGGGGCGCCCCATAGACACACAAGTTGATCTACGGATCGTT
Organism: Triticum timopheevii; assembly: GCA_963921465.1. Classification (NCBI taxonomy): domain Eukaryota; kingdom Viridiplantae; phylum Streptophyta; class Magnoliopsida; order Poales; family Poaceae; genus Triticum; species Triticum timopheevii. The sequence goes on along the minus strand of OY997266.1, from coordinate 471,973,205 downwards.
CCTCAGCCATGTGCGGTGCCCCCTTCCACCATATTCCACCTCGGTCATATCGTCGCGGAGTTTAGGCGAAGCCCTGCGCCGGTAGAACACCATCATCGTCACCACGCCGTCGTGCTGACGGAACTCATCTCCGGAGCTGGGCTGGATCGGAGGCCGGAGATCATCATCGAGCTGAACGTGTGCTGAACTCGGAGGCTCCGTATGTTCGGTGCTTGGATCGGTCGAATCGTGAAGACGTACGACTACATCAACCACGTTGTGATAACGCTTCCGCTTACGGTCTACGAGGGTACGTGGACGAACACTCTCCCCTCTCGTTGCTATGCCATCACCATGATCTTGTGTGTGCGTAGGAAATTTTTTGAAATTACTACGTTCCCCAACACTTACTATAAATAAACTAGTTCAATTAAGCACTTACTATAAATAAACTAGTTATATTAACCACTTACTAAGAAAACTACATTATACAAGAACAGTAAAAAACAATTTAGGGTTTAGGAGAGATGGAGGGAGGAGGGGGTGGGAGGAGGGAGGAGAGAGGAAGGGGGAGGGGGCGGTGGGAGGAGGGCTGCTGGCGGAGGGCTTGGCCAGAGGAGGAGGGGGCGGTCGGAGGAGGAGGAAGGAGGGCGTGGTGGGAGGAGGGCATACCGAGGAAGGATGAGGGAGGACGGCGGCGCAATGCGGTGGAGACAATACGGCGGCAACGGAGGCAAAGTGAGGCAGCCGAGAGTGAGGGGGAGGAAGAAGATGGTCGGGCACGGGGGAGGAATTTGGGGATAAGGAACCCATAGCAGTAGTGTCGGGCCAGGAAGAGCGCTACTGCTAAGACCAATAGCAGTAGCGTTGGCTGGAGACCAGTGCTGCTACTATACCTAGCCTGCCGGCAACGGTGTGGCAGTTATAGTAGTAGCGCTTTTTATCTCGGCCGCACTACTGCTATTTATACACTAGAAGAAGCTTGTACAGCCGCACTACTGGTAGATAGCAGTAGCACATTATTTTGACCGACGCTACTGGTAAGCTTCTGTGTATAAGGTTTTCCCTAGTAGTGTATCTATCAGGCGATCTGTAATCTGACTGTTGACACTTTGCTCTTAGCGAGTATCTCCCCTAGTATCTGATGCCTTGGGTTGTCACTCCAAAGGGCTTTTTGTGCAACTCCTTGGCCCAATGTCTTTTGGACAATAATCTTGATTGTCCTGGGCCTTTGGCTATGCCATTTGTGTACTTGGGCATACCCCCTTAGGTATAACCCTATTAGTAGCATGCGAGTCTACCAAGGTCTTGCAGTTGAAACTGATTATACATCGTCATGTAGAATTCCGACTAATCGATAGTGTAAGTGCATCTAGTGCCCCCTTAGTGGTTTTGGAGTTTGGAAGACAAATGGGTTAAGGCACTAATGTGTTTGTGAGTGTACATAGGGGTTACAGTCCCTGAAGAATTGGTTTAACCAATGAAAGACGACACCTAAAAATGCATTTTCTCAAGTGACGAATTTAGTGCGGCCTTTGAAGAAATTGAAGTGAAGAAATGCAAGCTTGAATACTTTTGTTTTCTTAGTTTCTTTCTTCATATTTGAGTCATAGGAAACATCGTACTGTTAAAGGGGGTCAAGATGATACATAATCTTATTTTCCAAAGTGATGCTCAAAACCTATACAAAACCTATTTCTTTGAGATGAAGACTTTGGAAATCTCAACAATGCTGACGACTTTGTTTGCGATAGAGACGAAGTTCTTCTGGTTGTTGTCGAAATTAGTCTAACTGAGGGGTTAGGATTTTGCTAGTGCAATCTGCCTACCATGAGGAAATTGAGTGCCCTGGCGAATTTGAGAGTCCAGAATTTTCAACCGTTGCTGCGCTGAGTGCGAGTTGTCGAGTGGATCCTTATACTCACAACGGCCATGTTTGAAGGGGCATTTATGAAAATTCGTGTGGGGCTGCTGAGGGAGTCCTGGATTAGGGGGTATCCGGACAACCGGACTATATACTTAGGCTGGACTATTGGAGCATGAAGATACAAGACTCAAGACTTCGTCCCGTGTCCGGATGGGACTCTCCTTTGCGTGGAAGAAAAGCTTGGTGATCCGGATATTATATTTCCTTCTTTGTAACAGACTCCGTGTAAACCCTAGCCCTCTCTGGTGTCTATATAAACCGGAGGGTTTAGTGCTTAGAGGGACGATCACAATCATAATCATCATAGGCTAGCTTCTAGGGTTTAGCCTCTACGATCTCGTGGTAGATCAACTCTTGTACTACTCATATCATCAATATCAATCAAGCAGGAAGTAGGGTGTTACCTCCATCGAGAGGGCCCGAACCTGGGTAAACATCGTGTCCCCAGCCTCCTGTTACCATCAGCCTTAGACGCACAGATCGGGACCCCCTACCCAAGATCCACCGGTTTCGACACCGACATTGGTGCTTTCATTGAGAGTTCCTCTGTGTCGTCGCTGCAAGGCTTGATGGCTCCTCCAATCATCAACAACAACATGGTCCAGGGTGAGACTTTTCTCCCCGGACGGATCTTCATGTTCGGCGGCTTCGCACTACGGGCCAATTCGCTTGGCCATCTGGAGCATATCGACAGCTATGCCCTTGGCCTCCAGGACAGGTTTGGAAACTTGAACTACACGGCCAATATCCATGGAGACTTGATCTTCAGCGGATTCGGGCCTGTGCCTGGAGCACCGGACAGTCACGACGAGCACGACCTAGACCTGCTGTCGGACAATGCTCAGGATATCGCCCCTGCAGGAGCCCCGGACCTAAATCCAGAGCAGATTGCGTCGTCCGAGGACGGGTAGGATGGACCCCGCCCCAGAGGTCGCACACTCATCGGGGGTAGAGCTGAATACAGACTTCACCCCCAAGGAAGCCTGTGACACTGGACCCCCGGACTCGTATCCGGTTGTAGGTTCCAGTCCGCGCGCCTCCAAGCCCGCCAAATCTGGTTGGGCTCTGGTAATGGAGTTCCCCGCTGCGGATATCTTCCAGCACTCGCCCTTTGGCGACGTGCTGAACTCTTTAAAGTCCCTCTCTTTGTCAGGAGACTCTCGGCCGAACTATGTCCGGCTCGAGTGGGAAGTAGGCGACGAAGGAATTCGTTGCCCACCCACCACCCACTTCATAGCCACTGTCGACGATGTATCAGACATGCTTGACTTTGACTCTGATGATACCGACGGTATGGACGTCGGCGCAGGAGACGATTCAGAACCAACGGGGCGGTGGACTGCTACCTCGTCATACGATATATACATAGTGGATACGCCTAAGGAGGACGACGGTGATAATCCGGAAGACAAAACCCCCGGGAAAAAGCCAAAATGACGGCATAGATGCCGCTCCAAGTCCAGCAACAGTAAAAATAGCGATAAGAGTGCCAGAATGATCGACACCCCAGTTAACTCCGAAGGCAACAACGACCATATGGACCCAGCAATGGAGCAGGATGAGCCAGGTCACGCCGAACACACCTCGGAGCAGACGCCCGATCACAATGATCCCGAGGGACCAATTCATCAAACCGCCCCGGGACAAGAACACAGTCCGGATGATGATGCATTCATCATCCCGGAAACACGCTTGGAACGAGATAACCTCCATAGAAGGCTTATGGCCACTGCGAGAAGTCTAAAGAAGCAGAAGCAACGACTAAAAGCCGCACAGGAAACGCTCAATCGCAGATGGAATAAAGTGCTAGACACTGAAGAAAAGTACGGCGACGATCGCCATACAAAGAGCTATCCAAAACGCAAGCTGCTGCCAGAATTCGACAACGAGGCCGTTCCACCAAAGAACAACATGGCCAGGAGGCCGGACAAACCACTTCATAACCGCAACAGAGCAGCTACTGACGCCGCACACGATTTACGCGAGCTCCTGGATAAAATAGCCGGTGCGGCTAGGTCCATCTATGGATATAAAGGACACAGCCCAGCGCAGGACTATGGTTACCAAAACGATCATACCGATCGGATACCAGTTCGGAATCAGCAGCGGACACAACAACAGCCGATGGCATGCCACAACACGTCCAGATACATAGGGGCTGCTCACCCCCTGTGCTTCATCGAAGAGGTACTGGACCATGAATTTCCATAGGGTTTTAAACCTGTGAACATAGAGGCATACGACGGAACAACAGACCTAGGGGTCTGGATCGAGGATTTTATCCTGCATATACACATGGCTCGAGGGGACGACCTCCACGCCATCAAATACCTTCCCCTCAAGTTGAAGGGACCAGCTCGACACTGGTTGAAAGGCCTCCCCGAAAATTCAATTGGAAGTTGGGAGGAACTCGAGGACGCTTTCAAGGCCAATTTTCAAGGGACCTACGTCCGGCCTCCGGACGTGGATGATTTAAGTCATCACATAATTCAACAGCCCGGAGAGTCCGCCCGCAAGCTTTGGAACAGATTCGTCACTAAGAAGAATCAAATTGTCTATTGTCCGAATGCTGAAGCCTTAGCGGCCTTCAAACACAGCATCCGAGACGAGTGGCTCGCCAGACACCTCGGCCAAGAAAAGCCAGGACAATGGCAGCCTTAACAAGTCTTATGACCCACTTTTGCATAGGTGAAGATAGCCGGTTGGCCCGTAAAAGCACCAGCGACCCAAGTACATCTAAAATTAGGGATGGCAACGGGAAGCCACGGTGCAATAAAAACAAACGTCAAAACAAGGAAGAGAGTCAGGATAACACAACGGTCAACGCCGGATTCAGGGGTTCTCGACCCGGTCAACAAAAGAAGCCATTTAAAGGCAGCAAAGAGGGACCGTCTGGCTTGAACAAAGTCCTGGACAGACTGTGCCAAATTCATGGCACCCCCGACAAACCTGCGAACCACACTCATAGAGAATGCTGGGTCTTCAAGCAGGCCGGCAAACTAAATGCCGAACACAAGGGAAGGGAAACACCAAGTGAAGACGAGGATGAGCCTCGCTAGCTGAACACTGGGGGACAAAAAAAATTTCCACCAGAGGTAAAACAGTAAACATGATCCACGCGACTCACACATCCACGAGAGGGCACGGATGCGCGCCCGGAGACGCATACGCTATAGAGCCCGTCGTGCCCAAACTTAACCACTGGTCGGCTTGTCCGATCACTTTCGATCACACGGACATCCCGACTAGTATTCAGCACAGAGGATCAGATGCCTTGGTGCTCGACCCAATAATTGACGAATACCATCTTACTCACGTCCTCATGAACGGCGACAGTAGTCTTAATCTAATATACCAGGACACTGTCCGCAGGATGGGGATAGACCCATCCAGAATCAGCCAAAGTAACACCACCTTTGAAGGGGTGATACCAGGCGTTGAAGCCTACGGCAGGGGCTCCATCATACTGGAGGTAACATTCGGTTCCCCCGGCAACTCCAGAAGCAAAGAACTACTCTTCACCACCGCCCCCCTCCAAAGCGGCTGTCACGCATTGCTTGGGAGAATGGCCTTGGCCCGCTTCAATGCAGTACCGCATTAAGCCTACGTTACACTCAAGATGCCCGGTCCACATGACGTCATCACCGTTAACGGAAACACAGAGCGCTCCTCACGCGCGGAGGAATACGCGACGGCTCCAGCGGCCGGACTCTAAGCGGCCTCTAAAGCGTGACTGGTCGTTAAGACCACGGACACGGTTAGACGAGTCCGGCTGCCAGGATAAACCTGAGCCAGGGCGCCATATATGTAATCCCATAGAGGACACCGGGGGCTATAGATATTTAATAAAGCCCCACTGTTGGCTTGACCTTATTAACAGGCCAATGTCTTACACTTTTACTATCCATCGCACGCTTACGCAATACTCCTGCACATGAGTTTTTCTTTTTACAGACACCATTCGTGCGATACCCTTCCAGGACACGGCACAACAGAGACAAAGGCGCAGACGTGCAACAGGGCCCCGCTCAAAGGTTTCTCTTTAGATTAAGCCCCCGTGTAAACCTTTTTTATTGTCTCTTGTTGTTTACACATCCCATGGGTACTATACCCACAGAGGGTACTGCCGTTATTGGCATTTCGCCACGACAGACTAATGCACGTACCTGGAAATACAGGGTTCATAATGAAAGGGCATTCTTCAGCCCACTTTATGTTACAAAGTCCGAATACCTTTGGGAGTGTTCGGCGTCACGAGTTTGGCCTCATATGCATCAGCTCCGAATCATGTCTTTGGTCAAATGTTGGGATTGCCCAGCTCCTGGGTTTGCCGCCTTATGTTACGTTCTTATCGGCTAAGGCGGCCAAAGAAGAACTACTGCGATTGTGCCCTGGTTATTCCAGATGAGCACCTCAGTAGAGAAAGTCGAAAACTGATTGTCATGATACTGGGAGAGACTGTTCAACCACTCAAAGACTTATCGGAATCTTTAGGATTCCACCGCATTAACGAAGGACCGTTTTCCGGTCATGTACAAATGCGCCCGTATTCGGATGCACGCGAAGGTACCAGGGGCTATATAGTAGCCCCACCGTCAAACTCCTATGGCTAAGTGAAAGTGTTACAGCTATATAGTCCGGTTGCCTAGTTCGACGTGTGATCACCTCCTTAATGGACCAAGACGTTGGATCAAGTGTGATTACGCATATTTTTCGCGAACACCCCCGCATTGTATACGTGGGGGCTGAAGCCAACGACTGCTAACTTTTAGATTACGCATATACATAAAAACGGCCGCACAGGAGGCACAATAATACTTTCAGGCAAAAAGTATAAAAATAGCCTCGTAATCAAAATAACATTGTTTTTACAATGACACGATTTGTCACTCGAACATGACATTCTTCGAGCACTGCGCCTCTATTAAGCGAGCACCTTTTGTTACCTGCTCCAAGTAGTGCTCGGTCGGATCCTGGCCTCCCGCCGGATTCTGGGTCGGGTGGCCTCCATATCTGTCCAATATGCTTTAACGCGGGCAAGCGCCATACGTGCACACTCTATACACGCGGACCTCCTCATGACATCGATCTGTGATACGGCACCGAGGAATTGTTGCACCAAACCAAAATAACTGTCCGGCTTAGGCCCCTTCGGCTAAAGATGGTCTATTACAAACTGCATTGCAAGACCGGACAACCTATGAAGCTCAGCCACAACAGCCATCTTCTCACTCAATGGCAATGGGTGCACGGGAGCATTGAATTGCGACCAGAACAACTTCTCCACTTCTTTATCACCTTGATCCTCGAAAAACTTGGCCGCATCAGCCGTACTCTTCGCCAAGTACACATACGCGTCTCCAGGGCTCCAGCGTCGATCCAGGGGAGCATACTTTGGATCTAAAAATTCATCCACAATAAGTATGGGTTTCCAGCCGCGATTTCTCTGGCCCGACGAAGCTCCTCCCGCGCATCCCTGCTTTCAGACCGCGTCTCTTTGGCCGCATCAAGTGCCTTCTTCAGGTTAGCCAAGTTCACCTGATTCTCCTTCTCGAGGAGCTCATACCGGTTGGCGGCATTTTTCAGCTCCACAGCCATCTCGGTTATTTTGTCTTTGCTTTGGCGATGAGCAGCCTGTTCAGCTCTCAACTCTTCAGCCGCCTTTAGGGCAGCCGCATTGCTAGCCCGAGCTTGTTCCTTGGCCTGGGCAAGTTCCGCCCCCAGGGCTTCCGCGGCAGCAACACCATCTGCAGTCCACGCATCTCACATCAATATTATATTGCTTTTAATTTTTCCTACAAATAATAAGGAAAGAAGAGCACATACCTTGTGACTCGTTAAGCCGCTCGTTCACAAGCGTGATGTCGGCATCAATAACTCCAATTTGCCTCCTCAGTTTGGAAACCTCAACAGACTGGTCAGCTGCCGGATCCTTCGACACCTGCGCATAAGTACAGCACAATCATTACTTAAAAATGTGATCCTCCGTTTGTCGCCTAGGGCTGGCAACCAGAGTCTCAGGGGCTACTATCCATATGGAGCACACCTAGCGCGTGTGCGTCGCAGTCAAAAATTATGCATTACATACCTCGAAGCCTCTGAGCAGGCTCGTAAAAGCTTCATTCAACCCGCTGGTGGCGGATGAAATCTTCTCAAGCACCGTGCTCATTAACGAATGATGCTCCTCCGGGAGAGCAGCTCGCTCCAGAAGGCTCGTCAGTGTGTCCGGCCAGACACCGAACAGTGCCGGACCCTTCTTATCGCCCCCGTGGGAGCCGAACGCTCCGGGCTCAGGGCGGCCGAAGTATTAGCTTCTGGCTTCGGCAAATCTGGACTCCTCCGTGACGACACCTCGGGGTCGTCCGCCTCATGAGGCGGAGAGGTTGGCGGGGTCTCACTCTCCATCATCTCCGGAAGAAGATCCCCCGACAATGAACTCTGTAGAGAAGAGCTGCTGGCCGGACTGCAAAGAATGGATCCAGGTTATTATTTTTGGAAAAGGAAGCAATACCTTCATATTTACGACTAACTTACATCTCGGCTGAGGGCTGGCCCATTGATGGGCATGGCGCGGTGAGGACGCCCTTCGGGGCAGGACCCCCTGGTGAAGCTTTCTTCCCTTGTCTGGGCACCTCCGCCTCCAAGTCTCTGGAGGCGGCCCTCTTCTTCCCGCGAGGGGAGGAGACCTTAGATTCCCCTCCCCGACTATCCTCCTTCGGGGAGATAGCAATTCCCCAGATTTGGATGCGCAATGTATGAAGTTCCGCTTCTCAGTTCTTCGCCTCGTCTTTCCCTGTGGGCATTTTGCTAAGCACCCGGCCAAGCATCTTGGCTATGGTGGGACTAGGCGAACCTTCGGGAAGTGGCGCCGGACACCTGATTCTCTCCACCTTGCTGAGCCATTCCTGGCCACGGAGGATTTTCAGAATAATAATTATGATAAATATAAACGAGGTGTTCGATTTCGGGGTTACTTACTTGGGTATCTGGGCGATTGCAGCTCAGGCCCGCATCATCGGTGGTGTCCGGACACTTTACTTGTGACCCGAAGAATGATTTACACGTCCCTTCGAGCGTCAGGCCGAAGAAGTGCAGAATAGTCCGCGGACCCTCCGGATTGAACTCCCACATCCGAAGAGGCCGGCGTTTGCACGGCAACATCCGTCGGATTAGCATTACCTGAATTACGCTGACAAGGCTAATGTCCCTCTCAAGAAGCTCCCGGATACGGCTCTGCAATGTTGGCACATCGCTAGCAGACCCCCAATCCCGTCCTACTTGGGTGGCGCCGCGCGGCGGACGGTTCTTGACCGGATCCGTGGCCGGCGCGGCGTCCAGCCATTGCGGCTGGGCCTACATCGCTTGGACCTACTGCCCCTCTCGTGTTCGCCGTCCACATTGGCACAACAGTACGTCTGTACATGGACGTAAGTGTCTTCCCCCCTTCTAGAAGCGGGAAACACGGAGCCTGTATCGCGAGTTCGTGAAATTCCTCAGCTCGACAAATATTTGTTACTGATATACGACTCTCGGTTTTGCATCATAGCGGGGCTAGAGTCAGCAAATGAACTAGGAGCGGCAAACTCAAGATCTAAGCACAACCTATCAGAAAATACGGCCCTAATATTTGGGGAACGTTCCCCACTGGGAGGTCCATTCCAGCAAGCGAATTCATTAGCCAAGGGAACCTTCGTTGTACATATCTGGGCCTCAATTGGGCCAAAAAAGCCCATTCGCATTAACACCTTTTTTTGCGTTGTAACACACAACTAACCCAAAAAAAACACAGCTAAAACACAAAGAAAAAACATGTATAGAAAAAAATGCTAGTTGCCATGTGAAAAAAATATTTTAAATAAAAATGCCATCATATAAAATCATACATGGCAAAATTGCATATTAATTAAAAAACGAGTACCTAAATTTGCCATGGAACAAAAACATAAAAAAACAAAAAAATGCATTTCTAACTTTGTCGTGGTTCAATAATTTGAGTTGTCATGACAACAAAATTTGGGCTGCCATGCGAAGCAAGTTTTTTAGTTTTATGATGATAATGATTCAATTTTCAAAATTGTTAAGAAATAAGAAGGATATTGCCATGACCAAGACAAATAAAAATGACATTAAATTAGAAAACAAATGCCATGATAAAATATTAAAATTGTCATCTTGTCTATTTTCTTTGTCAAAACAAACAAGCACAGAAAGGAAATTTCCGACATTCAAAAACTAAAATAAACATGCCATTACAAAATATTAGCATGCTATAGATAAAAAATGTCATGCCCTTAATAATAAAAATATTATGCTCTTAATAATAACATTGACATGAAACAAAATATTAAAATTGCAATATCCCCTATTTTCTTTGTCAAAACAAAAATAATATGAAGAAAATTGTCGTGTTTCGAAAATAAAAATTTCCATGCCATTTAAAATGAGTTTACCATGCTTTTAATAATAAAAATGCCATGCTGTAAATAATAAAAATGTCATTCTCTGAATATTTGTCCTAGATATAATCCTGATAATACTACGCAAGTGTGAATGTAGAGGCAATCATATCTATCGACCAGCACGGTGGGAATACGCACAAGGAATTATACAGGTTCAAACCCTCTTGAGTGTTGGTAATACCCTACTTGTGTGTGGCATTCTTGTTCTTGGCGTAGGTTAGAATCTGAGAGAGTTCAACCATCAGCCAGATGCCCTACACCCAACTTATATAGAATGCACTAGGAATGGGTGTGGTAACGGGCTCGTACAAATGGTTGATGGCCACATGCATGGGCGACTTTTCAAGGGTATTTCTATTGTTAACTGCCGTATTTACTAGATTATGCCGTCATTGAGTAACGGTGATAATGAATGCATCATGGGGGTCACGGTATCCTAGGGCGCGACCAACTATAGGTCGTCTAACTGCCTTTGTCTTCCTGATGACCGACTGTTGGGTCTCATCACTACTAGGGAAAAACCTAGTAGTAGCACGGGTTTAATGCCTACTAGTAGCACGGGACTCGACGCTACTAGTAAGGCGCTACAACTACTTATTAGAAGTAGCGCCGGTAACACATGCTACTGCTTAGACGTATAGCCGTAGTGTGTATAATATCCAGCGTTACTGCTAATCTAACTAGTAGTAGCGTGCTTCCAATCCAGCGCTACTAGTATTCTGTTTTTCATTTTTCATTTTTAGTGTATTTATATCCTGTTATACAAATTTTGATACAGTATCAATTAACAGGTTGTTATATCATTATGTGCATGATGAACTAATATATCACTGTGAGGAAGAAACATGGATTAGATTCACTTGGATGAATCAGAAGTTAAATTAGGACGATGATCCTACTAATTCAATTTTTGGTCACTTCTGATCCATCAACATGAATCTTATCCGCGTTCCTTCCACCAATGATATAATAACTAATCATGATCATAATAACAAATCATCATGATAATCATGATCAACATCATCATCATATTAATATAAAAACTCTTGCATCATATCATCACCAATAACACTAGCTAATAATCATCATAGCCATTGCCACCAACACTATTTAATCATCATAGTCATAGTGTAGCTATTTAATCACCACCAACACTAGCTAATAATAATCATCATAGTCATTACCACCAACACTAGCTATTTAATCATCATAGTCATAGTGTAGCACATCATCATCTTCAATCTCATTCTAGCAAGCTAATCACTCATGCTGCTCTCTCTTAGGTAAAATAGCATAAAACATGTGTAGCACTCCTGCTTCATCATATTGGATAATTCAGATGAACCTATCTCCTAATTGTGGGCTGCACTTCTTATTGCTGCCCCCAGTACTTCTCTGATGCGATCCTTCACAATTTTGCTCCAGTCTTTGACTATTAAGACTTGCTCGCTTTGAGAAATCATGAATGCACTCATGTGCAATATAGGATGTCTTGGCCATAAGCTAATCATTGTCATGTGACCTTTAGGCTCGATCCAACGAGGCACAACATTCGTCGAGAGTCCCTATTGAAGAACATCATAGTAACATACTTAGCAATGAAGTTTAGCTTAAAAAATAATGTATGCAAAAGATGCACCAAGGACAAATAGTAAAAATCTTACCATCTTTTCTAAATAGATGTGACCATAGTTCAATACGCACACTAGTGGTCGCACGTATCGAGTACTAATATTTCGAAGTCCGGGAAAATAACCTTTCTTGACAGTATCAAGACCCTCAAGCCATGAAACATAATGACTTATCTCCTCATAGTTTAGTTTAGCCCCGGGATAGTAGTAGGTGCTATCTACCAAGAGCCGGACATGTTTGCTTGAATGGAAATAAGTTGTCAATAAAAATTAGTTGTCAACTATTTTTAAGTAAACAATATAAATTACTTAATAAATATGGTTGAGAAACTCACATATAGGTAGAACTGGAGGCGTTTGCACATCGACCCAGATGTCGGTATTACCTTCAATTTCATCTTTCGGATGAATATCAAAGGTGATAAGCATATTAGGCTCAAAAGCGTATGCCTTGCATAGTGCTTTCCAATTTGAGCATTCAAAATGGGAGTAGTTCTCTGTACTGTATAATTTTACGGCAAAAGTATAAACATGCTTTGTCCTCAAGTGAACTCTCTTTACCTCCATATTTTCCATAGTGCTGAAATCAATCTTATCCAAGACATAAAATCTTGCATGACAGGGGATACACTAGTAGAATTGTAAAAAATCAAAATTATAAGTTGAAGCAAAAGAAGCAGAAGCCATGCTTAATTATGAAAAAAGACTTGTCATCGTGACTTACTGTATCCACTTCAAAGGTCTCATCCAGCATGGTGCTGAAGTGCCTACCACCAACTAGGTAAGGTCTGTCGCACAGCCCGCGCTCCTCTTCGCGGTATTCGCACATACCAAATTCCCTTTCATCATCAGACATTTCCTATGTTCATAGTTGAAACATTGAAAATCGATCGAAGGCAACTACCATGAAACTCCACACACAGATCACTATTACATAGGCCACTCAGAGTCATGGTAGTTTCATGGCAAATTTTAGGTGCTCGATATGTCCTGTCTTTAGCAAAGGTCATGCCGAATTTTTTCATGAATTTTAGCATGACCTGTGCTACAACGTAGGAGATCTCGAGTGCTTGTGATTTGCCAGAACAGGAATTCAATGATATTTCGGCAAAACATAGGGAATTTTTTCTATGTCATTGCTCGATATATGGAACGTGTTGACTTTAGGTCTGTTTCGACTCCTTGTCTGTCTTTCAGTGAGGGAGAATGTCCACCATATATATATATGTATATATATGTATATGAGAGAGGAAGAATCCCGACTGTTATTGTGGGGGTCGTTTCTCCTTCTTGTCCTTGTGCTAGATATTTGTAATGCACTAGGGAAAGGAGGAGTAGCGACCATCACCGACGGTCGCAATATCAGAGAGGGAGTGCCCACCATATACATGATATGAGAGTTTAGGAAGGAAGACTCGACAGACCTAAACTCCACACACAGGTCATGCTAAAATTCATGAAAAAATTTGCCATGACCTTTGCTAAAGACAGGACATATCGAGCGCCTGAAATTTTCCGGAACGGAAATGAATCAACATTCCGGCAAAACATAGGCCACTCGGAGGTACATTGCAAACAAGAACACCAAGACATCCTCTATATTCAGAATGCATCATCATCGATACCAATGACATGGCGCTAGCACTAGCATTTTCATCATGGACATTTACAACACATTATCATCTATATCAACAACATGGGGATTTGGCTATTCTCACCTAGAGATCTTAAGGGGTCTGCGATGGTGGGACGACTGCGGGGATGAGGCAGGGGCAAATACTTGATTTCTGCATAAACAAAATATATTATATTATGCACTTACTATAAATAAACTAGTTCTACTAAGCACTTACTATAAAAAACTAGTTCTATTAAGCACTTACTATAAATAAACTAGTTCTATTAAGCACTTACTATAAATAAACTAGTTATATTAACCACTTACTAAGAAAACTACATTATACAAGAACAGTAAAAAAAATTTTAGGGTTTAGGAGAGATGGAGGGAGGAGGGGGTGGGAGGAGGGAGGAGAGAGGAAGGGGGAGGGGGCGGTGGGAGGAGGGCTGCTGGTGGAGGGCTTGGCCAGAGGAGGAGAGGGCGGTCGGAGGAGGAGGAAGGAGGGCGTGGTGGGAGGAGGGCATACCGAGGAAGGATGAGGAAGGACGGCGGCGGCAATGCGGTGGCGACAATGCGGCGGCAACAGAGGCAAAGTGAGGTAGCCGAGAGTGAGGGGGAGGAAGAAGATGGTCCAGCACGGGGGAGGAATTTGGGGATAAGGCACCCATAGCAGTAGCGCCGGGCCAGGAAGAGGCTACTGCTAAGACCAATAGCAGTAGCGTTGGCTGGAGACCAGTGCTGCTACTATACCTAGCCTGCCGGCAACGGTGTGGCAGTTATAGTAGTAGCGCTTTTTATCTCGGCCGCGCTACTGCTATTTATACACTAGAAGAAGCTTGTACAGCCGCGCTACTGGTAGATAGCAGTAGCACATTATTTTGACCGACACTACTGGTAAGCTTCTGTGTATAAGGTTTTCCCTAGTAGTGTATCTATCAGGCAATCTGTAATCTGACTGTAGACACTTTGCTCTTAGCGAGTATCTCCCCTAGTATCTGATGCCTTGGGTTGTCACTCCAAAGGGCTTGTTGTGCAACTCCTTGGCCCAATGTCTTTTGGACAATAATCTTGATTGGCCTGGGCCTTTGGCTATGCCATTTGTGTACTTGGGCATACCCCCTTAGGTATAATCCTATTAGTAGCACGCGAGTCTACCAAGGTCTTGCAGCTGAAATTGATTATACATCGTCATGTAGAATTCCGACTAATCGATAGTGTAAGTGCATCTAGTGCCCCCTTAGTGGTTTTGGAGTATTGAAGACAAATGGGTTAAGGGACTAATGTGTTTGTGAGTGTACGTAGGGGTTACAGTCCCTGAAGAATTGGTTTAACCAATGAAAGACGACCCCTAAAAATGCATTTTCTCAAGTGAAGAATTTAGTGCGGCCTTTGAAGAAATTGAAGTGAAGAATGAAAGCTTGAATACTTTTGTTTTCTTAGTTTCTTTCTTATTATTTGAATCATAGGAAAGATCGTACTGTTAAAGGGGGTCAAGATGATGCATAATCGTATTTTCCAAAGTGATGCTCAAAACCTATACAAAACCTATTTCTTTGAGATGAAGACTTTGGAAATCTCCACAGTGCTGACGACTTTGTTTGCGATAGAGACGAAGTTCTTCTGGTTGTTGTCAAAATTTTTCTAACTGAGGGGTTAGGATTTTGCTAGTGCAATCTGCCTACCATGAGGAAATTGAGTGCCCGGGCGAATTTGAGAGTCCAAAATTTTCAACCGTTGCTGCGCTGAGTGCGAGCTGTCGAGTGGATCCTTATCCTCACAACGGCCATGTTTGAAGGGGCATTTATGAAAATTCATGTGGGGTTGCGGAGGGAGTCCTGGATTAGGGGGTATCCGGATAGCCGGACTATATACTTTGGCCGGACTATTGGAGCATGAAGATACAAGATTCAAGACTTCGTCCTGTGTCCGGATGGGACTCTCCTTTGCGTGGAAGACAAGCTTGGTGATCCGGATATTATATTTCCTTCTTTGTAACAGACTCCGTGTAGACCCTAGCCCTCTCTGGTGTCTATATAAACCGGAGGGTTTAGTCCTTAGAGGGACGATCACAATCATAATCATCATAGGCTAGCTTCTAGGGTTTAGCCTCTACGATCTTGTGGTAGATCAACTCTTGTACTACTCATATCATCAATATCAATCAAGCAGGAAGTAGGGTTTTACCTCCATCGAGAGGGCCCGAACCTGGGTAAACATCGTGTCCCCTGCCTCCTGTTACCATCAGCCTTAGACGCACAGATCGGGACCCCCTACCCGAGATCCGCCGGTTTCGACACCGATATTGGTGCTTTCACTGAGAGTTCCTCTGTGTCGTCACTGCAAGGCTTGATGGCTCCTCCAATCATCAACAACAACACGGTCCAGGGTGAGACTTTTCTCCCTGGACGGATCTTCATGTTCGGCGGCTTCGCACTGCGGGCCAATTCGCTTGGCCATCTGGAGCAGATCGATAGCTATACCCCTAGCCACCAGGACATGTTCGGAAACTTGAACTACATGGCCGATATCCGTGGAGACTTGATCTTCAGTGGATTCGGGCCTGTGCCAGGAGCGCCGGACAGTCACGACGAGCACGACCTAGACCTGCTATCGGACAATGCTCAGGATATCGCCCCTGCAGGAGCCCTGGACCTAAATCCGGAGCAGATTGCGTCGTCCCAGGATGGGTAGGATGGACCCCGCCCCAGAGGCCGCACACTCATCAGCGGTAGAGCCGAACACAGACTTCACCCCCAAGGAAGCCTGTGACACCGGACCCCCGGACTCTTATCCGGTTGTAGGTTCCAGTCCGCGCGCCTCCAAGCCTGCCGAATCTGGTTGGGCTCCGGTAATGGAGTTCACCGCTGCGGATATCTTCCAGCACTCGCCCTTTGGCGACGTGCTGAACTCTTTAAAGTCCCTCTCTTTGTCAGGAGACTCTCGGCCAAAGTATGTCCGGCTCGAGTGGGAAGCAGGCGACGAAGGAATTCGTTGCCCACCCACCACCCACTTCATAGCCACTGTCGACGATGTATCAGACATGCTTGACTTTGACTCTGATGATACCGACGGTATGGACGTCGGCGTAGGAGACGATTCAAAACCAATGGGGCGCTGGACTGCTACCTCGTCATACGATATATACATAGTGGATACGCCTAAGGAGGACGACGATGATAATCCGGAAGACAAAACCCCCAGGAAAAAGCCAAAACGACGGCATAGATGCCGCTCCAAGTCCAGCAACAGTAAAAATAGCGATAAGAGCGCCAGAAAGATCGACACCCCAGTCAACTCCAAAGGCAACAACGACCAGATGGACCCAGCAATGGAGCAGGATGAGCCAGGTCACGCCGAACGTAGCTCGGAGTAGACGCCCGATCACAATGATCCCGACGGACCAATTCATCAAACCACCCCGGGACAAGAACACAGTCCGGATGACGATGCATTCATCATCCCGGAAACACGCTTGGAACGAGATAACCTCCACAGAAGGCTTATGGCCACTGCGAGAAGTCTAAAGAAGCAGAAGCAACGGCTAAAAGCCGCACAAGAAACGCTCAATCGCAGATGGAATAAAGTGCTAGACACTGAAGAAAAGTACGGCGACGATCGCCATACAAAGAGCTATCCAAAATGCAAGCTGCTGCTAGAATTCGACAACGAGGCCGTTCCACCAAAGAACAACATGGCCAGGAGGCCGGACAAACCACTTCATAACCGCAACAGAGCAGCTACCGACGCCACACACGATTTACGCGAGCTCCTAGATAAAAAAAAGCCGGCGCGGCTAGGTCCATCTATGGATATAAAGGACACACCCCGGCGCAGGACTATGGTCACCAAAACTATCATACTAATCGGATACCAGTTCGGAATCAGCAGTGGACACAACAACAGCCGATGGCATGCCATAACACGTCCATATACACAGGGGCTGCTCACCCCCTGTGCTTCACCGAAGAGGTACTGGACCATGAATTTCCATAGGGTTTTAAACCTGTGAACATAGAGGCATACGACAGAACGATAGACCCAGGGGTCTGGATCGAGGATTTTATCCTGCATATACACATGGCTCGTGGGGACGACCTCCACGCCATAAAATACCTTCCCCTCAAGTTGAAGGGACCAGCTTGACACTGGTTGAAAAGCCTCCCCGAAAATTCAATTGGAAGTTGGGAGGAACTCGAGGATGCTTTCAAGGCCAATTTTCAAGGGACCTACGTCCAGCCTCCGGATGCGGACGATTTAAGTCACATACTTCAACAGCCCGGAGAGTCCACCCGCAAGCTTTGGAACAGATTCGTCACTAAGAAGAATCAAATTTTCGATTGTCCGGATGCCGAAGCCTTAGCGGCCTTCAAACACAGCATCCGAGAGGAGTGGCTCGCCAGACACCTCGGCCAAGAAAAGCCGAGGACAATGGCAGCCTTAACAAGTCTTATGACCCGCTTTTGCGCAGGTGAAGATAGCTGGTTGGCCCGTAGCGACCCAAGTACATCCGAAATTAGCGATGGCAACGGGAAGCCACGACGCAATAAAAACAAACGTCAAAACAAGGAAGAGAGTCCGAATAACACAATGGTCAACGCCGGATTCAGGGGTTCTCGACCCGGTCAACAAAAGAAGCCATTTAAAGGCAGCAAAGAGGGACCGTCCGGCCTGAATAAAGTCCTGGACAAACTGTGCCAAATTTATGGCACCCCCGACAAACCTGCGAACCACACTCACAGAGAATGCCGGGTCTTCAAGCAGGCCGGCAAACTAAATGCCGAACACAAGGGAAGGGAAACACCAAGTGAAGACGAGGATGAGCCACGCCAGCCGAACACTGGGGGACAGAAAAAATTCCCACCAGAGGTAAAAACAGTAAACATGATCCACGCGACTCACACATCCACGAGAGGGCACGAATGCGCGCCCAGAGACGCATACGCTATAGAGCCCGTCGTACCCAAACTTAACCACTGGTCGGCTTGTCCGATCACTTTTGATCACATGGACTGCCCGACTAGTATTCGGCGCAGAGGATCAGATGCCTTGGTGCTCGACCCAATAATCGACGGATACCATCTTACTCACGTCCTCATGGACGGCGGCAGTAGTCTTAATCTAATATACCAGGACACTGTCCGCAGGATGGGGATAGACCCATCCAGAATCAGCCAAAGTAACACCACCTTTGAAGGGGTGATACCAGGCGTTGAAGCCTACGGCAGGGGCTCCATCGTACTGGAGGTAACATTCGGTTCCCCCGGCAACTCCAGAAGCAAAGAACTACTCTTTACCCCCCTCCAAAGCGGCTATCACGCATTGCTTGGGAGAACGGCCTTGGCCCGCTTCAATGCAGTACCGCATTACGCCTACCTTACACTCAAGATGCCTGGTCCACGTGGTGTCATCACCATTAACGGAAACACAGAGTGCTCCTCACGCACGGAGGAATACGCGACGGCTGGAGCGGCCGGACTCTAACCGGCCTCTAAAGCGTGACTGGTCGTTAAGACCACGGACACGGTTAGACGAGTCCGGCAGCCGGGATAAACCTGAGCCAGGGCGCCATATATGTAATCCCATAGAGGACACCAGGGGCTATAGATATTTAATAAAGCCACACTGTTGGCTTGACCTTATTAATAGGCCAATGTCTTACACTTTTACTATCCATCGCACGCTTACACAATACTCCTCCACATGAGTTTTTCTTTTTACAGACACCATTCGTGTGATACCCTTCCAGGACACGGCACAACAGAGACAAAGGCACAGACGTGCAGCAGGGCCCCGCTCAAAGGTTTCTCTTTAGATTAAGCCCCTGTGTAAACCTTTTTTATTGTCTCTTGTTGTTTACACATCCCATGGGTACTATACCCACAGAGGGTACTGCGGTTATTGGCATTTCGCCACGACAGACTAATGCACGTACCTGGAAATACAGGGTTCATAATGAAAGGGCATTCTTCAGCCCACTTTATGTTACAAAGTCCGAATACCTTCGGGAGTGTTCGGCGTCACGAGTTTGGCCTTATATGCATCAGCTCCGAATCATGTCTTTGGTCAAATGTTGGGATTGCCCGGCTCCTGGGTTTGCCGCCTTATGTTCCGTTCTTATCGGCTAAGGCGGCCAAAGGAGAACTACTGTGATTGTGCCCTAGTTATTCCGGATGAGCACCTCAGTAGAGAAAGCCGAAAACTGGCTATCATGATACAGCGAGAGACTATTCAACCACTCAAAGACTTATCGGAATCTTTAGGATTCCACCGCATTAACGAAGGGCCGTTTTCCGGTCATGTACAAACGCGCCCGTATTCGGATGCACGCGAAGGTACCAGGGGCTATATAGTAGCCCCACCATTAAACTCCTATGGCTAAGTGAAAGTGTTACAGCTATATAGTCCGGTTGCCTAGTTCGACGTGCGATCACCTCGTTAATGGACCAAGATGTTGGATCAAGTGTGATTATGCATATTTTTCACGAACACCCCCGCATTGTATGCGTGGGGGCTGAAGCCAACGAATGCTAACTTTTAGATTACACATATACATAAAAACGGCCGCACAGGAGGCACAATAATACTTTCGGGCAAAAAGTATAAAAATAGCCTCGTAATCAAAATAACATTGTTTTTACAATGACACAATTTGTCACTCGAACATGACATTCGTCGAGCACTGTGCCTCTATTAAGCGAGCACATTCTGTTACCTACTCCAAGTAGTGCTCGGTCGGATCCTGGCCTCCCGCCGGATTCTGGGTCGCAATGATGGTGGCCTCCATATCTGTCCAATATGCTTTAACGCGGGCAAGCGCCATACGTGCACCCTCTATACATGCCGACCTCCTCATGGCATCGATCTGTGATACGGCACCGAGGAATTGTTGCACCAAACCAAAATAACTGTCTGGCTTAGGCCCCTTCGGCCAAAGATGGTCTATTACAGACCACATCGCAAGACCGGACAGCCTATGAAGCTCAGCCACATCAGCCATCTTCTCACTCAACGGCAATGGGCGCGTGGGAGCATTGAATTGCGACCAGAACAGCTTCTCCACTTCTTTATCACCTTGATCCTCGAAAAACTTGGCCGCATCAGCCGTACTCTTCGCCAAGTCCGCATACACGTCTGCAGGGCTCCAGCGTCGATCCAGGGAAGCATACTTTGGATCTAAAAACTTCATCCGCAATAAGTATGGGTTTCTAGCCGCGATTTCTTTGGCCTGACGAAGCTCCTCCCGCGCATCCCCGCTTTTAGACCGCGTCTCCTTGGCTGCATCAAGTGCCTTCTTCAGGTCAGCCAAGTTCGTCTGATTCTCCTTCTCAAGGAGCTCATACCGGTTGGCGGCATTTTTCAGCTCCACAACCATATCGGCTATTTTGTCTTCGCTTTGGCGATGAGCAGCCTGTTCGGCTCTCAACTCTTCGGCCGCCTTTAGGGCAGCCGCATTGCTAGCCCGTGCTTGTTCCTTGGCCTGGGCAAGTTCCGCCCTCAGGGCTTCCGCGGCAGTAGCACCATATGCAGTCCACGCATATCACATCAATATTATATTGCTTTCAGTTTTTCCTACAAATAATAAGGAAAGCAGAGCACATACCTTGTGACTCGTTAAGCCGCTCATTCACAAGCGTGATGTCGGCATCAATAACTCCAATCTGCCTCCTCAGTTTGGAAACCTCAACGGACTGGTCAGCTGCCGGATCCTTCGACACCTGTGCATAAGTACAGCACGATCATTACTTAAAAATGTGATCCTCCGTTTGCCGCCTAGGGCTGGCAACCAGAGTCTCAGGGGCTACTATCCATATGGAGCACACCTAGCGCGCGTGCGTCGCAGTCAAAAATTATGCATTACATACCTCAAAGCCTCTGAGTAGGCTCGTAAACGCTTCATTCAACCCGCTGGTGGCGGATGAAATCTTCTCAAGCACCGTGCTCATTAACGAACGATGCTCCTCTGGGAGAGCAACTCACTCCAGAAGGCTCGTCAGTGTGTCCGGCCGGACACCGAACAGTGCCGAACCCTTCTTATCGCCCCCCGTGGGAGCCGAACGCTCCGGGCTCAGAACGGCCGAAGTATTAGCTTCTGGCTTCGGCAAATCTAGACTCCTCCGCGACGACACCTCGGGGTCGTCCGCCTCATGAGGCGGAGAGGTTGGCGGGATCTCACTCTCCATCATCTCTGGAAGAAGATCCCCCGACGACGAACTCTGTAGAGAAGAGCTGCTAGCCGGACTGCAAAGAATGGATCCGGGTTATTATTTTTGGAAAAGGAAGCAACACCTTCATATTTACGACTAACTTACAGCTCGGCTGAGGGCTGGCCCATTGACGGGCATGGCGTGGTGAGGACGCCCTTCGGGGCAGGACCCCTGGTGAAGCTTTCTTCCCTTGTCTGGGCACCTCCGCCTCCAAGTCTCCGGAGGCGGCCCTCTTCTTCCCGCGAGGTGAGGAGACCTTAGATTCCCCTCCCCGACTATCCTCCTTTGGGGAGGTAGCAATTCCCCCAGTTTGGATGCGCAATGTATGAAGTTCCGCTTCTCTGTTCTTCCCCTCGTCTTTCCCTGAGGGCATTTTCCTAAGCACCCGGCCAAGCATCTTGGCTATGGTGGGACTAGGCGAACCTTCAGGAAGTGGCACCGGACACCTGATTCTCTCCGCCTTGCTGAGCCATTCCTGGCCACGGAGGATTTTCAGAATAATGATTATGATAAATATAAACGAGGTGTTCGATTTCGGGGTTACTTACTTGGGTATCTGGGCGATTGCAGCTCAGGCCCGCATCCTCGGTGGTGTCCGGACACTTTACTTGTGGCCCGAAGAATAATTTACACATCCCTTCGAGCGTCAAGCCGAAGAAGTGCAGAATAGTCCGCGGACCCTCCGGATTAAACTCCCACATCCGGAGAGGCCGGCGTTTGCACAGCAACATCCGTCGGATTAGCATTACCTGAATTACACTGACAAGGCTAATGTCCCTCTCAAGAAGCTCCCGGATACGGCTCTGCAATGTTGGCACATCGCTAGCACACCCCCAATCCTGTCCTACATTGGTCCATGATGCCAGCTATGATGGGGGGCCCGAACGGAAGTCAGGGGCAGCCACCCACTTCGTGCCTCTAGGAGTCGTGACATAAAACCACCTCCGCTGCCATAGGTCGGACACCTCTGGGAAGGAGCCCTCTGGCCATGGGGCGTCGGAATTCCTGCTTATTACAGCGCCCCCGCACTCCGCGTGTCGCCCCTCGATCATCTTCGGCTTCACATTGAAGGTCTTGAGCCATAAGCCGAAGTGGGGAGTGACGTGGAGAAAAGCTTCGCGCACAACGATGAACGAAGATATATGGAGGATAGCGTCCGGTGCTAGATCGTGAAAATCTACCCCATTATAGAACATGAGCCCTCGCACAAAGGGATCAAGGGTGAGGCCCAAGCCGCGGAGGAAGTGAGAAACAAATACGACACTCTCATTGGGCTCGGGAGTAGGGATGACCTACCCTGGAGCAGGAAGCCTGTGCTAGATGTCGGCAGTCAGATACCCGACCTCCCTAAGCTTCACAATGTCCTCCTCTGTGACCGAGGAGGCCACCCACCGGCCTTGAAGGTCGGATCCAGACATAGTGGAGGATCCGAGGTGTTTGAGCTTGGGTCTCGGGTGTTAGAACTCGAGATGCGAAAAGGCGCAAGGGTGGTGGAAAAGAGGTATAGGCCTCGGCCCCTTTATAAAGGGGGTGAATATCAAGAGTCCTCAACGTGACCGCTTGAGACTTATCTAAAAACATGGAGTCTTACCAGTCGTCGTGGGGTTGTGCACACACGTATTGATGGAAGATCCCGCAATAAGGGGAACACGATCTCTGCTTTGGCAGGGCGTGCCAATAAAACCGCCTCGCAATGCGTATCGAAGCGGACTAAGAAAAACCGGTTCGTGTTGGGCCGGGCCACGATGCAGGGGCACGACGTACAAAAATTGCCAGCAGATCAGATTTATGCTATGCTCTCTATGGTGGTATGTGAAGATCATCTTGCAGATCCGGGCACGGTTTAAGTGTTCGATAATTACTTTGGAGTATTCGGAGATGGAACCCGCCCTGCAATGCCGAAGACAAACTGTGCAACGGACTCATCGTCATTGAAGCCTAGTTCAGGGGCTACTGAGGGAGTCCTGGATTAGGGGGTATCCGGATAGCCAAACTATATACTTTGGCTGGACTATTGGAGCATGAAGATACAAGACTCAAGACTTCGTCCCGTGTCCAGATGGGACTCTCCTTTGCGTGGAAGACAAGCTTGGCGATCCGGATATTATATTTCCTTCTTTGTAACAGAATCCGTGTAAACCCTAGTCCTCTCCGGTGTCTATATAAACCGGAGGGTTTAGTCCTTAGAGGGACGATCACAATCATAATCATCATAGGCTAGCTTGTAGGGTTTAGCCTCTACGATCTCGTGGTAGATCAACTCTTGTACTACTCATATCATCAATATCAATCAAGCAGGAAGTAGGATTTTACCTCCATCGAGAGGGCCCGAACCTGGGTAAACATCATGTCCCCTGCCTCCTGTTACCATCAGCCTTAGACGCATAGATCGGGACCCCCTACCCGAGATCCGTCGGTTTCGACACCGACAGTTGCCACTGGCTATAAATAGCCCCCCCCACAACCACTTGTTGGTTGTCCACTTTTAGGGAGAAATTGACACTTATCATTTGAGAGTAACCCTTCCTATGATGACTTTGTGAGAAACCTAAGTGAGAAAAAACAACGAGAGCCAAGGTGATTGAGCATCACTGAAGAGTTTGATCTGTGTGATCCAGCGCCTGTTACCTTTGACGAATCTCATTTTTCCAGACGGTTAGGCGTCATGTCTGAGCACCCAAGAGTAATTGTGGTGTGCCGGTGAAAAATTCTGAAGGTTTTGAAAGTCTACCTTGAAGACTTACCACGAATGATTGGGCGAGTTCTTCATTGACCTTAGCTCAAGGAGAATACGCTGAAGACTAAGTGTCTTTTGGGTTGAATCTCAAGCCGGTCCAACCAGACTTATAATTGGTACAACAAATAGAACTGGTCTACCAAATCGATGTGTCTTCACCAAGCCTATCTGGTTTCAAAATCCTCAGCTCTTTACTTTTTGTTATTCCACTGCTGAAGTATTTGCGATCTACATTCATGAATTTGAAGTTAAGAATTTCATCATGCCTTTCATTTCTCCAGTTCATCTTCTGTATGTCTGAATGATTGTATGATTGCATGTTCTTCACCTACATCTATCTTGTATGCATAATTTACTATTCTGTGATGATTTAGTTTCGCCCCTGTTTCTATCGCTTCACTCCGATCTTCGTCAAATTCATCAGAGTTTGACGAATTTCTAAATATCTACCATTCATCCCCTCTGGGAGTAAGCATGCGCTCTCAATTGGTATTAGAGCAAGGTACTCCCTTGTTCTATGTGATTTTGGTTTAACCACTTGGATTTTTTGAAGGAAATATGCCCTAGAGGCAATAATAAAGTTGTTATATTATATTTCCTTATTTCATGATAAATGTTTATTATTCATGCTAGAAATGTATTAACCGGAAACTTGATACATGTGTGGATACATAGACAAAACACCGTGTCCCTAGTATGCCTCTACTTGACTCGCTCGTTAAGCAAAGATGGTTATGTTTCCTAGCCATAGACATGTGTTGTCATTTGACGAATGGGGTCACATCATTAGGAGAATGATGTGATGGACAAGACCCATTCGTTAGCTTATCATAATGATCGTTCAGTTTTATTGCTACTGCTTTCTTCATGTCAAATACATATTCATCCAACTATAAGATTATGCAACTCCCGGATATGGAGGAATGACTTATGTGCTATCAAACGTCACAACATAACTGGGTGATTATAAAGATGCTCTACAGGTATCTCCGAAGGTGTTTGTTGGGTTGGCATAGATCAAGATTAGGATTTGTCACTCCAAGTATCAGAGAGGTATTTCTGGGCCCTCTCGATAATGCACATCATAAGAAGTCTTGCAAACAAAGTGACTAATGAGTTAGTTGCAGGATGATACATTATGGAACGAGTAAATAGACTTGCCGGTAATGAGATTGTACTAGGTATGAAGATACCAACGATTGAATCTCGGGCAAGTAACATACCGATGACAAAGGGAATAACATATGTTGTCATAATGGTTCGACCAATAAAGATCTTTGTACAATATGTGGGAGCCAATATGAGCATCCAGGTTCCGCTATTGGTTATTGACCGGAGAGGTGTCTCGGTCATGTCTGCATAGTTCTCGAACCCGTAGGGTCCACACGCTTAACGTTCGATGACGATTTTGTATTATATGTGTTATGTGATTTGGTGACCGAATGTTGTTCAGAGTCCCGGATGAGATCATGGACATGACGAGGAGTCTCGAAATGGTCGATAGGTAAAGATTCATACATTGGACGATGATATTCGGATACCAGAAGTGTTCCGGGGGTACCGGGTTCATATCGGGTCGCCGGAAGGGGTTCCGGGCATCCCCCCGGCAACTACATGGGCCTAATGGGCGAAGAAGGGGACAGACCAGCCCCTAAGGGGCTGGTGTGCCCCATGTAGGCCGAAATAGGGGGAAAGGAAAGAGGTGAACGGATGAAGGAAGGGGAGGGATTCGTCCTCTTCCTTCTCTCCTCCCTCCTCCTTCATCCCCCCTCCGGGAATTATGGTAAGGGGGGGGGGGGGCAAATAGGATTAGGGCCCCAAGTAGGATTCCTCCTACTTGGGCGCCCCCTTGGCTGCCTCCTCTCCCTCCCACCTATATATATATATATATATGAATGGGGGAGGCGCCTAGAAGATACACCAACGTTTGTTAGCCGTGTGTGGCGCCCCCCTTCACAGTTTACGCCTCTGGTCATATTCACGTAGTGCTTAGGCGAAGCCCTGCGCGGATAACTTCACCATCACCGTCACCATGCCATCGCACTAACGGAACTCTTCTACTTCCTTGACACTCTGCCGGATCAAGAGTTCGAGGGACGTCATCGAGCTGAAAGTGTGCAGAACTTGGAGGTGTCGTACGTTCGGTACTTGATCGGTCGGAACGAGAAGAAGTTCGACTACATCAACCGTGTTGGCAAATGCTTCTTCTTTTGGTGTACGAGGGTATGTGGACACACTCCCCCCTCTCATTGCTATGCATCTCCTAGATAGATCTTGCGTGAGCGTAGGAATTTTTCTGAAATTGCATGCTATGTTCCCCAACAGTGGCATCCGAGCCAGGTCTATGCCTAAATGATATGCACGAGTAGAACACAAAGAGTTGTGGGCAGTGATCGTCATACTGCTTTCCACAAATGTCTTATTTTGATTTGGCGGTATTGTTGGATGAAGCGGCCTGGACCAACCTTACATGACCACGTTCATGAGACCGGTTCTACCGACAGACATGCAACTAGTTTTGCATAAAGGTGGCTGGCGGGTGTCTGTTTCTCCTACTTTAGTTGAATCGAATTTGACTGCGGCCGGTCATTGTTAAAGGTTAAAACAACAAACTTGATAAATCACCGTTGTGGTTTTTGTGCCGTAGGTAAGAACGGTTCTTGCTAGAAGCCCGTAGCAGCTACGAAAAACTTGCAACAACAAAGTACAGGACGTCTAACTTGTTTTTGCAGGGCATGTTGTGATGTGATATGGTCAAGACATAATGTGATATACGTTATTGTATGAGATGATCATGTTTTGTAAAAGTTATCGGCAACTGGCAGGAGCCTTATGGTTGTTGCTTTATTGTATGAAATGCAAACGCCATGTAATTGCTTTACATTATCACTAAGCGGTAGCGATAGTTGTAGAAGCAATAGTTGGCGAGACGACCACGATGCTATGATGGAGATCAAGGTGTCGAGCCGGTGACAATGGAGATCATGACGATGCTTTGGAAATGGAGATCAAAAGCACAAAATGATGATGGCCATATCATGTCACATGTTTTGATTGCATGTGATGTTTGTCTTTTATGCATCTTATTTTGCTTAGTCGGCGGTAGCATTATAAGATGATCCCTTAACTAAATTCAAGGTATAAGTGTTCTCCCTGAGTATGCACCATTGCGACAGTTCTTCGTGCTGAGACACCACGTGATGATCGGGTGTGATAGGCTCTACGTTCACATACAACGGGTGCAAGACAGTTTTGCACATGCAGAATACTCGGGTTAAACTTGACAAGCCTAGCATGTACAGATATGGCCTCGGAACACTGGAGACCGAAAGGTAGAACGTGAATCATATAGTAGATATGATCAACATAGAGATGTTCACCATTGATGATTACTCCATCTCACGTGCTGATCGGACATGGTTTAGTTGATTTGGATCACGTATAATTTAGATGACTTGAGGGATGTCTATCTAAGTGGGAGTTCTTAAGTAATTTGATTAATTGAACTTTAATTTGTCATGAACTTAGTCCTGATAGTATTTGCATATTTATGTTGTAGATCAATAGCTCGTGTTGTAGCGCCCCTATGTTTTTTGATATGTTCCTAGAGAAAACTAAGTTGAAAGATGATAGTAGCTATGATGCGGACTGGGTCCGTGATCTGAGGATTATCCTCGTTGCTGCACAGAAGAACTATGTCCTTGATGCACTGCTAGGTGACAGACCTATTGCAGGAGAAGATGCAGACATTATGAATGTTTAGCTAGCTCGATATGATGACTACTTGATAGTTTAGTGTGCCATGCTCTACGGCTTAGAATCGGGGCTTAAAAGACGTTTTGAACACCAGAGAGCATATGAGATGTTCCAAGAGCTGAAATTGGTATTTCAAACTCATGCCCGTGTCGAGAGGTATGAGACCTCTAGTAAGTACTTTGCCTACAAGATGGAGGAGAATAACTCAGCTAGTGAGCATGTGCTCGGAATGTCTGGGCACTACAATTGCTTGAATCAAGTGGGAGTTAATCTTCCAGATAAGATAGTGATTGACAGAGTTCTCTAGTCACTATCACCAAGCTACTAGAACTTCATGATGAACTATAATATGCAAGGGATGATGAAAACAATTCCCGAGCTTTTCGCGATGCTGAAATCTGCGAAGGTAGAAATCAAGAAAGAGCATCAAGTGTTGATGGTTAACAAGACCACTAGTTTCAAGAAAAAAGGGCAAGGGAAAGAAAGGGAACTTCAAGAAGAATGGCAAGCAAGTTGTCACTCCTGTGAAGAAGCCCAAAGCTGGACCCTAGTGGCAATAATAAAGCCGGACCCTTGTTGCGCGGGAATGGAAATCTTTGGGGGATTCCTTGGGAATCCGCATACGTCCTTGCCTTCTTAGCACGAAAGAAGGTCAACTACATCAACCGCGTTGGCAAACGCTTCCGCTTTCGGTCTACGAGGGTACGTGGACACACTCCCTCCTCCTATTGCTATGCATATCCTAGATAGATCTTGCGTGAGCATAGGATTTTTTTTGAAATTGCATGCTACGTTCCCCAACAGTTTTAGCTATGTCAACCGCAGATATGATCAAGGTATCCGCTGCGTGCCCCATCTTCGGTGGCACAGACTATCCCTACTGGAAGAACAAGTTGCACATGCATCTTGAGGCTATTGAGAAAGATCTGTGATTTGTCATCAAGAATGGAGTGCTTTACATGGAACCGAACGTCAACGCTACTAATATTAAGAGATTTAAGAGCAACTCAATTCTCAAGCGAAGAATATCATATGTGGGCTTCTGAACAAAGGACAATATGGCAGAGTGAGTGCCCAAGAAATATCTAAGACTATTTCGGACTCTCCAATGTTATCGAGGGAGTTTCATCTCAACATGACTGCCAAGTTGATGTTATTCACAATCTCTTCAATTGATTCAAGAGCCTCGATAATGAGAATGTTCAGCACACCAATGACCACCTCATTCATATCTCCAATGAGCTTCAGGCTCTTGGGGCTGCTGGCATCATCGACCATGAGGTGGTGAAGAAATTGCTGAGATCTCATGATAGTTCTTTTGGCACCTTGGCCTTGATGATTCAAGAGCATCCTGATTATAAGCAACTTGATCCGGCTGATATTCTCGTGAGGCTCAATACTCATGAATTTCAGCAAGCTGAGAAAAGAGATATGTATGGTCCCAGCTATGGAAGACCTCGCGCTCTAAAGGCAAAGGAAAAAAAATCCAAGGCAATTTCTTCATCTGAAGAAGAATCTTACTACAATTCTGGTGGCGCCGAAGAAATTGGCAGATAACTTGTAGTGTTGGTGAGGAAATTCTAGAAGTTTTCAAACAAAAGCTGCTTTGGAAAGTCTTCAAAGTATGACTCAATGAACATTGGAGAAACTTCTGCTAGAGACTACAAGAAGAGAACCTGCCACAAATGCAAGAAGTCTGGCCAGTGCATTGCTGACTGCCCTCTCCAGGAAAGGAATCAAAGAAGAAGAAGAGCAGAGATGATGACTCTAATGACAAAAAGAAGAAATCCTCAAAGTCTTCATCAAAATCTTCATCACGCAAGATGAGTTGTCCTAGCAGAGCTCGTGCATTCATTGGAAAGGAAATGGATTCTGAGGAAGAATCTGATCATGAGGAAGCTAAGGAATCTGAGGATGAGTCAGACTCTGATGTGGTGAGCCTAACCCTCACTACTAAGTTCGTCAGCAAGTCCATCTTAAACCCTAATGGAAATGGCAACATCGCCAACTCCGAGGACTATGACGATGATTATGTTCCCACCTATTGATTCATGGCAAGAGGTCCAAAGGTAATCTCACGTCCAACCTACTTCTATACTTCCAATGAAGATGACTCTGAGTGTGAATCTAAACCTAGCTATAAGAAACTTGCTAAAACTGGAACCGATGATCTATTGGATGAGGAAATGGATTGTAGTCATACTTTGTGTGAAGACCTTAGACGTCTTCAAACAATCTATGATGAGCTTCAAATGGCCCTCTCAGTAAAACACAAGAAGCTTTCCTGTGAATTTCTTTGAAGTAAGTAAGATCTCGAGAGAGCGTCTCATGATGATCTTCAAAAGGAAAATGATTCATTGGTCACTCAACAGATCAATATCGCTCACGCTCAGGAATAATTTGTTGAACCTTGCCTAAAATGCCTTGTAGGTGAAAATGCAAATTCTCCAGCTGAATGTTCAAATGCTTCTGAAACTGCAATATCCTCAACTGTCCCTGTGGTATCAGTTTCCTCATCCGAGGAAACCACAAGTGTTACTAACAAAAATGCAGGGTTGAAGGAATAGTATGCAATAGGCATGTACAAAAGCCCCAAAGGGAATCAAACTCTTTGTGATGTGCTCAATAAGCAGATTCTGAACAGGAACCCTACAAAAGGGGATATTGCCTTTGAGAGGAAACTTAATACTGATGGATCATACTAGAAACCTAGCAAGATTCCAAAACCACCTGGGTTGCTGCAAAAGGACCTCTCCTAGATCCATCCACTTTATCTGGTTACAACTGTGATACTTTATATACCTTTGAT
This sequence comes from Triticum timopheevii, assembly GCA_963921465.1. Lineage (NCBI taxonomy): Eukaryota > Viridiplantae > Streptophyta > Magnoliopsida > Poales > Poaceae > Triticum > Triticum timopheevii. Next base: position 471,942,085 of record OY997266.1, on the reverse strand, counting down.
GAGTCATTTGAATCTAACTATATATTGTTCAAAAATCAAAATAGTGAAGTACGACCCAAATTTGTTGGTACTCCTTGTGGGAATGGTGCCCTAGTGAAGAAAATCTGGGTGCCCAAAAGCCTCGTGGAAAATCTTTTGGTGAATGTCATCATGACACCACCAATGAGGACAAAAACCGCAGGGCAAATTCTTCACTTGGACCAAAGTAGTCAAATGGTCACAGACCTATTTATGGCCGTGCTATTGCTTCTGTTTCATGGGGAAACAACCATCGGTCTTATGAATGTGTGCATTATTCTTCGAACCATTATGTTCACAAATCTTCAAAGAATTTCTTTGCATATTCATTTGAATACTCTAACTCTCCTGTGAAGAGAAATGCATATTCCTCAATTCCTAATTCTCTATCAATGTGCTTCGATACATTGCTTCTCAGCCACCCATACAAATGAGGGTTGTTAAAAAGAAGAACTAATCTCTTCAGCAGGGTCACATATTCAGACGGAAATTAACGTCTTTGAAGTCACTGAAGACCTGACAAATTCTTATTGGGACACAACATAATCATGATGGAATGAATTCTTCATTTCCCTCGTCCCATATGCTACTGAAATTACTATCACTTGATGGAAGTCACTTATGAATTTGACTGTCATATTCTTCATTTGAAGTATTGATGGCCTATAAGGGAACAGGGTTATTGCATTTCATGATAAGTAGGTGTTGTAGGATCGAAAGTATGTCTAGAGGGGGGTGATTAGACTACTTAACCAAATAAAAACTTATCCTTTTCCCAATTTTAGTTGTAGGCAAGTTTTAGAGATTCTACCAAGTCAAATACACCCTACACATGCAAGTCTAGGAGTTGAGCAGTAGAAAGTAAAGACTTTGCATATGAACGTAAAGGAGGGATCGGAGAAATCAAACACAATTAAGACATGTGATTTTTGCATGGTTCTGATAGGTGGTGCTATTGTACGTCCACGTTGATGGAGACTTCAACCCATGGAGGGTAACGGTTGCACAAGTGCATGGAGGGTTCCACCCGCAAATGGTCTATGAAGAAGTGGCCTTGCCTATTCCATCATGGCTTACGTCCATGAAGGACTTGTCAAAATTGGGGCTCCATGGACCCAAATAGGGTTCAAACTCTGGGGCGTGTGCGAAGATGTAACCTAGCTGCGGCCCCAAACTCATCGCCTCATGGCTTGGCCTCGTCGAGTTCGTGCAAGCATGGAAAGAGACGAACATAGAGATTTATGCAGATTTGGGCCACCTTGTGGTGTAATACCCTACTTCTGCTTTGGTGGTTGGATTGCCTCGTGAGGAGGATGAGGGTGAACTAGTACAAGTGTGTGAGCTACCTCGTGAGGGCTTAGAGCATGAGAATCAATCCACACCCCTCTACAGTGGAGACTAACCTATATTTATAGTGGCCTTAGTCCTCTTCCCTCATAACTTAGGCGGGAAGGAATACCACAATGACCAATTTTGAAAGGGGACAAGAGTACATCTTATCCCGACGAAGGGTGGTCTTTGCCTGCAAAGCTACCGATCGTGACACAGAAGTGGGCTCAACGATGACCTCCGTCCTGCGGAGCTCATAGCATTGGTATTGTTGCACGGGAATGGAAATCTTTTGGGGATTCCTTGGGAATTCGCGTATGTCCTTCCCTCCTTAGCACGAAAAAGGAAACTGTCATGGACTGCGCCTGTTGGCGCAAGCTTGGCCTTTGGTTGTCATGTCATACGTCATCGCGGGCCTCCTGAGGCACGAGGTTTGCATAGAGATCTCCGCTCCTTGGGAGGCAGGCTCGGGAAGGTGCTCCTCGGGAGGTCTTGGTGTCGTTTGCCTCGCGAGGCGGGAGGCCCGCGCGAAGGTCTTGCGCTTGGGGTCTTGGAGCTGGGCCGTACCGGGCCGTCGACGGAATCGTGTTCTGGGACGCAGGCAGGCAAGTCTGGGTACCTCTGATCCTAGAATGCAGACAGTAGCCCCCGGGCCCAAGGCGTTCTCGTCCTGGTTTCGGAGCGAAGGCAAGGAGTGAAGGGAAAAATGACGCGGGCCCCAATCACCAACGGGTCAGGCTTGACGCGTCGCGTACGATGGGACGCAGACACCTCCACTTCCCCATGTCGCCTCGGTAACTGCCTAGACTGCCAAAAGCCTGGCGCGTGCCGCGGGGCCATCATTTCTCATCCTCGCCTTGCTCATAATCCCCTTCTCCAGACAGGTGCTCCTCAAGATCCAACCACAGCGTCGTCCCTCTCTTCTTCCTTCACTGGCGCCGACGACTCCCCGAATGGCGTCCACGGGAAAATCGCAACCTTGGTCTAGGTCGTGACCTCCTCATCTCTTCTGCCGGCACTCGCAGCCTCCTCCGTCCCTAAGGAGGGGGACCTCAGTCCAGTGCTCTCTCTAACAGCGGGCGACATGAACGAGTGGGATCTGTTGGAAATATGCCCTAGAGGCAATAATAAATTAGTTATTATTATATTTCCTTGTTCATGATAATCATTTATTATCCATGCTCTAATTGTATTGATAGGAAACTCAGATACATGTGTGGATACATAGACAACACCATGTCCCTAGTAAGCCTCTATTTGACTAGCTCGTTGATCAATAGATGGTTACGGTTTCCTGACCATGGACATTGGATGTCGTTGATAACGGGATCACATCATTAGGAGAATGATGTGATGGACAAGACCCAATCCTAAGCCTAGCACCAAGATCGTGTAGTTCGTATGCCAAAGCTTTTCCAATGTCAAGTATCTTTTCCTTAGACCATGAGATTGTGCAACTCTCGGATACCATATGAATGCTTTGGGTGTACCAAACGTCACAACGTAACTGGGTGGCTATAAAGGTGCACTACATGTATCTCCGAAAGTGTCTGTTGGGTTGGCATGAATCAAGACTGGGATTTGTCACTCCGTGTAAATGGAGAGGTATCTCTGGGCCCACTCGGTAGGACATCATCATAATGTGCACAATGTGACCAAGGGGTTGATCACGGGATGATGTGTTACGGAACGAGTAAAGAGACTTGCCGATAACGAGATTGAAGAAGGTATCGGTATACCGACGATCGAATCTCGTGCAAGTATAATACCGTTAGACAAAGGGAATTGTATACAGGATCGATTGAGTCCTTGACATCGTGGTTCATCCGATGAGATCATCGTGGAACATGTGGGAGCCAACATGGGTATCCAGATCCCGCTGTTGGTTATTGACCGGAGAACGTCTCGATCATGTCTACATGTCTCCCGAACCCGTAGGGTCTACACACTTAAGGTTCGATGACGCTAGGGTTATAAAGGAAGTTTGTATGTGGTTACCGAATGTTGTTCGGAGTCCCGGATGAGATCCCGGACGTCACAAGGAGTTCCGGAATGGTTCGGAGGTAAAGATTTATATATGGGAAGTCCTATTTTGGCCACCGGAAAATGTTCGGGATTTTTCGGTATTGTACCGGGATGGTTCTAGAAGGTTCCGGAGTGGGGCCCACCTGCATGGGGGACCCACATGAACGTGGGTAGTGGGGTCAAGGCCCCACACCCCCGGTCAAGGCGCAGCAAGATCCCCCCTTAGAAGGAATAAGATCATATCCCGAAGGGATAAGATCGAGATCCCTAAAAAAGGGGGATAACAATCGGTGGGGAAGGAAATGATGGGATTTCTTTCCTCCCACCTTTGCCAACGCCCCAATGGACTTGGAGGGCAAGAAACCAGCCCCCTCCACCCCTATATATAGTGGGGAGGCGCATGGTAGCATCACGCTTCCCCTGGCACAGCCCTTCCCCCTCTCCCAAGTACTCCTCCTCCCCCGCGGTGCTTGGCGAAGCCCTGCAGGATTGCCACGCTCCTCCATCACCACCACGCCGTCGTGCTGCTGCTGGACGGAGTCTTCCCCAACCTCTCCCTCTCACCTTGCTGGATCAAGGCATGGGAGAAGCCACCGGGCTGTACGTGTGTTGAACGCGGAGGTGCCGTCCGTTCGGCACTAGGATCTCCAGTGATTTGGATCACGACGAGTACGACTCCTTCAACCCCGTTCTCTCGAACGCTTCTGCTTAGCGATCTACAAGGGTATGTAGATGCACTCTCCTTCCCCTCATTGCTAGTCTCTCCATAGATAGATCTTGGTGTTGCATAGAAAATTTTGAATTTCTGCTACGTTCCCCAACAGTGGCATCATGAGCTAGGTCTATTGCGTAGATTCTTTGCACGAGTAGAACACAAAGTAGTTGTGGGCGTTGATTTTGTTCAATATGCTTACTGTTACTAGTCCAATCTTGTTTCGACGGTATTATGGGATGAAGCGGACCGGACCGACCTTACACGTACTCTTACGTGAGACAGGTTCCACCGATTGACATGCACTTGGTGCATAAGGTGGCTAGCGGGTGCCTGTCTCTCCCACTTTAGTCGGAACGGATTCGATGAAAAGGGTCCTTATGAAGGGTAAATAGCAATTGACATATCATGTTGTGGTTTTGCGTAGGTGAGAAACGTTCTTGCTAGAAACCCATAGCAGCCACGTAAAACATGCAAACAACAATTAGAGGACATCTAACTTGTTTTTGCAGGGTATGCTATGTGATGTGATATGGCCAAGAAGAATGTGATGAATGATATGTGATGTATAAGATTGATCATGTTCTTGTAATAGGAATCACGACTTGCATGTCGATGAGTATGACAACCGGCAGGAGCCATAGGAGTTGTCTTAATTTATTGTATGACCTGCGTGTCATTAAACAACGCCATGTAATTACTTTACTTTATTGCTAACCGGTAGCCATAGTAGTAGAAGTAATAGTTGGCGAGACAACTTCATGAAGACACGATGATGGAGATCATGCTGATGGAGATCATGGTGTCATGCCGGTGACGATGATGATCATGGAGCCCTGAAGATGGAGATCAATGGAGCTATATGATATTGGACATATCATGTCACTACTATATAATTGCATGTGATGTTTATTATGTTTATGCATCTTGTTTACTTAGAACGACGGTAGTAAATAAGATGATCCCTTACAACAATTACAAGAAGTATTCTCCCCTAACTGTGCACCATTGCTAAAGTTCATCGTTTCGAAGCACCACGTGATGATCGGGTGTGATAGATCCTTACGTTCACATACAACAGGTGTAAGACAGTTTTACACATGCAAAACACTTAGGGTTAACTTGACAAGCCTAGCATGTACAGACATGGCCTCGGAACACAGAGACCGAAAGGTCGAGCATGAGTCGTATAGTAGATATGATCAACATGAAGATGTTCACCGATGATGACTAGTCCGTCTCACGTGATGATCGGACACGGCCTAGTTGACTCGGATCATGTAATCACTTAGATGACTAGAGGGATGTCTATCTGAGTGGGAGTTTATAATATGAACTTAATTATCCTGAACATAGTCAAAAGATCTTTGCAAATTATGTCGTAAGCTCGCGATTTAGTTCCACTGTTTAGATATGTTCCTAGAGAAAATATAGTTGAAAGTTGACAGTAGCGATTATGCGGACAGTAGAAAGCTTATGTCCTTAATGCACCGCTCAGTGTGCTGAACCCCAAACGTCGTTTGTGGATGTTGCGAACATCAGACATACACGTTTTGATAACTACGTGATAGTTTAGTTAAACGGTTTAGAGTTGAGGCACCAAAGACGTTTTCGAAACGTCGCGGAACATATGAGATGTTTCGAGGGCTGAAATTGAGATTTCAGGCTCGTGCCCACGTCAAGAGGTATGAGACCTTCGACGATTTTCCTAGCCTGCAAACTAAGGGAGAAAAGCTCAATCGTTGAGCTTGTGCTCAGATTGTCTGAGTGCAACAATCACTTGAATCGAGTGGGAGTTGATCTTCCATATGAGATAGTGATGTTTCTCCAAAGTCATTGCCACCAAGCTGCTAGAGCTTCGTGATGAACTATAACGTATCAGGGATAGATATGATGATCCTTGAGGTATTCACGATGTTTGACACCGCGAAAGTAGAAATCAAGAAGGAGCATCAATTGTTGATGGTTGGTGAAACCACTAGTTTCAAGAAGGGCAAGGGCAAGAAGGGATACTTCATGAAACGGCAAATCAGCTGCTGCTCCAGTGAAGAAACCCAAGGTTGAACCCAAACCCGAGACTAAGTACTTCTGTGATAAGGGGAATAGTCACTAGAGCGGAATTACCCTAGATACTTGGTAGATGAGAAGGCTGGCAAGGTCGATAGAAGTATATTGGATATACATTATGTTAATGTGTACTTTACTAGTACTCCTAGTAGCACTAGGGTATTAGATACCGGTTCGGTTGATAAGTGTTAGTAACTCGAAATAAAAGAGCTACGGAATAAGCGGAGACTAGCTAAAGGTGAGCTGACGATATGTGTTGGAAGTATTTCCAAGTTTGATGTGATCAAACATCGCACGCTCCCTCTACCATCAAGATTAGTATTAAACCTGAATAATTGTCATTTGGTGTTTGCGTTGAGCATAGACATGATTGGATTATGTCTATCGCAATACGGTTATTCATTTAAGGAGAATAATGGTTACTCTGTTTATTTGAATAATACCTTCAGTGGTCTTGCACCTGAAACGAATGGTTTATTGAATCTCGATCGTAGTGATACACATTTTCATGCCAAAAGATATAAGATAGTAATGATAGTACCACTTACTTGTGGCACTGCCATGTAAGTCATATTGGTGTAAAACGCATGAAGAAGCTCCATGTTGATGGATCTTTGGACTCACTCGTTTTTGAAAAGTTTGAGACATGCGAACCATGTCTATTGGTGTATACGCATGAAGAAACTCCATGCAGATGGATCGTTTGGACTCACTTGATTTTGAATCACTTGAGATATGCAAATCATACCACATGGGCAAGATGACTAAAAAGCCTCGTTTTTCAGTAAAATGGAACAAGATAGTAACTTGTTGGAAGTAACACATTTTGATGTGTGAAGTCCAATGAGTGCTGAGGCATGCAGTGAATATCGTTATGTTCTTACTTCATAGATGATTCACATAGATGTAGAGTACATTTACTTGATGAAACACAAGTCTGAATTATTGAATGGTTCAAGGAATTTCCGAGTGAAGTTGAAGATCATCGTGACAATAGGATGAAATGTCTATGATATGATCATAGAGATGAGTATCTGAGTTACGAGCTTTGGCACGCAATTAAGACATTGTGGAAATTGTTTCACAATTAATACCGCCTGGAACACCATAGTTTGATGGTGTGTCTGAACATCATAGTTGCACCCTATTGGATATGGTGCGTACCATGATGTCTCTTATCGAATTACCACTATCGTTTATGGGTTAGGCATTAGAGACAACCACATTCACTTTAAATAGGGCACCACGTAATTCCGTTGAGATGACACCGTATGAACTATGGTTTAGAGAAACCTAAGCTGTCATTTCTTAAAGGTTTGGGGCTGCGACGCTTGTGTGGAAAAGTTTCAGGTTGATAAGCTCGAACCCAAAGTGGATAAAATGCATCTTCATAGGACACCCAAAACTTTTGGGTATACCTCCTAATTCAGATCCGAAAGCAATAGGGATTGTTTCTTGAATCGGGTCCTTTCTCAAGGAAAAGTTTGTCTCGAAAAGTTGAGTGGGAGGATGGTGGAGACTTGATATGGTTATTGAACCGTCACTACAACTAGTGTGTAGCAGGGCACAGGAAGTTGTTCCTGTGGCACCTACACCAATTGAAGTAGAAGCTTATGATAGTGATCATGAAACTTCGGATCAAGTCACTACCGTACCTCGTAGGGTGACAAGGATGCGTACTGCTTCAGAGTGGTCTTGTCTTGAAGGTCATGTTGCTAGACAACAATGAACCTACGAGCTATGGAGAAGCAATGGTGGGCCCAAATTCCGACAAATGGTTAGAAGCCATGAAATCCGAGATAGGATCCATGTATCAGAACAAAGCATGGACTTTGGTGGACTTGCCCGATGATCGGCAAGCCATTGAGATAAATGGATCTTTAAGAAGAAGACGGACGTGGACGGTGATGTCACCGTCTATGAAGCTCGACTTGTGGCGAAGAGTTTTTCACAAGTTCAAGGAGTTGACTACGATGAGATTTTCTCATCCGTAGCGATGCTTAAGTCCGTCGGAATCATGTTAGCATTAGCTGCATTTATTAAATCTGGCAGATGGATGTCAAAACGAGTTTCCTTACCAGTCTTCGTAAGGAAAGGTTGTATGTGATACAATCCGAAAGTTTTTGTCGATCCTAAGGATGCTAAAAGGTATGCTGGCTCCAGCGATCCTTCTAAGGACTGGAGTAAGCATCTCGGAGTTGGAATGTACGTTTTGATGAGATGATAATTTTTTTTGGGTTTATACAAAAGTTTATGAGAAACTTGTATTTCCAAAGAAGTGAGTGGGAGCACTATAGAATTTCTGATGAGTATATGTTATTGACATATTGTTGATTAGAAATGATGTAGAATTTCTAGAAAGCATATAGGGTTATTTGAAAAGTGTTTTTCAATGGAAAACCTGGATTAGGCTACTTGAATAATAAGCATCAAGATCTATAAGATAGATCAAAATGCTTAATAGTACTTTCAAATGAGCACGTACCTTGACATGATCTTGAAGGTGTTCAAGATGGATCAGTCAAAGAAGGAGTTCTTGCCTGAGTTGTAAGGTATGAAGTTAAGACTTAAAGCTCGACCACGGCAGAAGAAAGAGGAAGGACGAAGGTCGTCCCCTATGCTTTTGAAATAGGCTCTATACGGTATGCCATGCTGAGTACCGCACCCGATGTGTGCCTTGCTACATATCTGGCAAGAGGGTACAAAGGTGATCAAGGAGTGGATCACCAGATCGCGGTCAAAATTATCCTTAGAGGAATAAGGATATGTTTCTCGATTATGGAGGTGATAAAGAGTTCGACGTAAAGGGTTACGCTGATGCAAGCTTTAACACCTATCCGAATGACTCTGATAAGCAAACCGGATACGTATAGTGGAAAAACCATTTGGAATAGCTCCAAGTGGAGCGTGGAAGCAGCATTTACAATATGACCTAGAGATTTGCGAAGTACATACGGATCTGAATGTTGCAGACCTGTTGACTAAAACCTCTCTCACAAGCAAAACATGATGAAACCCCAGAACTCATTGAGTCTTAATCACATGGTGATGTGAACTAGTTTAATGACACTAGTAAACTCTTTGGATGTTGGTCACATGGCGATGTGACCTGACAATGTTAATCACATGGCGATGTGAACTATATTATTGACTCTAGTGCAAGTGGGAGACTATTTTAAATATGCCCTAGAGGCAATAATAAATTAGTTATTATTATATTTCCTTGTTCATGATAATCGTTTATTATCCATGCTGTAATTGGTATTGATAAGAAACTCAGATACATGTGTGGATACATAGACAACACCATGTCCCTAGTAAGCCTCTAGTTGACTAGCTCGTTGATTAATAGATGGTTACGGTTTCCTGACCATGGACATTGGATGTCGTTGATAACGGGATCACAACATTAGGAGAATGATGTGATGGACAAGACCCAATCCTAAGCCTAGCACAAAGATCATGTAGTTCGTATGCTAAAGCTTTTCTAGTGTCAAGTATCTTTTCCTTAGACCATGAGATTGTGCAACTCCCGGATACCGTAGGAATGCTTTGGGTGTACCAAACGTCACAACGTAACTGGGTGGCTATAAAGGTGCACTACAGGTATCTCCGAAAGTGTCTGTTGGGTTGGCACGAATCAAGACTGGGATTTGTCACTCCGTGTAAATGGAGAGGTATCTCTGGGCCCACTCGGTAGGACATCATCATAATGTGCACAATATGACCAAGGGGTTGATCACGGGATGATGTGTTACGGAACGAGTAAAGAGACTTGCCGATAACGAGATTGAAGAAGGTATCGGTATACCGACGATTGAATCTCGCGCAAGTACAATACCGTTAGACAAAGGGAATTGTATACGGGATCGATTGAGTCCTTGACATCGTGGTTCATCTGATGAGATCATTGTGGAACATGTGGGAGCCAACATGGGTATCCAGATCCCGCTGTTGGTTATTGACTGGAGAACGTCTCGATCATGTCTACATGTCTCCCGAACCCGTAGGGTCTACACACTTAAGGTTCGATGATGCTAGGGTTATAAAGGAAGTTTGTGTGTGGTTACCGAATGTTGTTTGGAGTCCCGGATGAGATCCCGGACGTCACAAGGAGTTCCGGAATGGTTCGGAGGTAAAGATTTATATATGGGAAGTCCTATTTTGGCCACCGGAAAATGTTCGGGATTTTTCGGTATTGTACCGGGATGGTTCTAGAAGGTTCCGGAGTGGGGCCCACCTGCATGGGGGACCCACATGAACGTGGGTAGTGGGGTCAAGGCCCCACACCCCCGGTCAAGGTGCACCAAGATCCCCCCTTAGAAGGAATAAGATCATATCCCGAAGGGATAAGATCGAGATCCCTAAAAAAGGGGGATAACAATCGGTGGGGAAGGAAATGATGGGATTTCTTTCCTCCCACCTTTGCCAACGCCCCAATGGACTTGGAGGGCAAGAAACCAGCCCCCTCCACCCCTATATATAGTGGGGAGGCGCATGGTAGCATCACGGTTCCCCTGGCACAGCCCTTCCCCCTCTCCCAAGTACTCCTCCTATCCCGCGGTGCTTGGCGAAGCCCTGCAGGATTGCCACGCTCCTCCATCACCACCACGCCGTCGTGCTGCTGCCGGATGGAGTCTTCCCCAACCTCTCCCTCTCACCTTGCTGGATCAAGGCATGGGAGATCTCACCGGGCTGTACGTGTGTTGAACGCGGAGGTGCCATCCGTTCGGCACTAGGATCTCCAGTGATTTGGATCACGACGAGTACGACTCCTTCAACCCCGTTCTCTTGAACGCTTCCGCTTAGCGATCTACAAGGGTATGTAGATGCACTCTCCTTCCCCTCGTTGCTAGTCTCTCCATAGATAGATCTTGGTGTTGCGTAGAAAATTTTGAATTTTCTGCTACGTTCCCCAACAGGGTCAGACCCTAATCTGGGCCGGCTATGTGGAGCGAAGCACCTTGTCGGTGACGACCTACCCCTTCTTCCTCCATAGCGCCTTCCTAGGGCTTGTCCCGCCCTTCTCGAAGTTCTTCCATGCTATCCTCAGGCACTACAAAATCCATGTCCTCCATATCTAGCCTCACTCTAGTCTCCTCCTGTCCATCTTCGCTTTCTACTGCAAGGCATTTGTGGGCATAAGTCCTTCGGTGGCCCTCTTCCACCACTACTTCATCTTGTGATTCCACGAGCAGTACCAGTGATCCGCGTGCTTCTCCTTTGTCGCAGTCCAGAGTAGAAATTTGCTCTTGAAAGAGGAGAAAAAGGTGGAAGGCTTTCAGCACCGATGGGTCTTCCTGGATATCCAGGGTTCAAATCCGCTCCTAGAGACCCCAGAGGCGCTGCTGGCGCGTGCTTCCGAGTGGGAATCCGCCAAGCTTACCACCCCTTGAGCAAGGCCTGTGGCACCCCGATCCGCATGGAGCAGGGGGCCTTCGCAGGTCAGCCCAGGATAACACCTAATGCACGACAGGTCCATGATACAACATTCGAGGTAAGAATATTCATCAAATATATGTGTATATGATTACATCATTGATGAATACAATTTTCTGGCATAGCCCTGAGGCTATTTAAATGGCGGCATAAGTTTATTTAAATGGCGGCGGAAGTCTTGATTTGGCAGCATATCGACTCTGGCTGAGCTCCACAACTCACAGGACTGGCAAGATTACGACCTAGCACAACGGAACAAGTGAACAATTCGGGCACGACCTACAAAACTGGCATGACATGCCAGGATAGTACATTGAATGTACTTGCAAGGCAAAAAATACATAACATCCAAAGGAATAGATGACAAAGCAAGGACCAAGCATATGTAACAATCTACTTCAACACAATTTCTAAGCATGGCATGATATTAACTAGAGTCATAAATCAAACTAAGCATGAACAACAACATAGCATCTACTAGCATGGCAATAACATGGCATCTCAAACTTACTTCGAACATGGAAAATCATAAAATGGCATCATTTAGCAATTCAATCGAAACATGGCAATGGAAAAACATAGCATAACATCTTGATCATAACATGACATAATCTAACATTTCAATCGAACATGGCATCGCATCATGAAACTATGCCGAAAATAAACTACCAGTCATATCCAATGCAGACAGAACATGTTAACTTTATGCAACCATCTCCTTTTCTGCCATGGTTCTTTAAATGCAAATAACAACATACTACTCATGCAATGCAACCAAACTTGTGCACCGAGTCCCTCAGACTCTCTTACCGACAGGTTGCCTCGCAACCAAGCGATGATCATTCACGGATCACAAACGGAACCATACTTGGTTCAACACTAACCGTGACCTCGTCTCGTGATCATATCAAAACATCACCGTGACTTCTCACGACTATCTCATAGTCCAAGTCACCATATTATTTATTACACATTATTTATCAACTTAGTTATTTTAGGTGTATCCTCCATTTCAACCAAGACCCGATAGTGTGACCTACTACGAACTTGTGCCCATGATCGTGGACACGGCTATCGATAGACTTAACACACTCTCTGCAGAGGTAGCACACTGTACCCACACCACAGAACCCATGGCCTCGCATTCCCATTCGGGTGGACCAATGGTGTTCCGACAAGACCGATCTACTGACATGACACTCTCCCAGCCAGTCTGACCAACACCCCTTTTGGGTTCAGTTCTGGGTGGCCCCATGCCTACCAAAGGCATCACGGCCACCATCGTGGCAAAAATGGCCACCGTCGTGGCAAAACAAAAACGGTCCCAAAGGGGGACAAAAGTGCGCAAAATCCAACTACGGGCACACAAGGCTTATGTCCGCCTACCCAATCAGGGTAGCGCGTATCCATAACCTTCCCTCGTTGGAGGCACCGGCGAGAGGCATGACAATAGACCCAGCTAGGGCCTTCCCATAACAGGCAAATGTGTCTGCATTGAAAAAAAACTCGATTTGGTGGCACTATGACTCGATCCCATCTATGACAGAGGAGGGTTGTTATTAAGTCATATCATTCACTTCTCCAGCATCATCAACATGCAAGCATTTTTGACACGAATGCAACAACTAACAGGCAACATACAGATGCAGTAACAAAACATCAAGCTTTTCAAGTGAATAGTGATAGCATGTGAAAAATGGCAATATCAAGTACCAACAATCTTACTATTGCAGGAGAATCGACACTACTGGCATGAAACTAAACCAAACAAAGGCATGATATCATCAACTACAACATCCAGCTAGCATGTCAACCTATTCCATGAGAGCACAAGAATGCATGGCAGATAACACAAAAACATATAGCACGACTGAAATAACAATAGATGAAACAGGCAAGAAACTACTACAACTAAACACACGCACGAGGTGCAAGCAAAGTCAACATGCAAGTTCGGGGCTCATGATAGGAGGTTGGCTTGCCTGGGGTCGAGGAACACTCCGGGAAGGGATACGATCAACTCGCAGAAAAAATTGCCGAAGAACTGTTCTCTCTCAAAGGGGTGGAATTAGAGCAAGGGAAAAATGGGCATTTTCATAATGTGCAAACACAAATAAAATGATCCCATCAAAAAGAGCTCGACGAACAGAGAACGTGAGCATTGGAATCACCTCAAACGGAGTCACGTTGAAAAGTTGTGGCCGTTCACTTTTTAGGCAGAAAAGGCACTAAACAGTGAACGTTCACAATTTAAGCATTTCGGCGGGCGGGGCTGAAAAGGAGAAAGCGTAAACTTCAGAATACGTTTCAAGAGCAGAGAAAATGTATTTCAGACAATATGTTTTCATTTAACATAAAACGTAAACTGGCAGGGGCACTACCACTTAAGCTGACGTGGCAGCTGGCTCTATGACAGGTGGGGTCGCACGGGGCGAGGCCCGCCTACCTTAACTCCTTGAACCTCCCGCTTGGGGGCGCACCGAGCCGAGGGAGGGGCTCGCCCAGACGGCGAGTACTGGCGCTACCGACCACCATACGTGGCGTGCGGCCTATCCAGGTGATTGTGAGGGAGTGGCGCATCCAGTGGAGGTGGTTGGCGCAGCCGAGATGCACTAGGAAGGGAGCAGCAGGTCTAGCGGCAGAGAGAGGCTCCGGTCGCCAGTGGACAGGGTGCTCTGGTGGGGGAATGGAGGGGCCGAGGCCATGGGGAGGCTCACCGGACTCCAGGGGTTACAATGGAGGTGAAAGAATAGAGGAGGGCACTCTGGGTGGCTGGAATGCGAGAGGAGCCGAGGCGGTGGCCATGGCGATGGGGAGGGGATGGAGAGCTCCTCGAGCTCGAGCTGCTGGCTAGGCAGGGTCGTGGAGGTGAGGTGAGGCGAGAGATGAGCTCGGACAGGTCGAGGGGTGGCTATAAATAGCCGGGCGTGGGGATGCCGAGCCGGTCGCCGCCAGACGAGTCTGGCCAGGGCTCTGGTGCATGCAGGGCTCACGGGGAGGAGTGTGAAGGCACCGAGAGGGATGCAGACAAAGTGTAGGAGCTCACGAAGCAGGCGACACTCACGGACGAGAGGAGGAAGCAGACAGGGGCCAGGAAGAAGATGATGGCCACGGGGCTCACTGTTCGGTTGTTGGAATGACGCGCTAGAGAAGAAAACAGAGGGGGAGAGCGGTCCAGGGGAACGACGATGACGATGTTGAGCTGTTTGACACGTGGGGATGAACCAAATCCGTCCGGAGCGGCTCTGCCGTCGCCAACAGTGGCTAGACCACCGTTTTGCCCGGCATTGCCCGCGTTCACCACCGACAACGCGCTCTCTGGATGCCTGCGTGATGCCAGCTCATGTCTACATCATAGTCCATCCAAGGTATCTACATGAGCTGGCATCACGCAGGAAGCCAGAGAGCGCAGAAACTGGGTGGGCACATGATCCAATACAAGTTTTTGCCTTCTCAAATTTTTTTGTAAAGGAAGTTCTTTATTCCTAATTCCAATTAGGCTGAAATTTGTCAGGGTGATTAACATTGATAAATAACCCATGGATACCAAAGATCAGCTCAATCCCTTCATACTAGCTCCCTATGCAATTTTTCAAAGTTTCTGACTAAATTGCAACTTTGTGAAGGAAGTACCTTCATAGGATTTCCAAATGGACTATTACAAGGCCACTTGAAACTAATCCGCAGCTCTTTCACCCAGTGTTGTAATAACTCATTATGATGTAAAAACAATCTCTAAATTGCTACAGTATGAAAACTTGTATAATGGTGTATGAATACGACATAAAATGAAAAAGAAATAGAATACGCAATAATAGTAGTAGCGCGGGCACAAACGCGCGCTGCTAGTATTTACCAGTAGCGCTTCCTACGATACACGCTACTACTAAGTGCATATAGCAGCAGCGTGTCTGGACCAATGCTACTGCTAACCTTTAGCTGTAGCACCGTATTAGTAGCGTGGCACCCCACGCTACTGATAGGCCAAAAACCAGCGCTACTGCTAGGCTTTTTCCTAGTAGTGACAAGGAGGAACTGGTCGCCACCATGCCCGCCTTCAACGACTAGGGGCTCAAGCCATCCGTCCTTTCCAATTTCCCCGTGATGTTGTCCTCCAGCGATAGCTGCGGCTAGGAGGACTCGAAGGAGACTGAGGACGACGACCTGGAGGAGGAGTCCCTGCTGTCGCAGCGCGAGCTTCTCCGCAACCTCGAAGACTACGATGACACCGACGAGCCCCCGGCCATGGACTCTTTGCGCTTTGTCCGGGTCCCTGGGCAGTTGGAGCCCACTCCCAGGACCACGTCATCACCTGGATGGGCGGCCTCAGGCAAGGCCGCGGTAGTGCACCCTCCAAGGGGTCCCCACGCCCCGACACGACATTTAAGGAGTCGAGCCCGTCTTCACCAGGAACGCAGCTAAAGGATGGGGCGGCCCCCGCCGGGGCGGACATGGCTTCTTCGGCCATGACTCCTCAAGATGACCTACTCAACCCTCCAAGCAGTGACGTCGCGACGGGGGCCCGTCGGTGTCCACCCAGACCGCCCCCGGGACGTGACCAAGGCCATGCTCAAGAAGAGCGGGGATGCCTCGGCCTCCGCTGAGGAGGAGAAGAAAGGAAGTGGGACATGCCAGACAAGTAAGTGACCTTCCTTGCTTCCTGACCGGATGCTAATTGTGGACATGCTCATATCATTTCCCCTCTTAACGACCATAAGTGGTGGCGTGTAGAAGAAGTAGGTGGGCATCACATCAAAGGAGCACCTTATCCTGAAGTGCCATCGTCACTTGGCTGCGAACATGGTGGGCGTGGAAGCGCACCGCGTCGTCCTGGCTTAATCCTTGGGCATGCAGGTGACACCACACCGGGGTGCTCGGGCATGCCGCCCTCTCTTGGTGCCTCGCCGGTGCCGCTCGGGGGGTTGGCCATCAAGGACGCGGGGGCTCATGAGGCGGCGCTCCTCGCCACAGTCGTTGCAGCTCTGTCCTGGCGGAGGGGGCGATTCCTCACCCCCTCCGGCGGAATCCGACCCTAAGGGCATAGCTAGGAAGCCTGAGATGGAGCCAACCCCCATGTTCCAGCAGGCCCTGAAGTCGGTTGCCCTTGTCGTGCCCAAGAGGAACCCGAAGCCTCTGGTGCCCCAAGCCGACCGTTCCATGGCTTCTTTAGCCACGGAGCCGGCCGACGTGCCAGCGTCGCCCGCTCAACAGATCCTCACGTTCGCGAATTGCGACCCCCTTGTCAGGCCCGGGGCCTTGGATGAGGCTTACACCACCCTCCGCCGGCTTCGAGCTGATCTCCAGGACGCCGATAGGTGCCTCGCGAGGGAGCGCCTGGGGATCGTCTTGGGGTGGCTCCAGGTCGACATAGCCACCAAGGCGGCCTGGGACTGGGCCAAAACTGCCACCACAGAGACCAAGAAGGAGGCCACCGACACCAAGGTGGCCCGTGATGTGGCACTGGCCGAGGCAGCGTCTGCCACAGATCGTTGCAGCGAGGCGGAGGAAAACCTGAAGGCACTTTGGGAGGAGCAGGTCATGCGCACAGCAGCTTCAATAGCAGGAAGACGACCTCAAGGCTCATGACGTGTTGCTCACTGATCGCGACTCTGCGCTGTCAAAGGCGGTCATCGACTAGGCTCCAAAGCACGAGCACCTGACCAAGCCGAAGGAGGAGTTGGCCGAAGCCCAAGTGTCCCATGGTAAGCATGTTTCTAAGGCAACGAACCGACTTGATGTCAGAGATAAATCCTTGCCGATGTCGAGGTAAAGGCGGCCATGGACTGTGATGCCTTCCCTTCACTCGAGCTCACGGTGCGCCAGGCGCTGTGGTCCATCTGCAGTGCAGGATTTGAAGGACCGCTCGCAACCCCCGAAGAAGGCTACGTCGGGCTCTCCTCCCAGCTTACCAAGGGGATCGAGGGCACCGTCTCCAAGGTGGACTCCATCCTGGAGGACAAAAGCCGCGACCTCTTCTTCATGGCAGCGACGCGCGTCTTCAGCCACCTTTACCTTCGCGACCCCATTTTTAACTTGGACACGATAATTGGCCCGGTCCCTCTCGAGTCTCGTGCTTCCACGACAGCGCCCGTGAAAAGCCACATGGCTGCGCTACTAGGGAAGTTTACCTGCAATCCTGACATCGACCCTATGGCAACTGAGGCGAGTTGTAGTGACGTCGGAGATGGCGGCGACAACGATGTTGAAGACGAGCCCGTAGTGGCTGAGGCAGGTGGTGGCAACGGCCATGGCAACGTTGACCCCTCCTCCTAGAATTTATCCCGCGACACTTTTCTTGCCTCATGGAGGCATAAGACTTTGTTTGAATTTGCGATACACTTGGTGTCTATAATAATTGTTTGAACTCTGCAGTTTCCTTTTCGTGATTTGTTTGCTTCTTGCCAGGCTTTGTCTCCGCGTCGGCAGGGCCCAGCCTCGCGCATACCTCGGCCGCCATTGAGATGTCTGGTCGCGATGCCAGGATGAAATAGAGGGGCGAGGGGCTACGTGACTAGTGAAGCCCATGAGTTGCGATGCTCAGGGGTCCACCTTGACGCACGCGCGGCCCTTGATATGTCCATTTGGCATCATGCTTTTATATCGATATTTATTGCATTATGGGCTGTTATTACACATTATAGCACAATACTTATGCCTTTCTTTCTTATTTTACAAGATTTACATGAATAGGGAGAATGCCGGCAGTGATACGTCTCCAACGTATCTATAATTTTTGATTGCTCCATGCTACTTTATCTACTGTTTTAGACTATACTGGGCTTTATTTTCCACTTTTATATTATTTTTGGGACTAACCTATTAACCGGAGGCCCAGCCCAGAATTGATGTTTTTTTCCTATTTCAGTGTTTCGAAGAAATGGAATATCAAACGGAGTCCAAACGGAATAAAACCTTTGGGAACGTGATTTTCCAATCGAACATGATCCAGGAGACTTGGACCGTCCGTCAAGAATGCCACGAGGCGGTCACGAGGGTGGAGGGCGCGCCCCCTGGGTGCGCCCCCTACCCCGTGGGCCCCTCGAAGCTCCACCGACGTACTCCTTCCTCCTATATATACCTACGTATCCCCAAACGGTCAGAACAGGAGCCAAAAACCTAATTCGACCACCGCAACCTTCTGTATCCACGAGATCCCATCTTGGGACCTGTTCCGGAGCTCCGCCGGAGGGGGCATCCACCATAAAGGGCTTCTACATCATTACCATAGCCCCTCCGATGAAGTGTGAGTAGTTTACTTCAGACCTTCGGGTCCATAGCTATTAGCTAGATGGCTTCTTCTCTCTTTTTGGATCTCAATACAATGTTCTCCCCCTCTCTCGGGGAGATCTATTCGATGTAATCTTATTTTTGCGGTGTATTTGTTGAGACCGATGAATTGTGGGTTTATGATCCAGTACTATCTATGGAAAATATTTGATTCTTCTCTGAATTCTTTTATGTATGATTGAGTTATCTTTGCAAGTCTCTTCGAATTATCCTTTTTGGTTCGGCCAACTAGATTGGTAGTTCTTGCAATGGGAGAAGTGCTTAGCTTTGGGTTCAATCTTGCTGTGTCCTTACCCAGTGACAGAAAGGGTTGCAAGGCACGTATTGTATTGTTGCCATAGAGGATAACAAGATGGGGGTTTTATCATATTGCATGAATTTATCCCTCTACATCATGTCATCTTGCTTAAGGTGTTTCTCTATTTTTACTTAATACTCTAGATGCATGCTGGATAGCAGTTGATGAGTGGAGTAATAGTAGTAGATGCAGAATCGTTTCAATCTACTTGTTTTGGATGTGATGCCTATATACGTGATCATTGCTTAGATATGCTCATAACTATGCTCAGTTCTGTCAATTGTTCAACAGTAATTTGTTCACCCACCGTAGAATACTTATGCTCTTGAGAGAAGCCACTAGTGAAACCTATGGCCCCCGGGTCTATTCTCAACATATCAATCTCTATCACTTTATTTACTTGCATTGCTTTTACTTTGCCTTTTACTTTTTACTTTGCGTCTATCTATCAAAAATACCAAAAATATTATTTATTATCTCTATCAGATCTCACTGTTGTAAGTGACCGTGAAGGGATTGACAACCCCTAAGCGCGTTGGTTGCAAGTTGCTATCATTTTGTGTAGGTACGAGGGACTTGTGCATGGTCTCCTACTGGATTGATACCTTGGTTCTCAAAAACTGAGGGAAATACTTACGCTACTTTGCTGCATCATCCTCTCCTCTTCGGGGAAAACCAACATAGTGCTCAAGAGGTAGCAAGAAGAATTTCTGGCGCCGTTGCCGGGGAGGCTCACACAAGCAAGTCAACAATACCAAGTACCCATCACAATCCCTATCTCTCGCATTACATTATTTGCCATTTGCCTCTCGTTTTCCTCTCCCCCAGTTCACCCTTGCCGTTTTATTCGCCCTCTCTTTCCCAATCTCCTCCTCTCTTTCCCGTTTGCCTTTTTGTTTGCTCGTGTGCTAGCTTACTTGTCGCGATGGCTCTACCTAGATTTGGTGACCTTCACCTTAAAAGGCTAGAGGAGATCGAAAGCAATGTCAGAAAGTTTATGGTTTTGCAATGTGAGCACAATAATTTTTTTAGAAACGAGCTTAAAGAACAAAAAAGTTTTATGAGTTATAAGAATAAAGAACTCGATGATATGTCTAAAGAATTTGATGGTATAAGGACCCAAATTGCTCGTTTTGAAAAAATGACCGCTAAAATTTCGGATATGCAAGCTACCTTAGTCAATAAGATGGCCGCTAAACCGAATTCCTATGAAAATCAAGATGAAGATCTAAAAGTTATTAATGTGTCCCCTATTAAATCTTTGTTTTGCAATATGAATCTTGATGAAACTGAATATGATCTTCCTTTACCTAGAAGGTGTTCTAAGAATTCGGAGTTTCTAGATCTTGATGATGAAATTGATGAAAGTGGGATAGAAAGAAATAAAAACCAAGATGTTGCTAAACCCACTATTTTGGATCTCAAGGAATTTAATTATGAAAATTGCTCTTTGATTGGCTGTATTTCCTTGTTGCAATCCGTGCTAGATTCTCCTCATGCTTATAGTCAAAATAAAGCCTTTACCGAACACATTGTTGATGCTTTGATGCAATCTTATGAAGAAAAACTTGAGTTGAAAGTTTCTATCCCTAGAAAACTCTATGATGAGTGGGAGGCTACTATTAAAATTAAAATTAAAGATTATGAGTTCCATGCTTGGTGTGATTTGGGTGCTAGTGTTTCTACTATTCCCAAAGCTTTGTGTGATTTGCTAGATTTCCGTGATTTTGATGATTGCTCTCTAAACTTGCATCTTGCGGATTCCACTATTAAAAAACCTATGGGAAGAATTGATAATGTTCTTATTGTTGCAAATAGGAATTATGTGCCCGTAGATTTTATCGTTCTTGATATAGATTGCAATCCTTCATGTCCTATTATTCTTGGTAGACCTTTCCTTAGAACGATTGGTGCAATTATTGATATGAAGGAAGGGAATATTCGCTTCCAATTTCCCTTAAAAAAGGGTATGGAACACTTCCCTAGAAATAAAATAAAATTACCATATGAATCTATCATGAGAGCCACTTATGGATTGCCTACCAAAGATGGCAATACCTAGATCTATCCTCGCTTTTATGCCTAGCTAGGGGCGTTAAACGATAGCGCTTGTTGGGAGGCAACCCAATTTTATTTTGTGTTTTTTGTTTTTGCTTATGTTTAGGAATAAATAATCCATCTAGCTTCTGTTTGGATGTGGTTTTATGTTTTAATTAGTGTTTGTGCCAAGTAGAACCTATAGGATAACCTACGATGATAGTTGATTTGATTCTGCTGAAAAACAGAAACTTTGCGCGCACTAATTTAGTTATGTTAAATCACAGGAACGTGATTTTGCGTTGATTCTTTTTGCTGCTGTTCAATAAACAAATTTTCCAGGACTTACTATTTTGGTAGAATTGTTAGAGTTCCATAAATTTGCGTTAGTTACATATTCCTACAGACTGTTCTGTTTTTGACAGATTCTGTTTTACGTGTGTTGTTTGCTTATTTTCATGAATCTATGGCTAGTAAAATAGTTTATAATCCATAGAGAAGTTGGAATACAGTAGGTTTATCACCAATATAAATAAATAATGAGTTAATTACAGTACCTTGAAGTAGTCTTTTGTTTTCTTTCTCTAACGGAGCTCGCGAGATTTCTGTTGAGTTTTGTGTTGTGAAGTTTTCAAGTTTTGGGTAAATTCTTTTGATGGATTATGGAACAAGGAGTGGCAAGAGCCTAATCTTGGGGATGCCCATGGCACCCCCAAGATAATCCAAGGACACCAAAAAGTCAAAGCTTGGCGATGCCCCGGAAGGCATCCCCTCTTTCGTCCACTTCCATCGGTAATTTACTTGGAGCTATATTTTTATTCACCACATGATATGTGTTTTGCTTGGAGCGTCTTGTATTATTTGTGTCTTTGCTTGTTAGTCTACCACAATCATCCTTTCTGTACACACCTTTTGAGAGAGCCATACATGAATTGGAATTTGTTAGAATACTCTGTGTGCTTCACTTATATCTTTTGAGCTTGATAGTTTTGCTCATAGTACTTCACTTATATCTTTTGAGCGTGATAATTTTTGCTCTAGTACTTCACTTATACCTTTTAGAGCATGGTGGTGGATTTGTTTTAAAGAAACTATTGATATCTCATGCTTCACTTAAATTATTTTGAGAGTCGTTAATAGCATGGTAATTTGCTTAATGTTAATATACTTGGTGTTCAAGATTTGTGAACCTTTCTTTTGAGTGAATTGAATACTAAGATAAGTTTGATGCTTGATAATTGTTTTGAGATATGGAGGTGATAATATCAAAGTCATGGTAGTTGGGTGATTATGAATTTGAGAAATACTTGTGTTGAAGTTTGCAAGTCCCGTAGCATGCACGTATGGTTAAAGTTGTGTAACAAATTTGAAACATGAAGTGTACCTGGCTTGTGCATCCTTATGAGTGGTGGTCGGGGACGAGTGATGGTATTTTCCTACCAATCTATCCCCCTAGGAGCATGCGCGTAGTACTTGATTTTTGATGACTTCTAAATTTTTGCAATAAGTATATGAGTTCTTTTGACTAATGTTGAGTCCATGGATTATACGCACTCTCACCTTTCCGCCTTTGCTAGCCCCTTCGGTACCGTGCATTGCCCTTTCTCACCTTGAGAGTTGGTGCAAACTTCTCCGGTGCATCCAAACCCCGTGATACGATATGCTCTATCACCTATAAACCTCCTTATATCTTCCTCAAAACAGCCACCATACCTACCTATCATGGCATTTCCATAGCCATTTCGAGATATATTGCCATGCAACTTCCACCATCATCATCATGACATACATTACTTTTGCCATATTACCACTGCATGATTATGTACTTGACATCGTATTTGTGGCAAAGCCACCATGCACTATTTTTCATACATGTCATTCTTGATTCATTGCACCATCCCGGTACACCGCCGGAGGCATTCATATAGAGTCATATCTTGTTCTAAGTTTCGAGTTGTAATCCTTATGTTGTAATCAATAGAAGTGTGATGATCATCATTATTAGAGCATTTCCCAAAAAAAGAGAAAGGCCCAAAAAAAAAGAAAAGAAAAGGGCAATGCTACTATCTCTTTTTCCACACTTGTGCTTCAAAGTAGCACCTTGTTCTTCATGTAGTGAGTCTCATATATTGTGCTTCAAAGTAGCACCTTATTCTTCATGTAGTGAGTCTCATAAGTTGTCTTTTTATACTAGTGGGAATTTTTCATTATAGAACTTGGCTTGTATATTCCTACGATGGGCTTCCTCAAATGCCCTAGGCCTTCATGAGCAAGCAAGTTGGATGCACACCCACTAGTTTTCTTTTGTTGAGCATTCATAGCTCTAGTGCATTCGTTGCATGGCAATCCTACTCCTCATGTTGACATCAATTGATGGGCATCTCCATAGCCCTTCGATTAGCCTCGTCAATGTGAGACTTTCTCCTTTTTTGTCTTCTCCACACAATCCCCATCATCATATTCTATTCCACCCATATTGCTATATCCATGGCTCACGCTCATGTATTGCGTGAAGGTTGAAATTTTTTGAGATTATTTAAGTATGAAACAATTACTTAGCTTGTCATCGGGGGTATAGAAGTTGGGAACATCTTTGTGTGACGAAAATGAAGCATAGCCTAACTATATGATTTTGTAGGGATGAACTTTCTTTTGCCATGTTATTTTGAGAAGACATGATTGCTTTGATTAGTATGCTTGAAGTATTATTATTTTTGTGTCAATATGAACTTTTGTCTTGAATCTTTCGGATCTGAATATTCATATCACAATTAAGAAGTTTTACATTGAAATTATGCCAAAGTATCACTCCGCATCAAAAATTCTTTTTTACCATTTACCTACTCGAGGACGAGCAGGAATTAAGCTTGGGGATGCCTGATACGTCTCCAACATATCTATAATTTTTGATTGCTCCATGCTACTTTATCTACTGTTTTGGACTATATTGCACCTTATTTTCCACTTTTATATTATTTTTGGGACTAACCTATTAACCGGAGGCCCAGCCCAGAATTGCTGTTTTTTTGCCTATTTCAATGCTTCGAAGAAACGGAATATCAAACGGAGTCCAAACGAAATGAAACATTCGGGAACGTGATTTTCCAACCAAACGTGATCCAGGAGACTTGGACCCTCCGTCAAGAAAGCCACGAGGCGGTCACGAGGGTGGAGGGCGCGCCCCCTACCTCGTGGGCCCCTCGAAGCTCCACCGACGCACTCCTACCTCCTATATATTCCTACGTATCCCCAAACGATCAGAACAGGAGCCAAAAACCTAATTCCACCGCTGCAACCTTCAGTATCCACGAGATCCCATCTTGGGGCCTGTTCCGGAGCTCCACCGGAGGGGGCATCCCCATGGACGGCTTCTACATCATCACCATAGCCCCTCCGATGAAGTGTGAGTAGTTTACTTCAGACCTTCGGGTCCATAGCTAGTAGCTAGATGGCTTCTTTTCTCTTTTTGGATCTCAATACAATGTTCTCCCCCTCTCTCGTGGAGATCTATTCGATGTAATCTTCTTTTTGTGGTGTGTTTGTTGAGAACGATGAATTGTGGGTTTATGATCCAGTATTATCTATGGAAAATATTTGATTCTTCTCTGAATTCTTTTATGTATCATTGAGTTATCTTTGCAAGTCTCTTCGAATTATCCTTTTTGGTTTGGCCAACTAGATTGGTAGTTCTTGCAATGGGAGAAGTGCTTAGCTTTGGGTTCAATCTTGTGGTGTCCTTACCTAGTGACAGAAAGGGTTGCAAGGCACGTATTGTATTGTTGCCATCGAGGATAACAAGATGGGGTTTTTATCATATTGCATGAATTTATCCCTCTACATCATGTCATCTTGCTTAAGGCGTTACTCTATTTTTACTTAATACTCTAGATGCATGCTGGATAGCGGTCGATGAGTGGAGTAATAGTAGTAGATGCAGAATTGTTTCGATCTACTTGTTTTGGACGTGATGCCTATATACATGATCATTGCCTAGATATGATCATAACTATGCTCAATTCTGTCAATTGCACAACAGTAATTTGTTCACCCACCGTAGAATACTTATGCTCTCGAGAGCAGCCACTAGTGAAACCTATGGCCCCCGGGTCAATTCTCAACATATCGATCTCTATCACTTTATTTACTTGCTTTGCTTTTACTTTGCCTTTTACTTTTTTACTTTGCATCTATCTATCAAAAATAACAAAAATATTATTTATTATCTCTATCAGATCTCACTTTCGTAAGTGACCGTGAAGGGATTGACAACCCCTAAGCGCGTTGGTTGCGAGTTGCTATCGTTTCGAGGGACTTGTGCGTGGTCTCCTACTGGATTGATACCTTGGTTCTCAAAAACCGAGGGAAATACTTACGCTACTTTGCTGCATCATCCTCTCCTCTTCGGGGAAAACCAACGCAGTGCAGGTAGCAGGCAGCTGGAATTCTAGTCTGGAAAAGGAGCAAATATTATAGACCTATTCTGCACAACTCCAAAAGTCTGAAACTTCACGGAGAGTCATTTTGGAATTAATAAAAAATATTGGGCGAAGAAAGCACTAGAGGGGGCCACCAGCCATCCACAAGTGTGGGGGGCGGCCATACCCCCTGGGTGCGCCCCCTGCATTGTGGGACACCTGGCAGGTCCCCGATGCCCATCTTCTGCTATATGGTGTGTGTTTGACCTGGAAAAAATCAGAAGGAAGCTTTCGGGACGAAGCACCGCCGTCTCAAGGCGGAACCTGTGAAGAACTAATCTAGGGCTCCGGCGGAGCTGTTTTGCCGTGTAAACTTCCCTCCCATCGTCATCATCAATGATCCTCTCTTCGAGAGGGGGTCAATCTCCATCAACAACTTCACCAACACCATCTCCTCTTCAAACCCTAGTTCATCTCTTGTATCCGATCTCTGTCTCGAAACCTCAGATTGGTACCTGTGGGTTGCTAGTAGTGTTGATTACTCCTTGTAGTTGATGCTATTTGGTTTCTTAAGTGGACGATCATATGTTCAGATATTTAATGATAGTTAATACTCCTCTGATTATGAACATGAATATGCTTTGTGAGTAGTTACATTTGTTCATGAGGACATGGGAGAAGTCTTGTTATAAGTAATCATGTGAATTTTGTATTCGTTTGATATTTTGATGAGATGTATGTTGTCTCTCCTCTGGTGGTGTTATGTGAACGTCGACGATATGACACTTCACCATGATTTGGGCCTAGGGGAAGGCATTGGGAAGTAATAAGTAGATGATGGGTTTCTAGAGTGACAGAAGCTTAAACCCTAGTTTATGTGTTGCTTCGTAAGGGGCTGATTTGGATCCATATATTTCATGTTATGGTTAGGTTCACCTTAATTCTTCTTTCATAGTTGCAGATGCTTGCAAGAGGGGTTACTCATAAGTGGGAGGCTTGTCCAAGTAAGGACATCACCCAAGCACCGGTCCACCCACATATCAAATTATCAAAGTAACGAACGTGAATCATATGAGCATGATGAAAACTAGCTTGACAATAGTTCCCATGTGTCCTCGGGAGCGCTTCGCTTTATATAAGAGTTTGGCCAGGCTTGTTCTTTGCTACAAAATGTATTGGGCCACCTTGCTGCACCTTGTTTACTTTGTTACTTGTTACCCGTTATGAATTATCTTATCACAAAACTATCTGTTACCGACAATTTCACTGCTTGCAGTAAATACCTTAATGAAAACCGCTTGTCATTTTCTTCTGCTCCTCGTTGGGTTCGACACTCTTACTTATCTAAAGGACTACGATAGATGCCCTATACTTGTGGGTCATCAAGACTCTTTTCTAGCGCCGTTGCCGGGGAGTGAAGCACCTTTGGTAAGGAAACATTTATATAGTGTGCTGAAATTTACTGTCACTTGTTACTATGGAAAATAATCCTGTGAGGGGCTTGTTCGGGGTATCTTCACCTCGACCAGAAGAGCAAAGAGTTACTCCTCAACCTACTGAATCTACTAAAAATATTTACTTTGAAATTCCTTCGGGTATGATAGAGAATCTACTAGCTAATCCTTATACAGGAGATGGAACATTACATCCCGATATGCACCTAATCTATGTGGATGAAGTTTTTGGATTATTTAAGCTTGCAGGTATGCCTGAGGATTTTACAAGAAGAAGGTATTCCCTTTATCTTTGATGGGAAAGGCATTGACATGGTATTGGCTATGTGATGATATTGGATCATGGAACTACAACCGATTGAAATTGGACTTTCATCAGAAGTTCTATCCTATACATCTGGTTCATCGTGATCGGAATTTTATATATAATTTTTGGCCTCGTGAAGGAGAAAGTAATTCTCAAGCTTGGGGGTGTCTTAAGTCAATGTTATATTCATTCCCCAATCATGATCTTTCAACATAAATTATTATTCAAAAAATTTATGCTCGGCTTTCTCTTAATGATCACTCCATGCTCGATACTTCTTGTACTCGTTCTTTTACGATGAAGACTATTGTATTCAAATGGGATTTATTGGAAATAATTAAATGCAACTATGAAGATTGGGAACTCGACGAACGTAAGGAGTCAGGTATAAACCTTAAGTTTGATTCTGTTAAATCTTTTATGGATACCGATGCTTTTTGTGAATTTTAGCACTATAATATGGACTTGATTTTGAGATAGTAGCTTCCTTCTGTGAATCAGTTGCTACTCATGTTGATCTCCCTAAGGAGAAGTGGTTTAAATGTCATCCTCCCATTTAAGTGAAAGTAGTAGAACCTATTAAAGTTGAAGAAGAAACTATTACTTATAATGTTGATCCTATTGTTCCTATTGCTTATATTAAGATACCACCTTTCCCTGTTAGAATAAAGGATCATGGTAAAGCGTCAACTGTGGTTCATAAGAGCAATATTACAACACCTACACCCCTGAACAAATTAAAGTTGAACCTAGTATTGCTATGGTTAAAGATCTCTTGGTAGATAATATTGATGGGCATGTTATTTATTTCTGTGATGAAGCTGCTAGAATTGCTAAACCCGATGCTAAAGGTAAACATAGACCTGTTGTTGGCATGCCTATTGTTTCTGTTAAAATAGGAGATCATTGTTATCATGGTTTATGTGATATGGGTGCTAGTGTGAGTGCAATTCCTCATTCCTTATACAAAGAAATTATGCATGATATTGCACCTGCTGAGATAGAAGACATTGATGTTACTATTAAGCTTGCCAATAGAGATACTATTTCACTAGTTGGGTTTGTTAGAGATGTTGAAGTCTTTTGTGGGAAATTAAAATAACCTACTGATTTTCTTGTTCTTGGTTCCCCACAAGATAGCTTTTGTCCCATTATATTTGGTAGACCTTTCTTGAATACCGTTAATGCTAACATAGACTGCAGAAAGGATATTGTTACTGTTGGTTTAGGGGATATGTCTCATGATTTTAACTTCTCCAAATTTCGTAAACAACCCCATGATAAAGAATTGCCTAGTAAGGATGAAATTATTGGTCTTGCTTCTATTGTCGTGCCACATGATGATCCTTTAGAACAATATTTGCTAGACCATGAAAATGATATGTTTATGAATGAAAGAAGGGAAATAGATGAAGTATTTTTTAAGCAAGGACCTATTTTGTAACACAACTTGCCTGCTGAAATCCTTAGGGATCCTCCTCCAGCCAAGGGTGATCCCGTGTTTGAGCTTAAACAATTACATGATACACTTAAATATGCTTATCTCGATGAAAAGAAGATATATCCTGTTGTTATTATTAGTGCTAACCTTTCAGGGCATGAAGAAGAGAAATTATTGAAAACTCTGAAGAAGCACCATGCCGCTATTGCATACACTCTTCATGATCTTAAGGGCATTAGTCCCACTCTATGTCAGCACAAAATAAAACTGGAGAAAGATGTTAAACTAGTTGTTGATCACCAACGATGGTTAAATCCTAAGATGAACGAAGTGGTAAGAAATAAAATACTAAAGCTTCTGGAGGCACGTATAATTTATCCTATTGCTGATAGTCAGTGGGTAAGTCCCGTTCAATGCGTCCCTAAGTAGGGAGGTATTACTGTTGTTCCTAATGATAAGAACAAATTCATCCCACAAAGAATTGTTACAGGTTATAGAATGGTAATTGATTTCCGCAAATTAAATAATGCTACTAGAAAGGATCATTACCCTTTACCTTTTATTTATCAAATGCTAGAAATACTATCCAAACATGCACATTTTTGCTTCCTAGATGGTTATTCTGGATTCTCTCAAATACCTGTGTCAAAAGAGGATGAGGAAAAGACCACTTTTACTTGCCCTTTCGGTACTTTTGCTTATAGACGTATGCCTTTTGGTTTATGCAATGCACCTTCTACCTTTCAAAGATGTATGACTGCTATATTCTCTGACTTTTGTGAAAAGATTGTTGAGGTTTTCATGGATGATTTCTCCATTTACGAAACTTCTTTTGACGACTGCTTAAGAAACCTTGATCGAGTTTTGCAGAGATGCGAAGAAACTAATCTTGTCTTGAATTGGGAGAAGTGCCACTTTATGGTTAATGAAGGTATTGTATTGGGGCATAAAATTTCTGAAAGAGGTATTGAAGTTGATAAAGCTAAAGTAGATGCTATTGAAAAGATGTCGTGTCCTAAAGACATCAATGGTATAAGAAGTTTCCTTGGTCATGCTGGTTTCTATAAGAGATTTAGTAAAGACTTGTCTAAAATTTCTAGGCCTCTCACTAATCTCTTGCAAAAAGATGTTCCTTTTTTTTATGCTGATTGTGTAGAAGCATTTGAAATACTTAAGAAAGCCTTGATTTCTGCACCTATTGGTCAGCCACCTGCTTGGAATTTACCCTTTGAAACTATGTGTGATGCTAGTGATTATGTTGTTGGTGCTGTTCTAGGACAAATAGTTGATAAGAAATTAAATGTTATCCATTATGCTAGTAAAACTCTAGACAGCGCCCAGAGAAATTATGCTACTACTGAAAAATAATTTTTAGGAGTTGTATTTGCTCGTGATAAGTTTAGATCCTATATTGTTGATTCCAAAGTAACTGTTCACACTGATCATGATGCTATTAAATATCTTATGGAAAAGACAGATGCTAAACCTAGACTTATTAGGTGGGTTCTCTACAAGAATTTGATTTGCATATTGTTGATAGAAAGGAAGCTGAGAACCCCGTTGCAGACAACTTGTCTAGGTTAGAAAATGTTCTTGATGACCCACTGCCTATTGATGATAGCTTTCCTGATGAGCAATTAGCTATCATCAATGCTTCTCGTAATACTCCATGGTATGCTGATTATGCTAATTACATTGTTGCTAAATTTATACCATCTAGTTTCACATACCAGCAAAAGTATGCTTGTGGTAGGGGTTAATCATAAGTGGGAGGTGCTACGTCTTGAGCTTGCGTTGGTTTTCCTTGAAGAGGAAAGGGTGATGCAGCAATAGTAGCATAAGTATTTCCCTCAGATTTTGAGAACCAAGATATCAATCCAGTAGGAGGCTCCTCAAAAGTCCCATGCACCTACACAAACAAACAAAGAACTCGCAACCAACGCAATAAAGGGGTTGTCAATCCCTTCATGGCCACTTGCGAAAGTGAGATATGATAAAGATAGTATGATTAGATAAATATATTTTTGTTATTTTATAATATAGATGCAAAAAGTAAAGATGCAAATAAAAGTAGATGGAAAGCTTATATGATAAAAGATAGACGCGGGGGACATAGGTTTCACTAGTGGCTTCTCTAAAGATAGCATAAGTATTACGGTGGGTGAACAAATTACTGTCGAGCAATTGATAGAAAAGCGAATAATTATGAGATTATCTAGGCATGATCATGTATATAGGCATCACGTCCGTGACAAGTATACCGACTCCTGCCTGCATCTACTACTATTACTCCACACATCGACCGCTATCCGGCATGCATCTAGAGTATTAAGTTCATAAGAACAGAGTAACGCATTAAGAAAGATGACATGATGTAGAGGGATAAACTCAAGCAATATGATATAAACCCCATCTTTTTATCCTCGATGGCAACAATACAATACGTGCCTTGCAACCCTTTTTGTCACTGGGTAAGGACACCGCAAGATTGAACCCAAAGCTAAGCACTTCTCCCATGGCAAGAAAGATCAATCTAGTAGGCCAAACCAAACTGATAATTCGAAGAGACTTGCAAAGATAACTCAATCATACATAAAAGAATTCAGAGGAGATTCAAATATTTCTCATAGATAAGCTTGATCATAAACCCACAATTCATCGGATCTCGACAAACACACCACTAAAAGATCTCCACAAGAGAGGGGGAGAACATTGTATTGTGATCCAAAAAGAGAGAAGAAGCCATCTAGCTAATAACTATGGACCCGAAGGTCTGTGGTAAACTACTCACAACTCATCGGAGGGGCTATGGTGTTGATGTAGAAGCCCTCCATGGTCGATTCCCCCTCCGGCAGAGCACCGACGAAGGCTCCAAGATGGGATCTCGCGGATACAGAAGGTTACGGCGGTGGAAATAGTTTTTTGTTGGCTCCCTGGATGATTTCGGCGTATGTAAGTATATATAGGAGGAAGAAGTACGTCGGTGGCCGCTCGAGGGGCCCAGGAGACAGGGGGCGCGCCCAGGAGGGGTGGGCGCGCCCTCCTATCTCCTGGCCGCCTCATTTGATTCTTGACTTGCACTCCAAGTTCTCCGGATCACGTTCGTTCCAAAAATCACGCTCCCGAAGATTTCATTCCATTTGGACTCCGTTTGATATTCCTTTTCTTTGAAATACTGAAATAGGCAAAAAAACAGCAATACAGGCTAGGCCTCCGGTTAGTAGGTTAGTCCAAAAACTGATATAAATATGTTAAATAAAGCCCATAAACATCCAAAAGGGGTAATATAATAGCATGGAACAATCAAAAATTATAGATACGTTGGAGACGTATCAGGAGGCTTGTCCAAGGAAGGACAACACCCAAGCACCGGTCCACCCACATATCAAATTATCAAAGTAACGAACGCGAATGATATGAGCATGATGAAAATTAGCTTGACAGTAATTCCCATGTGTCCTCGGGAGTGCTTTGCATTATATAAGAGTTCGTCCAGGCTTGTCCTTTGCTACAAAAAGGATTGGGCCACCTTGCTGCACCTTAGTTACTTTTGTTATTTGTTATCCGTTACGAATTATCTTATCACACAACTATCTGTTACCGATAATTTGAGTGCTTGCAGAGAAAACCTTGATGAACATCGCTTGTCATTTCCTTTTGCTCCTCGTTCGATTCGACACTCTTACTTATCGAAAGGACTATGATAGATCCCCTATACTTGTGGGTCATCAAGACTCTTTTCTGGCGCCGTTGCTGGGGTGTGAAGCGCTTTTGGTAAGTGGAATTTGGTAAGGAAACATTTATATAGTGTGCTAAAATTTACTGTCATTTGTTACTATGGAGAATAATCCTTTGAGGGGTTTGTTCGGGGTATCTTCACCCCGAACGGAAGAGCAAAGAGTTGCCCCTCAACCTACAGAACCTACTGAAAATATTTATTATGAAATTCCTTCATTTATGATAGAGAAACTGCTAGCTAATCCTTATGCAGGAGATGGAACATTACATCCTGATATGCACCTAATCTATGTGGATGAAGTTTTTGGATTATTTATGCTAGCAGTTTTACCCGAGGATGAAGTCAAGAAGAAGGCCTTCCCTTTATCTTTGAAGGGAAAGGCATTGACATGGTATAGGCTCTGTGATGATACTGGATCTTGGAACTACAACTGATTGAAATTGGAATTTCATCAAAAGTTTTAGCATCTGGTTCATCGTGATCGGAATTATATATATAATTTCTAGCCTCGTGAAGGAGAAAGTATTGCTCAAGCTTGGGGGAGGCTTAAGTCAATGTTATATTCATGCCCCAATCATGAGCTCTCAGGAGAAATTATTATTCAGAACTTTTATGCTCGGCTTTCTCGTAATGATCAATCCATGCTCGATACTTCTTGTACTAGTTCTTTTATGAAGAAGACTATTGAATTCAAAGGGGATTTATTGGAAATATTTAAACACAACTTTGAAGATTGGGAACTCGAAGAAGGTAAGGAGTCAGGTATAAATCTTAAGTTTGATTGTATTAAATCTTTTATGGATACCGATGCCTTTCATGATTTTAGCACTATATATGGACTTGACTCTGAGATAGTAGCTTCTTTCTGTCACTACAAAAAAAGACACATCCACGACATTTTGGGCCAAACGAAATTTTTTTCTGTCATACATATGACACTTCTATGACGAAAATTGTGACAAAACCCGGTATCATCATAGGAAACAATTACTTGCCGATAAAGGAGGATGAAACAAACGGTGACAGAAAGAAGCATCTAACTTATCTTGGATGGAAAACAAAGTAGGATAGTAGCATTTCTAAAACGGTTGCATTGATTCATATTAACAGAGACATTCTCTTGAAACAACATTCGTTAAAATATGTAATTTACTTTTAAAGTGGCATTGCTTCAATTTTCCGGCGGCATTCTTAGATTAACAATAGCAAAATAGCTGTATGGGACATGCTAGCACCATGTGCGTCCACACACTAGAAAAAAAAGACACATCCATGACATTTTGGGCCGAACGAAATTTTTTTTTGTCATACATATGACACTTCTATGACGATAATTGTGACAAAACCCGGTATCATCATAGATGTGGTCGGCTCCTACTTCTATGACAAAAAATCATGACAGAAAATGGTCTTTTCGTCCTGGGCGGGCCGGAGACGCAGCTGCATGACATTCTTTGGGCCGTCCATGACGGAAAAAACCGTGGTAGAAGCAAGGGGAGGAAAATTTCGGGGAGTTCCCGGGTACGGTGGGAGGTCGGGGGCCGAGCGATGCGCGTTTCTCTCGTACATGTATGCGCGTGTGTGCGAGGCGTTGGCTCTAACTGAACCCGAGCGAGGCGTTGGCCTCTAACTGAACCCGAGCGATTGCACTGCAAGCTACACGTTAAAGAACCCGAGCGATCGATCGATGACTGTTAATTAAACCCGATGGAGCGATTCCTTCGCTGCTGCTGCTAACTGAAGCCGATTGATTGGATGAAAAGTGAGCGTTGCGGGGGGGGGGGGGGGGGTTGGATGAAAAGTGAGCGGTGGCGTTGGCTCTGGATGAACAGGACCCCGTGGTGTGGAGGGCTGGATGAACAGTAGACGGTGGAGGGGTGCCCGTGGAGGGGTGGTTGAACAGGACCACGTGGTGTGGAGGGCTGGATGAACAGTAGACGGTGGAGGGGTGCCCGTGGAGGGGTGGTTGAACAGTAGCCGGTGGAGTAGCGCGCGGTGGAGGCTGGATGAACAGGAGCCCGTGGAGGCTGGAGGAGGTCGACGGTAGCCCATGGAGGCTGGAGGATGTCGACGGTGGAGATGAACAGTTTCCCGTGGAGTCCCGTTTTGCGGTACGCCACACCCCTCTCGATGAACAGGACCCCCGTTTCGACCGTAGCGCTCCAACACAAGTCCATTTCGTCCGTTTTGCCGTACGCCACATCCCTCCCGATCAATAGGACCACCGTTTCGACCGTAGGAGGTCCATTTCCTCCGTTTTGCGGTATGCCACACCCCTCCCCATCAACGGGACCCCCGTTTTGACCGTAGGAGGTCCGTTTCCTCCGTTTTGCGGTACGCCACACCCCTCCCGATCAACAGGACCCCGTTCCAAACGTAGGAGGTTCGTTTCCTCCGTTGTGCGGTATGCCAGGCCTCGTTTCCATTGCCTGTTCCGTCCAAGCCCTCCCGATGAACACGACCATGCATTTCGTGCCGACCCAGCCGGTTGGCTCCCCATGAACACGACGACGACGCTGTTTCTCCGTTCCGACCCAGCCATGTACGTATGCACGAGTAGGCGTTCGAGACCCTGCCTGTATGTACGTACATGGCCGTATTTTCTTTCTTGCACCCTCGCTGTTGTACGTACGTGTACGTGCTACATGCGCGCCTCTACTACGACACGTGCGCGCCTCTACTACATCACGTGCGCGCCTCTACATCGACCAGTATGTACGTACACGTTCACGACCAAAATGACAACGCTACGTACGCTTCGACCAGGTGGGTCCCGACTGTCAGGCACTTCCTTGACTGCGAAGATGTTGTTGGTGGGTCCCAGCAGTCAGGGGGGCGAATCGTTTTGTTTTTTTGCCTGGACGCACTTCCTTGCGTGCGAAGATGTAGCTGGTGGGTCCCAGCAGTCAGGGGGCGAATCATTTTTTTTGCCCGGACGCACTTCCTTGAGTGCGAAGGTGTAGCTGGTGGGTTCCAGCAGTCAGGAGGGAAACATTTTTTTATGAAATACGGTGGCCCATCCGGTGGGTCCCTGCTGTCAGGTGGAGGAATCATTATTTTCCGCGTAATAAGGAGGCACTTCTTTGCTGCGGCCGTGGACCCTGCTGTCAGCCTCTCCACGTACAGTCGACGTCCAATGGAAGTCATTCCTTGACCATATTGACCACGCCGCGCCGAGGGCACCAGGGCGGTGGACGACGGCGAGGCCTAGGAAGGGGACGACGCGGAGCCGGTGAAGACGCTGCAGTGGGTGCCCACGCGGAGAGGAGTATGAGTATTCACTCGTTCGGCTGCGGTGTGAGGCTGCCGTCGCCGCAGGGCCTGGCCAGCGATGGGAATAGTAGGGGGCGGTGAGGCCTCCGCGGCAGCATAGCCGGCTACGGGAGGCAGGAGCAGGCGGCACGACCGGCGCTTCTTTGGGCGGCGGAGCAAGAAGACCAGAGGTTGAAGAAGCACTACGGCCGTTGGATGGACATCGTACGGTCACTGGAGCTAAAATCGTTCATATTGACTAAGTTGACAAAGCCCTTCGTCCCTGTCAACTTAGTAGGCCCACAAGACAGCCTCCCACCAAGGTGGGTCCCAGCTAGCCGGGGGAGTATTCATTTTTTGTGCGTAATAAGGAGGCACTTCCGGTGGGTCCGAGCTGACAGCGGGTGGAACGTTTTTTTTCATGAAATACGGTGGCCCGTCCAGTGGGTCCCAGCAGTCAGGCAGAAACGATTTTTTCGCGTAATAAGGAGGCACTTCCTTGCGGCCGCCGTGGACCCAGCTGTCAGCCTCTCCACGTACAGTACTCTTCCGATAGAAGTCGGTCGTTGACCATGTTGACCACGCCGCACCGAGAGCACCAGGGCGGTGGACGACGGCGACGCCTAGGAAGGGGACGACGCGGAGCCGGGGAAGACGCAGCAGCGGAAGCCCGCGCGGAGAGGAGTATGAGGGTTCTGTCGGCGTTCTGGGAACGGGGGTCCCCAGACTTGCCTGCCTGCGGCCTGCGGCGTGGCTCAAGTGGGGGGCCAGTGCGGCCCAGCTTCATCAGCTCAAGCTCAAGACCCTCGCGAGGGGCCAAGCCTCGCGGGGCGGACGACAGGAAGCTTCCTCAGGAGCAGCCTCATCAGGCAGGCTCGCGAGGAGGCAGAGAGATCGACATAGGGCACCTCGCGAGGAGCCCATGACGCAAGCCATGACGATCGAGACCAGGCCGACGCCGGCCTGCGCAGTGTCCTTGTTTTCGCTTTGGTGCAAAGGGGGCAAGTACAGGCAAGGCATCAGGCAAAGGTTACCGTTTCGGTGCAACAAGACCAAGACCAGCAGAACGGCAGGATGGAGGTCATCGTGGAGATCAGGACGGTGTCATCGTCAGAGCCTTTGGCAGCCGAAGACCAACTTTAGTCTGGATAAGTGTACTAGATGTTCCCCTTCAAAATGGCCAATTGTTGGCGCCCTTCCCGCTCATTATTTGGGAAGAGGCCCAGGGCCTCCCTCTATAAATAGGATTAGCCACCACAGAGTAGGGGGGGGGGCGAGAAAACGAATCATTGAGAGAGAGAAGCGACTGAACTGACCCAAGCAGTTCATCGCACCAGCTCAAGAACAGCCCCTCGCGAGGCTGTTCTCCGTTCGTATGGTTCATCATCCGCCCCTGAGGCAATCCACTACACCGCACACTCGAGTAGGGTATTACACCACAATGGTGGCCTGAACCAGTATAAACCTCGTGTCCCTTGTGTGTTCTTCCTTCTAGCCTAGATTCCTTTGCGAGACTTCACGACGCGAGCTGGTAGGGGAAAGATCTTCATGCGCACCCCAGAGTTCGAACCTCAAGGGTCTGCCGGAACCCGAAATCTGACATTTGGCATGCTAGGTAGGGGTGCACCGGAATCTTTCTTCCGCTGGTCGTGTGTGATCTTCCGTCGTGCCCATGTCTGACGCTCGCCGAGCCCGCGCCGAGCGTCGGGCTGCTCTCGCCGCTCGAGTCACCCAGACGGCTCCTGTCGGCGGACGCCCCCGTCATTCCCCGTTGCCTGCCGCCAACGCCGCCACCGGCCCGGTGGGGAATGACCAGCAGGCTTCGTCCCTGCATCCTTCGGTGCGGCGGGAAGGCCGCACCGCCACCCCATCACTGACTCCAGTCGGTTCGTCATCCCACGCCTGTCGCGCCCCCACGGACGCGCACGCTGTGCTGCTCCTGGCGCGCGAACTCCTGCACTACCATCCCATCGATGACCTCTATGAGGACTGGCTTGCCCGCCTCATCGAGCCTGTCAGTGCCGCAGGGGGCTCTCCTATGCCCTCTCTCTTGCTGCCTCGTCCTCCATCCTGCACAGGAGGCAAGGATCAAGAGGTGCCTCCGCCACCTCCTCCCCAAGAAGGCGTTCGGGCTCCAAGGCGCGCGTCCCCAAGACAAGACCCACCGTGTCCGGCGCCTGCACGACAAGAAAGGAGCTGCCAGGAGATCCCTGCCCCCAAGAAGGTGCCCGCATGCTCCCAGCACCGGTGCGCCATGACCGCATCCCTACGCCGCCGCATCAAGACCCCGCGCTGCTCCAGGCAGCGGTGCACGGGAATCTCCAGGAGCAAGCCCCGCACTAGCCAAGGGCTCTGGTGGCCACCGCAGGCTGCCGCGCCTTCACCGCCGAGCTGCGTAGCGTCGCATGGCCCGGAAGGTTCAAGCCAGACCTACCTCCTCGCTACGATGGCACTGCAGACCCCACGGAGTTCCTCCAGCTCTACGAGCTGGGCATCGAAGCCGCCAACGGGGATGAAAAGGTCATGGCGAATTAGTTTCCCATGGCGCTCAAGGACGATGCCCGCACCTGGCTCCTGAACCTGGCTCCTGGCACGATCTCCTCCTGGGACGAGATGCACACTCGCTTCATCGCCAACTTCCAAGGCACTCGCGACCGGCCCCCGGCCATGAGTGACCTGCGCCGCATCAAGCAACAGCCAGGAGAGACCCTGCAGAAGTACATCCAGTGCTTTAACAACACTCGCCTCAAGATCCCCAGGGTGACCGAAGAAGCCATCATCTCAGCCTTCTCCTATGGCGTACGTGACATAAAGATGAAAGAGGAGCTAGCAATCCATGAAGACCTGTGCACATCCCTGGAGCTGTTCAATTTGGCAACCAAGTGCGCCAGGGCTGAGGAAGGGCGCCTCTCCCTCCTCGAGCTTCCGGCTGTCGATCCAGAAGAGAAGAAGCCCAAGGTCGAGGACGTGAAGCATAAGGGAGATTCTGTGCTCGCAGCAGAGCTAGACACCAAGCAAGGCAGGGATCAACCTGAGTCATCCAAGGGCAGCCGGTACTGTGTGTACCACGACCTCCACACCCACAACACCAATGAATGCCAAGAGCTCAGGGACGTGCGAGATGGGCGTATCGGCCGACGCCCCGACTGCAACGATCTGGGCTATGGCCGAGGAGGATGAAGAGGTGGAGGACGTTGGGAAGACCGTGGCCGTTGCCAAGGGTGGCGTGACCGACCTCGCGAGGACCGCTAGCAGGACCAGCCTCGCGAGGGAGGTTGGAGGGATCAGCCTCGAGAGGATCGCCCTCAAGGCAACGCAGGCCTCCCTCCTCTGCCACAACCGCCGAGGAGGAATGAAGACCATCATCAGGACGAGGGGGCTGGGGGCTTCCAGGAGCCGCGCGCAATCGCTTGCATCCTGGGCGGCGCTCAGGCCCCAGCCTCTCAGCGCATCTTCAAGCAGTTTGCTCGCGAGGTGAATGCAGTCCTCCCCAAGCTTGAGGCCACGCGCCCTCTCAGGTGGTCAGCATGCGCTATCACATTCAGCTCAGCGGATCAGCTCAAGTGCGCGGCAACGGCCGGTGTCCTCCTGATGCTTTGTTCTCCAGTCATCAGCAATGTGCAAGTCACCAGGACCCTCATCGATGGCGGAGCAGGACTCAATGTTGTCCGTCGAGACATTCAACAATCTCCAAGTGCCATACGATCAGCTTCAGCCGACCAAGCCTTTCTTAGGAGTCACTGATGGTTCCACCGGCCCGATAGGGCAAGTTCGCCTTCCTGTCACCTCTGGGCAGCGCAACAATTACCGCACCGAACTCATTGACTTCGACGTCGCCCACATTTGCCTGCCATACAATGCCATCCTCGGGTACCCAGCCCTGGCCAAGTTCATGGCAGTGACTCACCACGGCTACAATGTCCTCAAGATGCCAGGAAGCGGTGGAGTCATCACAGTCCCTTGTGAGGAAAGGGACGCAGTGTGTTCTCTTGAGTGTGCCTTCCAAGCCGCGGCAGTCGAAGACCCAGATCACAGGAGCGGGAGGCTTCCCGAGGCGGTCCCTAAGAAGAAGAAGGCCTCGCCTGGCCCAAACCCTCAGGAGGCAGGCACCTCCGGAGGTGTTGCGTCAGGATCCACGCCCGTTCAAGGGGCGCCACCCTCTGCCGCATAGGAAGGCGCGCCCGATGCCCTCCTCGGGTAGGGCTCGGGGGCTCTCTCCTGGAGGGCCACCGACCTTGACAAGGTCACGAGGGAGGCGCTCGGGCACCACTTGGAGGCGTGCTTCAAAGCATGTTTCCCTCAGGAAGGTATGAGGCAAGGAGGGCCAAACCCTCAGGAGTCATGCGCGGCAGCCGCCGCCTACCCACCGTAGCCCCACATCCCAGCGAAGATGGTGGGCTGCGTGTCTGCATCGACGTACCAGGGCTCAACCGAGTCGTGTCTCAGGAGCGACTCTGGCCTTCGCGCATGGTGCGTTGCGAGGGTCCACCTCACATCTACGCTCGCATGCCTTTCGGCCTGCCGAATGCGGCCGCTGCTCATCAGCGCCTGCTGAGGAGCATTCTGGAGGCTCAGGAGGCCAGGCATCGCGCGGCCCTGGCGAAGATGGAGATGGCCCTCGAATATCCACCCGTGCCCCCGGAGCTTCCCGAGGCTCCAGGCCCCGAGAGCTCGTGAGGGTCGGCTTCCTCACCGCGCATTGTCCGCTACTTCAGCATCACTTCATCTCCGAAGGTATCAGGTGACATCTTTCAAAGTTCAATTTTCAGCTGGGAGCGCCCTCAGGGCTGCATCATTCCCAGGTCGCCAGGGTCCGTCCCTGCGGCATGTACCCGTTTTGCTTATGCTCTTTACCTACCTTGTTGGGGGCGCCCCTCGGGCTACATTATCCCCAAGCTACTCGGGCCTGACCCAGTGGCATTTTATTTTTCCGCATCTATCTAAATGGATTTGCTCCTCCGCACTTAACCTGATTCCCATGGTTATCATCTGTTGCTTATCGTGGACCTCTCTGCTCTCATGCAAAGCTCTTGCATGTTAAAAGGGGGGCACCTGAGCATCGCGACTCATGGGCTCTTACTGGCTCTCCAGCCCTCACCCCCTGGCCTTGACCCACGACATCGTGACCTATCATACCAGCGGCGGTTGAGCTCGCTCGAGGGCCGGGACCTGAGGACATAGAGCATTTGCATTCTAACCACCCTGCAGGAACACACCATTGATAAAGGCCCAGAGCCAGGCGCAACCCGCCTCGAGGTAGGGCCTCGTGAGTCCCGCGCGGGCTCTCGGGTGCCCAGATACACCTCTCCTAGCCCTACTATGCCAGCCATGTGTCAGGGCGGGGCTGTACATGCCCCGGGGCTCCTCTCGGAGGGGAGCCCCCTCCCACGCACTACTGGAAGCACCATGCTCCGCGCTGGCTGACAACACTGCCGAGGAGCGGTTATGCCCGTACACATACGGAAGCACTATGCTCCGCGCTGGTGATAAACAACTGATGGCGGCCCACGGCCGTACCAGCCTCAGGGAGCCCAGAGCTCAGTGTCCGGCACCGTCGCAATGCCTCCCCTCGGGAGTGCTGTGCGAGGGGGCTGGCCACGGGGGCTACGCCCGGGCCACGCCCGAGCGCACGCCACCAAGCCAGGTCCCTCGGACCTGGTCATCGCACACCCCTCCCCGAGCAGAGCCAAGGTATGAAAACTCGTTTGAACGTCAAGGGGGACTCCTAAGCATCGCGACTCAGGAGCCTAACTGGTCACGTAGCCCCTCACTACTTAGTCCCGTCCTGGTTTCCGGTCGGGGCTAATGGCGGCTGAGGTATGCGCGGCGCCGGGCCCTGCCGACGTAGAGCGACAAATCCACTCCTATGTCTCCCTTCCCTACTTGTTGTTTGCGCATCAAGGGGGACTCCTGAGCATCACGACTCAGGTGCCTAACTTACCACGTAGCCCCTCAATCCTTAGTCCCGTCCTGGTTTCTGGTCGGGGCTAACAGCGGCTGAGGTATGCACGGGGTCGGGCCCTGCCGATGTAGAACACAAGAAAATACAAGGAAAAAAATGCAAATTCCAGGGAATTCAAAAGCAAATATTACAAGCCATAGAGTGTTTCATAACACCAAGCGCAAGTTTAAACGCCTCCACGAGGCATGGTGCATGTTGCAGGAATTAAAACAGGACAGAAGCCGCAAAGGGGTCACTTTCCAGTGGCGCCGCCGCCTGTGGTGGAGTCACGCTGGGTGGCTCCGCCTCCCGAGGCCGCGGACCTGGCGGCACCATGCCCGGGCAA
Organism: Triticum timopheevii; assembly: GCA_963921465.1. Classification (NCBI taxonomy): domain Eukaryota; kingdom Viridiplantae; phylum Streptophyta; class Magnoliopsida; order Poales; family Poaceae; genus Triticum; species Triticum timopheevii. The sequence continues at coordinate 471,899,978 of OY997266.1, read as the reverse complement.
GGTGCTGAAGGCGCGGAACCTCCCCAGCAAGGCCTCGGCTCAGCCTTTCACGGCCTTAGCAGCAGCAGCGGCAAGGTCGCCGCTCACAGGTTCCAGCAGGCTGTCGAGGTCGACATTGGGGTCGCGAAGGTAGACGTGGCTGAGGACGCGCGTCAGCGCTGCAGACGACAGGGCACGCGCCTCGGCCTCGGCCGTAGGGCCAAGGCCGTCCGCGACATCTTCAAGCGCATGGACCAGGAAGGGAAGCAGCTCGGCAGGGCCGTCCTCTACGCTAGCCAACGGCTTCTCTAAGCCGCCCTCATAAAGCGTATTCAGCGCAGCGCGTGCTTTCTCCTCCAACTTGGCGAAGGCCACTCGATCCTCGACCAGGACCTTCGCCTTGCCGTCGAGCTCGGTCCTCTCCGCCTTCAGCGCCTGCTCCAGTGTCTCCAACTGGCTGCGATAGTCGTCAAGCTCGGTGTTCCGGTCCCTGACGGCAGCTTCCCTAGCCTTCATCTCCTCCTCCTTCTCCTAGCGGATGCGGACCTCCTTCGCGAGCTCGTCGCAAAAGCCTTGCAGCTCGACCTCTAGCACCTTGCAGCGGCCCCGGGCAACCGCAGCATTGCCCCGGGCAGCATCACGAGTGGCCTTGGCCTGGGGGGCGGCTTTCTTATCCACATCGAAGGAAGACGCAGCCTGGCTCAGCACCGCTCGGGCGGAGGCGGAATAACGGGCCCAGCCAGAAGGTAGCTCCAGACGCCCGACCACCAGGCGGGGTCCGTGCTCCGAAGATCCTCCCGCAGCCGGCTCAGTTCATTGGCAGCCTGGTCCAGGACGGCAGAGGGATCAGAAGATATGGGAGCCGGTGGAGCCGGTGGAGAGGACGGCAGTGTGACCACGACCTGGGAGGAAGGAGCCCCCTGGGCCTTGGACACCTCAATGGCAGCATCAAGCGCAGGCACCCCTAGAGTCAGCGGGGCCACGGGGGCTGACTCCTCGCCAGAGTGTCCCTGCTGGGCTCGTGAGGACGACCGGGCAGGGGAGGCATGAGCCTTGATGCCTCCTTTCCCCGCAGATGAAGGCGCTGCCCCGGCAGACGAGCTCGCCTCAAGCGGGGCCGTAGAAGCCCCTTTCAACCTTTTCGCTGCAGGTGCTGGCCGGGCCAAGAGAATGCAGATGTCAAGCCTCAGCGACAGAAACAAAGCAAAGCGCGGATCAAGCACTTACTGGTCGATGTTCGCGGACTCAAGCAGCCTCCGGCCAAACTTGAAGCCTGAGAGCCTACAGCTGGGATCGGCTTTGGGAGGCCCGGAGGCGGAAGACGCGTCGGGAGGGCCGGAGCTGGCCTCCGACCGCCCCGGGATCAGAGCAGATCCTGGGAGGACCAGCCCTGACCTGCCCTTCATCGGGACCAAGGGAGAATCCTCCCCTCCTTGACTGGCGCTGGCCTCGTCGTCGTCTGGCATGGAGCGGAGGGCGCGGGACCTGCACTGAGGGAAGGACTCCTCCCACTCCTCGCCAGTCGCCTCAGAGTCAGACTCTTCTTCTTCCTCCTCTTCTTCCTCCTCACTCCCACTGGGGTCGTTGGAGGACACGTTCACCGTCGCCAAGGCCGCCAGATCCCCGGGAGCTTCTGCGGGCACCAGCCCCTCAACGTTGAAGGTGGGCATGGCGTTCACCACCTGCTCCCAGACGTCGCGAAGGAACAGGGGGACGGGATCACCCTCCGGCCTCGCCATGTCTCCCCCAACCAAGGAGTGGAGAGCCGCAACCAGATCTTCGTCGGCCAGGGCCTCGGAGCTCAGGAGAAGGGCAGCGTTCGCTTCCCCAAGCCTCCACAATGGGAGCGAGTGCTCCCGGAGTGGAGCCACCCAGTGCTCTGGGAACTCCCTCAGGAGCGTAGCCCCGGTCAGCTTCGCCGCCCCTTGCCTGGCCTCAGGTCCGCATTCATCCTCTTCAGCACCGCCTTCGCACGAGGGTTGACAAGCTCCGTGCGAGACCAAGCATCAACGACCTTGGGCTGCCCTGTAGGCAGCACCAGTCGGGGGTGGATGCGCCCGATGTCCAGCATGACCCACTTGCCCTGGAAGCCCTCGATCCTCTTCCCAGGCTTCGAGATGGCATTGGAGTTGTAGTATGCGATAAAGCTTGCGCATGCAAAGACGTGGGCAAGAGAAACCCAGAGGTAAAAGTAGTGATGCAGTAAGGCCACTGAGGGCTTTACCCCAACGTGAGACTCACAGTAGTAGGCGAAAATCGCCAGGAGAAGAACAGAGTTGGGGTGGAGGTGCAGAGCTTGCAAGTTGTACTGGCGAAGAACAACAAAGAAGAACTCGGAAAAAGGAGGCACCAGACCGGCGATGATGGCGCTCAGAAAGAGCGGGTAGAAGGTGCTCCCCTTGCCTTCAGACTGGTCGGAGCCGGCCTTGAGCACGGTCGTCCCCTTGTTGCCCTGCGCCACCGTCATCAGGCGCGTGAGGGCGAGATTCTTCTCCGACACTTTCGGGGGATCCAGAGCCGGCGAGTACCAGGCCTCGGTCGAGGTCTTGCGAGGCGCCATGGCTTGTCGGATGGAAAGGATTGAGACAGATCTGGAGGATTTTGGGAGCAGGAAGGAGAAGAGAGAGAAACGGGATCTGGAGCAAGGCAAGCGAGAACAAAGCAAGCAAGTCTGGCCTGGGCACCTCTTTTCTCAGATGGACGGTTGCCGAGGCATCGTGGGGAAGCAAAGACGCCCAAGTCCAATCAACCGCTACGTGACGCCTAAGGCCGCAGACTGTTGGGGCCCGCGGCGCTTCGCACTTGCCCCTTCGCTTCTCCGCTAAGCCAAGTCCGGGCGCGCCTTGGGCCTTGGGGCTACTGTCGGTGTTTTGGGAACGGGGGTCCCCAGACTTGCCCGCCTGCGGCCTGCGGCGTGGTTCAAGTGGGGGCCCAGTGCGGCCCAGCTTCATCAGCTCAAGCTCAAGACCCTCGCGATGGGCCAAGCCTCGCGGAGCGGACGACAAGAAGCTTCCTCAGGAGCAGCCTCAACAGGCAGGCTCATGAGAAGGCGGAGAGATCAAGGCAGGGCACCTCGCAAGGAGCCCGTGACGCAAGCCATGATGATCGAGACCAGGCTGGCACCAGGCGGACGCCGACCTGTGCAGTGTCCTTGTTTCCCCTTCGGTGCAAAGGGGGCAAGCACAGGCCAAGGCATCAGGCAAAGGTTACCGTTTCGGTGCAACAAGACTAGGACCAGCAGAACGGCAGGATGGAGGTCATCGTGGAGCCCAGGACGGCGTCATTGTCAGAGCCTTTGGCAGCCGAAGACCAACGTTAGTCAGGATAAGTTTACTAGATGTTCCCCTTCAAAATGGCCAATTGTTGGCGCCCTTCCTGCTCATTATTTGGGAAGAGGCCCAGGGCCTCCCTCTATAAATAAGATTAGCCACCATAGAGTAGGGGGGGGGGTGAGAAAACGAATCATTAAGAGAGAGAGAGAGAGGGAGAGAGAAGCGACTGAACTGACCCAAGCAGTTCATCGCACCAGCTCAAGAACAGCCCCTCGCGAGGCTGTTCTCCCTTTGTATGGTTCATCATCAGCCCCTGAGGCAATCCACTACACCGCACACTGGAGTAGGTTATTACACCATAATGGCGGCCTGAACCAATATAAACCTCGTGTCCCTTGTGTGTTCTTCCTTCTAGCCTAGATTCCTTTGCGAGACTTCACGACGCGAGCTGGTAGGGGAAAGATCTTCATGCGCACCCCAGGGTTCGAACTTCAAGGGTCTGCCGGAACCCGAAATCTGACAGGTTCACTGGTTCGGCTGTGGTGTGAGGCTACCGTCGTCACAGAATAACAGGGGGTGTGGGTGAGTGGAGGGATGGCATGTCCAGCGGTGGGAGTAGTATGGGGGCGGTGAGGCCTCCGCGGCAGCACTGCCGGCCACGGGAGGCAGGAGCAGGCGGCACGACCAGCGCTGCTTTGCGCGGCTGAACCAAGAAGACCAGAGGTTGAAGAAGCACTACGGCTGTTGGATGGACATCGTACGGTCACTGAAACTAGAATCGTTTATATTGACTAAGTTGACAAAGCCCTTGGTACGCTCCAACTTAGTAGGCCCACAGGTCAGCCTCCGAAACGGTGCGCCCCAGATGTCAGGGGGAGGACTCATTTTTTGGGCGGCCGAAGCTAAGAATATCTGAGATTGAAGAAGAAGCACGACATCCGTTGGATAGACATCCAACGGCCACTGCTGCTAGAACTGTGTGTTGACTATGATAAGTTGACAAAGCCTTGCATACGCATCAACTTATTTTTTTAGGGGACGCATCACTTAGTAGGCCCACAAGTGTGTGGCAGAGAACTTATAGCCCATTTGCATTTTGTAAGAATGTACAGCCCATTTTTGAATTCTAATGGAATTTACAATAGCCCATTTACAGTTTGTTAAAAGTACAACCCATTTTTTAGCTAGGACAATGATTAATAATTTCAACCAACTGTTGAAGACAGAATGCAATAAAATTTCCCACATTTTGATGGGATCCGAAATATATTTATCCCGAAATTTCTAGTCAGATTAAATATAAATTTGTATTACGTAAAAATCCAACGAAACATTGCACGCGCAACAATGAAAATTTAAGATTTTAAAAATCCATAAATAATATTTTATAAACTAATCTCGTGTTTGGTGCATTTTTTTATAGTGACTGCCCAGTTTTTATAATTACATCCCATTTATTATTATTTTAAAGCCCATTTTCCTGTTAAGCCTAATGCATCCCTCCTAGGAAAGATTTGCAGCCCAGCGGGGCGGAGAATAACAAGTTGACCTTGCTTGGGTATTCCTCAAAAAGACGTATAGCTGGGCTAGCCATTTTCATCTTGAAAATATTAGTATCTGGGCTGATATCTGGCCTGGGCTAGACGGGCCACAGCCCTCCCAGTTAATACCCTACTCTCCTCTGAACAACAACGAAATCATCGCCAAGGAAAACTCTGTAGTGCGCACGCCTCAAAAACACAAATACTGCTCGAGCTGCTTGGTCCCAGCTGTCGGCCGCACCTTCTGCAATTCTCTCGTTTATATTGACTACATAGCTTGACAATGGTGTGGGACCGTGATGTCAGGAAACCAGGAGAAAGCAAAAAAAAATATAGTTGTACATAATAAGGAGGCACTTGCGTACGTACGGCTATGGCCCTAGTGGGTCCCTAGTGTCATCCAGTCAAAATGAAGTCATCTCCTGAATCCTCATGTTCGTTGATCATGTTAACAATGCTCGATGCCATGGCGAGCGCAACAACTCGAAGGACAACGGAGAGGGCCTCGCGGGCCCTACGGAGGTCTGATACAGCGCCCGCTGCTCATTCAGGAAGATGGCATGAAACGGTAAGGCCGCGCTTGGGAGCTCTGGTTTATTTCAAACCTGTATTAACATACAAGTGTAACTTACTCGTCATTTGAAACAACGCATAAAATACAGGCATAATGGAACTGAGGGCCCGAGGTCTGTAAGTAAAACCGGCGGGTTACGCATGTAATTTGAGAGACCAGTGTATATTTTACGAGCACTGCTATATGGACGACATTACCAGACGATACATGCACGACGTGCGTATCATGCCATCCATGGGCAAGGCTGAAACAACAGCTAACGGCTGGATTAGTAATCGTCCGAGTGTTGTTCAGCGTTTTTATCATGTGTGAAGTACTTCCGATATTTTACTAGTCGAAATCGACCAACCAAGCGCCTTCGCCCGAAACCATCTGCTTTAATTTACAAGCGTCAGTTTTACAAGCGGTTTTGGTTGGAAAACGACGATCCAATCACGGCCTAATATCATGAGTTGGTCGGAAGATAATATGGTTTCACGTCTAACCTACCCGACATGTCGTATAGGCTATGAATGAAACATCAGACGATGAACTTCTTACGCACGGAAACAATAGAAGAGGATGATCTTCTTAACAAGCAAATCACTGGCATTAGATCGACATGCAAAACAATATGAAGCATTATTCTCAGGAGGCACGGTGAACAACTCGTGATGCCGCATGCCACAACATTCCAAGCTCAACTTTTCAATCAAACACAAGGCCTGGCATTACATAGACAATATTCAGAACAAACTCTTAACACAGGAATATCTCAGCAGAGTAACTATTTACTTCTAAACTAAACACAGGAATAGTAAAAACCACTTGACGCTGCTCATAGCAAGGGCGTCCCACTCAAAAATATCAAATGCATGTCTTCTAGCTAACATCAATGAGCAAATTTTGACAAGGTTTTCCAATTCCAATATATTAAACTAACGTCTTCTTGCTAACATCAATGATTAAACTTTGACAAGATTTTCCCATTCAAAATATGTAATGCCTATGATCGTGTCCTATCGTAGCTTCTTGTACTTGTTTGGGCACTTTTTGCCCAGGGCACTCCACGTGTTGTTAAATTGCCAATGGTCTCTATAGACTAGTCATGTCACCGGTGTCTAATAATACTCTGTAAAGCTTCTCGGTCATTCCTTCTGTAATGTACCGCAAACAGTGACTGCTTCTTTCTGCAAAGTGGAACGACCAACTGGACCCAGTAACGCAGCAGTTTGCCTTGGACATATTGGCTCCTTTTGTGCAGTTCAACTAAAATCGAAGTCGGAATAAAATCGAGCTTTAATTTTGATATCCCTGTAAGCAACAATAGGTATAAGGGAAACAATTACTAAGAAACAACGGTTGATGACTTGTCTTAATGGGAAACAAAGTAGGAGAGTAGCAATCCTCCATCAGTGTGATTCATTCATATTGACTGAGACATTATCTTAACAATGCCTAGTTTCGACATGTATAAAGAACGACAAAGCAGAAAAGTACCATTCCTAAAACAATGCAATTGATTCATTTTTAAAGAGACATTATCTTAACAATACCTTGGTTAAACATGTAGAAAGAACTACAAAGCAGGATAGTACCATTCCTAACAAGTGTTGCAGTTTTGAACTAAGATTCAGTAGTTAATTAATTCTGAGAGTGGCATTGCTTAATTTTACCAGCGGCATTAGATTAACGAAAAGCATAAACAGTTCCAGGGGAGAGTGGGCGCAACAACAATATGTGCTTCCATGTACTTATAAAGGGGGTGATGCAGAGTTTGTTGTAACAAAGCAACAAGCATCATGCCTGGGTTGGTCCCATTTTTGTTCACTACTTAATGGGAAAAGACAGCAATAAAATAGCTTCAATTCAACATTTATTTAAAACAATACCAATACAAGTAGCACAACATCTCAAAGCACACTGCACAATCATGTGGATGAAGGCCTGTACTGACCTTTCGTGAGAACACCAGGATAAAATACGAATCTGCCAACACGAATAGGAAATCCAATCTCATTTTGTGCAGTTGCACTGAAATCAAGCAAAGTGTTTCACGTAGCGAAGCAAAATGTCGCAATAGCAACAAGTCGAACAGATATCCCTGTTTAAACAGAGGCAAAAAAGGAATCAATTACTGGCTAATAAAGGAGGATGAAACATGCGGCCACAAAAATGGTAATCTCGCCAATCCCTAACAAGTGTTGCAGTTTTGAAATAAGATTCAGTAGTTAATTCTGAGAGTGGCTCAATTGCTGGCTTATAAAGGGGTTGATGCTGTATTTGTTGTAGCAAAGCAACAAGCATCATGTCTGGGTTGGTCCCATTTTTTTCACTAAATGGGAAAAGACAGCAATACAATAGCTTCAATTCAACATTTATTTAAAACAGTACCAAAACAAGTAGCACAACATGTCAAAGCACACTGCACATCATGTGGTTGAGACCAAGATTTGAAACAACTCGCCACGAAGACTGGAAACAAATCTCAATCTCCTTTTGTGCAGTTCCACCAAAATTAAGCAAAGTCACCGGTGTGACATTCAAGTTGAACTACACAAAACACTCTTAAAACATAAGTGTTTCGAGTAGCGAAGCAAAATGTCGCAATAGCAACAAGTTGAATAGATACCCCTGTTTTAACAGAGGCAAAAAAGGAAACAATTACTTGCCGATAAAGGAGGATGAAACAAACGGTGACAGAAAGAAGCATCTAACTTATCTTGGATGGAAAACAAAGTAGGATAGTAGCATTTCTAAAACGGTTGCATTGATTCATATTAACAGAGACATTCTCTTGAAACAACATTCGTTAAAAAATGTAATTTACTTTTAAAGTGGCATTGCTTCAATTTTCTGGCGGCATTCTTAGATTAACAACAGCAAAATAGCTGTATGGGACATGCTAGCACCATGTGCGTCCACACACTACAAAAAAAGACACATCCGTGACATTTTGGGCCGAACGAATTTTTTTCTGTCATACATATGACACTTCTATGACGATAATTGTGACAAAACCCGGTATCATCATAGATGTGGTCGGCTCCTACTTCTATGACAAAAAATCATGACAGAAAATGGGCTTTTCCTCCTGGGCGGGCCGGAGAAGCAGCTGCATGACATTCTTTGAGCCGTCCATGACGAAAAAAATCATGGTAGAAGCGAGGGGGAGGAAAATTTCGGGGAGTTGCCGGTTATGGTGGGAGGTTGGGGGCCGAGCGATTCGCGTTTCTCTCGTACAAGTACGCACGTGTGTGCGAGGCGTTGGCTCTAACTGAACCCGAGCAAGGCGTTGGGCTCTAACTGAACCCGAGCGATTGCACTGCAGGCTACGCGTTACTGAACCCGAGCGATCGATCAATGGCTGTTAACTGAACCCGATGGAGTGATTCCTTCGTTACTGCTGCTAACTAAAGCCGATCGATTGGATGAACAGTGAGCGTTGTGGGGGGGGGGGGGGTTCAGATGATCAGTGAGCGATGGCGTTGCCTCTGAATGAACAGGACCCCATGGTGTGGAAGGCTGGATGAACAGTAGACGGTGGAGGGGTGGCCTTGGAGGGGTGGTTGAACATGACCCCGTGGTGTGGAGGGCTGGATGAACAGTAGACGGTGGAGGGGTGCCCGTGGAGGGGTGGTTGAACAGTAGCCGGTGGAGTAGCGCGCGGTGGAGGATGGATGAACAGGAGCCCGTGGAGGCTGGAGGAGGTCGATGGTAGCCCGTGGAGGCTGGAGGAGGTCGACGGTGGAGATGAACAGTATCTCGTGCAGTCCCGTTTTGCGGTACGCCACACCCCTCCCGATGAACAGGACCCCCGTTTCGACCGTAGCGCTCCAACACAAGTCTGTTTCGTCCCTTTTGCGGTACGCCACACCCCTCCCGATCAACAGGACCGCCGTTTCGATCGCAGGGAGGAGGGAGCAGGTAGTCCCGCCGGCGCTTGTTTGAGCGGCCGGAGCAGGAAGAGCAGAGATTGAAGAAGCACGACGGCCGTTGGATTGACATCCAACCATCACTGCTTGTGCATCAACCTTTTTTTGAGGAAAGCCTCAAATCTATGGAAAACAGCATACAGCCCATCTGCCATTATTTCTAATAATTTACAGCCCATTTGCTAATTCTTAAGTTTTTTTTGGAGCCCATATTCTTTTTGTTAGCATTACAGCCCATATTGGGGCCATGGTTAAAACATTATACGAAATTTTGCATATTTCGGTGCCGTCTGAACTATTTTTAATCCCGAAATTTCGACTCACATTCAAACTGATTTTAAAAATAAATGCATATCAAAATAAAATCCAACAAATTCTCCACGCATAAAAACTAATGTAATTTAAAATCCTGAAATGAAAAAAATATATTTGAAACTAATTGCCGGTTTGATGTGTTTTAAAAATGTACATCCCATTTCTCATTACTGATGGGCCATTTTCTCGGCCAGCCGAATGAAAGCTCTCCTCGTCTTGAAAGATTTGCAGCCCAACAGGCCCGACAAAGCGACTTACTTGGCAAATCACAAAAAAACTGGGCTGTGGCCATGGACCGAGCTGTCAGCCTCTCCACGTACAGTATTCTTCCGATGGAAGTCGTTCCTTGACCACATTGACCACGCCACGCGGAGAGCACCACGGAGGTGGACGACGACGAGGCCTAGGAAGGGGACGACGTGGAGCCGGGAAAGACGCGGCAGTGGAAGCCCGCGCGGAGAGGAGTACGAGGGTTCACTGGTTCGGCTGTGGTGTTAGGCTGCCATCGCCGCAGGGCCTGGCCAGCGGTGGGAATAGTAGGGGGCGGTGAGGCCTCCACGGCAGCATAGCCGACCACGGGAGGCAGGAGCATGCGGCACGACCGGCGCTGCTTTGGGCGGCTCGAGCAAGAAGACCAGAGGTTGAAGAAGCACTACGGCCGTTGGATGGACATCATACGGTCACTGGAACCAGTAATGCTTAGCCTTAATGTACTTTAAACCCTGCATAACTGAGGGCCGGAGGGGTCTGGCAGACACTATATAAGCCACCCCCCTCCTCAGTGTAAAGGGTGCGCACCCCTGTAATCCATACACATATAATCCACTCGACCGCCTCAGGGCTCCGAGACGTAGGGCTGTTACTTCCTCCGAGAAGGGCCTGAACTCGTACATCCTTTGTGTTTACAACTGCTCCATAGCTAGGATCTTGCCTCTCCATACCTACCCCCATTCTACTGTCAGACTTAGAACCACGACAGTTGGCGCCCACCTTGGGGCAGGTGTCTTAGCGATTTCTGGATAAGTTGCAATTGTTCCGAGTGTCTTCATCATGTTTCTTGGTGGAGTTTTGGTCGAGGGCCGCGAGATCCGTCTCGGCGCGCTCACCTTCATCGCCGATGACTCCGCTTGGCTCCAGGATGCCCCACTCGACGTCGATGCGCTCCTCGTCCGCGGTGCGACGCATTTTCGCGCATGTGTCCGCGGTGTTCTGCTGCGGCAACCGTCGACTCCATATCGGTTGACTCCCTTATCGTCCACCCTCCCTGTCTCCCGCCAGCGCAAGCGCTCTGGTCGGTCAAGGCTCCAGCGGTGGGTGAGGCACGCGGTGGCTCGCCAGACAGCCACCACCCAAGTTGCGGCAATCGAGCCCAACGATTCCCTCTACGGCCTGTTCAATCTGTCGACTGGCTCCGTAGAGACTGCATCCGAATGCAATAGCAGTGATCCAGCGGTGGAATGTCTTGATGGTCAACGTACCTCGCAGCCCTCCCGGCTTCCCCCGCGGCGACGGAGTAGACGGTGGAGGTGACCCCGCTCAAGTCGATGAGGAATACCAACCCGAGCCACTTAATTCCCTGCAAAGGGAAGAACTTCGCCGCAGGAACATGGATGCCCTGCATACTCCCATCACAGGAGAAACCCTTGAAGCTCGCGCCTTGGAGGAGGCACGTTTGGCCAACTTGGCTGAACGCGCTCGTCTGGAGAACCTCCAGCGAGCACTCGACGAGCGCACGCGGCAACGAGTGCCAGACTCCAGTCGACGTCAACTCTTTCCGCCGACTCAGGTATATCGAACCCCGATTCAGAATTTAGCAGCTGCAACCCGTATAGCTGAGTCAATTCAGCCCTCTCAGTCGGAGGCTGGCAGAGGCTTGATGCAGATTAGAGATTTGCTCCGGGCAGCAGGAGATCAGAATTCAGCCGTGTCACAGTCACGCAATAGGATTCACAGTCGATCCATTGCTGCGAATACGGTTCAGTCGGCTCACAGCCCTAGATCGCCTCCGCGGCGTGAAGGACGCGAGAATCGACAAGACCAATATGGTGACCGATACGATCGTGATGATAGGCGTCGAGTGCCCACTCCTCCCCCGAGGGATGGGTCTTACGCTCATCGGCAGCAATATGATAGGCGTCAGCTCAGTGTGGGACAAAGAGCTCCGGTCGACCCCAGGGAACCAGGCTTTGACGCGCGATCCATCATCGTGCAAGGCTTGGTCGATCGGAACAGATCTCATCAAGGTGGCCACGACAGAGATGCGCCCACTAGCAGCCGAGTGCATGTTTTTGGTCCGGAATGTTTCAGCAGGGCTATCAGAGACGCGGTGATTCCCCCCAACTTCAGGTTGGCAACTGGAGTCACCAAGTTCACCGGTGAGTCTAAGCCTGAAACTTGGCTTGAAGACTACCGAGTGGCGGTGCAGATTGGTGGTGGAAATGATGAAGTGGCTATGAAGCATTTACCACTCATGTTGGAAGGTTCGGCCAGGGCGTGGTTGAATCAGCTAACTCCTAGCAGCATTTACACTTGAGAAGATCTTTCCCGAGTGTTCGTCAGAACGTTCGAGGGAACTTGCAAGCGACCAGCTGGATTTACAGAGCTGCAATTTTGTGTGCAGAAGTCGAATGAGACCTTAAGAGAGTATATTCAGAGATGGATCACTTTGCATCATACCGTGGAGAACGTGTCTGATCATCAGGCAGTCTGCGCCTTCAAGGATGGTGTTAAGAACAGAGAATTAAGTTTGAAGTTTGGTCGGACCGGAGATATGACTCTGAGTCAGATGATGGAAATTGCTACCAAGTACGCCAACGGTGAAGAGGAGGACCGACTCCGGAGCGGCAAGTACAAGCCGAGTCAGTCGGAGAAAGGAAACTCCAGCCGGAAGCAGAAACGGAAAGCCGAACCAGCGGCTCCTGGAGAGGCTCTAGCCGTGACTCAGGGCAAGTTCAAAGGAAAACCAAAGGATCCTGGAACCCTAAGAAGGTGATGGATAAAGAAGGAAATGACATGATGGATCTGCCGTGTCACATCCACACGAAGAAAGATGAAGAGGGTAATTTCATTTACCCAAAGCATACCACTCGGCAATGCAGGCTCCTGATCCAGCAGTTCCAAGGTAAACAGCCCAAGGACAAGGAAAAGGAGTCGGACAAAGCCGAAGACAAGGAGGACAGTGAGGGAGGATATCCTCATGTTAACTCCACTCTGATGATCTTTGCGGATGTAGAAAGCAAGAGCCGACTGAAGGTTATTAACCGCGAGGTGAACATGGTCGCCCCGGCGACGCCAAGTTATCTGAGACGGTTGCAAACCCCTATTACATTCGACCAGGCAGATCACCCGACTCATATAGCCACCCCTGGGAGGCATGCTTTGATGGTCGACCCGGTCGTCGAAGGCACTCGACTGACGAAGGTGCTAATGGATGGTGGTAGTGGACTGAATTCGTTGTACGCGGACACGCTGGAAGGAATGGGCATTCCGATGTCCCGACTGAGCACCAGCAACATGAGTTTTCATGGAGTTATACCTGGAAAGAAGGCTAAGTCACTCGGTCAGATAGCTCTAGACGTGGTGTTCGGTGACTTGAAGCATTTCCGCAAAGAGAAGCTGACATTTGAAGTTGTAGACTTTCAGAGTGCTTACCACGCTATTTTGGGGAGACCAGCTTACGCACGGTTCATGGCTCGACCATGTTACGTGTACCTCAAGCTGAAGATGCCCGGCCCCAAAGGCGTGATCACTATCACTGGTGATCGGAAAAAAGCAGAAGAGTGTTTCCAGAAAGGCTCGAAAATTGCCGACTCCCATGTGACAACAGTCGAGTTTGAAGGGTATAAGAAAAATGCAGACCCGAGTGATTTGTTGCGGGCTAAGAAGCCTGCTACCGAATCAACGTTTCAGTCGTCCGGAGAGACAAAGCCCGTTCACATTCACCCGACCGATCCCAATGCAGCTCCGACCCATATCTCCACAACACTCGACCCTAAATAGGAAGAAGCGCTCATCCAGTTCCTCCGTGAGAACTGGGACATTTTTGCATGGAAGCCAGCTGACATGCCAGGTGTTCCCAGGGGACTGGCTGAGCATCGCCTTAGAGTCGATTCGGCAGCAAAACCAGTCAAAGAGCATCTTCGACGGTCCTCCGTCCAGAAGAGAAAGGCCATTGGCGAGGAAGTGGCTCGACTGTTGGCAGCAGAGTTTATCCGAGAGATATATCACTCCGAGTGGCTCGCCAATGTTGTAATGGTTCCCAAGAAGGACAAGTCACTCCGCATGTGCATCGATTTCAAGCACATCAACCGGGCCTGCCCGAAAGATCATTTTCCTCTCCCGCGCATCGATCAAATTGTCGACTCGACTGCTGGATGTGAGAGATTGTCTTTTTTAGACGCCTATTCCGGGTACCATTAGATCCGTCTATACGGACCCGACGAGATCAAAACAGCTTTCATCACTCCATTCGGGTGCTTCTGCTATGTCACCATGCCATTCGGCCTCAAGAATGCCGGAGCCGCGTTCATGCGAATGATTCAGAAGTGTCTACTCACTCAAATCAGTCGGAATGTGGAAGCGTACATGGATGATATCGTGGTCAAGTCGCGAAAGGGTTCCGACCTGCTGACTGACCTCGCTGAAACATTTGCCAACCTTAGGAGGTATGATATCAAGCTCAATCCATCAAAGTGCACATTCGGAGTTCCTGGTGGCAAGTTACTCGGTTTTCTCGTTTCCAAACGAGGAATCGACGCTAACCCAGAAAAAATTGGCACTATACTCCGAATGAAACGCTCCGTGCGGGTGCATGATGTCCACAAACTTACTGGATGCTTGGCCGCATTAAGTCGATTCATCTCATGACTCGGTGAAAAGGCATTGCCTCTTTACCGACTGATGAAGAAGGCAGGCAAGTTCGAGTAGACTCCAGAAGCTGATGCAGCGTTTGCCGAGCTAAAAGCTCTGCTCTCCACCCAGCCGGTGCTTGCTGCTCCAATCAGCAAAGAGCCTCTGTTGCTTTATATTGCAGCCACGGGACAAGTTGTCAGTACTGTACTTACGGTCGAGCGGGAAGAAGAAGGGAAAGCCTTCAAAGTTCAGCGCCCAGTGTACTATCTGTCTGAAGTTTTGACTCCATCAAAGCAAAGATATCCTCATTATCAGAAGCTTGTGTATGGGATCTACATGACCACGAAGAAGGTTGCTCATTACTTCTCTGATCATTCCATTACAGTCGTCAGCGACGCCCCACTTTTAGAGATTCTGCACAATAGAGATGCAACTGGTCGAGTGGCGAAATGGGCAATTGAACTCCTTCCCCTTGATATCAAGTTTGAGGCAAAGAAAGCCATTAAGTCCCAAGCAATAGCAGATTTCCTTGTCGAGTGGATTGAACAACAGCTGCTGACTCAAGTTCACTCGGAGCATTGGACCATGTTCTTTGATGGCTCTAAGATGTTAAATGGTTCCGGTGCTGGGGTTGTCCTGGTTTCCCCCAGAGGAGATAAGCTCAGATATGTGCTCTAGATTCACTTTGATTCCTCCAACAATGAGGAAGAATACGAGGCCCTTTTGTATGGGTTGCGCATGGCCATCTCACTCGGCGTCCGATGCCTTATGGTTTACGGCGACTCAGATTTGGTGGTCAACCAAGTGATGAAGGAGTGGGACGTTAGAAGCCCAGCCATGACTGGATACTGCAATGTAGTGAGGAAGCTGGAAAAGAAGTTTGAGGGGTTAGAGCTCCATCATATACCCCGACTGAAGAATCAAGCGGCTGATGATTTGGTGAAGATAGGTTCCAAGAGAGAAGCCATTCCCAGCGATGTTGTCACGCCCAATATGCGACCCTATCTAAAAGGAACTCGAGGGTCCCACCAAGGATAGACCCGCATATTGAAACGCTTTTGCAAGGTGGATATCATTACATCAACATTACATAATAGATGGGGATACATACAAAAGGCATACCATGCCACACGCATACAACATCATCTTACATAAGAGCAACATCCGACTATGGATGAAACACAAACAGAAACTCAAACGACATCCACCCTGCTAGCCCAGGCTGCCGACCTGGAACCTATCCCATGATCGAAGAAGAAACAGAAGAAGAACTCCAAGGCAAGCAAACATCGCTCTCGCGTCAAGATCATCGCAACCTGTACCTGCAACTGTTGTTGTAGTAATCTGTGAGCCACGAGGACTCAGCAATCCCATTACCATGGGTATCAAGACTAGCAAAGCTTAATGGGAAAGGAAGGGCTAAAGTGGTTTGGTTGCAGCAGCGACTAAGCATATGTGGTGGCTAAACATACGCAAAGAGAGCGAGAAGAGAATCAAAGGAAGGGTCGTCAACTAGTAATGATCAAGAAGTTATCCTGAACTCCTACTTACATCAAACATAACCCAGAAACCGTGTTCACTTCCCGGACTCCGCCGAGAAGAGACCATCACGGCTACATACTCGGTTGATGCATTTTAATTCGGATCAGGTGTCAAGTTATCTACAACCAGACATTAACAAATTCCCATCTGCCACATAACCGCGGGCACGGCTCTCGAAAGTTTATACCCTGCAGGGGTGTCCCAACTTAGCCCATGATAAGCTCTCGCGATCAACAAAGGATATACCTTCTCCCAGGAAGACCCGATCAGTCTCGGAATCCCGGTTTACAAGACATTTCGACAATGGTAAAACAAGACCAGCAAGACCGCCCGATGCGCCGACATCCCGATAGGAGCTGCACATATCTCGTTCTAAGGGCAACACCGGATAAGCGAAGCGTACAGGTACCGACGAATCCAAGTTGCCAAGGAATGGTCCCGCACGGTGCTCTAGGTTGGACCAACACTTAGACAAGCATTGGCCCGGGGGGGGGGCTGTAATAAAGATGACCCTTGGGTTAATTACTCCCAAGGGAAAAGTAGGTGGTGGTGAGGCAAATGGTTAAACCAAGGTTGCGCCTAGCTGGAGGAGTTTTATTCAAAGCGAACTGTCAAGGGGGTCCCATAAATCACCCGACCGCGTAAGGAACGCAAAATCCGGGAACATAACACCGGTATGACGGAAACTAGGGCGGAAAGAGTGGAACAAAACACCATGCATAAGGCCGAGCCTTCCACCCTTTACCAAGTATATAGATGCATTAATTAAATAAGAGATATTGTGATATCCCAACCAAAATCCTGTCCACCATGGAGAAATCTTCAACTTCACCTGCAACTAGCAATGCTATAAGAGGGCTGAGCAAAGCGGTAACATAGCCAAACAACGGTTTGCTAGGAAGGGTGTCAAAGGTTAGAGGTTCATGGCAATTTGGGAGGCTTGATGAGCAAAAGATAGGTAACGCAGCATAGCGATAGAACGAAGCAACTAGCATAGCAATGATAGTAGTGAGATCCAAGGTGACGGTCATCTTGCCTGAAATCCCGCAAGGAAGAAGAACGAGTCCATGAAGAAGATGAAGCCACGAAGACGAACCACACATAGACGAACGCATCCTCACGATCGCAACGAAACGGGAACTATCAAGAAGAAGCACACAACATGGTAAACACACCACACATAGACAAGACATGATGCTCAACAAGCATGATGCATGGCAAGGCTACATGAAGCTACTCATGGCAAGAGATGAAGCAAACAAGAACAACACAACAAGGCAAGTTTAAATGAGGCCGGAAACAACATATAACAATTCCGGTAAGTCCTCATATGCAAGTTTTGAAATTGGTCCAGATCTGAATAAACCTTATGTTTAAGTTGTTAAACAGCAAGTTAAGATGCACCAAGATGATCTACACGAAATTCTAGTCAAGTTACATATAAAGTTCATTAGATTCGGAGCTACGGCCTAGAAGATACGAGCAAAACAAGTTAAACATGGCATTGATGCAAAATGCACCCAAACTTCAAACAAACACCTCAAAAAAAGGATGCAACATGGTAATATGAAGCTACATGCAAAATCAAGCAAGTTTCATATAGAGCACACTCAAAACGGAGCAACGATTAAACACATGCACACTATACAAGTTATAGCAACAATCTGCCCAAAATAGCAACTAGGCATATTACAAGCATCAAAACAACAAGCTAAAGCACCCCAACATAAGAACAAAAGGCATGAGCATGAAGTACAGGTAAAGCATAACAAGACATGAACACTGAACTATCTCCAGAAACAACTAGAACATGCTCAAAAGGACATGGGAAGATTGCAAATAATAACAGTGTCAGACTTTGCAGAAATAACATCAGGTTGCAATGTTTAGAGCTATAAAACAACATGTTAAAGGAACTTATCATGGCAAACAAAGGCATGACATGAATCTACAAATTGCATAGAACAAAAGACCCTTAATGACCATGAGCCAAAAAGGCACAGAAAATATGATGGCACACATGTAAACATGGCAAGTTATATGACAGATTCATACATGGCAGGAACAACAATAAGTAGGCATGTTGGTGAGCTTGAACCACTCACCACAGAGCAATACATGACATGGAAAGGCAACCAACAGCAAGAAGACATATTTATGAAGCTAAGCATGGCAAGAACAAGTTCATAGGATGCATGGATCACTAGAAAAGCATATGGCCAAAACTGAACTTCATGTTAACAAGCTGACAACATGATCAAGCAACTTTGGAGCAAGATAACAACAAGCTACATTAGTCTATAAATGCAACCAGGGGCATGAATGGATAGAGCAAGACATGTATAACAAAACATTCGTAGTGAACATCTCCCGAATAATGCACGAAATGACTTGTAGCAGCAGGTTAACATAGCAACAAAATATAACAGAATCTGTCAGGAAAACAGCAACAGCAAGTACCCTACTTAGCAAGCTTGATGCACTCAACACACAACTCACAAAAATACATGGATGGCACCCCTGGAAAGATGGCATGGCATAGATCAAAACACATATAGAGCTCATACTCATAGGGTGCACACATCAAACATGGCAAAAATGACAAATGAGCAAGTTATAACAGTTCCAGCAGGTTAACATCAGCATGCACTCTTCCAACAGCATTTCGGGCATCAAGATGAGCTCAAATGAACATGATGCAATGGAATGAAATGAATTACTCGCCGGCACGAACAATTTGACATATTACACGCACGAAACGGAGCAGTATGCATGGAGTTATGATGCGATGAACATGGCATGATTATGCAAAATATATCGGGGACTTAGGCAAAAAAGGGGGGTCAACCTCTTCTTCCAGATCTGGATCGGGGGCACGGACTTCGAGGCGATGCGGGCTCGATGGAGTTCGTCGGAGTTGGCGCCGGAGGTGGCCGGGGAGGCGCCGGAGGGGTCATGGACGGCGGGGCCGGGCGGATCCGGCGGCTTGGCGCGGGAGGCGGCGCGGCGCCGGCGTGGAGGTGGCCGGACGGCGGGGTCGACGGGGAGCCGGACGGCGGAGCTCCCGGCCGAGGCGGGGCGAGGCCGGCACGGCAGGGCGGCGGGGAGGCGCCTCGGCGGCGGCGCGGCGCGGTGCCCGGTGGAGGAGGGCGGCAGAGGCCGGCGAGGACGACGGCGAGGGCGCCGCGGCGACGAAGGCGGCGGGGCAGGCGCGGGCACGGCGGCGGCCGGGCTGGACGGCGGCGCAGCCGGGCGGCGGCGGGCGCGGAGCGGGCCCGCGCGGGCCCCGGATGGGCTCCGCGGGCCGCGGCGGCGGGGAGGAGAGAGAGAGGCGCGGGAGGCCACGTGGCGACGCGGGAGTGGCTGCGGGCGGCGGCGCGGGTGTGTCCGGCGGGAAACGGACATGTCCGGCGGCGGAGGTAGGTGGAGGCTAGGGTTAGGGTGGATTCATCCGCGAAAATGGAGGGGAAGGGGCGTTTTTATAGATAGAGGGAGCTAGGAGGCTCCAAATGGAGTGCGGTTTTCGGCCACGCGATCATGATCGAACGACCGTGAGCATGGAGGGGAGTTTGCTGGGTTTTGGGCCACTTTGGAAGGGGTGTTGGGCTGCAACAAAAGAGGGCTTTTGCGGTTACCCGGTTAACCGTTGGAGTACCAAACGACCTCCAAATGGCACGAAACTTGACAGGCAGTCTACCGGTGCTATACCAAGGCCGCTTGGCAAACCTCGGTCCATTCCGAGAAAGTTAACACCCACACACAAAAGAGAGGCAAAAGGGGGTGCCGGGGAACATAGGAGTGCCGGATTGCAAAATGGACAACAGGGAAAATGCTCGGATGCATGAAACGAATACGTATGCAAAATGAAATGCACATGATGACATGGCAAAATGCAACACGCAAGCACATGACATGGCAACAACGGCGAATAACTGGCGGACACCTGGCGCATCAAATCCGGGGCGTTACAACACTCCTCCACTAGCAAGAGATCTCGTCCCGAGATCTTAGGACCGAGACGGAAGGGAAAAGAGAAGAGGTGAAGCAAGAACACAAGAGAAAAGATGAACAAAGTCGAGAGCACTCGGTTATAAAAGATGAACGACGAATATGACTAGAGTCGAATGCTCATGGAAACAAGATAGACTCTGAAATCACTCATTCTAACCGGAGTGGTTAGAATGAGAAAAGAAACGGATAAGACTGAAAGGATTTAGATAGCATTCCGACTGAAAATGGAAGGACTAGAACATGAACTTGAGAGGATGGAATGATACTTGATGGAGACATGACACAAAACCTCCGGAAAGAATTGAAAGAGTTGAATGAAAAGAACGGAGAAGAAAATGACAACTTGTGCCACGAATGAAATAGAAAGCAACCTCAGAAGAAAGGATTGAACGGAGTTGTTGAGAAAATCAACAATGAAAAGAATAGGCTTGTTGTGGACTTATAGGTAACATCTCAAGATCATAAGGTTATAAACGGCCACAAACGGAAAATATTGGATAGCTTAGAAGAACGAAGAAATGCAAAACTCCACTTCAAAAGAATACAGAGAATTAATTACACTTCGAGAAGCAAGAAGAAAAGATACTTGAACTCCTCCAACAAAATCTTGATGAACTCTTGAAGAATGAATTAAATCATGAAGAACCACCATGAAGAACTCCGGTAACAAAATGATGATGAGATAGAATGAAGGATGAAAGAATAAGATTAAAGCTTGCGGTGATTTGGATGGAGGTTCCGACGAAATTGTCGAGGAAAATAATTGAACTCCGGAAAAGAAAAGATGAAAAGACTTGGAACTAGAATTTATTCATTACGAACAAACTTCGAAGGAAGGGATTAATCACTTGGATGGAATAAGAATAAGATTTATTGTATGCTTATCCTTCATCAAATTAAATTGATGAGAAGCAATGAATTTAGCATACTACTTATTATTCTTGAAAAGGATTAAGGGAAATATGGCGCAAAACTTGAGAAAGTCTTCATGAACCACCGGTAGGATTGAAAAGAACGAATGGATTAATATGATGAACAAGGAAAAAAAAATCTTGAACGAACCACCGTTAGAATTCGGAAATGACTGACGAAAGAGAATGAATCACTGGGAAGAATTAGAAGAACCAATACGCTAGAGGGTATTTAGATGCAAAAGAATAAAGAGATCATGAGCTGATTAAAGAACACTTGAGTGAAACGCCGGGATAATTGGATAACGGTAGCTGAAATGTGAGGACGAAGAATTCTTCCGGAATGCTGGCCTCCAGTGAAAAGAAACGGGAAAACAACTCCTGACATACTCCGGATTGGTAAGAAAACAATATCTGACAAATGGAGTAATTTGAGAGGATAATATGAAGCTAGAACCACGAAACTTCGGAAGAACGGACAAGATTTAAGAGGAACTCTTCATCGGTCTTCAAATGACAACGAGAAACACCACCAAAATTACTAAGATACTCCGGGAGAATGAAACGCGAAAAGGTTGAACCAACAATGAAAAGAATTTGAAAGCGATCTTGCAGAAGGCATGTGACTGATGAAATTCATTCTTATGTCACACTTGAAAAGAATTGAGAATAGCTCTGGGGAAAAGAAAAGAGTCAGGTAAGATCCTGGGAAAAGGCCTGTGGGTTAGGGCCCACTAATAGAAAACACCGTTGGAAAGGATTGTTGACCAGATAGATGATGCACCGGAACAATTGAAATATTTGAATGAGGTGACAACCTCGAATTAATTGGAACACTAACGAATCTCTTGAGATGTCTTCCGAACTTCGAAATGATTGAATGGCGAGAGGTAAACGAGCAAGGAGAACACTTGATCCAAGGCAAAGGATGTGATCAACCCGAAAAAAAAACTTGAATTAAGTCCACCGGAAAAAAGAAAGGGACGAAGAATGACGAACGAGACGAGAATTCACCGGTTGAAATAATTGAGGGAAGACTGAAGAGGCTCCGCACGAATGAAATAGCTTCTCGAATAGATGCTCAAACTCCGGGAAGAAAAAGGGTGGGAGGGCGGGAAAACAAAAGAAACTCGGAAGGGGAAACCTATTAATAACTTGAAGAGAAAACACCGGTTGAAATAATTGAGGAAAGAAAGCAAATACTTCACACGAGTAGGATGGATACTCGATTAGGACTCCGGTTCCGAGAAGAAAAGGGTGGGTGGGTGGGAAAATAAAACAACTGAGGATTGAACTTGACAACGATAAAGAGGCTCAAGTCAACTTGACGAGAAATGCACCGGATGAAAAGAGATGAGAACCAACGATCGGAAAACCAACTGCGTGAACCTAAAGAAAAATTTGAAGGGGAAGAGGAGTAAGTCAAAACACCTACGTCAAGATTCCTGACCAGAGCGACGAAGGGGCTGAGGAGTAAAAAGAATTCCTACTCTCCGATATAACTAGACTCCGAAAATAGCTTTCTTCTAGACTCAACAACGACCAAACTACACGATCAATCAAGGGGGCTCCTAGGGTCGGTCGAGGCTCAGATACCAACTTGTCACGCCCAATATGCGACCCTATCCAAAAGGAACTTGAGGGTCCCACCAAGGATAGACCCGCATATTGAAACGCTTTTGCAAGGCGGATATCATTACATCAACATTACATAATAGATGGGGATACATACAAAAGGCATACCATGCCACACGCATACAACATCATCTTACATAAGAGCAACATCCGACTACGGATGAAACACAAACATAAACTCAAACGACATCCACCCTGCTAGCCCGGGCTGCCGACCTGGAACCTATCCCCTGATCGAAGAAGAAACAGAAGAAGAACTCCAAGGCAAGCAAACATCACTCTCGCGTCAAGATCATCGCAACCTCTACCTGCAACTGTTGTTGTAGTAATCTGTGAGCCACGAGGACTCAGCAATCCCATTACCATGGGTATCAAGACTAGCAAAGCTTAATGGGAAAGGAAGGGGTAAAGTGGTGAGGTTGCAGCAGCGACTAAGCATATATGGTGGCTAAACATATGCAAAGAGAGCGAGAAGAGAAACAAAGGAACGGTCGTCAACTAGTAATGATCAAGAAGTGATCCTGAACTCCTACTTACGTCAAACATAACCCAGAAACCGTGTTCACTTCCCGGACTCCGCCGAGAAGAGACCATCACGGCTACACACTCGGTTGATGCATTTTAATTCAGATCAGGTGTCAAGTTATCTACAACTGGACATTAACAAATTCCCATCTGCCAATAACCGCGGGCACGGCTCTCGAAAGTGTATACCCTGCAGGGGTGTCCCAACTTAGCCCATGATAAGCTCTCGCGATCAACGAAGGATATACCTTCTCCCAGGAAGACCCGATCAGTCTCGGAATCCCGGTTTACAAGACATTTCGACAATGGTAAAACAAGACCAGCAAGACCGCCCGATGCGCCGACATCCCGATAGGAGCTGCACATATCTCGTTCTCAGGGCAACACCGGATAAGCGAAGCGTACAGGTACCGACGAATCCAAGTTGCCAAGGAATGGTCCCGCACGGTGCTCTAGGTTGGACCAACACTTAGACAAGCATTGGCCCGGGGGGGCTGTAATAAATCTGACCCTTGGGCTAATTACTCCCAAGGGAAAAGTAGGTGGTGGTGAGGCAAATGGTAAAACCAAGGTTGGGCCTTGCTGGAGGAGTTCTATTCAAAGCGAACTGTCAAGGGGGTCCCATAAATCACCCGACCACATAAGGAACGCAAAATCCAGGAACATAACACCGGTATGACGGAAACTAGGGCGGCAAGAGTGGAACAAAACACCAGGCATAAGGCCGAGCCTTCCACCCTTTACCAATTATATAGATGCATTAATTAAATAAGAGATATTGTGATATCCCAACCAAAATCCTGTCCACCATGGAGAAATCTTCAACTTCACCTACAACTAGCAACGCTATAAGAGGGCTGAGCAAAGCGGTAACATAGCCAAAAAACGGTTTGCTAGGAAGGGTGTCAAAGGTTAGAGGTTCATGGCAATTTGGGAGGCTTGATGAGCAAAAGATAGGTAACGCATCATAGCGATAGAACGAAGCAACTAGCATAGCAATGATAGTAGTGAGATCCAAGGTGACGGTCATCTTGCCTGAAATCCCTCAAGGAAGAAGAACGAGTCCATGAAGAAGATGAAGCCACGAAGACTAACCACACGTAGACGAACGCATCCTCACGATCGCAACGAAACGGGAACTATCGAGAAGAAGCACACAACATGGTAAACACACCACACATAGACAAGACATGATGCTCAACAAGCATGATGCATGGCAAGGCTACATGAAGCTACTCATGGCAAGAGATGAAGCAAACAAGAACAACACAACAAGGCAAGTTTAAATGAGGCCAGAAACAACATATAACAATTCCGGTAAGTCCTCATATGCAAGTTTCGAAATTGGTCCAGATCTGAATAAACCTTATGTTCAAGTTGTTAAATAGCAAGTTAATATGCACCAAGATGTTCTACACGAAATTCTAGTCAAGTTACATAGAAAGTTCATTAGATTCGGAGCTACGGCCTAGAAGATATGAGCAAAACAAGTTAAACATGGTATTGTTGCAAAATGCACCCAAACATCAAGAAAACACCTCAAAACAAGGATGCAACATGGTAATATGAAGCTACATACAAAATCAAGCAAGTTTCATATAGAGCACACTCAAAACGGAGCAACGGTTCAACACATGCACACTATACAAGTTATAGCAACAATCTGCCCAAAACAGCAACTAGGCATATTACAAGCATCAAAACAACAAGCTACAGCACCCCAACATAAGAACAAAAGGCATGAGTATGAAGTACAGGTAAAGCATAACAAGACATGAACACTGAACTATCTCCAGAAACAATTAGAACATGCTCAAAAGGACATGGGAAGATTGCAAATAATAACAGTTTCAGACTTTGCAGAAATAACATCAGGTTGCAATGTTTAGAGCTATAAAACAACATGTTACAGGAACTTATCATGGCAAATAAAGGCATTACATGAATCTACTAATTGCATAGAACAGAAGACCCTTACTGACCATGAGCCAAAAAGGCACAGAAAATATGATGGCACCCATGTAAACATGGCAAGTTATATGACAGATTCAAACATGGTAGGAACAACAATAAGTAGGCATGCTGGTGAGCTTGAAACACTCACCACAGAGCAATACATGACATGGCAAGGCAACCAACAGCAAGAAGACATGTTTATGAAGCTAATCATGGCAAGAACAAATTCATAGGATGCATGGATCACTAGAAAAGCATATGGCCAAAACTGAACTTCATGTTAACAAGCTGACAACAACATCATCAAGCAACTTTGTAGCAAGATAACAACAAGCTACAGTAGTCTATAAATGCAACCAGGGGAACGAATGGATAGAGCAAGACATGTATAACAAAACATCCTTAGTGAACATCTCCCGAATAATGCACAAAATGACTTGTAGCAGCAGGTTAACATAGCAACAAAATATAACAGAATCTGTCAGGAAAACAGCAACAACAAGTACCCTACTTAGCAAGCTTGATGCACTCAACACACAACTCACAAAAATACATGGATGGCACCCCTGGAAATATGGCATGGCATAGATAAAAACACATGTAGAGCTCATACTCATAGGGTGCACACATCAAACATGGCAAAAATGACAAATGAGCAAGTTATAACAGTTCCAGCAGGTTAACATCAGCATGCACTCTTCCAATAGCATTTCGGGCATCAAGATGAGCTCAAATGAACATGACGCAATGGAACAAAATGAAGTACTCGTCGAGGCGAACAATTTGACATATTACACGAAAGAAATGGAGCAGTATGCATGGAGTTATGATGCGATGAACATGGCATGATTATGCAAAATATATCGGGGACTTGGGCAAAAAACGAGGGGCAACCTCTTCTTCCAGATCTGGATCGGGGGCACGGACTTCGAGGCGAGGCGGGCTCGGCGGAGTTCGTCGGAGTTGGCGCCGGAGGTGGCCGGGGAGGCGCCGGAGGGGTCATGGACGGCGGGGCCGGGCGGATCCGGCGGCCTGGCGCGGGAGGCGGCACGGTGCCGGCGTGGAGGTGGCCGGACGGCGGGGTCGACGGGGAGCCGGACGGCAAGAGCTCCCGGCCGAGGCGGGGCGAGGCCGGCGCGGCAGGGCGGCGGGGAGGCGCCTCGGCGGCGGCGCGGCGCGGTGCCCGGCGGAGGAGGGCGGCGGAGGCCGGCGAGGACGACGGCGAGGGCGCCGCGGCGACGAAGGCGGCGGGGCAGGCGCGGGCACGGCGGCAGCCGGGCTGGACGGCGGCGCAGTCGGGCGGCGGCGGGCGCGGAGCGGGCCAGCGCAGGCCCCGGATGGGCTCCGCGGGCCGCGGCGGCGAGGAGGAGAGAGAGTGGCGTGGGAGGCCACGTGGCGACGCGGGAGTGGCTGCGGGCGGCGGCGCGGGTGTGTCCGGCGGGAAACGGACATGTCCGGCGGCGGAGGTAGGTGGAGGCTAGGGTTAGGGTGGATTCATCCGCGAAAATGGAGGGGAAGGGGCGTTTTTATTGATAGAGGGAGCTAGGAGGCTCCAAATGGAGTGCGGTTTTCAGCCACGCGATCGTGATCGAACGGCCGAGAGCATGGAGGGGAGTTTGCTGGGTTTTGGGCCACTTTGGAAGGGGTGTTGGGCTGCAACAAAAGAGGGCTTTTGCGGTTACCCGGTTAACCGTTGGAGTACCAAACGACCTCCAAATGGCACGAAACTTGACAGGCGGTCTACCGGTGCTATACCAAGGCCGCTTGGCAAACCTCGGTCCATTCCAAGAAAGTTTAACACCTACACACAAAAGAGAGGCAAAAGGGGGCGCCAGGAAACATAGGAGTGCCGGATTGCAAAACGGACAACGGGGAAAATGCTCGGATGCATGAAACGAACACGTATGCAAAATGAAATGCACATGATGACATGGCAAAATGCAACACGCAAGCACATGACATGGCAACGACGGCGAATAACTGGTGGATACCTGGCGCATCAAATTCGGGGCGTTACAGATGTGTTCTTGGAGCATACCCATACTCCATCAGTCAAAGAAGATGCTTTCACCGAAGAAGCTCCGCAGCCCAAGAGTGCCACAGATCCGACTGAGGTTGAGGTCCCAGCAGTGGTCGACTTGGTCATGGAGGTTTTAGTGATCACACCCGACTGGACGGTTCCATACATCGCGTACATCCTGAGAAAAGAGCTCCCGGAGGACGAGGAAGAGGCTCGACAGATCGTCCGTCGATCCAAGGCCTTTACTGTGATCAAAGGACAGTTGTACAGAGAGAGTGCGACTGGAGTTGGTCAGAAGTGCATAACGCCAGAAGAAGGTCGAATAATCCTTGATGACATCCACTCGGGAACCTGTGGCCATCATGCGTCCTCTCGGACCATTGTGGCAAAAGCATACCGAGCCGGATTTTATTGGCCAAGGGCGAATGAAATGGCAAAGGAAATAGTAGACAAGTGTGAAGGATGCCAATTTTACTCCAACATGTCACACAAGCCTGCATCAGCTCTTAAGACCATTCCACTCGTCTGGCCCTTCGCAGTATGGGGTTTGGATATGGTTGGTCCCTTGAGAACAGGTCGAAGCGGTTTCACACATGTACTGGTAGCAGTCGACAAGTTCACCAAGTGGATTGAGCCTAAACCCATCAAGAACCTCGATGCCAGTACTGCTGTCAGCTTCATCAGAGAACTGATTTTCAGATATGGAGTCCCGCACAGCATCATCACTGACAATGGATCAAACTTCGATTCGGAGGAATTCAAGGCGTTCTGCGCATCTCAGGGCACTCGAGTCGACTATGCTTCAGTCGCCCATCCCCAGTCGAATGGACAAGCAGAGCGAGCCAACGGCTTGATCCTCAAAGGGTTGAAACCCCGACTGATGTGTGACCACAAGCATGCGGCTGGTGCATGGGTCGATGAACTTCCCTCGGTGCTGTGGGGTCTAAGGACCACGCCTAATCGGTCGACTGGAAGAACTCCATTCTTCTTGGTCTATGGAGCTGAAGCGGTGTTACCGAGTGATCTACTCCACAATGCTCCTCGAGTCGAGCTCTACACTGAAGCTGAAGCAGAACAAGCGCGGCAGGATGTAGTCGACCTTCTAGACGAAGAAAGGGAGATGGCTCTGATCCAATCGACCATCTACCAACAGGACTTGCGTCGCTTCCATGCGAAAAATGTGAAGAATCGAGCCTTCCAGGAAGGAGATTTGGTTCTCCGAGTGGATCAGCAGAAACCACACAAGCTTGCTCCTTCGTGGGAAGGACCCTTCATCGTCACCAAGGTTCTCCACAACGGAGCGTACCGCCTCTACAACGTCGAGCACAACTTTGACGAGCCCCGAGCTTGGAACGCGGATCTGCTCCGCCCATTTTACACTTAAGTTTTCACTCGGATGAGTTGTAATAAAAGTACTTCTGTAGTTCATGTTTTGCAAGATAATAGTGTCATAATTTCCCCAATGATTTTTGTCACTTTTATCTGTTTAGTAAAATTTCCCTTCAGTGGGTGGCTTAGCTGCGAATCCGTTTCGCCTAAGTTTGTAAAAAAAAAATCCTTACCGAGTGGCGAGCCTGCCTCCCACTCGGAGACTTAGCTGCGAATCCGTTTCGCCTAAGTTTCAATAAAATCATATCGAGTGGTGAGCCAGCCTCCCACTCGGGGGCTTAGCTGCAGTCCAAAGTACTCGCCTAAGTTTCAGTAAAATCCTACCGAGTGGTGAGCCAGCCTCCCACTCGGAGGCTTAGCTGCAGTCTAAGTACTCACCTAAGTTCAAATTCAACGTGCACTCGCAAGGTGGACGAGGTGCAGGTCGACTGCGTCCCTCTCCTCCGAGCTACACCACAAGTACAATGTGCGGTCGCAAGGAGGACGAGGTGCAGGTCGACTGCGACCCTCTCGTCCGAGCTACGCCACAAGTACAACGTGAAAATCCTACTAAGTGGAGAGCAGACCTCCCACTTGGGGGCTTAGCTGCAGCCCAGTGCTCGCCTAAGTTTTGAAAATCCTACCGAGTGGAGAGCAGACCTCCCACTCGGGGGCTTAGCTGTAGCCCAGTGCTCGCCTAAGTTTTGAAATCCTACCGAGTGGAGAGCAGACCTCCCACTCGGGGGCTTAGCTGCAGCCCAGTGCTCGCCTAAGTTTTGAAAATCCTACCGAGTGGAGAGCAGACCTCCCACTCGGGGGCTTAGCTGCAGCCCAGTGCTCGCCTAAGTTTTGAAAAGCCTGCCGAGTGGAGAGCAGACCTCCCACTCGGGGGCTTAGCTGCAGCCCAGTGCTCGCCTAAGTTTTGAAATCCTACCGAGTGGAGAGCAGACCTCCCACTCGGGGGCTTAGCTGCAGCCCAGTGCTCGCCTAAGTTTTGAAATCCTACCGAGTGGAGAGCAGACCTCCCACTCGGAGGCTTAGCTGCAGCCCAGTGCTCACCTAAGTTTTGAAATCCTACCGAGTGGAGAGCAGACCTCCCACTCAGGGGCTTAGCTGCAGCCCAGGGCTCGCCTAAGTTTTGAAAATCCTACCGAGTGGAGAGCAGACCTCCCACTCGGAGGCTTAGCTGCAGCCCAGTGCCTGCCTAAGTGAATTGAAGAACAAGCCGATTGCAATAAGCATCTCGCTTTAACCTGCAAAAGACATCTCAAAACCGAACACAAGCATATTCAAACGTCGAATCCAAATTCGGATCGATACCTAACGAAACCAAAAGTGCTCAGGCGCTAGGCCTGTTAAGGTTTGACGGTTAGAAAATCACTCGGCATACCGAGGCAAATTTAAAGTGTCGAGCCCAAGAAGTTTTTTACCCCTCCAGTGGAGGGCTGGAAGGTGCAACGAACTCGTCGAGGTCAATTCCATCAGCAATTCGAGTGGCAGCGGCGATGAAGGTCTCCATGAAGGAACGGAAATCGTGCTTCTTGGTGTTAGCCACCCGAAGAGCCGCCAACGTGTCCTCTCGTGCATCCTTGCAATGGACTCGGGCCAGAGATAGAGCAACATCCGCGCCACACCTGGTAGAGGATTTCTTCCACTCCTGCACTCGACTTGGGACTGTGTTTAGTCGAGTCATCAAAGACTCGAGGTCATTCTAGAGCATCTCCCTGGGCCAGAGGGTAGCGTCGATGCGGGAAGTGGCGACCTTCAGCCTTGCGAGATAATCAACGACAACAGCAACACGAGATTCGAGCCGGAGCATGTTCATGGCAACTTCATCATTCACCGGAGAGTTGATGGAATCGAGGTTAGGCTCCAGTCGACCAGTCTCCTCTTCGAAGTTTTGGCAAAATTCTGCAAGCACAACCACCGAGTCAAGACAACAGTCGAATGGAAAGATCGTAGTTGAAATACTTGTTTGGTGCAAAAGATTACCTTCGAGCATGAGGAACAGCTTCTTGGCGAGGCCGCCCAGATAAGCCTCCAGATCATTTTTCTTCCCCACCAACTCACTGGCCTTGTCGCTCAGTGCAATCTTATCACTTTTCAGTCGACTGACCTCTTTGTTGGCGGCATCAAGGGCGGCTTTAAGATTGGTGTTTTCTTCTTCAAGCTTGGTGACTGAAGCCAACTTCTCGTCTGCTAGCTTGGTCTTCTCTAAAGCTGTTTTCTGCATCGCAGCCAACTCGAGGTCTTTCTTCTTCTGGGCCTCCCTCACTTTGCCTGCAAGGTTACAGCAAGGTCAGACTTGGAAACAAATGAGGGGCAAAGGCAGTCGTCGAAGCCTCACCAAACATACCTTTGGCTTCCTCCTTCGCCTTCGATAAATTCTCCTGGGCCAGCTTCAGATCAAGCTCGAGCTGGATGTGTTTGTTCTCCAACTCGGTGTAACGAGCCGCGAGGTCACAAGATTTCTACGAAGAACCAATCGACAAAATGTGTAATAGCCTGGCTTATTAGGGATGATAGACTACTCATATCAATAAGGAATTCCTTCTTTTCAGGGATCCCATTCGGACAGAACTCCAAAGTTAAGCGTGCTCATCTTGGAGTAGTTTCAGGATGGGTGACCGACCGGGAAGTTGCTCCCGGGTGCGCACGAGTGAGGAGTGCGCAGAAAAGACTAGTATTGATCTGTGGGGCCAGTCTAGATCCTGCCAGGAGTAACGACCACCGGCGGGTGTGTCCGGGGCGTTACAAGTTGGTATCAGAGCCGACCCTCGCGGTTACACGGATGGTCGCGGACAGGTGCGCGGTCATGTTGTTCATGACATTTGTGACCCGTCGTGGCACACGGCATGGCACATGTACCGGACTGGATGCACAGACGGTTGTGCCAAGAGGGAACGTTCCTGTGGCCCGACGAGGATGTCGGTTCCTCTGAGTGGGGGTGTATGTAATAGCCTGGCTTATTAGGGATGATAGACTACTCATATCAATAAGGAATTCCTTCTTTTCCGGGATCCCATTCGGACAGAACTCCAAAGTTAAGCGTGCTCAGCTTGGAGTAGTTTCAGGATGGGTGACGGACCGGGAAGTTGCTCCCAGGTGCGCACGAGTGAGGACAAAGTGCGCAGAAAAGACTAGTATTGATCTGTGGGGCCAGTCTAGATCCCGCCAGGAGTAACGACCACCGGCGGGTGTGTCCGGGGTGTTACAAAATGTCAAAGACAATTCACTTCCGAGTGACTAAGGAAAAATCATACGTTTCTAAGACTACGGTCGAATACAAATATTCGACCATAGTCTCGGGGACTACACCCAGTGGGTGCACTCAGCGTGCCCCCACTAGTTCTATCAAGTCAAGAGTTGACTAGTCGACCAAAAAAAATAGGAGATGGTTTTCAGACTGTAGTCCACGGCCAGCAGTCGACCACAGCCTCGGGGACTCTACACCCAGTGGGTGCACTCAGCGTGCCCCCACCAGTTCGACCTAGTCGAATGAAAGAAAAACTTCACTTATAAAGACTATGGTCGACTGCCAGCAGTCCACCATAGCCTCGGGGACTACACCTAGTGGGTGCACTCAGCGTGCCCCCACTAACCCGGAATTCCAATCAACACACCCAGTGGGTGTAGGACAATTACTACGGATTTCAGAAAGAAGAATTTTCAGATATCATATCCTAACAGAACAGGCGATGACCGACTGACCTGAACGTTACTTTGAAGAGCGGAACTGGCGTCATAGGCTGCCTGGCTGGCTTCTCGGATGGCCTTCACTTGCTCCATCATGACTCCCACCTGGCGTATCGCTTCTTTCGCAGCACCGGCTTGATCCTCTAGGACGTAGTAGGTCGAGAAGTGTGAAGGCTGTGCAGCACTCGACGACGCGGGGTGAGCACTCGTCAACGGCACCGCGAAAGTTACGGTGGGCCGAGTGATGTTCTCTCCCTCCACGACCAATGTCTCGGGCGCCGGCACGTTCTGAGTCGCCTTGCCAGCAGACGTTTTCCTACTCCTCCTTTGCTTCAGTGGTTCCTCATCGTCGTCGTTAGGAAGGGTAATAACGACATTAGATAGAGCTACAGAAAAGAATCAGAAATTAGAGACGAAAGTTCAATCGACTGAGGACAGAACGACGAAAGCCGTACCAGGCTTCAAAGTGGCAGCGTCTTCCATCTCATGATCGTCAGCCCTGGCCGAGGTATCAGAAGTAGCAGCGCTGCAGTCTCAGAAGTCAGTCCGATGATTCATAAGTCGACCAAGAATAAGTTCATGCGGAACAGAAAAACTCAATTAGCATCATTACCCTGAGATAGTGGGGATCGCCACCTTCATCTTCGGCAAGACCTTGGCCGGCTTCGATGGTGCCACCTTGGATTGCTTCGGAGCTTTCTCAGTCGGTGCCGGAGAAGTGGTTCGAGGACGCTTGGTCGACTGAATGGCAGTTGCGACCCCCTTACCACGCTCGGTTGCAGGGTCATGGGTGAGCTTCGAGCGTCTTTCCAAGCAAGGCGGTACAACTTCCTCCTCCTCCTCCTCTTCTTCCTCCCCGTCAGAGTCGTCATCTTCATCATCATCAGCAGCGTCCGAATCCCAGTCCTCTTGGCTTTCGCCCCCACTTCCTTCCTCCTCGTCAGTCGGCGTCTGTGCTCCATTGGGCATCGAGTATAGTTCGGTGGTGGCCTAACAGATAGCAAAACAAAGATCAATCGACCAATTTGCAGCAAAAGCAGAATAAGTATAGCAAGGTTACAGTTGGAGATAAAGTGGGCATACCGTGTCTGGAGTATAAGAATGGTCGAGTGGCGGAATCCTCCTGGCTCCTCGAGGGTTGTCTTTATTCCCTGTGATCGCGGCCATCCACCTCTCAAGTGTGGCGTCGTCGACTGCTTCTGGGTGGACCCGAGTTTCATCTTCGGTTCCACAGTACAGCCACATACAATGGCCTCGGTACTGAAGTGGTTGGATGCGCTGCCTAAGGAAGACCTCCAGAAGGTCCATACCCGTCACTCCTTCCCGAACTAGCTGGACTACACGCTCCATCAACATCTTCACTTGGGCTTTCTCCTCGGGGAGCACCTTCAGAGAAGAGGGCTTGTTCACTCGGTCCATAGAAAACGGAGGTAGACCAGTCGACTGCCCCGGCGTCGACTCGTCTTGGCAGTAGAACCAAGTCGACTGCCACCCTCTGACCGACTCAGGAAGAGTCATGGCCGGAAAAGTACTCTTGCTCCTCATCTGAATCCCAAGACCCCCACACATCTAAATAACCTTAGTCCTATCGTCATCCGGACTCGCCTTTTTCACAGTTTGCGAGCGGCAAGTGAATATGTGCTTAAAGAGACCCCAATGCGGTCAACAGCCCAGGAAGTTCTCGCACTTGGACACGAAGGCAGCAAGGTAGGCGATGGAGTTTGGATTGAAATGGTGAAGTTGCGCCCCAAAGAAATTCAAGAAACCACGGAAGAAAACACTCGGAGGCAAGGAGAATCCACGGTCGACGTGAGTAGCCAGAAGGACGCACTCACCCTCCTGCGGCTGTGGTTGCCACTCGTTCCCCGGGAGCCTCACCGCCCGGTGAGGGATCAAGCCCTCGTTGGCCATCTCAGTGAGATCCGTCTCGGTGATGGTCGAGCAGATCCAATCCCCTTGTACCCAGCCATGCGGCAGGCGGGACCTGGACGAGGATCCGCCCTGATTGGGCGCTCGCCCTTTCGCCTTGCCCGTCGCCGACGCCTTCTTCGCGCGCTCCAAAGCCGCCGTCTTCTCCTTCACGATTATCGCCGACGAAGCGCACGAGGAGTGGATAGGCAGGGGCGAGAACAGGCGCGGCGGGCGGAGAGGGGGAGGACGGGAGGAAGAATGGAGAGATACTGTTCAAAAACCCTCGCCGGGCGCATTTTATAAGGACACTTCCGAGTGGATGACAAGTGGGCCCAGGCAATCCAATCACATCCAGAAACAGTCGCGCGCATGCGATACGTGGCGAAAAAGGCGGCGCGGGAATCGAGGCGTCTATGCCCTATCCCATCCGAGCGCCGCGGTCCGCCCCGCTTCGCGTGCTTCCCAAAATTCGGATCCCACAAAATCCGCTAACAGTGGATTAATTTGTCAGACTAGAGATTTCCTGCGATCCGTCACTCGGAAGTTTACTAAGTTCAAAAGTTCACTCGACGGGAGAAGAATAGATCAAGGCGACTGAAAGAAAAGTTGCTGTTATCAACAAAAAGATTATTGGTCCAAGATGATGCATGTTTAGAACACAAAAGCAAGTCGGAAATATCATCAATTCCTTTCTCATTCAAACCTCGATCCATTCGGGGGCTAATGATGAAGTCATGTACCTAGGGTAGGGTCACAGACCTGTTCTAAGTACCCTTCCCAAGGACACCCTCAGAAGAAGCTGCATTCCAGTCGACCAAGAGGGACTTCACTCGACGGACTCGAAGGACTCGACCATGAAGACTCACTCGACCACCAGGAGATCAAGAGCCACTCTGCATCCAAATGGTCTGTAATTAAGTAGTCTTTATGGCCTTTAAGACACTTTATGTAAGGCGTTACCAGTAATGCCTAGCCTTAATGTACTTTAAACCCTGCATAGCTGAGGGCCGAAGGGGTCTGGCAGACACTATATAAGCCACCCCCCTCCTCAGTGTAAAGGGTGCGCACCCCTGTAATCCATACACATATAATCCACTCGACCGCCTCAGGGCTCCGAGACGTAGGGCTGTTACTTCCTCCGAGAAGGGCCTGAACTCGTACATCCTTTGTGTTTACAACTGCTCCATAGCTAGGATCTTGCCTCTCCATACCTACCCCCCATTCTACTGTCAGACTTAGAACCACGACAGGTGGAGTATTAATTTTTTTGTGCGTAATAAGGAGGCACTTCCGGTGGGTCCGAGCTGACAGCGGGTGGAACATTTTTTTTCACGAAATACGGTGGCCCGTCCGGTTGGTCCCAGCAGTCAGGGGGAAATGATTTTTTTGCAAAATACTGGTGGCCCGTCCGGTGGGTCCCTATTGTTAGGTGGAGGAATAATTATTTTCCGCGTAATAAGGAGGCACTTCCTTGCGGCTGCCGTGGACCCAGCTGTCAGCCTCTCCATGTACAGTACTCTTCTGATGGAAGTCGGTCGTTGACCACATTGACCACGCCGCGCCGAGAGCACCACGGCGGTGGACGACGGCGAGGCCTAGGAAGGGGACGATGCAGAGCCGGGCCACGGGAGGCAGGAGTAGGCGGTAGCACAGCAAGCCACGGGAGGCAGGAGCAGGCGGCACGATCGGCGCTGCTTTGGGCGGCTGGAGCAAGAAGACCAGAGGTTGAAGAAGCACTATGGCCGTTGGATGGACATCATACGGTCACTGGAGTATTGACTAAGTTGACAAAGCCCTCTGTCCCCGTTAACTTAGTAGGCCCACAAGTGAGCCCAACAATATGGTGGGTCCCATCTAGCAGGGTGGTATTCATTTTTTTGGGCGTAATAAGGAGGCACTTCCTTGCGTGCGAAGATATAGCTGGTGGGTCCGACCTGTCAGCGGGGAAAACATTTTTTCGCGAAATACAGAGGCCCTTCTTGTGGGTCCTAGCTTTCAGGTGGAGGAATCGCATAATAAGGAGGCATTTCCTTGCGTGCGGCCGTGGACCCAGCTGTCAGCCTCTCCACGTACAGTCCACTTCCGATGGATGTCATTCATTGACCTCATCGACCAGGCCGCGCCGAGAGCACCAGGACGGTGGACGACGATGAGGACTAGGAAGGGAACGACACGGAGCCAGGGAATACTCGGCAGTTGTTTCCCACGCGGAGGAGTGCGAGGGTTTACTGGTTCGTCTATCGTCGCCGGAGAATAACAACATGTGTGGGTGAGTAGAGGGATGTCTAGGCCAGTGATGGGAGTACGGTGGGGCCGTGAGGCCTGCGCGGTAGCATAGCCGGCCGCGGGAGGAGGGAGCAGGCAGTCTCGCCGGCGCTTGTTTGAGCGGCTGGAGCATGAAGAGCAGAGATTGAAGAAGCACGACAGCCGTTGGATGGACATTCAACAGTCACTGCTCTCGTGTGTTGACTAAGTTGACCGGGCGTTGCGTATGCGTCAACCTTTTTTTTATGAAAGCATACGCGCCAACCTGTAGTAGACGCACAAGTAAGCCTCAAATCTGTGGAAAACAGCATACAGCCCATCTGCCATTATTTTTAATAATTTACAGCCCGTTTTCTAATTCTTAAGATTTTTTTGGAGCCCATCTTCTTTTTGTTAGCATTACACCCCCATATTGTGGCCACGATTAAAAAGTATACGAAATTTTGCATACTTCGGTGCGGTCAACTATTTTTAATCCAGAAATATCGATTCACATTCAAACTATTTTGAAAAATAATTTATATAAATATAAAATCCAAATAATTGTCCACGCATAAAAATCAATGGAATTTAAGATCTTGTAATGAAAAAAAGTTGAAACTAATTCCCAGTTTGATGTGTTTTAAAAATGTACAGGCCGTTTCTGGGCAAACCGAATGAAACTCTCATCGTCTTGAAAGATTTGCAGCCCAGCAGGGCCGATAAAGCAAGTAGGCCTTGTTTGGGTATTTCTTTTAAAAAAATAGAACTGGGCTAGTAATTTTCAGCAAGAAAAAAACACAACTGGGCTCATGATGTGGTAAACATAAATAAAACCATGGCTAGACGGGCCACAGCCCCCGCACAGCCCCGTTGTTACCCTGATCCGTCGCTAAAACTAGTATAAAATAACAACTGCTTGTTCCTAAAAAAAACTGCGTGACTTGCTGGGTCCTTGGTGTTAGCCGCTCGTAGTGTAATTCTCTCGTTTATTGACTACTTTGACAATGGCGTGAGCCCCAGATGTCCAACCATTAGGAGGAACCATATTTTTGGGCTTGTACAATAGAGGCACTTGCTTGCGTACTGCCATGACACTGGTGGGTCCCTACTGTCATCCTCTCCACGTACAGTCATCTCCTTGTTCCTCTCGGTTGTTGACAACGTTGACAATGCAAGAGGGCGGCGCACCGCGCACCGCGAGCGAACCAAGGCCGCAAGGCGGAGGATGATGGTGAGGCCTCGGACGGAACGAATAGGAGCCATTGAAGATGCGCCGGTCCAGTCATAGGCGGAGGGGAGTACGAGGGTTGACTCGTTCGGGCGCGGGTGCGTGTTGGGGCTGATGTCACCGGAGAATAACAGGACATGTGGGGGAATAGAGGGAGGGACTGGCCAACGTTGGAGGGTACATACGGTAGGGCGGCAGAGGCGCAGCCAGCCATGGGAGGCGGGAGCAGGCGGAGCCGACGGGGTGGTTTGGTTTGGGCGGCTGGAGGAAGAAGAAGACAAGAGATAGAAGATACACGACAGATGTTGGATGCCAATCCAACGGCTGGTAGGCAGAATCGTTTGTTGACTGGCTAGTAAGTCGACACCACCTTGGATAGGCTATTTCCTCGCGAGTCCCAAATGTCAGAATCCAAATCTGTCACAGTCATGCAGCCTTTCCTATGAAAATTTACAGCCCATTTGATGTGCTAGTTTGAAATAAGTTTGTGGGTGCTGGTGGGGGCTAATCACTTGGCTTCTGTAATGCATAGTGAGCTCAAGCAGCCGGCGTGAGTGATGTTATTTCCCTTCGTTGTGATTTGTTACAATATTTCACTCTAAATTAAACGAATGGCAAGCCATTTGCCTTGTTTCAAAGAAAATATGACAGTCACATCCGAGTTGAAAAGGGCAGGAACATCTAACTCCAGCTCACAAACTGTACAAAAGCACGAGGGTTGATTGTTCATCAGGTTTACAAAAGAAACCAGATTGAAAAGGGCAACAACATCTAACTCCAGCACTGTTTCCGGCAGTCACAGTCAAATGGATCGGTCAGGTCCATAGAATGAACATCCTGGGTCGTAAAATTTACTAGATTATGACCACAATAAGTTGTAAATAGAAGCCTGGCACGTTCAGAAGCTCTTTTGCCCACCTGAAACTCCTTTTTTTGCTCTTCGACATACCCATCCGTCAAAACCATGCTGCTGATAAACTTAAGCCTGATGGACAATAGTAACCTCGCATTCAGCAGGAAGAATGTGACATATCTTGTGTTTTCACGGTTGGCTGCATATCGTTCTAGCGTTATTGTCTTCAATCGAATCTCATGAGAAGTTAGAAAATCCCAATGCTTACGAGTCCAACGATTGGTTATAACTTTCTTACCCCGTCATGTTGCCTAAATAGACATGAAGATTGAAAACAGTTAAGGTCTAAAAGAAGAGCGTCGAAAGAGCAACAGCTGAACGGTTAATTCTAGTACACTATATGTGGGCTTCCAATGTGCGTGAAATTATCACCTTTATATACAACTTCTCCAAACATGGAAAGCACTGCAGCAAGCCAATAATCTTGGTCAGATCAAAACTATTCATTTGGATATATAAGATCTTGACAGAATCCAGCACCATTGATAGGCCATCCATGGAGAAACTCTTCATTGAGCATAGAACATAATATTAGTACAAAATGTGTACTCCAAGATGATATATAAATTATGCGTAGAAATTTAAAATGCAGCTTATGGTTACAAGTGTAGATGATAATATAAAGTACCTGAAGAACTGTGGAGCCAAACACCATATTGAAATGAGCACAGAGATCATGTATTACACCCAAGGTCTCCAGTTTAGGCGTAGAGAGGACAGTTATTCGCAATGGTGAATAACTAGAATCAAGGATCAACCTTTGGAGTGAAGGGGCATCTTGGATGATGAGCTGCCTTCCATCAAAAGAAATTCCAATTCTTACAAGGTTAGGCGACTTTATATGGAGACAACCGATTCTAACTGTGAAAAGAAGCACCAAGCACTCCAGCGCAGGGCAACTGGAGTGGATGATGCTGTGCAACGAGGCCTCCGATATACGAACCCGCACAAGTGAAAGTTTCTTGAGAAATGGGAGTCGAAGGTTTAGTACCAGATTGTCTGGTAGGTAGCACATCACAATGGTGGCGGTGTGGATAGAGGAGGAAAACCGCGAGATGGACATCGGTGCTGAGGGCACAAGTTCATGGCATTCGGTATGTGGTATGTGATTTCCAGGGGAATAGTAGAACTCAAGCAGCTGTAGTTCTGTGAATTCAGGGGATTTCAGCCAGGCGTCCACCATGCAGGGCATGGTATGCTTGCTCAGGTAGCATGACGGGATGTAGAGGCTTTGAAGGGAGCCCTGGTGGGAGGAGATGATGGCTCTGGGGATTTCAAAATCATTGAAGAGAGATAGCTGATGGCAGTCAAGATTAAGGGGCACGGCGCGCCATAGAGGGCGCCACCGAATTGAGAGGACTTGGGTGCGGCAGCAATCCTTGGTGGGGAGAAGCGAGATGATCTCCCCAAGGACGCCATCCGGGAGATCGCTGATGCGGTCCACCCGAGATTCTACGGGTTCCTGGGATCCAGTGGGGGCGGGGTCACCGCTTCTCCCCGCGCTGCCGGGTGCGGGATCTACAACAGGCATCGCCGCTGGCGGGAGCCCCATCTTCTTGGCGCTGGGGTCAGCCAACTCCATTTTCCTCGAGGGCGTCGCATCGCACTCACGGATTTGAGCAGAGTAACGAATGGCGAGCCTAGTTGTAGTGCGAGCGAAGAAGAAGGGGAGTTGGGGGTTTTCTGTAGGAGTGAGGAAGAAGGGAAGCTGGGGTTTTCTGTAGGAGTGAGGTGAGGAATTTGGGGGTACGAGTGGAGCGAGCAGACGTGAGGTGGGTGGGAGCGAGGAGGAAGAAGAGCACCCAGGTTTTTTGGGGGGCGGGGTGTGCTGGGTGTGTGTAGCGCCTTTTTAATTGATTTTACTATTTACTAGTGTGGATTGGCTGTTTTGTCTTGGGCCCAGAGAAACAATTACTACTAGTACAGTGGAGACACTCTACAGCTACCCAGAAAAACAATTACAACTAGTACAGTGGAGACACTCTACCGCTTCTAGCTCCTCCTAGGTCATTGAAACGTCTCCCTCTACTGAATGCCGTTATACTTTTGTTCACCGACATGCGGGCCATGCAGCACGCGGTCCCAAATACCATCCACCAAATTAGAAGGCAAGTATGTAGGCGGAGAGTCACCCCGGTCGTAGCGCGGCAGTAACGAGCCGTTGTATCACAAAACCCCACCTCCCCGCAGTCTAAGTTTGACAGACGAAGCAACCATCATTTCACTCTTCGCTAAATCCCCTTCTCCCTCACCAAATTCAAGAAAGGCAACACTCACATCTGCCACTGTTCTTCTCTCCCAACGAAGGGAAGGTAAGCGGATCGTGATGTTGGTATATTTTCGTTCAGAGAAAAAAAGAACTTTTGCAAAGCAGTAACCGATCCTCACTCTCTTTTTTGTTTCATTGTCATTGCGATTGTGTTTTCCTTTCAGTGGTCTCCTAGTATTCGATAGTTTCATGATGGACCAAGGAGAACTAGGCAAAGATCTGCCGATATTGGAGCAGACGCGGGAGGCTGATCCCCATGAGACAGAGAGCTCCAAGAAGATGGAGGCAACCACCGAGCCGACCCCAGATACACTCACGGCCACTACTGTGTTGGTCAACGCCCCGTTTGAGGTTACATCCCCCATGGTACTGCAGGAGCAGTTTTCCCCCTTCAAGGATGTGTCCCCCCCCCCCCCCCCCCGCTGAGCTGCCCAAGGTGATTTCCTTCTTTGCCGATCTCGATTGTGGTTTTTCATCTAAGTATGTGATGATTTTTTTAGAAAAGGAAGTATGTGGTGATTAATAATGCAAAATTTTATTAGCTTCGATGCCATGCTATACATAGTGGTTTAAATAACTTGTGTTTCTTATACTGAAAAGTAATTCAGAATTTGTTTCTGTTTCAATTAGAGCCCTGATGCAGATAAGGATTGTGTGGTTGTGCATGTCACTCGCTATGAGGCGAACGACCTAAATATACGCACTGGGAAAACAGAGTTCTTAGGCTGTTGGATCCTGGAAGCCTTTTGCCGTTATACCAATGAAGAGTTGTATTCCAGCCTCACTGTTGTCAGGCGTGTTGTCCAGGGTGTACTGAAGCACAAGAAGTTCAAAGCTACTCCTTCGTTTGTGAGGCATACTGTTCTTGTCAAGCTTACGCAGGAAGATGACGTGGCATGCCTTCACAAACAAGTTTATCAGTGGCAAGGCCACAAGGTTGTCTTCATGAAGGTTCACAGGATTGAGCTGCTACGGGAAGTCCTCGATGATGTTCATGGCAAGGTCCGTCTTGTGTCCAGCCCAAATTAGATCGAGGCATGAAATAGTTGCCCCAGCTAGTGTTTAATAGTAGCTTGGATTGTGTCTAATTATTCGAACCTTGCCTGTTATCGACCCCTCTGGGGCTAGTACTCTGTTTGAATCCGTCTATGGGAACTGCTATTTTTGTGTGCCCGTGAATCATGTGAGAACCATCGTAATTGTTGCCGAAACAGATGCGTCCTCACTAGTTTTTTCATGAATATGGCATGGTAAGACATAAGTTGTCATGGTTTATCATACGAGCAGTGTGTGTTTTGATGAAACAGAGCACTCGTTCGAGAACCGTGCGCTGACGTATACATAAGTACTTGTAAACACTGTTGGTGCTACCCCACTTGTAAGCAGTTGTGCAAAACACGGCACATTGGCTCAGCTCGCTTCAACACTAAGCTATCAACCAGCTAACAATCAACAATCTGATGTCTGACATATAAGCAACTATGTATCTTGTTACAGTGGTTCATGCAGTTAATTGAGGCCACAATGTAATAAATTCCAAATGTTCACACGCTAGTCTAGCGCTCATGTGGAACACTCACATTAAACTCGTCTTCATAAAAATCTTGAAAAGCATAAGTTAAGCAGTGTTATACATCTCAATGATTCATAGAACATAACAAACATATACTAGTTCACAGCAAAAGACAAAGTTGTGAGAAGGTTTAGAAATCATGAAAAAACAAGCAAGGCTTCTCTGAGCAAAGGGCCTCCCGGCAGGCTTAAATTTCCTGGAGTTCACTCTGGTTTTTTCCTGTTGCCACCATCCAGGATTAGGTTCTCTCATTCCAGAATAACCAATTATAATTGTGGTCTCAGCTGGAATGCTGAACTAAACCATGCAGTGTACTGACCAGGTGAAATTCTTGTGCATTCCACTAAATCTAAGCAAAGCTATTTGCAGAAATAAGCAGACCACAATGCCTCTTGTCCGCGCACCTGTCCAAAAAAACCGCCGTGCAGTCGTGCCAGCTAGTCCTCGGTCCATGGATGAACTGGTAGAAAGTGCATTCCGGACTAGGATGCAGTTGTTTTCGCTCGTCCCTGCACTGCAATGAGGAAGTAAAACATACGAATCAACTTCTTTTAGATTGCGTTGGTCATTCTACCTTAGTTACTACCAATGTAGGGATACCTTGAAGACGGGAGGGTAGACGACGGTAATGAGGGATAGCCATCTCATTTTGCACAGTTGTACTAAAACTGAGGTGTGTGCTTTTGATTGCGCAGATAGAAACGATACGGAGACAGACATCCCGAAACGATATGGGGACATACGTCCCTGTTTGCGCAAATACGAAATACGGTTATTTAAACAGTGACAGATATTACTACTTTCCCCCGTTTCCTCTTAGAACCAAGTCCTAGATTCATGCTACAGCTTTCCCACTTTCTTCCCTGTTTGAACCAACGCTTTTGAGTTGATTGTATGAACTAGCTTTACTTCTAATAATAGTAGAAGTCTAGGTGGCTTTGGAACAGCGGACGGAAGTAGAAAAGGATCCACACAAAGGGGGAAGAGCTGGGGAAGTAGAGCAAGGCAGGTTTCGAAGGAATATATACTTGAGGGTCGTCGGCATGTGGCAAAGACAGTGTCGGGAGGCCGCATCTTGGCCTCAATACCGCAGGGAGGAAGAAGGGGTCGGAGGCCCTCCCGAGCCGGCGCTCTCTCGGAGAGAACGCCATGGCCGCCGATCGGGACGCCGGGAAGCCGTTGTTCTCCTCCCTCGCCGCCGAAGATAGCGTGAACGATGCACCTACACCCCCTGCCCCGGTCGAGGTTGTCCAGCCGGATTTGTGAACAACCGTGAGCTGAGAGAGAGAGTGTGGACACCTCTGTCTTGCTTAGATCTGGAGAGCATGAGAGAGTGAACGAGAGGAACACTCGTAAAGCAAGCGCTAAGGCTCCTGCTTTTAT
The DNA here is from genome assembly GCA_963921465.1 of Triticum timopheevii. NCBI lineage: Eukaryota > Viridiplantae > Streptophyta > Magnoliopsida > Poales > Poaceae > Triticum > Triticum timopheevii. Next base: position 471,856,344 of record OY997266.1, on the reverse strand, counting down.
ATATAGTGGAGTGATTTTGTTGTACTGGCTTCAAAAAAATGCGCTCCTACGTGTACCCGCGAGTGGGTGTGAGAGAACTAGTGTGTGCGTCCACCGCTTCTCTTCATGAGAGTACAATATATACTATGCCCAAAGAACGTTCGCCGCAAGAGTAATAGTATAAGTGAGTGACGTGTGAGCTAAAATAAAATGTGCGTGCCGTCTTTTATTTTTTAGAAGTTCTGAGGGTAGGGTGTGAAGAGCACATATGTGCGTGACGTCTACCTGCAGATAGACGATGGGTGCGACGTGCGAGTCTGCGAGAGGACTCGGGAGAGTTGTGACTCACGAGGGTGCGTGTCCGTGAGAGAGTGGGGCACGTATCAATGCAATGCATGTGTTCGTAAATCATTATCCGAGAAACATTCGACACAAGTCTTTTCCTGACGAACGCCGTAAGAACCGTTAGATTGGCATCCGACAGTGTCAGTTTTGCCATGTCATTTAACAGAACAGCCACTCCTCCTACACACAAATCTTCCACGTGAGTGTTAGCAACTGCCATATGCTCCCTCCGTTCCGAAATACAGTGCATATAGCTTTATTGGAAATTATAACCTCGCAAACTTTTACCGAGTTTTCGTGTACCAAATTGCACATGTAGAATATCCTGTATATATCATTTCATTCATCTTCGAGAGGTAACTATAAATATGGGTGAGGAGTCAACAAAGAAAGACCATCGTATCACCCGCAACAATTTCAACCATCCTTTAGTGTCGAGGAATATCATAGGAACTCTATATGATATGATTTTTATAGGATTTTTTTCCTTTAGAGCCAATTGGTTCATAGGAATAGATTCATATACTCTACATTTCAAAGGAAATAAACATGATATCATTTCTATAGCTTTAGAGCCACTTGGTTCATATGAATGGATTCCTATACTCCCTTAATTTCAAAGGAAAATAAAAATTAGCGTATATTCAATAGAAAAGTTCCTATTATATGAACCAAATTACATCTCTTTACTAATCCCTCCTCATAGGAATTGAGATACATGTCATCTCTAGATTCAATAGAAAAGTTCCTATGATGTGAACCAAATGACATCTCTTTTCCAATCCCTACTCATAGGAATTGAGATGCTCCATGTCATCTATTTCCCTACAACTTCCATGTATACATCTTCTATTCCTAAATAGATAGTACAACCCACTAGTAGCTTTTTTCCAAAACATGCAACTATGGCATAAGAACTATATAGTGTGCCAATAACTTTGAAAGATGGTCGCTGGATGAAGCTAACCCGACAGGGCAGAGAAGGGCAAATCCGAGCACTACTGGCCGTTGGATATCATCAACATTTCACCAGATCTGCCACATGTACAATTTAGAAGACTCCATGGTTGAACTTAAGCATAATGCACAAACCTCAAAACACAAGCACTTCTGCTTTGTTCTAGAATCTTCTGTGTCATAATTGATTATTTTTTTCAAAATGAATTGCCATTATTTGTTTTTCACTTTATGATTTACAATGCACAATGATGTCTACTACACAACCTTCTTCTTGTAGACGTTGTTGGGCATGCAAGTGCACAGGTTTATAGGACAGTAGCAAATTTCCCTCAAGTGGATGACCTAAGGTTTATCAATCCGTAGGAGGCGTAGGATGAAGATGGTCTCTCTCAAACAAACCTGCAACTAAATAACAAAAAGTCTCTTGTGTCCCCAACACACCCAGTACAATGGTAAATTGTATAGGTGCACTAGCTCGGCGAAGAGATGAAGATACAAGTGCAAAATAGATAGTAGATAAAGGGTTTTGTAATCTGAAATTATAAAAACAGCAAGGTAGCAAGTGGTAAAAGTGAGCGTAAATGGTATTGCAATAATAGGAAACAAGGCCTAGGGTTCATACTTTCACTAGTGTAAGTTCTCTCAACAATAATAACATAGATATAACATATGACAAGCCCTCAACATGCAACAAAGAGTCACTCCAAAGCCACTGATAGCGGAGAACAAACATAGAGATTATGGTCAGGTATGAAACCACCACAAAGCTATTCTTTCAGATCGATCTATAAAAGAGTCGTACTAGAATAACACCTTAAGATACAAATCATCCAAAACCCTAATGTCACCTAGATACTCCATTGTCACCTCAAGTATCCATGGGCATGATTATATGATATGCATCACACAATTTCAGATTCATCCAACCAACATAAAAGTAATTCAAAGAGTGCCCCAAGGCTACTACCGGAGAGTCAAGAACGTGTGCCAACCCCTATGCATAGGTTCCCAAGTGTCACGAAACCCGCAAGTTGATCACCAAAATATACATCAAGTGGCACATGATATCCCATTGTCACCATAGATAATCACGGCAAGACATACATCAAGTGTTCATAAAAGACTCAATCCGATTAGATAACTTCAAAGGGGAAACTCAATTCATCACAAGAGAGTAGAGGGGGAGAAACATCATAAGATCCAACTACAATAGCAAAGCTCAGGATACATCAAGATCATGCCATAGAAGAACACGAGAGAGAACACGAGAGAGAGAGAGAGAGAGAGAGAGAGAGAGAGAGAGAGATCAAACACATAGCTACTGGTACATACCCTCAGCCCCGAGGGTGAACTACTCCCTCCTCGTCATGGATAGCGCCGGGATGATGAAGATGGCCTCCGGTGATGGGATCCCCCTCCGGCAGGGTGCCGGAATAGGGTCTCGATTGGTTTTTGGTGGCTACAGAGGCTTGCGGCGGCGAAACTCCCGATCTATCTTCTGTTCTGGAAGTTTTAGGGTACGTAGGTATATATGGGTGCAGGGAGAACATCCGTGGAGCTACGGGGGCCCCACGAGGCAGGGGGCGCGCCCAGGGGGGAGGGTGCGCCCCCACCCTCGTGAGCACCTCCCATATCTTCTGACACGGGGTCCAAGTCCATCAGGTGGGTTTCCTTCCAAAAATAACTTCTCCAGTTGATTTCATTCCGTTTTGACTCCGTCTGATATTCCTTTTCCTCGAAATACTGAAATAGGCATAAAACAACAAATCTGGGCTGGGCCTCCGGTTAATAGGTTAGTCCCAAAAATAATATAAAAGTGTATAATAAAGCCCGTAATCATTCAAAACACATAGTAATATAGCATGAATGCTTCATAAATTATAGATACGTTGGAGACGTATCAGCATCCCCAAGCTTAATTCCTACTCGTCCTCGAGTAGGTAAATGATAAAAGAAAGAATTTATGAAGTGTGATAATATGTCATAACAAGTTTGATCAATGATAATTTCAATCACATTTTCTAGCATGATAATATGTCATAACAATAGTTCATCTCATAAAACTTCTCACGATAAAGTGACAAGCAATTCACATATCAAGGCATAGACCATAAACATTCTTGAAAACTAGCAAACTTCATTCTTAGTCATCAAAACAATTGCAATTCATCTTATTTTCAGGAATAGCAAACTCCACATACTCAACTATCATATAGTCTTATACAATTGCTAACACTCACGCAATATTTGTGGTTATGAAGTTTTAATCAGACACAGAGAAAGATTGGGGCTTATAATGTTGCCTCCAAACTTATTCACCTTTGGGTGATGTCAACAATAATAGTTCATGCTAACGTACATCCAATTGGATATATATATCAGGATCACCCCACCATGAAGTGCTTGCCAAAGGATAAAATGAAAAAGGGGAAAGGTGAAGATCACCTTGACTCTTGCATAAAGTAAAAGATAGGCCCTTCGCAGATGGAAGCAGGGATTTGCAGAGGTGCCAGAGCTCAATTTTTAAAATAGAGATAAATAATTTTGAGAGGTATAATCTCATTGTCAACATAACAACCAAGAGTTCCCAATATCTTCCATACTACATACATTATAGGCGGTTCCCAAACAGAATGGTAAAAGTTTATACTCCCCCAACCACCAACAAGCATCAATCCATGGCTTGCTCGAAACAACGAGTGCCTCGAACTAACAACAATCCTGGGGGAGTTTTGTTTAATTATTTTGATTTGCTTTGATCTTTTTGGATCATGGGACTGGGCATCCCGGTTACCGCCACTTTCTCGTGAATGAGGACCGGAGTCCACTCCTCTTGAGAATAACCCACCTAGCACGGAAGATACTGACAGCCCCTAGTTGCTACATGAGCAATTCAGGCATACAAAACAGATTATAATTTGAAGGTTACTTTGGCACATGCAAATTTACTTGGAACGGCAGGTAAATACCGCATATAGGTAGGTATGGTGGACACTCATGGCAAAACTGGGTTTAAGGATATTTGGAAGCACAAGTAGTATCTCTACTTGGTGCTAGGAATTTTGGCTGGCATGAGGGGGAAAGGCAAGCTCAACATGTTTGAATGATCCATGACAATATACTTTAACTGAGATGCGAGAAAACATAACCCATTATGTTGTCTTCCTTGTCCAACATCAACTCTTCAGCATGTCATACTTAATGAGTGCTCCCAATTATGAAAGATGTCTATGATAATGTATTTATATGTGAAATCTCTCTTCCTTCAATATTCTTTCATGAATTGTTCAAATGACTAATACAATGCTTGCTAACTGTCAATAAATTTACAACCTCTACTTCTTAGATGTGAAGTCATTACCCCCCATGGGATAAGCAAATGAAACATATATAATTTCAGATTTGTGACATTCAACTTATTTAACCATTTACTCATAGGATATAAGTGAAGCACATGAGTAAATGAAAAGCTACTCCAAAAAGATATAAGTGAAGATCAATGAGTAGCTAAATAATTATGCAACTATGTGAAGACTCTCTCTTGTTTAAGAATTTCAGATCTTGGTATTGTATTCAAGCAGCAAGCAAAGCTAAAGAAAACTACAATGCAAGGATAGCACACATCATGTGAAGAAGCAAAAACTTAGGTTCAACCGATACTAACCGATAGTTGTTGAAGAAGAAAGGTGGGATGCCTACCGGGGCATCCCCAAGCTTAGATGCTTGAGACTTCTTGAAATATTATCTTGGGGTGCCTTGGGCATCCAGAAGCTTGAGCTTTTGTGTCTCCTTAATTCCTCTCATATCATGCTTTCTCTTTTTATCAAAAGCTTCATTCACAACAAACTCAACAAGAACTCGTGAGATAGGTTAGTATAAACCAATGCAAAACCTTATCATTTTGTACTATATCAAATCACTAAAATTATTATTCAACATTGAATACTAAATGCCTCTGCATATTTAATACTCCTATCTTCAAATAGAATCATTAAACAAGCAAACATACGCAAACAATGCAACCATAACAGCAATCTGTCAAAACAGTACAGTCTGTAAAGAATGCAAGAGTATAAATACTTCCCTGACTCCAAAAATTATGAACTAAAATTCCCACTGTAATAAATTTATCAGATCTCAATATGCAAAAAGATTCAACGTTAGACCATGCTCTGACTTTTTTCTAGGGAATTTTTGGAACAGCGGTAAACTTTCTGTTTTCAAACAACAACATGCATACAAGCAAAATAAGCATGGCAAAGGCTATCCTTGACTTTTTTATTGAAACTAAATAGGCAAAACACTATTCTAACTAACAGCAAGTAAACACTAATAAAATGACGCTCCAAGCAAAACACATATCATGTGGTGAATAAAAATATAGCTCCAAGTAAAGTTACCGATCAACGAAGACGAAAGAGGGGATGCCTTCCGGGGGCATCCCCAAGCTTAGGCTCTTGTACATCCTTAAATATTGCCTCGGGGTGCCTTGGGCATCCCCAAGCTTAGGCTCTTTCCACTCCTTATTCCATAGTCCATCGAATCTTTACCCAAAACTTGAAAACTTCAACCACACAAAACTCAAAACAAAACTCGTAAGCTCCGTTAGTATAAAAAAATAAAACCACCACTTAGGTACTGTAATGAACTCATTCTAAATTCATATTGGTGTAATATATACTGTATTCTAACTTCTCTATGGTTCATACCCTCGGATACTACTCATAGATTCATCAAAATAAGCAAACAACACTTAGAAAACAGAATCTGTCAAAAACAGAACAGTCTGTAGTAATCTGTATAAAACTTATACTTCTGGAATCCCAAAAATTATGAAATAAATTACTGAACCTGAGAAAATTGTCTATTAATCATCTGCAAAAAGGATCAACCTAAAAGAACTCTCCAGTAAAAAATGGCAGCTAATCTCGTGAGCGCTAAAGTTTCTGTTTTTCACAGCAAGATCATATAAACTTCACCCAAGTCTTCCCAAAGGTTCTACTTGGCACTTTATTGAAACAAAAACTATAAAACATGATTACTACATTAGCATAATCATGTGTACACACAAAAACAGTAAGGATACATATTGGGTTGTCTCCCAACAAGCACTTTTCTTTAATGCCTTTTAGCTAGGCATGATGATGACAATGATGCTCACATAAAAGATAAGAATTGAAACATAACGGGAGCATCATGAAGATTATGACAAGCACCTTTAAGCCTAACCCACTTCATATGCATAGGGATTTTGTGAGCAAACAACTTATGGGAACAATAATCAACTAGCATAGGATGGCACAACAAGCATAACTTCAAGATTTTAAGCACATAGAGAGGAAACTTGACATTATTGCAACTCCTACAAGCATATGTTCCTCCCTCATAATAATTTTCAGTAGAATCATGAATGAATTCAACAATATAACCAGCACCTAAAGCATTCTTTTCATGATCTACAAGCATAGAAAATTTACTACTCTCCACATAAGCAAAATTCTTCTTTATAGCATACGTATCATCACAATAATCATCATAGATAGGAGGCATGCTTTCATCATAGTAAATTTGCTCATCAAAGCTTGGGGGACAAAAAATATCATCTTCATCAAACATAGATTCCCCAAGCTTGTGGCTTTGCATATCATTATCATCATGGATATTCAAGGAATTCATACTAACAACATTGCAATCATGCTCATCATTCACATATTTAGTTCCAAACATTCTATAGATTTCTTCTTCTAGCACTTGAGCACAATTATCCTTTCCATCATACTCACGAAAGATATTAAAAAGGTGAAGCGTATGAGACAAACTCAACTCCATATTTTTTGTAGTTTTCTTTTATAAAATAAACAAGTGCTAAAACAAGAAACAAAAAGATTCAACTGCAAGATCTAAAGATATACCTTCACTTACCTAGCCTCCCCGGCAACGGCGCCAGAAAAGAGCTTGACGTCTACTACACAACCTTCTTCTTGTAGACGTTGTTGGGCCTGCAAGTGCATAGGTTTGTAGGACAGTAGCAAATTTCCCTCAAATGGATGACCTAAGGTTTATCAATCCGTAGGAGGCGTAGGATGAAGATGGTCTCTCTCAAACAACCCTGCAACCAAATAACAAAAAGTCTCTTGTGTCCCCAACACACCCAATACAATGGTAAATTGTATAGGTGCACTAGTTCGGCGAAGAGATGAAGATACAAGTGCAAAATAGATAGTAGATAAACGGTTTTGTAATCTGAAATTATAAAAACAGCAAGGTAGCAAGTGGTAAAAGTGAGCGTAAACGGTATTGCAATGATACGAAACAAGGCCTAGGGTTCATACTTTCACTAGTGTAAGTTCTCTCAACAATAATAACATAGATAGAACATATGACAAGCCCTCAACATGCAACAAAGAGTCACTCCAAAGCCACTGATAGCGGAGAACAAACGTAGAGATTATGGTCGGGTACGAAACCACCAGAAAGCTATTCTTTCAGATCGATCTATAAAAGAGTTCATACTAGAATAACACCTTAAGATACAAATCAACCAAAACCCTAATGTCACCTAGATACTCCATTGTCACCTCAAGTATCCGTGGGCATGATTATACGATATGCATCACATAATCTCAGATTCATCCAACCAACATAAAAGTACTTCAAAGAGTGCCCCAAAGCTACTACCGGAGAGTCAAGAACATGTGCCAACCCCTCTGGATAGGTTCTCAAGTGTCACAAAACCCGCAAGTTGATCACCAAAACATACATCAAGTGGCACATGATATCCCATTGTCACCACAGATAATCACGGCAAGACATACATCAAGTGTTCATAAAAGACTCAATGCGATAAGATAACTTCAAAGGGGAAACTCAATTCATCACAAGAGAGTAGATGGGGAGAAACATCATAAGATCCAACTACAATAGCAAAGCGCGGGATGCATCAAGATCGTGCCATAGAAGAACACGAGAGAGAGAGAGAGAGAGAGAGAGATCAAACACATAGCTACTGGTACATACCCTCAGCCCCGAGGGTGAACTACTCCCTCCTCGTCATGGATAGCACCGGGATGATGAAGATGGCCTCCGGTGATGGGATCCCCCTCCGGCAGGGTGCCGGAACAGGGTCCCGATTGGTTTTTGGTGGCTACAGAGGCTTGCGGCGGCGAAACTCCCAATCTATCTTCTGTTCTGGAAGTTTTAGGGTACGTAGGTATATATGGGTGCAGGGAGAACATTGGTGGAGCTACCGGGGCCTCACGAGGCAGGGGGGCGCGCCCAGGGGGGAGGGCGCGCCCGCCACCCTCGTGAGCACCTCCCGTATCTTCTGACGTGGGGTCCAAGTCCATCAGGTGGGTTTCCTTCCCAAAATAACTTCTCCAGTTGATTTCGTTCCGTTTTGACTCCGTCTGATATTCCTTTTCCTCGAAATACTGAAATAGGCTTAAAACAACAAATCTGGGCTGGGCCTCCGGTTAATAGGTTAGTCCCAAAAATAATATAAAAGTGTATAATAAAGCCCATAATCATTCAAAACACATAGTAATATAGCATGAATGCTTCATAAATTATAGATATGTTGGAGACGTATCACACAACCCCATGAATCTTAACATTTTTATAAAACTAATTGATTTTGAATGAGATGAACTATAAGAACTAAACGAACATCTACATCATGCATATATGACTCAAAGCTTTACATGCTATAGTGTGTATTTATTCATAATTTGGTTTCGAAATCTCATGCATTCAATACATGTGTACCTTACTAGTTTTGAGTAGAGTAGCAAATTTCACGCGGAACTGGGTATATCAAAATGCAGGGCCCATGCATCATTGCCTTTCGATCGAACCTACGTCCACAATTTTTTGTACGTGCTATATCTCCACTGGTCCCCGAACCCAAAATGTTGCCTCGTTCCCGTAAAACCAAGCGGTTCACACATATTTAAGGCGTCGACTCGAACCCGATTACAACGACGTGGCCCCGCACGCCGTAGTACTCCTACAAACCCTACCGCCGCACTCATCATCGGTTTTCTTCAAGAGGACGAGGGAGAAGCCGATTTGTAGTGGAGGCGCTTTCAAAAAAGAAGGATCTGTAGTGGAGACCCCTACCCTAGGGTGCCCTAGGTAGCTGCCGCATGCATCATTGTTTTCCGTTTTCTTTATGCTCTTGCGCGCTAGAGTGAAATGATGGTTGCTTCGTCCGTCCAGCTTAATGCGGGAAAGGTGGGGCTTTGTGATTTGACCCCTCATCGCTCATTTTCTACTACTGCGGTGCTACGACTGGGGTGCCTCCAATTCCAAGCGCTGCTCCGAACTATAATTTGGTGCATCGCACGTGGAACAAGATGGTGGATGAGCCACATGTCTGCCAAAGGGGTCCTGTTAAGTGTGTCGCCATTTCGTGTGCGGACTGGCCCTGCTTGAGTTGCTACGCCAACACGACATGAGCAGCTGGTTTTGCTCCTTGGTGAATCCCGACTATATTGATCTAAAAAGATACATGCTGAACTACCCTCTCCGTCTCGGTTTTTTGTTTGTAGGCGTCTCAGTTTATAGGGCCTGCACGTAGTTCTAGGTCATCCATTTGACTAACTAAATATGAGTTACTATGTCACAAAAAGTATATCATTGGATTCTTATTGGTTGATATGTGAAGAAACAAGAAACGAGGTAGAAGTTAATGCACCGCGCCTTAGTATTTTGGGATTATTTGGTTTTCGTAAGATGACTTACTCACCTAGACGGAGGGAGTAGTTGTATTTAAAAGTCGAGGGCAGGTCTTTTCCTGCGCGGTAGGCGGGGCAGTTCCGCCTAGTCGGTTCGACAGAGACGCGAGAAGACGAGGGAGTAGGCTGCTGCAAACATAGGGCTGTGTGATTTGACAGTGAGTTACTGCTGGACAGGTGGGGCCCCGTGATTTGACTTGCCATTATCATTTTAACTGCGGCGCTACGACCGGCGTTAGTCTCCCGATTCCTGACCACCTCCATACAGGTGCCTCTCCCAATGCTCCACCATGTAGTAGAGGCTGGCTCTTGCATGAGAGCCCACTTCTCCACTTTTTCCTTGCCTCTCTTTCATCCACATATGCAAAAATGCCATGTAAACCGCACTATTGTACTTACTTGCCACTACAAGTGCTCAAGCTTGCCACATAGGCATAAAGTCTGATGTGGGAAGTTAATCAAGAAGAGAATGATTAGTTTGGTGACCCAAGGAAGAAACGGTGCTAAACGCGTGTACCTAGGTGAAAAGACAATTTTGAGTCTATAGCTAATTAAATGAAGCAAACTTAGCAACACCATTTCATTGGAAGAGGTCACTCCTTGGCAAATGCAATAAATACTAGTACTCCCTGTGTCCCATTATATAAGAACGTTTTTGACACTACACTACTGTCAAAAACGTTCTTATATTATGGGACGGAGGGAGTACGAAGAAAGAGATAGAGAGGAGTAAAAAAAATACACTTATAGCCAACCTTGTTGTAGTATCAGTGACTAAGTGATGACTATGTATGACATGCCAACATCAGATAGCCTGACGCACCATGTTAAATCTCCAAGGGGGCGACAGCGCGAGCGATGCGACGGTCATGGTAGGCGCGACCATGATACGGGCTGCTGGCAGCCCTTGGATATGAGATCAAACGGTCGCATGTTAAGTTGCTAAAAATTTGCAGAATAACCCTCCAGGATAGGATATTCACCCATAGGTCTAGAATCACGCCATGCAACCGTTCGATCTCAGATCCAAGGGCTCTCGGAAGCCCGTATCATGGGAGAATGGAAAGCCACTACCCTGCCATTCGCATGCTGGCAGTTCGATCCTACTTGTCCTCGCACGTCCTTTAATACCACGGCGGTTCGCTTCTAGTCGTCCCGTCCATTCACATTACGGCAGTTCCCCTAATCCTAACCCTCCTCCCAAATCCATGGCGTCCCAAATCTCCCCGATCGGCGGTGAGTACAAGGTTAGAACCATCACCGACGATGAGTTCGACGTCATCTACACCTGTACTTCCGTGATGGTGAAAGGATGCCTTTCTCGCTTGAGACGCATGTTTGAAAACTCACATGATGAGTGGGTCGCTGGGCTAGATGTTGAGTACACCACAGTCGTGAGATGAGAGAAGGATCTAAAGGACGAAGAAAGAAGAAGCACGCCGTGATCCAGGTTTGCGTATATAACGTTTGCTCGGTCTACCACATATGCCATGCCGACGCTGAGTGCCAGGATTTTAAGAAATTCCTCGAGGACAAAACAGTGAAATTCGTTACTGTAGACTTTAAGAACGACAAAGAAGTCCTGGGTCGGATAGGCCTCGTTGTAGGCAACCCCTTCGACCTCCAGAAGAATCGGCTGGTGCCCTCTCGTCAGCCCTCAATGCTGACCCTGGCAGGAGCCATGGTTCATCCTTCGTACCATAAACTGGAGAAACCTCATTACACGTTTCATCGTCATGCATGGCAGCGGAATGTACTAGATATAGACCACATCTACTAAGCTGCAATGGATGGCTACCTTTGTTTCAATATCTACAAGGGTTGGATGAAGAGCAACAGCCAAGTTGGCGGTTCAAGCAAAGAAGTATCGGCCAAGAGGAAGAGGGACAAGGACGAAGTCGAGGACGTGGACGAGGACTCCGAGTAAGGTGGCCGTGTCATTGCTCATGGTGGTTCTAAACTTCTAATGCAGTGTCTACCGGATTAGTTGCATAGTTTAATTTCAGGTGTGCTTAGTTTAATTTGAGGGGTGTGTTGTGCTGAGCCCCCAGCAGAACTATGTTATGTTTCTTCTCGTTACTTTAACTCTTCAGTATGTACATACTACTAGTATTTCTTTAATAAAATTTAGCACCCCAATTAAGGACGTACTATCTGCATAATTTGCCGACGAACGCTCTCTATATGTACCACCCTTTTTTAAAATTTCAATTTTTGCTCCATGGCGCAATCCATCGATAGTATACATTTTTAAAAGGCTAGCGTACTGTTCATCACATATATATATAGCCAGTTAAATTCTCAACCTAGAACGACGTGCATGCCATGTAGTAAACCGATACAAAGGAAGTATAGTAAAAATGAGGTGATTTTACCGAGCGATCGGCGGGGGAGCATGGCCTGTCATGCGGTCCCACGTGTCATGATGTACCAAGGCGATGCGCGTGTCCCTCTTGAGGTAGAAGCAATACTAGTACGTGCTTTGAGATGATGTCAAACCGAAGTGTGAAATAATGGTTGCTTCATCCGTCTGGGAAGGTGCGGCATTGTGATTTGACGTCTCATAGCTCATTACTACTGCTGGGCCGGTACGAGTGAGGTGCGTCCCCCCTGCTGTTCTGCACTGTTATTTGGTGCTTGACACGTCGACCCGGTTGCTATATGTCCCACATGTCGGCGACAGGGAGTACAGAATTCATGAAAGGGAGCGTCGACGGAGGAGTATACTACAGTATTCATGAAAGGGAGCGACTTAGTTTTGGAAAAATCTGTTTTTACGGAGTACGTACCCACTAGGGTTTATAGGGCTCATCTAAAAAACATTTGTTTTTCCGTTTGATAAGTCTCAATTCTACTATACTAGTAGTAGTACCATTACATGTTGGATTTCGAGGTGCATTAGATCACCCAACGCAAGCAGTGTCAAGAGGAAACTAACCAATGCATGTACAAGTTCATGGAAATTTAGTGGTCATTCATGAATTCGTTCTAATTAATGCCTCGGTAAACATAACTTCTTGAGAAAAATGAGCGTACCATGCAAACTACGAAATTAATTCGACCACTCACCGTCTACCTTGGTTGGAGAGATTTTGCAATTGAGCCATAAGCTGGAAAGGAGGGAGTAGTAACTTTTGTCTCGATTACTATTTGTGGCCTTGTATAGATGCAAAATGTATTTTTTTATAGTGGCCTTGTATAAGTAAATGGAGGGAGTACTAACCAAAGTACGTACGTAGTAGGGACGAGGAGTAAACGGAGGGAGTAGTAAAATTTTCTACTCGTGCTGCGAGCCACCACGCGCGTGGGCGAGGGAGCGGGCGTATAGGCGTACAGTAGTAGTAAGCTTCACCTCATCCTGCGAGCCACCGCGCCCGTGGGCGAGGGAGACGGCGTACTAAACAAGCTTCTCCTCGTTCTGCGAGTTGACGGGACACATCAAAAGTACTCTAGTGTATAGAGCCTTGCCTCTAAGGTAGGCCCCACATGGTTTGCCTCTATTTTTAATTTAACATAACGCGTCAAGTCGCAATTTGTATGTTCACCCGTGGTAGATGATCGTCCCTCCACCAAGTGGACAACCAGTACACGTGCCAAATTACCACGTGGGCTGCCTTTTTCGTACATAAATGAGCTCCACCATGTACCCGCGCGGGTGTGGTTGGGAAAGAGACGGGAGTACGTGCGCCGTGCGTGCACCTCTTCTCTTCGTGCACGTTCCCCACCTACGTGGGTGTGTGTGAGAGAGATACAAACCTAGATGTAATGCACCGTCCATCCCCATGCCTCCGCCCAGTCCGACCACCAGTCACCACCACGGCACCACGCCCCACTCCTCCTCACCTTATCTCTCATATTTCTCCCTCCATTTTTATATACAAGGGGCCACTATCAAAATTACAATTTGCAGATATACAAGGCCACTAACACTAATCAATGCAATATTAATGGTGTTTGCCTCGTGGTACTAGCAAAGGAGGACATTAATTATCCCTTGCATGCATGCGGGAGTTTGTAAAAAAATGCATCTTGATGTTCCGTGCAATGCACGGGCATCTTGCTAGTCCATGAAAACAACACCTGGCAAAATTCCACGGCGAACGAGGGATTTGAATCTGTTGGGAGGGGCTGTTTGGATCTTGCCCGGGGTAGCCAAAATATTGGCAACTCTTTTGTTCACCGGTGCCTTTGCCACCGATGAACGAGGAATGGCTCGGGTGCTCATGCTGTCATGCATCCTTCAGTGCGCACATTGGAGACGAGCTCGCACAAGCTGTGTTTTTTTGTCCCACAACGCCGCCCGAGCCACCCGCAGACCGACTGGCGACCCGCAAATTACGCCATCCAACCGTAGCCGCACACATTATGACAACAACTCAACCAACCGGACGAAATTCACGCAAACACGTAGATAAACTGATATTTCATATAAACAACGACGAAAATCATATAAAATATCGGATTTTCACGCAAACATGACGGATTTCATTACATTCAAATGAACTACGCGGTGCTAGTTCTGGACAGCACAGGTATATAATACCTGGCCTAAATGGTCGCCAGCCGATCGATTTGTGTTCCTCATGTCCGGCAGCACGATGACCGGACTGCCGGGAGCCCCGGAGGTATATGCTTTGGCGCAAAGGATGGCTCGCTTCCCCACTGCCGAACTGATATCATTGGCTGGTGCTGAAGATGATGGTGGCCGGCACCGGTTCGAGTTCATCACCGGCCACTACTTCGCCATGGCCGGCACCGGCTCGAGTTCATCCTAACATTCCCCTCTTCCGTGGAGCCCATGCGGGGTCGACGAATGTCCTCACAACAAAAGGATCCGGCAAGACACCTGCTGTGTATGCCGGCATCGCCTCCGCGGTGGCCTTCATGGAACCCAAGCGGCGGTGGCCTCCTGTGTTCTACTTCTCCTCGATGATTGCGGCGGACGCGGAGGCGCTGGCTACCGACTCGTCGCACTTTGCGCACCCGGCTTCTGTCGCTGCTTGCATGGCGCGGCCGCCGGCATGGGAGTCTCGGCCACTGAAACGGGAGACGCGGTACGAGGCAGTGGCATGGACGGCAGCAATGACGCCTGTGCGCTGCTCCTTGTCGAGCTCGCCTGGAGCGGTGAGTTGCTGAACCGCGCGCCGGCTTGGGGCGACAACTGGCTCCGTCGGGCGAGGGAAGGGAGGTGGATCAGCGAGCTGCATAGCTCATATCCGGCGGGCTACCCAGCCGGGTTGGATGCGTAATAACTACTCTACGTAAGCCATTGTAAGAGTGGATAAAATGGTGGAGGAGATAGGGGAGCGGCGGATGTGTCCGATTCTTGGCCGATGTTTGGCCTCGTTTAAATAGGAGATTAAATAGACGGCGGATGGGAGGAGCTCGGCCGGCGTTGCGTTTAACGCCGGCCCGGTCATGAACGGACGTGTGTCCAGAGTGGGTTTGTCGGCTTCCACACGGGCGGATTTCATGGAGTTGTTGGAATGCGGCACGGAGGCGTGTTCAGCCGGGCATGCCGCGAGTGGCGCCCTTGACTCTTAAATACCTAGGACACCGCACCGTTCTTCCACTGAAGTGTGGGATCTTTGGGTGCATGGCCTGCATGTCAGTGACCCAATGCAGGCAGCGCACAGCAGAGGAACCTTTGGTGGGCCAGGGCGGTCAGAAGCGGGCATTTCATAAACCGATGATTGTTCGTTGAGTGTGACGTCATCTTTTTCATGTAGTTAAGCCTACTATGTTGATAGCCCGTTTGATACGTTGTGATTCATAAAGACTGCTGCAAACATCAATGTTCTGCTTATCACAGATAAGATTGATTAATACCCGTAACAATCCATGTCCTTAACAAAGGGTGCATGCACGTATAGGTTGAGAGTGTGTCTTGCGCCGTGTGTTGTGTGCATGCAGGCGTGCAAGTGTTGCATGCATGCAAGGGTGCGTTTCAGTGTTGCATGCATGGGTGCGTACGTGCGTGTGTTCGTGAGTGCATGTATATGTGTCAGTGTTGCACGCCAGCATGCGTGCATGTGTACGTTATGTGTATGTGTCAGTGTTGCACGCCTACATGCGTGCGTGTCTTGCGTGCGTGCATGTGTACGTGCGGGGTGAGGCTACATGTCAGTCGACTGACTTTTTCAACTCTGGTCATTAGATTTTCCAGCCGTTGGATACGAAATCAAGGGACTCCAGTTTATCATCAAACTCCACCCCCCTGAGCCGCCAGCCACCATCGGCCGAACCGCCTGCCCCCGCCACCCGCGGCTGGCCCGCCCTCCCCGAAACCAGTCCCCACCGCCGGTTCGCCATGGCACCGGCCATCCCTCTAGCCCCCCTCCCCCCTGCGTCGAGCTTTTTCTCCGGGGATCCCCACCCCACCGCCCAATGAACGCCCTCCCAACCGCCGGTGACTGCCAACCAGAGGTCTCACGACTTCGAATACCCACTGACCACTAGTTTATTACCATTTATGTCCTTCATATACGCGCTGACAGGTGGGCCCTATGGTAATGTGCGCTGCTGAATGTGGACCGTTTGACTGGTCAATTGATCGTGTTATCAACAAATTACGAAGCTGTATGGTGATCCAGTGACCGTATGATCACCCTAAAATGTACTCCTATTTTATTAACACAGTACAGACTCAAACTACCATTTCTTTCTTTCATATACTGGCTGGCAGGTGGGCCCCGTAGTTACGCGCCCAGATGGTGCAACACAAGTTGTGTCGTTTGACTGGTCAATTGATTGTGTCATCAACAAAATACGGAGTTGTACGGGTGAGCCAATGACAGTATAATCATGACATGTATTTGTTTAACATGGTACAGACACAAGGGCTCATATATACGCGCAAGCACTCACCGCTATAAGCGCACACACGCGAACCCTACCCCTATGAGCACCTTCGAGAGAGTGGGCCAGCATATATGATCTTGAGATTTTATGAAGTCACCATAGGTGCCTCGTAGTCGAGTGGAACGTCTCCTCCCACTGAACGTACATCGCCAGAAAATACTGAAATTAACACAAGATAAATGCGAGCACCGGGACTTTAACCTTGGTGGGCTCGAGAAACCACTTTCCTCTAACCATCCAACCACATGTTGGTTAGCACGACAAAATGTATGTGGTGACCGTGATGAGCTTATTCTGAAGTCCAGTGACCATATCATGCTTTCGCTTCAAATACAATGACCGTAAGTGTCGTCAACAAAATACGGAGCACGCATCAAATGCAAAGTCCATCAGTGTCAAAATATGGAGACGTATCGTGAGCTAGATACCGTTGTACTATTGTATATGCTTATTTTCATAGTGGCCGATTACGTGTGTGGTGTGGTGGGCACATCATTTCTAGTTGTGGTGGGTCAACATGAAGACTCATGGGTCGGTTCCATCCTGCGCCACATATAGGTTGGACCGAGATGTGTTATACGAAGACCCATGTGGAGGACTCGGCGTACAACATGATGCTACCAGAGTCGTGGAGGACTCTATCCCCACTGGTGATAAGCCGACTATATATGATTTGTAACCCTAGGCCCTTAGTATGTTATACAGGCTTGGGGGCTAGTTCGTCGATAGTATACACACACGCACAATGCCTGGTATTCACTTGTACTTTGTACACACCCCTATCACTAATATACAGTACCAGGAGTAGGCTCTTTCTTCAACTGCAAGGGTCCGATCCGAACTAGGGTAAAACTTTGCCTCGTATTACCATCCAGCCTAACAGCCAGGGATATCCTACCGAATGATATGATGAAATCATATCTGCCAACTACTATTAGAGAGGTGTGTCGGGGGGGGGGGGCAATGTGTGCGAGAGAGGCCTAAAGATAATGTGCGTGCGGGAGACACGTAGGCACATATATGTGCGTATAGAGGGCTAGTAGAGACCGTGCATGTGTATATATGCATGTGAGAGAAATAGTGTTTTCCAACTGAGATTAGTGAAAAGAGTGGTACATAGTAGTCAGATAGAGAGAGAAAGAAACAGAGAGAGCATGTGCGTGAGACACCCCGACACCCTGAGAGAGATTGTGAGCATGTGTGAAAGAGAAATGCCGATGCATATAAAGTGTGTGCACTTATGCGTTAGATAGAGAGATATATAACGCGTTTGTGAGAACGGGGCGAGGCATAGTGCATCTACGTGTAAAAGGCGGTTCTACGCATTAAATTAAAATATAAATGGCATTATTATTTTTTGATGAGATCATGAATTTTGCAAAATTGCGTATGGACGAAAATCGGTCTATCAAACACCCATACTCTATTGAATTCTAGCATGTGCATGTATTTGTTTCATACTATCGATCCATAGAGTGAGAGCGGTTTGAAATACAGGCAATGGATGCTTTTGCAATTCATATATAAACATTAATTAGTGCACTCCATGTTGTTAGTGTGAAGCACTTTATACATTTGTCACTTGCATGGTTACATTCCAAATTGCTAGCTACGAAATAAAATACATGTCGAATTCAACATAAAGGGGTTTCGAAGATTCGAATTCATAGGAGGTGCATTCATCTATTTGAACCCGAGATAATGGCATTTGTAAATCAGATGTAAAAGGGGGCATCAATCTTTGTTGTGAGTTTGAACATGCTATATATATTCATACGCATATCTAACTTTTTTTGCAACCAAGGAGATTATATCTGGAACCATGCATGAACTGAGGTAAGTTGCATATTTTTTAATATATACTCATATACAATGTATATTAAAATGTACCCCCTCCATTCCAAAATAATCGTAGCTTTAGGATTTTCAAGAGTAAAGATTTGTGAAGTTTGACAAATCCTGAAAGTTCAATTCAAGAGAACCCAAAACGTTAATACTTCTGCTCCCAAATATTGAACGAAGCGCCAAATAGGCCTCTGGTCACCCGAAACCGCGAGAGACTAATGTTTTGGTGGTAGGAAATTACTGTCCTGGCTCTGGCCCGTGTAGCCTATCGGCCCGATGTCCAAAGGTCTAAACCGGGGTATGTTTGTAACTTCACCAAGACACTAGTCTCAACCGCCTCCGAGAAGCATTCATATGCCGTGGGCGCCTAAACAGCCATGCGCTCGGCCGAAATCTATCCCGCCCACATTTGGGACACCTGACATGATTGTCCTACCCCCAACCCGCAATATGTCCAAAATTTTAGATGGGGGCAAAGTTTGTAACTTTCCTCAAATTTCAAACAAGCGCGTTTCAAACCGAAACATTGTTCCCCCTTAGTTCCCCGCCTCCCTAAGTTTCCCCATTCATACTCCGTGGGCACGAAAACGCCCTCTCCACCAGCCGTAAAACCCCAGCCTCCTCCGTCCTCCACCCCATAGCGGCAAATCCTCCGTCGTCCTCCTCCATCACGCCGGAGCCGGTACGCCGACATCGTCGTCCAACGCAACCGCAACCGCAACGCCCTCAAGGACTTAGTAGCTGAAGCTGAGGCAGAGCTGCCTCCACGATGCCGACGCCGACGTGCGCCGTACCAGAACCACTCCGACCACGCCAGCCTGTGCCTCACTGTTGCGGCTCCACTGTCCCAACCGTCCACCACACCGGAGTTGTTCCCGCTACACCGTCGTTCGCCGCCTCGGATCTGCTTCCCCGCCGCTGATAGACGGCCACCGCACCACACTCAACAACTTGGCCATGGGTTCGTCCAAGGCTGCACCATCCTCCACAACTTCTGGTTTCCGGCGAACAACAAGATCGTCGGAAAAACAGAAGGAGGACACAACACTACCAGCAGAAAGAGGTACTCATCTTCCCTTATTCGTGCAATTATTACGTCTCCGCTCACACTGTATTCATCCCATGAAAGAAACTAGTTGAGCGCTTCTTACTGCATCTTCTTCGTGATACTAAATGAACAAGGTTTCCTCCCTTTTACTATTTCACCTTTGCTAGAGGTTAGTAGCCTGCCTGGATTTCAATTCAGGGTCAGTCGAACCGCAATTAAAAGAAGCAGCACCCGCTTAGGCACGCGGAGCACCTAGTCCGCCTGTTCCCCGGGGAAGCAGCGCATCGGTGTCTATCATAGGGGTGTGGGGCACAGGAGCTACTTGCGCCCGATCTAGAGGTCGGCAGGGCTTGAATGGATGGCCGGGGGGCGGTGCCAAGCACGGCGGTGTAGTGAGGTCGAGGGGAGGGCGCAGGCAGGGGAAGAATACTGGGCCGGTGGTCGCTGGCGTTTCGAGGAAGATCGTCAACACTGACTGGCTGGAGGTAGATGAAGGTGATCTGCCCGTTCTTTGTACATCGGACGATGCAGAAAAAAATGGACTGACCTATTTGCTTTCAGTCAACTGTTATTTTCATAGAATCCTATAGTAATTGAGTGTGCCATGCATGTTGTAGAGCTATCATATGTCTCCCGTCATTTATTTCTCACCGACCTGCTATCTGCTACCTTTACACTGTACTAATTGTGCACACACTTCACCCATACTCACACTATTGTTTTTTATGCATGGGTATTTCAAACTCTGACGCAATGTTGATGAATGCAGGAAAGAAAAGACAGAAGTCGCTCCAGTGTAATTCGAAGATAAGCACTAAGCATTTCAGCACTCTAATGGGGGCAGTGTCAGCAGTTGGAGACAGTAAACGTAACTCTGTAGTTGATGATCTCAATTGCCACACACAACCATCCCAGGTGCTTGCTTTAACTTCGCGCTGTCAAATGTGGTTGCATGTTGCATATGGTGTCTAGCTTGTATTGCTTCCAATTTGGTTAAATTGCATCTGCTTACTTTACACATTATACCTTTGATAATGACATGCCTTCCTGTATTTGATACATACTACATATGTCTATTAACAATGTTCATACATCAAACTAATGCTCTTTTGTATCCCTCGTCAATCACTTATGATGAGATAGTCACCCGGGTGGGTTACTGTGAGATTCCCTACTCGTTTAAAGAGTGCAGTGTCATCCTCCCCACATGATTCTCAAGAAACAACAAGGCTAAATGAAGATAGTCAACGTAGCTCTCTAGTTGATCACCGCAATTCCCCCACACCACCATCGCAGGTGCTTGCTCTTACTTGGCAGTGTTATATGTGGTTGCATGTTGCATATGGTGTCTACCTTGTAATGCTTCTAATTAGGGTAAATTGCATCTGCTTAGTTAACACATTATACCTGTGAATATGACATGCCTTCCTGTTTTTGGTACATACTACGTCTTTCTATTAACCATGTTCTTGCATCAAACTACTTTCCTTGTGTATCCTTCATCAATGGGGGGAATGCTCCTAATTTGTTAAATTGCATCTCCTTAGCTTACACATTATACATGTGAATATGACACGCCTTCCTATTTTTGGTACATACTACATATGCCTATCACACCATGTTCTTACATCAAACTATTGTTCTTGTGTATCCTGCGTCTATCGCTTATGATGAGACAGTCACGCGCGTGGGTTAATATGAGACGCAATACTCTTATAAAGAATGCAATTTCATCCTCTCCACATGATTCTCAAGAAACAAGAAGCCTAAATGAAGATATTGAACGTTGCTCTGTACCTGAAGACAGCACTTCCCCTACACCACCATCACAGGTGCTTGCTCCAACTTCGCAGTGTGATATGTGGTTGCATGTTGCATACGGTGTCTAGCTTGTAATGCTTCTAATTAGGGTAAATTGCATCTGCTTAGTTTACACACTATACCTGTGAATAAGACATGCCTTCTTATTTTTGGTACACACTACATCTATGTGTTAACCTTGTTCTTACATGAAACTACCTCTCTTCTGTATCCTGCATCAGTCACTTATGATGAGTCACTTTTATTCATTGCATATTGCATATTATTTCTAGCATGTTGCCATGTATTGCTTCTAATTTGATCAAATACATTTGTTAGGGCACCCTTTTAATTTGGCAGAGTGATATTGGTTTCATCTTTCATATGGTTTCTAGCTTGCATCGATTCTAACAAGTTCAAGCACCTTGTTCTTAGTTTACACTTTATACATCATACATGTCAATATGTCACACCGTCCTGTTTTTCATACATATTCCATCCTCCTATCATGCGGCTGCCTTACATGAAAGTAGTGTTCGTCAGTATCATGCATCGATAAGTTCTGAAGGACAAATTTTATTCCTTTTTCTTGTGGGTTTGACTTGACAAGGAAAAATCAAGAAAGAGGAAGGAAAAGACTAAGGAAGGTGATGATGGTGGTCCTCTACAGCAATGTAAACGGAGCATCTATACCGATTCTCCTTGTACTGATAGTGCATTAAAGGGTCCAAGTCTCCGCTCCCCTACTCCACCATCCAAGGTGCTTTATCTAACTTGACAGTGTGATATCTGGTTGCATGTTGCATATGGTGTCTAGCTCGTATTGCTCCTAATTAGTGTAAACTGCATCTGCTTAGCTTACACATGATACATGTCAATATGACACGCTTTCCTGTTTTTGGTACATACTATATCTGTCTATCATACCATGTTCTTACATGAAACTACTCTTCTTGTGTATCCTGCATCAGTCACTTATGATGGGACACCTTTAAGTTGGCAGTGTGATATTTATTTGCGTCTTGAATATGATTTCTAGTATGTATTGCTTCTAGTTTGATGAACGCCACCTATGACGAGACAGCTTTAACTTGGCAGATTGATGTTGATTGCACCTTCCATATGGTGTCTTGCAGTGTTTCTAATTTGTTCGAGTGCCTTCTGCTTAGTTACCACATCATATATGTGAATATGTCAAGCCGTCCATTTTCTTGTACATATTCCATCCTCGTATCATGACTTTGCCTTTCATCAGGGTAGTGTTCGTCAGTATCATGCATGAATGAGTTTTGAAGAGCGAATGACATTCCTTTTTCTTGTCGGTATGACCTCACAATGCAAAATCAATAAAGCTGAAGGAAATTGGCAAGGCATTGGATGATGTTGGTCCTTCCGAGCAACTGAAATGGAGGTTCTCTACAGATTCTACTCCGCCATCCTCCCAACAAGATTCGCAAGACAACGCAAGGTTAGACAGTCAACGTAGCTGTGTAGATGATGAGCACATCTCCCCTACTCCACCATCACAGGTGCTTGCTCTAACTTGGCACTATTATTGTGGTTGCAAGTTGCGTATGATATCTAGCTTGTATTGCTTCTAACTTTGTTGAATTGCATCTGCTTACTTTACACATAATGCTTGTGAATATGACATGTGTTCATGTTTCTACATCAGACTACTATTCTTGCATATTCCGCATTAGTCACTTATGATAAGGCACCTTTAAGTCTCCACTGTGATATTGGTTGTGTCTTGCATATGATTTCTAGCATATACTGCTTCTAATTTGTTGAAACGACATACAGTTTGAACTTGGCAGAGTGATATTGGTTGCATCTTTCATATGGTGTCTAGCTTGAAGTGCTTCTAATTTGTTGAAATGCCTTCTGCTTAGTTACCACATCATAGGTGTGAATATGCCACACCATCCTGTTTTTCATACATATTCCATCCTCGCATCATGTGTTTGCCTTTCATCAGGGTAGTGTTCGTCAGTATCATGCATGAATGAGTTCTGAAGAGAGAATTTTATTCCTTTTTCTTATCGGTTTGACTTAACAATGCAAAATCATTACAGCTGATGGAAATTAGTCCGGTAGTGGATGATGATGGTCCTTCGGAGCAACTCAAATAGGGGGTCTCTACAGATTCTACTCCACCATCCTCCCAACAAGATTCACAAGACAACACAAGGCTGGACAGTCAACGTAGCTGTGTAGCTGATGAGCACATCTCCCCTACTCCACCATCACAGGTGCTTGCTCTAACTTGACACTATTATATGTGGTTGCATGTTGCGTATGATGTCTAGCTTGTATTGCTTCTAACTTGAATTGCATCTGCTTACTTTACACATAATGCCTGTGAATATGACACGTGTTCCTGTTTCTAGAACATACGTGTATATGATGAGCACATCTCCCCTATTCCACCATCACAGGTGCTTGCTCTTACTTGGAACTGTTATACGTGGTTGCGTTTTCCGTATGATGTCTAGTTTGTATTGCTTCTGATTATGTAGAATTGCATCTGCGTAGCTTACAACTTATACCTGCAACGATCACTTACCCAGAAGTCACATTTAACTTGGGACTGTGATGTAGGTTGCATCTTGCATTGTCTTATAGCTTGTAATGCTACTAATTTCTTGAAATGGCATTTATGACAAGACACTTTTTACCTGATAGAGTGATATTGGTTGCATGTTCATATGGTGCCTAGCTTTCATTTCTTCTAATTTTTTCGAAATGCCTTCCACCTACTGTTTTTTCATACATATTCCATCCTCCTATCGTCCGTGTGAATACGAAACGCTGTCTTTTTTGTATATATTCCATCCTCCTATCATGTGCTTGCCTTACATCAAAGTATTGTTCGTCTGTATCATGCATCAACCATTTATGCAGAGCTAATTTTATTCATCTTCTTGTGGTTTTGACTTCATAAGGCAATATCAGAAAATAGGAAGGAAAAGAGTAAGTCAGGGGATGTTGGTGGTACTCCGCACCGACGCAAACAGAGACTCTCTAGATTTGCCACTGCTACTGTTAATGAAGTTGAAGTCCCAAGTCCACATGATGAGTTCATCTCCTGCACTCCACCATCGCAGTGTGATAATTGGTTTCATGTTGCATATGTTGTCTAGCCTGTATTTCTTCTATTTTGATTAAATTGCACCTGCTGAGTTTATACGTTATACATGTGTGTATTACATGGCTTTCTGTGTCTAGAATACACCGCATCTATCTATCATACCATGTTCTTACATCAAAGTACTGCTGTTGTGTATCCCGCATCAGTAACTCATGATTGGCCGCTTTTAACATGGCAGTTTGATAGTGGTTGCATCTTGCATTGATTTCTATGTTGTACTGCTTCAAATTTTTTGAATTGCCACTTATGACAAGACACTTTTAACTTGGCAGAGTAATATTGGTTGCATCTTTCATATGGTGTCTAGCTTGCATCACTTCTATTTTCTTGAAAATCCTTCTGCTTAGTTTGCACATCGTAGCTGTGAATATGTCATGCCATCCTGTTTTTTCTTACATATTCCATCCTCATACGGTTGTCTTACATCAAAGTATTGCTTGTCTATATCATGCATCAATGAGTTCTGAAGAGTGATTTTATTCTTTTGTGTTGTGGGTATAGCTTGACATGGCAAAGTCAAAAAAGAGCAAGGAAAATAATATAGTAGGGAGTGCTGTTACTCGTCGGGTGAAACGGAAAAGGTTCTACCATCGAGATTCTGCTGGTACTTATAGTGCAGTAGAAGGTCCAAGTCTACCGGCTAAATCTACAAACACAGTATCACCTGCTCCACCAGCTGCAGCATCCGCTTCAACTGTACCAGCATCTCAACCAGTTACTCGTTCGTTTGCTCCAAAACTGGCCAGTTCCCAAGCTGCCTTCACACCTAACACTAGTTCCGAAGCACTGCTGACACAACAGGACTTGGCAAGATCAGATGAACCTCATGAGCATCAACACCAAGATGCTACCTGACCGAGTCAAGTTGCAGTTGCATGCTCCTTTATATGTACTCTCACAGTTTGATGTACACTAACACTTTCCATATTCGTTGTTGAACTAGCACCATGGCGCAAGCGGAAACAGACATCAGGGATAATGCTTGACAGATTAACAAAATCTAAAGGAGGAAGAATGGAGATCCATTTTGAGGCAGGTTTAAAAAGGCCACGTGATGCTACAGAGTCAGCCAAGTTAGTATCAGAGGCAGCCGTTGCCGTTAGGTGTCATGCGCGTATCCTCCCAACGTGGATCCAGTACAGGAATGAGAAAGAGAATACCCAGTTTAACACCTTCCTTGACCATTTATCCGTAAGTAATGTTATTCATCGCAATTAGTAATATTGTCTTGCTCTGTCCCATACTTTCTAGCTTCCTCCTAATAAGACTCACATTCTTTTTTCAACAGATGAGGTTCAAGTTGGATCCGAAAGATGATGCAACTAAACAAGCATGCACTCATGTTTTTCAGTCTGCTCTGTGACAGTATCGGTACCACCTTAGAAAATCTCACTTTGAAGGCAAGGCTAACAATGAAATCACCCAAACATCTCCAGTGGAATATATTAGAGATGAAGATTGGACAACCCTCGTTAAACACTGGTCTGATCCAAAGTATAAGGTAGGCTATATGTATTTGATCAGACCACATATTGAACTTGTATTTATGTATGTGCCTTACAAGTGTATCTTCTTCTAGGCTAACAGTTTGAAGAACAAAACCAACCATTCTAAAGTGAAATTCCAATAGACAACATGATCTCGTAGCCATATTGCACACTGCGAGGCTCTTGTAAATAGTTGCTACTTCCTTCTTTTTTTTGTGCCATATTATCATATCTATATTGACTTGTTCTAATACAGAGGAAAGCCCGTGCGGACCAAAAAGAACCTGAACCAAATGCAGTGCAAATCTTCAAGGATTGCCACACCAGCAAGATGAAGGGCATGAGCATACCAGTTCAAGCCGCTGTTGTAAGTCCTTACTCCTCCTGCCTTGAACTGATTGGTACTGTGATGTGTTCATTTAACTACTTGGTTCGCAGCCAATGTCAGTTACTCTGTTCACTTTTATACACAGTTGTCTTAACGTATCATTTCAACTTACATGGTTTAAAAGAGATGAAGGATATTCTTTTGGTCTTGATCTGTAATCTAGTTGTTATGTTCACGTGCGCACACAATGATAAAATAGCCTGTTTGTTTTATATCTGTTTGCCCATTATATGAATGATGTCATACTATGTTCATCCTACTTTAAACCATGTCTCTTTATCCGTAGATGTCAACGAATGTGAGGAAATAGAAAATACAGTAGGCATGCTACATGGACATATGTTCCAAAAGTGATTTTATTATGTAGTTGGCACTACAATACATGCTAATGTATTACAGTAGTTCACCAAAATAAGTTATGTATAAATGTTTAACCTACTTTGTTTGTTTTTATCTCATTAGTAACTTATCTGGTACACTAATCTACAAGTTCAAACTTTCAGGAAGCTATGGAACAAATGATTGAACAGCCACAACCACCTGAAGGTGACAAGGCTACTACAGGCACAATGTCACCTCTTGCTGCAGTGCGTCAGTATATCTCCACTAACAGTGCAAAAGCACCTTCCTGCGAAATTCTGGGTTGGTCGTCAAGGTAACCTCATCCAAATCGCCTACTGAACAAAATCTTCCTGCTAGACAGATTTATATATCTGTGCTCCAGACATAAGTCCAATCCCTAATGGACGTTGTTTCGGAAACAAGAATAGTGGTTGAGAAATGTCATCAAGATATGAATGGTTTTGAAACCAGACTATCAGACATTTGCTTCGTTGTTGAAGAGCAATGGCAGAAAAAAGGTGGAGATCGTGCTGCTCCATCAGATTCTACAACCTGAAACATTAGCACTCAGGTCAAATGATCTGTGCTTCTATACATCTGATGGTGCTTTTATCTGGAAGGACTGTAAACTTTATGCCAACAGGCCTTTTGTTGTATGATTGGAATTTATTTTGTTGTGATACAAAATTTATGATGCTACCACAGGCTGCAGTAATTACAACGCTATTTTTGTATAGTGTAGGTTTATCTTAGTAATGTATTCGGCCGAAAGCTTCGTAGGAGCCCAACATGCAAACATTCGTACGGGCCGAAATTGGCATGTAGCCCACTAAAAATATCTGGGCTTAAATCAGCATAAGCTTTCAAATTTTTCTGGTAGGCCTGTGCCCGTAGTGGGCCTTTAACAGGCCTAAACATAATTTGGGCCCTCAGTAAAAATAGGCCGTTTACAGGTGTAAATATCTCGAGCCCATAAAAAACATGGGCCTTTAATAGACCGGAAGTGAGATTGGGCCCTGATTGTGCCAAATAACCCATTGGACTTAGCAGGCCGAAATGGTGGCCCATTTACGATGCGGATATTTGACAGGCCGAAATTCGAACGATCCGTAAATGCGCCGACCTAATACACGGGCCCTTAATAGGCCGGAACTTCGGTCGGGCTAGATTATCGTCATTTTTATATGGGTCGTTAATGGGCCTGATATGACGTTGGGCCACATATGGCCCATGGTTTACGTTCGGCGTTAACACGCCGAAATGACAACAGGCCGAAAGTGGCCCAAATCTATAGTGGGCCTCTAACATGCCGAATGACAGACATGGCCGAATATGACCCAAATCCTTGACGGTCATTTATGGGCCAAAAGTTTTGATGGCCTGTAAATGGGCCGAAATTAAGCCGGACCTTTAATAGGTCGGAAATACACCGGGCCGTAATTCGGCCCAATTACTTAGCGGACTGTTAACGGGCCAGAAGTGACCATGGGCCGCATTGATGACAAGTTTAGACCAGGCCGTTGATGGGCCGATTTGACAGAGAATGTTGGGCCTTTAGCTGGACCGGCCCATTATGGTCTGCAGAATCTTGTGGGCCTTTAGCTGGGCCAGCCCATTGTGGTCCGCAAAAATCTTGTGGGCCTTTAGCTAGGCCGGCCCGTTATGGTCTGCTAAATTTTGTGGGCCTTTAGCTGGGCCGGCCCATTATGGTCTGCTAAATCTTATGGGCCTTTGGTTGGGTCGGCCCATTTGAACTTTGTGGGCCACTTTTGGTCCGGTCCACATGTCAACATATCATAGGCCCATCTCGACCGCTGGATGAGTGACACCTGTGCCAACGCAGAGCTGACAGATGGATCCATCAGCCAATGAGAATTTTACACGTGGAAAATCGGCATTGGTCGTGGCTGTTAACGGGTTATCGGATCCAAAATCTGACCCGATAGCTTAACGGTGTTTTATTACGATGGATGCTACGTGTCGATCACCCTTGACGAAAGCACTTCTGTGACGCGTGATTTATCGTCATGGAAGTGGACACTTCCGTGATGATAATTTTGGTAATGTCATGGAACACTTCTACGACAGCACAGGTATGACTATCTTGATTCTGTCATAAATTTGTCATGGATGTACATGCATGACAAAAATCGTGACCTACTGTGACAAACACGTATCATCACGGAAGTGTATTTTTTTTGTAGTGACACGTATAAATGGGTGATGCAGAGTATGTAGCCAAGCAGCATATCTGTGTTGGTCCCATATTTGTTCTCTTTGAACTTTTTTCCTATGTGAGGGCAGCAAATCAGGTCCTGCACAAACTACCTGACCCCCCAGTTTCTTTCCCTTTTCAACAAAGAGATTAGTTCCTGACAGATGTGTGTACTGGGTTACCCCCTTTTTCCCTTTTCGACCAACAAAGCGGTTGGGTAGCCAGTCTATACTACTTTTCCTCCCTCCTTTCCTCATTGAACCACGTCCTAGATTCATGCTCCACCCCACCGCACCTTTCTTTCCTCTTTGAACCAAGACCTAGATTCGACTACAGATCGAAAAAGATACACATGCAACTAGAGCAACGACGGTTTCAAAGAAACTTATACCTTAGGGTCGTCGGGATGTGGTAAGGCGTGCGGTGGGAGGCCGGATCTGCCCACACTATGTACGGCAGCGAGGAAGAAGGGGTCGGTGGCCCTCCCGCACAGGCGCTGGGTGAAAGAGAACAGCGCAGCCGGCAGTGGATTGCCTCCCTCGCCGAAGGCGATAGAGTTAACGCTGCACCTCCTCCCCTTCCCGGTGCAACGGGATACGGACGCCTCCTTCACCAGCTGTGAGGGGGGATAGAGAGACAAGAGGCCAACGCAGTCTTGTTTAGATCTGGTGAATAGAGGGTGAGAGACTGTGAATATAGCAAACCCTAGCCAATGAACACTGAGCCTCCAGCATGTAACATTTATGTATTGCGGCGAGCGTGTGGAGACTGCAAACCCTAGCGAACAAGCGCTGAGGCTCCCTCTTATATATATACTAATGTAGTACGAACTGAGCTCCGGTGCCTTCACTGCATCTGCTTTTGGCTGTATGACAGGTGAGCCAGCCACATTTTGGGCCCACCTGTCATAAACCCAAAGGCAGGTGCACTAAGTCAATGAAGCTCCCTCCATATAGTACTCTCGTGTGTATACGACTAATATATAGTGGAGTGGTTTTCTTATTCTCTCCATAACAATCGTTTTAAATTGTGTAAGTACGAAACAAAACTCTTTATTTAATGTATAGTGAAGAAAACTAGTACTACTTCCAATGAACTAACGATCCATGCCTACGCGTCCTGGTCGCACTTCCTATCCTTCACGTGTGGTACACTACCATCCCTTAAGTGAACAACCACACATGCGCCAAATTATCGGAACGTGTGAGAGTGTGTACAAATAAAGAATTTTAATTTCAATTATCGGAAAGGTTTGAGAGTATTACAAAGTTTGACTTCAGTCAAATCTAATATGCAGAGTAAATAAAAATGGAGGGCTACTACGTCCATCTGGGTTTTTAGTCTACACCATTTTTTAAATCAAAGTTAATAGCCGGACAAATAAAATTACAGGGGAGCTGTAGACAAAGTTGTGAGAAGGCTTATAAATCAATACAAAACTTATGCTCTTAGTACCAACGTCGATCCTTCTTCGAGGAAACATTTGGTTCATAGACAATTGTGTGATAAACTTGCACCAACGTGAAAGACGTCTGCGTCCCCAACACAACCAAGGTGAACTGACGAAGGATATCATCTTTGTGCATAACAAGCAAAGAGCACTGATGGAAGACATCTTGTTTTTCATTGAAAATTGATCAGCTTCACCAGCCGACGCAACCATGAAGCGCAACCATGAGCATCCATTGGTCATCGTGGTGATGCATCATCCATTTGGCATCATGTTTGGGTGAGGCACCTACGAAGTTCGACAAATCCTCATTGTGGTCTGTTTCTTCTCAGTAATCAAGCTCGAGGAAGGAAGAACCACGTGGCAGAGGATAGTGAGGCGGAACAACAATGGCCATCCAATTTTGTGCAGTTCCACTAAAATTGAGGAAGACATGCCCGGGTATGGAGACACCCATCACTGTTTCCAAAAATATAAAGAACGGTTAGCAACGACATCTCAATTGTCAATAAGAATTAATGAAAAGTACACCAACAAACAGAAGCGTCATATTTATATCTTGATGGGAACTAAACCAGGATACCCGAGAAAAAAAAGTATTTCTTCATTTAACCAGTGATAGTACTACCACCATATGGACAATGACCGCACAACCACCATGTACTTTTTGTCGAAACAACATGTATACCTCCACCGAGGCATAAATCAGGACAACTTTTCGATTGGCATTTCCTCTATAATAGTACTAGTAGGTGATGTTCGACCAGTCGACGAACCCTAGCTACTGTGCATGGGGAGCAGGGGATTAGTCGCATAGAAGAAAACCCGCACGCAGTGACCTAGGGAGCTGGACCAGTACAAGAAGTTAGACCATAGGTGGGTGAGATGTCGTTTAGGCGGGCGGGCGGGATCTGCCCACACGACGGCAGCGAACAAGGGCGCGGAGGATCTTCGTCCACTCCAGCGCCGGCTCCGAGAGGACGGTGCGCATCGGCTCCCTCTGTCGCCGATGGCGACAACTTCAATGTTGCACCTCCTCACCTCCCGCACTGGACGGGATTCGGCCTGATCTGTGACCACCGGTGAGGAGAGAGATAGAGTGGACACTGTCATCTTGTTTTGATATGGAGAGGGTGAGAGAGCGAGATGCGAGAAACTCTATCAAACAAGAGGCTATAATGGAGTAAAAATATCTCTCCATAGCAGTGGTTTTAAATAGAATACGCGCGTTCCCAGAAAAAAGAAACGAAAATTGGCGGGCAAATGTTTAAGGGTCTGTCTAGGACACATCTAGATGTGACATAGTTATGTCACATCTAAGTTGATGTGCACTCTGTTTGTGGTCTATTTTTTTGTCCTAGTTTTTTTGTTTCTTGTTGCTACATTATATACTTGTGGGAGCTTAGATGTGATATCCTTAAATAACATCTAGATGTGAATTAGACAAACTCATTTTCTGACGTACCAAGAAAGAAAACTCGATCAGAAACACGCCCCCACTTCCAGGCTGCGAGAGTCGTCGTGCACACACACATAGACATAGACATGCATATCCGTGTTTACGTAAAATTCCATTTCCATCTCCATCTCCAATCATATTTTTCCAACTGGCACATTATTTACGTTCTTAATTATATACTCAGCAATATTAACGTACAACATCTCTTGCTTAAGCACGTCCGAACCGCTGCCACGGCCGGTCCTGACCAACCCGAACCCTCTTCATCACCCCGCACTTGCTCCCCGCCCGAAACGATTAGTGCCGTATGCATACCCGGCCAGAGCGGACGCAACCTCTCACTGGCGCCGGCATTGAAGCGGCGCGCCGGTCGAGAGAGAGTCGCCCGTGCCGCTTCCGGGTGCACGCGGCTGCTCCGCGTTCAAAGGTCGCAATAGCCGGCTACAACATGCATGTAAAAAGTTCTTGGGAGTCCGTTCTACAGCTAGCTGTCCTCCCCAAACTGGTCAGTCTCTTCCAGTAGTGCTAGTAGTACTCCATGGCGTGATCCATCGACAAGCAGGCGGGAAAGTTATTGTATACTCGGTTTGCGGTGAGTGGCATGCCGAGCGACCGCGTGGGGTTGAGCCGTGGAGGAGGGTGAGACGCGAACACGACAGACGTGATTTAAACGTTGGTTTTGCTCGATGGCGCGATCCAACGAAACAAAATGTTGGTTTCTCTTTGTTTCCATTTTTTCTCCGAAAAAACGGAAACTTTCCATTCCATTTTCATTCCTATTCCAAGGTTGCCCCATTACAACATTCCATAAAGTACAAAGGAAAACTAACACGCATGCTGATGCATCTCAATGATTCACAGATCATAGCCAATATTTACTTCACAACTAAAGAAAAAAGTTGTCAGAGCGTGTACGAAAGAAAAACTACTGATGGGGTCACTACGACTTAAACCCTAAACCCTAAACATGATTTAATTCCCTGGCCAGGTAGAACCTGTCGAAGGAAAGACGGCTGGCACCCTCGGATCATACGATGCTTTTGTGCAGTTCCAATTAAATCGACCTGAGCATCCCTGATGGCAAAGATATTGAAGAAGTGTGATTAGAATAATAGTACTGGCACTACTTCATGAGACATAAACTCATCACAAGTAGAAGCCGGTAGAAGTAGAGAAAGATCGACATGAGATGGAGCTACGGCAGTGGAGCAAGCCGGCTCCAAAAGGAAGATGGACTACCTGGGACATCGGGCTGTAGCTAGAAGGGTGGTTGGGACGCGGCATCGGCCCATACCGCGGTGGCCCCCGATTGGGACGCACCGACTATGGGTTTTCTCCCTCGCCGA
This sequence comes from Triticum timopheevii, assembly GCA_963921465.1. Lineage (NCBI taxonomy): Eukaryota > Viridiplantae > Streptophyta > Magnoliopsida > Poales > Poaceae > Triticum > Triticum timopheevii. The sequence goes on along the minus strand of OY997266.1, from coordinate 471,822,930 downwards.
TGTCGACCGCGTCTACGCAGAACATTGTTCCCTTCCCCCAGCTGCGGGATCAGGCCGGATATGTGACAAGCAGTGTGGCCACCGTTGTTCTATGCTTGTGAAGAGAGCAACCTAAGCAAGCAGGCTTGTAGCTTAGGCTCCTGCTAGTGTATATATAGTGATTTTCTTTTTCTCTCCATATCAACCATTTTATATTGCATACGTGTCATTCAAGAGTGAAAATGATGGTTGCTTCTTCCGACTAACTTACTGTATGATTTGACTGCTCCTTAGTGGCCCCTACACGTACTCCCCCTATGTGTATGCAACAGTCACACGTACACATGGACGCAAAAACGCGCGCGACGCCCTAATGCATGCATGTCCGAGCACACGACGGAACACACACGGTCACGCTAAGTGCTCAACCTACACGTGCATGCACACACTCGGTGAGCTAGTGACCGTATAAACACTGGAATATATATATATATATATATATATATATATATATATAGAGCGCAATGAGCATATTATGAAGTCCACTGACCGTATTTTTACAAATATACAGTGACAGACAGTGTATTTATCTCGTTTGAAATTAAGCCATATTAACCGGAGAGGAGGCAGTATGGACTAGCATTACTTTGGCCTTGTTTGGATACTCTAACTCAGTTAGAGATTAGAGTTAGATTCTAACCCTAAACTAACTATGAACTAACTCTAGCCAAAGAGGTGTTTAGATGACAGGGTTAGATGGAGCGCGGATACGGCGAGGCGCCTTCACGGGCCTTGCGAGAGGGAGGGACGAAGAGGACGAGAAGCTTCGAGGAAGTGGCGAGGGATTTGCTGTGGCGAGAGCGAGAGAAAAATGTGTTTTTTTTAATGCTCCAGAGAAGAACTAACCCAAATAAGCACCTCTTGGGTGGGTTAGATTTTTTGGATGGGTTAGATGCTTCTAACCCAAACTAACCCTCCTGTTTGGATACTTTTTGGTTAGTTGAGTACAAACTAACCCAAACTAACTCTAACCCATGGGTTCTCGCTCCTCATCTCTCTCAAGGAACGGTGGGTTGGCTCTTTGCCGTCAATTGAGATCGGTTTGCTCACACTCCTGTCTCACATGTCAGTGATATGCCAAGAGGAGATGCATTGACCGACTGGCCATACGCGTACTTAGTTTTACACCTTCATACTACTCCTCCCTCCGTCACAGTTTACAGGGCGTGCTTAGGGCATCGTAACCGCAATCAAGTCCACAATTTTCTTTCCATGTACTCTGTACTACTATGGAGTGGAGTAATTGCATGCATGTGTGTACCCGGGGTGGAAGCACTGCATGCATGTGTGTACGCATTATTCCCTCTAGTAATAGACGCCGTGCTATAACTACCAATGCTATTTTTCAGGCCGATCGCTAGTCGACTTGGTCCCACAGATCTTTTTTCTTTTTTCTGAAGCACGCTGTATAAACAGTGACGGATGGAGTACTATGAGCGGATTCAAAGAAGAGCGTATTGATGGTTGCTTCTTCAGAGCAACTTACAGTGGGAAAGGTGGGGCTTACGATTTGACTGCTCATTACTCACTATTAATGCAGCACAACGACCGAGCTGAGTCTCCCATGCGGTTGTGCACTACACCCTCGGTTCTTAAATATACTCCGGAGTATATTTGTCTTTCTAGTGACTACTCAAATATTTGTCTTTTTAGAGATTTCAAATGGACTGGCACATACGGATGTATATACATATTTTAGAGTGTAGATTCACTCATTTTGCTCCGTATGTAGTCACTTGTTGAAATCTCTAGAAAGACGAAAATAATATTTAGGAACGGAGGGAGTACACATAAGAAGCAAAATGAGTGAATCTACACTCTAAAATATGCCTGTTTGAAATTTGTAAAAAGACAAATATTTAGGAACGAAGGAGTATAATTTTGTGCATGGCACATGGACCCGGATGATGAAGAGGCTTCTGGCAGTGCTATCAAGCTTGCATCATTTGTTTACATAATTGACGTACTATACAAATAATTTTCCAGCAAGACATGAAATTGTACAATGGTGTGAGCTTTCAGGTTTTGTTTCACGTGTCTTGCCATCGATGCTCTTTCGGAAACAATAAAAAACTAACTTCCTTGCTAATGCATGTCAATTATTAGCAGATCAGAGCTAATAATTACATCGCAACTAAAGACAGAGTTGTGACAAGGTGTTAAATTAAAATTGATCCATGCTTTCATTGGCAGCAATGTCCCCCCAGCTCTGTCTAAATCAACAAGGCATGTTGGGAAAAAAAGTAGCTGTCTGGAGCATGCAACATTCCGATCATTTTGTGCAGTTCCACTAAAATAGAGCTGAGCGTCCCTGTTCCAAAGATATTAAGTGTGATTACGATAATAGAGGACTGCTGATGAAACAATAAACACATAAATAGAAGCCAGTCACCTCTGCAGTCTCTCTTAAGACTAACTAGTTGGAGAAGATTAGGCTCGGAGTTGGATGAGGAGGCTAGAGCGAAACCAATCTCCCTTTGTGCAGTCGCACTGAAATGTAGAGATGTTGCCCATGTGACATTTTAGTACAACTGCACAAAACACTCTTAAGAAAAAAGTGTGATTTGTGCAGTTCACCAAAAGGTCGCAATAGCAACGAGGTGAAATGGACAGGCCTGTTTGCAAAAAAGAGGTAGAAAGGAAACAATTACTGGCCAAAACAGTTGATGACACATGCGATGACAAAAAAGAAGCATATTCCTTGCCCTAAGGGAAGATAACAGCACGGTTGTGTTTGTCTAAAACGGTGTGAGGACGAGAATGCAATATGGAAAGTACGTTGGACGAGCTACGTTTTGGGCAAAGAACTATGGAAGATCCACATGCAGCGACATGGGAAGACGGGAAGTGGAGCAAGGCCAGAGGGGATACATGGAGGTCGTCGGGATGTAACTAGGTGAGCAGCGGCGGGCGGAATCTGCGAGTAGGTGGCGTAGGCCCTGCTGCGCCGGAACTTGGTCAGAGAGAACGACGTGTACCGCAGATCGAGACGTGCTGCCTCGGCGCCGTCGAACGGAGAAACAATGCACTTCCTCACTTTCCCCCGGCAGACGGGATGCGGCCGGATCAGTGACCAACGGTGAGAGAGAGAAAGAGAGAGGCCACCGCACTCCCTTTCCCCCGGTGGATGGGATGCGGCTGGATTAGTGACCAGCGGTGAGATAGAGAGGCCATGGCAGCCTTGTGTGAGATACTCTGAAGACCGACAAACCAGGCACGCAAGGCTCCATTGTATATAGTGAGCGGACTACCTTTTTCTCCATAAAAATTGTTTTATATTCTGTGTACGTGCCATTGAGCGCTATAACTTTATTTAAAAATAACGCGGCAACGCGTCAAGTCGAACTTTGTTTCATGCAGGCGTGGTACACGACCTCCCTAGGTAAACAACCGCTACAGGCGTTCAAATTAGCACGTGGGCTACCATTTCATAAAGAAATGAGCTCCACCGTGTACCCGTGCGGGTGTGGCTAGGCACGAAGCGTGAGTACGTGCACGGTGCACCTATTCTCTTCTTGTATATGTACACCACCTACGTGGGGTTGTGTGAGAGAGATCCAAACCTAGAGAGATATAGTGTGTGGGTTCTTGAGAGTTTTTTGGGGGGGGGGTGGGTCAATCAAAAAATGTAACATATGCAATGTGTGTGAAATAGAGTCCTGGATATAACATATATATAGAGGGCGCGATCCACAAGAAGATAGTGGAGGTATCATCGGCTTGAGGTGTCCATAGAATCGAAAAGAGGGATGATGTGTGTGTGTGTGTGTGCACGCGCGATCCATAAAGAGTGTCATCGAATTTGTGTGTGCCCACGTCAAATATATAGAGTGGTTGGCCTACTGGAACGTGAGAGGGGGCATGTGTAGTTTGTCTCTGTGGCATGGATACCTACCTGCAACGCTCGACCATCGGTGTGTGGTGGGGGAAGAGGGAGGCCCAATTAACTATAGAGGTACAATGGCTGGTATATGTGTGGAGGAGGAGAGAGGCCTACCTCATGTATTAAGGAGATCGATCTGCCTCATGTATTAAGGGAGATCGATCGACATCCATGCATATGTGCAGGAGAGGAATAAGGTTGGGAGAGAGACAGAGCTAGAGTGTTGGAGGGGGTGGTAGTGGAGTTGCTTCTAACAAATGGTGGGATAGGCTTGCTAGACAAACGGAGGGCACGCCTGCAATATCACTAAGAGAGGAGATTGGTGCTTGTTGTTTGTGCACGTGCTTGTGAGAGACGGGTCAGGAGGCATGCACGAATGATGAGGGGGGACGATATGGTTGTGGTAAGCAGACATAACTACATAGGAAGATCAATCTCCCTTTGTTAGAGAAAGGAGAGACATAACTTGTGAGGTACGTCGATCGATGGGGGGGTAGTTAAAGTCGATCTAGGTATATGTTGGGAGATCGATCAGTATACAGGCATGTGTGTGTTAGAAGCAAATGAGGCACGAGGCGAAGGATAGAGAGGGAGGGATGCATAAGGGAGGTGGTATGAGAGGCATACTATATCGAGCGGGAGGAGTGTGCGAGTAAGAGAATGATGAAAAGAGTGGTGGGAGTGAGGCATGGACGGTGACAAGAGAAGAGGGGAAGCTTGTGTTTGTGCTAGGCACACCTCGCTAGAGAGGCATATCGATCGATGTGTGCTGTAAAGAAGGAGCTGGGGGGCCTACACACACCGTGAGTGAACGACCTAAAGTGAAAAGACGAATTTGCTCGATGGAGCTAGAGAATGCTGAGGGGGGGTGAGAGGGATGCGGGCGTGTGCATGCACAAGAGAAAGTTAGCGCTAGCTTAAAAGATAAGAGGGTTGTGTGGGTGTAAAAGACGAATATAGCTCATATATACTTCATTATAAAAAGCAAATTCGGATATTTGAAGAATTTATCATAGTGTTTTAAACCGACGCTTGTGTGAATATATATAACGGTGATACACATGGTGTGTTTATGAACATGTTATACTACATTTAATATATTTTATCTCTACTCTTATAAAAACGGAGTTGTTGATGATGGTGTGCCTGCCATCCTGCATCATAGGCCGTCCGATTTATATCTGGCGGATTGCAAGGAAACTATGATGGTTGAAGTTGGCAAAAATCATGATTGTAGATTCTTATTGAAATAGAGAAACAAATTCAAATTTAGTTCGAATTGCAGCGGTAGTATAGACATTTGGAATGCACTAAAATGTTAAAATGAGTAGGTTACATGCATTATACAGCAAGTGAAAAAATTTAATAGGACATAACATGGATTCATACTCCCTCCTTCCATCTATATAGGGCGTAATGAGATTTTTAAGACCGCCTTTGACTATTGACAAGATTAATAGTACATGACATGCACAATGTGAAAATTATATCATTGAAAGAACCTTTCACAGACGAAGTTAACGCTGTGCTTTGTGTAAGTTGCATGTTATATATCATTGCTCTAATATTTGTCAAAGTTAGCAACGAAAAACGCATTAGGCCCTATATAGATGGAAGGAGGGAGTAGCTTTGAATAGCATTTGTATAGTAAAACGGGGCAAGACTCTCTCTTTGTGTGGTGTGAATAGTTTATCCAGGTGTGGTTAAATTGGCAACTCAACTTCTAATACTCAACAATATTCTTTGGCTCCCCTTGTGTCGAATCAATAAATTTGGGTTGAATACTATACCCTCAAAAGCTGTTGCGATCCCCTACACTTGTGGGTTATCAGTGCCGTCCATCACGGTGAAACCACCCTAATGTCGTTTTAGGATATCGCCCATGGCTGGATGGGGGAGATTGGATTCACCGAGGGAGAAGAGGGCGAGATTGGATCTAGGTGCTGGAGCTCAACTAAGCAGCAAGCAGGGGAAATGAGAGCGTGAGTGCTTCCACTATTCTCTTTTTACTCTTAATTATAGGATGCTGAAAGGCCAAAAGTCCCCCTTGCCGCGCCGATAAAAACACTACTCCACGAAAGATGACATTATGTGCATAGGAAGAAACAAAATCTTGACGATATCCCTGAGAAAGCAGGCACGATCTCGACCTCGATGGGACGCGCCAGTAAAACGGCTGCCTTGAGGCATGATTTGGGGTAAGTAGTAACTGTCTGACCTGTCATGGGATACGTTGCTTCGATAAAATTGTCAGACTAGGTGGCACTATTCACTACTATGTGGTCGGCCTTCGAGGCTAAGTTACCCCGTCTCTTCGAGCGGGGTGTGAGCTCAGCTAGATCTTGTTTGTAAGACCCCACTCTTTAAAGAGTGTGAGAGGATCGAGAAGAGGGGCTGGACGGGGGTGATTAGACCCTCAACAAGTAGAAGTGCCAGTTTTTAAGTTCTTCAAGTTAAGGTGGAATTTTAGCACAAGTTTAAGCATTTATAATACATTTCAAGCAAGCGTGGAAAGAGTATGAGCAGTGGAAAAAGTAAAGCATGCTAATTGCAAGAAAGTAAAGGGATGGGATTGGAGTGTGCAAACGCAATGGAGACACGAAGATTTTTGGTGTGGTTCCAATAGGTGGTGCTATCGTACATCCACGTTGATGGAGACTTCAACCCACAAAGGGTAATGGCTGTGCGAGTCCATGGAGGGCTCAAACCACGAAGGGTCAACGAAGAAGGAGCCTTGTCTATCCCACAATGGCCATCACCCACGAAGGCTTGCCTCACTCGGGTAGATCTTCACAAAGTAGGAGATCTCCTTACCCTTACAAACTTCTTGGTTCAACTCCACAATCTTGTCGGAGGCTCCCAAGCGACACCTAACCAATCTAGGAGACACCACTCTCCAAAAGGTAATAGATGTTGTGTTGATGATGAACTCCTTGCTCTTGTGCTTCAAATGATAGTCTCCCCAACACTCAATTCACTCTCACAGATTTGTATACGGTGAAAGATGATTTGAGTGGAAAGCAACTTGGGGAAGGCTAGAAATCAAGATTCTTGTCGTTGGATTGGAATATCTTGATCTCAATACATGAGTAGGTGGTTCTCTCTCAAAAAATGTGTGCTGGAAGTGTAGCATGTTCTGATGGCTCTCTCACATATGGAGAAGGGGGTGGAGGGGTATATATAGCCTCCACACAAAATCCAACCGTTACACACATTTGACCCAACTCGGTCAGACCGAATAGTAGAACTTGGTGAGACCGATTTAGTTCAAAATGTGAAGGTTAAGATTTCAGTGGGACCGACTGGAACAACTCGGTGGGAGTGATGTGCTAGGGCTAGGGCAAAACCTCATCGCGGTGAAGCCGATTGCTTGAACTCGGTGAGACCGATTTCAGCACAGAGCAAACAGAGAGTTGGTCAAGCAAACTCGGTGGGACCGATCGCTCATTTCGGTGAGACCGAAATGTTACAAAAGTGAAATAGAGAGTTTGCAGGGCCATATTGATGAGACCGAGATTCATATCGGTGTGACTGAGGTGTTAGCATTTCTGGCAGTGGCTAGGTCAAATGAACTCGGTGGCGCTGGATAGAAGATTTTGGTGGGCTGAGTTTGACTTTGGATTTTGGACATGTTTGGAAATGAGAAAGTGGTTGAGGGCTTTGGAGCAATATCACTAAGCCTTTTGAGTAAGTAGACCATTAAGCAACACCTCATCCCCTTTTAATAGTGTTGGCTTTCCTATGGACTCAATGTGATCTTGGATCACTAAAATAGAAATGAAGAGTCTTGAGCTTTTGCCAATATGTGTCCTTAGCATTTTGAAGGGGTTCCACATCCTCTTGTCCATGCCACACCATTGTTGAACTTGTCTGTAATGCACTAGATAAAAATGTTAATCCAACAAGAGATATGTAGACATTACTTACCAAAATCGCCCAGGGTGCACTTGTGCTTTCAGTCTCCCCCTTTTTGGTAATTGATGACAACATACATCAAATCTTTAGATTAAGGATATGCAAGATAATAGGTAAAGCTTTGGAAAGATATGTAACATGCATAAGCTCCCCCTACACTACAAAAAAAAAGACACATCCGTGACATTTTGGGCCGAACGAATTTTTTTTCTGTCATACTTACGACACTTATTATTTTTTTACTTACTTATGACACTTCTATGACGATAATTGTGACAAAACCCGGTATCATCATTGATGTGGTGGGCTCCTACTTCTATGACAAAAAATCATGATAGAAAATGGGCTTTTCATCCTCGGCGGGCCAGAGACGCAGCTGCATGACATTCTTTGGGTCGTCCATGACGGAAAAAACCATGGTAGAAGCGAGGGCGAGGAAAATTTCGATGAGTTCTCGATTACGGTGGGAGGTCGGGGGCCGAGCGATGCATGTTTCTCTCGTACACGTACGCGCGTGTGTGAGAGGCGTTGGCTCTAACTGAACCCGAGTGAGGCGTTGGGCTCTAACTGAACCTGAGCGATTGCACTGCAGGCTACGCGTTACTGAACTCGAGCGATCGATCGATGGCTGTTAACTGAACCCGATCGAGTGATTCCTTTGCTACTGCTGCTAACTGAAGCCGATCGATGCTGCCTCTGGATGAACAGTGAGCGTTGCGGGGGGGGGGGGGGGGTCTGGATGAACAGTGAGCGGTGGGGGTGGATGAACAGGACCCCGTGGCGTTGCCTCTGGATGAACAGGACCCCGATCGATCGAGCCGGTTGGGGCTGGATGAACAGGACCCCGTGGAGGGCTGGATGAACAGTAGATGGTGGAGGGGTGGATGAACAGTAGCCCAAAGAGGGGTGGTTGAACAGGAGCCCGTGGAGGGGTGGTTGAACAGGAGCCCATGGAGTAGAGCGCGGTGGAGGCTGGTTGAACATGAGCTCGTGGAGGCTGGAGGAGGTCGACGGTGGATGAACAGTAGCCCGTGGAGACTGGAGGAGGTCGACGGTGGAGATGAACAATATCCCGTGGACTCCCGTTTTGCGGTACGCCACACCCCTCCCGATGAACAGGACCCCCGTTTCGACCGTAGCGCTCCAACACAAGCCTGTTTCGTCTGTTTTGCGGTATGCCACACCCCTCCCGATGAACAGGACCCCCGTTTCGACCGTAGCGCTCCAACACAAGCCTGTTTCGTCTGTTTTGTGGTACGCCACACCCCTCCCGATCAACAGGACCCCCGTTTCGACCGTAGGAGGTTCGTTTCCTCCATTTTGCGGTACGCCAGAACGCGCCCGATGAACAGGATCCCGTTTCGAACGTGGCCGGTCGAACACAAGGCCGTTTCCTCCGTTCTGCTGTACGCCAGGCCTCGTTTCCATCGCTTGTTCCGTCCAAGCCCTCCCGATGAACACAATGACGCATTCCGTTCCGACCCAGCCGGTTGGCTCCCAATGAACACGACGACGACATTGTTTCTTTGTTCCGACCCAGCCATGCACACGAGCCCTGGCCGTACGTATGCGCGAGTAAGCGTTCGAGACCCCGCCCGTATGTACACATACGTGGCCGTATTTTCTTTCTTACACACTGGCCGATGTACGTACGTGTAAATGGTACGTGTGCGCCTCTACATCCACCAGTATGTACGTACAAGTTTGCGACCAGAATGACAACGCTACATACGCTTCGACCAGGTGGGTCCCGACTGTGAGGCACTTCCTTGCGCGCGAAGATGTAGCTATGGGTCCCAGCGGTCAGGGGGGCGAATCGTTTTTTTTGCCCGGACGCACTTCCTTGCATACGAAGATGTAGCTGGTGGGTCCCAGCAGTCGGGGGGAACATTTTTTTCACGAAATACAGTGGCCCTTCCGGTGGGTCCTAGCTATCAGGTGGAGGAATCATTATATTCCGCGTAATAAGGAGGCACTTCCTTGCTGCGGCCGTGGACCGAGCTGTCAGCCTCTCCACGTACAGTCCATGTCCGATGGAAGTCATTCCTTGACTATGTTGACCACGCCGCGCCGAGAGCACCACGGCGGTGGATGATGGTGAGGCCTAGGAAGGGGACAACGCGGAGCCGGGGAAGACGCAGCAGTGGATGCCCACGCGGAGAGGAGTATGAGGGTTCACTGGTTCGGCTGCGGTGTGAGGCTGTCCTTGTCGTAGAATAACAGGGGGTGTGGGTGAGTGGAGGGATGGCCTGGCTAGAGGTGGGAGTTGTAGGGGCGGTGAGGCCTCCGCGGCAGCACAGCCGGCCATAAGAGGCAGGAGCAGGCGGCACGACAGGCGCTGCTTTGGGCGGCTGGAGCAAGAAGACCAGAGGTTGAAGAAGCACGACGGCCGTTGGATGGACATCGTACGGTCACTGCAGCTAGAATCGTTTATATTGACTAAGTTGACAAAGCCCTTGGTACATTAACTTAGTAGGCCCACAGGTCAGCTGCCGAAATGGTGCGCCCCAGATGTCATGGGGAGGAATCATTTTTTGGGCGGGTGAAGTTAGAATATCCGAGATTGAAGAAGAAGCACGACATCCATTGGATGGACATCCAACAGCCACTGCTGCTGGAACCGTGTGTTGACCATAAGTTGACAAAGCCTTGCGTATGCGTCAACTCTCTTTTTTTAGTGGACGCGTCAACTTAGTAAGGCCACAAGTGTGTGGTAGAGAACTCATAGCCCATTTGAGATTTGTAAGAATGTGCAGCCCATTTTTGAATTCTAATGGAATTTACTACATCCCATTTACAGTTTGTTAAAAGTACATCCCATTTCAACCAACCGTTCAAAACAGAATTCAATAAAATTTCCCACATTTTGATGGGATCCAAAATATTTTTATCCCGAAATTTCTAGTGAGATTAAATACAATTTCAATATAAATTTATATTACGTAAAAATCTAACGAAACATTGCCGTCGCAACAATTAATGAAATTAAAATTTTCAATATCCAAAAATAATATCTTATAAAGTAATTACATGTTTGGTGCATTTTTTATAGTTACTGCCCAATTTTTATAATTAGATCCAATTTATTATTTCTTAAAGCCCATTTTCTTGTTAAGCCTAATGCATCCCTCCTATGAAAGATTTGCAGCCCAGCGGGGCGGAGAATAACAACTTGACCTTGCCAGGGTATTCCTAAAAAAAGTATAGCCGGGCTAGCCATTTTCAGCTTGAAAAAATTAATATCTCGGCTGGATATTTGGCTTAGGCTAGACGGGCCACAGCCCGCCCAGTTAATACCTGCAGCGATGTTTTCGTTGTTGTTCAGAGGAGAAAAATTAATATCTGGGCTAAACATCAAAAAACTCTGCAATGCTCACACCTCAAAAACACAAATACTGCTCTAGCTGCTTGGTCCCAGCTATCAGCCGCTTCTTGTGCAATTCTCTCGTTTATTGACTACATAGGTTGACAATGGTGTGGGACCGTGATGTCAGGAAACCAGGAGGAAGAAAAAAAATTATAGTTATATATATATATATATATATATATATATATATATATATATATATATATATATAATAAGGAGGCACTTGCGTACGTGAGGCTATGGCCCTGGTGGGTCCCCATTGTCATCCTCACCAAGTAAAGTCATCTCCTCGCCCGCGCGCACTTTCCGCCCAAAACAGTCAGCGCCACCCGCCTCGCCTTCAAACGACACAAGTGCCGTCCGTCCGTCCATCTGCCGCCCACATTAATGATACGCGGTTACCGAGGCGGCTACTCCGGCGCCACACGTCCGTCCCTCCGCCGCCCACCATTGCTATATAAACTGCTGCGCCGGCCATAGCCGCAGTCATCCACATCCGTTCCCTTTCTCCTATCCACACCACTACTGCCCACCATGGCTTCCTCGTGCTCCAACGCTCTTCGGGACGGGCGGGCGATGGACCACAAGGAGATGGCAGCCATTAAAGCCGACCGGTTGGCCGGCAGGCAGCCGGAGGATGACGACGTCCCGATGGAGAACATGGTAGTCGACCATCCGGCTCCAACCCCCTCCTCTGCGCCATCCTCGCTGGTGCATTGCACCATGACCATCGGCGAGGCCCGTGCCCAATATATGGACACGGTGAGGCAGATGCGTGAGGAGCAGTTTCAGGAGGCACAGGCCGATGCCGCCTACAACCACCATCTCCTCCAGGAGCACCTGTAGGCGGAGGAGCAGATCGCCACGGAGCAGGAGGCGCTGCTCGACTCGTACCGCTCCGCCCGCGAGGGCCGCCTCGAGCGCTGGCGGTACCGCATCCGGGTGGTGGAGGCTGCGGCCACCTACAAAGAGGGTGATGAAGCGGGCGAGGCGCTGTTTGGCAAGACCGAGGATGAGGCAGAGGACAATGCCGGCTTCAACAAGTGCCCGCTCCACTGGCATCGACGAGGCCCTGCTTCACCGAGGCCCCACGGTGCCAACAACGAGGCAGAGGACACCGCCGGCTCCGCCGAGGCCCCGCCCCGCGAACAACGAGGCAGAGGACATCGCCGGCTCAGCCGAGGCCCCACCCTGCCGGCAACAAGGGGCCGCTCTGCCGAGGAGCCGCCCCGCTGCCAACGAGGCCGCACCACATAGAAAACAAGGAAGAGTAGAACACGGCAGGTCGCCGCCGCTCAGGTCCAAGTAAGGCCACCGCTGCTACCCTCCGGTTGAAGCCAAGATAGGAGGGTTGACCATTGACGGCCGGTTAGCTTCTTGGCGATGTGGAGTCGGAGAGCTGTGTTGGAGAAGAACATTGCTTCTACTTAACTGCTGGTGCAGTTGGCCGACTGACAAGTGGGCCCAACAGGCCACATGTCAGTTATGCAACTGCACCTGTAGTTAAGTCACTGAAGCTTCTGTTTAGCTCAGCGGGACACGGGTGGGTAGCTTCGGTTAATTAATTATAGCTCCAGCGCACCCCTTTTTAGTTGAAGAATGTATGAAATGTAAAGAAATCCGGCATGTTTATATGAAATCCGACCGTCTATGAATGAAGTTATTTCGATTAGTTCGAATTCCTGTATCACTGGCATTGGATGAACATGCAAGACAATAGGTACTAGCATTATTCCCAGGGTGATCACCTCGTTTGCAGTAGTCTCACATGTACTCCCTTCGGTCCTTTCTAGTCTGCATACAAGTTTTATCTGCAGTCAAAGTATCTCTACTTTGACTAATCTTATAAAAAAAGTATGCACTTTCACAATGTGCAAAGTAAAAAGGAACAGAAGGAGTACAAAGAGTTTGAGCAGCTTTTTAGCGTTTCTGTACATTGCAATCAAACACACAGGGCTGGCCATTCGTAGACAACATTCAAAACAATCGATGATTATGCATCTTAGCGACTCACATGTCAAAGGCAATATTTACTTCACAACTAAAGAATAAAGAAAAAATTGATCGACGCTGCTAATAGCAAAGGGCGTCCCATTCGAAAATATCAAACGCATGTCTTGCTAAAATCAATGAGCAAAATTTGACAAGGTTGTTCCATTCCAAAATATCAAATGCCTACGGTTGTGGAATGGGCAGGGTTTGCCATCAGTTCGGACATTGAGATGGCACCTCGTGCTAAATAAACCAGCTGTTCTTTTTGTGCAGTTCGACCAAAATCAAACAAATTCGCGTGTAGCTTGTATGATTTCACCCTTATATGTTGCAATGCCTTGAACTTATCGGCACCTCCTTTCTTGTGGTGGAAATGAATGAATCGATGTATTCATGAACATTTTATGCAGTTCCCATTGAAATCAAGCTAAGCACCCCTGTTTCCACAAATACAAAAAAGTGATTAGTATAAAGCAAACTGTACTATGAATTGACAGTTTAAACAGGCAATTACATGGTCCATGTAGAGCACACTTTTAGAAAAATGGAACTCACCAGAAAGAATCCTAGAACAACAACTCGCGATCACAGCAAAAAAATGGAGATTTGTTAGTCCTTCTTGTGGGGAGTAATGTAACCATCCTTCAACTGCTCCTTCTGATGAGAAGATAGACAAGGCTTCTTCATACTGGCATAATCGGAACTAGTCACTTCACGTAGTCCATATTCTTCTTCAGAGGAAGATGATCCTGTTGTGGAAAGACAAGAGGACAACTAAATGCTAGCATCCCTGTTTGCTCGAAAAAAAGGAAAGGAAATATTTAAAACTACACAGATGAAGCACTTCTCAAGGACAATACCACTTTTTCATGACAGTATCTAAACAGTAGCACAACACCAATAGAGACAAAGCTCAATCATATGGATGAAATCAGTGGGTGAGTACCAACCTTTGTCAAGAGGCTTATTATGTAGAGCATACAGATGAAGCACTTCTCCAGAACCATCTGTTGCTATCTACTATGGTGGCCATGCTTACTATATACTCCTCGATTAGTTTAATGTTTCCAACATCTTCTTGTGCAGTTCCACTAAAATATATGGCATCTTGAAAGAAGATCCCTGTTTGCACAAGTAGAGATAATTACGTATTACATTAAGAGTGGCATCAAATCAGTGGCAAAACAATTGCTCGTTCCAGCCATAGCAATAAATTAAGATGCAAAACTATATCATTACTTGTGTCATCACAGTTCCAGTGCTTCATTATAGCACCGGGATTTGATTTTTGTTTTTCTTCTGCTTGTTCTTCCCCTTCATCACTTGGTTCAATAACAGACAAGCTTCGCCTTCAATGTAAGATTTGGCATGTCAATTAGGGAGCACAAGTATAGCACTAAACAATGACATTAATTTTTTGATGAAAGTGGCAAAATACAGGCCAATAATTGTGAAATATCCTTATCTTACCTTAATGGGATATTACGGTGCACATAAAGATTGGAAGTCTTGTCTCCATTTGTGCAGTTCACTAAAATCAAGCAACATTATCGTACAAGTAGCACAACATATGAAAGCACACTGCAGAATCATGGGAAAGAAGGCTAGTACTGACCTCTCATGATGCGGAATTCAAACAACTCACAAGAAGAACATCTGAACCAAATTTGCCAACACGGATAGGAAGTAAGATCTCCTCTTGTGCAGTTCCACTAAGATCAAGCAACGCTGTCGGTGTGACATTTTGGTTGAACTGCACAAAACACTCTTAAACCAAAAGTGTTTTGTGCAGTGCAACAAAAGGTCACAATGGCAACAAGGTGAATTAGATAACCCTGTTTACACAGAGGTGCAAAGGAAACAACTAGTGGTCAATAATGGTGGATGACACAAAAGCCAACAAAAAGAAGCATCTACCTTATCTAAATGGGAAAGAAAGCAAGACAGTAGCATTTCTCAAATGGTGGCATTGATTAATATTAACATAGAGATTATATTAACAAAAAAACTCGTTAAACATGTCATTTGCTTTTAACTGTGGCATTGCATCAATTTTCTAGCAGCATTATTAGAGGGTGTTTGTTTACAGGGACATTTTGGTGTAGGGACTAAAAAAACTCTGTGTCAGTCCCATCTAAACCAAACAGGAGGGACTTTTAGGGACTAAAAGTGGGTATTTGGGACTAAAGAAAGAAGACCCCGAGGGAGTCTTTTTGGGACTTTTTCCAACAGTTGCCCCTGCCACGTATCGCACCTTGTCTCTATTAGTTCATTACTAGGGGTAACATGCTCTTTTAGCATGTCATTTTATAACCTCTAGTCCATGTTTAGTCCCTGGAACCAAGCAGGTAGGGACTAGGGAGTTTTTAACCAAATAGGGCCTTAGATTAACAACAGCTAAAGAGTTGCACGGGACAGTGGACGCACCAGCACCATGTGTTGTGGTCATGCACAGTCTGTTGCAACAAAGAACAAACAACCAAGGAGCATATTTGTGTTGGTCCTAGTTTTGTTATCTTTAGACACCTTTACCTATGTGAGCGCAACAAATCTAGTCCAACTCAAACTCTACAGCCTTGTCCCCCAAAACAAGAGATCAGTTTGTTACAGATGTGCATACTGCGTTTGTCATTGTTTTCCCTTTTCGACCAACGTAGGTGCTGGATAGCCAGTTTGTACTAGTACTTTCGCCCCTTCCTTTCTTCTTTGAACCACGTCCTAGATTTATGCGATACAACTTTCTCCACTACTTTCTCCCATTCCTTTCCTCTTTGAACCACGTCCTAGGTTCATGCTATACAGCTTTCCCCCTTCCTTTCCTCTTTGAACCACGTCCTAGATTCATGCTATACAACTTTTCCCACTACTTTCCCCCCACTCCTTTCCTCTTTGAACCACGTCCTAGATTCATGGTATACATGCAGCTAGAGCAATGCATGTGGAAAAAGTAAATTATACCTTAAGGTTCTTGGGGCATGGTTCGGTGGGCGACGGGACGATGGCAAAGAAGAAGGGGTCGGAGGCCCTCCCGCGCCGCCGCTGGGTGAAAGTGAACAGCTGCGCCGGTAGTGGATTCCCTCCCTCGCCGACGGGGACAACATTAAGCCTCCTTCCCTTCCCGGCGGAAGGATCCTGCCGGCTCTTTGAGCAGCAGCGAGGGGAGAGAGAGGCCAATGAAGTCTTGTTTAGATCTGGAGAGGGTAAGAGAGTGTGAAGAGAGAAACTACAAGCGCTGAGGCTCCAGCGTGTATATATATACTGGAGAGAGAGTGTGAAGCATGGAAACCCTAGAAAATAAGCGCCGAGGCTGCAGCTTATACGTGATGAGGTGATTATACGGTCACTACAACATCGTATAGCTCCGTATCCATCCATTTTGACCAGTCAAAGAATCCTCCTGGCACAAATTATGCTCAAGTGTAGTTATCGAACCCGAGACCTCAAGTTTGATGAGCGGACAGGCTAACCAGCTACACAACCCTCCCGTGATGTTCAACGAGAGGAAAATAACCTTTTATACATTCCTGCATTCGTATGACCAGCATGCCGTGTTTTTTGTGTGGGTGGGAGTCATTGGGATTTAAGTCATAATCGTGTCATGTGGCTTTGGTGGTAAGACTATCCACAGTGGTGCAGAAATAATGCAGCCTTAGTCACCTTACCTCTCTCCACGTAGTACGTTGGGTCCCACTAGTCAGAGGGTGAAAAAACAAATTAATAAGAAAAATTAAAAGCCTCAGCGGTGTATCTTACCTCACACATCTCGCTACTGCTCGGGAACATTGTCCAATTGATCCCTCTATTCGCTCTCGTACTATTTTAAGTGAATCCTTATTATAACATGCACACAATTTTGGGCACTTGTATTCGACCTAAGTCAGTGTGCCACCGTATCTCGTACTTACTACTCCCTCCGTCTAGGTGTAATAAGTCATGTTAGAAGGTGCAGCGGGACCAAGGTGCGTGCGTGCGTGTGTGTGTGTGTGTGTGTGTGTGTGGGTGGGTGGGTGTGTGTGTGTTAGAGAGAGCGACAGATCGACCTACTCCTATAGAGAGATGGTGTGTATCAGATTTCGGGTTCCGGCAGACCCTTGAGGTTCAAACACTGGGGTGCGCGCGAAGATCTCTCCCCTACCAGCTCACGTCTCGAAGTCTCACAAAGATCTAAGCAACAAAGATGAACACACAAGGGACACGAGATTTATACTGGTTCAGGCCACCATTGTGGTGTAATACCCTACTCCAGTGAGTGGTGTGGTGGATTGCCTCAGGGGCTTATGATGAACAATACAAAGGGAGAACAGCCTTGCGAGGGACTGTTCTTGAGCTAGGGCGATGAACTGCTTGGGTAAGTTCAGTCGCTTCTCTCTCTCTCTCTCTGGTTGAACTCTAGATGATCTTCCCCCATTCTAGATTGTGGTGGCTAGTCCTATTTATAGAGCGAGGCCCTGGGCCTCTCCCCAAATAATGAGCGGGAAGGGCGCCAACAATTGGCCATTTTGAAGGGGAACATCTGGTACACTTATCCTGACTAAAGTTGGTCTTCGGCTGCCAAAGGTCCTGACGGTGACGCCGCCTTGGGCTCCACGATGACCTCCATCCCGCCGTTCTGCTGGTCTTTGTCTTGTTGCACCGAAACGGTAACCTTTGCCTGATGCCTTGGCCTGTGCTTGCCCCCTTTGCACAGAAAGGGAAACAAGGACACTACGCAGGCCGGCGCCCGCCTGGCGCCCGCCTGGTCCTCGATCATCATGGCTTGCGTCACGGGCCCCTTGGGAGGTGCCCTGCCTTGATCTCTCCGCCTCCTCGCGAGCCTGCCTGAGGAGGCTGCTCCTGAGGAAGCTCCCTGTCGTCCGCCCCGCGAGGCTTGGCCCCTCGCGAGGGTCTTGAGCTTGAGCTGATGAAGCTGGGTTGCATTGGGCCCCGACTTGAGCCATGCCACAGGCCGCAGGCATGCAAGTCTAGGGACCCCCGTTCCCAGAACGCCGACAGTTTCCCCCGGGCCCAAGGCACGCCCCGACTTGGCTTAGCAGAGAAGCGAAGGGGCACGTGCGAAGCGCCGCGGGCCCCAAAAGCCTGAGGCCTTGGGCGCCGCATGGTGGTTGATTGGACATGGGCGTCTCCGCTTCCCCACGATGCCTCAGCAACCGCACGACTTGACAAGTCCCTGCATGCAAAAACGGGTCATGATTACCTACGATCATGGAGGCCGACGGTTGGCCTCCTCTGGCTATAATTACGGAACGACGCGAGCCATTCCAGTTCATCTTCCTCTGCTACTCCTCCTCTTCTTCATCTTCGCCATTGCTCCGTCTCATGCTGATGGCACCCATCCGCCGGTTCCCTGCAAAAGAGAAGGGAAAGCCCCCGTGAGAGGGTCCTGACCCGCTTCCGCCGAAGAAGCGGTTAGTCCTTTGCCGCCGAGACGAGGGTGCACGGCAGGAGATATCGAGGCCCTGGTACGAGCGGCCACCGCCAGGGTTCCCGCTGCCCTTGTACGCTCAGATCGAGGGCCCTGGAGAATAAGGCGTCGAGCGACACCGCCGATGCCACCATCGATGCCGGCGGGTCACGGCGGTGCGCGTCGTTCCTCCTGGAGTCCATGCTGAGGGCTCCTCCCGCGAGCTTGTGCTCCACGCCGCTATGCCTCCTCGATCTTGGATTCGCCTTCCTCCCTCCTTCGCCTTCAAGATCCCGCCGAGGGGGCCTATCAAGCTCTGGCTGCAGCACGCTGACTGTAGTACCCCTGCGACTGGAGCGCCGGTCGAGGTCGTCGCTCCAGGCAAGGTCTACATGACCCATGGATGGGGCGAGTGTTGGTGTCAAAACCGGTGGATCTCAGGTAGGGGGTCCCGATTTGTGCGTCAAGGCTCATGGTAACAGGAAGCAAGGGACACAGATGTTTACCTAGGTTTGGGCCCTCTCGATGGAGGTGAAACCCTACTTCCTGCTTGATTAATATTGATGATATGGGTAGTACAAGAGTAGATCTACCACGAGATCGTAGAGGCTAAACCCTAAGAGCTACCCTATGATGGTATGAATGTAATTGTGATCGGCCATCTATGGACCAACCTCTCCGGATTATATAGACACTGGAGAGAGCTAGGGTTTACATGGAGTCGGTTACAAGGAAAGAAATATAATATCCGGATCGCCAAGCTTGCCTCCCACGCAAAGGAGAGTCCCATCCGGACACGGGCCGAAGTCTTGAGTCTTGTATCTTCACGCCTCAATAGTCCGGACGTAGTACACAGTCCGGCTGTCCGGATACCCCCTAATCCAGGACTCCCTCAGTAGCCCCTGAACCAAGCTTCAATGACGACGAGTCTGGCGCGCAGTATTGTCTTCGGCATTGCAAGGCGGGTTCCTCCTCCGAATACTCCAAAGTGATCATCGGACGCTTAGACCGTGTCCGGATATGCGAGATAATCTTCATATGCCACTGTAGAGAGAATGATATTTTACAAATGCAATCCGCTGATAGCTTTTTCTGATGACATGACATGTTATTACGATCGGATCATTATTCGTTCAGTTTCCCCACAACCAGCTACACTGCATATTGCGAGGTGGTTTCTTTGACACGTCCTGTCAAAGCAGAGATCGCGTCCCCTTATCACGGGATTCTCATTAATACGGGTATGGGTAATCTAACTGTGCCGCTAATCACGGTGAGTGGGAGGCAGACGGGTTCCAGCAGGCAAGTGGGGAGGCACAAAAAGCTTTCATCGCCTCTATAAGGAGGTCAGATTCCTTTCTCTTTTACCCACGCCTTCTCCTCCCGCTAGCTCATTCCCCTCTGTTCGAGCCCTAACGCCCAAGCACTTTTCTCCTCCATCGAAGAGAGGCCTTCCAAAGATGTCCGGATCCAGAGCTGGAGGCAGATGGATGGCCTCAATCGTCCAGGAGAAGGACATCAAGAAGCTCCGGGGGGCGGGTATCTGGCCCA
Organism: Triticum timopheevii; assembly: GCA_963921465.1. Taxonomy (NCBI): domain Eukaryota; kingdom Viridiplantae; phylum Streptophyta; class Magnoliopsida; order Poales; family Poaceae; genus Triticum; species Triticum timopheevii. The sequence goes on along the minus strand of OY997266.1, from coordinate 471,802,782 downwards.
GAAGATCGGCCACCGTCTTCCACCGGCCGGACAAGTTGTCCCCACTCCAGAATCTCATGAAAGAGTCGTGTTCCTTCCCCATTTCGTCTATGGGCTTGGGTTTCCCCTCCACCCATTCGTTATAGGAGTCATGTATTACTACGGGATCAATCTTCATGATCTTTCCCCCAACTCCTTTCTCAATATCTCGACGTTTATCGTCGTGTGCGAGGCTTTTCTCCGGATCCCACCCCACATCGACCTATGGCTGAAGATCTTCAATGTGAAGCACAAGGTGGTGAGTGGCGAACACGTCGAGTGCGGCGGCGCCATGATAAGCAAGATGCCCAAGGCTGTTTGGCCGAAAGGCGCTTTCAACGACTCCGTCAAGGAGTGGCAGCAGCAGTGGTTCTATATCACCGAACCACACGGCAAGAAGTGGGCGGAAGCTCCAGAGTTCAGATCCCGAGCTCCACTGCGGCTCATGTCCTGGCCCGAGAAGTGCCCAAACTGGTGCTCGTCCGATGAGCTATTACTGCTCCAGACGCGCATTCAGGGTCTGGTCGGCAGGGACGTCAAGCTCGTCGACATAGTCCAGGTGATGCTAGTTCGCCTGGTTCTCCCTTTTTAGCGCCGAGCTTGTGCCCTGTGGGAGTTCGATCCGGCCGAGCACCAAACCCTTCGGGAGCTTTATGATTCCTCCCACAAGGATATCTGGAAGGTGCTCTTTAGGTCTGGTAAATCGTGGTCGAGCCCCACCGAGGACCGTGGGTATCAATCATCCCATTCTCCAAGCCCGGTAAGTCACAGCCATACTCTGTCTATTCATGCTTTAGTTGGCTTGTCATACGGGAGACATCCTAATCGCGTTTGATTGCAACTTCAGGGATGGGTAAAGAAGGTGGAGCGGCTACATTGTCCAGCCCCCCTGCTGGAGGAACCGGACGGACTCCTTCTGACGAAGATGCTGGTCCCCGCACCTTACAAAGTGCCAAAGAAAGAGGCCTCCAAGAAGGCCAAGAAGACCCGTGGTGGCCTTCGCCGCTGCGAGGCTTCGGATGTCAAATCCGAAGACTCCAACAATGATCCTTCACCTGAGGACAAAGTGGAGGAAGCAGAGGAGGACGAGCCTCACTCTGACGAAGGGAGGAAGAGGACCGCCTCTACATCTCTGAAGGCCGGATCGCCCAAGAGGGGGAAAAAATTCCCTCTCAGGGGCATCCCCTACAGCTACCGATAACAGCTCGGATTGGGACCCCAGGGCCCAGCCCCTGAGGAAGTCGTAAATATCCGAACACACTTATGCGTCCGGGATCGTTTTTGGGTATAGTAGTTTTGACTGTTGCCTACATATTGCACAGTCCGGCAATGTCCTGCACCGGCCGGTCCTCGTCGGAGGATTCACTGGGCTCAGACGCTTTGGCGAGCGAGACGCCTCCGCAGGCCCCTTCCCCCAAGTCCGGGCGCGACACTAAGGTGTCATCTCGACAAGACCCGGACCAGGGAGGACATATCCCTGTTGCTGAACACGCGGGGATGGACATGGCCACCGGGACATCTAGGGTTCCGAGATCGAGCGAGCAGCCACCCCCGATGGTGGGAGGCCTGCCTATGCCACCGGCGTCCTCTGTTCGAGCAGAGCTTCCTGGCGGTCTATCGACAACGTTGAAGAACGCGGCTATTGTCGATGAGCATCGGGCCCTTATGTGCGCGGTGGTTGAACGGATTCAGTCTATCGAGAGCGGGCTGAATGAAACCTGCCTTGGCCTTATAAAGGATTTTGAGGTATGTTTCCTAGGAAACCCTTGAGGAATTGTCATAATATGAGTAGTAGCCCCTGATGCACTGTCCGGCGGAGGAGACAGAGCCGGGCAGGGGATCAAAACCCCTGCTCTCGCAGGAGCCTATGTGAATGACGTATACCCTTTTGTGTGAAAACAGGCATCCGCATAGAGGACGGCTGCTTACAATGCGGAAGTGTCCAAACTGAAGCAGATCCTTGCACTGGCCGAGGAGGAACTTGGCCGCGTGAGGAAGCAACTGGAAGATAAGCGAGGTATGTGGTAAACATTTGTATTGGAGTTGGCACGATCGAATGGTTGTGCCGAATGAAAAATATTAGTATTGTGTGCTCTAGGAGCAGGTGCCGAATACGAGGCACTAAAGAAAGCTTTGGCTGATGCCAACAAGAAGGCTGAGGCCGAACGGGCACTTCGTGAAAAACACGAGGCCAGGGTTATCACAGCTGAGCGAAAGCTCCGGGAAGCTATGAAGAAAAGCGAGGGCTTGGAGCAGAGTCTAGAAGGGAAAGAATCCGAGCTTGCCCAAGCTCTCGAGGCTGCAGAAGGTGCTCGAGAAGAAGCCCGAGGTGCTGCGCGGGACATCCAGGAGGCCAGGAAAGTGGCGGCTGGTAAGCCCTTCTGTATTCTTAGCTCTTTATATGTTGGAATGTGAAGAATCCTAAGCGGCAAGCTGAATTCTTATTCTTCCAGGGGCTTTTGCAGATCTTCCTCGCAGCATATCAGATGCTGCTCAATTCTACCGCACCGAGGGGAAGAAGACTGCGGAGAGGGATTTCTGGTCGCAGTATTTGGTGCCGAACTATCCGGTGCCATTTATCGATCAGTTGAAACAGCTGGTCGAACTGCACCAGGCAACCGAACTAGCCATGAAGGACTTAGTTGTCCGGTTGTGGCCTGCGGAGCCGATTCCAAGCATCTACTTCAGACTCGTCAAGCGGATTGTGGGCGCATGTCCTCGGCTTGATGCTATCAAGCGATCAGTTTATATAGAGGGCGCGCGTATGGCATTTGCCCGTGCGAAAGTGCATTGGGGGAGGCTTGACGCGGAGAAGCTGATGACTGAGGGGCTGCCGGAGGGTAAGGAGCACCACAAGCCCGAGCTATATTATGAAGGTGTAATGAAAGGGGCCCGCCTTGTGGCGGACAAGTGTGCTAAAGACATCATATTTCCCTGAGGGCATTTGTGCCGCCTGTTGTGATATGGGATAATGGCCTGTTTATTATATTCTATTTGAACGTATGTTCTTCCTGTGCGGCTGTTTATTATATGCAAATTCTGAGAGTTGGCCAGTCGTCGGCTTCTGCCCCCTCGTAAAAAGGATACGGAGGTGTTCGGGATATATCTGAACACTCTTTATCCCTTAGTTGGGTCCTTTTAAGGAGGTGTATCTTTCCGCGAACCAGGCAATCGGACTATAAGGCTTTATTACTCTCACTTAGCCATAGGAATTCGAGTATGGTCGGCGCAGCCCCTAGTGTTCGGAAGGCCGAGCTAGGGGCTCTATTGGCGCCTGATCAGAAGACCGATCCGTCGCACTCAACATTTATAATGGCGTTGTGCGGAATAAATCTTTAGGGATTTTATAACTTTTCGAACAGCAGTCCGGCTCTCGCTTCATCATGACAATCGGTTTTCGGCTTTCTCTACTGAGGTGCTCGTCCGGCTGAACCGGGACACAATCGCAGTAGTTCTCCCAGTGCTACCTTAGCCGATAGAATGGAACGTAAGGTACCAAAACATGGGAGCCGGGCAAACCCAACCAATGACCCAAGACATGATTCAGAGCAGATGCATATAGTGTTATAAGTTCGGGGTGCCGAGCGACCTAAAAGGTGGTCGGACTTTGTTGCCGTACTGCGAAGCCCCTGGAACAACCAGGCGAACGCAAAGCTTCGCTGTCATTTTCGGCAAAACGGCGTCGGCGATAGACGACAGCCGGTGATTGCTATTTAGGTCTACGCATTGTAGTAGGATGATATGTCTATGCATATGAGTATGATGTATGGAAAGAGGTGTTATTTGGCGGAACCTGTCGTGGCTGGACTGGAGGAGTTTGTCAGTGGATCAAGGATGAATCCGAACTGCCTTCTACCTGCATGTTCCTTCCTTTGTGTGTTCGGGCTAATTCCGTGCCTCCAGTCCTATTCTACATCAATCGTTAGTTTGCAAATGCGAAATGCTTGAAGGCAGCTGGGTGTCCTCTTGTTGTTGGTCTCGGGGTCCCTAATCGGGCCCTGGTGTGCCCAGCCGTTAGACCATGAGGTAGTGCGGACTCCGCGATGGGTGTCCGGATAGTTGGTCTCGATAATTTACCACGTGGAATCTAGTCGACGTGGTTTTTCCTGTTAGCATACGGTAAACTTCTGCATGGTGGGAAGGTGCTGAAGATTTATTCTTTGGCGTAGCATTTTCGGGTTATCCGAAGGCAACCGTTAGAGTGGTGGGCCAAGAAAACCTGGCCTTTGCGCCTTACGTCTTTTAGGAGATGTTTTTCGTGGCGTCATACCCTTGTGGGCTTTGTGTGTTATGTAGCCCCCGGACTACTAGGTCTAGAGGTACTGCAATTGACTTGTTGTGGTTTATGTGATCCTTCGCGATCGGCCGTACTGTTCTGCTCTAGGGCGTGGCGCTCTTGACGAGACGTCTTCCCTTATTGCTTCCAGCGTGCGACCAACTGCTTTGTTTTGAGGATCCTGCATTCTCTATTGGTATGTTTGCGGTCCTTCTAGGAGTACCATGAATTTCACATGGTTGATTGAGCGTGTGGCTCAGGCCGAATAGGTTTGAGCTGCTCATTGTCCGTTGACCGGACTGGTATTTATTGGACCTGGCACCCGTTTCCTTGACCTGACGTTTGTTGTCATTGCGCCGAGGCTTGAGGGTGCCTCTTTGCATACGCTTCTTACTGTCTTGGACCGAAGGGATGTATGGGCGTTTGGGTGCGTGCCTGTTGTTTTCCTACTCGAGTTGAAGTATCCAGTTGTGCCTTGTATGCCCTTTGCCGGGGCTGTCGAGCTCGTATTTTTTGGTGGCCAGTACCTTGGTCCACCTTTCCACTAGCACATCTTGGTCAGCTTTAAGCTGCTCTTGCTTCCTTTTTAGGCTCCTTGCCATGGCCATGAGCCGTCGCTTGAGCGAACTTGCTCCACTGGGTCTGCAGGTACACCGAACTCATCATTGCCGTGGCTTGCCTTGTGGTCGCGGGGGGGTGTATAATTGCCCCTCTCCAAGTATCTCATCGTGACCGGTCTGGCCTGCTTAAGGGAGGCTGCCCAGGGCTGTATTCCTTTTCGGCACCCTCCGGACTGCTTTCGTCTCCGGGGCCGGTGTTGATGTGGCAGGGCTTGGAGTGGCGCCGATGATGCACACGTTTTTCTTTGCTCCGTGAGCGGTTGTCCTCCGTTGCCTCGCTGCCATTGATTTTCTTTGGAGTATCCACCATATATACATCGTATGAGGAGCTCGCTGCCCACCGCCCTATGAGCGGTGGTTCCTGTGATTCTCCTACATTGTCGTCCATACCGTCGATGTCTTCAGAGTCGAAGTCAAGCATGTCGGTTAGATCCTCGATCGTGGCAATGAAGTGGGTGGTGGGTGGGCAACGAATTCCGTCGTTGTCCGCTTCCCACTCGAGCTGGACATAGTTCGGCCCGGAGTCTTCCGACAAGGAGAGAGAGTTCAACAAGTCCAACATGTCGCCAAAGGGCGAGTGCTGAAAGACGTCCGCCGCGGTGAACTCCATCACCGGAGCCCATCCAGGATCGGCGGGCTCGGGGGCGCGCGGACTGGAACCTACATCCGGATACGAATCCGAGGGTCCGGAGTCACGGGCTCCCTCAGAGGTGAGACCTATGTTTGGCTCCATCGCCGACGAGGGTATTGCCTGCAAAGCGGGGTCTAGCCCTCCGGCCTTAGGCAACGCAACCTGCCCCGGATTCAGATCCGAGGCTTCTGCCGGGGTGATATCCCGCGCAACGTCTGACAGCAGGTCCAAGCCGTGCTCATCATGACTATTCGGCGCTTCTGGCGCCAGCCCGAATCCGTCGAAGATCAAGTCCCTGCAAATATCCGCTGTGTAGTTCGAGTTCCCGAACCTGACCTGGTGGCCGGGGGCATAGCTATCGATCTGCTCCAGGTGGCCAAGTAAGTTGGCCCGCAGTGCGAAGCCGCCGAACATGAAGATCTGTCCGGGGAGGAAAGTCTCACCCTGGACAGCGTTGTTGGTGATGATCGAAGGAGCCATCAAGCCTGACAGCGACGACACAGAGGAACTCTCAATGAAAGCACCAACATCGGTGTCAAAACCGGTGGATCTCGGGTAGGGGGTCCCGATCTGTGCGTCAAGGCTGATGGTAACAGGAAGCAAGGGACACAGATGTTTACCCAGGTTCAGGCCCTCTCGATGGAGGTAAAACCCTACTTCCTGCTTGATTAATATTGATGCTTTGGGTAGTACAAGAGTAGATCTACCACGAGATCGTAGAGGCTAAACCCTAAGAGCTAGCCTATGATGGTACGGCCTTCTAAGGACCAACCTCTCTGGTTTATATAGACACCGGAGATAGCTAGGGTTTACATGGAGTCGGTTACAAGTAAAGAAATATAATATCCGGATCGCCAAGCTTGCCTCCCACGCAAAGGAGAGTCCCATCCGGACACGGGCCGAAGTCTTGAGTCTTGTATCTTAATGCTTCAATAGTCTGGACGTAGTACACAGTCCGGCTGTCCGGATACCCCCTAATCCAGGACTCCCTCAGCGAGATCGCCCGGGTCTGCAGGACAGGTGGCGCCCTCATAATCCACCTCAAGTATGATGGCGCCTCCCTGATGTTCTTCAAGGTCTTCGACGCGGAAGGACGCCGGCTGGAATGCTGCCCTGAGAAAGGCGGCCGGGGCCTTGCCGTGGCGAGGACTAGGCCCGCCCATCGCTTCCCCAGCAGCTCCTCTGGTGGCAGCGAAGGTCCCGGAGGGTCCAACGACTCCGCCGAGCTCCTCGCGAATCCGGAAATGAGTGACGACAGCTACGAGCCCCCAAGCTCGCGTCGCGCTTGGAGCAAGGCAGGCTCGTCAGGGCGCCGACACCACTGATCTATATGGGGTTGGCGCCGGTGCCTGACGGCCCACTGTTGATGATGGCGTCTCTTGCGGAGGCACGTGTAGTTAGCGCTCTTTAGGATTAGCTCCTTTTGTTCCCTGCGAGGAATCGAAGTACCACCCCGCGGGGGTATGTAAGGCGCGGGCCATATCTTTTTTAAATATTATATCCCTAGTATGAATCAATGCGAGGTGCTTGTCCTGTCCAGGCTCGGCTCCCCCTTTTTTCCTCACGAGGGCTTGGTGCTCTACGTTGACAGGTCCCGGTCCCCAGGCAGGCTTCGGCCGTCGCTGGTATGCCAGGTCGCGATGCCGTGGTCAAGGCCAGGAGGTGAGCGGCTCGAGGTCCAGTAAGAGCCCTTGAGTCGCGATGCTCAGGAGGTCCCCTTTAGCGCTCAAGCAGCCTCCACTGGGCGAGAAAGGTGAGCAGCCTTGCCGTGACAGAGCTCCAGTAGGCGAGGGTTAAGCGCTGATTCGGATCAGTTTTCGCGTGACTTATCTCGTAGGCTTGGGGTAGCTTCCATTGAGGCGTCGGGCTTGTGAAAGTGCAACTAATCCCCGGGTGGTTTTGGTAATTAATAACAACATATATATCATTGAACTAATAGTTACTTGAGAATCATTTCAGAGAGTTCAGTGATATGGGTATGGCAAGGATTGAAGAAGTGGACCCCCCAAAATGCTAAGGCAAGCATTGGCAAAAGATCAAGACTCCATTTTTGGTTTAGTGATCCAAGATCACATTGAGTCCATAGGAAAAGCCAATACTATTAAAAGGGGATGAGGTTATGATGATGATCTGGTTGCTCAAGTGCTTAGTGATACATCTCCTAAACTATCAGCAATTTTCACTGCCATATACACTCATAAGTAGTCTCGGTCCCACCGATATTCCAAACTCAGTCACACCGAGATGAACCACCTCAGCCATAAGCCAAACCCTTGAAAACTCGGATTTTCCGATTCTGAACTCGGTCTCACCGAAACATGAGTTGCCAAGCTTCTGTAACCTTCTGTCATCAAATCGGTGTCACCGAGATGATGAAGTCGGCCCACCGAAACTGGCATGCTCTTGTCATTGCACGAATCGGACTATCCGAGATTGTATTTTCGGTCCCACCGAAAATCCCAACGTTCACATTATTTGAACTATCGGTCTCACCGAGTTGTCCACTTCGGTCCCACCGAGATTGCTCAAATGTGTGTAACGGTTGGATTTTGTGTGGAGTCTATTTATACCCCTCCACCCCCTCTTCATTCGTGGAGAGAGCCATCAGAAAGAACTACCACTCCTACCTTATATTTCTGAGAAGAGAACTACCTACCCTTGTGTTGAGATCAAGTTGCTCCACTCCAACCATATGAAGCTTGATCTCTAGCCTTCCCAAGTTGCTTTCCACTCAATCCTTTCTTCCACCACAGCCAAATCAGTGAGGAGAGTTGAGTGTTGGGGAGATTATCATTTGAAGCACAAGAGCAAGGAGTTCATCATCATCTACAACATCTATTACCTTTTGGAGGGTGGTGCCTCCTAGATTGGTTAGGTGTCGCTTGGGAGCCTCCGTCATCGAGATGTGGAGTTGAACCAAGAAGTTTGTAAGGGCAAGGAGATCGCCTACTTCGTGAAGATCTACCCCGAGTAAGGCTAGCCCTCCGTGGGCGTAGGCCATGATGGAATAGACAAGGTTGCTTCTTCGTGGACCCTTCGTGGGTGGAGCCCTCCGTGGACTCGCGCAGCCGTTACCCTCCGTGGGTTGAAGTCTCCATCAACGTGGAAGTACGATAGCACCACCTATCGGAACCACGAGAAAAATCACCGCGTCTCGAAAATTGCGTTTGCTCTTCTCCACCTCTCTTTACTACATGTGCAATTTACTTTCCGCTGCCTATACTCTAGAATTGCATGTGTAGGGTGATGCTTGACTTGATCATAAGTGTGAATCTGCCAAAAACTGTTCTTTGTCAAAAGGCAGAATTTTTATATTGTCAAGTAGTCTAATCACCCCCCCTCTAGACATACTTTCGATCCTACAAGTGGTATCAGAGCTTTGGTCTCCATTGTATTGGTTTCCATTGCATTGGACTCCATAAGCTTGGTTTCACAACCTAGGAGAGTATGGCGTCTAGTGAGGGTAATTTTCGTAGAGGTCCTTACTTTGATGGTACAAATTTTGCTAGTTGGAAGCATAAAATGAAAATGCATATTCTTGGTCATAATCCAGCCGCATGGGGCATTATTTGTGTTGGTATGCAAGGTGAATTCTTCGAGGAAGGAAAAGTTCCAGATCGCGAAGCTACAACGGAAGAATTGCGGATGTTGCAAAACAATGCTCAAGCTTGTGACATTCTCTTCAATGCCTTGTGTCCCGAGGAGTTCAACAAAATCAGCCGTCTTGAGAATGCAAAAGAGATTTGGGATACTTCGGTTGAAATGCACGAAGGTACCGAGTCCGTGAAGGAATCAAAGCTAGATATTCTTCAAGGTCAACTTGACAAGTTCAAGATGAAGGATGGTGAAGGAGTCGCTGAAATGTACTCTAGGCTTGCTCTCATCACAAATGAGATTGCCAGCTTAGGAAGCGAAGAAATGACCGACCGATTCATCATCAAGAAGATTCTCAGAGCTTTGGATGGAAAGTATGACACCATGTGCACTTTGATCCAAATGATGCCAAACTACAAGAATCTCAAGCCAACCGAAGTCATTGGAAGAATTGTTGCTCATGAGATGACACTTAAGGATAAGGAAGAGCTTCACAACAAGTCAAGTGGTGCTTACAAAGCGACAAGTGATGCTCCCACAACCTCAAGTGACAAGTTAGTTTCCAATGAAGAGATAAGCCTAATGGTCAAGAACTTCAACAAATTCTACAAGAATAGAGGCAAAGAGAGAAGCTCAAAGTCTAGATCATATGATGAAAAGAGATCTTCTAGTCGTGATCGAAACTGCTACAACTGTGGAAGACCCGGACACTACTCAAATGAGTGTACGGCCCCCCACAAGAGAAGAGAAGAATCTCCAAGAAGAAGAAGCTCAAGAGATGAGTCACCTCGGAAAGAGAGAAGGAGCAGAGATGATCGTTATGAACGAAGACCCTCTCGGAGAAGCAAGGATTCGGAGAGGAAAGACAAGTCATCAAGGAGCTACACAAGAAGAAAACATCAAGCTCATGTAGGTGAATGGGTCTCCGGCTCCGACTCGGACAATCAATCCGAAGGAAGCTATCACTCCGACTCCGACTACAGTCAAGATGAAGGTGTTGCCGGTCTTGCTCTCGTATCCTCCAACTCCAACTCCTACGACTTATTTGATTCACCAAATGAGGGAATTGGAAGATGCTTCATGGCTAAAGGCCCCAAGGTATCACACCCTGAATTCATTGACTTCAATAGTGATGAGGATGACTTGCTTGGTGAAGATGAGCTCTTGCTTGATAAATCCAGTGAGCCTAGTAACGATGAACATGCTAATAGTCTTTATAGTCGAGAAGAGTCGAATGACAATGCTATGAAGGAGATTGAGCGTCTAACTAAAGAACTAAACACTCTTAAGTTAGCTCATGAAACAACTCAAGAAGATCATAGAGAGCTCCTAAGATCTCATGAGAAGCTACGCTTCGAAAAGCTCACTCTAGAGCAAGAACATGAGTTTCTAAAAGCAATCAATGACGATCTTCGAAAGAAGAGTTCTTCATATCTTGCCAAACGACTTCTCTTGTCTAATTTCTTGCCACCCATTAAGACTAAGCATGACAAGCATAAGAAAAATTCTTCCTCTAGCAGTAACAATAACCATGCTAAATCCAATGTTGTTGCTTCTAGTAATTCTCTTGATTCCACTAACAATGTTTCAAGCCAAGTTACACTTGAGCAAGAAAATAGTTTATTGAAAGGGACCATAGAGAAAGGTGTCTACAAGAGCCTTGCCGGAAGCAAGAACTTTGAGGAAATTGTTCGCAAGCAAGGAAGGCACCGGAAGAATCAAGGAATTGGTTTTGAGCGAAAGTTCAACGCCGAAGGCGTTGAGTGGGAAGAAGGTCAATATCCTACTCCACAGTTTGTTCCTCAAAAGGAGAAGTATGATCCTACTTCTTCCAATGCGGAACAAGCTCAAGATGACCTTCCACCACAAGACCACAAGCTAAAAGGCAAGGACAAGCTTCAAGAGGAGATTGATGCATTTGTTGAAGCACCTCAAGCCATGGTCAAGTGGGTTCCCAAGGAAACGTCAAGTTCTACTTCATCAAGCTCAACTACAACCCCAAGGATTCCCATCAAGATGATGTGGATCCCGAAGAAGAAGAACTAGAAAGTTCTTGAGGGTGACTCCGCCAACATACTTCACTCACATTCATTCTGGCAAAAACTTGTGCAATCAACTTCCACATCGTGCACTAGTTCATGGAGTCACAAACCCTCTTGTTGGTATGTCAAGGGACAAGGTAATCATTGCTTTCATGGACATCATCTGTTGTGAACTTCAATCTATGTCCATGGATATCCTTGTTTGTTCCTTGTGGGACTAACCCATGTAGGTATTGAAAGTGCCCGAATCCAAAGGATAGCTCCCAACTCTTGATGATCTCCATCAACATTGAGCATCTACATCTTCAACATCTACATGAAGTCTTCTATGACAACCCAAGGTTAGTTTGACCCTTTAAAAGGGGTTCTCACATCTAGGGGGAGCTTTGCTCTAAAAATTGAGCTAAAGCATCTTCAAATGATGTGAACACATCAATGCTTTATGTAAAAGTGGTTACCCCACCTGTGCTTAAACGATGAGTATGACCTATGATCAAATGTTCTCATTTGGCTCCTAAGTCAATATACTCATATAAAGATGACCTAGTCATCGACAAATTGTGTGTTAGTTGCTAGAGTTTTGGTTGTGCATGTTTGACACATATTTCATTTGCTATCTTATTGTGTGAGCATGTTGGATGCATGATTTTATCCATTCGAGGACATCCATTTGTTGTTTTGGTCGGTTTGATTTTTCTGACCAAATGGATGGACAAGAATGCCTAAGTACCTCCCCTAGCTATCTATGCTTTCTTGTCTCAAATTCTATTCATGCTTACATCACAAATTTTGAACAAGTCATTTTCGGACCCTCCGGGTGAGGAGCACTCGGAGCCACCGATCCGGGGCTAATTTCCAAAACCTTCTAATTGATTTCGGTCAGACCAACTCACTCAAACTCGGTCGAACCGAAAGCATTTAGACTGATCTAGGTTTTCATCTCGGTGAAACCGAGTTGTGATTTTCGGTGTGACCGAAGTGCATAACTGCCTAGCAGTTATCCATCTCGGTGCCACCGAGTTTTACAACTCGGTCCCACCGACAGCGAAGGGGTATATATTCCGAGAGCCGCGCGCGTTGATTCCTCCTTCAAACGTTTCGCCCCCACACCCCTTGCTGCCGTCGCCTTGGTCTCCGGATCGTCGCCGTCGTCGCCTGTGCGCCCTCGCCGTAGGTCTCCGTCGCCGTCAACGGACATCTCCTCCGTGCCGTTGCCGCCGTAGAAAAACTCCACCAAGTTAGGGTGAGTTTTGATCCCACTCGTGCTCCCATCTCCGATTCAATGCACGTTTGGATTGCCTAGTATCTTGCCACGATTGAAATCCTCCTGTACACCAGATTAGTTCGTTTGAACTAGATTCGAGTAAAAGTTTTAGGGTTAGGTTTCCGCGGAACACATCTCGGTGAGACCGATTTTATAATTTCGGTATGACCGATTTGGCCTATGGCCATTGCACTGCACCTTTCGGTCCAACCGAGTTGTGCAAAATCGGTGTGACCGAAATGAAGATTCTATGAAACCCTAGTGTTTTCGGCAGGACCGAAACCCACTTCGGTCAAACCGAAAGTGGTGTGTCAAGCTCCTGCTTAACACTTCGGATTCACCGAACCTTAAACTCGGTCTGACCGAAATGTCTTCTCTGAAAACCTAATACTAGAATGTGAACTCATTTTTTTTTTTGCAAAAACTTCTGCAGTTTCTGATGACTCTTCTTCTCTGCCTACACCTTATCTATTCACAGGTTGTCAGCCATGTCAGATGCCAGTGACAGTCAGAACAGGTCAGAGACACCCATTGCAGACATTCCAGAGGCAGGCACTAGTCCTGATCCTAGTAGCTCATCTGATGATGGTGAGAGGAGTACACCAAGTGGCTTGCCTCCTGCAGCCACCAGAGCTAGAAAGAAGAGGAATTCAGATGATGAGGATTCAGATTTTGTTGTTGAGGAAGAGGTGACCTCAAAGCCTAAAAGAAAGGTTGTTGCCAAAGAGCAACAAGGTCAACAATCTAAGAAGGGCACCAGCAAAGTCAAGCAGTCAACTGTTGCTAAGAAGCTGAATTTGGGAGAGGCAGCTGCAAGCAAAGTGAAGAAAACCTCCAAGAGAAAGAGGATAGTGCATGTTGCAGCAGTAGAGAATGAGGATGAGGAAGCACCCCAGCCTCCTCAGAAGCCGAAGCTCATGGGTGATGCCACTAAGGCTGGAGCCACATCAAAGCCCAAGAAATCTGCTACAGCTAAGGCAGCTCCAGCAAAGCCTGCTACCAAGCCCAAGAAGACCGTCAGAAACATTCCAGCGTCTGAAAAGAACAAGGATGATGTGCCACCAGCTGAGTCAGACGATGAAGGACCAGTTTTGCTGAAACTTCGTCCAAAACTGCCACTCCATGATGATGCTCATCCTCAAGCTGAGGATATGAAGGCAAGGAAAGATAGAGGTCTCAGGCTATGGAGACAAACTAACCCATAAGCCGTGAGGAGAAGAACTGCTGTAGATCCCAGATTTCACACCAGAGAGCAGCAGGACTTCTATGAGACCGTGCTGATGGACAAGAAGCCCATAGTCGCAGACACCCGATATGTTGACTGGAAGTACATTGACAGCGAAGAGCACAGAGATTTCTTTCCACATGTGCATGAAAGTTTCACTGCATGTGGCGTTGCAGACTTTGTAGGTCAGAAATTGACCAGTTGGAACGATGAGATGATAATGCAATTCTATGCCACAGCTCACTTCTACCCTGATGGAAAGATTACGTGGATGACTGAAGGTCAAAGGTTTTCTTCTTCTGTTGAAGAATGGGCAGAAATTCTGAATGCTCCAGTGCAACGAGAAGATGATATTGATGTATATGGAATTCCAAAGAAGAATCATGAATCCATGAAGAACATGTACAAAGAGATTCCAGCAGAGGATTTGGGAATCTGGAAGCTCGGCTCAGTCTACTATCTCCAGGCAGGCTTACCTACCACTAATACCATTTTGAGGCATACCTTGATGCCCAAATCTAGAGATGATCGCATGATCAGAGGATACTCTATCAACATGCTGCACATACTTGATGAGAGAGCACCTTTCAAGGTGATGGACTTGATGGTAGAGACCATTAAGAGGACTGCAGCTGACCAGAAAAGGTCATGTGGATTTGCCCCGCAGATTCAGATGCTTATCAATGCCAAGTTTGGCACGGGCACATTCTTGTTGGATAGAGAACATTTACCGTTGCAGCCAGAGCATGAAGACAATGTTGTTGTGATGGATGAGGAGGATCCGACATCTGTTGAAGGTCAAGCCAAGATCGAAGCTGCTAAGAAAGCCAAAGCTGACAAGGAAGCAGCAGCAGCAGCAGCTAAACCAAAGAGTTTCGGAGAGCAAATACTTGAAGCTACTCAAAGGATTGAACAACGCCTGGCCAGCATTGTACAGTCTCAGGAGAGCTTAGAGAGGATTGTTGAGGACAAGATCCACGCTCTGGACGTGAAGCTGACTGAAGTACAAGTGACCGTCAACAAGCTCGAGGCAGACATTGAGGAAGCAAAGCAGGAGAAGGAAGAGCTTATGCGTGAGTTGCAGGATGACTTAGTCCAGGATTCTCATCGACAGACTGCTCCGGTTCCCAAAGGACCCCGATCAGCTGCTATTCCAGTGACTGACACCAGGACTACAGCTTCAGCACCTCCCACAGTTCCAGCAGTTACTCCAACTCCAGCTCCAGTGACCACTCCTCCAGCACAGACATCAGCTGAAGTCTTCGCCGATGCTGTCATATCCACTCCGACATCAACCCAGACGGGAGCCGCCAGCAGAGTCCACAGTGACGCTTAGCTTTATGCTTTTTCGAACTTTTTGGTAACTTGTTGCCAAAGGGGGAGAAATTGTATAGATCATAGGACTTCGAGAGAGAGAGTGTTGTTGTCTTTGCGCTTTTGCTCTTTCGTTCTTTTGCGGTTTCTTTGAGATACTTTTGGTTTTCGAGACATTCAGTGTGTTTGATACTCCGTTTGATTCTACCTTAATGAGTGCTTGGTCGTACTATGCTTTAATGTGTGCTTAATGCTTATCATATGCCATTCCTATCTCGTATGACCATTTACTCATGTCTTGGTGATTGGGTGCATGCTATTCATTCTTATCATTTTGTGCGCTCCACCAAGATGTATGTGACATGGAAGAGTGACCCATGATCCTAATCGATTGTGCATTTGCATTCAAACGCAAATCTTAAATAATGCACAAATTTAGGGGGAGCTCTTACTTATCACATACTTCTCAAAGCGACGATATTATTCATTGATTATATCCTTTGTCGAAGCTTTGATCTATATGTTGTCATCAATTACCAAAAAGGGGGAGATTGAAAGTGCAACTAATCCCCGGGTGGTTTTGGTAATTAATAACAACATATATATCATTGAACTAATAGTTACTTGAGAATCATTTCAGAGAGTTCAGTGATATGGGTATGGCAAGGACTGAAGAAGTGGAGCCCCCAAAATGCTAAGGCAAGCATTGGCAAAAGCTCAAGACTCCATTTTTGGTTTAGTGATCCAAGATCACATTGAGTCCATAGGAAAAGCCAATACTATTAAAAGGGGATGAGGTTATGATGATGATCTGGTTGCTCAAGTGCTTAGTGATACATCTCCTAAACTATCAGCAATTTTCACTGCCATATACACTCATAAGTAGTCTCGGTCCCACCGATATTCCAAACTCAGTCACACCGAGATGAACCACCTCAGCCATAAGCCAAACCCTTGAAAACTTGGATTTTCCGATTCTGAACTCGGTCTCACCGAAACATGAGTTGCCAAGCTTCTGTAACCTTCTGTCATCAAATCGGTGTCACCGAGATGATGAAGTCGGCCCACCGAAACTGGCATGCTCTTGTCATTGCACGAATCGGACTAACCGAGATTGTATTTTCGGTCCCACCGAAAATCCCAACGTTCACATTATTTGAACTATCGGTCTCACCGAGTTGTCCACTTTGGTCCCACCGAGATTGCTCAAATGTGTGTAACGGTTGGATTTTGTGTGGAGGCTATTTATACCCCTCCACCCCCTCTTCATTCGTGGAGAGAGCCATCAGAAAGAACTACCACTCCTACCTTATATTTCCGAGAAGAGAACTACCTACCCTTGTGTTGAGATCAAGTTGCTCCACTCCAACCATATGAAGCTTGATCTCTAGCCTTCCCAAGTTGCTTTCCACTCAATCCTTTCTTCCACCACAGCCAAATCAGTGAGGAGAGTTGAGTGTTGGGGAGATTATCATTTGAAGCACAAGAGCAAGGAGTTCATCATCATCTACAACATCTATTACCTTTTGGAGGGTGGTGCCTCCTAGATTGGTTAGGTGTCGCTTGGGAGCCTCCGTCACGAGATGTGGAGTTGAACCAAGAAGTTTGTAAGGGCAAGGAGATCGCCTACTTCGTGAAGATCTACCCCGAGTAAGGCTAGCCCTCCGTGGGCGTAGGCCATGATGGAATAGACAAGGTTGCTTCTTCGTGGACCCTTCGTGGGTGGAGCCCTCCGTGGACTCGCGCAGCCGTTACCCTCCGTGGGTTGAAGTCTCCATCAACGTGGAAGTACGATAGCACCACCTATCGGAACCACGAGAAAAATCACCGCGTCTCCAAAATTGCGTTTGCTCTTCTCCACCTCTCTTTACTACATGTGCAATTTACTTTCCGCTGCCTATACTCTAGAATTGCATGTGTAGGGTGATGCTTGACTTGATCATAAGTGTGAATCTGCCAAAAACTGTTCTTTGTCAAAAGGCAGAATTTTTATATTGTCAAGTAGTCTAATGACCCCCCCTCTAGACATACTTTCGATCCTACAGCTTGCGCGACGGCAACTGAGGTGCTGCTGGGTTAGTCCCTCGCGAACCTCTTGCCACTCCCCCGCCCTTTCCTTAATGCTGTACGTCCTCAGGTCCCGGCCCTCAAGCGAGCTCAGCCCCCGCTAGTATGACAGGTCGCGATGCCGTGGGTCAAGGCCAGGGGGTGAGGGCTGGAGAGCCAGTAAGATCCCATGAGTCGCTATGCTTAGGCGCCCCCCTTTTAACGTGCAAGCGGGTCGTGCCGAAGAGAAGGAGAAGAAGTCTCGCGATGCCACCAGCGTTACTCCTAGAGTGGTTCATGCATATCAACCACGTGGAGAACCAAGGTCTGCCGTCACGGTTGTCAGCTAGCCATTGGTCGCTCTGAGGGAGTGATTGGGGCACTGAGAGCCAGGTGAGGTGGCGCCTCGCGGGGCTGCCGCGGCCAGAGCTCGGCTGCTCAGATTTTTCGGCGTTGCGGGGACGGGCCCGTGCGCAAGTGCCATGCCTGAGTGAGCGGCTCCAAAAGTAGATGTCAATCGAGCAGATGGTTAAGCATGAAGGAGCTAATCCATTTAGATAGATGCATGGAAGTAAACGCCACTGGGTCTGGCCCAAGCGGCCTGGGCATAATGCAGCCCGAGGGGCTCCCCAACAAAAAACATAAGCAAAACGGATACATGCCGCAGGGACGGACCCACGTGGCCTGGGAATGACACGGCCCTGCGGACTCGGAGCCCTGAGCCTCGGGAGGCTCTGAGGGTCCGGGCGGCTCCTCAAGGCCCGTCTCCATCTCCTCCAGGAACACGTGGTGCATGGCCACCTGAGCTTCCAGGGTGCTCCTCATCAGGAGCTGGTGGGCAACAGCCGCGATCGGCAGGCCGAAGGGCATGCGAACGTAGCTCTGAGGTGGACCCTCACAGCGCCTCACACGTGAAGGCCAGAGGCGCTCCTGAGACGCGGCTCGGTTGAGCCCTGGTATGTCGATGCAGACACACAACCCACCATCCTCGCCGGGATGTGGGGCTACAGAGGGTAGGCGGCGACTGCCACGCATGACTCTTGACTCCTGTAGCTCCTGAATGTTCCTCGCGATGAACTCCTGGGGGTTTTGCCTTCCTTGCCTTATACCTTCCTGCGGGAAACGTGCCTTGAAGCACGCCTCCAAGCGGTGCCCGAGCGCCTCCCTCGTGACCTTGGCGAGGTCGGTGGCCTTCCAGGAGAGAGCCCCCAAGACCTGCCCGAGGGGGCACCGGGTGTGCCTTCCTATGCGACAGAGGGTGGCGCCCCTTGGACGGGCGTGGGTCCTAACACAACGCCTCCAGAGGGCCCTGCCTCGTGAGTTTTTGGGCCAGGTGAAGCCTTCTTGTTCTTAGGAACTGCCTCGGGGAGCCTCCCTCTCCTGTGATCTGGGTCTTCGATTGCCGCGGCCTGGAAGGCACGCTCAAGAGAACACATTACGTCCCTTTCCCCGCAAGGCACTGTGATGATTCCACCGCTTCCTAGCATCTTGAGGACGTTGTAGCCATGGTGAGTCACTGCCATGAACTTGGCCAGAGCTGGGTATTCGAGGATGGCATTGTATGGCAACGGATGTGAGCGACGTTGAAGTCAATGAGCTCGGTGCGGTAATTGTTGTGCTTCCCAAAGGTGACGCGAAGACGAACTTGCCCTATTGGAACAGTGGAACGATCAGTGAATCCTGAGAAAGGCTTGGTTGGCTGAAGCTGATCATATGGCACTGGGAGATTGTTGAACGTTTCGACGGACAGGACATTGAGCCCAGCTCTGCCGTCGATGAGGGTCCTGGTGACTTGCACATTGCTGATGACTGGGGAACGAAGCATCGGGAGGACCCCAGCCGTTGCCGCACACTTGAGCTGATCCGCTGGCTGAACGTGATAGCGCATCCAGACCACCTGAGTGGGCGCGTGGCCTCAAGCTTGGGGAGGACTGCATTCACCTCGCGAGCAAACTGCTTGAAGATGCGCTGAGAGGCTGGGGCTTGAGCGCCGCCCAGGATGCAAGCGATTGTGCGCGGCTCCGGGAAGCCCCCAGCCCCCTCATCCTGGTGATGGTCTTCATTCCTCCTTGGCGGTGGTGGCTGAGGAGGAAGGCCTGCGTTGCCCTGAGGGCGGTCCTCACGAGGCTGATCCCTCCAACCTCCCTCGCGAGGCTGGTCCTGCCAGTGATCCTCGCGAGGCTGGTCACGCCACCCTTGGCGAGGGCCACGGTCTTCCCATCGTCCCCCACCTCTTCCTCCTCCTCGGCCATAGCCCCGGTCGCTGCGGTCGGGGCGTCGGCCGATACGTCCATCTCGCATGGCCCTGAGCTCCTGACATTCATTGGTGTTGTGTGTGTGGAGGTCGTGGTACACGCAGTACCGGCCGCCCTTAGATGACTCAGGCTGATCCCTGCCTCGCTTGGTGTCTGGCTCTGCTGCGAGCACTACAGCCCCCTTGCACTTCACATCCTTGTCCTTGGGCTTCTTGTCTTCTAGGTCGGCAGTTGGGAGCTTGAGGAGGGAGAGGCGCCCTTCCTCAGCCCTGGCGCACTTGGTAGCCAGGTTGAATAGCTCCAGCGATGTGCATAGGTCTTCATGGATTGCTAGCTCCTCTTTCATCTTGATCTCACGCATGCCGTTGAAGAAGGCTGAAATGATGGCCTCCTCAGTCACCTTGGGAATCTTGAGGCGGGCGTTGTCGAAGCGCTGGATGTACTTCTGCAGGGTATCTCCCGGCTGTTGCTTGATGCAGCGCAGGTTGCTCATAGCCGAGGGACGGTCGCGGGTGCCTTGGAAGTTGGCGATGAAGCGTGTGCGCATCTCGTCCCAGGAGGAGATCGTGCCTGGGGCCAGGTTCAGGAGCCAGGTGCGTGCATCATCCTTGAGTGCCATGGGAAACCAATTCACCATGACCTTCTCGTCCCCGTTGGCAGCCTCGATGCCCAACTCGTAGAGTTGGAGGAACTCCGCGGGGTCCGCAGTGCCGTCTTAGAACGGAGGCAGGTCTGGCTTGAACTTGCCGGGCCACGCGATGCTACACAGCTCAGAGGTGAAAGCGCGGCAGCCTGCAGTGGCCATCGGATCTCTTTGCTGAGGTGGGGCGTGCTCCTGGGGATTCCCGCGCGCCGCTGCCTCGAGCAACGCTGGGTATTGACGTGGCGGTGTAGGGATGCGGTCATGGCGCACCGGTGCTGGGAGCACGCAAGCACCTTCTTGGGGGCGAGGGATCTCTTGGCAGCTCCTTTCTTGTCGCGTGGGCACCGGACGCGGCGGGTCTCGACCTGGGGTCGCGCGCCTTGGAGCCAGGGCACCTTCTTGGGGAGGAGGTGGAGGAGGCACCTCTAGCTCCTCACCTCCTACGTAGGATGGAGGGTGAGGCAGCGAGAGGGACGGCATGGGAGAGCCCCCTGCGGCGCTGACGAGCTTGGTGATGCGGGCGAGCCAGTCCTTGTAGAGGTCGTCGACGGGGTGGTAGTGCAGGAGCTCATGCACCAGGAGCAGTGCGGCGTGCGTGTCTGTGGGGGCGCGACGGGCGTGGGATGACGAACCGGCTGGAGTCAGCGATGGGGTGGCGGTGCGGCCATCGCGCTGCACCGAAGGATGCAGGGACGAGGCCTGCTGCTCGTTCACCGCCGGGCCGGTGGCAGCGTTGGCGGCAGGCGACAGAGAATGATGGGGGTGTCCGCTGATGGGTGCCGTCTGGGCGATGCGGGTGGCGAGAGCAGCCCGACGCTCGGCGCGAGCTCGGCGAGCATCAGCCATGGTCACGGAGGAATATCAGACACGACCAGCGGAAGAAAGATTCCGACGCACCCCTACCTGGTGTGCCAAATGTCGGATTTCGGGTTCCGGCAGACCCTTGAGGTTCGAACACTGGGGTGCGCGCGAAGATCTCTCCCCTACCAGCTCACGTCTCGAAGTCTCGCAAAGATCTAAGCAAGAAAGATGAACACACAAGGGACACGAGATTTATACTGGTTCAGGCCACCATTGTGGTGTAATACCCTACTCTAGTGTGTGGTGTGGTGGATTGCCTCAAGGGCTGATGATGAACAGTACAAAGGGAGAACAGCCTCACGAGGGACTGTTCTTGAGCTGGGGCAATGAGCTGCTTGGGTAAGTTCAGTCGCTTCTCTCTCTCTCTCTCTGGTTGATCTCTAGATGATCTTCCCCCTTTCTAGATTGTGGTGGCTTGTCCTATTTATAGAGCGAGGCCCTGGGCCTCTCCCCAAATAATGAGCGGGAAGGGCGCCAACAATTGGCCATTTTGAAGGGGAACATGTGCTACACTTATCCTAACTAAACTTGGCCTTCGGCTGCCAAAGTTCCTGACGATGACGCCGTCCTGGGCTCCATGATGACCTCTGAGGGAGTCCTGGACTAGGGGGTGTCCGGACAGCCAGACTATCATCGTCCGCCGGACTCCAAGACTACGAAGATACAAGATTGAAGACTCCGTCCCGTGTCCGGATGGGACTTTCCTTGGCGTGGAAGGCAAGCTTGGCGATACGGATATGTAGATCTCCTACCATTGTAACCGACTCTGTGTAACCCTAGCCCTATACGGCGATACGGATAGTCAGACAGGGAACCCGTAGTGGAAGCGGCACCGGAACCACGGAGGTTGGAAAGATTGCGCAGAGTGCGTGATTTATTGTTGCTAGAAAGCGACGAGCCGGCCACATATGCAGAAGCGATGGTGAGCCCAGATTCTGAGGCATGGCTGGAGGCCATGAGATCCGAGTTAAAGTCCATGGATGAGAATCAAGTCTGGGACTTGGTTGATCCGCCGCCTGGCATAACAGCCATTGGTTACAAATGGGTCTTTAAGAAGAAAACCAACGTGGATGGAAATGTTCAGATCCACAAAGCTTGGCTTGTCGCTAAAGGTTATGGACAAGTTTAGGGAATTGACTACGACGAGACTTACTCGCAGGTAGCGATGCTGAAATCGGTGAGGATCATACTAGCTATAGCTGCATATTTTGATTACGAGATATGGCAGATGGATGGCAAAACAGCTTTCCTTCACGGAAATTTAACTAAGGACGTGTATATGATACAGCCCGAGGGTTTTGTCGATCTGACTAGCACTAGTAAGGTATGCAAGCTCAAGAGATCCATTTATGGGTTGAAGCAAGTGAGGGAGTCCTGGACTAGGGGGTGTCCGGATAGCCGGACTATCATCATCGGCCGGACTCCAAGACTATGAAGATACAAGATTGAAGACTTCGTCCCGTGTCCGGATCGGACTTTCCTTGGCATGGAAGGCAAGCTTGGCAATAAGGATATGTAGATCTCCTGCCATTGTAACCAACTCTGTGTAACCCTAGCCCTCTCCGGTGTCTATATAAACCGGAGGGTTTTTGTCCGTAGGACGAACAACCATTACAACAATCATACCATAGGCTAGCTTTAGGGTTTAGCCTCCTTGATCTCGTGGTAGATCCACTCTTGTACTACCCATATCATCAATATTAACCAAGCAGGACGTAGGGTTTTACCTCCATCAAGAGGGCCCGAACCTGGGTAAAACATCGTGTCCCTTGTCTCCTGTTACCATCCGCCTAGACGCACAGTTCGGGACCCCCTAACCGAGATCCGCCGGTTTTGACACCTACATTGGTGCTTTCATTGAGAGTTCCTCTGTGTCGTCACCGATAGGCTCGATGGCTTCTTCGATCAACAACGCTGTCCAGGGTGAGACTTTTCTCCCCGGACAGATCTTCGTATTCGGCGGCTTCGCACTGCGGGCTAATTCACTTGGCCATCTGGAGCAGATCGAAAGCTACGCCCCTGGCCGTCAGGACAGGTTCGGAAGCCTAAACTTCACGGCCATCCGCGGGGACTTGATCTTCGACGGGCTCGAGCCACAGCCAAGCGTGCCGCACTGTTACGATGGGCATGATCTAGCTCTGCCGCCGAACAGTGCCTTGGTGGCCGCACAAGAATCCGCTCCGACCCTTAGTCCGGAGCCGATCGCCCAGATCGAGGACCGGTGGTTGGACACCGCCTCGGGGGCTTCAATTTCCACGGCGATGGAGCCGAACACTAACCTTATCCCTTGCGAAGCTCGTGACTCCGAGGTGCCGGACTCCCTGCCGGACTCCGGACCTCCCGCGCCCCTGACAATCAAATCTGATTGGGCGCCGGTTATGGAATTCACCGCCACGGACATCTTCCAAGACTCGCCCTTTGGCGACATCCTAAATTCGCTAAAGCATCTCTCGCTATCCGGAGAGTCCTGGCCGGATTATGGCCAGGATGGTTGGGATTCGGACGACGAAGAAATTCAAAGCCCACCCACCACCCACTTTGTAGCCATTGTTGACGATCTAACTGACATGCTAAACTATGACTCCGAAGCCATCGACGGTATGGACGACGATGCCGGAGATGAACAAGAACCAGCGCCTACAGGGCACGGGAAGACCACCCCGTCATACGACGTATACATGGTGGATACCCCAAAAGGAAGCGATAACGAGGACCAACGGGGCGCGGCAGAAGATAATCCCGCCGACAAACAACCAAAAAGGCGACGCAGACGCCGCCCTAAGTCCCGCCTCGACAACAACAGTGCTCCTAATGACCCAGCAATACAGCAGGGCAAACCAGTGGATGACGAACACGCAGACAAGCAACCGTCCGAACAGGACGAGTCAGATAATCAGTCCAGGCCCGGCGAAAACAACAGTCCAGAGGACCTCACGCCGGACACACCGCCGGAGAATAAAAACCTTCAGAAAAGACTCGTCGCCACCGCAAGAAGTTTGAAAAAGGAAAAACGGAAGCTCAAAACAGCGGAAGATACACTCAAAATGAGGTGGAGCAAAGTGCTCAAAACCGCGGACAAATACGGCAATGGCCATCAATCAAAGAGCTACCCAAAGCGCAAGCTGCTGCCAGAATTTGACGAGGAGGCCATAGAGCCCCCACAGTCAAAAAACAAAGAGGCTGCCTGGTTGGATAGACGGCCAGATGATAGGCCAAAATCTGAAAGCGGCGCCGCACATAAACCGACTAATGACCCTGGAATGACAGATGGCCCAGCCAGGTCCATTTACGGGCCAAAGAAGAGCGCCCCAGGAAGCAATGCAACACGTCAAGTGTCCGAAGACAGCGGTACACCCAAATACAGGGGCGCCACGCACCCACTATGTTTCACCAATGAGGTGCTGGATCATGAATTCCCAGCAGGATTTAAACCCATAAACATAGAGGCCTATGACGGAACAATAGACCCTGGAGTCTGGATAGAAGATTATATACTACACATACACATGGCTAGAGGAGATTATCTCCATGCCATAAAATACTTACCCGTCAAGCTCAAAGGGCCAGCCCGTCATTGGCTCAAAAGCCTCCCAGAAAACACTGTTGGAAGTTGGGAAGAGCTCGAGGACGCATTTAGAGCAAACTTTCAAGGAACTTATGTCTGCCTCCGGATGCAGACGATCTAAGTCATATAACTCAATAGCCCGGAGAGTCAGCGCGCAAATTCTGGAACAGGTTCCTCACCAAAAAGAACCAAATAGTCGACTGTCCAGACGCCGAAGCCTTAGCAGCTTTCAAACACAACGTCCGAGACGAATGGCTCGCCAGGCACCTCGGCCAAGAGAAGCCGAGGACAATGTCCGCGCTAACAAGCCTCATGACCCGCTTTTGTGCGGGAGAGGATAGCTGGCTAGCAAGATGCAGCACCAAAAACCCAAGTACATCCGAAATCAGAGATGGAAACGGAAAATAACGGCGCAGAAAAGACCAGCGCCGGAATAAAGAGAAAAGCCCGAAGAGCACGGCGGTCAACGTCGGATTCAAAAGCTCGCGGCCAAACCACAAAACACCGCCTCTTAAGGATAACAGCAATGAGCTATCCAACTTAAACAAGATTTTGGGTCGGATATGTCAAATCCACAGTACCCCCGGAAGGCCTGCAAACCACACCCACCGAGATTGTTGGGTTTTCAAACAGTCCGGCCGATTAAATGCCGAACACAAGGGGCTCGACGCATCAAGCGAAGATGATGATAAACCCCACCAGCAGAGCACCGGAAAACAAAAGACTTTCCCACAAGAGGTCAAAGCAGTAAATTCACTTCATGTGATAATACGGAAAAATAGTGCCGCACCCGTTAAAATGGGTCTCGCACGGTCCAACCCAGCGGAACATAGAGATTGGACATCAAAACCAATCACTTTCGACCACCTGGATTATTCCAGAAGCATTCGAAATGCAGGATGGACTGCCCTGATATTGGATCCTATAATCGACGGACTGCAATTTACACAAGTCCTGATGGACGGAGGCAGTGACTTAAACCTGCTGTATCCAAACACAATCCGCAAGATGAGGATAGACCTTACTAAAATTCGACACAGCCGCACTTCCTTTAAAGCAGTGACGCCAGGCCCTTACGCCAAGTGCACAGGCTCCTTATTACTAGAAGTTGTGTTCGGATCACCGAACAACTTTCGACACGAAAAACTAATCTTTCATATCGTCCCATTTAAAAGTAGCTATCAAGCACTCTTGGGACGAGAAGCTTTTGTCCGCTTCAACGCCATACCACATTACGCGTCTCTTACACTTAAGATGCCCGGTCCACGTGGCATCATTTCATTGCGAGGATCATTTAAAGACCCCGGACACGGTCAGACGAGTCCGGCATAAATAAGCTAGGGGCTCCCTAGCCGCACATCCCTTCACAAGGGGCTGCGCGCACAAGCAACAGCGAGCTCATACAGACTCCGCTTTACTTATTTATATTTCTTCCTTCGTATATATTTTTCGCACGATTTCCTTCCAAACTAAGTTCCTCTCTTTTTACAGATGAACAACGTGCACACCCGTCCAGGATAACAGCAAAACGGACACACAGGCGCAGACATGTAGTAGGGACCCGTCGCAAGGATTCTTTTCAGATTAAGACCCTGTGTAAACCTTTTTTACTGTCTCTTGTTGTTATAATCCCTTGGTTTCTCATTATAACCAAAGTGGAGCCTGACGTTTTGGCATCGGTCGCGTCAGAGGACCATGCCCGTACCTGGACACTAGGGGCTTAGGGCATTGTTCTGCCCATTATTATAAAGACCGAACACCTTAGGGAGTGTTCGGCGTCTCGAGTTAGGCCTTATATGCATCAGCTCCGAATCATGTCTTTGGTCAAATGTTGGGTTTGCCCGGCTCCTGTGTTTTGCTGCCTTACGTTCCTTATCATCGGCTAACGCGACACTAGGAGAACTACTGTGATTGTGCCCCAGTTCGGCTGGGCGAGCACCTCAGTAGAGAAAGCCGAAAACTGACTGTCATGATATAACGAGAGACTGGTCAACCACTCGATCGACTATCGGAATGTTTAGAATTCCCCGCTTTGACGAAGGACCGTTTCCCGGTCAGGCACACACACGCCCCGAATCCAGAGAAGCGCGGTTCCCCCAGGGGCTATATCGTAGCCCCACCCTCGAACTCCAATGGCTAAGTGAAAGTGATAAAGCATCATAGTCCAGATTGCCTCGTTTGCTACGCAACCACCTCCTTAACAGGACCGAGACGTCGGATTAAGTGTGAAAAAGCGCTATTTTTTGCGAACAGCCCCGCACCTTGTGCGTGGGGGCTGAAGCCGAAGACTGCCATCTTTCAGGTTATACAAACGTATACATAAACGGCCGCATAGGAGATATTTTAACACTTGGAACGCACAAGTATAAAAAGCGGTTACATCATAATCATTGTTTTACAAGATAAAACTTTCATTTGAACGTAACATTTTTCGAGCACTACGACTCTATTACACGAGCGTCACGCATAACTTCCCCAAAATAGTGCTCGGCGGGTAACCGGCTTTCGTCCGAACCCTGGGCTGCAATAGCGGTGGCATCCATCTCTGTCCAATGTGTCTTCACACGGGAAAGGGCCATCCGCGCACCTTCTATGCAGGCCGACCGCTTCATCTCCTTGATATGCGGCACCGCTCCAAGAAATTGCTGCAATAAGCCAAAATAGCTCGTCGCCTTGGGCCTCTCTGGCCAGACATGAGCCACGATATCAGTCATGGAAAGTCCGGACAACCTGTTCAGCTCAGCCCATTCGGCCAACCGATCGGTCAACGGAAGTGAACGATCCGGACTATGGAATTGAGACCAAAATAGCTCTTCCATCTTGTGATCCTTCTGACTCCGGAAGTGCACAACGGCATCCGCCGCACTTGCCTCTAAGTCCATATATGGATCCTCCGGACCCCACAGCTGGCCAAGTTGGGCATACTTTGGATCCGTAAACCGGCGACACAGCAGAAAAGGCCTGCCAGCCACAATATCTCCGGCCTGGCGCAGCTCCTCCTTCATAGCCCGCATTGCAGAACGGGCATCCTTGGCCTCGGCGGTGGCCTTCCCTAGGTCTTCTCGCTCCGATAGGCACTCCTTTTCAAGAGCCTCATTGCGGTCGGTAGCATCCTTCAATTTCACGGCCAATTCGGCCATCTTTTCCCTACTTAGGCAGTGTGCAGCCTTTTCGGCTTTCAACTCCTCGGCCGCCCTCGAGGCAGCCGCATCCCTCCTTCGGGCTTGCTCCTTAGCTTGAGCAAGCTCGGCCCGAAGGCTCTCCACAGCAGCAGCACCGTCTGTATCACAGCATATATATTGTCAGAGGCGGGCTTTGGCTCGCTTAAATAAGTGACTGCGGAGAATTCATTTACCTTGCGACTCCTCAAGTCGCCGGTTGACAAGCGCGATGTCCGCATCCGCCACATCAAGTTGCCGCATTAACTCGACAACTCCACTAGTCCGGCTAGCCCCGGACTATCCGCCACCTGCATAGGAAGGGCGGCATTCAATACCTGCGATTTTGATCCTCGGCACGCTGTCGCTTTCGACAACCTACCGAGTCTCAGGGGCTACTATCTATACAGGGCACACTTCTATGTGCAAAACTGTCAAAAAGGTGCGTCGTTCTTACGTACCTCAAATCCCGCCAGCAAACTCCTGACGGCATTATGCAATCCTCTTTCGGCGGACGAAATCCTTCCAATCACCATACTCATCAAAGCACGGTGATCTTCTGTGATGGACGCCCTCTCAAGCAGATCCTTCAGCTCCCCCGGCCGAACACTAGTCGGCGCCGAACTCTCCGACTCCACCGGGCTCTGGGATACCCTCCGTGACGATACTTCAGGCTCGTCTGCCCTGTCCGACGGCGCAGCAGACGGAGGCGTTTTGCTCTCCATCATCTCCGGACGAAGATCCCCCGAAGACGAACTCATGTGAGAAGGCCGCAGATCCGAACTATAAGGTAAAAATTTCGGTTATCCACAGAAGCACAAATAGGGGTATTTTCTTATTAATGAACTCCCCTTTTCCTACTCACGGCTCACTGGAGGGCTGATCCTTTAGAGACGATTGTACGTCCGGGTTCTCCCCGAACGTAGGACCCTCCGGTGAAGATTTCTTCCCCTGCTTAGGGGCTTTGGCCTCCGGGTCTTCGGAGAAGGTCCTCTTCTCCCCCTGGAAGGAGGGATTTTCGATCCCCCCCTCTTCAGGCGCCCCCTTGGGCGAGGTGATAGCTCTTCTATTTTCCCCATCGCCTCCTTCTATGGGCGCGACCTCCAACATTCTGACCAGCACGGGCTCCGGCGCGGTCTCTGGGAGGGGGGCCGGACACCTTATCAGCTTCGATCGCGCTACCCACTCCTGATGAAGAATAATGGGTTAGGAGGCAAGTTTTAGAAAAGCAAATAAACAGAACGTCCGGACTCTGAGCTACTTACCTGAGTATCCGGGCGATTGCAGCTTAGCCCTGCGTCCTCGGTCAATTCCGGACACGCCGCCTGCGGTCCGAAGAACAACTTGTACATCTCCACGGGTGTCATACCCATGAAGTGTTGGAGAATTCGTGGTCCCTCCGGATTGAACTCCCATAACCGGAGAGGACGGCGTTTGCTGGGCAGAAGACGCATGATTAGCATGACCTGCATCACCACAACCAGATTGATCTCCCTCGCTTGGAGGTCTCGAATCCGGCCTTGCAATAAGGGCACGTCTTCGGACGGCCCCCAATTGAGCCCTTGGTTGACCCACGACATCAACCGGCGTGGAGGTCCCGAGCGGAATGAAGGCAGCGGCTTTTGCTTGCTGCCATTCGGAGCGGTGATATAGAACCACTCCTGCTGCCACAAGCCGAGCTCCTCTTGGAAGGAGCCCTCGGGCCACGGGGCATCAGCCCTCCTGCTTATGGCCTCCCCGCCGCACTCCGCTTGACTCCCCCCGATCATCTTCGGCTGCACATTGAAGGTCTTCAGCCACAGGACGAAGTGGGGGGTGACGCGGAGGAAGGCTTCGTAGACGATAATGAATGCGGAAATATGGAGGATGGACTCCGGAGCCAAGTCGTGAAAATCCAGCCCGTAGTAGAACATGAGCCCTCTCACGAAGGGGTCCGTCGAGAAGCCTAAACCCCGACGGAGGTGGGATACGAAGACGACGTACTCACCGGGCTCGGGAGTGGGTACGACCTGCCCTTGGGTGGGCAACCTGTGCGAAATCTCGTAAGACAGGTACTTGGCCTCATGCAGCTTTAGCACGTCCTCCTCCGTGACGGAGGAGGACATCCACCAACCCTGGAGGTCGGAGCCGGACATTGTTGAAGGTCCGAAGCGCTCGAATCTGGGGCTCTGGGTGTTGGAACTTGGAGCAAGGAGAGGATTCGATGGAAGATTGAAGAAAAGAAACGAGCCTTGGTCCTCTTATAAAGGGGGAAAATACCAAGAGTCGTCTCCGTGACCGTTCGGGATTCACCTTCGATAGAGGAGGCGTGGCGACAGGGCACGGTTGGCTTACCCACGCTCGTATTGATCAGAATCCCGGAATAAGGGGAACACAATCTCTGCTTAGACAAGACGTGCCAAGGAAACCGCTTCGCTAAACGTGCTGAGGTGGTATAATAAAAAACGATTCAAGAAAAGGCTTGGTAGTGGCGTGACGTCATGCCGCAAAATACGTCAGCAGATCGAACTTGTGTGCATTTTATTCTCTCTACGGTGGAATGTGGAATTTATTTTGCAGAGCCGGACAATGTCCGAGTGTTCCTGATCTTCTCCGGATTATTCAAAGGAGGAACCCGCCTTGCAATGCCGAACATTATGCACGCCGGACTTATCGTCATTGAAGCCTGGTTCGGGGGCTACTGAGGGAGTCCTGGACTAGGGGGTGTCCGGACAGCCGGACTATCATCGTCCGCCGGACTCCAAGACTACGAAGATACAAGATTGAAGACTCCGTCCCGTGTCCGGATGGGACTTCCCTTGGCGTGGAAGGCAAGCTTGGCGATACGGATATGTAGATCTCCTACCATTGTAACCGACTCTGTGTAACCCTAGCCCTCTCCGGTGTCTATATAAATCGGAGGGCTTTAGTCCGTAGGACATAACATACATTACAACAATCATACCATAGGCTTGCTTTAGGGTTTAGCCTCCTTGATCTTGTGGTAGATCCACTCTTGTACTACCCATATCATCAATATTAATCAAGCAGGACGTAGGGTTTTACCTCCATGAAGAGGGCCCGAACCTGGGTAAAACATCGTGTCTCTTGTCTCCTGTTACCATCCGCCTAGACGCACAGTTCGGGACCCCCTACCCGAGATCTGCCGGTTTTGACACCGACAACCTCCATCCTGCCGTTCTGCTGGTCTTGGTCTTGTTGCATCGAAACGGTAACCTTTGCCTGATGCCTTGGCCTGTGCTTGCCCCCTTTGCACCGAAAGGGAAACAAGGACACTGCGCAGGCCGGCGCCCGCCTGGTCCTCGATCGTCATGGCTTGCATCACGGGCCCCTTGGGAGGTGCCCTCCCTTCATCTCTCTGCCTACTCGCGAGCCTGCCTGAGGAGGCTGCTCCTGAGGAAGATCCCTGTCGACCGCCCCGCGAGGCTTGGCCCCTCACGAGGGTCTTGAGCTTGAGCTGATGAAGCTGGGCTGCATTGGGCCCCCACTTGAGCCACGCTGCAGGCCGCAGGTAGGCAAGTCTAGGACCCCCGTTCCCAGAACGCCGACAGTGTGTAGTGTATGATTTTAGCCGCGAGAGTCGGTGCATCCTCTCGTTTCCGAGCGTGTCCGGTAGGGACATGCGGACAGCTGCCACGCCCGCTCCTGACCAGCCTGGCCCACCCAAAGCCCATCCATCACCCGCGCGCGCTTCCCGCCCGAAACGGTCAGTGCCGCTCCAAAGAATTGGTGCCGCATTCATGCCCGGGCAGAGCGGACGCGACCTCTCACTGGTGCATGAGTGATAGTTGCTTCGTCCGTCCAACTTACTGCTGGGTCTATGTGATTTGACGGCTCATTGGTCTTTATTACTGAGGTGGTAGGACTGCTGGATGTCCCACGCTTTCGGCGAAAGGAGGTACTACTAGATTACAATTTTCTCCATTTTTACAGCGGAGGAGTGCAAGAGCAGTCAAAACACGCAGGCTCAGTTATTACATGGCCCACCTCACACTATCACCATATTTTCTGGACATCGTGCGACACCTAACTCTTTACATAGTACTCCCTCCGTTCCTAAATACTAAATGAGTCCCCGCGCGTTGCCGCGGAACAACCATATATATCTCTGCGTCAAAATTATAGATTTCATAGTACTAAAAAAAATCTATAACCGCATGACAAATGTGGTAGCCAAACTAAAAAAACTCCCATCATCATTTAGATCATCCCACGTAAGGAAAAACGATCAACCAACTCCTACTGCATAATGGGATTATATTTTTCTTTTTGACATGTTAATGGGACTTAAAAGCTCACTTACATGCATGCTACCGGTGCATGCTTGTGTGCAGACATGTTGATGTGATTTAAAACCCACTCACATGCATGCCACGGTATTTTTGCATGCTTGCACGTGGCTTAGTGCGGAGCCTCTCAACGTATAGATCAGACGGTTATTATGGACTGATTTAGTTCATCTAACGGCTACATTAATTTTGATGATGTGGCTCAAGGAGAGGATAGAGAATTCCTAGTAGTGGGGGCTAGCTATTACTAGTAGATAAGTCTTTGTAGAGATTCCACTAGGTGAACTACATATGGAACAAAATGAATGAATCTACACTTAAAATGCATCTATATACATCCGCATGTGGTTCATGGTGAAATCTCTACAAAGACTTATATTTAGGAACGGAGGAAGTACTAGTATAGTACGTATTGTAATTTATCAGCGAGATATATTTGTACAATGCTATGAAGCTTCCAGCTTCTGTTACATGTATCTTGCGTCCAAGGTTGCCCGTTGCAACATTTCATCAAATACAAAGGAGACTAACATGCATGCTAGTGCATCTCAATGATTGACAGATCATAGCAAATATGTACTCCCTCCGTTAAATAAGTGTCTCAACTTTATGCAAACTTTAGTACAAAGTTGTACTACTACTAAAGTTGACACTTATTTTGGAACAGAGTCAGCTAAAGAAAAAAACAATCCATGCAGTCCCTAGCCCTTGAACCATGAACCCTAACCAGGCTTCAATTTGCTGGCAACATTCAAGCTTCCTAAGAAATGAAGTTTGCAACCTTTTGACCATCGGATCATTTTGTGCAGTTTCACCAAAATCAAGATGAGCATCCCTGTGGCAAAGAAATTGAAGAAGCGTGATTAGAATAAGATTACTGGGACTAGTTGGTGAGACATAAACTCATCACAAATATAGTACGTAGAAGCCAGTAGAGGTATGTGCGGGGCAAAGAAGTAGAGAAATATCAACATGGAGTGGTGTGGGCAGCTGGAGCAGTGGTGCAAGCCGGCTGTAAAGAGAGTTGTACCTGAGGGACATAGCTCAACCTCGAGGAATGCAGCGGGAGGCGGCAACTGCCCATGTCGCAGCAATGAGCAAGGGACGAAGGCAACCTCACTGGCTTTGTGAGAGAGAACAGCGGGGACCCCTGATCGAGACGTGCAGACAGTGGGTTTTCGCCGTCGGCGACGGCGACCGCATCTAAACTAAGCATCCACCCCTTCCCCCGGTGGACGTGATCCGCCGGGATGTTAGAGATGTGGTCACAGTCGTTTTGTGTGAGAGAGTGTGAAGTGAGCAACCCCAGCAAGCAACCGTGTAGGCTGGCCCGTCCTGACTATGTATATATTGGAGTAGTTTCCTTTTCTCTCCATATGAACCTATATTGCATACGTGCCATTGAAGAAAAAAAACTTTATTTATAAATGATGCGGCACCTACTACTCATTCTCCTATAACCTTGCGCTTGGCATCTCCAAAATACTAACCTTGCGATTGGCTCTTCGCCTCTTCGGGAAGTCAAGCAAAAATGGCAGTGCAGTATATATCGTTCTGGCTATATGAGACCGAATGAATTGCTGCACGTCCACCACGTGGGCGAGGGTCGAGGGGCGAGGGAGAGTGCTACATACGGAGCAAAATAAGTGAATCTACACTCTAAAATATGTCTATATACATCAGTGTTTGGATTATGTACTAGTAGTTCATATTGAAATCTACTAGAGGACATATATATTGCAAACAATATGATATAATCTCTATAACCTAGGTAGTAGGGACGAGGAGTAAAGGGAGGGAGTAGTAATTTTTTCTCCTCATCCTGCGAGCCACCGCGCGCATGGGCGAGGGAGCGGGTGTAAGGCGGACAGTACTAAGCAAGCTTCACCTCATCTTCCGAGCCACCGCACCCGTGGGCAGGGGAGACAGCGTACTAAGCAAGCTTCTCCTCGTTCTGCGAGTTGACGGGACACATCAAAAGTACTCCGGTGTATAGAGCCTTGCCTCTAAGGTAGGCCCCACATGGGTTGCCTCTTTTTTTAACATAACGCGTCAAGTCGCAATTTTTTTGTTCACCCGTGGTAGACGATCCTCCCTCCACCAAGTGGACAACCAGTACACGTGTCAAATTACCACGTGGGCTGCCTTTTTAGTACAGAAATGAGCTCCACCGTGTACCAGCGCGGGTGTGGTTGGGAAAGAGACGAGAGTACGTGCGCCTTGCATGCACCTCTTCTCTTCGTGCATGTCCCCCATCTACGTGGGTGTGTGTGAGAGATACAAAACGCGTTCGTGAGTGTTTTTTGTTTTGGGGTGGGGGTGGGGTGGCGGTTGATTTCATGAATGTATTTGTGGGAATATGTGTCGATGACATCTGAAAAAAAAATTTGCATGCAATGTGTGTGAAATGGAGGCTTATCCATATCATATATAGAGGGTCAGGCAATCCACGAGAAGAGAGGGAGGGGTCATAGATAACGATAGAGTCGAAGAGAGGATCAAGTGGGTGGGTGCGAGATCGATGAAGAGAGCCATCGAAATTGTGTGTGTGTGCAAGTCAAAGATATACGGCGACTGACCTACCGGAATGTCAGAGGGCACATGTCAAGTTTGTGTGTGGCAGGGAGACATGACTAGAGCGCTCGATGTATCGGTGTATGGGGGGAGGGATGGGGGGAGGGGTGGGGGGAGGGGTAGGCAGAGGCCTAACTATAGAGGTAGAACGACTCGTATATGTGTTGAGAACGAGAGACCCAACTATGTCTTGAGGGAGATTGGTCAACATCCATACATAACTGAAGGACGGGAAATATGATGGGACACACACACAGAGAGAGAGAGAGAGAGAGAGAGAGAGAGGAGAGAGAGAGAGGGAGGGAGAGGGGTAGAGTGCTGGATGGGTGATGGAGTTGCTTCTCGAAGATGGTGGGAGAGGCCTACTAGACAAACTAAGGGTGGAACTGCAATGTTATCAATAAGAGTGGGGATGTGTTTCTGTGTGTGCCTGTGTGTGATAGATCTGTCAGGACGCATCCATGGATGATGACGGGGAACCATGTGTTTGGTAAGAAAATCTAACTAGATCGGTAGATCAATTGTTGTTTGTCGGAGGAAGGGAGAGATATAACTAATGTTTGTCGTCGATCTCATCATCCCGCCGGTTCAGCCACCACGTCCTCCACCTCCAAAGAGCTGCCCTAACATTCCCCTCATCTTTCGCGCCACCTCCATTCCCACACCGCCATCTTCACCTGCACCACGGGAAGAGCATCATCATCACCGTTTCCTCGGATGAAGCTGTAGCCTAATCGGCGCCACCAAAGTGGCTCCATCCACGGCAGCATCGCCGACCACTTCCTCCAAGGCGTCGCTCCCTCGGCGGCGACATCCACATCAGTAGGAGTTGCTGATGCTTTAGCTCTCGCTCTCGTTGCTTCTCTGCTCTTTCTCTCGAAGCCCTGCCTGGTCTGGTCTTGCTATTGCTCTTGCTTGCACTGCTGCTCTCGCTCTTGCTCTTGCTTGCGATGCTGCTCCGATTTAGCTACACTTCACTCAACAAAATTGTCTTTTGGGTCAGTCGATTTTCAGGGGGTGGGGGGCTCGCCGGGATGAAGGAAGAACCAGCCACAGCAGGGAGGGGGGCTCGCCGGAGAGGTACCCCACTATCTGTCTTAAGGTTCAGGGTGGGGGCGGTGGTCGCCGGCGGTGGCGGGGCGGTGGCGTGGGGATCACTGGAGAAAAAGCTCGGCACGGGGGGCCTAGAGGGATGGCCGGGGTGGTGGTGGATTGGCGGTGGGGAGTGTTTTCGAGGCGGGCTGGGCGGCGCACCGCCGGCCGCGGGCGGTGGGGGCTGCTGTTTGGCCGGTGGTGGCTGGCGGCTCAGGGGGGTGGAGGTTGAAGATGAACTTCAGGCCCTTGATTTCGTATCCAACAGTTGCAAAATCGACTAACCAAAGATGAAAAAGTTAGTCGACCGACGTGTAGCCTCACCTTGCTAGTGCGTTCAGTTTCGACAGCAAAATTCAGTTCCAATAGCAAAATTCAGTTTCGATAGTTAAGTTCAGTTTCGACAGTTAAGTTCTATTTCGACAGTTAAATTCAGTTTTGACAGTTAACCTCAGAGATGAGCGGCTGATGTATTTTACATCTAGCACTTTGTGGTTATGTATTTTACGTCATGTATTGGAGACGCTATTAGAATTCCACTCAGGTTAACGTTGTCTCTCTTGTCTTGCTTCAGTCTCGGCGTCGTACAACTCACCGGAGCTGCTCCAATGACAAAACCCTCCATCACAGCAGAGCAGTACCTCAGGCTCCATCTCCAGATGCCTAAGATTTTCTTCCCCTCCTCCGACAGCCAAGTCAGCTGGAGCATCCTCACCGGCCAACCCAATCACGCTGAGATCGACATGGCTTCACCAAAGAGGTTGTACACTTGTTGCATCTCTTTTTTTATCTACATGTTATATATATATTGTCCACTGATCACACGTATTGACGGGAAATACGATTATTTTATCCTACTATATGACAAGCAATGAGGTACCAGGCAACCTAGCTTTCCGTGATGGACTCTCTTGAATGCAATCATTATTTATCTCTGCGTGTTTGAGCTGTGCATTTCTCTATGGCCCTGGGAGTTGAGCTAGTAGGGCAGTGGCCTGGATCCAAAGTAATAGAAGTAGCACAAAAACATTTTTTAGTGTAGGCTTTTCCTTGCTCAAGCCTGCCTACTAGAATCATCAGTGCTTGAAAGGAAAAGTGAATGAAAAACATAGGAATTGGAAAGTTTCCTATGGTACTACTATTCATGAATTTGGTTCAAAGGAGTGGAGCAAACGAAAACTGTAGGATTTGTTCCTTTAGTGTCTCCTTCAAAGAAAAAATGTAGGAATTTTAATTTTCACTTGTCCTCCTTTTCAAATTCCTATTCATGAAGCACAAGGCTAAGAGATAGTAGCATAATAGCATTATAACCGTACATTTTCTTGTGGTTTGACTTAATCTCACCATGCTTCTTTGCATCATGTGATCTTCCAATTGTTGAGAATCAAACACCCAGATTGGAAGAAATCCTGTGTTTTTAAATTCTCTGTTTTGCACGTGCATTCCTATCCTATTCCTGTCTATTTCCTATCCCTGCATTGTTGGAATCCTCCAATTCAAATGAGCCCTTACAGAATTACTTCTCTTACAGATAGTTGTCAAAGAACACCTTGCATGGTTTGTCCTGCTCCTGCTGCACCATCGTCCACCCCAGCTCAGCTGCTCCAACGACAGAAGGGTCCAGCACAGCAGGGATCCGGCCTCCAGACTGTCTTTCGCCACCTCAGATCTTCTTCCCCGCCGCCCGCACCCTTGAAAACTGCATTACCATCATCAACCGAGCAGATGACCTCGAGGACTACACGGGTCCGCAAGAGAGGTCGCACTCTTTTGTGTCTTCTTACGTTATGCATCGATAATATTACATGCTAGTTTATCGTCCTGTTCACCGATTAGACTCTGAGTCAGCTCCAAACTACTGGTCAAACTTGAGTTTTTAAATGGTTGTCGAGTACATATCGGGGCCGCAATCAATAGTATCTATCTACTATCTGGTTAATCTCCGGTGTCTACTATGAGTTTCATGTTGGGTGGGAAACAAACAGTAAAGAGCCATTATCTGTATTTTTTAACTGAAGCCATTATCTGCCTTCTATTATTGGTTTTGGGTCTATCCACAGGTTGCTACCATCACTCTGAATTTCTGCATGCACTCCTTACATAATCTCACTATGTTTTATTCCTATGCATGACAGTTATTGTAAACAATGGAACTGAACATGTAGAGCAAAACGGACGAGCCTTGCGTGGCAATAAAATTTCATGTAGACATCGCTCCATGGTAGGTACAAAGGCAGCCCCCCCCCCCCCTCCAAGAATTTAGGATTGTAATCGAGAGGTAGATATCTATTCTGAGGGGGATTCAAAAGGAGAAGACAACTCCTATTTACCCCCTTGAGGTCTTCGCTCTAAACTTGGCATGCTGATGTTGGTTTTACCATGCATATGGTGCCTTGCATTGCTTACTTTATACATCAAATATGTCATCTGCTTAGTTTAGACATCCTTTGTGCGAATGCCATCTATTTAGTTTATTCATCGTTTATGTGAATTATGCAACGCCATCTTGTTTAGCCAGGCATCATATATGTGGATTTTGCAATGCCATCCTGCTTAGCCAGTCATCTTATATGTAAATTATATCTGGCCATCCTTTTTTTGTGTTACATATTACATTTGTCAACAATGTTAGTACATTCAACTGCTCTTCGTGTGCATCAACCATTTGACACGGTGATGGCAAATTTTTGAGTGAAAACAAGGTCTTCAGAGCAGACTATGCTATCTGACGAAGCGCATATCTCGCTGGTTACAGATAGCTCCTCAGAGGAGGATTCAGAGACAGATGACCAGTCCTATTCCAGCCCCCACCCCCACCCCCCACCCCACCCCCCGAGGTGTATGCTCTAACTTGGCAGGGTTATGTTGCTCATATCGTGCGTATGGTGTCTCGCATTGCTATGTTATTTGATTAGTTTAAATACGCTTTGTGTGAATGCCACCTGTTCAGTGTCTAATTACCATATATGTGAGTTATGCATTGCCATCTTGTTGCAAGACATTATATATGTGAATTATACAATGCTATCTTGTTGCAAAGGCATTATATATGTGAATTATGTAATGCCATGCTATTTAGCCAATCATCATGTATGTGAATTATATCATGCTATCATTTTTTGTATTACGTGTTCCATTTGTCGACAATGTTTGTATATTCAACTACTCTTCTTGTGCATCATCCATTTGAAGCGGTGATGGAAGTATCTGGAGTGAAAACAAGGTATTCAGAGCAGACAATGCTACCTGCTGAAGCAGACATCTTGCTGGTTACAGATAGCTCCTTAGAGGAGGATTCAGAGACTGATGACCAGTCCTATTTCCCCCATGAGGTCTATGCTCAAACTTGGTAGGGTTATATTACCCATGTCATGCATGTTGTCTTGCATTGCTTAGTTTTTACATCATATATGGATTGCCATCTGCTTACTTGCTTACTATATAAATCATATATTTGAATTATATAATGCCATCAAGTTTACATAGTACATACACATCATATATCTGAATTATGGCATGGCAACCCATTTAATAAAGACATCATATAGTTATATCATCTCATCATGTTTAGTGTTTATAGTCATCATATTTTGAATTATGGCATTCTATCCATGAATGTATGTGAATTATGGCGTGCCAACCTATTTAATAAACACATTATATAGTTATATCATGTCATCCTGTTTACATAGCCATCATATTTTGAACTATGTCTTTCCATCTTTTTTAGTTAGCCATCATAATGTGAAATTATGTCATGCTATCCTGTTTAGTTAGCCATCATATATGTGAAATTGTATCAT
Organism: Triticum timopheevii; assembly: GCA_963921465.1. Classification (NCBI taxonomy): domain Eukaryota; kingdom Viridiplantae; phylum Streptophyta; class Magnoliopsida; order Poales; family Poaceae; genus Triticum; species Triticum timopheevii. The sequence continues at coordinate 471,763,512 of OY997266.1, read as the reverse complement.
GCTATCCTATTTGGGTAGACAACATAAATATGAATTATTTCATGCCCTCTTTTATTCCCCACTATCCATTGCACCTGTCTATGATACAATGTCTATACTTTCAATTACTTTTCTTATTTATCATCCATTTGAATTGGAGAGGGTGATGGCGGTATCTAAGGGAGTAACAACACGATCTTCAGAAAAGATAGTGCTACCAGTTGATGCAGATAGAACCACAGTTGTACTTGCCCAAGGACCAGATCCACCACACATAACCCAGACTCTCACAAATTGTACCCCTACCCAGTTGGACAGAGAACCAGCTACACCCCTTCTAACCCCAACCCCGGTAGATAGTAACCCAGTTCCAGTTGACACAGCACCGTCTCCACCACAGAGCACCCAAACACGAGCAGTTAGTAAGGGAACTGCAGTGCCCAAAGCACGAGGACCACCACTCCGAATCCCAACTCAATGCTTAAAGGAGAAGAAGATTTGTTCTCAGGTCAGGTTCTATAGCTATGGTTCATACTCCTTTGCTCTTGCATTACTGTATTTACTCATACCAACTATTTTCAAATTTGAAGGATGGAATTGAAACTCCAATGGCGCAACAGGTATGTTTTAAACCTGTTTCTTTAACTGGTTTGCTATTGTAACCTGCTCTATGTTGATTTCAGTTTCAATTGAATAAACAGTTATGTTCTCATGTCAAGCACATTACAAGTGTTGTTATTGCTCTATAGTTTCCCACACTTATATTCTGTCTATTCTGCTTTGTCTTGAACAAATAATATTTGAAATGTGTCTCTATCTTGATTTGGCAACAAAGCCTTGAATGATATAGACCATAAAGTGACCACGGTACATAGATATATGTTTGTTTCATGATGTTATCCTGTCCACTTTACTACTGAACTCATTTACCAAAATGAGTTTCATATACAACATGGTAAACCTGTGATGTGTTTGCTTGTTTATCTTTTAGAATGCGGACAAAATATTGGAGAATAGTACCGCATTATGCAATGGTAAAGGAAGTAATGCAGATAAGGTTCAAGATAGTGAGACATCTCTGTTGGTCTCCAAGAAAGCTGATAAAAACTATCTTGACGACAGTGAGAGAACCCAAAAGTCCTGTCTTGATGTAGTGTTCGAGTTACTGGCCACTACTGCTGGCACAAGCTCTTCAAACTCGCTGCCTGAATCAGATCGTCTTCTTGAGTCTCAACTTCAAGTTGAAAGACATTGATCAGATGTGCTACGACAGGAAGCTGAAGGACTAAGGAAGTCCCTGCAGAATTCAGATGCATATTTCCTGGTGCAACAGCAAGCGCTGGAGGATTTAAGCGCCAAACAAGAGAAAGTTAATAAGCTTGCTAAGCATATTGCCAGCATTATGGGTACCCAGGATATTGTTTCTTGACATCTTCTGAAGTGGTTTCAGTTCTAGATTTGTTTTGCTGCGGCGTTTATTTGCGTTGGTCGCCAACTTTGACAACCAGTGTATAAGATATGCTACTTTGTTCCCTATATTTGCACTAGTGGCGAACTTTGATGCCCAATGGATGTAATATGTGTAATAGTCGTGATAGCCTAGCGTTAGTTGCTTACTTATTTATTTCCTTGTTGTCTTGTTTATTTGTTTGCTTGTAGTCATTGCAGTTCTTTTTCCGCGGTTTGCTAGTGCCTGCAATAACCTTTTTTCTAAAACTAGGCCACAATAACCATGGGCTAATATTTACTGTAGTGACACTGGGCCTCCTACGGGCCGTAGAAACAGTGGGCCTTCTACGGGCCGTAGAAACAATGGGCCTTCTATGGGTCGTAGAAACAATGGGCCTTCTTCGGGTCATATCATCAATGGGCCTTATACGGGCCGTATGATCGATTGGCCAAACATGGGCCAAACAGACCGCATTATGGTCGTAAACGGGCTAGAGTTCGAATCGTCCGTTCATGGGCCGACCATAACGGGCCATCGTTAATAGGCCGTATTTGATGACGCTATGAAAATAGCCCAACGTATTAATGGACCACAAACGGGCCGCCTGTAACGGCTGAATTTGGCCCACAAGCAGAAAATGACATTAACGGACGGTAAGTAAACGAATGCAGGAAATGGGCCCGAGAATAAATGGGCTTTGAGAAGACCGAAAGATAACATGGGCTAGAAACGGCCCAATGGAATAACGGGTCGTTAATGGGTGTAAAGTGATACACTGTTCATTATGTGGGCCGTTAATGGGTGTAAAGTGATACACTGTTCATTATGGGCCAGTTTTACCACGGGTCGTTAATGGGCCATACATGGGCCAGAAGTGAAAACGGGCTGGAATCTTATTGGATGGCCCAGATGACGCTACTGGGCCTAATTCGGATAGGGTGTAACGGGCCTTGGGTTAGCGGGCTGTAAATGGGCTATATGCGAACAAGCCGTTAACAGTCTTTCCATGGGCCGGCCCGCCACCTTTTGACCAAGTCAAATGGGTCGGCCTTTCACAGGAATGGGCCTCTGTTGGGCCGTGCCACGTGTCGACGTATCGTAGGCGCCTTCTGTCCAATGAGTGGATGACATCTGTCCCAACAATGAGCCGACACGTGTTTCCTCCAGCCAATGGTGATTGTACAAATGGAAAATCCCCATTGGTCGGTGTTGTTAACGGGTTATCGGATCCAAAACCCGACCCAATAGCTTAATAGCGTTCTGTTACGGTGGATGCCACGTGTCGGTCACCCTTGACGAAAGCACTTCCGTGACGCGTGATTTATCGTCATGGAAGTGGACACTTTCGTGATGATAATTTTTGGTAATGTCATGGAACACTTCTATGACAGCACAGGTATGACTATCTTGATTTTGTTATAAAATCGTCATGGATGTACATACATGACAAAAAACACGACCTACTGTGACAAACGCGTATCATCACGGAAGTGTATTTTTTTGTAGTGCTACATGTATGCAATCATGTGAAGATAGAATGTAAGAACATGTGAATGCATACGCATGACAAAGCAAGAAATGAGTTACATGTACCTTGGCTATACGCATCAGAGCAAATGATGTGATTTTAAGGACTATACCTCCATGCTTATGAATCCTTCTTGCAAACAATATGTAGATTAGAAAGAGATCATCATGCACATGAGTGTGATGCATATACTTACCTAGTAGTGTTGAGCTGGCTGTGGAACTTGAGAAAACAGGGTTAGATAGCACAAGAACACTCCTAAGTAAAGCAATTTCAGAAAACCACAAAGATACCAAGACTGGGATGACATGTAATGGGTGAGTACTAAATACCTCACTAATATATAGACATGTCCCCAAAGATTTAAAGATGTGCAATGAATTTCAGAGATTTGTCTCCCCTAGATACTCTTTCTCCACCTGAATCTGATATTGGATAATGGGAGAAGGTAGGGTGAGAGAAAATCAGAGCAAGAAATGGTACAATCAACCAAAATCCAGAGCAACAAGAATATTAGCAATAGCTAAGATCAAATACATTGACATGTCTTTCCCCTCTTAAAGACATGTGACTTATCTCCTATTTGTCAACAAGCATCTGTAGAAAAGCTTAGATGTGCTCATATGATAAGCTTTGATGTGCTCTCTCTCTCCCCCTTTGATATCAATTTCCAAGAAGGGCACTTCTGGATCATGAATCAAATATGTATGGTCCTTGAGAAACACTGCAAAGCAACATGTTGTCTGAGATGCTGATAAAGGATAGAATCATTGAGTGGACCTGGAGAAAATAGGCAATAGGAAATGGCAAAATATTTTCTCAGAGTTGAAATCGGTGACATCGATTGTTTTCCATCGGTGACGCCGAGATACCAGAGTCACAGACAGTCTCGATCGGTGAGACCGAAGAAGTCCGTGTTGGTTGTACCGATGAAACTTTTACAAGGATACCTTGCATTTCGGTCGAGCCGATGGATTTGGATCGGAGGGACCAAGTTCAACATAGAGTAAGGATTTTATCATCTCAACTCAATTGGCAAATGAAATCTCACAAGGATTTGCATGGTATTTACAGAAAGATTTGCAATGAATTTACCACAGTAAAGCACATGAAAAACAGAAAAGAGATCTAGATGAAGTTTTTTGAGAGAAACAAAATAGCAAACCATGTATGCAAATGGAAAGAGCAACTGAACAAGGAACACTAGAGAACTTCATCTAGAGAAAGGTCGGTGACAAAGTCACCTATGTTAGAGTATATTGACTGATGAGTCAAGTGATAACACTTAATCGTAGGTCATACTCATCGTTTAATCTCAAAACGGGGTTACCATTTTTCGTTTAAGCATTTTGATGTATTCACACCTTGTTTAGTTGCTTTGGCTCATGGCTTGGAAAAAATCTTCTCTAAGGTGGAATGACATACCTCGGGTTGTGGTGTTGATCTTGATCATGTAGTCGAACTTGTGTTGGATGCTCATGGTTGATGTAGTTCATAAAGATTTGGGAGCACAACTTGGAGTTTGAGTTCTTCTTCCTACATATGTTAGACTTGCAAGGAAGAGCACTTGTTTATCCACAATGAGAATCATGAAGCTTGATACCAAATGAAATTTGATATCAAAATTGTCAAAGGATATGTTGAGTGGGTTCATGCTTCCTCGAATTCAACAACCATATAGTAGAAACTTGTTGATGTAGAGATTGCTCAAAATGTGAGTGACTTGCAATCTCATGGACTTGAGCTCATACAAGTACCTACAAGGATTATATAACATGCAAGGGTACCAGTACAGATCCAAGACATAAAGTCATCATTATAAGAGAAGTATCAAGGACTAGTCACAAAAGGGTTCATGCCTTGCATGCATCCAAATGGAATTTCTACTCCAAGTTTGAGGCATCAATGATATTCAATTCACCTCTGATACGTCTCCAACGTATCTACTTTTCCAAACACTTTTGCCCTTGTTTTGGACTCTAACTTGCATGATTTGAATGGAACTAACCCGGACTGACGTTGTTTTCAGCAGAATTGTCATGGTGTTATTTTGTGCAGAAATAAAGTTCTCGGAATGACCTGAAACTTCACGGAGTCACCTTTTGGAATTAATAAAAAATATCAGTGAAAAAATCAATAGAAGGGGACCCACACCCTGTCCAGGAGGGTGCAGGGAGCGCACACCCCCCTAGGGCATGCCCCCTGCCTCGTGGGTCCCCTGGACCTCCACCGACCTCAACTCCAATTCTATATATTCATGTTCGGGGAGAAAAAATCAGAGAGAAGGATTCATCGCGTTTTACGATACAGAGCCACGCCAAGCCCTATTCTTCCCTGGGAGGGCTGATCTGGAGTTCGTTCGGGGCTCCGGAGAGGGGAATCCGTCGCCATCGTCATCATCAACCATCCTCCATCACCAATTTCATGATGCTCACCGCCATGCGTGAGTAATCCCATCTTAGGCTTGCTGGACGGTGATGGGTTGGATGATATTTACCATGTAATCGAGTTAGTTTTGTTAGGTATTGATCGCTAGTATCCATTATGTTCTAAGATTGATGTTGCTATGACTTTGCCATGCTTAATGCTTGTCTAGGGCCCGAGTGCCATGATTTCAGATTTGAACCAATTATGTTTTCATGAATATATGAGTGTTCTTGATCCTATTTTGCAAGTTATAGTCACCTACTACATGTTATGATACGGCAAACCCCGGAGTGACAATAGTAGGGACACTTCCCGGTGATGACCGTAGTTTGAGGAGTTCATGCATTCACTAAGTGCTAATGCTTTGGTCCATTACTCTATTAAAAGGAGGCCTTAATATCCCTTAGTTTCCAATAGGACCCTGCTGCCACGGGAGGGTAGGACAAAAGATGGCATGCAAGTTCTTTTCCATAAGCATGTATGACTATATTCAGAATACATGCCTACATTACATTGATGAACTGGAGCTAGTTCTGTGTCACCCTATGTTATAACTGTTGCATGATGAATTGCATCCGACATAATTATCCATCATTGATCCATTGCCTATGATCTTTTCACATATTGATCTTTGCTTAGTTACTTCTCCGTTGCCACTGTTACGATCGCTACAAAACCGCTATTGTTACTTTTGCCACTGTTAGCATTACTTCCATGCTACTTTGCTACTAAGTACTTTGCTGAAAATATTAAGTCTTTCATGTGTGGTTGAATTAACAACTCAGCTACTAATACTTGAGAATATTCTTTGGCTCCCCTTGTGTCGAATCGATAAATTTGGGTTGAATACTCTACCCTCATAAACCGTTGCGATCCCCTATACTTTTGGGTTATCAAGACCTTTTCCTGGCGCTGTTTCCGGGGAGCATAGCTCTATTCTTTGAGTCACTTGGGATTTATATCTGTTGATCACTATGAGGAATTTGAAGGATCAAAGAACCAAGATTTTTCCCTCAACTACGAGGGGAGGTAAGGAACTGCCATCTAGCTTCGCACTTCATTCACCTTATGTTTTGAGTAAACTTGCAACACCTACACCTGCTATTGATTCTGATATGTCGCATGTTATTGATGATGCCACTTCTGCTATGCATTATGCTTATGATGATACTACTTCTCTACTTGATAATAATATGCCATTAGGTGAATTTCTGGATGAACAACTTGCTAGGGTTAGAGAGAATGAAATTACTAAAACTGATAATATTAATGAAAGTGATGATGAAGATTCTCCCCCTAGATATGAATGGCCTGTTGTACCTGAGGGTTATGTTACGGATGAAGAAACTGCTAGAGACTTTCTTGCTTGCAATGATAGATATGATCTTAAGAAACTGTTAGCTAAGCTGAAAGAAAAGTCTTTGAACGCTAGAATGCAATATGACCCTGCTTTTGCTACTTCACCTATCTGTGTTACTGATAAGGATTATGAATTCCCTGTCGATCCTGAGTTAATTACTTTGGTTGAATCTGATCCATTCTATGGCTATGAATCTGAAACTGTTGTGGCACATCTTACTAAATTGAATGATATAGCCAACCTATTTGCTCATGAGGAAAAAATTCGCTATTACTATATTCTTAAATTGTTTCCTTTCTCATTAAAGGGTGATGCTAAGATATGGTTTCATTCTCTTGCTCCTGGTTATGTGCATAGTCCCCAGGATATGATTTATTACTTCTCTGCAAAATATTTCCCCACTCATAAGAAACAAGCTGCCCTAAGGGAAATATTTAATTTTGTGCAAATTGAAGAAGAGAGTCTCCCACAAGAAATACTAGATATATTTTATAATGGACTAACCGATCCTTCCAGAGATGACCTGGATAGTTGTGTTGGTTATGTTTTTAGGGAAAGGACTATTGAGCAAGCTGAATTGCTATTGAATAATATACTGAGCAATGATAATGATTGGACACTTCCTGAACCAACTCCTAAGCCAACTCCAAAGAAAAGGGGTATTCTATTTCTCAGTCCTGAAGATATGCAAGAGGCAAAGAAATCTATGAAGGAAAAAGGTATTAAAGCTGAAGATGTTAAGAATTTACCACCTATTGAAGGAATACATGGTCTTAATAACCCGACACAGGTGGTAGAGGTAAATTCTCTCTATGGATTTGATAAGGTTGAAATCCCATCTACTAACTTTGCTTGTCAATGCTTGGACGAGTTTGATAATTTCATTGTTAAACAACAAAACTTCAATGCTTATGTTGGTAGACAATTGAAACGTAATGCTTATATGGTTTAACACTTGAGTGATTATATGTCTAGAGTTACCACCCAAGTAGAACAAGTACTTAAGGCACAAGATAATTTGCTCAATGAATTAAATAATAAGAACAATGATAATGTTGTTAGAGTTATGACTAGAGGTGGTAAAATGACCCATGAACCTTTGTATCCTGAGGGACATCCTAAGAGAGTTGAGCAAGATTCTCAGAGAACTAATGTTGATGCACCTAGTCTTTCTAAGAAAAAGAAAAAGAAAAATGATAGGACTTTGCATGCTTGTAGTGAACCTGTTGTTGACACACCTGAGAATCCTAATGATATTTCTATTTCTGTTGCTGAAACACAATCTAGTAATGAACATGAACCTAGTGATAATGTTAATGATGATGTTCATATTGACGCTCAACCTAGTAATAACAATTATGTAGAGATTGAACCTGCTGTTGATCTTAATAACCCACAATCCAAGAATCAACGTTACGATAAGATAGACTTTGTTGCTATGAAGCATGGTAAAGAAAGAGAACCATGGGTTCATAAACCCATGCCCTTTCCTCCTAAGCCATCCAAGAAAAAGGATGATGAGGATTTTGAGCGCTTTGTTGAATGATAAGACCTATATTTTTGCGTATGCGCTTGACTGATATGCTTAAAATGAATCCCTATACTAAGTATATAAAAGATATTGTTACGAATAAAAGAAAGATACCGGAAGCTGAAATTTCCACCATGCTTGCTAATTACACTTTTAAGGATGGAATACCAAAGAAACTAGGAGATCTAGGAGTACCAACTATACCATGCTCCATTAAAACAAACTATGTTACAACTGCTTTATGTGATCTTGGAGCCGGTGTTAGTGTTATGCCTCTCTCTTTGTATTGTAGACTTGATTTGAATAAGTTGACACCTATTGAAATCTCTTTGAAAATTGTCGATAAATAAACTACTATACCCATCGGTATTTGTGAGGATGTGCCTGTTGTGGTTGCAAACGTTACTATTTTAACGGACTTTTTATTCTTGATATTCCCAAGGACGATAGTATGTCGATCATCCTTGGTAGACCTTTTCTAAATACTGCAAGGGCTGTTATTGATTGCAACAAAGGCAATCCCACTTTTCATGTTAATGGTAGTGAGCATACGGTACACTTTCCGAAGAAACAACCTCAAGTTCATAGTATCAATTCTATTGAAAAAATTTCAACTATTCCTATTGAAGGCTTTGAATTCCTCTTCCTACTGCCAAAAACAAATGTGATATTCGTATTTTTGGGGACATGCATATCCCCGTTGAGGTAACATAGTGTTATCCGAAAATTCTCCGGTTTCATGTTATTCGGAGGAAGTTCGTTAACAAGACTTGATCAACCTTGTTAGTGGATTCCTTTTGATGAGCATGAGATGGATGAAGTTAGAAAGCACAACTCTCTGTACTAACTTTTACTTTCAGTTATTTAGTTTAAACAAAGCAAAAATAGTATTTTCGTTCTGTTTTCTGAATTATTCGTGCAATAAAAAAATACCCCGATAATAAAAGTTCTCCAAATGCCCTGAAAATTGAGTATGATTTTTTATAGAATATTTGAGAATTTCTAGCACTTAGAACACACCAGGGGGGTTCCCACCATTTGGTGACGAGGGTGGAGGGCGCACCCTACCACCCTGGGCCTGCCCCCCTGCCTCATGGGCCCCACATGGCCCCCTCCACTTGTTCCAACACCCACACACTTCGTCTTCCTCCAGAAAAATTTGTCCCATAGATCAAACTCGTATTCTTGCTCGTTTTGCTGGCGTTTCCGATCTCCTTGCTCAAAGCTCCATTCACAAAACTGCTTTGGGGGATTCTTCTTTGGTATGTGACTCCTCCAATGGTCCAATTAGTTTTTGTTCTTGTGCTTTATTTATTGCAAATTTTTGCTGCTGAGGTGACCCTGTTCTTGAGCTTGCATGTCAAATTTATATTGTCCAAAGTAGTTTTAATGCATGATATAGCCTCTAGGCACTTGTGGGAGTAGTTTCTATCAATCTTGTTGAGTTTGGTTCACTTTTATTTTGAGTCATTAAAAATTTCAAAAAAAATTCAGAGGTAGAAAATGATGAAGAGATTGTTGAGAGGCTCCTCAAGCCGAAGCTCGAAGGAAAAGCAGAATGAAGAGAATACAAAGCCCGAGTACAATCTTCCTCGCACCGCGGAGGTTCGGCCATGTGAATGGCCTTGCGATGCATTCTTGAGAGCCGCCAGAATTTGTGATGACTTTTATTATTTGGCTGAGAATGCAGGCATCACCGACTTCCTCCACGACCAGTGCGAACAGTATCTCCTACTCACTAATATTTTCGTGCAAAACTTTCATTTCCATGCTAGAAGATCACCACCTTCGATGGATTTTTATTTATATGATGAGTTTAAGGAGATGTCATTCTATGATTTTCGTGTGGTTTGCAAGTTGCCTTCGAGGGTAGCGTCGAGGACCCACATCCTGATGGTGTGGATGAATTTATTGATAGAATTGTTGTAGGGGAAATGAGGAAAGTTTCAGATGCAAGGATTACTAGCCTACATTTTCCTGTTCTACGTTACTATGCAATACTTGCTAGTAGATGTTTAATTGGTCGCAGGAACAGTGGTGCCCTCAGTGCTCCTGACCTTGCTGTTTTGTGCCATGCTTTACTTCATGATACAACCTTCAGTTCAGGCGCTATGGTTGCTAAACGGTTGAGTTTGAACCGTTCAAAGGGCCCCATTTTTGGAGGTATCTTTGCTTCACGCCTTGCTAAACACTTTGAGATACCTATTAGGCATTATGAGTAAGAGGAAAAGTTGTTGCCCACTATTTTCTTTGGTCATAAAAGTATGGTAGCACATGATTTAGTAAAACTACTTGTGAGACTATTATCTTGCCTGCACCCTCTTTGTTTAAATACATTCAAGCAAGTGCCTCATCATGCCCGAGGACATTTATGCATACTGGGAGCTGACCCGAGTCCCAGAACCTGAGCCAGAGCCACCTCTTGATCCATATCGGAAGTCTATTTATGAGCGGGATCCGGAGGAGCTCGCTAACCAGTGGCACCCTGAGGACCCTCCTCAGTACACCGGAGGGGACCAGTTTGATCCACGGGCATAGTCCAACTTAGGCCAAAAGCCTAAGCTTGGGGAGTACGTATTTCTCACCGACATTACATTCATGTTCACACACTCAACATAGTTGTCGATATTCATACTTTTTCATTGTACTATCCATGCTAGTTTATTTTCTTTTCTTGCTTTCTTCTTGTGTGTTTGAAAAACCTTGAGAAAAAACCAAAAAAAATAGTTGTAGCTTTTAGCTAGTTTACTTTCCATGCTTGTAGTAGTAATATTAAAAGAAAACCCAAAAATATTTCCCGTTCTTCTTTTGCTAGTTGGGAGCTTTCCTGTGTAAATAGTTTTATTTTTCTTTGAAATTCTTTTCTTTTCTTTTGGGGTCGAGAGGAGAAGACCACGATGAAAATGTTGAGTGGCTCTCATATGCATTATTGTTATTCTAACCAAGAGCCAATATTACCTTGTCTTCTCCTTTGAATTAAATGTTTGTAGATTCCAGCTTAGTCCAATGCACGTGCACTATTATTATTATCCACACCATTCGGTTGTGCAAGTGAATGGCAATAATGACGATATATGATGAGATGATTGAGATGAGAGAAGTTGGTGTGAACTCAACCTATCTTGTTTTTCTAAATATGATTAGTTCATCATTCCTGATTCAGCCCATTATGAATGAAACATGTTTGCAATGACAATTAGAGATTATAGTTATTAATGCCATGCTTAATTAGTTAGGAGTTTATAATGGTTTACCTTGCGTGCCAACATGCTATTAAAATGGTTGTGATGTGGTATGATAGGGTGGTATCCTCCTTTGAATGATTCGAGTGGCTTGACTTGTTGGGGAACGTAGCAGAAATTCAAAAAATTTCCTACGTATCACCAAGATCTATCTATGGAGAGACCAGCAACGAGGGGAAGGAGAGTGCATCTACATACCCTTGTTGATCGCTAAGCGGAAGCGTTCAAGTGAACGGGGTTGATGGAGTCGTACTCGTCGTGATCCAAATCACCGATGACCAAGTGCCGAACGGACGGCACCTCCGCGTTCAACACACGTACAGCCCGGTGACGTCTCCCATGCCTTGATCCAGCAAGGAGAGAGGGAGAGGTTGAGGAAGACTCCATCCAGCAGCAGCACAACGGCGTGGTGGTGGTGGAGGAGCGTGGCTATCCTGCAGGCCTTCGCCAAGCACCACAGAAGAGGAGGAAGAAGAGACGCAGGGCTGCACCAACGAGAGATCGAATCGCGTGTGTGTTTATGGGCAGCCCTAGGCCTCATATATATAAGGGAAGGGGAGGGGCTGCGCCCCCTCTAGGGTTCCCACCCCTAGGGGGGGCGGCAGCCCTAGATGGCAAAGGGGGTGGCGGCCAAGAGGGGAGAGGGGAGGGAGGCGCAGCCAGATGGGCCCTAAGGCCCATCCCCTTTAGGGTTTGCCCCCTTCCCACCTCTTAGGCGCCATGGGCCCTTGTGGGAGGCGCACCAGCCCACTAAGGGGCTGGTCCCTCACCACTCTTGGCCCATGCAAGCCTTCGGGGTTGGTGGCCCCACTTGGTGGACCCCCGGGACCCTCCCGGTGGTCCCGGTACGTTACCGATAAACCCCGAAACTCTTCCGGTGACCAAAACAGGACTTCCCATATATAAATCTTTACCTCCGGACCATTCCGGAACTCCTCGTGACTTCCGGGATCTCATCCGGGACTCCGAACAACATTCGATAACCACATACAAACTTCCTTTATAACCCTAGCGTCATCGAACCTTAAGTGTGTAGACCCTACGGGTTCGGGAGACATGCAGACATGACCGAGACGTTCTCCGGTCAATAACCAACAGCGGGATCTGGATACCCTGTTGGAAATATGCCCTAGAGGCAATAATAAAAGCATTATTATTATATTTCTTTGTTCATGATAATTGTCTTTATTCATGCTATAATTGTATTATCCGGAAATCGTAATACATGTGTGAATAACAGACACCAACATGTCCCTAGTAAGCCTCTAGTTGACTAGCTCATTGATCAATAGATAGTCATGGTTTCCTAGCTATGGACATTGGATGTCATTGATAATGGGATCACATCATTAGGATAATGATGTGATGGACAAGACCCAATCTTAAGCATAGCGTGAGATCGTATAGTTCGTTTGCTAGAGCTTTTCTAATGTCAAGTATCTTTTCCTTTGACCATGAGATCGTGTAACTCCAGGATACCGTAGGAGTGCTTTGGGTGTATCAAACGTCACAACGTAACTGGGTGACTATAAAGGTGCATTACAGGTATCTCCGAAAGTGTCTATTGGGTTGACACGGATCGAGACTGGGATTTGTCACTCCGTATGACAGAGAGATATCACTGGGCCCACTCGGTAATGCATCATCATAATGAGCTCAAAGTGACCAAGTGTCTGGTCACGGGATCATGCATTACGGTACGAGTAAAGTGACTTGCTGGTAACGAGATTGAACGAGGTATTGGGATACCGACGATCGAATCTCGGGCAAGTAACATATCGGTTGACAAAGGGAATTGCATACGGGGTTGATTAAATCCTCGACATCGTGGTTCATCCGATGAGATCATCGTGGAGCATGTGGGAGCCAACATGGGTATCCAGATCCCGCTGTTGGTTATTGACCGGAGGGCGATCTCGGTCATGTCTACATGTTTCCCGAACCCGTAGGGTCTACACACTTAAGGTTCGGTTACGCTAGGGTTGTAGGGATATGTATATGCAGTAACCCGAATGTTGTTCGGAGTCCCGGATGAGATCCCGGACGTCACGAGGAGTTCCGGAATGGTCCGGAGGTAAAGATTTATATATGGGAAGTCCTGTTTCGGGCATCGGGACAAGTTTCGGGGTTATCGGTATTGTACCGGGACTACCGGAAGGGTCCCAGGGATCCACCGGGTGGGTCCACCTGTCCCGGGGGGCCACATGGGCTGTAGGGGGTGCGCCTTGGCCTACATGGGCCAAGGGCACCAGCCCCACATAGGCCCATGCGCCTAGGGTTTGAGGGGGGAAGAGTCCTAGGAGGGGAAGGCACCTCCTAGGTGCCTTGGGGGGGAAGGAAACCCCCCTTGGCCGCCGCCCCCCTAGGAGATTGGATCTCCTAGGGCCGTCCACCCCCCCTTGGCCCTCCTATATATAGTGGGGGAGAGGAGGGACTTCATACCTTGGCCTTTGGTTGCCTCCTTATCCCTCTCCAACACCTCCTCCTCCTCCATAGTGCTTAGCGAAGCTCTGCCGGAGTACTGCAGCTCCATCAACACCACGCCGTCGTGCTGCTGCTGGTGCCATCTCCCTCAACCTCTCCTCCCTCCCTTGCTGGATCAAGAAGGAGGAGACGTGGCTGTTCCGTACGTCTGTTGAACGAGGAGGTGCCGTCCGTTCGGTGCTAGGATCTCCGGTGATTCGAATCATGTCGTGTTCGACTACATCATCCCCGTTCTTTGAACGCTTCCGCTCGCGATCTACAAGGTATGTAGATGCATCTAATCACTCGTTGCTAGATGAACTCATAGATGGATCTTGGTGAAACCGTAGGAAAATCATCAGTGGCATCATGAGCTAGGTCTATGCGTAGTTCTTCTTGCACGAGTAGAACACAATTTGTTGTGGGCGTAGATTTGTCAACTTTCTTGCCGCTACTAGTCTTATCTTGCTTCAGCGGTATTGTGGGATGAAGCGGCCCGGACCAACCTTACACGTACGCTTACGTGAGACCGGTTCCACCGACTAACATGCACTAGTTGCATAAGGTGGCTGGCGGGTGTCTGTCTCTCCTACTTTAGTTGGAGCGGATTCGATGAAAAGGGTCCTTATGAAGGGTAAATAGAAGTTGACAAATCACGTTGTGGCTTTCACGTAGGTAAGAAAACGTTCTTGCTAGAACCCTACTTCAGCCACGTAAAACATGCAACAACAATTAGAGGACGTCTAACTTGTTTTTGCAGCAAGTGCTTTGTGATATGATATGGCCAAAGTTGTGATGAATGATGAATGATCTATATTTCATGTATGAGATGTTCATGCTATTGTAATAGGAATCACGACTTGCATGTCGATGAGTATGACAACCGGCAGGAGCCATAGGAGTTGTCTTTATTTTTTGTATGACCTGCGTGTCATTGAAGAACGCCATGTAAACTACTTTACTTTATTACTAAACATGTTAGTCATAGAAGTAGAAGTAGTCGTTGGCGTGACAACTTCATGAAGACACGATGATGGAGATCATGGTGTCATGCCGGTGACAAGATGATCATGGAGCCCCGAAGATGAAGATCAAAGGAGCTATATGATATTGGCCATATCATGTCACTATTTTATATAATTGCATGTGATGTTTATTATGTTTTATGCATCTTGTTTACTTAGGACGACGGTAGTAAATAAGATGATCCCTTACAAAAATTTCAAGAAGTGTTCTCCCCTAACTATGCACCGTTGCTACAGTTCGTCGCTTCTAAGCACCACGTGATGATCGGGTGTGATGGATTCTTACGTTCACATACAACGGGTGTAAGACAGTTTTACACAGCGAAAACACTTAGGGTTAACTTGACGAGCCTAGCATGTACAGACATGGCCTCGGAACACGGAGACCGAAAGGTCGAACACGAGTCGTATGGAAGATACGATCAACATGAGAATGTTCACCGACGATGACTAGTCCGTCTCACGTGATGATCGGACACGGCCTAGTCGACTCGGATCGTGTAACACTTAGATGACCAAAGGGATGTCAAATCTGAGTGAGAGTTCATTATAATTTGATTAGATGAACTTAATTATCATGAACTTAGTCTAAATGTTTTACAATATGTCTTGTAGATCAAATGGCCAACGTAGTCCTCAACTTCAACGCGTTCCTAGAGAAAACCAAGCTGAAAGATGATGGCAGCAACTATACGGACTGGGTCCGGAACCTGAGGATCATCCTCATAGCTGCCAAGAAAGATTATGTCCTACAAGCACCGCTAGGTGACGCACCTGTTCTCCCTGCAGAACAAGATGTTATGAATGCTTGGCAGGCACGTACCGATGACTACTCCCTCGTTTAGTGCGGCATGCTTTACAGCCTAGAGCTGGGGCTCCAAAAGCGTTTTGAGAGACATGGAGCATATGAGATGTTCGAAGAGCTGAAAATGGTTTTCCAAGCTCATGCCCGGGTCGAGAGATATGAAGTCTCTGACAAATTCTTCAGCTGTAAGATGGAGGAAAATAGTTATGTCAGTGAGCACATACTCACTATGTCTGCGTTACATAACCGCTTGACTCAGCTGGGAGTTAATCTCCCGGATGATGCGGTCATTGACAGAATCCTCCAGTCGCTTCCACGAAGCTACAAGAGCTTTGTGATGAACTTCAATATGCAGGGGATGGAGAAGACCATTCCTGAAGTATTTGCTATGCTGAAATCAGCAGAGGGAGAAGTCAAGAAGGAACATCAAGTGTTGATGGTCAATAAAACCACTAAGTTCAAGAAGGGCAAGGGTAAAAAGAACTTCAAGAAGGACGGCAAGGTAGTTGCCGCGCCCAGCAAGCAAGCTGCCAGGAAGAAGCCAAAGAATGGACCCAAGCCCGAGACTGAGTGCTTTTATTGCAAGGAAAGTGGTCACTGGAAGCGGAACTGCCCCAAATACTTAGCGGACAAGAGAGCCGGCAAAACCAGAGGTATATTTGATATACATGTAATTGATGTGTACCTTACCAGTAATCGTAGTGACTCCTGGGTATTTGATACCGGTGCCGTTGCTCATATTTGTAACACACAGCAGGAGCTGCGGAATAAACGGAGACTGGCGAAGGACGAGGTGACGATGCGCGTCGGGAATGGTTCCAAGGTCGATGTGATCGCCGTCGGCACGCTACCTCTACATTTACCTACGGGATTAGTTTTGAACCTCAATAATTGTTATTTTGTGCCAAGTTTGAGCATGAACATTGTATCAGGATCTCGTTTAATTCGAGATGGCTACTCATTTAAATCCGAGAATAATGGTTGTTCTATTTATATGAGAGATATGTTTTATGGTCATGCTCCGATGGTGAATGGTTTATTCTTTATGAATCTCGAGCGTAATGCTACACATATTCATAGTGTAAGTACCAAAAGATGTAAGATTGATAGTGATAGTCCCACATACTTGTGGCACTGCCGCCTTGGTCACATAGGTGTCAAACGCATGAAGAAGATCCGTGCTGATGGACTTTTAGAGTCTCTTGATTACGAATCATTTGACACGTGCGAACCATGCCTCATGGGTAAAATGACCAAGACTCCATTCTCAGGAACAATGGAGCGAGCAACCAACTTATTGGAAATCATACATACTGATGTGTGCGGTCCAATGAGTGTTGAGGCTCGCGGTGGCTATCGTTATGTTCTCACCCTCACTGATGACTTGAGTAGATATGGGTATGTCTACTTAATGAAACACAAGTCTGAGACCTTTGAAAAGTTCAAGGAATTTCAGAGTGAAGTTGAGAATCAACGTGACAGGAAAATCAAGTTTCTACGATCAGATCGTGGAGGAGAATACTTGAGTCACGAGTTTGGTACACACTTAAGAAAATGTGGAATAGTTTCACAACTCATGCCGCCTGGAACACCTCAGCGTAATGGTGTGTCCGAACGTCGTAATCGCACTCTATTAGATATGGTGCGATCTATGATGTCTCTTGCCGATTTACCACTATCTTTTTGGGGCTATGCTTTAGAGACTGCCGCATTCACTTTAAATAGGGCACCATCGAAATCCATTGAGACGACACCGTATGAATTGTGGTTTGGGAAGAAACCTAAGCTGTCGTTTCTAAAAGTTTGGGGATGCGATGCTTATGTCAGGAAACTTCAACCTGAAAAGCTCGAACCCAAATCGGAAAAATGCGTCTTCATAGGATACCCTAAAGAAACTGTTGGGTATATCTTCTACCTCAGATCCGAAGGCAAGATCTTTGTTGCCAAGAATGGGTCCTTTCTAGAGAAAGAGTTTCTCTCGAAAGAAGTAAGTGGGAGGAAAGTAGAGCTTGATGAAGTATTACCTCTTGAACCGAAAAATGGCGCAACTCAAGAAAATGTTCCTGAGGTGCCTGCACCGACTAGAGAGGAAGTTAATGATGATGATCAAGATACTTCTGATCAAGCTCCTACTGAAATTCGAAGGTCCACAAGGACACGTTCCGCACTAGAGTGGTACGGCAACCCTGTCTTGGAAATCATGTTGTTAGACAACAGTGAACCTTCGAACTATGAAGAAGCGATGGCGGGCCCGGATTCCGACAAATGGCTAGAAGCCATGAAATCCGAGATAGGATCCATGTATGAAAACGAAGTATGGACTTTGACTGACTTGCCCGTAGAACGGCGAGCCATAGAAAATAAATGGATCTTTAAGAAGAAGAGAGACGCGGATGGTAATGTGACCATCTATAAAGCTCGGCTTGTCGCTAAGGGTTATCGACAAGTTCAAGGGGTTGACTACGATGAGACTTTCTCACCAGTAGCAAAGTTGAAGTCCGTCCGAATCATGTTAGCGATTGCCGCATTTTATGATTATGAAATTTGGCAAATGGACGTCAAAACGGCATTCCTTAATGGTTTCCTTAAGGAAGAATTGTATATGATGCAGCCGGAAGGTTTTGTCGATCCTAAGAATGCTGACAACGTGTGCAAGCTCCAACGCTCGATTTATGGGCTGGTGCAAGCATCTCGGAGTTGGAACATTCACTTTGATGAGATGATCAAAGCGTTTGGGTTTGCGCAGACTTATGGAGAAGCCTGCGTTTACAAGAAAGTGAGTGGGAGCTCTATAGCATTTCTCATACTATATGTAGATGACATACTTTTGATGGGAAATGATATAGAACTTTTGGATAGCATTAAGGCCTACTTGAATAAGAGTTTTTCAATGAAGGACCTTGGAGAAGCTGCTTATATATTAGGCATCAAGATCTATAGGGATAGATCGAGACGCCTCATAGGTCTTTCACAAAGCACATATCTTGATAAGATTTTGAAGAAGTTCAAAATGGATCAGTCCAAGAAAGGGTTCTTGCCTGTTTGGCAAGGTGTGAAATTGAGCTCAGCTCAATGTCCGACCACGACAGAAGATATAGAAGAGATGAGTGTAATCCCCTATGCCTCAGCCATAGGTTCTATTATGTATGCCATGCTGTGTACCAGACCTGATGTAAACCTTGCTGTAAGTTTGGTAGGAAGGTACCAATGTAATCCCGGCAAGGAACACTGGACAGCGGTCAAGAATATCCTGAAGTACCTGAAAAGGACTAAGGAAATATTTCTCGTTTATGGAGGTGACGAAGAGCTCGTCGTAAAGGGTTACGTCGACGCTAGCTTTGACACAGATCTGGATGACTCTAAGTCACAAACCGGATACGTGTATATTTTGAATGGTGGGGCAGTAAGCTGGTGCAGTTGCAAGCAGAGCGTCGTGGCGGGATCTACATGTGGAGCGGAGTACATGGCAGCCTCGGAGGCAGCACATGAAGCAATATGGGTGAAGGAGTTCATCACAGACCTAGGAGTCATACCCAATGTGTCGGGGCCGATCAAGCTCTTCTGTGACAACACTGGAGCTATTGCTCTTGCCAAGGAGCCTAGGTTTCACAAGAAGACAAGGCACATCAAGCGTCGCTTCAACTCCATTCGTGAAAATGTTCAAGATGGAGACATAGAGATTTGTAAAGTACATACGGACCTGAATGTAGCGGATCCGTTGACTAAACCTCTCCCTAGAGCAAAACATGATCAACACCAGAATTCCATGGGTATTCGATTCATCACAATGTAACTAGATTATTGACTCTAGTGCAAGTGGGAGACTGTTGGAAATATGCCCTAGAGGCAATAATAAAAGCATTATTATTATATTTCTTAGTTCATGATAGTTGTCTTTATTCATGCTATAATTGTATTATCTGGAAATCGTAATACATGTGTGAATAACAGACACCAACATGTCCCTAGTAAGCCTCTAGTTGACTAGCTCGTTGATCAATAGATAGTCGTGGTTTCCTGGCTATGGACATTGGATGTCATTGATAACGGGATCACATCATTAGGATAATGATGTGATGGACAAGACCCAATCTTAAGCATAGCGTGAGATCGTATAGTTCGTTTGCTAGAGCTTTTCTAATGTCAAGTATCTTTTCCTTTGACCATGAGATCGTGTAACTCCCGGATACTGTAGGAGTGCTTTGGGTGTATCAAACGTCACAACGTAACTGGGTGACTATAAAGGTGCATTACAGGTATCTCCGAAAGTGTCTATTGGGTTGACACGGATCGAGACTGGGATTTGTCACTCCGTATGACGGAGAGATATCACTGGGCCCACTCGGTAATGCATCATCATAATGAGCTCAAAGTGACCAAGTGTCTGGTCACGGGATCATGCATTACGGTACGAGTAAAGTGACTTGCCGGTAACGAGATTGAACGAGGTATTGGGATACCGACGATCGAATCTCGGGCAAGTAACATATCGATTGACAAAGGGAATTGCATACGGGGTTGATTAAATCCTCGACATCATGGTTCATCTGATGAGATCATCGTGGAGCATGTGGGAACCAACATGGGTATCCAGATCCCGCTGTTGGTTATTGACCGCAGAGCGATCTCGGTCATGTCTACATGTCTCCCGAACCCGTAGAGTCTACACACTTAAGGTTCGGTTACGCTAGGGTTGTAGGGATATGTATATGCAGTAACCCGAATGTTGTTCAGAGTCCCGGATGAGATCCTGGACGTCACGAGGAGTTCCAGAATGGTCCGGAGGTAAAGATTTATATATGGGAAGTCCTGTTTCGGGCATCCGAACAAGTTTCGGGGTTATCGGTATTGTACCGGGACCACCGGAAGGGTCCCAGGGGTCCACCGGGTGGGTCCACCTGTCCCGCGGGGCCACATGGGCTGTAGGGGGTGCGCCTTGGCCTACATGGGCCAAGGGCACCAGCCCCACATAGGCCCATGCGCCTAGGGTTTGAGGGGGGAAGAGTCCTAGGAGGGGAAGGCACCTCCTAGGTGCCTTGGGGGGGAGGGAAACCCCCCTTGGCCACCGCCCCCCTAGGAGATTGGATCTCCTAGGGCCGGCCACCCCCCCCCTTGGCCCTCCTATATATAGTGGGGGAGAGGAGGGACGTCATACCTTGGCCTTTGGTTGCCTCCTTCTCCCTCTCCAACACCTCCTCCTCCTCCATAGTGCTTAGCGAAGCTTTGTCGGAGTACTGCAGCTCCATCAACACCACGCCGTCGTGCTGCTGCTTGTTCCATCTTCCTCAACCTCTCCTCCCTCCCTTGCTGGATCAAGAAGGAGGAGACTTGGATGTTCCGTACGTGTGTTGAACGCGGAGGTGCCGTCCGTTCGGTGCTAGGATCTCCGGTGATTCGAATCACGTCGTGTTCGACTACATCATCCCCGTTCTTTGAACGCTTCTGCTCGCGATCTACAAGGTATGTAGATGCATCTAATCACTCGTTGCTAGATGAACTCATAGATGGATCTTGGTGAAACCGTAGGAAAATTTTTGTTTTCTGCAACGTTCCCCATCATACCCATGTTGGCTCCCACATGTTCCACGATGATCTCATCGGATGAACCACGATGTCAAGGACTTAATCAATCCCGTATGCAATTCCCTTTGTCTAGCGGTATTGTACTTGCCCGAGACTCGATCGTCGGTATACCGATACCTTGTTCAATCTCGTTACCGGCAAGTCTCTTTACTCGCTCCGTAACACATCATCCCGTGATCAACCCCTTGGTCACATTGTGCACATTATGATGATGTCCTACCGAGTGGGCCCAGAGATACCTCTCCGTTTACACGGAGTGACAAATCCCAGTCTCGATTCGTGCCAACCCAACAGATACTTTCGGAGATACCTGTAATGCACCTTTATAGCCACCCAGTTACGTTGTGACGCCTGGTACACCCAAAGCATTCCTACGGTATCCGGGTGTTGCACAATCTCATGGTCTAAGGAAAAGATACTTGACATTAGAAAAGCTTTAGCACATGAACTACACGATCTTTGTGCTAGGCTTAGGATTGGGTCTTGTCCATCACATCATTCTCCTAATGATGTGATCCCGTTATTAACGACATCCAATGTCCATAGCCAGGAAACCATGACTATCTGTTGATCACAACGAGCTAGTCAACTAGAGGCACACTAGGGACATATTGTGGTCTATGTATTCACACGTGTATTACGATTTCCGGATAATACAGTTATAGCATGAATAAAAGACTATTATCATGAACAAAGAAATATAATAATAACACTTTTATTATTGCCTCTAGGGCATATTTCCAACATGACTTAGCACATGTTCACGCATGTAGTTGAAACAAAATCAACATAGCCTCCATGATATTTATGTTCATGGTGATTTATATACTACTCATTCTTGCACTCATTGTTGGTTAATCTTAATGCATGTTCATGACTATTGTCGCTCTCTAGTTGGTCGCTTCCCAGTCTCTTTCTATCCTTCACTTGTACTAAGCGGGAATACTGCTTGTGCATCCACTTCCATAAACCCCAAAGGTATTCCTTATGAGTCCACCATACCTTCCTAAATGCGGTATTTACATGCCGTTCCAAGTAAATTTGCATGTGCCAAACTCTAAACCTACAAATGAAATTATGTTTTATATGCTTGAATAGCTCATGTATCAACTAGGGTTATCTATATCTTCCATACTAGGTGGGTTATTCTCACGATGAGTGGACTCCGCTCATCATTCACGAGAAAATGGCCGGTAACCGGGATGCCCAGTCCCATGCTCAAATCAAATCAAAATAATTGCAAACAAAACTCCCCCAGGATTGCTGTTAGTTGGACGGTACTTGTTGTTTCGGACAAGTCGTGGAATGTGCTTGTTGGTGGTGGGGGAGTATAAACTTTACCATTCTGTTTGGGAACCGCCTATAACGTATGTAGCATGGAAGGTATCGAGATCTCTTGGTTGTTATGTTGACAATGAAAGTATGCCGCTCAAAATATTATTTATCTCTGTTTCAAAATTGGAGCTCTGGCACCTCTGCAAATCCCTGCTTCCCTCTGCGAAGGGCCTATCTATTTACTTTTATGTTGAGTCATCATCCTCTTATTAAAAAGCACCAGTTGGAGGGCACCGCTGTCATTTGTATGCATTGCTATTAATTTACATTGAGTATGACTGTGACTGGATCTCTTTTGCCATGAATTACAATGTCTAGTCAGTCCTTGATCTTCAGGGGTGCTCTGCATTTATGTTTTGCGGTCTCAAAAAGGGCTAGCGAGATACCATCTTGTTATATCAAATTATGATTGTTTTGAGAAAGTGTTGTCATCCAAGATTTATTATTATTGCTCTCTAGTTGATTATGCCATTGATATGAGTAAATGGGAGACCTAAGTGTTATTGTGAATGTGGTTAATTCATAATCTTTGTTGAAAACTTGAATGCTGGCTTCACATATTTGCAACAACAGGTCCAAACAGAGTTTGTAAAAGTTTTTATTTATCACTTTCAGTTTGTCAACTGAATTGCTTGAGGACAAGCAAAGGTTTAAGCTTGGGGGAGTTGATATGTCTCCAACGTATCTACTTTTCCAAACACTTTTGCCCTTGTTTTGGACTCTAACTTGCACAATTTGAATGGAACTAACCCGAACTGATGTTGTTTTCAGCAGAATTTCCATCGTGTTATTTTTGTGCAGAAATAAAAGTTCTCGGAATGACCTGAAACTTCACGGAGTCACGTTTTGGAATTAATAAAAAAATATTAGCGAAAGAATCAACAGAAGGGGACCAACACCCTGTCCACGAGGGTGCAGGGCGCACCCTGCCTCGTGGGTCCCCTGGACCTCCACTAACCTCAACCCCAACTCTATATATTCACGTTCGGGGAGAAAAAAATCAAAGAGAAGGATTCATCGCGTTTTATGATATGGAGCCGCCGCCAAGCCCTCTTCTTCCCCGGGAGGGCTGATCTGGAGTCCGTTCGAGGCTCCGGAGAGGGGAATCGTCACCATCGTCATCGTCAACCATCATCCATCACCAATTTCATGATCACCGCCGTGCGTGAGTAATCCCATCGTAGGCTTGCTGGACGGTGATGGGTTGGATGAGATGTACCATGTAATCGAGTTAGTTTTGTTAGGGTTTGATCCCTAGTATCCATTATGTTATATGATTGATGTTGCTATGACTTTGCCATGCTTAATGCTTGTCACTAGGGCCCGAGTGCCATGATTTTAGATCTGAACCTATTATGTTTTCATGAATATATGAGTGTTCTTGATCCTATCTTGCAAGTTATAATCACCTACTACGTGTTGTGATCTGGCAAACCCCAGAGTGACAATAGTCGGGACACTTCCCGATGATGACCGCAGTTTGAGGAGTTTATGTATTCACTATGTGCTTTGGTCCGGTACTCTATTAAAAGGAGGCCTTAATGTCCCTTAGTTTCCAATAGGAACCCACTGCCACGGGAGGGTAGGACAAAAGATGTCATGCACGTTCTTTTTTATAAGCACGTATGACTATATTCGGAATACATGCCTACATTACATTGATGAACTGGAGCTAGTTCTGTGTCACCCTATGTTATAACTGTTGCATGATGAATTGCATCCGACATAATTATCCATCATTGATCCATTGCCTACAACCTTTTCACATATTGATCTTTGCTTAGTTACTTCTCCGTTGCCACTGTTACAATTGCTACAAAACCGCTACTGTTACTTTTGCCACTGTTACCATTACTTCCATACTACTTTGCTACTAAATACTTTGTTGCAGATATTAAGTATTTCAGGTGTGGTTGAATTGACAACTCAGTTGCTAATACTTGAGAATATTCTTTGGCTCCCCTTGTGTCGAATCAATAAATTTGCGTTGAATACTCTACCCTCGAAAACTGTTGCGATCCCCTATACTTGTGGGTTATCAACCTCCCAAATGGAAAAATACTTTATCATCAAGTGGTTTGGTTAATATATCCGCCAATTGCTTATCAGTACGAACATGCTTAAGATTGATGTCTCCTTTAGCAACATGATCTCGAATGAAATGATGACGAACTTCAATATGCTTAGTTCGAGAATGTTGCACAGGAATATGAGCAATCTCAATAGCACTTTCATTGTCACAAAGCAATGGAACATGTATCACGTGTATCCCATAATCCTTAAGGGTTTGGGTCATCCAAAGTAATTGAGCACAACATGATCCGGCGGCAATGTATTCCGCTTCGGCGGTGGATAAGGATACCAAGTTTTGTTTCTTGGAGGACTAAGACACAAGGGATCTACCAAGAAATTGACAAGTACCCGAAGTGTACTTGCTATCAACCTTGTCGCCGGCATAGTCTGAATCGGAGTAGCCAACAAGATTAAAAGATGACTTCTTAGGGTACCAAATGCTAAAGTTTGGTGTATGAATTAAGTATCTCACTATCCTTTTCACAACCTTAAGGTGACATTATTTAGGGGCCGCTTGATATCATGCACACACTTAGCATAATATCAGGACATGAGGCACATAGATATAACAATGAACCAATCATAGAGCAGAAAACCTTTTGGTCAACCAGTTTGCCATCCTTAGTCAAGTCAAGATGTCCACTAGTAGGCATGGGTGTTTTCATACCTTTGCTTTCTTGCATGTTGAACTTCTTCAAAAGATCCTTAGTATACTTTGTTTGAGAAACAAAGGTACCTTCCTTAGTTTGCTGATTTGCAAGCCAAGAAAAAAAATTGAGTTCACTCATCATAGACATCTCAAACTTCTCTGGCATTAGCCTTCCAAACTTTTCACTAAAATGGGGGTTAGTAGAACCAAATATGATATCATCCACATAAATTTGGCACACAAATAATTCACATTAACCCTTTTAGTAAAAAGTGTAGAATCAATTTTCCCAATTTCTAACCCTTTTTCAATAAGGAACTTGGTCAAGCATTTATACCATGCTCTAGGAGCTTGTTTAAGACCATAAAGAGCTTTGTGAAGATTGTAGACATGATTAGGTTTCTTAGGATTGACAAAGATAGAATGTTGTTTAACATAGAATTCCTCCTCAATTTCTCCACTTAGAAAAGCAGTTTTAATGTCCATTTGGTATAAAGTGATATCATGGTGATTGGCATAAGCAAGTAAGATGCATATGGACTCAAGTCTAGCAACGGGGGCATATGTCTCACCATAGTCCATAACTTCGACTTGAGTGTAGCCTTGAGCGATGAGACGGGCCTTGTTGCGTACAACTTGTCCATCCTCATCTTGCTTATTCAGAAACACCCATTTTGTTCCAATGACATTGTGATTGTCGTCTGGCTTTTCAACTAATGTCCACATATGATTCCTCTCGAAGTTGTGTAGCTCTTCGTGCATAGCATTCACCCAATCCGGATCATCAAGAGCTTCTTCTACCTTCATAGGTTCAACATTAGAAATGAATGAGTAATGTTCACAAAATTTAGCTAAACGAGTGTTAGAGCGAGTAATTCTCCGGGTTTGAACATCGTTGAAGATTTGTTCAACGGGGTGGTCTCTTATGACTCTTGCTCTAACTCATGAGAGCTTTTGTTTGGGTTGGGGTGGAACATCCTATTTGTTGTCTTTTTCTTATTCTCCTCCATTGTTGTTGGCGTTGGCATTCTCTTGTGGAGGTGGAGAGGGAGGTCGAGGTGGTTCATCTTGTTGTACTTCCTCATCTCCTCCATCTTGACGTGTTCCAGTTGTGGATGCCTCCAAATCAACTTGTGGTTCACCTTGATGTGACATTGAGGCTTCCACTTGTACGGATGAGGTACTCTCCTTCACCTTTGTTGGGCGAATCTTGCCAATAGAAAAATCTTGAATTGCTTCCGAAGGATCTTTGTCTCCTACATCAATTGGCAATTTCTCTACTTGCGAGCCATTAGATTTATCAAACTTCACATCAGCCTTCTCTTCAACCTTTCGAGTGAGATTGTTGTACACACGGTAAGTGTGAGAATTTGAGCCATAACCAAGTAGGAAACCTTCGTGAGATTTAGGAGCAAATTTCAAACGATGATGCTTATCAAGAATGTAGCACTTTGAGCCAAATACTGGAAAGTATCCAACTTGGGGTTTGTTACTGTTGAGAAGCTCGTATGCTGCCTTGCCGAGAAGCTTGTGAAGATATAGTTGATTCGTAGCATGACAAGCTGTCTCAATGGCTTCCACCAAGAAGTGTCGTGGCGTCTTGTATTCATCAAGCCTCGTTCTCGCCATCTCGATCAACGTCCGGTTCTTCCTCTCAACGACTCCATTTTGTTGAGCTATGTACATAGAAAAGAACTCATGTGAAATCCCTTCTTCGTCAAGAAAGGTGTCCGCATTGGCATTCTTGAACTCGTTCCATTGTCGCTTCGAACCTTCTTGATCTTCACTTCAAATTGGTTTTGGGCCTTCCTAGCGAAGTTCTTGAAGATCTTTTGAACCTGTGATTTGCCATCAAGAAAGAACACCCACGCAAATCTTGAAAAGTCGTCAACAATGACCAAACCGAATGAGTTACCATCGAGACTCTTGTAGGCATTGGGACCAAGAAGATCCATATGAAGTAGGTCAAGCGGTCTTCTCATGGTCATGATGTTCTTCACGGGATGACTTCCTCCAACTTGTTTTCCTGCATGACAAGCACTGCAAAGTCTATCCTTGTCAAATATGACATCTTTAACACCAAGGATATGATCACCTTTAATGAGCTTATCAAGATTTCGCATACCCACGTGACCTAACCTTCTATGCCATAACCAACCTTTAGAAGATTTAGCAATTAAGAAAGTACGATGTTGAGCTTTCTTAGTGAAATCAACAATGTATAGGTCACATCTACGAATATCAGTAAAGACCATATTATGATTATCTCTTCGAAATACTTGGCAATCTACTTCAGTAAATAAGACATTGAAACCGAAGTCAGCTAGTCTAGATACGGAAAGTAGATTATAACCAAGGGATTCAACAAGCATGTCATTTGGGATAGAGATGTCATGGGAGATGGTCACCTTACCAAGGCCAACTGCCTTACCCTTTGAGTTGTCACCAAAACTGACATACTTGCGGGGACCGTCGTTTTGAGCAAGCTCTAAAAACATGTCCTTATCTTCAGTCATATGATCGGTACATCCACTATCAAGAACCCATTCCTTTTCTCCGGCCATGTAACCACATAGGTTAGCCATACGACCAAAGTGTCTCATCGACTCATCGAGATCAGTCACTATCATCATCCTCATCATAGTATCCCTGTTCAACATCGTCATGTGAGTGGTCGTCACCTAGAGAGAGTGATTCATTAGATTTATGACCATGACAATGTTCATGTTTATGAAATCTAATGACTTGAAAAATGATGCTACTAATGACTCCAACATCTCCTTTGGCACGCAAACACTACAAAAGAAGACACATCCGTGACATTTTGGGCCGAACGAATTTTTTCTGTCATACATATGACACTTCTATGACGATAATTGTGACAGAACCCGGTATCATCATAGATGTGGTGGGCTCCTACTTCTATGACAAACAATCATGACAGAAAATGGGCATTTCGTCCTGGGCGGGCCGGAGACGCGGCTACATGACATTCTTTGGGCCGTCCATGACGGAAAAAAACCATGGTAGAAGCGTGGGGGAGGAAAATTTCGGGGAGTTGCCGGTTACGGTGGGAGGTCAGGGGCCGAGCGATGCGCGTTTCTCTCGTACACATGCGAGGCATTGGCTCTAACTGAACCCGAGCGAGGCGTTGGGCTCTAACTGAACCCGAGTGAAGGCTACGCGTTACTGAACCCGAGCGATCGATCGATGGCTGTTAACTGAACCCTATGGAGCGATTCCTTCGCTACTGCTGCTAACTGAAGCCGATCGATTGGATGAACAGTGAGCATTGCAGGGGGCGGGGGGGCGGGGGGTTGGATGAACAGTGAGCAGTGGCGTTGCCTCTGGATGAACAGGACCCCATGGTGTGGAGGGCTGGATGAACAGTAGACGGTGGAGGGGTGGCCATGGAGGGGAGGTTGAACAGGACACCGTGGTGTGGAGGGCTGGATGAACAGTAGACGGTGGAGGGCTGGATGAATAGTAGATGATGGAGGGGTGGTTGAACAGTAGCTGGTGGAGTAGTGCATGGTGGAGGCTGGATGAACGGGAGCCCGTGGAGGCTGGAGGAGGTCGACGGTAGCCCGTGGAGGCTGGAGGAGGTCGACGGTGGAGATGAACAGTATCCCGTGGAGTCCTGTTTTGCGTTACGCCACACCCCTCCCGGTGAACAGGACCCCCATTTCGACCGTAGCGCTCCAACACAAGTCCGTTTTGTCTGTTTTGCTATACGCCACACCCCTCCCGATCAACAGGACCCCTGTTTCGACCATAGGAGGTCCGTTTCCTCTGTTTTGCGGTACGCCACACCCCTCCCGATCAACAGGACCCCCGTTTCAACCGTAGGAGGTCCGTTTCCTCTGTTTTGCGGTACACCACACCCCTCTCGATGAACAGGATCCCGTTTCAAACATGGCCGGTCGAACACAAGGTCGTTTCCTCCGTTGTGCGGTACGCCAGGCCTCGTTTCCATCGCCTGTTCCATCCAAGCCCTCCCGATGAACACGAACACACATTCCGTTCCGACCCAGCCGGTTGGCTCCCCATGAACACGACGACGACGTTGTTTCTCCGTTCCGACCCAGCCATGTACGTATGTGCGAGTAGGCGTTCGAGACCTCGCCCGTATGTACACATACGTGGCCGTATTTTCTTTCTTCCACCCTGGCCGTTGTACGTACGTGTGCATGCTACGTGCGCGCCTCTACATCCACCACTATATATGTATGTACACGTTCGCGACCAGAATGACAGCGCTACCTACGCTTCGACCAGGTGGGTCTCGACTGTCAGGCACTTCCTTGCCTACGAAGATGTAGCTGGTGGGTCCCAGTAGTCAGGGGGCGAATCGTTTTTTTTTTGCCCGGACGCACTTCCTTGCGTGAGAAGATGTAGCTGGTGGGTCCCAGTAGTCAGGGGGGCGAATCTTTTTTTTTTGCCTGGACGCACTTCCTTGCGTGCGAAGGTGTCGCTGGTGGGTCCCAGCGGTCAGGGGGCGAATCGTTTTGTTTTTTTGCCCAGACGCACTTCCTTGCGTGCGAAGATGTAGCTGGTGGGTCCCAGCAGTCAGGGGGAAACGTTTTTTTCGCGAAATAAAGTGGCCCGTCTGGTGGGTCGCAGCTGTCAGGTGGAGGAATCATTATTTTCCGCATAATAAGGAGGCACTTCCTTGCTGCGGCGTGGACCCAACTGTCAGCCTCTCCACGTACAGTCCATGTCCGATGGAAGTCGTTCCTTGACCACGTTGAGCACACCGCGCCGAGA
Source organism: Triticum timopheevii (assembly GCA_963921465.1). NCBI lineage: Eukaryota > Viridiplantae > Streptophyta > Magnoliopsida > Poales > Poaceae > Triticum > Triticum timopheevii. The sequence continues at coordinate 471,733,295 of OY997266.1, read as the reverse complement.
GTACAAGGGCGGTGGACGACGGCGAGGCCTAGGAAGGGGACGACAGGGAGCCGGGGAAGACGTGGCAGTGGAAGCCCGCGCGGAGAGGAGTACGAGGGTTCACTGGTTCGGCTGTGGTGTGAGCCTGCCGTCGCTGCAGGGCCTGGCCAGCGGTTGGAATAGTAGGTGGCGGTGAGGCCTCCGTGGCAGCACAGCCGGCCACGGGAGGCAGGAGCATGCGGCACGACCGGCGCTGCTTTGGGCGGCTGGAGCAAGAAGACCAGAGGTTGAAGAAGCACTACGGCCGTTGGATGGACATCGTACGGTCACTGGAGCTAGAATTGTTCATATTGACTAAAGTTGACAAAGGCCCCCTGTCGGGTCAAAACCGGCGGATCTCGGGTAGGGGGTCCCGATCTGTGCGTCAAGGCTGATGGTGACAGGAAGCAAGGGGCACAGATGTTTACCTAGGTTCGGGTCCTCTCAATGGAGGTAAAACCTTACTTCCTGCTTGATTAATATTGATGATATGGGTAGTACAAGAGTAGATCTACCATGAGATCGTAGAGGCTAAACCCTAAGAGCTAGCCTATGATGGTATGAATGTAATTGTGATCGGCCTTCTAAGGACCAACCTCTCCGGTTTATATAGACACCGGAGATGGCTAGGGTTTACATGGAGTCGGTTACAAGGAAGGAAATATAATATCTGGATGACCAAGCTTGCCTTCCACGCCAAGGAAAGTCCCATCCGGACACGGGCCGAAGTCTTGAGTCTTGTATCTTCGCGCTTCAATAGTCCGAACGTTGTACACAGTCCGACTGTCCGGATACCCCCTAATCCAGGACTCCCTCAGTAGACCATGAACCAGGCTTCAATGATGATGAGTCCGACGCGCATTATTGTCTTCGGCATTGCAAGGCGGGTTCCTCCTTCGAATACTCCAAAGTGGTTATCGAACACGTAGACCGTGTCCGGATCTGCAAGATGATCTCTGTATGGTACAGATCTGATTTGATGGCAATCTTCGTACGCCGTGCCTCTGCACCGAGGCTTGGTCCAACATGAACCGACGTTTCCTACCCCACAACAACTCGTGTTACGATGCGGTTTTATTGGCACGTCCCGTCGAGGCAGAGATCATGTCCCGTTTATTACGGGATTTTCCATCAATATGAGCGTGCGTGACCCCACGATGGTTGTTGGTATTACCCCGTGTGTATTTAGATAAGCCTCAAACGGTCACGCCGGGGACTCTTGATATTCACCCTCTTTATAAAGGGGTTGAGACCTATGCCTCTTTTTTCACCTTCATCGCGTCTTCTCGCACCTCGAGTTCTAACTCTCAAAACCCAAGCTCCACCCCTCCGGAATCCTCCAATATGTCCGGATCTGACCCTCAAGGCCAGTGGGTGACCTCCTCAATTGAAGAGAAGGACATTGCAAAGCTTAGGGAGGTCGGATACCTGACCGCTGATATCCAGCACAGGCTTCCTATTCCGGGGCGGGTCATCCCTACGCCGGAGCCCAATGAGTGTGTCGTTTTCGTCCCACACTTCCTCCGTGGTTTGGGTTTCACCCTCCATCCCTTTGTGAGGGGGCTCATGTTCTATTATGGGCTGGATTTTCATGATCTGGCTCCAGATGCTATCCTCCATATCTCGTCGTTCATTATCGTGTGCGAGGCTTTTCTCCATGTCACGCCACACTTCGGCTTATGGCTCAAGACCTTCAATGTGAAGCCGAAGATGATCGAGGGGCGACATGTGGAATGCAGAGGTGCCGTAATAAGCAGAAACGCCGATGCCCCGTGGGCAGAGGGTTCTTTCCCAGAAGTATCTGATGTATGGCAGCGGACGTGGTTTTACATCACGGCTCCGAGAGGCACAAAGTGGGTGGCTCTGCCAGAGTTTCGCTCGGGCCCTCCGCCACAGTTGGCGTCTTGGACAGACGTAGGACGGAATTGGGGGCCCGCTGGTGATGTACCAGTACTGCAGAATCGCATGCGGGAGCTTCTTGAGAGGGACGTTAACCTCGTCAACATAATGCAAGTGATGTTAATCCAGCGGATGTTGCCGTGCCAACGCTGGTCTCTCCGGATGTGGGAGTTCAATCTAGAGGGTCCGGGGACTATAAAACATTTCTTCGGCTTGAAGCTTGAAGAGATGTGCAAATTATTCATTGGACAGAAAGTAATGTGTCTCGACACCACCGAGGATGCGGGAATAAGCTGTAATCGCCTAGATACCCAAGTAAGTAGCTTTGATACGGGACACCCTGTTTTGTATTTATCGTGACTGTTTGCTCTGACAATCATCCGCGTCCAGGAATGGCTCAGCAAGGCGGAGAGAATCAGGTGTCCGGCAACGCTTCCCGAAGGCTCGCCCACCCCTACCATGGCCAAGATGAACGACCGGGTACTCAGCAGGATGCCCTCGGGGAAAGGTGAGGGGAGGGATGAAAAATCTAAACCCCACACGCTACGCATCCGAACCGGAAGGGTTGCTACCTCCCCCAAGGAGGATAGTCGGGGAGGAGGGGTTAAGGCCTCCTCCCCGCGCGGGAAGAAGAGGGCCGCCTATGAAGACCTGGAGACGAAGACGCCTAAACCTGGGAAGAAGGTGCCCCAAGGGGCTCTGCCACGGCGAGCATCCTCACCGCATTACGCCCACCAACAGGCCAGCCCTCCAACGAGCCGTAAGTTAATCATTAACTTAAAGGAACTGTATTTCTCCTGGATCAATGACCAGGATTCAACTTTTTGCAGTCCGGCCAGCAGCTCTTCTCAACAGGGATCGTCTTCGGGGGACCTTCCTCCGGAGATGATGGAGAGCGAGACCCCACCCGCCTCTCCGATTCTTGACGTGGGCGACACCGAGGTGTCGTCACGGAGGAGTCTGAATCCGCCAAGGCCGGAGGCCAATACGTCAGCCGCCCTGAGTTCGGACGTACTGATGGGCTTACTGGAGCGAGCTGCGCTCTCAGAGGAGCACCGCTCATTAATGAGTGCGGTGCTCAAGAAGATTTCATCCGCTACAAGCGGTTTGAATGAAGCATTTACAAGCCTTCTCAGAGGCTTTGAGGTATGTAATGAGGAATACACCATATAGATAGTAGCCCCTGAGACTCTGGTTGCCCGCCTTAGGCGGCAAACAGGGGATCATAAACAAAGATTTATGTTGCAAATATGTGCAGGTACCTGTGGGTCCGGCCGCCGGCCCGTCCATTGAAGTGACCGAACTGACGAGGCAGATTGGTTCGGTTGATGCCGATATCACCCTGATGAATGAGTAGCTGGATAAATCGCAAGGTATGTGTCCTGTCTTTCCTGCATAGGAAAATATTTAAGGTGGCATATAGTAATGTAATATGTTCGGACCGCAGATGGTGCTGCTGCCGTCGAGGCCCTGAGGGCCGAACTTGCGCTAGCCAAGGAACAGGCTCGGGTGAGCCATGCGGCTGCCCTAAAGGCGGCCGAGGAATTGAGAGCCGAACAGGCTGCTCATCGCCGAAGCGAGGAAAAGGTAGCCGAAATGGCTATCGAGTTAAAAAATACCGCTGACCGGTATGAGGTCCTGAAAAAGGAGCATGAGGATAAATCGGCTGACCTGAGCAAGGCGCTTAATGCCGCCAAGGAAATACGGACCGAGCTCAGAAGTGCGCGGGAGGAGCTTCAACAGGCCGGTAAGATCGCGGCTGGAGGCTCTTATTTGTTGCGGACGAAGTTCTTCGATCCAAAGTATGCTCCCCTGGATGGACGCTGGAGCTCGCCAAATGAGTACGCGGAACTAGCGAAGAGTACGGCTGATGCTGTGGACTTCTTCAAAGATCAGGGTGAGAAGGAGGTGGAGAAGCTTTTCTGGTCGCAGTTCAATGCTCCCACTCGCCCGCTGCCGTTAAGTGATAAGATGGCTATTGTAGCGGAGTTTCGCAGGCTATCCAGCCTTGCAATGCGGTCTGTAATAGACCATCGTTGGCCGAAAGGGCCTAAGCCGGAAGTTATTTTGGTTTTGTGCAACAGTTCCTTGGGGCCGTGCCCCGGATCGATGCCATGAGGAGGTCAGCATGCATAGAGGGTGCGCGGATGGCCCTTGCTCGCGTTAAAGAGTATTGGACGGATATGGATGCCACTATGATAGCCTCTCAGGATCCGCTGGGGGCCAGTATCCAGCCGGGCACTACTTGGCGCAGGTCACGGAGGGTGCCCGCCTGATAGAGGCGCAGTGCCCGAAGAATCTCCTCTTCAAGTGATGATTCAAATCACTGTAAAAACATTTTGATTAGAAGGTTATATTTGTAATTTTTGTCTGAAAATATGATTGTGTCCCCGTGCGGCCGTTTATATATAAATATATATGTGTGGGTAATCCGAAAGATAGCAGTCGTTGGCTTCAGCCCCCACGCATACAATGCGGGGGTGTTCGTGAAAAAATGTGCTTGATCACTCTTTATCCAACGTCTTGGTCCGGCAAGGAGGTGATCGCACGTCGAACTAGGCAACCGGACTATATAGCTGTAACACTTTTGCTTAGCCGCGGGATTTTAATGTTGGTGCTACTAAGTAGCCCCTGATACCTTCGCATGCATCCAAATACGGGCGCGTATGTACCTGGCCGGGAAATGGCCTTTCGTTAATGCGGAGAAATCCTAGAGATTCCATTGAGTCGTCGAGTGGTTGACCAGTCTCTCGCTGTATCATGACGGTCAATTTTCGGCTTTCTCTACTGAGGTGCTCATCCGGAATAACCAGGGCACAATCGCAGTAGTTCTCCTTTGGCCACCTTAGCCGATTATGAGGGAACGTAAGGCGGCAAAACCAGGAGCCGGGCAAACCCAACATTTGACCAAAGACATGATTCGGAGCCGGGCAAACCCAGCATATAAGGCCAAACTCGTGACGCCGAACACTCCCGAAGGTATTCGGACTTTATAACAGATGATGAGCTCAAGAATGCCCATTCATTATAAACCCTGTATTTCAAGGTACGTGCATTAATATGTCGTGGCGAAATGCCAAAAACGGCAGTATCCTCTATGGGTATGGAACCCATGGGATGATGAAACAACAAGAGGCAATAGAAAAGGTTTACACAGGGGCTTAATCTAAAAAGAAACCTGTTGAATGGGGCCCTGGTGCACGTCTGCGCCTTTGTCTCTGTTGTGCCGCATTCTGGAAGGGTATCGTGCGAACGTTGTCCGCAGAAAAGGGAAACTCATGGAAGAGTGCAACGTAAGTATCCGATGGACAATAAAAATGTGAGATGCTGGCCTGCCCATAAGGTTGAGCCAAAATGGGGCTTTTATTTTTAGCCCCTGGTATCCACTATAGGATTACATATACGGTGCCCTGGTTTAATGTGGGCTGCCGGACTCGTCTAACCGTGTCCGTGGTCTTAACGACCCGGTATATTTTTGTTAGAGGCCGCTTATAGTTTGGCCGTTAGGGTCGTCGTGTATTCCTCTGCGCGCGAAAAGTGCTCTGTTATTCCGCTAACGGTGATGACGCTGCGAGGACCGGGCATCTTAAGTGTATGGTAGCCATAGTGTGGCAATGCGTTGAAGCGAGCGAAGGCCGTTCTTCCAAGCAATGCTTGATAGCTGCTTTGGAAGGGTGCAATGATGAAGACTAGTTCTTCGCTTCTGGAGTTGCCTGGAGAGCCGAATGTTACCTCCAGTATGACGGAGCCCCTGCTGTAGGCTTCAACGCGTGGTATCACCCCTTCAAAGGTGGTGTTAATCTTGCTGATTCTAGATGAGTCTATCCCCATCCTGCAGATAGTGTCATCATATATTAAATTGAGACTGCTACCGCCGTCCATGAGGACATGAGTAAGATGGTATCCGTCGATTATTGGGTCAAGCACCAAGGCATTTGATCCTTCACATCGAATACTAGTTCGGCCGTCCAGGCGATCGAAGGTGATCGAACAAGACATCCAGTAGTTAGGTGTGGGTACGATGGGCTCTATATCGCATGCGTCTTTATGGGCGCGTTCGTGCCTTCCCAAGGATGTGCGAGTCGCGTGGATCATGTTCACTGTTTTAACCTCTGGCGGGAATTTTTTCTGTCCCCCAGTGTTTGGTTGGCGAGGTTCATCCTGGTCCTCACTTGGTGTTTCCCTTCCCTTGTGTTGGTGTTTAGTTCGCCGGCCTGCTTGAAGACCCAGCACTCTCTGTGCGTGTGGTTCGCAGGTTTGTCGGAGGTGCCATGAATTTGGCATAGTCTGTCCAGACCTCTGTTCAGACCGGACGGTCCTTCTTTACTGCCTTTAGATTGCTTATTTTGCTAGTTAGGTCGAGAGCCCCTGAATCCGGCATTAACCTTTGTGTTGTCCGAGCTATCTTCCTTGTTTTGGCGTTTATTTTTATTACGCCATGGCTTCGCGTTGCCATCCCTTATTTCGGATGTGTTGGGGTCGCTGGTGCCTTTACGGGCTAGCCAACTATCTTCTCCCGCGCAAAAGCGGGTCATAAGGCTTGTTAGTGCTGCCATTCTCCTTGGCTTTTCTTGGCCGAGGTGTCTGGCGAGCCACTCGTCACGCTGCTGTGTTTGAATGCCGCTAAGGCTTCGGCATCCGGACAGTCAATGATTTGATTCTTCTTAGTGAGGAATCTGTTCCAAAGCTTGCGGGCGGACTCTCCGGGTTGTTGGATTATGTGACTTAAACCGTCAGCATCCGGAGGCCGGACATAAGTCCCTTGAAAATTGGCCCTGAAAGCTTCCTCTAGTTCCTCCCAGCTCCTGATTGAATTTTCGGGGAGGCTTTTCAACCAGTGCCGAGCTGGTCCCTTCAGTTTGAGGGGAAGGTATTTGACGGCGTGGAGGTCATCCCCCCACGAGCCATGTGTATGTGGAGGATAAAGTCCTCGATCCAGACCCCCGGGTCTGTCGTTCTGTCGTATGCCTCTATGTTTACAGGTTTAAAGCCCTGTGGGAATTCATGGTCCAGTACTTCATCAGTAAAGCATAGGGGGTGAGCAGCCCCTCTGTATCTGGACGCGCTGTTGCATGCCGTCGGCTGTTGTTGTGTTCGGTGTTTATTCTGAACTGGTGTTTGGTTGTCATAAGTGTTTTGACGACCATGGTCCCCCGCCGGGGTGTGTCCTTTAGATCCGTAGATGGACCTAGCTGCACCAGCTTTCTTTTGCAGGTGCTCACGTAGATCGTGGGCGTCTTCGGTGGCTGATTTATTGCGGTTATGAAGTGGTACTCCTGGTCTCCTGGTCGTGTTATTCTTCGGTGGAACGGCCTCGTCGTCGAATTCTGGCAGTAGCTTGCATTTTGGGTAGCTCTTTGTATGGCGATCGTCGCCATATCTTTCTTTAGTGTCTAGCACTTTGTTCCATCTGCGATTGAGCGTTTCCTGTGCGGCTTTAAGCCGTTGCTTCTGCTTCTTCAGACTTCTCGCTGTGGCCATAAGCTTTCTGTGGAGGTTTTCTCGTTCCACGCACTCTTCCAGATGATGAATGCGTCATCGTCCGGACTGTCTTCTTGTCCTAGGGCGGTTTGATGAACTCTTCCCTCTGGATTGTTTTCTTCGAGCGTATGCTCCAAACTATGTTCAGCGTGACCTGGTTCATCCTGCTCCATCGCTGGTTCTGTTTGGTCATTGTTGCCTTCGGGGTTGGTCGGAGTATCCATCCTTCTGGCGCTCTTGCTGATATTTTTGTTGTTACTGGATTTGGAACGGCGTCTGCACCGTCGCTTTGGTCTTTGTCCGCGGGTTTTATCTTCCGGGTTGTCACCGTCGTCTTCCTTGGGCGTATCCACCATGTATATGTCGTCTGACGAGGCGTGAATCCGGCACCCCATAGATTCTGGGTCTTCTCCTGCATCATTGTCCATACCATCGATGCCTTCAGAGTCGAAGTCCGGCAGGTCGGTTAAATCATCAACCGTGGCTATTAAGTGGGTGGTGGGTGGGCAACGAATGTCTTCGTCGACTGCTTCCCACTCGAGACGGACATAGTTTGGCCCGAGATTCTCTGTCAAAGAGAGGGTTTTGAATGAGTTTAATATGTCGCCAAAGGGCGAGTGCTGAAAGATGTCCGCCGTGGTGAACTCCATCACCGGAGCCCAACCGGGATCGGCGGGCTCGGGGACGCGCGGACTGGAGGCTACAACCGGACACGAGTCCAGGGGTCCGGAGTCACAGGCTTCCTCAAAACACTACAAGAAATATGTCAACTAGTGACCTCCACTATTGGTCACTGAAAGGTCATAGTTTTCAATTTGTGACCTTTTTGTGACCAAAAACATAAGGTCAAAAGCTGGGGGTCATTAACGGACTATAGTGACCTTCTCTGTGAGAAGGTCGTAGACGTTTACGACCAAAACAGAAGGTCATTGAACCCATGACCTTTTGTTTTGGTCACTAGCTGTCTGCCCAGGCCACGTCGGATCCGACGTGGCAATCTGACGTGGCAAAATTGTGACCAATTCATAAGGTCGTTACTTAGAATCGGCCCAGTCCATTTCGGTGCTTTAGATGGGCCGAGCCCATTAATTATTATTTTTCTAGCAATTTGTGTCAACTACATGGGCCGAGACCAAGAATTTGGCCTTTTTATTTTCTAGGACACGGCCTTCTACAGTTCATTTCTTTTTTGGGCCTCAAACTTTTTATAGTCCATTTCAATTTTGGGCCTCCATAACAAAATTGTTCCAGCGACAGTGAAATAGAGGGAATTCAAACAAGCATGTATCTTAAACAGCCACGGGTGACAATTTTATTTCTTTCAACACAAAAAGATTCCTTAAACAGCCACGTGTACAATAGTAGGTACATTCAAGTACACAGTAGGTACATTCAAGCACAGGAAGTACTACCAAAGAGCTAAAACATGTACTAATAGCAAACATTTACATTCAATCATCCACGTAGCTACCAAGTAGCTACCATTTCTACCAGCAGTAGCAACAGCCGCCTGAAAGACAAGGAGGTGCTACCACCACCAGCGGCAACCATCCATCACCACCAGCGGCGACATTTTAGAGACGCCCTCCCCTTGCTGTTGCTTGGCGTGCTGCATCACAAGTCCCCCTACACACACAAAATTCAGATGTTCAAAAAATATCAACATATTGAGCAGTTAGGTGAATTTCCTGCACAAGTGAAATTGGACTGAATCTGTAAACTTGTTTATACTCCTGGACTGTGTTTGGAACGAATTTGGAGTACAAGGAAACCAAAACAATATCTGGACTGTGTTTGGACTAAATTTGGAGTACTCCTAGACTGAATTTGGACTGAATTTAACTGAAACAATGATCAAGACAATGAATAGTACACAAAACAGGATAGTCCAAAACCATATGTGACGGACGGTACCCCAAAAATAAAGGACTTGGGTGGGTGCTGCAAGCAGGATCAAAACAGTTACATATATCCCTAAGTATTGTTATATGTTAAAAAACTGCCAACATGACCTGTTAGGCTATTCCATTGTTTTCCAATTGGTTTCAACAAAGTGCTGTGATGTATGTGTCTTAACATAACTCCTAAGAAATGTTCGCAACCTGAATTAACTACACTTTTTCTCATTGAAGTGAACACAACAGCAGTTTAATCAGCAAAACCATACTTTACTATAGAATGTATCTTCTGAATGCATAACAGGATATGTAGAGAGAGAGATCGCCTTGGCAACAATAGATGGTGCGCATCCTCGCCGGACCGGAGCAGCTTGTCCCTGGCCCTCCCCACGGGATGGTACCAAACTGCACACACACCAAGCAAGAGAGCACGCATTAGATGATATGAGAAAATGAACCATGGCGGCTGCAGCAGTGATTATGGGCGTTGAAGGGAAGGCAGAGTGGGCAGCAACAGCAGTGATTACCAGGAAGTTGTGGTAGACGAACGCCCTGGGCTCCCACGAGATGACCTCCGTCCATTGTGCACCGCGCTTGCCCAGCCCCTCGCTGCACCCACCCACGAGAATATGGTATGCAAGATGCCTACAACACATTCATACATGACAATCATTAGGAACACAGTAAAGAGAATGCAAGCAATTGCTTCAGTTGTTCTTTTCGCACAAGTGCAAATGTCAACATGAAACAAGGAGCTCAAGGAATTAATCCCCAACACATCAGTACAGCAGTTGCAACTAATCATACCACGGCATAAATAATGGGCCACGATATACTAGTAAATTGAACTACTACTGCTACTACTCAGTACATCAGTATCAAAGAGTGGATTTTGGCTACCATATATACATGTACTAATAAACTACTGTGCTAGTAAAAGAGGGAACAGAAAAGGCAAAAAGTGGAATAGCAGAGCAGAAGCATGGAAGAGGGACAGTTGATCTCTTGGCTAACAGCTAACAACAAAGAAGTGCCCATACAGCCAATTTACTACCCTATAATGATTATAAGAACTAGAAATAAAAGATATATAATAGTACTGAACAGTTGAGCAGTTGCAGATCCATCTAATCATGTGGAAAGTCAGTGAGCAGTTGCAGATCCACCATTGCCACCATCTAGTCACGAGGATTGGAGTCCTCCTCAGTCTTGACACTGAGCTTTTGCTTCCCCATGACCTGCTGATAGGTCACCAACATAAACCATTTGAAATGATTAAACAAGTGCACTAGAAGCAATCTAGATCAGCATACAAACATCCATCTTCGGCAACACTTGAAGCATAACTACTAAAACAATTATGAACCTGAGATAAGTCGAAGAATCTTACAAGGATAAAATAAGTTACATAAATTCATAAAAATAAAACACTACATCTCTGTTTCTAAACCAGAGAGCCAAGAGAGAACTATAACAGATGTAGTTCTCTGCCTCAACATGCTGTAATAATATTATCTCTGTTGATCCATGTCCATCTGGGTTAAAATGAAATGTAAAAAAATTGAATGAGCCAACTTGGTACATCATTACAAATGATTACTTGCTAAGAGAAACAAGTCAGAAAACAAAGCTTCATATAACCACCTAAATATTATGGTCAAGTACTAATTATCAAACTGGCATATCCACTTGTCTGCTACTCCCTATGTAATCAAATGCAAGACATTTTAGGTCACTTCACAGATTTAGTAGTTTGTAAGTAGAAGAATAGAAATTTGAAGAAAAAAATGGTGGAGACACACTGAGATCACGGCACATAACAGGTGTTCAAATCAATGGAAAGCAAATGTATTTTGGAGATGGTACCATCCCTCTCTCAGAATAATCAGAGCCCAAAATTCCATATGCTGATCGATTGATATGCCAAACAGGGGGATCGGCTGAGGGGCTCACCGCGGTGCGGATGACGAGCTCGGGGAGGCCGGAGACGTCGGAGCAGCGAGGGCGACGCGGATCAACGGGGGAAGGCGCGCCGCAGCTGACGGGGAAGAAGCTCGGATCCGGCGATGTGGGGGCGACCAGCTTGAACTGGTGGCCGTATTCGATGCAGAGGGGAGGTGCGGAGCTCGTGGACACCTTCCCATGTCGCGGATCCGGCGATGTGGTGGGTGAGGAGGTGCGGATCGACGAGATCCACCCATCATCATCACCCTTCTCGAGGTTCTTGACGCTTGGGTGACGCGGATGCAGTGCTGCGCCTCCTGCGGGCCCTCGAAGCCGGCCTTGTCGGTCTTCATCGGTGGTGGGCCCTTGGATGGGAGGGGACCTCTAGCCAGGGAGGGGAGGGGAGGGGAGGGGAGGTGGCACCGGCGGCGGAGTGGATGCGCTCGCCAGCGGGAGGAGGTGGCCGTGGAGGAGGTGGTCGCCGCGGTCGAATGGATCTGGGATGTAGGGAGAGGGGAGAAGGAGAGGGTAGGGGCGCCGGCTGTGGAGTAGAGGGTGGCGGGGGCGGCGGGTCGTCGATGGTTGCGGTGGGGGCGGCGGCAGATCGAGATCGGGGAGGGGGCGGCGGCGAGGAGATGGGGACGAGGGAGGAAGGGGGCGACGGGGGGATCTGAGCTAGGGTTTGGCCTGCGGGTGGGGGTATCTCCTTTTCTTTTCTTTTCTTTTTTCTTTTTTCTGTAGATAGATGGATGGATGGATGGACGCCATGTCATCGATCCGTGGACAGAGTTACGATTGGTTCAGAAAATCAGTGATGTAAAATAGTTTTCAAATACTAAAAATAGAGGGATTTTATGAAGTAGCTATCAAAAATATTTTGCAAAAGGGCACCACATAAACTTTCACTAGAGTTAGACCACATTTTATGGATTAGGACCAATTTGTATGCATTTTTCATATTTCTAGCTATTTTTAATCATTTTTTGAGTGGCAAAAATGTTTTTTTTTCGTGAAGAACCAACCAAATAATTGTTGCAAAATTGGACCTAATCAATTTTATAAAATATTAGGCCATATTAAATGCACAATTGACCAAATGGTTGGGCATAAAAAGTTTTGATCCACCTCTGGTGAAAAAGACAAATTCCCGCCGGTTCAGCTGGAAGCGAGTCAAATTTGAACTGCAGCTGCCTCATAATTTGCTATTTATTTTTTCCAAAAATCATTTCTAGTTACATAAGTACCTATTTAATCAGAAAAACACCAAAAAAATTCCAAGATTCAACCACTAGCTAGGAACGGTCATTCCCGCCATTTTGACGGCATTTTGAAACGGGCATAAAAAATTCAAAAAAATCAAAAAAATTGGGAAACCTTCGCATTGTGTCATTATATGTGGCCAAGTTCCCAGGAAAAATAACAAACTTGTAATACGGCAATTATTTTAAAAAAGTGTTCTCAGAAATGAGCTATCATCTCTGAAGATTCATGGCTTTCAAGCCAAATGATCAATCTTATGGCCACATTCATGGCATAGTTTGTTCAAATGATCTCATATTATGCACAAGGGTGCATATTGGAATGGCAAACAATGTTGCCTAAGGAATTTTTCATTTTCTTTGGACGAAAAACCCATTTTTTATTTTCCGAGTGCCCAAAAGGAGGTTTTTTTGTGAAGGAACTACCAAATAATTTTTGCAAAATTGGACCAAAACAATTTTTTAAAATACTAGGACATATTTAATGCACAGTTGACCAAATGGTTGGGCGTAAAAAGTTTTGATCCACCTCTGGTGAAAAAGACAAATTCCCGCCGATTCAGTTGGAAGCGGGTCAAATTTGAACTGCAGCTGCCTCATAGCTTGCTCTTTATTTTTTCCAAAAATCATTTCTAGGTACATAAGTATCTATTTTATCATAGAAACACCAAAAGTTTTCCAAGATTCAACCACTAGCTAGGAACGGTCAAGCCCGCCGTTTTGACCGCATTTTGAAACGGGCATAAAAAATTAAAAAAAAATCAAAAAATTGGAAAACCTTCGCATTGTGTCATTATATGTGATCAAGTTTCCAGGAAAAATAATAAACTTGTAATACGGTAATTATTCTAAAAAAGTGTTCTCAGAAATGAGCTATCATGCGTGAAGATTCATGGCTTTCAAGCCAAACGATCAATCTTATGGCCACATTCATGGCATAGTTTGTTCAAATGATCTCATATTGTGCACAAGGGTGCATCTTGGAATTCCAAACAATGTTGCCTAAGGGAGTTTTCATTTTCTTTGCACGGAAAATTCATTTTCCATTTTCTGAGTGCCCGAAATGAGGTTTTTTTGTGAAGGAACTACCAAATAATTGTTGCAAAAATGGACCAAATCAATTTTATAAAATACTAGGCCATGTTTAATGCACAATTGACAAAATGGTTGGGTGTAAAAAGTTTTGATCCACCTGTGGTGAAAAAGACAAATTGTCGCCGATTCAGTTGGAAGCGGGTCAAATTTGAACTGTAGCTGCCTCATAGTTTGCTATTTATTTTTTCCAAAAATCATTTCTAGGTACATAAGTATCTATTTAATCAGAAATACATGATTTGATGGCAAGACATCGAGGTGTGGATGGTGGCCGAGGGCCCCAACTCTAGAGCGCGTAAGGTCGCATGCCCGCCGCGTGGTCACCGCGTGACCGTGGCGTTGCCATGTGTTTTGGGCGGCCTAGGCATGTCTAGTGGGTTGGGCACTCCCCAGGTAGGTGCTAGGAAGAAAATCACAACATAAGATTCTCACGAGGAGACCGATCGATGCTTAAACATGAATAGGCAGCCAACTGTTTGATTTGCGGTACGGGAAATGCACTTGGCTAATGGGCGTGAGTTTTGGCTGAGGATGATCAGTTACTAAGAAGACCGTCTTCACAAATTTTCACCTCAAAAGGAGGAGCCTAGGTGGTACTTGCTTTACAAAGTACCACACTGGACATAAATACGAATGTTGAAGCTTGGCTCAAAATAATGAATGGATTGAGCTAGCATTTGGTGGAGGATGGTTATTTGGGCATAGGAAAGCACTGTAGAAAATGGATACCATTTGGACATGCCAAAGTGGTACTTCCTTCACAAAGTGCTGCTTTGATCAGAATAGGAAAATGAATATTTTTGAGTTATTTTTGAACTAGGCAAGGAAGGTTTTTACATATTTGCCGAAGATATGACCCAAAGAATTTATGAGATTTTTTTGGGAATTTTGGGAATAACAGAAATATAGGTTGCTTCACAACCTAGGGCAAAAACTGCCACATGGACATGACACATAGGCAAAACTGATGAGATGGCGCCTAGTCATCACAACCCACCACAATCTACAAGGCTATGACCATCTATATTGGTCATTAACAACTAGAAATAAGGCAGCGGACTAGCACTGTTTGCTTTGTGACCTTTTCGTGTAAGGAAATTACGACCTTTCTGACCAAAATGGTCGCAATGGTTTAGAGTTTGGAGCCCCTCGAACAGCTTTTGACCAATTGGTCTGAAATGGTCATAGATCCATGACCAATTCTTCCAGGGTCACTGACAAAATGTCACTAGTTGACATATTTCTTGTAGTGAAAGTGAGGCCTGTGTTCAGCTCCATCGCCGATGAGGGTACGGCCTGCGGGGCGAGGTCCAGCCCTCCGTCCTTAGGCAACGCAACCTGTCCCAGATTAAGATCTGAGGCATCTGCCGGGATGATATCCCGAGCAACGTCTGACAACGGGTCTAAGCCGTGCCCATCACGATTGTTCGGCGCTCCTGGCGCTGGCCCGAATCCGTCAAAGACCAAGTCTCCGCGGATATCCGCCGTGTAGTTCAGGTTTCCGAACCTGATTTGATGGCCGAGGGTACAGCTATCGATCTGCTCTAGGTGGCCAAGCGAATTGGCATGCAGCGCAAAGCCACCGAACACGAAGATCTGTCCGGGGAGGAAAGTCTCACCCTGGACAGCATCATTAATGACGATTGAAGGAGCCATCGAGCCTGACAGCGACGACACAGAGGAACTCTCAATGAAAGCACCAATGTCGGTGTCAAAACCGGCGGATCTCGGGTAGGGGATCCCGATCTGTGCGTCAAGGCTGATGGTAACAGGAAGCAAGGGACACGGATGTTTACCCAGGTTCGGGCACTCTCTATGGAGGTAAAACCCTACTTCCTTCTTGATTAATACTGAAGATATGGGTAGTACAAGAGTAGATCTACCACGAGATCGTAGAGGCTAAACCCTAAGAGCTAGCCTATGATGGTATGAATGTAATTGTGATCGGCCTTCTAAGGACCAACCTCTCTGGTTTATATAGACACCGGAGAGGGCTAGGGTTTACATGGAGTTGGTTACAAGGAAGGAAATATAATATCCGGATCGCCAAGCTTGCCTTCCACGCCAAGGAAAGTCCCATCCGGACACGGGCCGAAGTCTTGAGTCTTGTATCTTCACGCTTCAATAGTCCGGACGTTGTACACAGTTCGGCTGTCTGAATACCCCCTAATCCAGGACTCCCTCACCCCCGTCCAGTCAACTTAGTAGGCTCACAAGTCAGCCTCCCACCATGGTGGGTCCCAGCTAGCAAGGGGAGTATTCATTTTTTTTGTGCGTAATAAGGAGGCACTTTCGGTGGTTCCAAGCTGACAGCGCGGGGAACGTTTTTTCGCGAAATATGTTGGCCCGTCCGGTGGGTCCCAGCAGTCAGGGGGGAAATGGTTTTTTTGGCAAATAAGGTGGCCTGTCCGGTGGGTCCCTGCTGTCAGGTGGAGGAATAATTATTTTGTGCGTAATAAGGAGGCACTTCCTTGCGGCCGCCTGGACCCAGTTGTCAGCCTCTCCACGTACAGTACTCTTCCGATGGAAGTCGGTCGTTGACCATGTTGACCACGCCGCACCGAGAGCACCAGGGCAGTGGTCTGGACGATGGCGAGGCCTAGGAAGGGGACGACACGGAGCCAGGGAAGACGCAGCAGCGGTAGCCCGCGCGGAGAGGAGTACGAGGGTTCACTGGTTCGGCTGCGGTGTGAGGCTGCCGTCGCCGCAGAATAACAGGGGGTGTGGATGAGTAGAGGGATACCCTGGGCCAGCGGTGGGAGTAGTAGGGGGCGGTGACGCCACCGCGGCATCACAGCCGGCCATGAGAGGCAGGAGCACGCGGCACTACCGGCGCTGCTTTGGGCGGCTGGAGAAAGAAGACCAGAGGTTGAAGAAGCACTATGGCCGTTGGATGGACATCGTACGGTCACTGGAGCTAGAATCGTTCATATTGACTAAGTTGACAAAGCCCTCCGTCCCCGTCAACTTAGTTGTCCCACAAGTCATCCTCCCACTATGGTGGGTCCCATCTAGCAGGGTGGGTATTCATTTTTTTGTGCGTAATAAGGAGGCACTTCCTTGTGTGCGAAGATATAGTTGGTGGGTCCGACATGTCAGCAGGGGGAACATTTTTTAGTGAAATACAGAGGCCCTTCCGGTGGGTCCCAGCTGTCCGGTGGAGGAATCATTCTTTTGCGCGTACAGTCCATGGCCGATGGATGTCGTTCCTTGACCATGTTGACCAGGCCGCGCCGAGAGCACCATGGCGGTGGACGACGGCGAGGCCTAAGAAGGGAACGACATGGAGCCGGGGAAGACTCGGCAATGGTTGCCCACGCGGTGGGGAGTACGAGGGTTTACTGGTCCGGCTGTCGTCGCCGAAAAATAACAGGAGGTGTGGGTGAGTAGAGGAATGGCCTGGCCAGCAATGAAGTAGGGTGGGGTGGTGCGGCCTGTGCGGCAGCACAGCCGGCCACGGGAGGCGGGAGCAGGCAGTCCCACCGGAGCTGGTTTGGGCGGCTGGAGCAAGAATATCAGATATTGAAGAAGCAGCACGGCCGTTGGATTAACATCCAACGGTCACTGCTACTAGAATCGTTTGTGGACTAAGTTGACAAAGCCAAAGTACACGTCAACCTAGTAGACCCACAAGTCAGCCTCCAAATCTATCCCAAACAGCATACAGAACGAAATTTCTAGCCAGATTCAAATTAATTTTAAATCTAAATATACCTTAATTTAAATTCAATGAAATTTTACCCGCGCAAAAACAATGAAATTTAAAATATCAAAATCCGAAAGAAAACAGTATTTGGGAACTAATTGCCTATTTGTTGTATTATTTTCATTTTACAGCCAATTTATTATTACTTATAGACCATTTCTTATTACTTATAGCCCATTTATTGTTACTTATAGCCCATTTTCTGGGCAAAATGCATCCCTCCTCATCTTCAAAGATTTCAGGCCCAGCAGGGTGTAGAAAAGCAAGTAGGCCTATGTTGGTTATTCTGCAAAAAACAAAATAGCTGGCTAGCCATTTTTCAGAAAGGAAAAAAACAAACTGGGCTGGTCATGTGCTAAACATATGAAATAAAAGCCTGGGCTAGACGGTCCATGGGTCCCGCACAACCCAGTTGATACCCTTCTCCGTCCTGAAAAAACAAAATTACTGCGCGCGCTGCTGGGTCCCTACTGTCATCCTCACCATGTACAGTCATCTCCTTATTCCTCTCGGTTGTTGACCATGTTAACAACACCGGAGGGCAGCGCCGCAGTGAGCGAACCAAGGCGGAGGACGATGGTGAGGCCTCGGACGGGAACGAACAGGAGCCGGGGAAGATCACAGCCAGTCGTGGGAGGCGGGAGCAGGCGGTCCCGCCGGCGCTGGTTTGGCTTTGGCGGCTCGAGGAAGAAGAGACTGAAGAAACGCGACAGACGTTGAATGTCAATCGAACGGTCAAGGTTGGCACAATCATTTTTTGACTAAGCGGACACCAAGTAGCATACTTTTTTATATATACAAAGAAAACTGCGAGGAAAATGCGTTCGTCTGCCGTCCTCCTCACAGGGAACGTTCGCCACATAAGTGACTCGCACCCTTGGTTTCCAACCGAGAGGTCTTGGGTTCGAGTCCAAGGAGCTCTCAATTTTGTCCTCCTTCCTTCCTCCCAAAAAAAGGGAAAGAAAATCAAAGACTTGGGAAGGCGTACAGAACAAGCTAGTGTACCAGTAAAGAGACGTTGTTGAGTTTTAGAAAAAAGAAAGACGTGCTCCTGTAGCTGGTTCGAATCCAAACCTAGACTATGACTATATATGGTGCTATGCTACTCTGCAAGTAATGAAACTGACATATCCAACGTTTGCTTCTCCTCTTCTCTACTTACTCTGCCTAGCATCAGAAGCTCTGGCCGCAGCAACCATGTCTGCTGGCTGCTCGTCCACCTGCTCTTCAGCAGGCAACAACTAGATATGCGCCAAGTTGCCACTCGTACCATCGCCTGTGGGTCTCATCACACCCCCGCTGGCACGCGCACCGCAGCCGATTACTCATTGCAACCAGCTGCCGTTGGTGTGGTGCCACTGCTGCAAATCACGCAGAGTCATCTGTCGCGTCTCAACCACAATCCGCAAACCTGGCCGAGTCTTCTACAAATGCCCGAATCATGGGGTAATAATATGTTTAAGTGTTGTTCTGCTGCTTTCAGTTGCTGATTTTTTAATCGTTTGGTTGATGATCTTCCAATTTGATTCGTGCGGAAAAGGGAAGATTCGTCTGATTTGTATTTCTGGGAAGTTGCTGATGTGGGGGAATGCAACTACGCTGATTATTTGGTTAGCCGAGGAATCCCAATACCAGCAGGTTGGGGTGTTGGACAAGTAACTAAAAGAACGGCAGAAGAGGAAGATGCAGAGCAGAAGGTTAAAGATGCAGTTCCTCTAATCATGGCCAAGCAACAGTTGCTGAACGGCCTTGATAGCAATGAGGAGATGAAAGAGCTTGTCAAGATAATGGGCAAAATCAATGTGTTCTGTAGGATGATTGTCTCTTTATTTGCAGTGTATGTAGCACTCGTGGTGTATTCAGTGGCTACGACATGAGCACATTGCTGAAAATAGTAATGAATGAAACCTGTGTAGCAGGCTGGGCGTAGTGTTGTGAACATCTATTGATTTTTATTAACCGAAATCAGGGGGTATCCCCTTTTGCTCATATAAATAAATAAATAGCAGAGGCCCTGTCGTGTCAGCTTTGTTCTCATTCGAAGACGTCGAGCAAATTGCAGTCCAATAGCGAACTATGTCATCAAATTCAAGTTTCACAGCCAAATATGAGTACAACTAAACAACAATGTCATCATGTTTTAGTTGTCATACAATCACCAAACACAAATCATCATACATAACACGTGATGTTCTCATAGCAAAATACTAAACAACATGTTCATCAGGTTTCAGTTGTCATAGCAAACACAATTTCACATAGTAGATTATAAAAACGTCTTCTGACAGGCAAATACGACAAAAGCAATGTAATCATCATCTGTAGCAGCAGCGTCAACATCTTTGCCATGTGTATCAGTCTCAATCGTAATTCCCCATGGTGTCATCTTCTTCTTCGTCCTCAACGTCCTCGAACGTTGGCTTCTTCTTGATCAACTCTTGTATGTCCACAACACGACAGGCAATATTTTCGCCGGTGTCATTGTTGTGATGGTTGTCAAAGATATTAGGAACATCTGTGTTATCTCGTACATCAGGAGCAGTGTAAGCATCATCTTGTTGTGCAACTTCATTAAACGAATTCCTATGCTCAAACCTTTGCAATACTGTCCAGTCATCGCTACGTGCAAATGTGTCTTCCAAGAAAAATATCTGTGTTGCTTGATTTGCCAAAATAAACGGCTCGTTGGTCTGGTACGCCGCCTTGACATGGATGGATTTTAAATAATCATCAGCTCTGGGTTTTGCGATCCTGGAAAACAGGTTATACCAACGACAGCACAACAGAACCACACACCGATGATCCTCGAAACTGGAGATATACTGCAACTGAACAATGTCTGTTATGTTAACATACATTTCAGTTGTCTCTTTGTCATACGTATCCGTGCTCATGATGGCACTGTTTTGTGTCTTCCTGTCTTCGTCTCGTGCAAGGGTGTTGTAGCGCACATCTCCAACAACGCAAGATTCATAATGTCTTACCCTAGTATCAGGACC
The DNA here is from genome assembly GCA_963921465.1 of Triticum timopheevii. Taxonomy (NCBI): domain Eukaryota; kingdom Viridiplantae; phylum Streptophyta; class Magnoliopsida; order Poales; family Poaceae; genus Triticum; species Triticum timopheevii. The sequence continues at coordinate 471,712,996 of OY997266.1, read as the reverse complement.
CGTTGCTAGTGAGTAAAGGGCATCATCAACTGCCTGCCCATCCTCCCGCATCTTCTTAACCTATGGTTAGAAAATAGACAAGTTGATCATCTTATGTACTCAATATATTAAAAAACTGACAGTGCACTTCAAAAGCTTACATGGTTCTTGAACCATTTCGCAAATCCTGCCATAACCAGTTTGTCAATGTTTCTTGGATTTTGCGGCAGTAACTCCTCATTGTAGATGCTGCACAACATAGTGATCGCGTCAAACATCTAAATATATAAGAATGTGCTACAAGTTTAGTATATTACGATGTATAAGTTGCAGTACTGCACTTATTTGATATAAGGTAGTATCTCAGGACAGTTATTCAACACATACCAAACCATTTTGTCCAAATCTTTAGGTTTGTCCTCTTTTCGACTCTTCCCTGTAACTTGAACAGAATAAACGAAAACATTGAGCCCGGGATTGTCTTCACCCACCTCTTTGCTAAGCTGATCAGCTATATCAATGTATTTTGAGCAGAATGTCAATGCTTCTGTAGCAATGTAGGCCTCTGCAATGGAACCCTCGGGCCTAGCTCTGTTCCTAACATAGCCCTTGAAAGTGCCTAGCCGCCTTTCAACAGGGTACATCCAACCATACTGTACTGGACCTCTAAGTAGTGCCTCATCAGGTAGATGAACAGCCAAATGCACCATCACATCAAAGAAGGGTGGAGGATATATCTTCTCAAGGTCGCATAGGATAGTTGGTATCTTGTCTCTAAGACGCTCCAAAGCATCTATCCTGATATTTCTACTGCAGAGTTCCCTGAAGAATTGTCCCAACTCTGCAACTGCTCTATATAAGTCAGGGTGTCCCAATCCTCTATGGATAATAGGTAAAACCCTTTGAAGTAGGACGTGGCAGTCATGAGTTTTCAACCCTTGTACCTTGTTTCCATCTGCATTGACTCTCCTTTTAGGGTTGGAAGCAAATCCATGTGGGAATCTCACACGTGACAGGACCTCGCATAATTCTTTTCTTTTTACCTTGTCCAAGACGTACACAGCTGGTGCCATATCCCGTGGTTTACCTTCATCTTGCACCTGCAAATTCTTATTGATACCCAGGTGTGTCAAATCAATCCTATATTTGAAGGTATCTTCCATCTTGCCTTCAATGTTAAGAAGTGTGCCGATAATGCTGTCACATATATTTTTCTCGATGTGCATCACATCAAGATTATGCCGCAGATCCAAATCTTTCCAATACTCCAAGTCCCACAAAGTGGACCTGCGGGTAAACAATAATCTCTCTTCTACCGTGCCATGCTTCCTTTTCCCGCTACCATTACCAGGATCGTTTCCTGTTGTAATATGCCTGACCTTCTCTAATTCCACTTGCAACTCATCGGCGGTGAGCCTCTTTGGCGCATCACGGTTTTCATGCTTTGCATTGAACACATGTCTTTGGTATTTTCTAGGATGCGGCTTGTCCTTGGCAAGGAAACGGCAGTGTCCAGTGTAACAGATCTTGCTAAGTATTGCGTATGACAGCGGATTCCTGTCACGGCGAACACATGCATTGTAACCATGTGTCGTTCGCCCTGACATAGTGCCCAAAGCCAAATAATCATGGATGCACCAAATTACAATAGCACGCAGAAAGAAATCAGCTGGTGGGCTGCTATATAGGTCTCGAGTGAGAACACCCTTCCATAGCTGTTGAAGTTCCTCCACAAGAGGCTCCATGAACAAATCAAAATCCTTTCTAGGACTTTTTGTACCTGGGATGAGCAAGGTCATCATGTAGTTTGATTCTTTGTTGCAGACATTTGGAGGCATGTTGTAAGGGATAACAAGCACTGGCCACATGCGATATGTGGCGCTTTGGTGGCCAAATGGGTTAAATCCATCTGAAGCTAAGCCAAGTCTAATGTTTCTCGGGTCAGCAGCAAACACTTTGTGTTTATCATTGAAGCTTTTCCACTCACTACCATGAGATGGATGGCTCATTACATTCTGATCTCTGTACTCCTGGTTCCTAGAATGCCACAGTACATCCTCTCTTGTTTCAGCATAATGAAACAACCTCTGCAATCTTGGTGTAACTGGAAAATGTCTCAGAACATTATGAGGAACCCTCTTCACAGCATCACCATCTTTCCATCTTGATGATTTGCATTTCGGGCATTCACTTAAGTTGGCATATTCCTTTCGGAACAGAACACAATTATTCTTACAAACATGGATCATATCATATCCAATTCCAACTGCATGAAGGAAATTCTTCATTTTACTGTAGGTGTGTGGCAGCTCAGACGCATCTGGGAAAGATTTGCGAAAAGCAGCCAACATCGTATCGAATGATTTGTTGGTCATCCGCTCAGATGTATTCACCTGAAGAAAGGTGACCATAGCTGAGAATACTGACAGCTTATTTCCTGGGGTGACAGCAACATTGCATTGTTCCAACATGCGGGCCCACCGTTTTTCTTCTGCAGGTGAAAGTTCACGGAATGCACGAGCATTTCGTAGCATTGTTTCAATGTTGGTCAAACTCATTGGCTCCGCCACCACCACCTCCTCCTCCTCTTCCACCTGAGCATCAGGTAGATCAAGATGGTGATCTGCTGCTTCCACGTAGTCAATAACATTGACGTTCACAGCTTTACCATGATGAACCCACCTAGTATATGTGATCGACATCCCATACAAGTGTAGATGATTTTGCACAGTTGACTGGGGTCTTTTAACTGAATTCATACAATTGCTACACGGGCAGAGCACATCTGATTTCGAACCACCGTACTCAGCTCTGATAAAGTTCATGAAGTTTTCAACCCCCTCGACATATGCAGCGGAGAATCTTCGAGCAGAAGTTATCCAAGTCCTGTCCATCTGTTAGACATACAAATTAGTTCTTCTACTAGATATTACAGGAAAAACATATATGTTTTTTTATGAAGTCCAGAAAAAAAATACCTAGGTCGATGTCTAAAGCTATGGCAAGATATTTGGACAAGCGGATCAAAGTAACGAAATATATGTAAAGCTAATTCAGCAAACAGATTTGAGTGCTAAATTATGGCAGGCTGTTTCAGCAGTCAATGAGGCCGAGCACACAGCCATCGAACTATCGAAGGCCATCGCATCAACAAAGATCGAGTATAAAACGGTGTAGAGCTATTTCACCTAATAGATTGGCTACTAGACCATGGCAATCGACGTCACAATAAATATATGGCAGGATATTTTAGCAACTAATCGGCCTTGGCGTGCCATCTCAGCTAAGCAGATTGAGTGCAGAACAGGGCAAGGAAGCTTCTTAAGCAGAGCATATTGACAGTAAACTACTTCGACAAACAGTGAGATTAACAGTGTCTATTAGCTAACATTCAGCGCTACACCGACATGAACGGGGCCTCATTCTAGAATGGGCGTACCGTGGGAGAAGCTGACTGCCGTGCGTCTCCACACGAACGTGCCAGCGGTGGCGGCGCTGACCGCCGTGCGCCTCCACAAGAACGTAGCCAGAGGTGGCGGTGCGGCTTGAGGACGGCAGTCTACAAGAGCGTACTGTGGGAACGAGAGGATCGTCGTGCGTCCCCACAACGAACCGCGGCGCCGACGTATCGGCAGCGGGGAGGGCGGCTTTGGCGGAGCGAATGGAGTGGAGGGGGGCTGTAACACCCCGGATGTAACTTGCCATATTTGTAACTCCAACTCTTGCCATTTTCGGCATTGTGATATGATTTCCCTCCGTGGTTGGGTTTTTCTCCATTTTGCATTCTGTCCATGTCATGCATCTCATATCATGCCATCATGTGCATCTCATTTGCATACGTGTTCGTCTCATGCATCCGAGCATTTTCCCGGTTGTCCGTTTTGCATTCCGACGCTCCCACATGCACCGGCGCACCCCTCTTGTCTCTTTTCGTGTGCGGGTGTTGAACATTCTCGGAATGGACCGAGCCTTGCCAAGTGGCCCTGGTATAGCACCGGTAGACCACCTGTCAAGTTTCGGATCATTTGGAGCTCGTTTGGTACTCCAACGTTTAACCGGGTAACCGCAAAGGCCTCTTTTGAGTTGCAGCCCAACACCCCTCCAAAACAGCCCAAAAACCCATCTAAGTCACTTCCATGCTCTCCGTCGTCGGATCACGATCGTGTGGGCGAAAACCGCACTCCATTTGGAGTCTCCTAGCTCCCTCTACCTATAAATACGTGCTCCCCTCCTCATTACACCACCCTAACCCTAGCCCCGTTCCTCTCCGCGCGGGCGGACACGTCCGCCGCCACCGGACGAAGTCGCGCCGCCGCCCGCAGCCAGTGGCGGGCTGCCACGTGGCGCCTGCGCCGCCCACCGCTGTCGCGGCCCGCTCGGCCCGTCGCCGGCCCCCGCGACCCGCGAGGCGCCCCGCCGCCCGGCGCCTCCTTCCTCCGCCGCCCCGCTGCGGTTCTCTGCCGCGCCGCCCGACGCCGGCCGGCCGCTGCCCGCAGCCCACAGCTCCGGCCGCCGGCCTCCTCCGCCGCCCAGACGTCGTCAGCCGCCGTCGCCTTCCCGCCGCCGCACTCGCCTCCCCGCGCCGGAGTCCAGCCAGATCCGGGGAGCCCACGCCCGGATCCGGCGACCCCAAGTTCGCCGGCCACCGTCTTCATCCTCTCCGGCGAGATTCGGCCGCGCCTCGGCGTCCGCGCCCAGAACCCCCTCGGTTGACTCCCCCCCCCCCCCCCCGCCCCGAAATCGCCTAAGTCATAATCTGGCAATATTTTGTTGCATCTTCATCGCATCACATCTTTGCACCCGTGGCTCCGTTTTGGGCGTGTAGCATCTCAGATTGTTCGTTTCGAAGAGTACATCATTTCATCTCATTGAACCATTTTCATTTGAGCTCATCTTGATGCCCGAAATGCTGTTGGAAGAGGGCTATGTGATGTTAGTTTCTGTTTCTTAACAGAACTTGCACTTTTGTCATTTTTGCCATGATTAATGTGTGCACCTTATGAACTTGAGCCCTACATGTGTGTTGAACTATGCCATGCCATCTTTACAGGAGTGTATGCCATGTATTTTTATGAGTTATGTGGTGACTAGAACAAGCATGCAAACTAGGGATGATAATGTTGCTGATTTCAGGAATTTAGTATTTTCGCTAAGTCATGTCCTGCTGTTATTTTTATGCCATGTGTTCATGTTGTTACAGAGAGATCTATGCCCATTTTGAGCATGATCAGTAAGGGTGTTTTGAACATATGTATGTTCTCTATCCATCCATGCCTTTGTTGGCAATTATGGAGTAGTCTAGCATGTCATTTTCGTGCTCTACTTTTGCTTCAAAATGTTTCCTGGCAGATTGTTTACATGAGATTCAATTTTCACAAGGTTGTTGTAGTTGATTCGTGTATGCTATGATGTTGTTCTTGCCATGTATAGCTTTTATGCCATGTCTTCTTGATGGGTGTATGCTTAGTTTATCATGAGATGCTCTATAGTGAGTGCATCGAGCTCACGAACATGCCTACTTGTTATTTGTTTTTGCCATGTCCAGTTTTTCTGCCAAGTCTGAGATCTGTAATGAAACTTGCTATGTTTACATGGGTGCCATCGTTTTTATGGTCCTTTTTGGCTTATTGTCAGTAAGGGACTTTTGATCTATGCTTTGAGTAGATTCCTTCCATGTCTTGTTTTGCTATTATAAGTTCCTGTAGCTTGTTGTTTGCTTGCTCTAAACATGCCTTCCTGATGTTAATTTCTGGCATATTAGTGTTTTCACTAAGTCTGTGAACCTGATATTTTTTGCACTTTCACCATGCTTGTTTGAGCCTGTTATGATGTGATTTAGCCGTAGCTCAGTGTTCCTCTTTTGTTAAGCATCTCTTGTAGATCACTGCCATATGCTTTGTCTGTATGTTGGGGTGCTGTAGCATAGTTTCTTGTTGCATGCTGAGTAGCATCGTGCTGTTAATCGCAGATTCGCGTCATTCTTGTTTTGCTTGTCATTTGCAAACCATGCATCCATTTTCGGTGATCTTCATATCGATTTCAACCGAAATCATCTCATCTTTCCAGCGGCATACTTGGTTTGCCAAGTTGATGCCTTGTTCATCATTTTCACTTTCGGAGCACGCATATGCATTGTATACCACATCTCTCATATCATGTCATGTATTGCATCATATTGCTTGTGCATTGCTCCTTGTTTGATTGTGGTTCCATTGCTTGTGTTCTTGCTTTGGGTAGAGCCGGGAGACGAGTACGTGTACGAGGAACCTGTTGAGAACGCCTACGAGGATCAAGCCTTCGACAACTCTGAGAACCTTGCAGGCAAGATGACCATACCTTCGATATCACTTCTATCTTTGCTTGCTAGATGCTCGCTCTTTTGCTATGCCTATGCTACGTTACCTACCACTTGCTATATCATGCCACCAATATTTCCATGTCAAACCTCTAACCATCCTTTCCTAGCAAACCGTTGTTTGGCTATGTTACCGCTTTTGCTCAGCCCCTCTATAGCGTTGCTAGTTGCAGGTGAAGATGAAGTTTGTTCCTTGTTGGAACATGGATATTTTGGGATATCACAATATCTATTGTTTTTAATTAATGCACCTATATACTTGGTAAAGGGTGGAAGACTTGGCCTTATGCCTGGTGTTTTGTTCCACTCTTGCCGCCCTAGTTTCCGTCATACCGGTGTTATGTTCCTTGATTTTGCGTTCCTTACGCGGTTGGGTGATTTATGGGACCCCGTGACAGTTCGCTTTGAATAAAACTCCTCCAGCAAGGCCCAACCTTGGTTTTACCATTTGCCACCTAAGCCTTTTTCCCTTGGGTTTTCGCGAGCCCGAGGGTCATCTTTATTTAACCCCCCCGGCCAATGCTGGTCTAGTTTTACCATTGTCGAAATATCATGCGAACCGGGATTCCGAGACTGATCGGGTCTTCCCGGGAGAAGGTTTATCCTTCGTTGACCGTGAGAGCTTGTGATGGGCTAAGTTGGGACACCCCTGCAGGGTTTTATCTTTCGAAAGTCGTGCCCGCGGTTATGAGGCAGATGGGAATTTGTTAATGTCCAGTTGTAGAAAACCCGAAGTTGACCTTAATTAAAATACATCAACCGCGTGTGTAACCGTGATGGTCCCTTCTCGGCGGAGTCCGGGACGTGAACACGGTGTTGGAGTTATGTTTGACGCAGGTTGCTCTAGGATCACTTCTTGATCGCTTCTAGATTCACGACCATGCCTTGCTTCTCTTCTCGCTCTCTTTTGCGAATGTAGCCACCATAAATGCTAGTCGCTTGTTGCAGCTCCACCTCACAACTCTGACCTACCTATAAGCTTAAATAGTCTTGATCTCGCGGGTGTGAGATTGCTGAGTCCCCGTGGCTCACAGATTCTACCAAAACAGATGCAGGTACCGATGATACCAGCGCAAGTGGCGCAGTCGAGCTCAAGTGGGAGTTTGACGAGGACCGTGGTCATTACTATGTTTCTTTTCCAGACGATCAGTAGTGGAGCCCAGTTGGGACGATCGGGGATCTGTGTTGCATTTTGGGTAGTCTTCTTTTATTTTGGTTCCGTAGTCGGACCTTGAGTGTAAACTGAATGATGGATGTTTATTTATGTATTGTGTGAAGTGGCGACTGTAAGCCAACTATGTATCTCTTTCCCTTATGTATAACATGGGTTGTGTGAAGATTACCTCACTTGCGACATTGCTTTCAATGCGGTTATGCCTCTAAGTCGTGCTTCGACACGTGGGAGATATAGCCGCATCGAGGGCGTTACAAGTTGGTAATCAGAGCCTTCCCCGACCTTAGGAGCCCCACTGCTTGATCGTTTTTAGCGGCTGAGTTGTGTCTAGAAAAATGTTTTGAGTCATTTAGGATTATATATATCGGAGAGTTAGGAATTCTTTTTACTCCCCAGTCTCTTCTTCGCTCTGGTAAGGCATCCTGACGTAGAGTTTTGACTCTTCTCTTCTCAAATTTCACTAAAAAAAATTTAGGATCACGCGGGTATCTTGGAATCGTTCCAATGGTTTTATGATGAGAACATTGTCTTGGTGCCTCCTGTCAGGGGTTTAGTGGAAGTGTCCCGGGGAGTTGATCTCTGAGATGTTGTCGTCATAATTTTATCATTGCAGTTCTGGAATACCTGAGTTTAGTACGCCGACATCGAAAATCTCTTTTGTACAGTTGTTGGTGAGATAACCCCGATAACCCAGTACTGAGGTGAGTACGGGAGTATTGCCATGACTCGTATAACGGATGCTTTTCGAAGGTTGAGGTACACGATTTCCGAAGGTTTCTTGGTTATGTGTTGACGGATGGATACAGCTGGATGTAGGGATTGTTAGTTTGGGTGAGATATATTGCTTCCCCTGTATCCCCAACACCTGATTGCATAACCGGAAAGTTTCGGGAGTTTATATGTGGGATTCAAGTAGCTCTAGCACTTCTTCCCGCAGATATTTGGTTTGTGATTGGGTAATCCTTACCACTTATTTGTTCCATTCATACCTTGTTTTTATTTTCATTCATCAATCTCTTATCAAGTGGCTTCTCACCTTAATGGACGTGATGTTTACTTTGGAATTCATTCGTTCATCCTTGTTCGAATGTTTATTGTGAAGACTATATGTTGCAAATTCTATCCGTTGATTCAACTTGTCTATCTGTCAATCAAGATGCTAACGGATGTCACCCTCTTCAGGATGGCTCCGCCAACGCGTCAGAATCCGAAACGCAGTGATGGGAGTCAGGCGAACCCTCCACCTCCACCTCCGCCTCCGGAGGCATGGAAAACTTTGATGGCAACCACTAACGCCAACGCTTAGTTGTTGATTCAGCTGATGCAAGAGCGTAACCAAGGCCAAGGCAACCAAGGGAATCAAGGTCAAGGGCAGTTCTACCATCAGCCTTAGTTTCCTACCCTCAACCAGTTCCTTGCAAATCAGCCAAAGTCTTTCAGCTACTGTGTCGAGGCCACAGACGCCGACAATTGGCTCGTGGATATCAACAAGCATTTCAAATGCAGCAATGTCAGACATGAGGACTACGTCAAGTTCGCGTCTTTTCAGCTCAAGGATCAGGCAGCTGATTGGTTCCAGCAATACAAGGATTCCAGAGGAGGTCGAGTGATTACTTGGACTGATTTCTGTCGGGACTTTAAAGCTCACCACATTCCTACCAGTGTTGTTGAGAGCAAGCGTGAGGAGTTCCGCAATCTCAAGCAAGGCAACATGTCAGTGTACGAATACAATAAGCAGTTTCATAAACTTGCTCGCTTCGCTAAACAAGACGTTCCTGATGAAAAGAGTATGATCTATCAATTCAGAGGTGGCCTTAGAGAGGATCTGCAGTTAGCTCTCGTTCTTGTTGAGCCTACTCAGTTTGATCAATTCTACAATATGGCACTCAAGCAAGAAGGTGCTCAGCTCAAGTGTGAGGTTTCAAAGAAGAGAATCAGGGATGCAGTTCAGTCTTCTTCTTCCTCTCAAGGCGCAGCTAAGCAGCAAAAGTTCTACCTTCCTCCTCCTCCGTTCCGTCAGCCTTATCAACATAAGAACTCAGGTGGTCGTGGATCTTCCCACCCACCCAACCCAAGCTACCAGAACAAGTCTCAGCCTCAAGCTCCAAGGTCAAATGCTCCTTATCACCGTCCGCTCTCAGAGGTGACCTGCAACAAGTGCCAGCAGAAGGGTCACTATGCGAACAAGTGCTTCAACCAAAGGCGCCTTCCTCCTCCTCCTCCTGTGAGGTCTTCAAGCAATGCAGTGGTCAAGCATAATCCCAAGTTTGCAAAGGTGAACATGATGAATGCAGCGCAAGTAGAGGAATCTACTGATGTGATAATGGGTAATCTCTCAGTTAATGATATTCCTGCAGAAGTTTTATTTGATACCGGTGCATCGCATTGTTTCATGTCAACACCGTTCTTTACCAAGCATGATTTCACTTTGGAATATTTGGATAGAACTCTAGCAATTGTTTCCCCGGGCAAGCACATGAGTTCTCGTTTGATGGTTCCAAATGTCAGTATCAAGATGCGCGACTATAAATTTCTGTCTTCTCCAGTTGTTCTTGGTGACTCGGATATTGATCTAATTCTCGGGATGGACTGGCTTTCTAAGCACAAAGCTCAACTTGATTGTGCTGCCAGGCAAATTCAATTGACACACTCTTCTGAGGATGTTATCATCTATGCCGCTCGTGATGAAACCATTCGGTTGTTTTCTCTCAATGAGAAGGGCGAGCTACACGCAATCTCTCAAATTCCAGTCGTTTGTGAGTACCAAGATGTCTTTCCAGAAGAGCTTCCGGGTATGCCTCCGCATCGACCAGTCGAATTCGTTATCGATCTTGAACCCGGCACTGAACCCGTTTGCAAGCGTCCTTACAAGCTTGGACCCAAGGAACTGAAGGAATTGAAGAAACAGCTCGATGAACAAGAGCGTCTGGGTTTGATCAGACCGAGTTCATCTCCATGGGGATGTGGAGTTCTTTTTGTCCAGAAGAAGGATGGCACGGACCGACTTTGCGTCGATTACCGTCCATTGAACAAGAAGACAATCAAGAACAAATATCCACTTCCCAACATCAATGAGCTATTCGAGCAACTCAAAGGTGCTAAAGTATTCTCCAAGCTTGACCTCCGTATGGGTTATCATCAGATTCGCATTCGTGAACAAGATATTCCCAAGACAGCATTCAGAACAAGCTATGGTTCTTATGAATATACTGTCATGTCTTTCAGCCTTGTCAATGCTCCTCCAACTTTCTCTCGCATGATGAACTTTATCTTCAACCCCTACACCAATGATTTCGTCTTGGTGTATCTCGATGATATTTTGGTCTTCTCTAAGAACAAGCAGGATCATGCCAAACATTTGCGATTGGTGCTCGACAAGCTCAGAGAGCATCAATTCTATGCGAAGTTTTCCAAATGTGAGTTCTGGCTTGATGAAGTTCTTTATCTTGGTCACATCATCTCCGCCAAGGGCATCGCTGTTAATCCCGAGAAGGTGTCTTCAATTGTGAATTGGGAACCTCCTCAGAATGTCAAGCAGCTCCGTAGTTTTCTTGGTCTTGCAAGCTATTGCCGAAGATTCGTTGAGAACTTCTCCAAGATTACAAAGCCTCTTTCCAACCTCCTCCAGAAGCATGTCAAGTATGTCTGGACGCCTGAGTGTGACGTTGCTTTCAACACCCTCAAAGAGAAGCTAGTTACAGCTCCTGTCTTGACTCCTCCTGATGAATCCAAGCCATTCGAAGTTTTCTGTGATGCTTCCTTGCAAGGTCTCGGTGCTGTGTTAATGCAAGAGAAGAAAGTTGTGGCCTATACCTCTCGTCAGTTGAAGCCCAACGAAAAGAACTACCCCACTCACGATCTTGAGTTGGCGGCAGTTGTCCATGCATTGATAACATGGAGACATCTCTTGTTGGGAAGGAAAGTGGACATTTTCACCGATCACAAGAGTCTCAAGTATATCTTCACTCAACCCAACCTCAACCTCAGGCAAACTCGATGGGTCGAAATGATTCAAGAGTACAATCCAAGTATTGAATATACTCCTGGCAAGGCGAATGTGATTGCAGATGCTTTGAGCAGAAAGGCTTATTGCAACAGCTTAATTCTCAAGCCCTTCCAACCGGATCTTTGTGAAGCTTTTCGCAAGCTGAATCTTCAAGTTGTTCCTCAAGGCTTTCTTGCCAACCTCATAGTCTCTCCTACTTTGGCAGATCAAATTCGTGAGGCACAACTCCTGGATACCATGGTGAAGAAGGTGAAACGTGGTATTGACAAGGGCATTTCCAAATACAAGTGCTATCGCTTGGATGACAAAGATACTCTTTTCTTCGAGGATCGAATTGTGGTTCCCAAAGGCGATCTGAGAAAAGTCATCATGAATGAGGCACACAATTCCCTCCTATCCATTCATCCTGGAAGTACGAAGATGTACCATGACCTCAAGCAGTCGTATTGGTGGACTCGAATGAAGCGAGAAATTGCTCAATTCGTGAATGAATGTGATGTCTGCAGAAGGGTGAAAGCAGAACACCAAAGACCAGCTGGTCTCCTCCAACCTCTTGCTATTCCGGAATGGAAGTTTGATCACATCGAGATGGACTTCGTGACTGGATTTCCTAAGTCCAAGCGTGGAAATGATGCTATCTTCGTTGTCATTGACAAGCTTACTAAAGTGGCTCATTTCCTTCCTATCAAAGAATCTATCACAGCAGCTCAGCTGGCAGAGCTATACACCTCCAAAATTGTCTCCTTGCACGGTATTCCGCAATTGATTTCTTCAGACCGTGGAAGCATCTTCACTTCTAAGTTCTGGGACTCCTTTCAGACGGCCATGGGCACCAATATTCGTTTCAGCACAGCTTTCCATCCTCAAACAAGTGGCCAAGTCGAGCGAGTCAATCAAATCCTAGAAGACATGCTCAGGGCTTGTGTCATTTCCTTTGGCATGAAGTGTCCATATGCCAAGTTCTCCTACAACAACAGCTTCCAAGCGAGTTCGGGCAAGGCCCCATTCGAAATTCTCTATGGCAGAAAGTGTCGTACTCCTCTCAATTGGTCTGAGACAGGTGAACGCCAACTTCTTGGCAACGACTTGATCACAGAAGCGGAAGAAATGTACAAAGTCATTCGTGAGAATCTCAAAGCCGCGCAATCGCGCCAGAAGGGCTATTATGATGACAAGCACCGTGATGTGGCTTTTGAAATCGGAGACCATGTCTACCTCCGCGTCTCTCCAATGAAAGGCACTCGTCGCTTCGGTATCAAAGGGAAGCTTGCCCCTAGATACGTGGGTCCTTTCAAGATCATTGGCAAAAGAGGCGATCTCGCCTATCAACTTGAGCTTCCATCCAACTTTGCAAACGTGCACGATGTGTTTCACGTGTCACAGCTCCGCAAGTGCTTCAAGATTCCTGAGCGCACTATCAACTTTGAAGAAATTAACCTCCAAGAAGATCTCTCTTATCATGAGCACCCCGTTGCTATTCTTGAAGAAACCGAGCGCAAGACTCGCAACAAGTCAATCAAATTCCTGAAAGTGAAGTGGTCACACCATTCCGACCGAGAAGCCACCTGGGAGCGCGAGGATCACCTCCGTTCCGAATATCCAGAGTTCTTTCAGTCCTAGATCTCGGGACGAGATCCTCTTGTAGTGGTGGAGTGTTGTAACACCCCGGATGTAACTTGCCATATTTGTAACTCCAACTCTTGCCATTTTCGGCATTGTGATATAATTTCCCTCCGTGGTTGGGTTTTTCTCCATTTTGCATTTTGTCCATGTCATGCATCTCATATCATGTCATCATGTGCATCTCATTTGCATACGTGTTCGTATCATGCATCCGAGCATTTTCCCCGTTGTCCGTTTTGCATTCCGACGCTCCCACATGCACCGGCGCACCCCTCTTGTCTCTTTTCGTGTGCGGGTGTTGAACATTCTCGGAATGGACCGAGCCTTGCCAAGTGGCCCTGGTATAGCACCGGTAGACCACCTGTCAAGTTTCGGATCATTTGGAGCTCGTTTGGTACTCCAACGGTTAACCGGGTAACCGCAAAGGCCTCTTTTGAGTTGCAGCCCAACACTCCTCCAAAACAGCCCAAAAACCCATCTAAGTCACTTCCATGCTCTCCGTCATCGGATCACGATCGTGTGGGAGAAAACCGCACTCCATTTGGAGTCTCCTAGCTCCCTCTACCTATAAATACGTGCTCCCCTCCTCATTACACCACCCTAACCCGCGCCGGCGGACACGTCCGCCGCCGCCGGACGAAGTCGCGCCGCCGCCCGCAGCCAGTGGCAGGCTGCCACGTGGCGCCTGCGCCGCCCACCGCCGTCACGGCCCGCGAGGCGCCCCGCCGCCCGGCGCCTCCTTCCTCCGCCGCCCCGCTGCGGTTCTCTGCCGCGCCGCCCGACGCCGGCCGGCCGCTGCCCGCAGCCCGCAGCTCCGGCCGTCGGCCTCATCCGCCAGCCCGCCGTCGTCAGCCGCCGCCGCACTCGCCTCCCCGCGCCGGAGTCCGGCCAGATCCGGGGAGCCCACGCCCGGATCCGGCGACCCCAAGTTCGCCGGCCACCGTCTTCATCCTCTCCGGCGAGATCCGGCCGCGCCTCGGCGTCCGCGCCCAGAACCCCCTCGGTTGACTTCCCCTCCCCCCCCCCCCAAATCGCCCAAGTCATAATCTGTCAATATTTTGTTGCATCTTCATCGCATCACGTCTTTGCACCCGTGGCTCCGTTTTGGGCGTGTAGCATATCAAATTGTTCGTTTCGAAGAGTACATCATTTCATCTCATTGCACCATTTTCATTTGAGCTCATCTTGATGCCCGAAATGCTGTTGGAAGAGGGCTATGTGATGTTAGTTTCTGTTTCTTAACAGAACTTGCACTTTTGTCATTTTTGCCATGATTAATGTGTGCACCTTATGAACTTGAGCCCTACATGTGTGTTGAACTATGCCATGCCATCTTTACAGGGGTGTATGCCATATATTTTTGTGAGTTATGTGGTGACTAGAACAAGCATGCAAACTAGGGATGACAATGTTGCTGATTTCAGTAATTTAGTATTTTCGCTAAGTCATGTCCTGCTGTTATTTTTATGCCATGTGTTCATGTTGTTACAGAGAGATCTATGCCCATTTTGAGCATGATCAGTAAGGGTGTTTTGAACATATGTATGTTCTCTATCCATCCATGCCTTTGTTGGAAATTATGGAGTAGTCTAGCATGTCATTTTCGTGCTCTACTTTTGCTTCAAAATGTTTCCTGGCAGATTGTTTACATGAGATTCAATTTTCACAAGGTTGTTGTAGTTGATCAGTGTATGATATGATGTTGTTCTTGCCATGTATAGCTTCTATGCCATGTCTTCTTGATGGGTGTATGCTTAGTTTATCATGAGATGCTCTGTAGTGAGTGCATCGAGCTCACGAACATGCCTACTTGTTATCTGTTTTTGCCATGTCCAGTTTTTCTGCCAAGTCTGAGATCTGTAATGAAACTTGCTATGTTTACATGGGTGCCATCGTTTCTTATGGTCCTTTTTGGCTTATGGTCAGTAAGGGACTTTTGATCTATGCTTTGAGTAGATTCCTTCCATGTCTTGTTTTGCTATTATAAGTTCCTATAGCTTGTTGTTTGCTTGCTCTAAACATGCCTTCCTGATGTTAATTTCTGGCATATTAGTTTTTTCACTAAGTCTGTGAACCTGATATTTTTTGCACTTTCACCATGCTTGTTTGAGCCTGTTATGATGTGATTTAGCCGTAGCTCAGTGTTCCTATTTTGTTAAGCATCTCCTGTAGATCACTTCCATATGCTTTGTCTGTATGTTGGGGTGCTGTAGCATAGTTTCTTGTTGCATGCTGAGTAGCATCGTGCTGTTAATCGCAGATTCGCGTCATTCTTGTTTTGCTTGTCATTTGCAAACCGTGCATCCTTTTCCGGTGATCTTCATATCGATTTCAACCGAAATCATCTCATCTTTCTAGCGGCATACTTGGTTTGCCAAGTTGATGCCTTGTTCATCATTTTCACTTTCGGAGCACACATATGCATTGCATACCACATCTCTCATATCATGTCATGTATTGCATCATATTGCTTGTGCATTGCTCCTTGTTTGATTGTGGTTCCATTGCTTGTGTTCTTGCTTTGGTAGAGCCGGGAGACGAGTACGTGTACGAGGAACCTGTTGAGAACGCCTACGAGGATCAAGCCTTCGACAACTCTGAGAACCTTGCAGGCAAGATGACCATACCTTCGATATCACTTCTATCTTTGCTTGCTAGATGCTCGCTCTTTTGCTATGCCTATGCTACGTTACCAACCACTTGCTATATCATGCCAACCATATTTCCATGTCAAACCTCTAACCATCCTTTCCTAGCAAACCGTTGTTTGGCTATGTTACCGCTTTTGCTTAGCCCCTCTATAGCGTTGCTAGTTGCAGGTGAAGATGAAGTTTGTTCCTTGTTGGAACATGGATATTTTGGGATATCACAATATCTATTGTTTTTAATTAATGCACCTATATACTTGGTAAAGAGTGGAAGACTCGGCCTTATGCCTGGTGTTTTGTTCCACTCTTGCCGCCCTAGTTACCGTCATACCGGTGTTATGTTCCTTGATTTTGCGTTCCTTACGCGGTTGGGTGATTTATGGGACCCCCGTGACAGTTCGCTTTGAATAAAACTCCTCCAGCAAGGCCCAACCTTGGTTTTACCATTTGCCACCTAAGCCTTTTTCCCTTGGGTTTTCGCGAGCCCGAGGGTCATCTTTATTTAACCCCCCGGGCCAATGCTCCTCTGAGTGTTGGTCCAAACTAGAGCGCTTTGCTGCGCCCCCTCAAGGAAACTTGGGGTCTGGTTTTAGTTGTATGGACTGCTCATCTGGTGTGCCCTGAGAACGAGATATGTGCAGCTCCTATCGGGATTTGTCGGCACATTCGGGAGGCTTGGCTGGTCTAGTTTTACCATTGTCGAAATGTCATGCGAACCGGGATTCCGAGACTGATCGGGTCTTCCCGAGTGAAGGTTTATCCTTCGTTGACCGTGAGAGCTTGTGATGGGCTAAGTTGGGACACCCCTGCAGGGTTTTATCTTTAGAAAGCCGTGCCCGCGGTTATGAGGTAGATGGGAATTTGTTAATGTCCGGTTGTAGAAAACCCGAAGTTGACCTTAATTAAAATACATCAACCGCGTGTGTAACCGTGATGGTCCCTTCTCAGCGGAGTCCGGGAAGTGAACACGGTGTTGGAGTTATGTTTGACGCAGGTTGCTCTAGGATCGCTTCTTGATTGCTTCTAGATTCACGACCGTGCCTTGCTTCTCTTCTCGCTCTCTTTTGCGAATGTAGCCACCATAAATGCTAGTCGCTTGTTGCAGCTCCACCTCACAACTCTAAACTACCTATAAGATTAAATAGTCTTGATCTAGCGGGTGTGAGATTGCTGAGTCCCCGTGGCTCACAGATTCTACCAAAACAGATGCAGGTACCGATGATACCAGCGCAAGTGGCGCAGTCGAGCTCAAGTGGGAGTTTGACGAGGACCGTGGTCGTTACTATGTTTCTTTTCCAGACGATCAGTAGTGGAGCCCAGTTGGGACGATCAGGGATCTGTGTTGCATTTGGGGTAGTCTTCTTTTATTTTGGTTCCGTAGTCGGACCTTGAGTGTAAACTGAATGATGGATGTTTATTTATGTATTGTGTGAAGTGGCGACTGTAAGCCAACTATGTATCTCTTTCCCTTATGTATAACATGGGTTGTGTGAAGATAGCCTCACTTGCGACATTGCTTTCAATGCGGTTATGCCTCTAAGTCGTGCTTCGACACGTGGGAGATATAGCCGCATCGAGGGCATTACAGGGCGGGGGGGAGGGGGTTTTGGGGAATATTTGGCCGAAGGGCGGTTGAATCGAATTTGGGGGGAATTTTTGTGGGGGGGGGGGGAGGATTTTCGCGCGGTGGGCGGGGGGAGTTTGGCGCATGGTCGGTTTCTCCAAGTGCAGTCCCACGTGTCAGTGAAGAGGCAAGCCGAAGCGCGTTCCGTTTGCGTGAGCCGTGTGCAAGACCGAATGTGTGTGGGTGCAATGCGACCGCGACTGGAGTGCTGTGAGTGTACCGCCATTTTTCCTTTTAAACTAGGTGCTTCACCCCCTCAAAAACATGTTGCTTCGTGCGATCCATCGATACTACTACTAGTATTCTGGTAATCCCGACTAAAACGGCGCGGCCGGGTCTTTTCCCGCGCGATATGCTGGGAGGTTGGCTTAGTTGGGTTTTTTAGATTTGTCTCGGTTCAATAAAAAGCTAAGTTGGTGATGATGGTGTGCCTGTCATCCTGCAATATAGGCCGTCCGATCTATATCTAACAGATAGGAAGGAAACTATGACAATTTACCCGCACTCCTCTCCACATTTGCAGATAAGACTTTCCCTCGTTCATCCTTTTCTCCAACAAGATCTTGATATTCCGTGCAACGCACGTGCATCTTGCTAGTACTCCTACAATATGTATATTATTGTGAAAGTTCATATACACCGGCCGAGATTAATGCAAACACGGCAGATTTTCATTACATTTCGAACTTTTATAGGACAGAAAAATAAAAGAAACCCGACCCTAAACCTATTCTACGGTGGCAACCGACGTCCTCCATCTGTGATCTCTATGTACGGGGGCAGGGTTCAAGACCCGTGAAGTGAAGGTGCGGTCTCCGGCGAGGAAGAGTAAAACACGGGATACGGACCAGCCAGTTGGCACACCATGCCCTGCCGCCTCCCATTCCCTACTCATCCTCGGAGGAGTCCCCGACCTCAGCGGTGCCGGATGTTGGACGGCGGCAAGTAGGACGCGTGGCCGACGGTGCTCCCGTCATCGGCCGCCAGCATGGACACCGCTTGTGTGGTCGCGTCCGCGTCCGGCTACACCGCTATTGCGTTGCGAGAGGCGACCCTAGCGAGGGCGGCGACCTCGAGCTTCATCCCCGAAGACAAGCTCTCCCGCAGAGCGTTCGCACTTGCGGTCATTGCGGATGTGGTGCCAGGTAGGAGGACGATGCGCTATGGTGTGGAGGTTAGCTGGGCGTTGCCGCTTTAAGTAGCGCATTCCGGTGAGGGCAAGCATCCGGGTGCGTCATTAAGTCGTCAGAGTTGGTTCCTCGGGCACTGAGCCTCTTAACGACGACATACGAACGGACGGCATGAATGCGGGCAGCTAGCGCCGGCTAGGAATGCACCGCGCGACAGGGCGAGGGACGAGGGCTTTGGTGTGCCAGGGTAGTCAACTACGGTCGTGGCAACGTTGGAGATTCCCTTTGCTCAAATGCGATCCCCTACATGTCATTGAAAAATCAAGACGACCCAGCATGGTCTCAGGTCCAGAGGATGCAGTTGGCCGCGCTACACCACTCTGTGGACGCGTTGCGGCGCCCTGTGCATCCTCGACGAGCCGGGTGTTGGGGTGTGTTTGGTTTGTGGCCAAAGTGCACCTTACCAAAATTTTGGTCATGACCCAAAGATTCGTCTTTGTTTGGATGGTTGCCATTTCTTTGGCATGCCAATGAACTCTAGCCAACTCTAGTTCATTTTTCTTGCCAGTGTCGGCCAAATCATGGGCAACCATTACCTCAACCAAAATTTTGGCTACCCAATGCTTTGATGGGGCAACCTTGGGCACAAACCAAACATACCGTTGGTCCTGCCACAGCACTAACGCCACCCTCGGCACACTGAAACCGACCGTGTCTATCAACGATATGAGCGTGTCGCTCACCGTGGTCACCGTGTCCAGAGGCGGTGCTGGAGTTGCGCCCCGTTGTTGGTCCCAACGACCCACATGAACGGTTGTCGGTGGCGAGGAGGTCATGGGCCAGCTCCTCCATTGGACTAGTCTGCGCTACGTCGTCCCGACGGGTGTGCCCCACATGTCGGTTTCCCTGTTTTCTCGGCCATATTCAAGCATCAGTGCTCCGCGTTGCGCATTAGGCCTTTCACTATGTAGGCCAAGCGAGACAACTTATTGTTTATTTGAGCCGTTCAAGTGTAATCATGTGGCGTTTGCTTATTTCTCATTCCTCTTCAACCCTCTTCTCCATCGATCATGTCGCCCTCCAGTCGAGTCCATCCTCCCGCATGCCTCATTTGAACATTCCGCCGAGTATCATTCGCATGTACCCACCCTAGTCCTCTTTCAATAGATCTCCGGACCCCGAGATGAAATCGAAAGGGAACGAGTGGGGGCACGTGATACCTAAGGCGGATTCAAAATTTTGAACCGGTGATCATAGCATTCGCAAATCATATATAAAGGGTATTCAATGTTCATTTCGTTTTTGAACGTACAATATACTCCCTCCTATCCTTTCTACTTTACATATAAGTTTTATGTGTAGTCAAAGTATCTCTACTATGATAAAAAAAGGTATCAACATTCAACAACGCCCAATCAATATTGTTAGATTCGTACGTACTCCTAGATTTGTACTCGAGATGGTTTCCAATTTGACTATTGACAAGATTACTAGTACTCCTTTCACATAGGTGAGTAAGTCATCTTAGGCTGTGCACCGTGACCAAGGAGGAGGGGAAAACGAGAGACATTAATATTTATTTGCTAATTAATAGTATTGCATGCAATGAACTAACCACTGCATATCATGTTTGATAGTCTCAAGTCATTAAAAGCATGCACACCCTCATCTCTTATTGGTTCATATGTCAAGAACCAAGAAACGAGGTAGAAGTTAATGCACCGCGCCTACGTGTTTTGGGATTATTTGGTTTTCGTAAGATGACTTACACACCTAGATGGAGGGAGTACATGAGATGTATAATGTGAAAATTATATCATTGGAAACTCCTTTCACATACGAAATTGACCATATGCTTTGTGTAAGTTGCATGTCATATATTATTACTCTAACATTTGGTCAAAGTTAGCCTCAAAAAACGCATTAGACCCTGTATGCTTTGTGTAAGTTGCATGTCATATATTATTACTCTAACATTTGTGTAAGTTGCATGTCATATATTATTACTCTAACAGTTGGTCAAAGTAGTATAGTGGAAGTGGATCCTCTGACATAGGTATCCCTGCCTTACCCTCCCTTTCGGTCACTTACTGGCGGACCCCATGCTTGCTAGGCCCTGCATGTCAGTTACTCAATGGGTTCGGCCACGTCAGGGGATCCTCATCCGTAGTATACTCC
The DNA here is from genome assembly GCA_963921465.1 of Triticum timopheevii. NCBI lineage: Eukaryota > Viridiplantae > Streptophyta > Magnoliopsida > Poales > Poaceae > Triticum > Triticum timopheevii. The sequence goes on along the minus strand of OY997266.1, from coordinate 471,692,279 downwards.
CTCTGTTTTTATTTACTCCGCATAAAACGGAGGGAGTGGTGGTATAATAAATGATGCGGGCGGGGGAGGGGGAGGGACGTCGGTTTGCTCTCAACTGCGGTCCCACAAACGAGCGAAAACACAAGACGAAGCGCGTTCCATTCGGTGAGCGATGTGGAGGGTCCAGCGTGACAGGCTGCAACGCGAACGCGACAAGAGTGATGTACAGTGAAAACCGATTGACCGGTCGTCATCGGAACCACTATTCACACCAGAACCTTCGCTGCTCGGCCTATGCCAGCCACTGCCCTAAAACCACACCAAATGTCCAACCCATTCCCCCATCTTTCGATCCCCTAGCCCGCATCAAGCGTCCCCTAGTTCGCCGGAAAGCCATGGTGCGCCACAAGATCACTTACTACAAGATGCTGACGCCGGAGCGCCACGCAGAAATCGCGGAGGCGGTCGGTGCCACAGACCTCCATTCCCAAGCTCGCTTTGCGACGGGCCAATCCCCGAGTTCTCTGGAGCCAAGCTACGAGGAGGAGGAAGCCGATCCAATGTTCACTGCGGAGGTCGCGACGCAGAAGGCCCCCGATGGGTATGAGACGATGGACGTCGACTTCGTGCCGGTGTCCGAGTCCCCCATGGTGCAGGCGGACCAGTTGTTCAACATGGCGATACTAAAGGAGGACCGGGAGGCAGAGGCTCAACTCGACGCGGAGCGCGCACATGCCGCTGCCATCGAGGCTCTCCTGCAGGCGGAACCGGATGTCGTGGATGTGAACTGGGCGGCAGAGCCTCAACTTGAGGTGGAGCGCGCGGATGCCGCTGCCATCGAGGCCCTCCTGCAGGCGGAACCGGACGTCCTGGACATGAACCGGGCAGTAGAGGCTCGACTCGATGCAGAGCGCGCGGATGCCGCTCTCATCGACGCCCTCCTGTGGGCGGAACCGAAAGTCCTGGACTTGAACCGGGCGGCGGAGGCTCGACTCGACGCGGAGCGCGCGGATGCCGCTCTCATCGACGCCCTCCTGCAGGCGGAACCGGAAGTCCTGGACTTGAACCGGGCGGCGGAGGCTCGACTCGACGCGGAGCGCGCGGATGCCGCTGCCATCGAAGCCCTCCTGCAGGCGGAACCGGATGTCCTCGACTTGAACCGGGCTATGCTCTCGTCCGTGCAGAGCGCCCGCACGCTCCGCTTGAACGAGTAGATGGAGGCCGAGGACAACCACGGTGCGGAGACACACGTCGGCAGCGATGGCTGGTTCGCGCCGGCAGCCAAAGACGACGAGGCCGTCTCTTTTCGCGAGCAGTGATAGTTTTTCTTTATGTTGTTGTTTTTATGGATCTTTTGCTGTGTAAAAACATACTATTTGTTATGCAAGTCGCCTGACTTGGGTCAGTCTACCATTTCAGGCGGTTGGATGAATAGCCTACGTCTCCTAACCCTTCTTTCCTTCTTCCTCACCTCTTCTTCTTCCCCAACAGACCCTTGCACGGGCCGTACGGATACTTCGGTTGGATAAACATACTCTATGAACGAAAATTATGTGTCAGTGATAGGATGGCTGAGTTTGGTTTGTTCACATGCGACAGCACGTGTCAGTGAGGGTGTGTTCCCTTGGTTGGGTTTGCGGCGTGCAGGAGCGACTGTGTGAGGGTGCGGAGCGACCGCGGCATGCAAGAGCGACCGTGTGAGGGTGCGGTGCGACCGAGACAGCCGTGCACAAGTGTACCTCCTTCTCATTTTGAAAACTTTAGGCAAGCTTGGCAAAAATGTGTGGCGAAATTTGGCAATGCAAGGCCAAGACCCAAACAGGATAAGTACGTATGTACTAGGAGTACTAGTGTTAAAAAACAAAGGTGGGGTTTTCTTTCGATACAAATCCTCGTTTCACGTGTCAATTAATGCGTATTTTTTCTCGAAAGACCAAAGAGCTAACCATCTCACTCCTCCTCATCGCTTGATTAATGCAGCGCCATGCAAAAGACCCTTCTCACTTCCGCATGCATGCAGGGGATATTAATGTCCTTGGTTGCTAACCCCATCAATTTTGCCTCGATTAGTGTTAGTGGCCCTTTGCAAATTGTAATTTTGATATGCTAGCCTTGTGTACAAAAAAATGGAGGTAGTAACTATATTTGAATTCCTTGCCCATTGCAGTGACGTCGATGATTTTTTTTTTGTGGTTTGGCGAAGTGCGTTCGACGTAGAACACCATTGAGGGAGACCACGGTAAGTCGTTCGCAAGTGCCGCCTGCAAGCCGAGACAACCGCCTTATTTGCATCCAGGAAGTCCTTTCCTAGTACTACTACTAGGAGTACTAGTGCGGTGAGATGGTTTCTCGAAGAAGACGATGGAGAAGCGGAGTCAGCGAAGAGTGAAATGATGGTTGCTTCATCCGTGCTTTGTGATTTGACGCCTCACTGCTTTGTGATTTGTGATAGAAGGGACAGGGGAGTAGACTCTGTGCTCTATATTGTACTACAGGCTTCCAAGCATGGGAGAAAGAGGAGAGACGTTGCATTTTTCTATTCCTTCAATCAATCAATCAGGGAGCTTCGGTTCCATCTTTTTGGCTTTGGCAACACCGTCCACAATGGTTCCCACGATGCCAAAAGCTATTTCACATTTGGCTACACATTGTGGATGCCCTTAACCGTACCACTTAGTTTTGCTCCTGTGTGCTATCTATACAAATCTCAATTATATTGATCTAAAAAATTATAGAATCAAAGATTAGTAAAAAGGAGGTGATTTTGCCACGCGGATGGCAGGGGAGGTTTCTTATTTTTGGAGAACGTTGTCCTGGCGGTTTGCTAACATGCGGTCCCACGTGTCAGTGCTTTACCAAGCTGATCCGCATCCCACATGAGGCAGAACAATGGCAGAAGCAACACCTGGTTAAGTTGAAGAAGATGACGGAGAAGCGGATTCAGCAACGAGTGAAATGATGGTTGCTTCGTCCCTCCAACTTCTTTTTTTAGCATTTTTACTTTGTCCCTCCAACTTAACTGCGGGAAAGGTGCAGCTTTGTGATTTGACGCCTCATTGCTCATTACTACGCCGGCGCCATGACTAGGGTGCTTCACCCCGGCTGCTCTGCACTGTATTCCGTTATGGCATGTGGACCCGGTAGCTTGATGTCCCACATGTCGGCGAAAGGGACTAGAAGATTTATGAAAGCGAGCGCTCCACTCTTACGACGGAGGAGTAGACGACACGACGGCCCAGTGAACTGTCACTTGTACTGTATAGTACTATAGTTTTGTTGTTTCGCACGATCCATCGATACAAACCCGATTAAACAGGAAAGGGCGGGATTTTTCCCGCGCGGTAGATGATACTGGCCATACATTTCAAAGGCAATTTTAATGTATGCAAACTGAATAATTATAAGTAACAATATGATATCTAGTAAAACTAAAAACACATATGATTTATTGTGTTAGAGTGAATAGTAGTGCTGTATTGCATAGTTGTTAGATGTAACATGCAAGAACGTGTAGAGATGTAGTTTTGGAGGACCTACAGAAAGAAAAGCGTAATACGGTCACCGAACTTCAGAATAAGCTGATTACAGTCACTATATACATTTTGCGGTGATTATACGGTCACTTGCTCACAGTTCAGCATCGGGTTGCACTCTGTTGACCGGCCAAATAGTCTGAGTGGCGCCATGTTGACTAGTTAAATTGACCATGTTCCTTGTGGGTCCCACCTGTCAGTTCGCATAGGGAAAAGGTCAGATAAACACAAATTTACGCAGGCGCGACAAGGCTCGAACCCGTGTGCGGGAATCACCTGGTTGTGTATGTGTCTGTCAGGGCCTGATGTGTGCGCATGCACGTGTAGGTTGAGCACTTGAGCGTGAGAGTGTGTGTTGGTCGTGTGGTGTACTGGTGTGTGCATGCATGGGTGCGTGTGTGCGTGTGAGTGTTGCGTGCGTGCGTGGCTGCGTGTGTACGTGTGAGTGTTGTGTGTGTGCGTGGGTGCATGTGTTTGTGTGAGTGTTGCGTGAATGGAGTTCGTGTGCATGCGTGCGTGTGTGTATAATCACCACACCAGCTCATGTGTGTTAAAACAGACGACTCAGCATACCAATACAGGCCCACCCTGTCCGCTGTGCCCGCGGTCATGACTTCGAACCACCGTCAAAATATTTTTTTGTCATTTATTTTCATTCTTCCTAGCAAGATGCCTGTGCGTTGCACGTAACATCAAGATGCATTTGTATGACTTGTTTATCTTGCGAGAGAAAAGGATCAACGAGGGAAGGCCTTATTTGCAAATGTGGAGAGGTGTGTGGGTACCTTTTTGCAAAATTGCCATAGTTTCTTTCCTATCCGTCAGATATAAATCAGACGGCCTATATTGCAGGATGGCAGGCACACCATCATCACCAACTCTATTTTTTATAAGAGTGTATTTTATGTATTATTTTATAATAGTGTAGATGTAGAGTAGATACAAGTCGACAGGTGGGCACGATGTTAGTGAGATAATGTGATGCAACACTAGAGGTGCCACGTGGAGCGTTTAACTGGTCAACTAGTCATGTCATGAGCAAATACAAAGTTGTACGGTGAGCCCGTGACTGTATAATAACCACTAAACGTAAACGGTGACCATAATGAGTGGATTATGAAGTCCAATGTATGTATCGTGCTTTCGCTTCAAATACAATGATCGTCATTGCATATATCGCGAGAGAAAGATGAAACACGCGTGAATTTTCTGGGGGCTTACTTTTAGAGGACCTGGAGATAGTTTTGTGTGCACACGTGAAAGGGGCGTACAGGGCGGGTATGCGATGGAGAGAGAGATGCTCTTCGTTTCTCTTTATTATGACTAACTTTGTATATAGTATAAAAATATACAAATTCACAGTGCAGAATAAATATCATTGTGGGAACCATGCAATGCAAATTAGCGTTCGTACTCCTCCATATAACTTTGTAATGTTGTATATATGTAGAAACTCTAAAATAATTTTTTGGCCACACTTCATTCAAAAGGAATGTTGTATGCGAAATAAACGTGAAGAGAGGGCTTTTTAGATCAATGGGGTACGTGATGTAGCATGTGTGAATGTGTAGTTGATGCATTTGGCGGGGCCTTGAGAGGTATGTGTGTGTATTACGTATTCGGGAGAGGCATGGATAGAGGGGCCGACGGGGGGGCGTGGGAGAGATAGCATGAGAAATGAGAGTGGTCTAGAGAGAGAGACGAATATGACGTCACGACAAGAGATTCCATTCCCTTGAGTGTGTATATGCAAGCGGGGAGGGAATAGAGGCACCAGGAGAAATTTTCCGTGTGTGTGGTGTTTGTGTTGGTATGTGTGGGTGTGAGAAGATAATGAGACGTGGGGGCAGAGGGTGTGTCACCGTGTGAGGTCCGGTGGGTCGAGGTAAGGCCCTTCGTTCGGTTCCGTCCTACGCCACATTGGTCGGCCCATGACACATTTAGGAAGACCCATGGATGAATAGTCATACAAGACAAAGATAGCATAATTGTGAAGAACTCTGTGTCCACTGACAAAGTTGGCTAGGATTTGTAACCCTAGGTTCTCGGACTAAGGTAACCCCTTCATCTCTGATATTACTATTCATCCAACCTAACTTTAAGGGGCATCCTACAGAATGCTCTGCTAGAATCATACTCGTCGATTAGGAAGAGAGGTGTGAGATAATGCGTGAGAGACAGGCGTAAAGATAATGTGCGTACATGAGACACGTAGGCAGGTCCATGTATATAGAAAGGGTCGATGAGGATTGTGCGTGTGTATGTTTGCGAGAGGAAGAGTGCTTGTGATAAAGGTTAGTGAAAACAGTTGTAAATGGTTACGAGAGGGAGGGAGGGTTATATCTAGAGCATGTGTGCGAGAAAGACACCTCAGGAGAGAGTGTGTGAGCATGTGTGAGAGACCACCGATGGAGAGTGAAACTACACGTAAAAGACTGCTCTACACATTGATTAAAGATATAAACTGTATCCAAATATTAGGATGGGATCATGATATTTGCAATTCGCGTAAGGAGCGATCGTTGATCCATCAGACATCTAGATTCTATCGAATTTGCACATATATATGTTATTATTCGACACAATTGATCCACATAGTTAGTATTTTGAACTCCAGACAATGCATCACTTTAGCAATCGAATATAAACGTGAGTATAATTCATGTTGTGTGTGTAAAGCACATTATACATACCAAAGTTACACAATGGACATTTATAAATAGCTACCTATGAACTAGCATACATTTGAATTCAACCTAAGGTGGTTTAAAGAAATCGAATTCAACATGAAGTCCATTCAATTATTTGAATTTGATATCATGGCATTTGTAAACCATACCTAAACTATGGGGGTACCAATCTTTGCTCTGATTTTGTACATCATAGCATATGTAGTCGTGTACAAAAGAGATTCAAATTTAGCTCCTCCATTCCAAAATAATCATAGTTATAGGATTTTCAAGTGCCAAAATTTCAAAAGGAAGCGGATAATTTAATGAGGTTTTCAAACATACAAGGTCAAATATAACATTGTCTATTTAGGTCAATCCTCATAGTTCAAGAGTACTCTAAACGTGAATGCTTGTGTTTCAAAATTTCGAACGAAGCGCCAAAAGAGCCTCTACTCGCCCGAAACCGCGTGAGACCAATGTTTGGTAGTACAAGGAAATTACTTTTCTAATAACTCCGACCAGTGAAACCTACCGCCCGACGTCCAAACGTCTAAACCGGGGTAGGTTTGTAGCTTCATCTAGACGCCACGCGACCGCCTCCGAAAAACAATCATACACAATGGCCACCTAAGCACACATGCGCGTGGCCGAAATCGCTCCCGCCCACTATTTAGGACACCTGGGATTACCATCCTACCCCCGACCCGCACTAGGTCCGAAATTTAAGAGGGGGGCAAAGTTTGTACTTTCCCCAAATTTCAAACAAGCGCGTCCCATCTTCTGTTCAAAAAAGCCAAAAACAAGCACGTCCCAGACCGAAACATGGTTCCCACCCCCCCCACCTGTCTGATTCCCCATTCGTACTCCATGAGCGCCAAAACTACCTCTCCACCAGCTGCGAAACCCCGGCGTCCTCCGTCCGCCACCCCATCCCACCCATCAACCGCCACCCTCCTCCATCACGCCGGAGCCGATACCCCGACGTCATCGTCCACCGCAACCTCAACCGCAACGCCCTCCACGGCTAGTAGTTGAAGCCGAGGCCGAGCCAGTTCAACCACGCCGTCCTGCGCCTCACCGCTGCCGCTCCAACTTCGCTACCCTCCACCGCACTAGAGTTGTTCCTGCTACGCCGTCCTTCGCCACCTTGGATCTGCTTCCCCTCCGCCAACATACAGCCACAGCAACCCAGTCAACAATTTGGCCATGGGTTCGCCAAGCCTGCACCCTCCAGAACATCGGTTTCCCCGGTAAAAACAAGAAGATCGGCGCGACATGTGGAGGTGACCACACCGGCAACTGAAGAAGGTACTCCTCTTCCCTTATTCGTGCAAATCTTACATCTCTGCTTGCACGGTATTCATCCCACAGAAGACACTAGTTGACCACTTCTTCTTGATACTAGATGTTCCTAGTAACTCGTGATGCACAAGGTTTCTCCTCATATACTATTTCACCTTAGCTAGAGGTCTGTCGCCCCCCAGAATTTCAATTTCTGGCCAGTTGATTCCCAATTAATGGAAGCATTCCCCGGCGTAACAGACGCTAGTATGACTATTACGCCAGGGAAGCAGCGCCTTGGTGTTTATCTTAGGGGCGTCTGCGGCCTAGAGCTACTGGCACCCGATCTAGAGGTCGGCCGGGATTAAAGGGATGGCTTGGGGGTGCTGCCAAGCACGGCGGTGGTGTGAGGTCGATGGGAGGGCGGGGCGGCGGAGGCACGGGTCTGGGCCGGTGGTCGCTCGCGGTTCGAGAAAGATCGTCAACAGTGACTGGCGGAAGGTAGACGAAGGCCATCTGCCCGTTCCTTATAGATCGGACGGTTCATTAAAAAAATCAACTGACCTATTTATTTTCAGTCGACTGTTATCTTAGATATGACCACATGTGGTGGTGTGCTGGAGGAGTACCTGCATTTCCTGTGCTCATATATTACAAAATCATACGGAGTAGAATCTAACTTTGTTTGCCATGCAATGTTGTAGAGCTATCATATGTCTCCTGTCATTTATTTTTCAGCCACCTGCAATCTGCTACTTTTACAGTGCACTAGTTCTGCACACACTTCACCCATACTCTCACTATTGTGTTTTTATGCAAGGGTATTTCAGACTCTCCTGCCGAAAGAGAAGCAGCAAAGAAAAGAGAGAAGTTGCTCCAGCTTCGTATGCTGGTAGGCAAGACACGTTACCGTGCTATAAAGGGTGCAGTGTCAGCAGATGGAGACGGTAAACATTGCTCTGGAGTTGATGACCTCCCTCGCAATGAACCACCATCCCAGGTGCTTGCTTTAACTTCGCGGTGTCATATGTGGTTGCATGTTCCATATGGTGTCTAGCTTGTATTCGAAAGGCCAAAGTCGGTCTTTATTAAGATAAGGAAAGATATTTTTTACATGAACCACCATCCCGTGAGCACCAGAAGACAAATAGCTAGTCAGGGCACTGGCCGAGCCAGTGACAAGCCCAGCAAAGACAGGCATCACCTGGAAGCCAACTAAAAAGCCGCGATGGTGGCAAAGCAGCCCGTCTCCCTCCAGGCTCTCAGGTCCTAGATGATCATGTTCACCACTCCAGCCGGATGTCTAGCTTGTATTGCTTCCAATTTGGTTAAATTGCATCTGCTTAGCTTACACATTATACCTTTGAATATGACATGCCTTTCTGTTTTTGGTACATACTAGTACATCCGTGTATTAACCATGTTCTTACATCAAACTAATGCTCTTGTGTATCCCTCATCAATCACTTATGACGAGGCAGGCAGGCAAGGGGACTACTCCTCATTTAAAGAATGCAGCGTCATCCTCCCGACATGATTCTCAAGAAACAAAAATGCTAGATGAAGATAGTGAACGTAGCTCTGTAGTTGATTACAGCATTTCCCCTACACTAGCATCGCAGGTGCTTGCTCTAACTTGGCAGCGTGATATGTGGTTGCATGTTGCATATGGTGTCTAGATTGTAATTCTTCCAATCTGGTTAAACTGCATGTGCTAGTCTGCTTAGCTTATACTCCTGTAAATGTGACATTATACCTATTAATGTGACATGCCTTCCTGTATTTAGTACATAGTACATCTGTCTATTAAGCATGTCCTTACATAAAACTATTGTTTTTTGTATCCCGCATCAATCAATATGACGAGACACCTTTAGTATATGCAGTGCGATATTAGTTGCATCTTTCATATGATTTATAGCATGCGCTGCTTCTAATTTGTTGAAATTCCATTTATGATGGGACGCTTTTAACTTGGCAGAGTCATATTGGTTGCATCTTTCATGTGGTGTCTAGCTTGCATTGCTTCTTATTTGCTGGAATGGTTTCTGCTTAGTTTACACAAACAGTTGTGAACATGCCATGCCGTCCTGTTTTTCGTACATATTCCATCCTGGTATCATGTGTTTGCCTTACATCAAAGTAGTGATTGTCAGTATCATGCATGAATGAGTTCTGAAGAGAGAATTTTATTGCTTTTTCTTGTCGGTTCTACTTGACAATTCAAAATCAATAAAGCGGAAGGAAGTTAGCAAGGCAGCGGATAAAGGTGCTCCTTCCAAATGGAGGGCCTCTACAGTTTCTACTCCTCCACACCCCCAAGATGATTTCCAAGACAACACATGCATAGACACTCAACAAAGCTGTGTTTACGATGAGCACGTCTCCCCTAGTGCAGCATCACTGGTTCTCCCTCTAACTTGGCACTGTTATATGTGGTTGCATGTTACGTGTGATGTCTAGCTTGTATTGCTTCTAATTTTGTTGAATTCCATCTGCTTACTTTACACATTATACTTGAATAAGACACGTGTTCCTGTTTCTAGAACATACAATATCTGTCTATCACACCATGTTCTAACATCAAATTACTACTATTGTGTAACCTGCAACAATCACTTATCATAAGACACATTTGACTTTGGAGTGTGATATAGGTTACATCTCACATTCTTTTCTAGCTTGTACTACTAATTTGTTGAAATGGAACTTATGACGAGACAGTTTTAACTTGGTAGAGTGATATTCGTTGCATCTTTCATATGGTGTCTAGCTTTCATTGCTTCTAATTTGTCGAAATGCCTTCTCCTTAGTTTACACATCATAAGCTGTGAATATGCAATGCTGTAAATATGCAATGGCACTAATGACGAGAGACCTCTAACATGGTAGTGTGATGTTGTTTGTTTAAACGCCATTTATGTTGAGACACTGTTAACTTGGCACAGCGATATTTGTAGCATCTTTCATATGGTGTCTACCTTCCATTGCATTGCTTCTAATTTGGTGAAATGTCTTCTTCTTAGTTTACACATCATAGTTCTGGTTATCTCTTCCATCCTGTTTTTCATACATATTACATCCTCCTATCATGTGGTTGTCTAACATCAAAGTTCAGTTCGTCTGCATCACGCATCAATTTGTTCTGAAGAACTAAATTGTTATTCGTTTTTCTTGTCGGCTTGACTTAACATGGCACAGAGAAAGAGGAAGAAACACAGAATGGCAGGGAATGAGAAGCGGATGAATCCTGCAGATTCTGCTGGTACTGATGGTGCAATAAAAGGTGAAAGTCCAGCGGAAAATTCTACAAACACGGCATCCCATGCTACACGAGCTGCAAAAAAAGCCAAACAGAAACAAATAGCTGCCACCAAACAAGCAGAGACAGCCCTAGTTCTTGCAACACCTACCACAGTACTACCAGCTGCACGACATACTCGTGCGTCAACTGAGCTAGCAGCACGTTCCCAAGCTCCCTTGCCACCTGACACTACTTCCCAAGCACTCTTGACACAAGACGAGTTGGCAATATCAGATGAACCTTGTGAGCTTCAACAGCAAGAAGGTAGTTGCAGGAGTCAAGTTACAGTTGCATGCTTCTTTATATGTAGTCTCATAGTTTGATGTACACTAACACTTCCTATATTCGTTGTTGGACTAGCACCTAGGCGCAAGAGGAAACATACATCAGGGATAATGCTCGATAGGTTAACTAAATCTAGAGGAGGGAGAATGGAGATCCATTTTGAGGCAGGTTTAAAAAGTCCACGTGACGCTACAGAGTCAGCCAAGTTAGTATCAGAGGCAGCGGTTGCCGTTAGGTGTCATGTACGTATCCTCCCAACATGGATTCCGTACAGGAATGACAAAGACGAAACCCAGTTCAACACCTTCCTCAACCATTTATCTGTAAGTATGGTTATGTATGGAAACTAGTAATATTGTCTTGCTCTGTCCCATACTTTCTAGGTTGCTGATAATGAGACTCCCATAATTTTCAACAGATGAGGTTCAAGTTGGATAGCCAAGATGATGCAACCAGACAAGCTTGCACCCATGTTTTCAAGTCTGCTCTGCGACAGTATCGGTATAACTTGAGGAAAACTCACTTTGAAGCCAAGGCTAACAGTGAACTTCCCCAAACATCTCTAGTGGAAAATATATCTGATGAAGACTGGAGGGGCCTTGTTAAACACTGGTCTGATCCGAAGTATCAGGTACATTATATATATGTGATCAGATCACATGTTGAAGTCCTATTGACGCATGTGCCACACAAATCTATCTTCTTGTAGGTGAACTGTTCAAAGAACAAGGCCAACCGTACGAAAGTGAAATTCCAACAGACGACAGGATCTCGTAGCTATATTGCACACTGCGAGGCTCTTGTAATTAGCTGTTGTTTCACTCTTTTTGCTGTACCATATTATCAGATCTATATTGACTTATTTGAAATGCAGAGGAAAGCCCGCAAGGACCAAAAAGTACCTGAACCAAATGTTGTGGAAATCTTCAAGGACTGTCACACTAGCAAGAAGAAGGGCATGACTACACCAGTCAAAGCCGCTATTGTAAGTCCTTAATCCTCATGCCTTTTAACTACTACTTACTCTGACTTGTGCCTTGAACTGCATGGTTTGCAGCCAATGTCTATTACTCTTTTCAATTTTATACACAATTGTCTTAGCGTATCATTGCACCTTACAGGGTTTAAAAGGGAGGAGTGATGTTCCTTTGATCTTGACCCGTAATCTAGTTCCGTGCTGGACTTGCCCACACAACGTTACAATTGCCTGTTTGTCTGTTCTCAGTTGTTTTGTGATATGAATGATGTCATACTGTCGGATTTCAGGTTTCGGCAGACCCTTGAGGTTCGAACTCTAGGGTGCGCGCGGAGATTCAACCCTCTGCCGGCTCGCTCTTCGCCGAATCGCTAGGACCTAAACTACCAAATTGAACAACACAAGAGACACAAGATTTATAGTGGTTCAGGCCACCATTGTGGTGTAATACCCTACTCTAGTGTGTGGTGTGGTGGATTGCCTCTTGCACTGATGATGAACAATACAAGGAAGAACAGCCTCGCGAGGGTCTGTTCTTGGCTGGTGCAATGAACTGCTAGGAGGGGTTCAGTCGCTCTATCTACTGGTTTCTTGATGAGGATCCAGATGCCCCTACCCTGGGGGTGGCTAGTCCTATTTATAGGCAAAGGCCCTGGGCCTCTTCCCAAATATTGAGCGGGAAGGGCGCCAACAATTGGCCATTTTGAAGGGGAACAGCGGGTACACTTATCCTGATTAAAGTTGGTCCTCGCCTGTCAGAGGCTCTGGTGATACGCCAACTTGGGCTCCACAATGACTTCCTTCTGGCCGTTGGGCTGGTCTTGGTCTTGTTGCACCGAAATGGACGCCTTTGCTTGATGCTCTCGCCTATGCTTGCTCCCTTTGCACCAAAGAGGAAAGGAGGACACTGCGCGGGCTGGCGCCCGACTGGCGCCCTTGGTCGTCATGGCT